>JASDDO010000010.1:344027979-345394849 GCA_030015575.1 Agapanthus africanus | reverse complement strand
ACCACCAGAAGTCAAATCTCATCCCCCACATTATTTTTAATATTGTTTTCTTTTAATATTTTTAGAATTTCAAGCGTCTACACGTGCTAAACCCGTAAAACCCCACTATACATGTAAAACAAACTGAACCATGGGGAAGACCAAACGACGACGGACCCACGGCGACCGTCCCCTGCCTGACTCGGCCGACTCGGCCGCCGCCGCCGCCGGCCGGAATCAGCCAGATCGCCGTTTCCCCAACACAAAAGTTGTGTCTCTTGATCTCCCCTGTACCCCTGTATAGTTTAATTTTCCTGCAATTTAACAGAGCTCTTTAAAATCCTATTAAACCCCATTTTTGATACAATTTAATACATTTTTCTTTACACCCTATCACCTACCCTAAACCCTAGCTTTACCCTATAAATATCACCCCTAAACACACACCCCTCACTCACAATCCTGTCCAAACTCTCAAGAAAACTCTATAGAATTCTAGTGTGCAATTGGAATTAGCGAAGGGCGAAACTCCGACAATTTTCCGCCTTCTCTCCCTATATTCTAAGCTCTAAACCCGTAAGTCCCACCTCTCTCTTCTCTATTCTTCTCTATTCTTCTCTAAAAACTCATATTTCTAAAACCCGACGGAATCGGAGTTAGTCCGATTTCCGATACGGTTCTTCCTAAAAATTCAACATTTTCTTAAATACAATCATACCAAACCCTTACGTATTGACTATTAAGCATTAACAAACATATTGAACAAGTTTCATGACAATATATTTCATTTTGTAAATTTTACTACTCTTTTTCAATAAAATACCATGTAGTTTAATTTCGTCTTTAAAACATCCTTAATCTTGCTATAACTTTAATTAAATCACGAGGTAATAACCTACCTCCTCACAACACTCATATGCAACATAGCACAATACTTTTCGGGAACATAGAATACGGGAAAACGAAACTTTACATATAAATACCATTTACTATTAAAACCGTTTTCTACAAGAATATGTATTTTTACACAAACATTTGCAAAGCGCCGTTACAACCCATTTGGGGAACCCATTCAGGATGGTGCGGATTATCGCACATCCTCGGACTTAGTAGTAGATGCAGACCTCCGCAAGGAGCATACTGTCTCGAAAGATTTAAAATACACATATCTTTAAAAAATGAGATTTCTAGAAATATAATATATTAAAATTATTTTTATATAAATATATATATATCATTAAAATATCTATTTATGTGATAATATAAATATTCCAACTTTTTTCTAAATCACAAGAATCAATTTACATGAAAATACCATGAAATTTTCATACAAGTTCAATATTACAATTAAATACCCTATATTATGAAATTAGGTTATTTTCACTAGAAATGTCACAAATATAAAATCTACAGCTATGAAAACTCTAAAGATGATAATTAAATACTTGAGGCATTTTGTAAATTATAAAAAATTATTTTTACATAAAACTCCCTCAAGTTTAATAAATTACAATAAGGACCCTAGTAAACATAGGTTTAAGCGGGACCAATCTCTTGAGCCTCAGGAAGCCAGAGAAGTGAGTGCTTGTCTATTTTAAGGTAGAAAACTTAACAAACGGTGTTATTAACACGGTAATCGTCTTTGAAAAAGATACAAATCCTGCCGCCCATGTGCAGCGGTTACCGATAACATCAAAACAATCAGGACTTCAATTTATTTTCTAATTGTTCCGACTCAGACTGAATCTCATTATAATAATCTGACTTGAATATGATTCAAGTACAATCTACAATATTACAATTCAACATGAATCCATGAATACATATATTCAATCTATATTGACTGAACCGAACCATGGATATACTTCCATTTACATTATTCTCAAGTTACATCCATGATTCTCCAGTTATATCCATTTACTAATATCATGGTTTCGACAAGTCATCCATCTGTACAATTTATAATACAAGACAATACAAGTTACAATACAACACAAACAATACAATCAAGACATCACGGGGTTTTAAAGGGTAGATTAGTACAGAAGGTGTTAGAAGTGGCACGGATTGCAAGATTTAAGACACCTAACCTATATTCCATTGCTGCTGTACCGTGGCATAACAGTTCCTTGTACATTCTGTTCACCTTAGTCTCTGGTCTACTGAGACTCCTCTCGTATACACTAGCACCCTTCTGTACCAAGCTACAAACAATAGCGTTAACACTAAATACAACTTTAAAAGTTATACTCTCTCTGTCTATTCTACTTCTCCCTTATCTTTGAGAATTACCGAGCGATTGTTCGCTGACGACATTCCTTCTCTTTTTCTTTGGAATGTTGTCAGGTGATCTGGACCCTCAGGAGATCGAGCCTACTAGTGAGGATTTGGATCAGCTTACCTACGACCCAGAGCTCTAGCTTTATTGTATAAATTTTTATTTCAGTACTTTTCATTTCTGTTATGCCACTGTTTAGGCATTGCTTTTATTCAGATATATTAACTTTTCCATGTATTGTACAAAAGAATGTTAATAAATAAAGTTGTTGTTCAATTATATATACTGTCTGTCTCTTATGCATTTTTATTTATATTACTTATATACGCTTAGCATATTTACTTCAGAGTAAATACGTAGCGGCCTCGTCGCATCCTCTGCCCGTATACTGGGAAGCGGGGCGTGACTGGTTTTGTTGGTGGTCCATGCAAGTCAGAACTGTATGGAACCCTACCATGCAGTTCTGTTCTGCGTGAACAACCTAAGCAATATAACACAAGAACCAGAAACTAAAACATTCTTTACAATTCATACTCCTTGAATATTATCATTTACTTTGAATCCGTCCTAACCCAAATTTTTCATTCAAGGTTATGGATTCCCCAAACAACACCAGCACCAACTTCAACAACACTCCACCTCCACTAGCAATCACACCTACTGTCCCTGCTCCGCTCAACGATCAGACGGTTCTTCTTGAGGCAATCTGCAGCCTCCTAGAGGGACAGCAGCAGCAGACTGCTCTTTTAATGAACCGTCCCGAGGCAGAAGCACCTGGGGTGAAGCAATTCAGAGCTTTGCATCCCAAATAGTTCTCAGGAAAATAGAGACCACTAGAAGCTGAGGAATGGGCTCAGAGTATCAAAGATGGTCTGGCAGCAACACAAGTGTCAGAGGTAGCTTGGGTTCGTGTTGCAAAATTATAGCTCACGGACAATGCACGGAATTGGTGGAAGGCGGAAGAAAGCCATCTAGATCAACCTATCGAATGGAAGACTTTCCACGACATGTTCGACGCTAAGTACTTCGGTGAGACTGCCAGGTTCGACATGGAACAGCAGTTTATCTATCTTCAACAAGGTTCGATGTGGACCAAGTCAGTAGATGAGTATCACGCTGAGTTCACCATACTCAGTCGGTAAGATATGTTTCAATAATTCGAATTGTTCAATATATCACATATTACACAGCTAACACAATACTCTAAACAGATTTGCGGCACACCTGATACCGACGGATGAGATCAGAGCCCGTCGATTTCAACAAGGTTTGGATTCAGAGATCCAAGCTGCACTGATCACAGGAGATTTTCCGACTCATGAATCGGCTCTAAAAGCTGCCCGCCATTATGAGGCAGTGGTAAAGGCGAGGGGTAGACCTCAGTCTGCAGGAGTTAAGCGTCATGTCAACCAGATGGCAGGAGGAGCCTCGTCAAGGCCACCTTTTGTGCCAAGACGACCAGGAGTATCGAACAACCGTCCCAGCTCAGCCTTTTGTACCTACTGCAAGAGAGATGGTCATATGATGAGAGACTGCCGACGAGCCAACCGTCTTATCTTAGTCTGTGGCTCAGCTGCTCATGATATTGGGTCTTGTCCTCATAGAAAAAATCCAATTACTGCACCCAGGCCAGAAATCACTTACCCACAGAGACCAGCCATCCAAGCACCTGCTCCACCACCTAGAGGAACACAAGTTGCACCTCCTCCTCGTCAGTTCCATCAGGCTCAACGGAATGTTCCGAGAAATGCTCCTCAGGCCAGGAGGAATGTACCACGGCGCCAGGCTTTCACGATGACCGTAGAAGAAGCCGAGGCCATTGGCCAAGTTATCACTGGTAACCTTTTCTTCTCAAACCTTTCTTTCAGTCTTGCTACCTATCTACATACTTCTACCTATACCTAAAACATATCCCACATACTTTAGGTACAATCTTAGTAGCCTCACTTCCTGCACTAGCACTCTTCGATACTGGAGTATCTCACTGCTTTATGTCACAACGGTTCGTCCGAACTCATGCGATCCCAGTCACACCGCTTGTATCCAGCTGGAATGTCAGTTCAGGAAAAAGCATTCTAAAGGCAACAATGGGATACAGCTTGTGTCCAGTATTCGTCTGCAGCAGAGAACTCTATGCTGACTTCAAAGCGCTAGACATACCAAATTTCAATGTGGTTCTAGGTTTGGATTGGCTAGGAACCTTCTATGCTACCATCGACTGTCGTCAAAGGAGGGTAGTATTCGAGATTCCAGACCATCCGGTCTTCTATTTCAAAAGTGGAGACCATACCCTGGAGCCAAGTAGTTACAAGGCGAAGCCAAAGAAAGAAGATGTTCCCGCCGGAAGACGCGACCGGGACGTTGGGACGTCAGGGCCTGAATTATGGGGGGAGATGCTAATTGGTGCTATCCGTCCACCTCTCCGAAGATGCCAAGTTGATTTATGGCACCGTGTATCAAAGGTTTAAACGGATGCGGCCGATATAGCAGACTTCGTCAGATTCCCCCTCATTTGAGGGGTTTTTTTAATTGTGGGGACGCTCTTCCCTGCAGGCGCAAGCCCCTGCAGTTAATTACGCTACCGCATAGCGGTAACAACTTTCTCCTTCTCCAAATGGTCACTTCGTGTCATGGGTGTTTGTTTTATTTTTTGTTTCCCGTGGATTGTATACGGAGACTAATTTATGTTGTCGCCCGTAGGGCGTGGATTAGTCCAAATCCGCATCTTCTTAGATTTGGGTTTGGGGGTTGGGTTTAAAGATACGTTAGTCTCATTTGGGACTAAGATCAACTTAAACGTTTGTTAAGGATACGTTAGTCTAATTTTAGACTAAAATCAACTTAACGGGATCGTTTAGATCCAACAAAAGAGCATTTGGACTCTATTGTTTAGTTTAGGGACATTGTGGTCGATTACCAGTTTAAGGACATTGTGGTCCATCGTTAGTTTAAGGACGTTTCAGTCCGATGTTAGTTTAAAGATATCTCGGTCGAGGTTAAGGACGTCATAGCCCGTGAGTTTAAAGACCTCACAGTCAAGGTTAAGGACATCATAGTCCGTGAGTTTAAAGACCTCACAGTCAAGGTTAAGGACAACATAGTCCATGAGTATAAGGACCCCACAGTCCAGTTTAAAGACGTCATAGTCTATGAAATGTGTGTTTATCGGGACCCATCACCTCTCTGAAGACGTTGAAGGATTACAACGACAAATATCAGTGGAGTTCAGAGATGTACCCTTGAACCAAAGCTGATTGAGAGATCTGTAGTCCAATTTGGAACTAAGATCAATTAATTAGATTATGAGCACATTGGCTCAGTTAAATCTGAATTGAGGACTTATGGCCAATTTGGGCTAAGTCCAATTAAGTGTGGAATGTTGGCCTTTTGTTGGCATGTTGAACATTTGTTTGGGTTCAGCCCCTCATTATTTAGCAATGCTAAATAAGAGTTTGAGGGCACTGAAAACATTTTGTCTTTGGCTGAGCACATAAACATTATAGTTCTGGATTTTATGGCTCATTTGAGGGGGAGATTTGCCTCTGGAAAACTTAGCCAATTTGGGCTAAGCTGGTTTGAAAATAGTGTTAAACACTAGAGGACATCTGGCGGTCACGTGTCCTCACGTAATGTTTTTAAAACAGTGTTAAACTCTGGAGACAAAATGCTCAAATTAGTTTTAAACACTAGAAGTGGGGTGGTCACGTGGGTCACACGAGGCGCCTGAGAATTGGGCCAAACCTCCTTTATTTTGTTCTCAGAATATTCAAATAAGTGTTAAACACTTTTAGTCTTCAGGCCATCACGTGTTGGCACGTAATGGGTATCCATGTATCGATTATTAAAGTGTTTATTAAGGATTCACGTGGGGACACGTGAGGGCGCCCAAAAATGGTTCTGCCTTTGGCTTCGTTCTCTTTATTTTGAAGCTCACGTGGGAGCACGTGAGGCATTGCCTCCAAGTTTTTCTTTCTCATTTTGAGGGATCTGTTTTAGGGTTCACGTGGGAACACATGACCTAGTTTTGTTCTTTCTTTTCTGATCATTGAAGATGGGGGTCACCTGGAGATACGTGAGGGCGCCCAAAGGTAGGGACAGATTTCTTTACTTTGTTCTGCAAATAAGTGTTAAACACTTTTTGACTTTTGGTCGTCACGTGCGGGCACGTGATAAGCTCTCATCTGCTGATTTGTTAAGGAATTTATTAGGAGTCACGTGATAACACGTGAGAGCGCCCAGGACCAATATTTCTTTTTCTTTTATTCTCTTGGTTTTAAAGGTCACGTGGGAGCACGTGAGGCATTGCCTTAGAGCTTTTTCCTTCTCATTTTAGGGGATCTTTTCAGGGGTCACGTAGGAACACGTGACCTTAGTCCTTTGCATGCATGGAGATCTTTCAAGTCTCTTTATTTCTTTAAGAATTAAATTCTCTATAGGGTTAAACCCTGTTCCCCTCCGAATGGCGGCGACGACGTGAGGACGTCTTGCCTGAGATTCGGGGCAGATGCTATATGGTTTTATCCGTCCACCTCTCCGAAGATGCCAAGTTGACTTATGGCACCGTATATCGGAGGTTTAGACGGGTGTGGCCGATGTAGCAGACTTTGTCAGATTCCCCCTCACTTGAGGGGTTTTTGATTGTGGGGACGCTCTTCCCTGCAGGCGTAAGCCCCTGCAGTTAATTACGCTACCGCATCATGGTAACAACTTTCTCCTTCTCCAGAATTTCACTTCGTGTCGTGGGTGTTTGTTTTGTTTGTGGTTGCCCGTGGATTGTATACGGAGACTGAGTAATGCCGTCTTCCGTAGGACGTGGATTAGTCCAAATCCGTATTTACTTAGATTTGGGTTTGGTGTTTTTAGTTTAAGGATGCATTAGCCGCGTTGCGGCTAAGATCAACTTAAACGTTTGTTAAGGATACGTTAGTCCTGTTTGAGACTAAGATCGACTTAACGTAGTGATTCATTTAATATATGGCCGTCAGGACTCGTCACCTCTCTGACGTCATTGAAGGATTACAACGACAGGTGTCAGAGAAGCTCGGAGATGTACCCTCGAACCAGAATTGATTTGAAATTTTGTAGTCCACTTGAATGTTTAATGATACGTTAGCCGTGTTTTGGGGCTAAGATCGACTTAAACGGGATCGTTTAGATCTGGCAAAAGAGCTTTTGGAGGCTCTATTGTTCCAGTTTAGGGACGTAGTGGTCCATGTTCCAGTTTAAGGACGTGGCGGTCTATATTCTAGTTTAGGGACGTGGTGGTCCGACATTAGTTTAAGGACGTTTCGGTCCGATATTAGTTTAGGGACGTTTCGGTCCGATATTAGTTTAAGGACGTCTCAGTCCAGCATTAGTTTAGGGACGTTTCGGTCCAGCATTAGTTTAGGGACGTTTCGGTCCAGCATTAGTTTAGGGACGTTTCGGTCTAATATCAGTTTGTGGTCGTCGGGACCCGTCACCTCTCTGACGTCGTTGAAGGATTACAACGACAGGTGTCAGAGGAGTTCAGAGATGTACCCTCGAACCAAAGTAAATTGATTTAAGAGAGCAATCTTGCTCAGTCAACTTAATTTAAGGACTTATGGCCAAAATTGTGCTAAGTCCAGTTTCAACATTTTTTGTCTTCGGCCTTTGCTAGGGCTTTACCCCTTTTTTAGTAATGCGCTGCATTATTCTTGTTTTGATTGGGCTTTGCCCTTTTATAAATGATGCAGAGCATCTATTTTTTTGTTTGGGCTTTCCCCCCTTTTAAAATGCATAGCATTTTTTATTAGGCCTGTTAGGTCTTTTAATTGGGCTCTGTCCCTTTTCTTTAATAATGCAGAGCATTAAATACTCTGACAGTGCCCCACGTGGCTTGTCAGACGCTTTGCGCTAAGAACTGAGCGCAAACTCATATGGTGGTGACACGTGTCACGCTTTGGTGAGCGCAAGCACAATAGCGCAGTGCGCTGCGCTAGTGCGCTGCGCTGTTGACACGTGGCGCGCTCTGGTGAGCGCAAGCGCAATAGCGCAGTGCGCTGCGCTGTTGACACGTGGCGCGCTCTGGTGAGTTGCGCCAATTCCAGAGAGCAAAGCTCTATTTCAAGAGCGCATGGCGCAAGCGGTTCTATGGCTGACACGTGGCGCTCCCTTAGGAGCGCAACAGCGCAGTTTGTAAGTGCAGAGCACTAAGAATCTTTTATATTCAAGAACAGAAGTGCAAAGCACTATTTAATTTCTTGATCTAAATTAGATCAAAGAAAAGATAAATTTTTCTTTTTTTTGTTTCAAGAACCAGAGGTTCATAAAAGTGCAAAGCACTGTTTATTATGTAAAGATCATTGATCTTGTTTTTTAGATCAATGGTCTATTAGAAGAAATTTCTTCTATTTCATGAAGGTTCTTTACCTTTTTCTTGGAATTTTCTCAAAGTTCTCTCTGTTTAAAGCTCTTGAATTTTTTCAAGAAATGTTGATGCCTTTGAATTGAGGCCTAGGGTCCTTTTTATAGTGCCCATAAATTAGTTAAATTTGTTAAAGAGATCCTTCTCTGAGTGATTTAGGGGATTTTCCCCACCGTTGGATCTTTGATCCAAGGGCTTCTGTTTTGCAGAAGAAAATCTTCTTGTTTTAAGAAGAACAGAAAAGATTTCTTAGAAATTTAATTCTATTTGGCGCAGATGCCCCAGCGCGCGACACGTGTCGCGCAGCGCAACTGCGCTGACACGTGTCGCGCAGTGCAAAGCGCATCGCACCTGCGCTAGCGCAACTGCGCTGACACGTGTCGCGCAGCGCACAGCGCTGCGCAACTACGCTAGCGCAACTGCGCTGACACGTGTCGTGCAGCGCAGCAGTAGCGCAACTGAAGCGTTGCTTCCTTTAATAGAGCTTTGCTCTGATTGGGCACGCCTTCTTGGGCGCTGTGCTGACGTATCAGCGCCTGACATGTGGCGCGTTGTGCCCGAGGTTTGAAGCGTTGCTTCAAAAATTTTGAATTTTGAATTCGAACAGAGCTTTGCTCTGATTGGGCGAAACAAATGCCCCCCACCGTTGCGCTCACGTGGCGCACACGTGAGTGCAGCGGTGGCAAACTCCTGATCGTTGGATCAAGGGGTGAGCTCAAGGGGCGCAAGCGCCTTATAAATAGGACCTATGGCCTTTAGAAAAATCTTACCGTTTAAGATTTTGATTTTTCCAGAGCTTTGCTCTTGCTTAAGAACTTCAGAGCTTTGCTCGTTTCCACAGTTAGAAAACTTTTAGGTAAAATTAATCAGATTAATTTAAATCAATTTAAACCAAAAGAGCTTTGCTCTTATAGATCTTTTGATCTAAAGAAACTCCCTTTGGGGTTTCACCAACAGAGCTTTGCTCTCATGAATCCATAGATCTACAGAGATCTTGTTCATGGGTTTTAATCCATGAGCAGAGCTTTGCTCATGGATCCAAAAATAGATCTTTTTGATCCAAAAATGAAGAAATTCTAAGGGTCTTCAAAAATGTTTTAATCTATTTAGGAGTTTTAAATAAGTTTTCTCATTATCACCACAGAGCTAAGCTCTTTTTTAAAGAATCTTATTCCTCTAAGACCAGAGTTTGACAAGTGTCACTCTGTGACAGAGCTTTGCTCTGAAAGAGGAGATTTCCTCCTTGTCTTTAGAGATTATTTATTAATGGGAATGTTTTCCTGGGGACCAACTGATGATCTCATCCAATGATGAGTTTGTCTTATTAACCGACGTATTGCCATCCAGATTTTGTGGGTCCCTCTTTGGTCTCCTACTCACTGCACTGTTGTGTGGTGTAATTAATTAATTTTAATTTAATTTAATAAATGCATTTTCCTCTTTTTTTTTATACGCCACACGTTGGAATTACAACACTAACGGCTAAATTGTTCTTTTGCAGCGATCATGTCTTTAGACACTTCATTCCCGTTCGTCCGCTCAGAGGAGGGATTTCCCGAGGCACCCCTGGACCGTGAAGTCCTGGCTATGATCAAGGAGTACGATCCGGAATACAAGAGTCTTCATCTTTGGGGGTCGTGGTACAATCAGATCATCATGGGCCGACGAAGCTTCACCTGCGCGATGCCGTCAGAACCCATCACGGCAATTCACTACGCTACCCCACCCTCAGTGCAGTATGCCGTGGAGATGATAGACTGGACCGCAAACAGCTTTCTTCATCCCGCTATGGATGCGGTTCCGGTTCAGCGTCCCATGGTCTTGGATATCCTAGGACGCCGTATTTGTCAGGGAGAAGCACGGCCCTGGGGGCAATCATATAACCTTGGTTTGATTCCCCGTCACCCGATTGGCTATCTGCCGTGGGCCCGGTACATCCTGTCGACGAAGAAGTCGCAGTTGATAAGACTAGGACTGTACACCGCGGTCTACGTCTCTCTCTTCCATTATCCCACGCTCCCCACTTGGTGGTTCAAGGCTTTCTTGGAGCAATGGAATATTCCCACCCACACTTTCCTTGCTATGGATCGGGAAGTGTCCATCTCTTTGGAGGAATTCGCGGAGGTATCCGGCCTACCGGTCATGGGAGAACATTACGAGGAGCTGCTCCCGACAGATGAGTACGTCTTTGGTGCTAGGCCAGTGGTCAGGGGGGTCACGCCAGAGAATGCCGTTCAACATCAATTCCCGAGCTTGATTAAGGTGTTGAACATCTATGAATCTCTCTTTATCGAACGCGGGAGTTACGGAGTTAATTTTGAGGATTTCATTGCTCAGTTTCTTCATCCAAACGTCCTCTCGGCAGAAGCTACCAAGTTTGCCACCCTTGAGGACCCTTTCGGTTTAGGTTTGGATAACCTGCCAGCCAGAGATATAGACCAAAAGGACTTCTTTCTTCCTAACTCCCCAACTACGTCCTTTGCAGAAATTGCGGCCCCCGGAATGGATGAGGATGCCTTTTTCTTAGGATTTCTCGGACTGTGGCTGAGTTGGTTCACGATCCCAATGAACTCTCATCGCATGCGGCCTTCTGTCTTTTACCCAGCCCACCGAATGGTCATCGGGGTAAAGGTGGCTGTGGGGATCGCTGGCCTGGCGCACCTATATCATGGCCTCAGCCGAGCAGCGGATGCCAACGAGCCCGGGGTACTGCACGTGGTCTTCCCGATGCACTACTTTGCATCGTGGCTCGAGCTACACACGGCGGGTGTCTTCGGCATGCATAAAAGGCCTTCATTCTTTGACAAGTGCGGTTTTCCTCGCATTTTACAGTTGATTCGCCACGGGACGCCAGGGGTTTACTGCTTCGCCCTCACACCGTTGGAGTCGGGATGCCCTTTATTGATAAGGTATTAACCATTGGAAAAGCGTCCACCACTGCGGTGCGACCATTACAGGACTCCTTCAAGGATGGAGCTTCAGTGTTAACGGCCCGGGAGATCCTCCATTTGTATTCTATTAGACCGGGTTTCCTAGTCTTCAGGCAGGGCGGTACAGCATTTTTTATGAGATATAACCCGCATCGTTTTGCCCAACAACTGGGTTACGATCAAGGGGTACCCTTGGAAGCTTTCTTACTGGAACCTGCTGTCAATGAAGAAGGGATGGAGAACGCGTTACATCACTTCATGCGCCTGAACACGGGTTCTCGTTTTTTCATCAGCACGCCGGCCTGTGCTCCACGACTCCTTAATGTATATAAAGAGTAGTACAATCATGCGACGGGGGCTGTTATAAAGGAAGAGAGGCGAGTGTTGATCGACCGTAAAGAAGTACCCCCCGGCACCAACCGTAACGCTCCCTTAGCGCCAAGGATCCTGGTGGCTCCTCCTCTAAAAGATGCCGGGGGCAGACCATCACGTGCGCAAAGTCCTCCACGTGAGCTGCCGCTCCCTGATATCGCAGATGCAGCTCCCGCACCCTGTTCTCCAGTGGAGACAGTAGTTGTACCCTCACCGGAGTCTGGCGTGGGTGCGGACATCGGGACCCGTCGTCCCAAAGTGGCTGCTAAGCAGAAGTCGATCCCCCGCGAGCCTAGGGTCGGAGGGCAAAAGAAAAAGAAGTCGCTCTTCGCTGCAGACGTCGTGTTCGGCCAGGAACCCCATGCTCCCTATGCTGAAGGTCTGCTCGAATATGGGACTAACGCAGGATTAGTGATGCCGCCGCCGGACGATACAGACTTGGAGGCTGCTCTCAAAGCTTCGGCATGGTTGGCGAGGCGTGACGCGTGGTTAGCTAAGCTTGCGCAGTCAGGTAACTACTAGTCACATTTTCCTTATTACATCATATCTTCCTTATCGCCCTTGATTAACGCTTTTCTCTCCTTTCTTTCAACAGGCATCACTGATGAAGAAGCCATTGCCGCTTCTTTGAAGACTTTCCAAGAGGAGGAACGTCTTAGAGCGTCTATGGGCCTTAGTAAGTTTTAATTCATCAAGTCTCCATCTCCCTCATGTTATGGTCGATCTAACCTCTCTCTTTTTATTGTAGAAACCTCAATGCCGCTCCCACCAAGCGACACAAATGTTCCGCCAGCCTCCGATATTCCTGCTTCCTCTGGGCCACCGCAGGAGGTTCGTCTTGAAGAGCCGATGAGAGATGCCTTAAAGGCTCTGGAGGCATCCCTGAACGAGGATGACGACGCCTTGAAGGAGGCGTCACAAAGGTCTATCGCGACAGCCCGGGAGGAAAGGAAGAGGCTGAGGCGTGAGGCGAAGGCACGCAGGGCTGCCTTGGCTATGGGAGCGGGTCCCAGCACTGTCCCTCGCGCTGATACTCCATCCGAAGAGGCCTCTGTCGCCCTATCCACTGCCCGCAGAGAGGTGGCGCGCGCAGTTCGGAGTGCAAACGGTAAATCCACTTCAGGTAATGTTTCTCTCAGAGTTTTTTTTATAAGGATTTTAATGTCGTTGGTCCTTATATCTCTTATCTTGCAGGGCCAAGTCCGATCGAGGGGGAGACGGAAACCGTTGATCCCAAAGAAACAGAGGAGGCGGTACCTGCCGAACTCGAGCCGACGGTGGGCAATGTCGTTGTGGCTTTGGAGCCTGAAGTGGAGGTCGAGGGGCCTACCGCCGAGAAGGTCATTGATGCCGAACCTGAAGTGGTGGCAGATGATATGATCATTATAACTGAGTCCAGGGTGGTGGCAGATAAGGCGCTCGAGGCCGGCGATCCCCCGGCGACGGTGGACGATACAACCGCAACTACTGAACCTGAGAGAGTAGTGGGTGAGGTGGCCATGATTCCCGAGGACGAGCCAACCGCTCCTTCTCTGGAATCTGGAAATACTCCAATCATAGACCTTCCCGGCTATGGCCCTCCGCCGTCTTCAGGTCTTGCGAGCACGACGACGGTCCCCATCGAGTCGGGTGACGAGGCCACGGGCGGTGGTCTCATGTCGATAGAGGAGAGAGTCGCCTCCGTTTCAGCCAGGAGCTCCTCAGGTAAACCCCAAGTGGCTACTTTTCTTTACTTTACAATCTTTTCTGACAAGTTCACCTTTTCGTAATGCAGGTGCAGCCAGTGCTGATGCCCCACTGCTCGAGGGAGCGCCTTCAACGATTGCCTTGGCGGTGGTCACCTCTCAACCCTCTCTCATACCCTCGAAGATGCTGGAAGGTATGTGTTTACGATTTATCAATCTTGTTTTCCAGACATATAATTCGTGTACTAAAGTCACACTGTTGTGTTTTCAAGAGTGCTTTTTGATCATGTATATCAGATGTTGCTCCCACACTTTTCCTTCCCATCTGAGCTTGCTTCTTCCACTGGTGGAATTGGTGAGTATGATTTCCGTTGACATCCTTCCTCTCTTTTTTCTTATTGATGGAATTACCTCTAACCTCTTTTTCTCATCTCAACTGCAGTGCTACAGATTGAAGGAGGGGATAAAAGATCAGCTGCGCCACCAGCCCTTCCGACCTTACCACCTGTCTCAACTGGTACAATGACCATCATATTGGTAACTTTCCTCTTTTTATTTTCTGTACTGTTATCTGATCGCATCCTGTTTCTTTCAGCTGTCGTTCTGGCTTCGGCGTCCTTCGAACCTCGCATCATAATGCCGGCGGGTCCTTATCTGAGGAGTCTGTCTTCAAAAGGCGCCGCGAATAGTCTGCGCATGTTGAGTGACTATGTCGAGGAACTCGACGTTGAAACTCCTACATCTGCCGCAGACTTCGCTATGGTGGTTAACCCGATGCTAGCAATACTCGTGAACTTTAATGATGAGGGCATCATTGCATCCTGGGTTAACCATTGTAAGGAGATCGAGGGTCGTCTATATCAGTTGGAGTCGCTGCGTCCCGCTCCCGAGACCGTGGCTGCCAGTAATCAAAGGACAGCGTGGATTGAGCAGAGCGCTCCTTACTTCCGCCATCTCGAACAAGAAGTCATTTCAAGGCGTAAGGAGCGTGGTGAGACTTCGAGCAAGTCTGCTCAATTGCATGCTCAGGTGGAGGCCAACGCCGCACGGCTGAAGGTTATCTTTGAGGGCCTTCTACAATGTCTCTCCGAAGGGTTATCATTGAAGCAAAAACTTGACGTTGTCGAGCGAGCTGCACCCAGCCAGGAAGCAGCCCAGAAGGCGGTGGAGGAGCAACTTTCATCGTTCTTGCAGCAGCGGGCCCAGGTGGAGGCGGAGGTGGCCGCGGCTGTCACTCGAGAGGAAGCGCTGAAGGAAGTGCGACAGCAGCTTGTGAACTTACTAAAGACACTTCCTCCTCAGTAGCTATCCATCTTTGTATCGTTTGTGCTTGTAGATAAAAGAATGTATATATATTTTTTTTTTTTATTCTTTGACATAATGTATCCTGTATCCAATCAAGTTTATGAATAAAAGATACACCTTTTTTGTAATGTGTCATTTTCTCCGTCTTTTCTTTCTTTCATTATCAGCATGCCACCTTAGTAACCCTGGTTGACGGATGATTAGGACGAGTATCCCGACCTTCTTAAGAAATAGCGATGGCTTAGGCCGCAAGTTCAGATCTGCTGCCTACGACTTTTCAACTCTATAAGCCGTGAGGGTCTCATAGAGACTTTTCTCTCTACGGATCGAGAGGATCTCATAGGTGGGTTTTCTCCTTAGGAATCGTGAGGATTCCTAAGTGTGGTTTTCTCTTATAAGTCGTAAGGATCCTATAAGAGAATTTTTCCCTCTTACGAGTCGAGAGGACCCACAAGCGGTTGTTTCCCTCCTTGTCGAAATTCGACTTTGGAGAGTGAGACCCGTGAATAGTATGCAAGAGACCATTTTGGATTGACTTGCAGGGTCCCATCGTTCAGGAAGCAAGTTTTTTAGTCCCTGCTGCCTGAGGCTTCATTTGCAAGTTGAGACGAATCGGGAATTTCCTGCGGAGACACTGGTTTCTCTGCGAGCCGACACGAATCAGAAGGCTCTCGTCAAGGAGTGTTTGTATCCGTGAGTCGAGGAATTTGCTAGGGATTATTTATTTCCCAAGCACCAAGGATTATTTGTTTCCTTGGGGTTTGAAACGAGTCGAGGATTCCCTACGGAGGCACTGGTGGCTCTGCGAGTCGACGCGAATCAGGAGGCTCTCGTCAGGGAGTGTTTATATCTGTGAGTCGAGGAGTTTGCTAGGGATTATTTGTTTCCCAAGCGCCAAGGATTATTTATTTCCTTGGGGTTTGAAACGAGTCGAGGATTCCCACGGAGGCACTGGTGGCTCTGTGAGTCGACGCGGATCAGGAGGCTCTCGTCAAGGAGTGTTTGTATCCGTGAGTCGAGGAGTTTGCTAGGGATTATTTATTTCCCAACGCCAAGGATTATTTGTTTCCTTGGGGTTTGAAACGAGTCGAGGATTCCCCACGGAGGCACTGGTGGCTCTGCGAGTCGACGCGGATTAGGAGGCTCTCGTCAAGGAGTGTTTGTATCCGTGAGTCGAGGAGTTTGCTAGGTATTATTTATTTCCCAAGCGCCAAGGATTATTTGTTTCCTTGGGGTTTGAAACGAGTCGAGGATTCCCCACGGAGGCACTGGTGGCTCTGCGAGTCGATGCGAAACAGGAGACTCTCGTCAAGGAGTGTTTGTATCCGTGAGTCGAGGAGTTTGCTAGGGATTATTTGTTTCCCAAGCGCCAAGGATTATTTGTTTCCTTGGGATTTGAAACGAGTCAAGGATTTCCCACGGAGGCACTGGTGGCTTTGCGAGTCGACGTGAATCAGGAGGCTCTCGTCAAGGAGTGTTTGTATCCGTGAGTTGAGGAGTTTGCTAGGGATTATTTGTTTCCCAAGCGCCAAGGATTATTTGTTTCCTTGGGGTTTGAAACGAGTCGAGGATTTCCCACGGAGGCACTGGTGGCTCTGCGAGTCGACGCGGATCAGGAGGCTCTCGTCAAAGAGTGTTTGTATCCGTGAGTCGAGGTGTTTGCTAGGGATTATTTGTTTCCCAAGCGCCAAGGATTATTTGTTTCCTTGGGGTTTGAAACGAGTCGAGGATTCCCACGGAGACGCTGGTGGCTGTGCGAGTCGACGCGGATCAGGAGGCTCTCGTCAAGGAGTGTTTGTATCCGTGAGTCGAGGAATTTGATGAAGATATTGGTTTCTTCGGAGTTGGACTGAACCGTCGAGATTTAGCTTCGTCTTCCGACGGGGCCTGCTGGGAAAGTATGGTTCCCTCTTTGTTTATGCCCTTAGATTGTATACAGGGATCGATGTGATCTTAGCTGTAGGGCCAAAGTTTTATCATTTCTTCTTTTTATTTTATTTTATTTCCGCGATGCTCTATCATTTCAGCTTTTATATCGCGAAGGTCGAGACTGCCCAATCATTTCGGCTATTTTTCGCGGTGCCCAATCATTTCGGCAATTTATTTTATTTTTACTCGCTGCTTTTTATTGTGAGTGCTCAATCATTTCGGCTATTTATTTTATTTTTACCCGCTGCTTTTTATTGCGAGCTGCCCTATCATTTCGGCTATTTTGCATGCATACATTTTTACTTGCTGCTTTTTATTGCAAGTTGCCCTATCATTTCGGCCATTTCGTATGCATGTGCGGCCTATCGGCTTTTCGCCGTAAACCTGAAATTAGACACTGATTTCGGCATCAGCACCGCTACAACTGGGATATTACCAGGAGCGAATCATCATCTGCCTTTGTCGATGTTGAACAAGGGTGTCTTAGCAAGCAGGGTTAAGGTCCTGTTAACTAAGGCTTTTGACTTCATGAGCCGTAAGGGTTTCACGAAGTTATTTCTCCCTACAAGTCGTGAGGATCTTGTAGGTGTATTTTCTCCTTAGGAATCGTGAGGATTCCTAAGTGTATGTTCCCTCTGTAAGTCGTAAGGATCCTACAGGAGGGTTTTCTCCTTGTAAATCGAGAGGACTTACAAGGGTCGTGCGAACATATCCCCAGTCACGGATGGATCTTGGTTAGGGAAATGTTTATTCGCGCCCGTGGATTGTATGCAAGGGTCAGTATTGAGCCATTTGTAGGGCAATATCAGAAGTTGCGGGGATTGCTTAAGCACAGGTTTAGGTCTCTGAAACTTAAGACTTTCAAATCTTATGAGCCGTGAGGGTCCCATAAGAGAGTTCTCCTTACGAGTCGTGAGGATCTCGCAAGTGTATTTTCTCCTTAGGAATCGTGGGGATCCCTAAGTGTGTTGCTCCCTTGTGAGTCGTAAGGATCTCACGTGGGTGGTTTCTCCTTACAAGGTCGAGAGGATCTTGTTAGTGCCCTTTAACGAGGTTGTGCCCTTTCAGGTTTTCACAAACACTCGCCGGTAGTCCTGCTGTTTTTACTCACGGAGCCCTTTCGGGTTTTCATCCGTGCCCATTTTGCTTATGGACATACCGTTTTTTTTCCTTTTATATATATATATATATATATATATATATATATATATATATATATATATATATTTTACGAGGTCGCGCCCTCTCGGGTTTTCACGAACACTCGGCGGTAGCCCTACTGTTTTTACTCACGGAGCCCTTTCGGGTTTTCATCCGTGCCCTTTTTGCCTATGGACATACCTTTTTTTTATTTTAATTTTATATGTTTTTTTATATTTCGTCAGCCTAAGGATACTGCGGTAGTAGTTTTAAAGACATTTCGGTCTGCTATTAGTTTAAGGACATTTCGGTCCGGCATTAAGAAGGCCGGCTACTGCTTATAAAGCTTGAGCTTAGGAAGATAGCGAGCGGACATAGTCGTCGTCATCTATCATTGACCTAGGCCATGGCTCATTAAGCGTAGTATCTCTTTAGGAAGCGACCGTTTATTGGCCTGAAAGGCCTTCACCGTGCATGTCCATGAGTAGATAGGCCCCATCCTGGTAAACTTTATCTATGATGTACGGGCCTTCATAGTTTGGCTCGAATTTTCCCCGCTTGGCGCGATTGGGGATCATAGGCCTTTTAACCACTAGCACGAGTTCACCTTGGCGGAATGTCCTTGGTCGGGTCAATCTTTCATATGAGCGTGTCATCTTTGCTTTATAAGCGTCCAGATTTTGTTGTGCTATGAGCCGGGTTTCGTCAAGGGCGTCAAGCTCCTCAAGCCGAAGGTGAGCATTTTCTTCGTCTGTTAGCTCGTGGTGAACTGCCACTCGTAGATAGGGTAACTCTATCTCGAGGGGGAGTACTGCTTCCGTACCGAACACCAACGCGTACGGCGTTGTGTTCATGGCCGTCTTGAATGTAGTTCGATATGCCCAAAGAGCTTCTTGCAGTCTTTCGTGCCAATCTTTCTTATTACGGGACACCGTTTTCTTTATGATTTTTGTCAATGTCTTGTTGAAGGCTTCAGTTAGTCCATTGGCTCGCGGGTTATAAACCGAGGAATATCTCCAGTCTATATTATGCTGTTGTGCGAAGTGACTGATCTTGTGGCTTCTGTAAGCTGGCCCGTTATCGGAGATGATCCGTCGCGGAGTTCCAAATCGATATATGACATGCGTCTTGAAGAAGTGGAGGATATTTTCCGTCTTCACCTCTCTTAACGGTACTGCTTCTGCCCATTTAGAGAAGTAGTCAGTCGTCGCCAGGATGAAACGATGTCCCCTAGACGATGCTGGTTCGATAGGGCCAACTATGTCAGTCCCCCACATTTCGAATGGCCAGCTAGCCATCGTTGGATGTAGTGGTTTTGGGTGCTGGTGGATGAAGTCCCCATGAATTTGGCATGAGTGGCATTTCTTCGCATATTCGATGCAGTCCTGAATCATCGTAGGCCAGTAGTAGCCCATCCGTTTTATCTTCAACTTCATCTTAGGGCCTGCTTGATGAGAACCGCAGAGTCCGTCGTGAACTTCCTGGACGATCCTTTTCACTTCGTCAGGTCCTAAGCATCTCAGCCACAGAGAATCAAATGACCTCTTGTACAGAGTATCGTTGACGAAGGCGAAATACAGAGCTCGTTTCATGAGCTGATGTCTTATGGACGCTTGTTCAGGCATTCGGTGGGACCTGAAGTAATCTATGAAGACTTCCCTCCAATCCTCGGCCTTTTCTGACTCTTTTATTTGCAGAGCCATTCGCTCAGTCATTTCCTTTTCTTCGGATGATTCCGGTGATGTTTTTGCTGGGGTAAGAACTCGACGGCTTTGTACCACGATTCTAACGTCGTCGAGATTCTCGTCAGCCAGTTCTTTAGAAAGTTTGGCCAATGCGTCCGCTTTGCTGTTTTCCGCGCGCGGTATGTTCTCCACAGTGTAGGAGGGAAGTTGGGTTAACTGTTGTTGCACCTTTTCACCGTATTTCACCAATTCTGGCTTGCACGTTTGGTAGTCGCCGTTTACTTGACTAACGACAAGTTGAGAATCCCCATATATGAGGAGGTTTTCAATTCCCATGTCAATGGCGATCTCAAGGCCTGCTATCAGAGCTTCATATTCGGCTTCGTTATTTATCCTCGGTTCTGTTAGGGAGAACGCGTAGCGCATTATCCCTCCTTATGGAGCCACAAAAATGAGGCCTACCCTCGATTTGATTATAGGGGTATTTTGTTTGCGCTTTTCATGAAAGATGCTCCATCGAAAAAAAGTTCCCATTGGGTATCACCACCGTCGATCGCATCAAACGCATGTTCGTCTAGAAGATCGCAATTCAGAGGAGAATTGGCCGGTATCGGGTGCTCAACGAGGAAATCGGCAATGGCCTGGCCTTTCACTGCCTTGAGAGGTTGATACGTTATCGAGAACTCCATCAAGAGCAGGGCCCATTTAGCGAGTCGTCCCGTCAATATAGCTTTTGACATCAAGTATTTAAGGGGGTCCACCTTTGAAAGGAGACGGACTTCATGCGCCAAAGCATAGTGCCTGAGCTTTGTTATCGCAAATATCAACGCCAGGCAGTGTTTTTCAATGGGGGAGTAGTTACTTTCTGCCCCCAGCAGAACTCGACTTAAGTAGTAGAGTGCTCTTTCTTTCCCTTGATCGTTCTCTTGTGCCCATAATGCGCCTAAAGAACCTTTGAGGGCGGTTGTATAAAGAATGAGAGGCTTTCCCTTAACCGGAGCAGCCAACACTGGAGGGTTCTGCAGGTATTGCTTGATCTCGTCTAGCGCGCTTTGGCATTTTTGATCCCAGACGAATGGGGTTCCCTTCTTCATCAGGTGACTGTAAGGACGGCACTTTCCTGAAAGGTTGGCTATAAATCGCCGTATGTACGCAAGCTTCCCTTGGAGAGACCGCAGCTGTTTGAGAGTTCTCGGCGGAGGCATTTCCATGATCGCTTTAATCTTTGACGGATCTATTTCAATACCTCGGTGTCGAACAATGAATCCCAGGAATTTGCCTGAAGAAACTCCAAATGCACACTTGAGTGGGTTCATTTTCAAGTTGTATTGTCGAAGGCGTTGAAATATGGTCTTCAGATGCTCGAGATGTTCCTCATATGATTTGCTTTTAACCACGAGATCATCGATATAGCATTCGATGATTTCGTGTATAAGGTCATCGAAGATCTTCGTCATGGCCCTTTGGTAGGTGGCACCGGCGTTCTTTAAACCGAAGGGCATCACCTTGTAACAGAATATTCCTAAAGGGGTCCCGAAGGCTGTGTGCTTCTGGTCTTCTGGATGCATTTTTATCTGGTTATACCCTGACAAGCCATCCATAAAGGAGAAAACCTCATGAGTGGACGTGTTGTCTATCATCAGTTCGGTGACTGGCACTGGAAAATCGTCCTTCGGACAAGCTTTATTAAGATCTCGGAAGTCTACGCATATACGCACTGCCCCATTTTTCTTCATCACCGGGACGATGTTGGCGAACCACTCCGGATATTGAACCTCCTGTATGAAGCCAGAGTCGATCAGCTTTTTGACTTGAGCATTGATACTCATTTCAAGCTCGAGCCGCATTCTCCTCGGCGCCTGTTTGACTGGCTTGATGCTTGAGAATATTGCCAATTTATGTACAGCGATTTCTGGATCTAGTCCCGGCATTTCGGAATAGTTCCACACAAAGCAATCTCTATGCTGCAGAGGCACATCCTTTAACGCAGCTACTCTTTCTTCAGATAGCAACTCGCTGATGAATGTCGGTCGTGGATCGTTTACCGTCCCCAACTCAATCTTCTTGAGGTTATCTGCAGTGGTATGGATTCCATCTTCCAGTTCTTTTGGCGCTGGTGGGAATTCTGAGATTATCTCGTCGCTGCTGTATTCGAAGCACCAAGGGAACTCATCTATGTCCTCGGGCTCTTCTTTTAATATTGTAATCATGTGACAGATGCGAATTCGCTTCCAATCCCAATGTGGAACCGGTTCTTCTTTCGTGGCCTTGGGCTCGTGCTTCTGTGGCGGTGTTACCCTCCAGTTGTCGAACAGAGCGAACTTGCCAAGCTGATACCGATCTTCGACCCAATTCTTGAAGGTGAAGCAATCTTCAAGAGGATGTCCTATTACTCGATGGTAAGAGCAATAGTCCGGATGTGAGACTTCGCCCGCTTGTTCGGTGTGTTTAGACTCCGGCAGTATAAGCATCTGATGTTTTAGAGCAAGGTCAAGTATCTTCTTCGTCTTGTCCCGAGGAAACGAGTATGCTCGCCCCATTTTCTTCATAAGGGATAGATCAATAACGCTCGACTCCCGTTTGCGTGGCTTCTTAGCCCTGCTTTGTTGTTGAGCGCCTTTTTGGCCTTTCGACTTATTTCTGCTTTTGCGCCGAGCCTTCTTTATAACAGGTTGACAGGGAGCAGCCTTTTCATCTTTCACGGCTTGTTGGAGAATGCGTTGCGTTTTGGCTTTCTCGTAGATGACCATTTCGCGATTATCATTGTCCCGGACTTTTTGACCCGCTTCCCTTATAAGCTTATCCATTTGTTCTTCGAACGACGGACTGGGCTCTTTTGCATCTGGAACTTTTACTGGCTCAGGATTAGCGTCCTCCCATTGAGCATCCGCTTCTTCATCGAAGTCATACACGACATAGCAGCTGTTTAATAGCTTTCGTTTCTTTGTCCGGATGTATCCGAGCCCGATCGTCTCCATCCTCCCATTAGGTAGTTTGTGTTGAGTTCCGGGGACGTTCCAAACCCTGTCATAGAATTTGTCCTTCCTAACAGTCTGTTCGAAGGGTATCCCTTGGCGCTTTAACAGTCGTTTCAAGCCTTCTGTACAATATCTAAGTAGACGAATGGGTTGAAGCCTGTCCAGCGTTGGATCTGCTCCATACCAGATTTCTTTCTCCACTTTATTTTCTTCAGAGCGGTAAAGCAGAATTGCTTTCTCTCTCTTTCTTCTGGGAGGGATATAGAATGTCCGCAACTCTTCTACACTGTAGATGTTAAGTGCATCCAGTTCTTTATGGTGTCTAAGCGGCACCATGGCTATCTGCAGACTTCGCTCTTCATCAGCAGAAGCTCGTATTGAAAGCCGAGCAGGGAATATAGCATGAACTTCATCCTCCAAATCACTACCGAAGATCAATGAAGGAACGGACGGTCCCGGCTCGGTGTATTGGGGCGGACCTGAATAAGTTATATCCTCTTCTTCCTCGGTATCGCTGCCGAAGACAGGGATGGTGGCATTAGTTTTGTTCTCAGGCTTGTGACACCTTTCTGTATCTTCGAAACTCGGCAAGAAGTATTTGGCATCTTCATACTTACGAACTTCATTCACGGAAAACGGATTCAATTCTCCTGCCACGGTGTACTCGAGACCATCCTTGCAATATTTTATACACTGATGCTGTGTAGAAGGGATGATATTGTACTCGTGTAACCATGGTCGACCGAGCAGAGCATTGTAGCATATCTTGGCATCTATGACATGGAATTTAATATCTGTGACGAGCAACCCGAAGTGTAACGTCAATATCACAGATCCAAGAGTTTTTGACGACTGGGAGTCGAACCCGGAGATGGTGATCTTGTCCCGAGCAAGGTGCTGGACGCTCATGCAGATTTCCTTCAACACCCGCACGTTGAGTAGGTTAACAGACGACCCATTATCGATCAGGATTTTGCCTATCTTTATATCATGGCAGTATCCCGAGACATAGAGAGGGCGATTGTGTTCATACGTCCCAAGTAGAAGGTCTTCATCGCCAAAAGTAATATCAGTCGTGTGCGCTTCCTCCAATTCATCCTTCATCTTTTCCTCGGCCAGGAAAGCTTGGAATTGTTCCGGGTCTTGTAATGCCTTAATTAACGAATCTCTCGCCTCTTTTGATAGCAAAAGAGCGTCAAGAATGCTGAGCTGTGAGGGCAGCTTCCTCAGATGCGCCAAGACATTGTAATCCACCTTATTTCTCTTCGGCGGATTCTTGGCGGTTAGCTCTTCCGCAACTTGGTCATCTAGAGTAATATCCTCAGAGACCTTTTCTTTCCCTTTATCTTTCTTGTTTAAGGGTCCGAGATTCTTTTCAGGTAGAGTCCGATTGCGTAGCTGGATATTTTCGCAAACCTTTGGCTCTTCTTCTTTTCCCGAAGTTGACTCTTTAAAGAGAGGGGCGAGTTCCAGCTCCTCATCCGAATCGCTCCCGAATGTAGGCACTTGTGACCCACCAGTGTTAACCATGTGACAATCGCCGGTAGTTCTTTCAAGCCTTTTGGTCGTATTCCTTTGCTCTCGACGAGTTTTACGCTTTTCCCGCTTGGAGCGTTGTCGACGAGCAACATACCCTTGCCACCATCTATCGAAAGCTTTGCACTCTTGAGTAGGGTGCGAAACCTTCCGATGATATAAGTAATAGGAGGGGTGAATTTCTATTTCACCAGTAATTTTTCCTTCAGAGGATGGTAGTTTCATGCCCATTGATATGGCCTTAGCAAACTTTTTCTTTATCTTGAATTGGCTTTTGTCGGTAGTGGAGGCATTTGGCTCCAGCGGGATCGTCTCAGCTCTTTCATCAAGTCGCTGGCGCTTAACCCTTTCAAATATAGCCGTCTCGCGCTCTCGATCAGCTTTACTTTTCAATCGAGCTTCGTTAAGGAACGCGTCAATCATTTCAACTGATAGCTCCGGAACTTTTGATTCGGTACCTGCCCCCAGCGTTTTAGTGCCAGGGGTCTCCTCATCGTTCACGATCGAATGGGAGATCATATGACAGCTCGCCACATATTCCTCGGGTTCATCCGATGAACTTTTTCCCTCATCTTCTTCTTGAAAGACGTGATTGAGGAACTCTTGAAGCGTAATGGGAGTCCGTGCCTTTTGGTTATATTCATCCAGCGCGTCAATTTGCTTTTGCAGGTTCGTGCGCTTGTCGCCAGGCTTCACGGGCTTCTTAGATTTCTTCTTCTTCTTTTCTGAAGATTTTGACGGCTGGCTGCAAGTGCTTGAACCACCACCATCGGTCTTTGGAGTTGGACGTGGTTTCAACATCCCTTCAATGACCTGCGGTTCCAACGGGTTCTTCCACTTGATCGCTGGACATGTCTGAAGATCGTTTAGCATCCTCTTCGTCTTGGCTGATAATACAACCTCCCAAGGAGCTTCTTCAATGACGGAGCATGTTGCCCCCAGCGTATTCGTCCCTTTAGAGGTGTGGGGCTGCGGGGGATTCACCTTCCATTTGTCAGATAACGTGAACTTGCCCTGTCGGTATTGGTTTTCAAGCCAATTCTTGAAAACGTAGCAATCTTCGATCGGATGGCCTAGTACTCAATGATAAGGACAGTAGTTGGGCTCGTTGACGTCACTTGGTTGCAACGGACGTTTTGGATCCGGTAGATTTATGAGTCTGTTGCGCAACGCCAGTTCGAATAACCTCCTCGTTTTATCGCGGGGAAAGGAATAAGGACGTCCCATCCTATCCTCAAGGGGTACGTACGGGCGCATATTATTTTGACGAGCTACTGGCTTCGGGTCGCTCGGTTGTTGTTGAGCATTAGCGACGACGATCGCTTTTCCCTTCCCTTTGTCATTTCGGGAGTCCGGCCTTGGAAGAGGAGGTTTATGGCCCATCTGATCCATCTGTGCTAGTTTGTCGATCAAGGCTTGGAAGGTAGTCGGCTTGAAAAACATCATATACTGCGAGATGGTTGCTTGTGGATCGAGGGTTCCCACAAACATACCCACTGCGGGAGCTTCTTCAATGCGTTGCTCGCACTTCGACCATAAATTCCGCCATCGTATAGCGTACTGAACCCACGTCTCATCGGGTTTTACCCTGGAATTAATCAGGGCCGTCATCGGGGTACGCTCACTGGCACTTGCAAAACGCTGAGTAAACAGTAGCTCCATCTCCGCGAAGGTTTTGATAGAGTCATTCGGGAGTTTAGAGTACCACTCAAACGCCGTATCTGATAACCTTCCAACAAACTGGCGCAGCAAAAGCTTGTCATCACCACCGGTATTGCCGCAGAGTGCCCTGAACTGGGCAACATGCTGATGAGGATTGCCCGTCCCCTTGTAGACATGGAACTTAGGAATTGTATAACCTGGCGGGTACTTAATTTGATCGTACCAACTTGGGTATGGCCGCCCCGTTTTTACGACCTGACCGGCCGCTTCAGTCGCATGATGCACCCGTATTTGCTGGGCGATGTATTCATCCAAATCAGCTTTTGAGATGGTATCCTCTTTAGCTGTGGATAGAGCCGGTGGAGGATTCGATGTCTCTCCCCTATCGTCTTCAAGAATGATCAGGGGATCTTCAGCAGGTGGATCTTGTTGAATTATCATACCCACCATATCCTGGAACAGGAGGGCCATTTTCTTTATGTTGGCTGCCTGCTCCGCAGCTTCTTTATCTTTCTTCTCTAGTATGCGCCGAAGGAATTCGGCGTCCGTTTCTTGTTCTTGACGTTCCTCTGAGGATGTTTCCGGAGTTTCTTTCGGCCCTGTAAGTGCGGCCATAGCGTTCATTATCTCCTGGAGCTTCTGTTGCTGCTCCTGAGCCTTGGTCACTGACCGTGTAAGCGGTCTATGACCCGTGGATGCACGGCTGTCTTCTTTTCCCGATGCCATGTAAACCGTATGAACTGTTATGCCCCCTGACTTGGGGCGTTTAGGTTCACCATTTTTAACTTTTGCCGTTGACGCGGGGGTTTTCTCTGGCCTCCTTCTTCTGTGGGCCGTTGAGGTTGAAGGAACCATTGAAGGGGGCACCCTAGCAGCTGCTGTCCCCTGCTGTTTAATGGGACAATCCTTGTCTTTCTCCACCTTCGCCTTTTCCTGGTGACGAGAGTGACCTGGGTCAATCACAGAGTCTTGAACCCTTCGCCAAACTTTATAAATTCTTGAAGACAGCCGTTGAGGGGGCTGTTCTCGTTCCGTTTCTGGAACTCTCTCCGCAGGTGGAGGAGATCTCTTCAATGTAGCGATTGGAGAGTTCTTCCGTACCCTCCTCAGCAGTTCAAAGTTGTTCCCAGTTGGAACAGCAGCGTTGATTTCCACCATTAGAGCCGGTGGAGTTATCCCTGAGGGGGAGTTGCCCCCTGCCTTCCTCACTCGTTGCCAATGGCGACGTCGAGCACGACGAGCCGTTGGGACTGGCTCAGAGATAGAGATAGCTTCTTTTTGCCCCCTATCTGAATGAGGCACCGCCGGTGTTAACCTTTTAAAAACCGAGGTCGTTCCTTGTGGGGTAATATCTAATCTGTCAAAGACAGATCTTCGTGCAGGGGCAGGAGCAGGAATCATCAATCTTGAAAAGACTGACTCTTTGGCGGGAGAAGCCGCCTTAACGACTTCTGGAACAGCGGCCGTTGCCCTCTTTGGGACAGCCATTTTAGAGTTCTGATTTAGCCTGGTGGAAACAGAGGCTGTTGGTTCGGCAAGGGACGACCCGTTGACAGGGTCCGTCGCAGCAGTGAGCTGGTCGAAGACCGACTTTTTATTCACTTCTGGTGCAGGCATTGGTGCAGAGAAGCTTGTAGGTGGGATCATGGTCCCGAAGAACAGGCCAGTGGTGGCCTGGGTCACCTGGTCTACCGGCAGAGCGAAGAAGGAAGCCGCTTGGGGTCCATATGCTACACCTCCTGGTGAGGTAGAGCGTCCGTTGCAGTGGCGTTTCGAGCAGTTGGTGCAGTTGAAGGCCATTGAATCTTGAGTTCTGTGCCAGGAAAAAGACCAAATCTTAGTAATTTAAAATCCGAAGGCAACCATTAACAAACCGCGATTGGTTCGTGAAGACGACACACGAAGTGTGGAGTGGAAAGAGGAAAAGGTCCCACCGGGCGTGCCAGAATCTGTTCCCCTCCGAATGGCGGCGATGACGTGAGGACGTCTTGCCTGAGATTCGGGGCAGATGTTATATGGTTTTATCCGTCCACCTCTCCGAAGATGCCAAGTTGACTTATGGCACCGTATATCGGAGGTTTAGACGGGTGTGGCCGATGTAGCAGACTTTGTCAGATTCCACCTCACTTGAGGGGTTTTTGATTGTGGGGACGCTCTTCCCTGCAGGCGCAAGCCCCTACAGTTAATTACGCTACCGCATCGCGGTAACAACTTTCTCCTTCTCCAGAATTTCACTTCGTGTCGTGGGTGTTTGTTTTGTTTGTGGTTGCCCGTGGATTGTATACGGGGACTGAGTAATGCCGTCGCCCGTAGGACGTGGATTAGTCCAAATCCGTATTTACATAGATTTGGGTTTGGTGTTTTTAGTTTAAGGATGCATTAGCCGCGTTGCTGCTAAGATCAACTTAAACGTTTGTTAAGGATACGTTAGTCCTGTTTGAGACTAAGATCGACTTAACGTAGTGATTCATTTAATATATGGCCGTCAGGACTCGTCACCTCTCTGACGTCGTTGAAGGATTACAACGACAGGTGTCAGAGGAGCTCGGAGATGTACCCTCGAACCAGAATTGATTTGAAATTTTGTAGTCCACTTGAATGTTTAATGATACGCTAGCCGTGTTTTGGGGCTAAGATCGACTTAAACGGGATCGTTTAGATCCGGCAAAAGAGCTTTTGGAGGCTCTATTGTTCCAGTTTAGGGACGTAGTGGTCCATGTTCCAGTTTAGGGACGTGGCGGTCCATGTTCCAGTTTAGGGACGTGGCGGTCTATATTCCAGTTTAGGGACGTGGTGGTCCGACATTAGTTTAAGGACGTTTCGGTCCGATATTAGTTTAGGGACGTTTCGGTCCGATATTAGTTTAAGGACGTCTCGGTCCAGCATTAGTTTAGGGACGTTTCGGTCCAGCATTAGTTTGTGGTCGTCGGGACCCGTCACCTCTCTGACGTCGTTGAAGGATTACAACGACAGGTGTCAGAGGAGTTCGGAGATGTACCCTCGAACCAAAGTAAATTGATTTAAGAGAGCAATCTTGCTCAGTCAACTTAATTTAAGGACTTATGGCCAAAATTGGGCTAAGTCCAGTTTCAACATTTTTTGTCTTCGGCCTTTGCTAGGGCTTTACCCCTTTTTTAGTAATGCACTGCATTATTCTTGTTTTGATTGGGCTTTGCCCTTTTATAAATGATGCAGAGCATCTATTTTTTTGTTTGGGCTTTCCCCCCTTTTAAAATGCATAGCATTTTTTATTAGGCATGTTAGGTCTTTTAATTGGGCTCTGTCCCTTTTCTTTAATAATGCAGAGCATTAAATACTCTGACAGTGCCCCACGTAGCTTGTCAGGCGCTTTGCGCTAAGAACTGAGCGCAAACTCATATGGTGGTGACACGTGTCACGCTCTGGTGAGCGCAAGCGCAATAGCGCAGTGCGCTGCGCTGTTGACACGTGGCGCGCTCTGGTGAGCGCAAGCGCAATAGCGCAGTGCGCTGCGCTGTTGACACGTGGCGCGCTCTGGTGAGTTGCGCCAATTCCAGAGAGCAAAGCTCTATTTCAAGAGCGCATGGCGCAAGCGGTTCTATGGATAACACGTGGCGCTCCCTTAGGAGCGCAACAGCGTAGTTTGTAAGTGCAGAGCACTAAGAATCTTTTAGATTCAAGAACAGAAGTGCAAAGCACTATTTAATTTCTTGATCTAAATTAGATCAAAGAAAAGAAAAAATTTTCTTTTTTTTGTTTCAAGAACCAGAGGTTCATAAAAGTGCAAAGCACTATTTATTATGTAAAGATCATTGATCTTGTTTTTTAGATCAATGGTCTATTAGAAGAAATTTCTTCTATTTCATGAAGGTTCTTTACCTTTCTCTTAGAATTTTCTCAAAGTTCTCTCTTTTTGAAGCTCTTGACTTTTTTCAAGAAATGTTGATGCTTTTGAATTGAGGCCTAGGGTCCTTTTTATAGTGCCCATAAATTAGTTAAATTTGTTAAAGAGATCCTTCTCTGAGTGATTTAGGGGATTTTCCCCACCGTTGAATATTTGATCCAAGGGCTTCTGCTTTGCAGAAGAAAATCTTCTTGTTTTAATAAGAACAGAAAAGATTTCTTAGAAATTTAATTCTGTTTGGCGCAGATGCCCCAGCGCGCGACACATGTCGCGCAGCGCAACTACGCTAGCGCAACTGCGCTAGCGCAACTGCGCTGACACGTGTCGCACAGCGCAAAGCGCAGCGCAACTGTGCTGACACGTGTCGCGCAGCGCAAAGCGCAGCGCCACTGCGCTAGCGTATCTGCGCTGACACGTGTCACGCAGCGCAGCACTAGCGCATCTGCGCTAGCGCAACTGTGCTGACACGTGTCGTGCAGCTCAGCAGTAGCACAACTGAAGCGTTGCTTCCTTTAATAGAGCTTTGCTCTGATTGGGCGCGCCTTCTTGGGCGCTGTGCTGACGTATCAGCGCCTGACATGTGGCGCGTTGTGCCCGAGGTTTGAAGCGTTGCTTCAAAAATTTTGAATTTTGAATTCGAACAGAGCTTTGCTCTGATTGGGCGAAACAAACCCTAAATATGATTTTGGAGGAATTAAATTCCTATTGTGAAAGAATTAAATTCTTATGTAGGGTTAAACCCTAATTTCTTTTTTTAGAGGAATTAAATTTCCATATATGTAAAAGAATTAAATTCTTGTATAGGGTGAAACCCTAATCAGGTTCCTGCGAATTTGAGAGAATTAAACTCTCAATTAGGGTTAAACCCTAGTTTTGTCCATCTTGAAGGAATTAAATTCCTGTAATTTTAGGAGAATTGAATTCTCATATAGGGTTAAACCCTAGTTTCATTTTGGAGGAATTAAATTCCTGTAAATTGTGAGAATTAAATTCTCATATAGGGTTAAACCCTAGTTTTGTTTTGGGAGAATTAAATTCTCTAAACTCAATTCCCCCTCTAAGTTTTTGATCTGCATGGCAGAATCTCAACCCGATGAGAATTAAATTCTCAACTTATGGGAAGATTTGCTTCCGCAGATTTTCAACCAGAGGAAGAACTAAGTTCTTTTGCCGAAGAGTTAAACTCTTAGATTGAGAATTAAATTCTCTTTTTGAAGTTTTGAAGCTTTAATCCCTTTCTCACCTAGGTTTTCTTTCATGAGAATTAAATTCTCCTTTCTTTTCTCTCTGCTTTTTGCTTTCTTATGAAAATTTCAAGATCCCAAAATTCTCTCCGTTTCTTCTCCTCTTGTCTCCTATTTATAGGAGAAGGAAAAGAATCAATTTTTTTAGTAAATCTATCATTGAAAGATTTTGTTTGTTTTTGTAACTAACATGATCTTAGTGAATTTTATTTACCATTGGATTTTTAATCCAAAAGATATTCTGTTTGTTATTCTTGGTGAATTTTAGGGAAATCTTTCCTTGTATAAAATCTTTCCGTAAATTGGTGATTTTTAATCACCATTGGATTTTTAATCCAACGGTGCTCCATTTTACAGAGCACAATCCTTTTGTTTGGAAAGATTTAGAGAAATATTTTTCCAGTTAGGGTTCTCGATTCCCTCTTAATTAGAATTTAATTCTATTAGTTCAGAAGGCTTAAAGCCTATCACGTGTTGGCACGTGATCCCATATTTTGATCATTTAAATAGAATTTAATTCTATTAGTTAAAGAGCTTAAGAACCCATCACGTGTCTGCACGTGACCTTTGGTCATGTATGGACACGTGATACCCCATTGGGGTATTCCTTGCTGTTTTATAATATCTTTTAATCCCTTTCAGTGGGTTTAAAGGCCCATCACGTGTTGGCACGTGACCCCATTTAATTATTTATTTTATTCAGTGCCTACAGGCTTTGCCTGTAAATGGTCACGTGTGGGCAAGTGATGCTCGGTCACGTGTGGGCACGTGATGCCTCATAACTTTTGATCCCGGATGAATTATGAGGCCCGTAATATATCAAATCGAAGGTATTTTTGAGATGTTTTCAATACCATTAGAATTTAGTTGTTTCTCATTCGGAAGTTTGTTAAAATATAGCCCGAAAAATACTGGTTCGTATTTTCTTAAGTGTATCGCTGCTATTTGATACCTTGGGCTCTTTCGTACAGAAATTTTTGGCGGGAACAAATGCCCCCCACTACTTTGCCCACGTAAGTATATACATGGGTGAAGTAGTGCAGAGTAATTCATAGTGTATGTCCAGTTTTGGGTTGGTATATAATTTTCAGAATCTTGATCTGAGAAGATAACGAGCGGACACAAGCGTCGTCATTTATCATTGACTCAAATCTCGACTCTTAAGAGATATAGTTCCAAGCCCTCAACTCCATGAGCCGCACCCTTCTATTTCTTTATGTTTTACTTTGGAGTGAAGTAGTTTATATGCTCATGAGTAACTTCTCCATTTGAGTGGCATGTAACTTTGACAAGTGTGGCCCATAGATGGTAGATAGCAGTTCATCTTGAACTCTTTATAAGGTAGCGATGGATTAGGAAACAGGGTTAGGATCTGTTGCCTAAGACTTTTCAAATTTTTGAGCCGTGAGGGTCTCATAAAGACTATCCTCCCTACGAGTCGAGAGGATCTCGTAGGTGTATTTTCTCCTTAGGGATCATGAGGATTCCTAAGTGTGCTTTCTCTTGATAGTAGTAAGGATCTCACAAGAGAATTTTCCCTCTTACAAGTCGAGAGGACTCGTAAGTGGTTGTTTCCCTCCTTGTCGAGATTCGACTTTGGAGAGTGTGGTCCGTGAATAGTATGCAAGAGTCCATTTTGGACCGACTTGCAGGGCCCCAGTGCTTAGGAAACAGGATTTTTAATCCCCACTGCCTAAGCCTTTTCCCTACGAGTCAAGACGAATCGAGAAGTTCTCGCAAGGACACTAATTTCCTCACGAATCGAAACGAATCAAGAAGTTCTCACAAGAATGTCCTAACGTCACAGTTAACCTCTGCTCTTTACGACAGAGGTCCGTTAGGGTCTGTGGTGCTAGGGTTTTGCCCGTCGTACCGTCGCGTTGGCTGATGTATTCCTCGATTGGCAATCTTGCTGTTTGAGTAGCCTTGCGACTGTCGTGTCTCTGATCCCTTCGGGGCTGGACAAGACGTCTTCAAGCAATCTTCCTAGGCAGTTTGACCGTCGGAAGAGCAAGCGTTAGGAATTTTGCCATGCCGCTTTTTACTTGAGGTTAGGCTCAGCTTGGGGAGCCCCGATGAGTCATAACCACTCCGCGCTGGTGTGGGATGATCTCCGATAGTCTTTCAGGTTTTATATGAGTTGCCGTCAAGACCCTGAAGCTAAGAATTTGGCCTTCGCTTCATTTTCCGGCATTGCGTCCGCTGTATCGAGATGAATGTCGCGGTTGTCTCTAGATTGTTGGTGAACCGTCGAGGTTTGGAACTAGGGATTTTGCCGTGGTTCCGTTATTTGATTGTCGCGTCTCAATCCTGCTGGAGGAAGAACGTTGTGGTGACATCTCGTCTACTGTATCGAGACGAACGTCGAAGTGGTGACCACTCCATGTGAGATGATCTCCGGTAGTCTTTCGGGTTTTATATGAGTTGCCGTCAAGACCCTAAAGCTAGGAATTTGGCCTTTGCTTCATTTGCTTTGGCATTGCGTCTGCTGTATCGAGACGAACGTCGAGGTGGTGACCACTCCGCGCTGGTGTGGGATGATCTCCGATAGTCTTTCAGGTTTTATATGAGTTGCCGTCAAGACTTTGAAGCTAGGAATTTGGTCTTCGCTTCGTTTGCTTTGGCGTTACGTCTGCTGTATCGAGACGAACGTCGAGGTGGTGACCACTCCGTGATGGTGTGAGATGATCTCCGATAGTCTTTCAGGTTTTATATGAGTTACCGTCAAGACCCTGAAACTAGGAATTTGGCCTTTGCTTCATTTGCTTTGGCGTTGTGTCTGTTGTATCGAGACGAACGTTGAGGTGGTGACCACTTCGCGCTGGTGTGGGATATCTCCGATAGTCTTTCAGGTTTTATATGAGTTGCCGTCAAGACTTTGAAGCTAGGAATTTGGCCTTTGCTTCATTTGCTTTGGCGTTGTGTCTGCTGTATCGAGATGAACGTCATGGTGGTGACCACTCCGCGCTGGTGTGGGATGATCTCCGATAGTCTTTCAGGTTTTATAAGAGTTACCGTCAAGACCCTGAAGCTAGGAATTTGGCATTTGCTTCATTTGCTTTGGCGTTGCGTCTGCTGTATCGAGACGAACGTCAAGGTGGTGACCACTCCGCGCTGGTGTGGGATGATCTCCGATAGTCTTTCAGATTTTATATGAGTTACCGTCAAGACCCTGAAGCTAGGAATTTGTCATTTGCTTCATTTTCTTTGGCGTTGCGTCTGTTGTATCGAGATGAACGTCGAGGTGGCGACCACTCCGCGCTGGTGTGGGATGATCTCCGATAGCCCTTCGGGTTTTATATGAGTTGCCGTCAAGACTTTGAAGCTAGGAATATTGCCTTTGCTTCGTTGTTTTGGCGCTTCCGAATCCTGCTGGGGGAAGAACGCTGGGGTGACATCGTGTCTATTGTATCGAGACGAACGTCGAGGTGGTTCCTAGGTTGCCTGTGAACCGTTAGGACCTGGAACTAGGGACTTTGTCGTGGCTCCATTGTTTTAACCTTGGGTTGTTGATGTTGTATCTGCATCCTGCTGGAGTTGAGAAGAAACGCCACTGTTGACACTGCGTCTGCTGTAACGAGACGAATGCCAAGGTGGAGCTGGAATTTTGCCGTCACTCCGCTTTATTTCGACCGTGAGGTCTTTCGTTGACGTTGCATCTGCATCCTGCTGGACTATGAAGGAACGCCATTGTTGACATTGCGTCTGCTGTAACGAGACGAATGCTGAGGTGGAGCTGGGATTTTGCCGTCACTCCGCTTTGTTTCGACCATGGGGTCTTTCGTTGACGTTGCATCTGCATCCTGCTAGACTATGAAGGAACGCCATTGTTGACATTGCGTCTGCTGTAACGAGACGAATGTTAAGGTGGAGCTGGGATTTTGCCGTCACTCCGCTTTGTTTCGACCATGGGGTCTTTCGTTGACGTTGCGTCTACATCCTGCTGGACTGTGAAGGAACACCATTGTTGACATTGTGTCTGCTGTAACGAGACGAATGCTGAGGTGGAGCTGGGATTTTGCCATCACTCCGCTTTGTTTCGACCAATGGGCCTTTCGTTGACGTTGCATCTGCATCCTGCTAGACTGGGAAGGAACGTCGTTGTTGACATTGCGTCTGCTGTAACGAGACGAATGTCGAGGTGGAGCTAGAATTTTACCGTCACTCCGCTTTGTTTCGACCGTGAGGTCTTTCGTTGACGTTGCATCTGCATCCTGCTGGACTATGAAGGAACGCCATTGTTGACATTGCGTCTGCTGTAACGAGACGAATGCTGAGGTGGAGCTGGATTTTGCCGTCACTCTGCTTTGTTTCGACCATGGGGTCTTTCGTTGACGTTGCATCTGCATCCTGCTGGACTATGAAGGAACGCCATTGTTGACACTACGTCTGCTGTAACGAGACGAATGCTAAGGTGGAGCTGGGATTTTGCCGTCACTCCGCTTTGTTTCGACCATGGGGTCTTTCGTTGACGTTGCATCTGCATCCTGCTGGACTATGAAGGAACGCCATTGTTGACACTGCGTCTGCTGTAACGAGACGAATGCTGAGGTGGAGCTGGGATTTTGCCGTCACTCTGCTTTGTTTCGACCATGGGGTCTTTCGTTGACGTTGCGTCTATATCCTGCTGGACTGTGAAGGAACGCCATTGTTGACATTGCATCTGCTGTAACGAGACGAATGCTAAGGTGGAGCTGGGATTTTGCCATCACTCTGCTTTGTTTCGACCATGGGGTCTTTCGTTGACGTCGCGTCTATATCCTGCTGGACTGAGAAGGAACGCCATTGTTGATATTGCGTCTGCTGTAATGAGACGAATGCTGAGGTGGAGCTGGGATTTTGCCATCACTCCGCTTTGTTTCGACCATGGGGTCTTTCATTGACGTTGCGTCTGCATCCTGCTGGACTGCGAAGGAACGCCGTTCTTGACATTGCATCTGTTGTAACGAGACGAATGTCGAGGTGGTCTCTAGGTTGTCTGTGAACCGTCGAGATTTGGGACTAGGGACTATGTCGTGGTTCCGTTTGGTGATGTTGCGTCCGAGTCCTGTTGGAACGAGGGGGATCACCGTTGCTGATTTTTAGGTTGTAGATATTGCCGTTAAGTTTTGGAACTAAGGACTATGTCGTGGCTCCGTTTCGTTGTGTCGCTTCCGCATCTTGTTGGGATGAGGAGGAACACCGTTGTGAGTCTCCAGGCTGTAGATGTTACCATCGAGACTTGGCTCTCTTTTCAATGGAGCATGGTGGGATGATATGGTTCCCTCTTTGTTTTCGCCCCTGGATTGTATACAGGGATCGATGTGATCTCACCTGTAGGGCAAAAAGTTTCATTTTATTTCATTTTTTTTATTTATTTCCGCGATGCTCTATCATTTCATCTTTTATATCGCGAAAGTCGCGATTGCCCAATCATTTCGGCTATTTTTCGCAGCGCCCAATCTTTTCGGCTATTTTTTTGTTTTTACTCGCTGCTTTTTATTGTGAGTTGCCCGATCATTTCGGCTATTTTGTATGCATACATTTTTACTTGCTGATTTCGTTGCAAGTTGCCCCATCATTTCGGCTATTTCATATGCATTTGTGGATTGCTGGCTTTTCGCTGTAAGTTTGGGATTTGATACCGATTTAGGCATCATCATCGCTACAACTGGGATATTGCCAGGAGCGAATCATCATTTGCCTCTGTCGATGTCGAACAAAGGTGGCTTAGCGATCAGGGTTAAGATCATGTCGACTAAGGCTTTTGACTTCACAAGCCGTAAGGGTCTCGTAAAGGTATTTCTCTCTACAAGTCGTGAGGATCTCGTAGGTGCGTTTTCTCCTTAGGAATCGTGAGGATTCCTAAGTGTATGGTCTCTTATAAGTCATAAGGATCTTACAAGAGTGCTTTCTCCTTCTAAGTCAAGAGGACTTACAAGGGTTGTTCACCGTGTAGACATATCCCTAGTCGCGGATGGGACTTTGTTAAGGAAAGTTTTATTCGTGCCCGTGGATTGTATACAAGGGTCAATATTGCACCGCTTGTAGGGCAGTATCGGAGATTGTGATGGCTTAAGAACAGGTTCAGATCCATGTAGCTTAAGGCTTTTGAATCCTATGAGCCGTGAGGGTCTCAAAGGGGAATTCTCCTTACGAGTCGTGAGGATCTCGTAAGTGTAATTTCTCTTTAGGAATCGTGGGGATCCCTAAGTGTGCTGCTCCCTTGTGAGTCATAAAGATCTCACGCAGGTATTTTCTCCATGCAAGGTCGTGAGGACCTTGCAAGTGTCTTTTAATGAGATTGCGCCCTTTCAGGTTTTCACAAAACTCACCGGTAGTCCTGTTGTTTTTACTCACGGAGACCTTTCGGGTTTTCATCCGTGCCGCTTATGGACATACAATTTTTTTTTGGTTTTGTTTTTTTTTTGTCAGCCTTGGGATGCTGCAGTCCGTAGTAGTTTATCGACGTCTCGGTCAATAGCCAGTTTTAGGACATAGTGGTCCATCGTTAGTTTAAGGACGTTTCGGTCCGTAGCCAGTTTTTGGACATAGCGGTCCATTGTCGCCGTATTTGAGGCGAATTTCTAGTTTAAGGACTTTTCGGTCCGTGGGGCTTTCTCTATGAATGAGCATGATGCCCCGGCATGTCCATCTTTTACGGATCATGTGGTTGTGGCGGGTTCATCTTCTAGTTTTCGGACAATGCGAACTTGCCTTGTTGGTATTGGTCCTCAATCCAGCCTTTGAAAATGAAGCAATCTTCAATTGGATGGCTTACTGCTTGGTGGTAAAGGCAGTAATTAGGATCGTTAACATCGCCTGGCTGCAACGGACGTTTTGGATCCGGCAGATTGATGAGTCTGTTGCGCATTGCCAGCTCAAACAGTCTCCTCGTTTTATCCCGGGGAAACGAGTAAGGACATCCCAGTCTCTCCTCGAGGGATGGGCATGGATGCACGTTGTTTTGGCGAACAACCGGCTTTAAGTTGCTCGGCTGTTGTTGAGTATTGGCGACGAAGGTTGCTTTCGCTTTTCCCTGCTCATTTCAAGGCTCCATCTTCGGAGGAGATGGTCTATGACCCATCTGATCCATTTGGGCCAACTTGTCAATCAAGGCCTAGAAAGTAGTTGGCTTGAAGAACATCATGAATTAGGAAATGGTCGCCTGAGGGTCAAGAGTACCCACGAACATGCCTACCGCAGGCGCCTCTTCAATGCGCTACTCACACTTCGACCATAGATTCTGCCACCATATTGCGTGCTGAACCCATGTCTCGCCTGGCTTCATCCTGGCGTTGATTAATGCGATGATTGGAGTACGCTCGCTAGCTCTCGCAAACCTTTGTGTAAACAGCAGCTCCATTTCCGCGAACGTCTTGACGGAATCGTTCAGGAGTTCAGAATACCATTCGAACGTTGTCTCCGACAAGCTGCCAACAAACTGGTGAAGTAACAATTTATCATCGCCTCTGGTATTACCCCATAAAGCCCTGAACTGGGTAACATGTTGATGCGGATTCCTCGTCCCTTTGTATACATAGAATTTAGGGATCGTATATCCCGGCGGGTACCTTATTTGGTCATACCAGCCTGGATAGGATCGTCCAGTTTTAACGATTTGTCCAGCCGCTTCGTTTTCCTGGTGAGCTCGTATTTGCTGAGCGATGTAATCATCCAGAGCGGCCTTGGAGATGGTCACTTCTTTAGCTGTTGAAAGAGCCGGAGGGGGGTTCGATGTCTCCCCTTTATCGTCTTCAATGATGATTTAGGGGTCTTCAGCTGGAGGTTCCGGCTGGATCATCATGCCCACCATATCTTGGAATAGAAGGGCCATTTGTTTTATATTGGCCGCTTGTTCCGCGGCCTCTTTGTCCTTCTTATCAAGCATTCTCCGAAGGAATTCAGCATCGGTTTCCTGTTCATGATGCTGCTCTGATGACGCCTCTGAGCTTTCTTTTGGCCCAGTGAGTGCGGACATTTGCGTTAGCATTTCCGGAAGCTTCTGCTGCTGATCCTGGGCTTTTTTCACGGATCGTGTAAGCGGTCGGTGACCTGTAGAGATATGGCTATCCTCTTTTTCGGATGCCATATATATGGTGTGCACCACCATGCCCCCAGACTTGGGGCGTTTAGATTCAATGTTCTTGTGATTCGCCGATTCGCCGCAGACACCAGAATTTTCTCCAGCTTCCTTCTCTTGTGAGCGATTGAAGTTGAGGGAGTCGTTGCAGCGGGCACCCAGATGGATGACATCTTTTGTGGTACCATGGGATGGCTCTTTTCCTGCCGAGCTTTAATCCTCTTTGGTCGGCGAGAGTAGTCCTGGTCAATCACCGATTCCTGGACGTGTCGCCGGACTTCGTAAATTTTGGAAGAGAGCCGCTGAGAGGGTTGCTCCGGCTTCTTCTCTGGAGCATTCTCCACGGGTGGAGGAGATCTCTTCGGCACTGTAATAGGAGAGTTTCTGCGCACTTTGTTAAGCGGTTCAAAGCTGTTCACAGTTGGAACAGTAGCATCGATCTCCACCATTAGAGCTGGTAGAGTAAATCCAAAGGGAGAGCTGCCCCCAGCCTTCCGGACTCGGCGCCAGTAACGACGACAACCATGTCGCGCGGATGGTGTTGGTTCAGCTATGGGGATGGCTTTGTCATGCCCCCTGTTCTGGTGAGGCGCTGCTGGTACCAGCCTCTTGAAGACTGACGTCCGTTGAGCAACAGTATCCAATCTTTCAAAGACAGACCTTTGAGCAGGAATGGAGGCCAGAATGGCCAGCCTTGTAAAGACTGATCCTTTGACGGGAGAAACTTCTTTAGTGGCCTCGAGAGCAGGAATGGCTATCCGTTTTGGAATGACCGCTTTAGGTATTGTGGGCTTCTTGACGGGCCCATTGGAGTTCAGGCTCAGCCTATCGAAGACTGATGCTGTCGGCTTGGTATTGGACGACCCGTTGAGAGGGGTTGTGGTGGTAGTAAGTCGATCAAAGACCGACTTCTTCTGCACTTCTTGTGGCAGCGGAATGTTAACACTCACTGGTGGGAGCATGGTCCCGAAGAACAACCCGGTGGTAGCCTGCATTACCTGCTCTACCGGCATTGTGAAAAGGGAGGACGCCTGAGGCCCATAAGTTACACCTCCAAATGAGGCGAAACGGGAGTTGCAGTTGCAGCTGGTGCAGTTTGAAGCATTGCTCTTCTGTTTTCTGCACGGAGCAAGACACCAAATATTAGTACCTCGAATACAGGGGCAACCATGTCAAACCGTGATTCGTTCACGAAACACGACACACGAAGTGTGGAGTGGAAAGAGGAAAAGGTCCCACCGGGCGTGCCAAAATCTGTTCCCCGCCGGAAGACGCGACCGGGACGTTGGGACGTCAGGGCCTGAATTCTGAGGGCAGATGCTAATTGGTGTTATCCGTCCATCTCTCCGAAGATGCCAAGTTAATTTATGGCACCATGTATCGAAGGTTTAAACGGATGAGGCCGATATAGCAGACTTCGTCAGATTCCCCCTCATTTGAGGGGTTTTTGATTGTGGGGACGCTCTTCCCTGCAGGCGCAAGTCCCTGCAGTTAATTACGTTACCGCATAGCGGTAACAACTTTCTCCTTCTCCAAATGGTCACTTCGTGTCGTGGGTGTTTGTTTTATTTTTGGTTGCCCATGAATTGTATACGGAGACTAATTTATGTTGTCACCCGTAGGGCGTGGATTAGTCCAAATCCGCATCTTCTTAGATTTGGGTTTGGGGGTTGGGTTTAAGGATACGTTAGTCTCATTTGGGACTAAGATCAACTTAAACGTTTGTTAAGGATACGTTAGTCTAATTTTAGACTAAGATCAACTTAACGGGATCGTTTAGATCCAACAAAAGAGCATTTGGACTCTATTGTTTAGTTTAAAGACATTGCGATCGATTACCAGTTTAAGGACATGGTGGTTCATCATTAATTTAAGGACGTTTCGGTCCGATGTTAGTTTAAAGACATCTCAGTCAATGTTAAGGACGTCATAGTCCGTGAGTTTAAAGACCTCACAGTCAAGATTAAAGACATCATAGTCCGTGAGTTTAAAGACCTCACAGTCAAGGTTAAGGACATCATAATCCATGAGTTTAAGGACCCCACAGTCCAGTTTAAAGACATCATAGTCTATGAAATGTGTGGTTCTCGGGACCCGTCACTTCTCTGAAGACGTTGAAGGATTACAACGACAAATATCAGAGGAGTTCAGAGATGTACCCTTGAACCAAAGTTGATTGGGAGATCTGTAGTCCAATTTGGAACTAAGATCAATTAATTAGATTATGAGCACATTGGCTCAGTTAAATCTGAATTGAGGACTTATGGCCAATTTGGGCTAAGTCCAATTAAGTTTGGAATGTTGGCCCTTTGTTGGCCTGTTGAACATTTGTCTAGGTTCAGCCCCTCATTATTTAGCAATGCTAAACAAGAGTTTGAGGGCTCTGAAAACATTTTGTCTTTGGCTGAGCACATAAACATTATAGTTCTGGATTTTAAGGCTCGTTTGAGGGGGAGATTTGCCTCTGGAAAACTTAGCCAATTTTGGCTAAGCTGGTTTGAAAATAGTGTTAAACACTAGAGAACATCTGGCGGTCACGTGTCCTCACGTGATGTATTTAAAATAGTGTTAAACACTGGAGACAAAATGCTCAAATTAGTGTTAAACACTAGAAGTAGGGTGGTCATGTGGGTCACGTGAGGCGCCTGAGAATTGGGCCAAACCTCTTTTATTTTTTTCTCAGAATATTCAAATAAGTGTTAAACACTTATAGTCTTCTGGCCATCACGTGTTGGCACGTGATAGGTATCCATGTATTAATTATTAAAGTGTTTATTAAGGGGTCACGTAGGGACACGTGAGGGCGCCCAAAAATGGTTCTGCCTTTGGCTTCGTTCCTTTTATTTTGAGGGTCACGTGGGAGTACGTGAGGCATTGCCTCCAAGTTTTTCTTTCTCATTTTAAGAGATCTGTTTTAGGGGTCACGTGGGAACACGTGACCTAGTTTTGTTCTTTCTTTTCTGATCATTGAGGATGGGGTCACGTGGGGACACGTGAGGGCGCCCAAAGGTGGGGACAGATTTCTTTACTTTGTTCTGCAAATAAGTGTTAAACACTTTTTGACTTTTGGTCGTCACGTACGGGCACGTGATAAGCTCTCATGTGCTGATTTGTTATGGCATTTATTAGGGGTCACGTGATAACACGTGAGAGCACCCAGGACCAACATTTCTTTTGCTTTTATTCTCTTGGTTTTAAAGGTCACGTGGGAGCACGTGAGGTATTGCCTAAGAGCTTTTTCCTTCTCATTTTAGGGGATCTTTTCATGGGACGCGTAGGAACACGTGACCTTAGTCCTTTGCATGCATGGAGATCTTTCAACTCTCTTTATTTCTTTAAGAATTAAATTCTCTGTAGGGTTAAACCCTAAATATGATTTTGGAGGAATTAAATTCCTATTGTGAAAGAATTTAATTCTTATATAGGGTTAAACCCTAATTTCTTTTTTAGAGAAATTAAATTCCCATATATGTAAAAGAATTAAATTCTTGTATAGGGTGAAACCCTAATCAGGTTCCTGTGAATTTGAGAGAATTAAATTCTCAATTAGAGTTAAACCCTAGTTTTGTCCATCTTGAAGGAATTAAATTCCTGTAATTTTAGGAGAATTGAATTCTCATATAGGGTTAAACCCTAGTTTCATTTTGGAGGAATTAAATTTCTGTAAATTGAGAGAATTAAATTTTCATATAGGGTTAAACCCTAGTTTTGTTTTAGGAGAATTAAATTCTCTAAACTCAATTCCCCCTCTAAGTTTTGGATCTACATAGCAGAATCTCAACCCGGTGAGAATTAAATTCTCAACTTATGGGGAGATTTGCTTCTGCAGATCTTCAATCAGAGGAAGAACTAAGTTCTTTTGCCGAAGAGTTAAACTCTTAGATTGAGAATTAAATTCTCTTTTTGAAGTTTTGAAGCTTTAATCCCTTTCTCACCTAGGTTTTCTTTCTTGAGAATTAAATTCTCCTTTCTTTTCTCTCTGTTTTTTGCTTTTTTTTGAAAATTTCAAGATCCCAAAATTCTCTCTGTTTCTTCTCCTCTTGGCTCCTATTTATAGGAGAAGGAAAAGAATCAATTTGTTTAGTAAATCTTTCATTGAAAGATTTTGTTTGTTTTTGTAACTAACATGATCTTAGTGAATTTTATTCACCATTGGATTTTTAATCCAAAAGATATTCTGTTTGTTATTCTTAGTGAATTTTAAGGAAATATTTCCTTGTATAAAATCTTTTCATAAATTGGTGATTTTTAATCACCATTGGATTTTTAATCCAACGGTGCTCCACTTTACAGAGCACAATTCTTTATGTTTTGAAAGATTTAGAGAAATATTTTTCCAGTTAGGGTTCTCGATTCCCTCTTAATTAGAATTTAATTTTATTAGTTCAGAAGGCTTAAAGTCTATCATGTGTTGGCACGTGATCCCACTTTTTGGTCATTTAAATAGAATTTAATTCTATTAGTTAAAGAGCTTAAGAACCCATCACGTGTCTGCACGTGACCTTTGGTCACGTGTGGACACGTGATGCCCCATTGGGGTATTCCTTACTGTTTTATAATATCTTTTAATCCCTTTCAGTAGGTAAAGGCCCATCACGTGTTGGCACGTGACCCCATTTAATTATTTATTTTATTCAGTGTCTACAGGCTTTGCCTGTAAATGGTCACGTGTGGGCACGTGATGCCTCATAACTTTTGATCCCGGATGAATTATGAGGCCCGTAATATATCAAATCGAAGGTATTTTCGAGATGTTTTCGATACCATCAGAATTTAGCTGTTTCTCATTCGGAAGTTTGTTAAAATACAGCCCGGAAAATACCGGTTCGTATTTTCTTAAGTGTATCGCTGCTATTTGATACCCTGGGCTCTTTCGCGCAGAAATTTTTGGCGGGAACAGCAGTGATTGCAGCAACTCAGGCAGAGGAAGAATCATGGCCAGAAGTGGTTCGAGAGTTCGACGATGCGTTTCCTGAAGATATATCGGGTTTGCCTCCCGATCGAGCTCTTGAATTCAGTATTGATTTAGTACTAGGAGCACAACTGGTGATCAAAGCACCTTATCGACTAAGTCCGGAAGGTTTGAAGGAAATTCGAACTCGGTTGGACGAATTATTGGCGAAAGAATGGATTCGTCCCAGTACTTCAAGTTGGGGATTACCGGTACTGCTTGTGAAGAAGAAGGAAGGTTTATACAGAATGTACATTGATTATAGAGCCTTGAACGAAGTCACGATAAAGAACAAGTATCCGCTACCGCGTATCGACGATTTATTCGATCAGCTAAGTGGACCTTGTGTTTTCTCTAAATTAGATCTTCGTTCAGGTTATCAGTGAAGGTCAAGGAAGATGATATTCATAAAACGGCTTTCAGAACTCGTTATGGACATTACAAATTTCTAGTAATGCCATTTGGAGTGACCAACGCACCAGCAATATTCATGAACCTGATGAATCATGTTTTCCGGGAGTACTTAGACAGGTTTGTTGTCATCTTCATCGACGACATCCTGGTGTATTCTAAGAGTTGGAAAGAACATGCCGAGCACCTACGAATTGTCCTGGAAACTCTACGACAACATCAATTATATGCCAAGTACAACAAGTGCGAGTTTTGGTAAATCAAGTTGGTTTTCTTGGACATATCATATCAGGTGAAGGAATCTCTGTCGATCCAGCGAAAGTTTCAGCAGTAAGCGAATGGCCGACACCAAAGTCAGTGAAGGACATTCGAAGTTTCTTAGGTATGGTTGGATATTACAGAAGGTTCATTGAAGGATTTTCTAAGATAGCAACACCCCTGACCAAGCTCACACGTAAAGATGAAGAATTTGTGTGGTCAGAAGCATGCGAACAGAACTCAAGTCAAGGTTGACATCAGCGCCTATTTTCGTTATACCGGACCAGTCTAGAGGTTTCGAAGTGCATTGTGATGCATCCGGTAAAGGATTAAGATGCGTTCTATATCTGCACGGTAAGGTTGTGGCTTATGCTTCAAGACAGCTGAAAACTCATGAGCGCAATTATCCGACGCATGATTTGGAATTGGCAGCCGTCATCTTTGCTCTCAAGATTTGGCTCCATTATCTACTTGGTGAACGAGTGAACATATACACAGATCATAAGAGCTTGAAGTATGTGTTTACTCAGAAGGAATTGAATATGCGGCAGAGACGATGGTTAGAACTCATGGCGGACTTTGACATCAACCTGCAATATCACCCAGGGAAGGTGAATGTGGTTTCAGATGCTCTTAGTCGCCAACCATTAACAATGTATCTCACCGCTCAGTGGAAGCTTCAACAAGACTTGCATCATATGGAGATTGAAGTAGTCATGCCAGGTAACGCTTCAAGTTTGATGAATTTACAAGTTCAATCTATCATTGTCAATCAGATCAAAGCAGCTAAAGCAAGTGATACTAAGTTGCAAAAGATCAGAGAACAAGTGGAGAATGGACTCAGAACAGACTTCATCATCCATGAAGATGGATCTTTGAGATACGGCAGCAGGTTATGTGTACCAAAAGGTTCTGTTCGGGAAGAGTTAATGAAAGAAACTCACAGCTCTCCCTACTCAGTACATCCTGGAGGTACAAAGATGTACAAAGATCTACGTCAGAATTACTGATGGCATGGAATGAAGCGTGAAGTAGCCAGAAGCGTCGCAAAATGGTTGGTGTGTCAGCAAATAAAGGCTGAACATCACAGGACAGCTGGATTACTTCAACTGTTACCTATTCCGGAATAGAAGTGGCAACACATCACAATGGATTTTGTGACAGCTCTTCTTCGCAGCACAAAGGGTAACGATGTAGTATGGGTCATTGTGGATCGACTCACAAAGTCGGCTCACTTCATCCCATTTCGAGTTGGCCAATCAACTGAGACATTAGCAAAGAAGTACATAGAGGTAATAATCTACTTAAGATTTAAACTCTTTAAATATGTACTATCTCTGATACCCATGAACTCATACATGAAATTTTGAGACTTCATGGAGTACCAGTCTGCATTGTCTCCGATCGTGACACCAGGTTCAGATCGCAATTTTGGTAGAGTCTGCAAGCAAGCTTGGGAACAAGCCTGAACTTCAGTACAGCTTATCATCCATAAACAGATGGTCAATCTGAGCGAACTATTCAGATCTTGGAGGATATGCTCAGAGCATGTATGTTAGACTTCAAAGGATCGTGAGAAGTTCACCTACATCTTGTGGAGTTTTCGTACAACAACAGCTACCAAGCAAGCATAGGAATGGCACCTTTTGCAACGCTATATGGAAGGAAGTGTCGATCGCCATTAAGTTGGGACGACGTCTAAGATAGGGAACTTCTTGGACCTGAGATGATAGTAGCAACTGTTGATGTGGTTCGTACTATCAGAGAAAAGATGCGTATAGCCCAAGATCGTCAGAAGTACTGGGCTGATGCAAAGCGACGTCACTTGGAGTTCCAGCCAGGAGATCACGTGTTCTTAAAGATATCTCCGAACCGCGGAGTGATTCGAACTTGAAGACGGGGTAAGCAAAGTCCTAGATACATTGGACCGTTCAACATACTTGAACGAGTCGGTGAAGTGGCATACCGCTTGGCACTTCCACCTTCATTGGAAGGAGTGCATAATGTGTTCCACATATCCCAACTTAGAAGGTATGTGAGTAACCCCAGCCACATTCTCGATCATTCCGAGCTCACTGTACAGCCCGACTTATCTTGTGAACAACAACCTATGGAGATCCTGGACAGGAAAGTGAAGTCACTCTGGAACAAGGAAGTCAACTTGGTTCGAGTAATGTGGAGAAACGACACTCCAGGAGAATCAACTTGGGAAAAGGAAGATGAGATGCGTACGTGCAAGATATCCTCACCTCTTTGTAAACTAGTCCTTAAAATAAAAATTGTAAATTTTGAGGACGAAATTTTTGTAAGGAGGGTAGACTTTAACAACTCCAATTTTAGTGTACAAAAATTTGTGTAAAAGTTAATGTATACTTGGAGTATTTGCATTTACTGTGAGTACTATAAGTAATTGTTTTACTTTTTAATAGCAAGCAAGAGCTTGTAGCTCATTGGTAAGACCTTGCACTGCTGAACCAAGCCACCAGAGTTCAAATCCAATCCCCCACATTATTTTTAATATTGTTTTCTTTTAATATTTTCAGAATTTCAAGAGTCTACACATGCTAAACCCGTAAAACCCCACTACACATGTAAAACAAACTGGACCATGGGGAAGACCAAACAACGACGGACCCACGGCGAACGACCTCGGCCTGACGCGGCCCGAATCGGCCGGCGCCTCGGCTGACTCCGCCGCCGCCGCCGGCCGAATTCGGCCGGATCACCGTTTCCCCAACACAAAAGTTGTGTCTCTTGATCTCCCCCGTACCCCTGTATAGTTTAATTTTCCTGTAATTTAATAGAGCTCTTTAAAATCCCATTAAACCCCATTTTTAATACAATTTAATACATTTTTCTTGACACCCTTTCACCAACCCTAAACCATATCTTTACCCTATAAATATCACCCCTAAACATACACCCCTCACTCACAATCCTATCCAAACACTCAAGAAAACTCTATAGAATTCTAGTGTGCAATTGGAGTTAGCGAAGGGCGAAGCTCCAGCAATTTTCCGACGACAACCCTAGGAGCTCCCGGCAACGAGACGACGCACCGGCGCCTCCTACCGCTTCCTTTCCCTCTGTTCTAAGCTCTAAACCCATAAGTCCCACCTCTCTCTTCTCTATTCTTTTCTAAAAACTCGTATTTCTAAAACCCGACGGAATCGGAGTTAGTCTGATTTCCGATTCGGTTCTTCCAAAAAATTCAACCTTTTCTTAAATACAATCATACCAAAGCCTTACATGTTGACTATTAAGCATTAACAAACATGTTGAACAAGTTTCATGATAATATATTTCATTTTGTAACTTTTACTGCTCTTTTTCAATAAAATACCATGTAGTTTAATTTCGTCTTTAAAACATCCTTAATCTTGCTATACCTTTAATTAGATCACGAGTTAATGACCCACCTCCTCACAACACTCATATGCAACATAGCACAATACCTTTCGGGAACATAGAATACGGGAAAACGAAACTTTACATATAAATACCATTTACTATTAAAACCGTTTTCTACAAGAATATGAATTTTTACATAAATCTTTGCAAAGCGCTGTTACAACCCATTTGGGGAATCCGTTCGGGATGGTGCGGATTATCGCACATCCTCGGGCTTAGTAGTGTGAGATGCAGACCTCCGCAAGGAGCGTACGGTCTCAAAAGATTTAAAATACACATATCTTAAGAAAATGAGATTTCTAGAAATATAATATATTAAAATTATTTATATATATATATATATATCATTAAAATATCTATTTATGTGATAATATAAATATTCTAACTTTTTTCTAAGTCACAAGAATCAATTTACATGAAAATACCATGAAATTTCCATACAAGTTCAATATTACAATTAAATACCCTATATTATGAAATTAGATTATTTTCACTAGAAATGTCACAAATATAAAATCTACAGCTATGAAAACACTAAAGACGATAGTTAAATACTTGAGGTATTTTGTAAATTATACAAAATTATTTTTACATAAAACCCCCTCAAGTTTTATAAATTACAATAAGGACCCTAGTAAACATGGGTTTAAGAGGGACTAATCTCTTGAGCCTCAAGGAGCCAGAGAAGTGGGTGCTTGCCTATTTTAAGGTAGAAAACTTAACAAACGGTGTTATCAACACGGTAATCATCTTTGAAAAAGACACAAATCCTGCCGCACATATGCAGTGGTTACCGATAACATCAAAACAATCAGGACTTTAATTTCTTTTCTAATTGTTCTGACTCAGACTGAGTCTCATTATAATAATCTGACTTGAATATGATTCAAGTACAATTTACAATATTACAATTCAACATGAATTAATGAATACATATATTCAATATATTCAATCTATATTGACTGAACAGAACCATGGATATACTTCCATTTACATGATTCTCCAGTTACATCCATGATTCTCCAGTTATATCCATTTACTGATATCATGGTTTCGGCAAGTCATTCATCTGTACAATCTATAATACAAGATAATACAAGTTACAATACAACACAAACAATACAATCAAGATATCGCGGGGTTTTAAGGGGTAGATTGGTACGGAAGGTGTTAGAATTGACACGAGACTGCAAGATTTAAGACGCCTAACATATATTCCATTGCTGTTGTACCGTGGCATAACGGTTCCTTGTACATTCCGTTCACCTTAGTCTCTGGTCTACTGAGACTCTTCTCGTATACACTGGCACCCTTCTGTACCAAGCTACAAACAACAGCATTAACACTAAATACAACTTTAAAAGTTACACTCTCTCTGTCTATTCTATTTCTCTCTTATCTTTGGGACTTACCGAGCGATTGTTCGCTGACGACATTCCTTCTCTTTTTCTTTGAAATGTTGTCAGGTGATCTGGACCCTCAGGAGATCGAGCCTACTAGTGAGAACTTGGATCAGCTTACCTACGACCCAGAGCTGTAGCTTTATTGTACAAATTTTTATTTCAGTACTTTTCATTTCTGTTATGCCACTGTTTAGGCATTGATTTCATTCAGATATATTTACTTTTCCATGCATTGTACAAAAGAATGTTAATAAATAAAGTTGTTGTTCAATTATATCTACTGTCTTTGTCTTTTGTGCATTTTTATTTATATTGCTTAGATACGCTTAGCGTATTTACTTCAGAGTAAATACGTAGCGGCCTCGTCGCGTCCTCTGCCCGTATACTGGGAAGCGGGGCGTGACATTATGTGTGACTGTTTCTTTTAACTACTCTATTTCTTATATATAAATAATTGATTTTCATCTAATTGCTTTTACGTAAATCGCTACATGGTAGTATTTGATTTTTGTTGCTTTTCGCATGGCATATTATAGCTTATCGTTATTCTAAATTTTGAGGACGAAATTTTATATAAGTGGGGTATGATGTAATACCCAGTTTTCTTTGAACATATTTCCCGTATTTATAAATAAAAGTTTCCCAAAAATTTTCTATTAGAATATTTCCTATAAATAATTTCCTACACTTTCTAATATAAATTTACTAAACTTTTATTTAATTAAATAAATCCTAATTCTTTTCCTAAACCCAAACCCTAACCTTTATTTATTATTTTTTCCTACTTCTTTTCTCAGCCCAGGCCCGCTCCCTCAACTAAAATCCTAACCCTTTCCATTTTCCTAAATTATTTTTCCAAATTCTATCTACCCCATGCCCAGCCTATGAATCATTTCCCTCTACCCTACCCGAACCTGACCCGACCCGTTACCCCCCCCCCCATCTTATTCCTCTCCCCCCTTTTCTTTTCCCGCTTCTTTTTCCCACGTTCCCCTCTTCTCGCGCTCGACACGGCACAACCCTCGTCGGCGCAGCCCCCACTCACCAACTCCCCGAGAACACTCCCCCCTACTCCTTTCCTCTTCTCCCTCTCGTTTCTTTTCCTACGCGCTCCTCATTCCTCGTGCTACCCGCACAACTCGCCCCCTCCTCATGACGGCCCTCCGCCTATGAGGCCACGACGACTGCGCTCGCCTCTACCCTCGATCTCTTCGCTCTCTTCTCCCCTACAAAACCCTGCGACAACCCAACCCCGAGCCTATCTCACCACCGCGCTTCAACCCACGCGAGGACCCATGCTCGTGCTCGCATCATCGTCGTTGCCTCTACCGCCTAACCCACGCTATCAACCATCGACTCCTCTCATCTCACCGACCTCCTCGTCTCCCTCTCCCCTTCGCCACCGACGAGACCCACCGCAACTGCAGACAACCCATCACCTTCTTCCCTCAAGATACACCCGAGCAGCCGTCACCGACTCCTCTCAACCCCGACGAGTTCACCTCTGTACCTAAGCACGACCACCCCGCCGGTGCATCCCTTGCTTCATCACCGTGCCACCGCGCCGGATCTCCCCCCCGAACTGACGAGCCCACCACCACTTCGTCGGAGCCTCCCCGACCACTATTGGCCCCCGAGCTCCCCGTTGTTATCACCAAGCCTCCTCCCTGCACTGGTGCCCGCTTCAGGCCAGCCGTAACCACGACGTGCACCTTGCCCCGCCAATGCCGCAGCACCACCGTCATGCCACGCCTGCGTCCACTCCGACCGCGTCATCTCCGACCTCCTCACAGTCGCCTAGCTTCCCTCTGCTCACCACCGTCGAGCTCCTCCACTGTTGAACCCAAAACGACGTCAGCATCAAGCCCCGTCATTATCGAGCACCTGTCGCAGTCACTGTAGCTGCTGATCCAGTCACCTTCGTCGCCATCCAAGGAGTGTCCTTGGTCTCTGTAGCTGTCACAATCGCCAACACAGTCACCATCACAACGCCGTACACATATGTCATAGCCGTTTAGCGCACGTGCCTCACGTCGTGCCATCCCCGTGCTAGACCGTACCCAGTCCCTGTGCCACATCGTGCCATCCCCCGTACCACACCGTACCCAGTCCCGTGCACGCGTCGTACCTTTCCCGCACCACTCCCCGAGTCCAGACCGTGCTCGGTACCATGTCACGCACCGAGCCAGGACCACGCCCAGTACCATATCACACCCGCGTCGCCACTGCATGCAGTACCGAGTCACCGTGCATCACGCCCGTGTCCAGCATCGCGTCGTCTCGTGTGTCGAGACAAACTCTATACGTTCATCGCTTCCAAATCAAGCGACCGAGGCAAGTGGAAACCCCTTCACTTGCAAATTATGCTACTATAATTTATATAAATTATATCATATTGCTACTTAATTAGAGGTATATACGTTCGTGTGTTATCGTGCGTAGATATATCAATTACGTTATAGTGATAAGTTTAATTGAACATATATACCTCAAGTCATCGTGTTTGGTCATATTGGATCGGACCCACCTTGGGTTTATTGATCGTATGAATATAACTTAGATTTCTCATGAATTAATCGGATTAGATTGTCACTTGTATACACCGGTCAAGAGTTCAATGTGAAAATAAAATCTAAACTAGCGGAACTCATGATATTTATACCCTAACATTGTTAAAAAACACTCTGTGGAAATTTGGTGGCAAACCGATACCGTTTTCACACATAAAGTGACACCCTAATTTCAATACTGAACCCATGATTTACCGAACACTTGACACTGTTAAATTCATAATTGATTCTTGAAAAGTTCAATTGCAGCGTGCTTGGGTTCTTTACGAAGGGTACTGCATATCCTTTAACACGACATATAGTTTTACTGTTATATGTATCCTATAAATATCAAAAACAAAGAACTTACCTGACCTTGGACCGCAGTCCAATGCAGGAACTTACCCCTTGACTTACCTTTGTACCCCTGAAACCTTAATTTTTAATTGTGATAGAGTGCGGAGCTAATTACCGCTACGTATAAAATTGATTCTTCTTTCCAATGATACCGGTTTCACTAAAATCCAATGTCATTTGGTATTTAAATCATATTTTAAATGGATGACTTGTACGGCAGTTTTCTGTCATTTCAGCCTACACCCTTCATCGGTAATTCGATCATAACTCCTAAAAAAAATGAATATTGTTGATCCGTCTCCTTTTATGTTAACTTAATTCATAACCCTACAATTAGTTGAACAGTATCATCGCCTAATTATGCTCCTAACTGGGAGTGAAACGTATTATGAAACGGACTTCCGGTTCAAAAATTGGATTTCCAGCAGTAAACACTTAAAATGAAATGACCATAACTAGCAAACCTGAAACCCAATTGACGCAAAATTAATTTTTCTGGACATATAATTAAACATACTGCTTACCCCTTTTATATTTTTTGCTTAATTCTGCACGTGTGACTTATAGTAAATTTTGCGAGGGGTATGACACTGCTGCTATATTTTATTCGTATCATAATTAATTGCATTCTCATCATATCATATAGCGGTTATATCCTCATTTGAATAGTGGTCATAAACACCGATAGCCTAGTGACAGTATTACATTACCCAGTGATAAATATTAGTGATTGGATTGTGGCAAGTACATTAGTGTTAAAGCGTGAATGAATAAGTGAAGTGACACGTACTTGTACACAATCAGCGGAACCAGTTAATTATTGCATTGTCGACGCCTATGGGGCATATGTAAGTATAACTATAATTGGATACCAGTCGAGACATGCTTGATGGAGATCCCGTCTCCAGTTCTCGCATAGACTTGTCATGGAGCGACTAATATTTGGGTTCATGGTCGGTGTTTGATGTAGACCACAGGGTGTGGGGTAGTTTGAGTGTGAGTTCGATCAACGGAATCTCGGGAGTCCCACTGCCGGCATATACAGCGATTTCGGGAGTCATATGGGTGATATTACTGATTATTAGCGAGCGAGATTTGGGCCCATGTTCCCTTGCCCCTGGGGCCTATCCTTGGGTTGGGAATACTCCTGCGGTGGTTGACGCTCACACTTAGACTGACGATAGGTTTAGCAACCTGGACACTGAGACTTAGAGACTAATAGGTTTAGTGACATGGACATGCATTGATTACTGATTCGATATACCTGCTTTACTGTTTACCTGTACCGACTATTTCATGCACGTCATCGTTCTATATTTACTGCTTCATGTTCGTTATTATTGCACGTGTTTACATATGAATATATATATTTTGTTATTGTGTCGCTTTGACCACCTGAGTATGCATGCTCAGAGTGAGAAGTGGACTTGGCTCGGATCAGGATCTGTCGTACCTCGAGGATATCGAGCATATCTAGATCAGTGAGCCAGCGTTATCTTTCCCTTGATCTCCATCTAGTTAGTTCTATATCTGTTTTGATAGAATTAGTGACTGCATTTCTCATTACATGTGCATTGATTACTGATTACCACGAATGCTAGAAGCCGAAGTGTGACTACGGCAGGATATTTCCTCGATCGTAGGAGCATGGCTGGCCTTGTCACCCTTCGTATTCCGTATTTTGGGAAGCAGGGCGTGAGAAACTCAAACAAAAGAGGGAAGCCATGAATATGCAAGAACTGGTTAAGTTTCTCCAAGTTGAGGAAAATTTTCGAAACTTGGATAAACTAGAAACGGAAATAAGAAATCCAAAAACTCTTGTCATAGAAAATGGCTCTAATAATAAAGGCCAAAAGAGAAAGAAAAATGATAACTCTGGAAATAATAATAAAAATAATAAGTAAGGAAATTCTAAAGGATCTTACTACAAATACGGAAAGAATAGTCATTTTAAGAAACAATGCAGAATTTATTTGAAGGAAAAACAACTAAAAGATGCCAATTTGGCATCCAACGAGGAATTTGCAGCAGTAGTTTCTGAAGCAAATGTTGTTGGGGATGATACCAAATGGTGGATAGACTTAGTTATTACGAGACACATTGCTCGAAACAGGAATCTCTTTAAGACATATGAAGGCGTCGACAGTGGTGAAGAACTCTATATAGGAAATTCATCCACGGCTAAGGTCAAAGTGAAAGGAAAGTTTATTCTCCGTCTCTCGTCGGGAAAGAATTTGACTTCGAATGAAGTATTTCATTTTCCGGATATTAGAAAAAATCATGTATCCGTGAGTCTTCTAAATAAGTATGGTCTCAAAATATTGTTTGAAAATGACAGTATATTTCTGTCTAAGGGTGGTGTATATGTTGGTAAAGGCTACGTAACCAATGGGATGTACAAGTTTAATTTGATTAATGAAAATAATGCTTCTATTTATATAGCTTATCCTTTTGGTGTTTAGCACTCTAGATTAAGACATATTAACTATAAGTTAAATTATGTTATATTCCAGAATGCATTAACAGTAATACTGAAAAATATTCTATTTGCATACAAACCAAAATTACTAGAAAACCTTTTTAACAAAGTTAAAAGAAATTCGAATCTTTTAGAATTAATACATTCAGATATTTGTGAATTAAATGAAATTCTAATTAGGGGTGGAAAAAGATATTTCATCACATTTATAGATGATTTCCCTATATACGCTCAAGTATATTTATTAAGGACTAAGGATGAGGTTTTAGATAAATTCAAAGCCTATAAAGCAGAGATGGAAAATCAATAAGACTGTAAAATAAAGACTCTCGGATTCGATAGAGGTGGTGAATAAATGTCTAAAGATTTCAGTGACTTTTGTGAAAGTCATGATATAATTCATCAAGTCACTGCTCCTTATAATCCGCAATAAAATAGTATTACCGAAAGAAAGAATAGAACTTAGTTGAATTGGTTAACTCTTTATTAATATCTTCTGGTTTGAATAAAAATTTATGGGGTGAAACATTAATGATTGTTTATTATATATTAAACATAATACCTTATAAGAAAACTAATGTTTCTCCGTATGAATATATGAAAAAGAAAACTTTCTCTTGAACATTTAAAAGTATGGGGATGCAAAGCATTCATAAGATTATCTTATCCTAGAAGGTCTAAAATAAGACTTAAAATAATTGAATCCGTCTTTATAGGATATGTCCAAAATAGTAAGGCTTGTAGATTTTTAACTATGGAATTTTCATAGTCAACAGATATATGGGTCCGGATCACCACCTGGAACCGTGACTTCTGCTAGTGGATTCGCAATTATTTTGGAATCTAGAGATGCAGAATTCTTTGAAAACGTATTCCCGAGAAAAATAAAATATAAAGACACCGAAATTTAAGATCAGGAATCTATTCAATTCTCTATACAAATTCCTGAAAATTTAAATCAAGAATTAAAGGTAAGACGAAGCAAAAGAGTAAGAACAAAAAAGTATTTTGGTCCGGATTTTATGGTTTGTTTAGTAGAAGGAGATAGATCTAATATCTTGTCTTCTTCTGAATATCACTTAGAATATAATTGCATAAATTTATACTATAATGAGAATGATCCTTTAACTTTTAAGAAGGCTATGACATCTAGAAACTCACCTTTTGGCAAGAGACAATTAACGATAAAATAGAATCAATCATGGCAAACAAACACATGGATTTTAGTAGACTTACCTCCGGGAAGTAAACATATTGGCCGTAAATGGATATTTAAGAAAAATCTTAAGCAAGATGGATCCATTGATAAATTTAAAGCAAGATTAGTTGCCAAAGGTTTTACACAAAAAAAAGGTATAGACTATTTTGATACATATGCCCCACTTGCTAGAATAAGTATCATAAAGATATTGGTTGTATTAGCTTCTATACATAAACTCATTATACACCAAATGGATGTCAAGACTGTTTTTCTAAACGGTGAATTAGAAGAGAAAATTTACATGAAACAACCTGAAGGGTTTGTTTTGAAAGGCCAAAAAAATAAAGTTTGTAAACTTATTAAATATTTATATGGCCTAAAATAAACACATAAACAATGGCATGTGAAATTTGACCAAAAGATTGTGTCAAATGGATTTAGAATAATTGAATCTGACAAATATGTTTATTCTAAATTTAATAAAAGTAGAGGTGTTATAATTTGTATATATGATATGTTAGAAATGGTACTGGTGAATGTGTTGTAAATGAAACAAAACAATTTCTATCTTCATATTTTGATATGAAAGATATGGGAGAAGCAAATGTAATTTTAGGTATTAAAATTGTAAAATCATCGAAGTCGATATTATTGACACAGTCTCATTATATCGAGAAGATTTTGAAGAAATTCAAACACGAGAATTGTATCGGTGTTTCTACCTCATATGATCCTTCTATTAAATTATTTGATAATGAAGGTAAAAATGTTTCTCAACTTGAATACTCTAGCATAATTAGAAGCTTCATGTATTCAATGCATTGTACTTAGCCTGATATAGCATTCACAGTAGGAGTATTGAGTAAATTCACTCAAAACCCTAGTCAATAACATTGAGATGCTATTTCAAGAATTTTGAAATATCTTAAAAGGACAAAAGACTATGCATTATGTTACAAAGATTTTCCTTCCGTATTGGAAGGGTATACGGATGCTAATAGGATTATATATTCTGACGAATCAAAATCTACAAGTGGATGGATTTTCACTTTGGGGGGAGTGGTTTGTTGGAGTTTAAAGAAACAATCTTTGATTTCACACTCCACTATGAAATCTGAATTCATTGCAATGGTGATTGCAGCTAAGGAAGCGAAATAGCTTAGGGATTTATTATTGGAAATTCCAATATGGTTTAAACCAATATCTGTTATTTCTATACTTTGTGACAATGAGGCAGCATTGTCAAGAGCATACAACAAAGTATATAATAGGAAGTCAAGGCATATCGACAACAAAATAGCTATGTTAGAAAACAACTTGTTAAAGGAGTTGTAACATTTAGTTATGTTAAATCAAAGGAAAATTTGGTTGATCCCTTTACTAAAGGCTTGGGCATGGATGTGGTAACAAGGACTTCAAGGGAGAAGCCTATAAATTAATAGTTAGCATATGTGTGAACTCTATCGGTCACTAAAGTGACATTTGGTCTACTGGTTTAAGGTTGAATCACATATAGTTGTAACCGGTGATGCATCTAACAGTATAGAATTTATTCTATATCCATCTCAATATGATGCATGCTTGTATGGAAACCAGACAAAGGATGGGAAGTTCTCTTAATGAATCCAAGTCTTTAGGAAGATGCAAATCATACAAGTACATCTTATGGATTCACTTATATAAGTGCAGGAAGTGTGGCCGCTTCTATGAGATTAAAGATTTTATCTCAAATACATTTATGAAACCAAGGTAGCACTACTACAAATAAGGGTTGCCCCTACGGATTTATCCGTAAGGGCAAACCACTGCCCCTACGGATATCTCCGTAGGGACGAAAAAATAATCTATAGGTGCAAACGCCGTAGGTGCAAGTTGAAGCCCTGAACTTGCCCCTACAGAGTTCTGTGTAGGGCCAGTTTCACCTACAGAGTAGGCCGTAGGGTAAAAAAAGATATTTTATTTACAGTTTTTTTAAATATATTAACTGTACCTACGGAGATATCCGTAGGGCCAAGTACTATCCCCTACGGATATCTGGATAGGTACTTATCCGTAGGGGCAAAATATCAGGATTTCTGATAATTTACCCCTACGCATAACTCCGTAGGGGCCTTTATTTACCCCTACGGATATATCTGTAGGGGCACTCCCAACCCCCTGGTACTAAGATCAGGAGGGAAATATCAGTTACTGCTGATATTTTGCCCCTATGGTGTAATCCGTAGGGGCAACATGTGTACCTACGGATTAATCCGTAGGAACACATTATCTGTATTTTTTTTAAAAGGGGCTGCCTGATTTTTTCCCGCCCTATGCACAATAATATATATATCAATAAAATATAAAATTAATCATCACACAACATATATCGCAGTATTCATAATCACATCTCATGCATATAATATACAAAAGAAACCCAAAAACTGAATATGATATAAATATAAACCAATATCAATATCAATATCATTTCAAAATGTAGTACAATATGTATGATATAAATAAATACATGTTTCAAAAAATAAGAATCAAAAAGCTACCCTAGCTCGGTGCAGCTCCACCTCTGATAAACGATAGAATCAAGCGCGCCTGCTCCTCGGTCAATAAACCATGCAATTCGGCGCGTGCATGAGTCCGGGCGGCCTGTGGAGTTGGCGATGTGGTCTGCGCAGCCGCCGTCGAAGTAGTCGCTTGTGGAGCCGCGGCTGCGGGAGTCTGAGCGGGCAGTGGAGCTATAGGAGCTGTCTCCGGAACCGCAGCCGATGTAGTGGCTTGCGGAGCCGCAGCCGAAGGAGATGCATGTGGAGGCTCGGTCGATATCCCCTGTCGCGTCTGGACCTAATGTGTGTAAGAAGCGTGTAAGAACTGTGTATTATTCGAATTCGTATCATTATCAAGTTATTTCGAAACCCCATTTGGATATCTAGTTTGGAAAACCGTTGTTTATTTTAATTACATATGTATGTATGATTAATCAAACCTAAGTCTAAAACCAAATAAGCTCAAGCTACATACTAATTATGGATATGTTGATATCTATAATATGACATGATATTTTACTATAAAGTAGTATACATACCAGCATCTCCTTCAACTCCTGAACGGTGGCCCTCAAGCTCTCCAGTTCCTGCTGGACACGTCGCTCACTGAAGACAAAGGAAGTAACTGCCGGGGTGGAGTCCAACCTCATATGGGCCCTGCTAGGGCCCAGTCCCCGGCCTCTCTCCCAACCTCCATGGTGCCCTCCGTGTGCGGCGTCCAGAACTGGGGTCGGCAACCTCGGATCGCTCTGTCCGGTAAAATCGATCCCCGAGGCCTCAGCCTGCTCAACCACCCGCTCCTACACCCACATTAAGCAGTAAAGTATAAGTATAAAATTTAAACTTGAACCTTCCAAAACTAAAATTTCAAATATGGGTAGAATAAATACTAACACTTACGCAATACTCCTGGGTAGCGACATCGGGATATCGAAGCTCGCCCGTGGCGGGATCTATCGAGGTGCCATGGACGGCAAGATATGCGGACAGCACGCTCGGTGTACCACCTTGCACTACGGTCCGAGCTGTCTGCAATATTAGAAAATAACTTTTAATATTAGAAATATTAGAAAATAACTCTTAATATTGCAGAATATCACAAAGGTCGGTCTATTGTAATTTACCGATAACTCCATGGCTCGAGTAATATTCCTCGAGCCACCTGTGTAAGTAGGGCGACCCCTCTTCGCCGACTTCCTGTTCTCTGTATTCTGAGCGGCCTGTTTCTGCACAACGCATTAACATTTAGTTTTCTAATTAAGGAACACAAAAAAAATAAATTATATCCTAAACAATGAATTACATTTAAAATACATACCTGTTTGCGTTGGGAGTCGAAATATTCGCACAATAGAAGCCATGTATCTACGTCGACTCTCGCAAATGCCGAAGTAGATAGGAGGGCCACTCTCTCTGCCTCGGGGGTCGCCATCCACAGGGAGTAGCAGTCGGCCTTCAGCTCATTCCTGTTGTATCGGACCTTGGCCTGCATGTTCTTCATCAGGCCATTGTACAGAGCATGAAGGTTGAGCACCTTCCCCGGGTGATCAGGGTCGGCTACAGGCTGAAAATCGTAATCCAACTGAAAATACAAAAAAAACATTGTTATTATATTGCAAGTGTTAATAATAAATATATTGGATAAATCAAATGAAAATATATATTAATACCCGAGCCTGATCAAAGAAGCGGGCGAATGAGCGCCGGTGCTGCTCGCCCCACTAAACGTGAAGTGGATAGTACTTCACGAGCCGGCTCTCATCCCCCATATACCGGCCGAACCTCTCGGCATGAGGACCGGTATAGCGATAGTCAAGGGTAAAAATGAGGGGGAATGCTGCCTCCCCCTAGCTCTGTCAGGCCTCAGCCTATGGGACTGATTCGGGCCTCGAGTCCCCCTCTGGAGATGGGGAGGCCCTGCGTCTGCAAGAAATATCAAGACAATCAATATTAAGACAAAGTTGTATTAAGAAATCAAGGTTAAACGAAAATTGAAGTGTGATATATACCTCCGGTGACTATCGCACGAGCCTGGGCCCGGGCAGCAGCACGAGCGGGACGATAGTTCCTCCGGTGAGGAACAACCGGGGTCCCGGATGCGGACGCATCCCCTCCAACTAGAAAATAAACATTGACGCTAAATTTCCATGAAGTTCATATTTATTCTATAGAGCATATGTAAAATGAATAAATATTTTATATTTATTCATACTAACCTGCAGACGATGCGGAGGGTATGGAAGCGGCAGGAGTGGCCCCTGCGGAAGATGTGGACGCACCACCTATAATTAGACAATTAAAAATAGATTATATAAGTAATTGAAAAAAAATGTGTAGATCAATAATATAATGTTCTAAATCAATATGCATGCACTATAGGATATATAAACATACCCGCAGGTGCGGTGGTGTCACCACCTACAGCTAGACAATAATAAAAATTGCTAAGTAAGAGCAAAAGGAATGTGTGTGTATTTATGATATAGCATTCTAAATCAATACACATGCACTATATGATATATAAACATACCTGGAGGAGCGGGAGTGGCCTCTGTCCCTGATGTGGACGCATCACCAACAACTAGACAATCAAACATTGATAATATAAGTAATTTTGACATAACTAGGCATGAATATCTGTAATATTACATTCAAAATGGATATGCGTGCAGTATACCTGGAGATGTGGCAAAATCCACACGGAAGGAGGTATCCAAAGGGGTCCCCGATCTGGGTGCAAGACCGGCCCTCTGAAGCTCCCTACGGAGCTCTCCGGGCGGCAGAACCGCTCTGCCTCTGTCGTGGTTGGAGCTCCTGCCGCCCCTCGCTGCTCCCGACATCGTCATCAAATCTAGATAAACGGTTCGTGGACGCATTAGACAATCATTAAAAGTATTGACTATATATGTATAGAGCGTAAAATGTGAAGTAATAATATAACATTACTGATAACCTTTTTCGTTTCGTAGGCGCATTATACATATCTACTTGGATTTCATCGTCGATGTCATTTCTAACCCATGTAACTTCATGATCGGTCGAAGACAACCCGTCCTTCGAAACAGACGGTCGGAGCACTTTAAGCCTTCTCTCTTCTTCGTCCTCATCGCTGTCCTCGAATTCTGGGACATCGTAGACATCTCTGGGTTTCCATCGGCATACAACACTCCATCCCGGATGCTTCAAACACTGTGAGTAGTATACTTGGAACGCTTGGTTCGGAAAGATAAACGGATCTTCCTAACCGTAAAATCGAAGTGTGTTCACACTGGTCAATCCCTATTCATCTTTCTAAGTCCCAAGATTGCTTCTCCACCTGTCCGTATCGGTTCGCGTATCGTACCAAGTACACTGGAATATATAAAAGGGTTCTGATCGTCCGGGATAGTAGATGCCGAGTATACAATTTAAGTACCCATAATAAATCACACCGTCCGATCCTACCGTCGCAATCCTACTATTCTGAGTGGTTCTAGATATTTCTATGTCCTTAACTTCGAATTTGTATCCAAGGACACCAAATCCTTTGTAATATGCAACCTCCGTACTAGGAAATTGAGCTAAACATCTTGAATCACTCTCAAATGATGCAGACAAGTTCGGATCGTGGATCTAACAAAACACATTTTACGACAAATACATAACGATACAAGTTTAGATTAAAACTGATAGCAATAAAATGTTATTTGAATAACTTACATGATCTGTGACCCAATCACAAAAATTATCCTGATGATATTTTTCCAAACGTTCTTCGTTCCAATCAGGATGCCCCTCACGTACCTCGTTAAAATGAATTCTGTTTTCGACAAATAATTATGACATTAATATTATATCATTTCATACACACACAAACACAGATATAACAATTAATCCAAAAAAACATACTCTCTAATTTGTTCAAGACATGCGCAATTAAGCAAGATAAACCGGTATATCTTGTTGATAAACATAGAGTCTACCCTCTTATACTCGGCTTTACCATATGGCCCGTCTTGAATTCTTCGTGGTCGGTTAAGCCTTGTCTCAATGTTCTCATCCAGATAGCGGGAACAAAATGTGGTTGCTTCATCAAGAAGATAATCTTGCATGATAGAACCCTCTGGTCGATTTTTATTGCGTATATACTTCTTAAGAGTGTAGAGGTAGCTAATGAAAATATGTTGAATAAATAAATACGGGCATACAGGACAACAATAAATTTATAAATTGCGCGAAACGAAAAATTACACGTACCTCTCGACGGGATACATCCATCGATATTGTACTGATCCGGCTAACTTCGCCTCAGTTGCAAGATGAACCGTCAAGTGTATTATGATATCGAAGAATGACGGTGGGAAAATACGCTCAAACTTGCAAAGTATCAACGCAATAGAATTTTCTAGTTTATCCAGCGTCACAACTTCCAGTGTTTTAGCACACAACTCCCTGAAAAAACAACATAGGTCTCGTTGATTACTAGACCAACCGAGTCGGGGAGAGAAGTCCTGAGGGATAATGGAAGAAGGTGCTCCACGATAACATGGTGATCATGACTTTTCAGCCCATTGATCTTGCCCTTCACAATTTTTATTTTCTTGCTGAATGATCCTAAGAAACCTGTGGGAACTTTCAAATCATGCAACACCTGCAGGAATATTTTCTTCTCCGGTTGTAACATATGATAAGCGGCATTGGGAAGTACAAACTTGCCCGGTTTACCCGCTACCGGTCTAGGGTGAAATTCACTTCTTATTCCCCACTCTTGTAGATCCATCCGAGCATTCATGTTGTCTTTCGATTTCCCGTCTTTACAAAGAAGTAAGTTAAGTATGTGCTCTGATACTCCCTTCTCTATATGCATGACATCCAGATAATGACGCACTGAATTTGTAGACCAGTAGGAAGCTCGAAGAAAATGCTTAACTTGTTCCAAAATGGTGGTTTGACCTGTTTCGTCGGATCCATCCCGAAGGTCACATTATTGTAACCATCCCATTTAGCAGTCACGTCCTCTCCGGACAATGGGGATGGAGGTCCAAGAAGCTCCTGATGACCATCAAAGTGAACCGTGTCTAACCTATAGGGGTGGTCTGGAGGCAGGAAACGTCAATGGCCGCAATAACAAACCTTCCTGCTAAAATTCAAGAATTTCGATGTTGTGTGTTCATGGCAATGAGGACATGCTTTGTGACCATGTACGGACCAACCTGATAGCATTCCATACGCAGGAAAGTTATTAATTGTCCACATTAAAACCGCATGCAGTATGAAGGTTGTATTTGTGTTTGCATCATATATCTCTACACCATCAATGAACAAAGATTTCAACTCCTCGATCAGAGGTCGGAGATAGACGTCGATATTGTTCCCCGGTGAGTTTGGTCCGTCGATAAGAAGAGGCATCATTAAGTATGATTGGTCCATAGCCAATCAAGGCGACAGATTATAAATTATCATTACAACGGGCCATGTGCTATGATTTCCAGCCATATAGTGAATGGGCAGAAGCCATCAGTAGCCAGTCCGAGCCGGACATTGCGAGGATCGCTACTGAATATTGTGTGCCTCCTATCGAAATCCTTCAATGCCGGTGAATCTCTTAGATGGCTCATTTTTCCATCTTCACTTGGAGGAGCACGGTGATGCCAAATCATTGCCTCGGCTGTTTTCTTGCACCTGAATAGCCTCTGTAGCCTCTGTGTTATGGGAAAGTATTGTGCTATCTTCACAGGTATATCAGGCTTCTTATCAGAATCTTTCGGGTTATACCTAGCCTCTCCACATGTTGGACACTCTTTCAAATCTGAATTCTCTTTCCGGTACAACACGCAATTTTTAGGACATACTTGAATCTTCTCGCACTTTAGACCCAAATCAGACATCATTTTCTGGGCTCCGTACCAACTGTCGGGCACGTTATTTTCCTGGGGCATAGAATCTTTCAAGAACGAAAGAAGCATTGTGAATGATTTGTTGCTCCATCCATTTAGGCACTTAATTTGGAAAAGTTGGACGAACCATGAGAGCGTGGAATACTTCGCATTCTCATAAATTGGTTTTCTAGCATCATTCATGAAATTTTCATATTTATCCGCACGCGGTCCTTGACCGGAAGGAATGTCATCTTCGGTACGAATAGATTCACCTAGGGCAACCTCTACCATATCCTCCATTTCTTCTTATGGAAATAAATTACCGTCTTCTCCTTCTGCCGCATTACCGAATTCTTCTTATTCTCCTGCCGCATTATCATGTTCACCTTCTTCTTCTGCCGCAGTACTGCATTCTTCTCCTTCCCCGTGATATTTCCAAGTTGTATAAAGTCTAGTAAACCCATGTTTTACAATATGAAGCTCTTCCAATTCTACCTTCTGCCAGTACTTATTGCCACATCTATCGCACGGACAGAGAATCTTCTCTATTATGATCTTATTATGTGCGCGTGCAAATTCAATGAAAGCAGCAACTCCTGCGACAAACTTAAGTTGCATACGTTGTTGCTGATTGAAAGACATTTTACGATCACCAAAAATATTTTACCGCAATCAGAAACGGCGTCGCTTTGCAGCTAGCTGGTGAATACGGGTCGGTCCACAGGGATGTGTAATTTTCCTAAGTGTTCTTACGAGCTAATTCTAATGGTTGTTTGGTCTTTTGATTGAATCTAAAAAAAAACTAAGTTGTACGATGATCAAGAGACTTGCTAGGATTAGGTCTAAGGTGAGTTTGATAAGATTAATATTAACACCTCTTTCAATGCCCTCGATTAAATCTTTTTAGAAGCTATAACAATTATTAGTAAAGGGGATTAGGATGATTGGGAAGAAACGAAGTTTTCTTCCTCTAGATCCTTGTCCGTCCTTTCCTACTAATTGTTCTAACCTTCATGGAAGTCATGCATGTCCGGTCCTTTATACTACGGTTTCACCGTTACCTCGTGGGTAGGGTGCCGTAGGAAGCGGATCATGCATGCGTGCATGAAGTTCTAGTTATTACAAATTATTGGGCTTGAAAGAGATGAGAGATATTCATCTCTCAATCCCTCCCTTATTCCTAACCCTAACAAGCGAGGAAATTACTCGCTCATTAGGGGATCTTTTAAAAACAACATTTTAAAATTACTTACCTACTGCAGTTTAAGAAAGACTACACTAGATTAAACTAGGGCAATGGAAGGATTTATCTAAGGCAAGAATTAATTTAGAATACTACTGCAGAAAATAAAAGATACTTACAAGAATGATGCTCTTAATCTTCCAAAGAATCTGAATTTTATTTATTGAAAAGAGGCATCCCCATTACAGTATTTTGATTACATATTTATAAGGAAATAGGAAAATTTAGGGTTACGGGATTCGCACATGTGCGATTACAAAAATACCCCCGAAAAATCCCAACCTTCGCACCGACGCACCGACACCAAAAATATGCACCGACGTGCGCACTAGACGGCCGCAGAACAGCGGCATTGGTAGGGGTAAGGCCGCGGTTCCGCAGCCCTTTAGTGAGAACACAGTGTGTGGTTTTCAGGGTTTCTTCTCTGCTGTTTGGGCTTCTCATTTATGTGGTTCTTTTATCAATTGGGCTTCTGGGTCTTCTCCAGATCTTTAGTGAAACTTGTAGTGGTCTTTTAACTGTTCACTTTGACATTTTTGATCCTGCGTTGCCTTGTACAATTGTGAACTGTTCTTTATCTAGGCTTGATTAGGATTCTTCTACTTGTTGGTCAAAATCCTCTTTTGTATCATCTTTTGTCTTTTTCACTGTTTTCGCTCCAAGAACCTGTATCCTGTAATATGTAACAGACATGCGTCAAAAGCACCTGTTTATTTATAAAACGAATAAGAATGGGGAATATAAAATGCAATATTATGATATGAACAAATACCCCCAAACTTATATTTTGCTCGTCCTCGAGCAAACTTATTATTTTATTCTCAACAAAAAGAACTTAACCGCACTTTCGCAGGGAGACGCGATTGCACTGAGCACGTGCAACAAGCCGTTAAACCTCTAGGTGTCCCTAGTAGGAGGAGTGTTGTCTCCTGAGGGTTTTCAGCGGATACTACCCACAAAATCCTATCAATTAGGCCCACTGACTTTAATTCTCCAATTAGGTTTTCTAACAAGGAATTCTATTATCATTGACTCGTAAATTACCAACCCATATTCTTCACACTTCCTCATCATTTAACTTAAGATTATATATGTTCAATAGACTCACTCAGCTTTCAGTATTTCTTAAGTTTTCCTTCTAAGGTTCCATCTCCACTTAGGAATTTTTCTATCAACTCTACTAAAGATACAAGTTCTATTCTTCATTCCTTTCTCTTATCTCAACTCTAATCATATATCCCCACGTGTGTGTATAAATCACCCCTACATTTGGAAGTTCAAATCAAGCAATCATACCCTTGTCCGTTGTCCAAGGCACTTATTAATTGGTGAATTTTGCTTACACATCCTTCATGCGACCGTTAATACTTCTTGAGGTACCAACGACCGATTACAAGATATGTTTGCACATTAAAGTGTACTTCCTAATCTTGCAACACCCAAAGCTTTAGCAGTGACTCCCAAACCAATTGGTCTAAGGTGATGAAGCACCCTCGCTAATATTTTTTCTATTTTTGCAGCTTTGAGTAATCACAAAAACCAGTGTCCATTTTTTTCTTTATTCACCTTTTATTTTCTTTTATTTTCTTCGTACTAAAAACTTTAGACAAGAGCATTTCAAGGTCTCCTCTACTATTCCAAGTTTCAAGGTGCGTGATTGTGCAATTTGTAGGGTATACATTTTCAGAATCTAGACTTAAGCTAGGAATTTTTTTTCAAACTTATACTCTAATAAGAATATCAATATTTTTCCTTTATTTCAACTTAGCCCAAAAAGTGAACTCAAAATTTGTCTAGTTCTAAATAAACTACAAAGACATATACTTTCTACCGTTAATCTTTAAAGAAGGTCATTTTTAGGGTTTTCAACTTACTAAGTCTAAGATCTAGTTGTTCGTAGCCAGTTAACCTATTTGTCAAACTCAGTTCAAATAAGCCAAAATTGAATACAATAAATTTTTATAATTTTTGAAAATTTTCAATTTTTATGGGTTTTCAAATAAATATGCAAATGCAAAAATATGTACATATGAATGTGAAGGAAGAAAACGTACCGAGCATACCCCCAAACTTAAACTTGACAGTGTCCTCACTGTCATGCTACACCAAGAGGGTCAAAATGTCGGCACTCCCCTGTTTATTTATTTTTAATTTTTTTTATTGTTAAAAGAAAATATATATATATACAGAAAGCCCCCCCCCAAACTTCAGTGAAACAATGTTAGACATTACTGCCAAACTTTGCACAGACCAAACGTCAACACCAACCAGTCGAAAAATTTATCTGTAAAGAGTGTCGGTTGGTGGAAGAACATGTTGTACCGATCCAAAAAGACTTGGGAAAGATAGTATTGGTGGTGGGGCAAGTATAGAAGTGAATAGATATGATGTGGTGATGAATCAAAACGAGAATGGGAATGATCAGCAATCAGTGGAATATTGGCATTCTCGTGGCTTATTAAAAGAAATTGGGGTGGTTCAACTTCTAAAGGAGGAGGTTGACAAACCACAATATCCCCAAGATGTTTCTGTGGATCCGTTATTGACTTGGCATCATCCATCATATGCATATGATATTCAATTATGAGGGAACTAATCTCCTCGATGTCCGCCATTGTCCAACCGAAAACTTGCCGCCTATCTTGTAAAACCATTAAAATAGCGTTCTCTTGCTCAAAGGCTAGAGAGGCTGATATTATAATGGGAAAGGTCTCTTTCTCACCTATGTAAGCATATTTAAGGTGAGACGGCAAGGGCATGAGCTCGAGTTTCGGAGGCGAAAGAATCATAGGTAAAATTGGGGAATCTACCTCGAACTCGAAGGACTCTAGCACAGGTTCGAAATCACTGCAAACAACCGATTCGGATGGTTCAACTAACTCATCCAAAAATTCAAAAGACTCATATTCGGGCTGTGAGTCTTCATCATCCGAAAAAGTGAAACATTCATAATCAATATCGGTTGTGTCAACTGTGGTAGGCTTAAGGAGGGACGCACTAGTGGCGTCAAAACTGTTCTCATCAAACAAGAAACTTTCAAACTCGTAGTCCTCCTGCGTGATTTCGTGAATAGAGCAAACTTCTCGTGTACTAGTATTAGGCACGGGGGGTAGACTTCCTAACTTGTAAATATTGAACTCACTAGACGTCTTCCCGAAGGATAGAGTCATGGAGCCATTGCGACAGTTTATTACGGCATTGGAAGTGGCCAAAAATGGTCGACCGAGGATCACCGGAATTTGGTTCCGTGGGTTAGAAACAGGTTGTGTGTCCATAACAATAAAATCAACGGGGAATATGAACTCCCCAACTTTGATCAACACATCTTCTAGCTCATCCCTTGGATGGGCGATTGATCGATCAGCCATTTGGAGAGTACAGTGAGTGGGCTTAAGCTCTTCAATGCCTAATTGCTCGTACACAGAATAAGGTAGCAAATTGACACTAGCACCAAGATCTAGTAGTGCTTTATTGATGTTCTTGTCTCCAATTGTTATCAAAATAGTAGGACAACCGGGGTCCTTTTGCTTTTGGGATAAAGAATTGACAAGAGCATCGCTAATAGCACTAGCCACATAAACTTTCTTTGGTACTTGTGACTTCCTTTTTTTGGTGCATAAGTCCTTTAAGATTTTTGCATATGAAGGAACTTGTTGGATTGCATCCAAAAGAGGGATATTTATGCTAACCTGTTTGAACAGCTCAACAATCTTCTCCATTTGTGGAGTTGGTTTATTGGATCTCAACCGGTTTGAAAAAGGAGCATTTTGAAATGTTGTTGAGTCTAATTTTTGCGGATCAGATTGTTGAGTTGGAACGGAACCCCGTGTAGATGTGTTCGTGTTGTGAGAGGTGGGTCCGTTCGAGCTAGAAGGAGTAGAGCCTTGTGAATGATAGAGAATAGGCTCTGACGAAGAAGAAGAAGGTGAAGAAGAACCACCGGCAGGGGTGTCATCGTGAATACCCACATTGTTTTGCAACATTTTTCCCGATCTCAACGTGGTCACAGCGTTTACGTTATGAGTTTGCTGTTGATATGCAGCATGTGCGTGACCGGGATTGGGCAGTGGTTGAGATGGGAGCTTTCCTTTTTCTCGCTCGCTCAATGCTGCATTGAGTTGTGCAATTTGTACTTCAATAGATTTGATGCTTTGATCGTGTGAGGCACTATTTTGCACCAAAGATTGAATAGAAGTCTCTAATCTTGCTGTAGATTGTGTGGATTGCTTAAGGAACGCATCTAGACTTCTTTCGAGCGAGCTAACCTTGTCATTATTAGGTTGAACAAAATTGTTTGGCGCGTAAGAATTGTTAGGCACAAAATTGTTCACTTGATTAGGGTAAGGTTGCTGTTGGAAAGGTTGTTGAAATTGAGTTTGTGGGGGTGCTTGTTGTTGTTGTGGAGGCCCTTGAAAATTGTTATTTCCTTGGAATTGTTGATTTTGGTTCCAAGCGAAATTTGGGTGACTCCTCCAACCCGGATTATATGTAGAAGAGTATGGATCATTTTTTTGTCGTTGCTGAAAGGCAGCATTGACTTGATCATGTCCTTGAGTAGATGCATTGTAAGGACACTCTTCGGTTAAGTGTGATGAAGCCGAACAACAAGCACACACAGTTCGTGGAGGCATAACAGGGGCAGGAGAAGGCGACGAGATTTTGGTCTTAATCGCTTCTAGCTTTTTCGTAAGAGCGGCCATCTCGGCCTTCATAGCAATTGACATCTCTACTTGATGTATGCCTGCCCTAGATTAACCACTAGAAGAGAATGAAGTGGTCTTGGAGCTCTCCCACTGAATTGTTTGTTCACTAAGATCCTCAAGAAACTGCCACGCTTCCTCACTAGATTTGGAGAGAAAGTGACCTTGACAGATGGTTTCTAGCAACTGCTTCGTTGCCAAGTTCAATCCCTCGTATAATGTTTGGCAAAGTTGCCAACTTTCGATCCCATGATGAGGGCATTGAACGAGTAGGTCTTTAAATCTCTCAAAACACTTACAAAATGGTTCGGAAGGAAGCTGTGAAAATTGTATAATCTCATTACGGATTCTAGCAGTTTTGTGATGAGGATAGAACTTTTTAAGAAAAGCTTTCACAAACTCGTCCCAATTTCTAATTGAATATGATGCGGTGCTGTATAGCCACTTCTCGGCTAGGTCGCATAAGGTGAAAGGAATGACCCTTAGCCTTATAGCGTCATCACTTAATTGGGTCGTTTTCATCATAGCGCAAACGTTTTGGAATTTATTAATAAAAATATACGCATCTTCTGATTCCAAACCGTGAAATTTTGGCAGCATATTGATGAAATGTGGTTTTATTTCAAAATTGTCCCCATTTGCCGGTGGGGGTGAAAGACAGGTAAGTAAAGAAGTGCGGACAGGGTAGAAGAGATCCTGGAGCGCAACTCGTGCGGGCGCTTCAACAGGCGGTTGATTCGGGTTATTCGCACGTAACGGAGGTGGAATCATTCCCGTCGGTAAGGTATTGTTGGGGTTGAATCCCGACATGCCTTCGGAGGAAAAATTTGAAGGTGGAGGTAAGAAAGTGGACGGAATGTCGACTTCGGTGTCGAAGGGTTCGTCGGTCGGTACCAACGAAACACGGACTAATCGGGCGTTAGTGTCCCTAGTCCAAAGTGACATACACTAAAGGGGTAATGTAGTCAGAAAAAAAAATGAAAGACAGAATGTGGAGGTAAGATAACGTCAATGAAAGGAAGTGGTGTAAGTGAGTTATAAGGTTTCTTTAGCGACAAGTTGCAAGTTTTGAAAAGATTTTTCTTTTTTTCTTTTATGTGAAATTTTTGCAAAAGATTTTTGAAAAGGAACTTGTGACACAAATGCGATCAACCACACATGCACAATCAGGCCTAGATCTAGGGTCACCTAGGTCAGCTAGACAGCTCCTAACTAGGATTAGAAATAGGATCTCAAACCGCCTCTTCACCGCCAATTACGGCCAGGTAAGTGCCAGATAAGTGGGAGGCTCCCCGCTACAAGTAGCGGTCCTAATTAAGTAACCACTTGCCTTGACATACTTACCTAGACACCGCAAAGTCAGTTAGGATAAACGGTCGATGCCTATGTCTAGTCCTTTGTCCTATTGAGCTCGAAGTCCTTAGGGCTGAGTCTAGTATTTTTAATTAAGAGTGGTCGATGCAAATGCTTTAAGTGCTTTCTGGGGTCCTGGGAAGGGTGATGAAATCCCCATTCAATCTGAGTTTGGTCAATAGCCCCTTAAAGTCCGATTAAAATATGCAAAAACAGTAATTTCACTTGCAATCGATTATTTTTAGCGCGGCGTAAAGAAATCTGCAGAAAATCTGTTATTTAGAAGGGGGAAGAAGAATTTTTAGCGCAAAGAAATCCTGTAGAAAAATTGACAAAGGATATATTGGAGGTTGCAGAAGGGAGAAGGAGGCAACAAACCATGCAAAATTTTCGCGATTCTGTCACGTGGCGACCGCGTTTCCGCGGTCTGGTGCACTGTAAAGCCGCGGTTCCGCGGTATGATGAAAGCTTCAGCTCTCCGAAATTCTTCTGCTGTTCTGTGTTTTCAATCCTTCTCTGTTTTGATGTATCTTTTTCTGTCTCACCTTCTGTAAATTTCCAGATCCGAGATTCTTCGCTGTTCCTGCAAGATTCAAACAATAAACCCTTCAAACAAATAAAAATTGATAAAAAAAAAATTTTACTTTTTTCTATTTTCAGATTTTTATGGTTTTTAAAATTTATATCAACCCGAAATTACAAAAAGGAAATTTTTACGCCATCCCCGGCAACGGCGCCATTTGATTGAAAGAGATTTTACGATCACCAAAAATATTTTACCGCAATCAGAAACGGCGTCGCTTTGCAGCTAGCCGGTGAATACGGATCGGTCCACAGGGATGTGTAATTTTCCTAAGTGTTCTTACGAGCTGATTCCAATAGTTGTTTGGTCTTTTGATTGAATCTAAAAAAAACTAAGTTGTACGATGATCAAGAGACTTGCTAGGATTAGGTCTAAGGTGAGTTTGATAAGATTAATATTAACACCTCTTTCAATGCCCTCGATTAAATCTTTTTAGAAGTTATAACAATTATTATTAAAGGGGATTAGGATGATTGGGAAGAAACGAAGTTTTCTTCCTCTAGATCCTTGTCCGTCCTTTCCTACTAATTGTTCTAACCTTCATGGAAGTCATGCATGTCCAGTCCTTTATACTACGGTTTCACCGTTACCTCGTGGGTAGGGTGCCGTAGGGAGCGGATCATGCATGCGTGCATGAAGTTCTAGTTATTACAAATTATTGGGCTTGAAAGAGATGAGAGATATTCATCTCTCAATCCCTCCCTTATTCCTAACCGTGACAAGCGAGAAAATTACTCGCTCATTAGGGGATCTTTTAAAAACAACATTTTAAAATTACTTACCTACTGCAGTTTAAGAAAGACTACACTAGATTAAACTAGGGCAATGGAAGGATTTATCTACGGCAAGAATTAATTTAGAATACTACTGCAGAAAATAAAAGATACTTACAAGAATGATGCTCTTAATCTTCCAAAGAATCTGAATTTTATTTATTGAAAAGAGGCATCCCCATTACAGTATTTTGATTACATATTTATAAGGAAATAGGAAAATTTAGGGTTACGGGATTCGCACATGTGCGATTACAAAAATACCCCCGAAAAATCCCAACCTTCGCACCGACGCACCGCCACCAAAAATATGCACCGACGTGCGTACTAGACGGCCGCGGAACCGTGGCATTGGTGAAGGTAGGGCCGCGGTTCCGCGGCCCTTTAGTGAGAACACAGTGTGTGGTTTTCAGGGTTTCTTCTCTGCTGTTTGGGCTTCTCATTTATGTAGTTCTTTTATCAATTGGGCTTCTGGGTCTTCTCCAGATCTTCAGTAAAACTTGTAGTGGTCTTTTAACTGTTCACTTTGACATTTTTGATCCTGCGTTGCCTTGTACAATTGTGAATTGTTCTTTATCCAGGCTTGACTAGGATTCTTCTACTTGTTGGTCAAAAGTCCTCTTTTGTATCATCTTTTGTCTTTTTCACTATTTTCGCTCCAAGAACCTGTATCCTGTAATATGTAACAGACATGCGTCAAAAGCACCTGTTTATTTATAAAACGAATAAGAATGGGGAATATAAAATGCAATATTATGATATGAACAGTTGTAAATCCACATACATCAAGTCCTTAACTCTGACGTACTCATGGGCCATGTTAGACTGTATAACATATAAATTGTAGGTTATGGTGACTATATTGAGAAATATAAAAACGGGATAGTTACTGACAAAGGAGAAAATCCGTGTATATGCTTTGTGTGTGCGTTTGTCGTTGAAAAGAATAAATTATCGAACGTATGTTAACCGATAGATGGGGACTAAGTGGCGCTTTTAGTTTCATATATGAGTATCGATGAGAATATGAAGGTTTCATATTATCATATATTGGTTTTAACTTGAACATCTTGAATCACTCTCTAATTATGCGTTTGTTGTGTATTCTTATTGTATGTGTGTGTTCCGGCTGTCGGGGGTAGGCTTCTATCCCATTAAGAATGTATAGAGCTAACACCCATTACTTGTGCTTTCAACCGTTTCGAGTAAATTTCGGCAGCACCTCCCCGCTGTTTTCCAAGTACACAGTAATAGAATAGATAATCATTTCAAAGCTGTGAAACAACGTTGAAATGAACATCTAATCTATCTTTGTACACAGAGAACCAGCGGAAAGGTACCAAATAAATATCTCGAAATGGATGAAAACACAAGTGAATGAAGGCGTTTGCTTTATACATTCTTAACTTGTCCACACGGGACAAATCTATGGGTTACCATACGATTGAATTTTCTCGTCGCGTAGACTATACGACGGTTGTTAGTATCGAGCTATACTGTCCGATATTTAACAACCTTCGTATATTTCTATGTCATGACGAGTATCGCACGTATGTTAACCGATAGATGGGGACTAAGTGGCGCTTTTAGTTTCATATATGAGTATCAATGAGAATATGAAAGTTTCATATTATCATATATTGGTTTTAACTTGAACATCTCGAATCACTCTCTAATTATGCGTTTGTTGTGTATTCTTGTTGTATGTGTGTGTTCCGGCTGTCGGGGGTAGGCTTCTATCCCATTAAGAATGTATAGAGCGAACACCCATCACTTGTGCTTTCAACCGTTTCGAGTAAATTTCGGCATCACCTCCCCGCTGTTCTTCGAGTACACTGTAATAGATTAGATAATCATTTCAAAGCTGTGAAACAACGTTGAAATGAACATCCAATCTATCTTTGTACACGGAGAACCAGCGGAAAGGTACCGACGAAATATCTCGAATCGGATGAAAACACAAGTGAATGAAGGCGTTTGCTCTATACATTCTTAACTTGTCCACACGGGACAAATCTATCGGTTACCATACGATTGAATTTTCTCGTCGCGTAGACTATACGACGGTTGTTAGTATCGAGCTATACCGTCCGATATTTAACAACCTTCGTATAGTTCTATGTCACGACGAGCATCGCGCGTATGTTAACCGATAGACGGGGACTAAATGGCGCTTTTTGTTTCATATATGAGTATCGATGAGAATATGAAGGTTTCATATTATCATCGAGTATCATATATTGGTTTTAATTTGAACATCTCGAATCACTCTCTAATGATGCGTTTGTGTGTATTCTTGTTGTATGTGTATGTTCCGGCTGTCGGGGGTAAGGCTTCTATCCCATTTAGAATGTATAGAGCGAACACCCATCACTTATGCTTTCAACCGTTTCGAGTAAATTTTGACAGCACCTCCCCGCTGTTCTCCGAGTACACTGTAATAGAATAGATAATCATTTCAAAGCTATGAAACAACGTTGAAATAAACATCTAATCTATCTTTGTACGCGGAGAACCAGCGGAAAGGTACCGACGAAATATCTCGAAACGGATGAAAACACAAGTGAATGAAGGTGTTTGCTTTATACATTCCTAACTTGTCCACACGGGACAAATCTATCGGTTACCATACGATTGAATCTTCTCGTCGCATTGACTATACGACGGTTGTTAGTATCGAGCTATACTGTCCGATATTTAACAACCTTCGTATAGTTCTATGTCACGACGAACATCGCACGTATGTTAACCGATAGACGGGGACTAAGTGGCGCTTTTAGTTTCATATATGAGTATCGATGAGAATATGAAGGTTTCATATTATCATCGAGTATCATATATTGGTTTTAAATTGAACATCTTGAATTACTCTCTAATGATGCGTTTGTTGTGCATTCGTGTTGTATGTGTAACATGATTTTAAACCATTGAGATCAAGATTGATAGAACTGATCATCCTACATTGCAATGGCATTCATCTACCAAAAACTATTATTGCAATGGCATTCATTTATAACAATCAACAATTAAAACTACAAATGTAGGATACTGATATCATAAAGCATTATACGCAACATATGAATTCACATGACTGAAACATGCATCAAAAAAACATGTTCATCCAAAAGAAAGGTCACTGTCAACAAATATAGACAAATACGTCATAAAAACGGTAACTAATTAACAAGTTGATTAGCATCTGGATCAAGAAAATGATAGGAAAAACAATTGACTATGATCTATAATGACAAGTCTATTACCATGACTCTCGACTAACAAAGGTGGCTTTTCGTCCTCGGTAGCTTGATAATTGGGATTTCATGGCGAATAAAAATATGCATATGCCGTTTGACCGGGAACTTCAATAGGAAACTCAATGAGGTCGGGTGTACTGAAGTACGTTTTGTATTTCGCTATATCAGGTGATGAAGCTTAAGCCTTACCTAGCCCCAGCCCCATCCCAACCGAACCCTATCGAAGGTAAAGAACGTCCTTACACTTTCATATTTCTATTAATGATGCAAGTCTCCACCAAGTCAAATTCTTGCAATATCATTCTTTTTAGAGTATGTCTAATTTAATAGATAGAATTTTCAAAGTTGGGCAACCAAGAAAAAGTAACAAGGGATTTTACATACATGCCAAAGCTTTGATTATTTATTTATTTATTTTCCATTTCATATTAGTACTTTTATATGTTTGACGATGGCAAGAAATACAAATTATATTAGAACATTGTACATACCTAATTTCCACTTGAAATCGGTTTTTTCTTTTATCAGTACTCGTTGACATATAGTAACAAACAATGTTTATTAGAAGGACCCAAGATTTTCTCTATCAACAATAATTTTAGTAATCAAACTAGGCTAAAATTGCTGGAAATTCCTCTCAGGTTTGCCAAATTCAGCAAACCCCAACCCCAACCTAACCCTAACCCCAGCCCCAGCCCCAGCCCAGCCCCACCCCAACCCCAACCCCAACCTAGCCCCAGCCCCAGCCCCAGCCCAGCCCTAACCTAACCCTAACCCCAGCCCCAGCCCAAGCCCCAGCCCCAGCTAAACCCCAACCCCAACCCTAACCCTAACCCCAGCCCCAGCCCCAACCGAACCCCAACCCTAACCCTAACCCCAACCCCAACCGCAACCCTTGCCGAACCCCAACTCCAACCGCAACCCCAGCCCCAGCCATGAACCTTAGCCCTAAAATAATCAAAAATTTGTTTAATTGAAGATTTACTAACCTGTGCGGTGGAGGAGACGATCGATCGGTGGCGACGACGAAACGGAGGCGACGACGAAAACGGCGACGAGGAAGAATGGTGACGAGAACGGCGGTGGCGACGACGAGAACGGCGGAAGAGATATAGGGATTTTGGTTTGCGCGCGATCGAGAGAGAGAGAAAGAGATAATCAGCGTAGGCGATCTGTGCCTTTTTAATTAAATCGCTATTTAGTTGCCCCTACGGATTTGTCCGTAGGTCCTTGGTTTGCGGCTCCGTAGGGGCAAACACCAAATTAAGATTTAATATTTTTACTCTTGAACGTCTTGAACCGTAGGGGCAACCTTCTAGCCCTACGGCTTAATCCGTAGGGCCAACATAAATCTGCCCCTATGGATTTCAATATCCGTAGGAGCAACCCCCTATTGTAATCCGTAGGGGCAACCCTCTATTGTAGTAGTGTAGATGTATAAAGCCATAAATGTGCGGGTCTTTTACAAATTCACACTAGATAATTTGTATATGTAACTAAATGTCCGGTCTATCACTATAAAATACTTAGTTCAAGGCTACGACTACTTCGCACTTTGATAAACTTTAATATAAAGTTAAAATAAGATTCAAGGCTACGTTCATCTTATTATGTACAAATTCTCAAAGGACACAAGAGGTTTAATATATTTTAATGATTTCGAAAATGGGAGGGAATTGTTAGGATATTTTAGGATTTTCTAAATTAATAGAAATTATCTATATAAAGTTTTAATCCCATATTATTTGAAAAGTCATGACCTTACAAATTTGAATGAAGAGTTGCAGGTGAATATTGCATTTATTTATAAAAGATTATGAAGTTAAATGAAAGGGTTTCTAACCCTTCATTCTATGAAGGGTTATAAATTTGAATGAAAAGATATAATTTAAATGAAGAGTTGTGAATTTACATAAAATGTTGCAACCTTTTATTATGAAAGGTTGTAAATGCAACTCTTCATGAAAGGGTTTCAAAACCCTTCACTCCTTATAAAAGAAGCAGACTTTTTTGTTCGATCCATTCCAAAATTCTTCTCTCTCTCTTTTGTTGGTGTGTGAGTTTGTGTTGAAAATAAAGCTGCAAACTGCTTTCAACATACAAAGTAAAATTTGGGTTTGAATTATCTTTGGGGAGCGAGTTTGCGGATACCTTTTGCAGTATATGGTGCAAATATTGTCTTAAGGAAAGAGGAAAAAAGCTAAAGTAAGCGACTCAGAAAGGTCAGGTAGTTTTATATTGGCTCACCGATCCTCCGGAGAGAGAGCCTTCGCTCACTCTCGAAATCGTGGTGGAATGCCTACCCCTACATTTCGTATTCCTCAATTCAAACGGTGAACTTAATCATTACCCACAAACTATCACTACCATAAACCCTACAAAATATCTAACATTCTCGCCTCCCCGTCTCCTACCCTCGAGCTACCCTACCCTTGAGCTCCCTACCGTCTCCCCCCTCCACAATCCTCCGCCTTCCCTCGATCCCCCTACCCTTGAGCTCCCTACCGCCTCCCCCTCCCTTGAGTCCGTCACCCCGAACCTCCCTTGAGCTCCCCGTCGTCCCTCCATCCCCACCCTCGAGTCTGCTCCCCCTTCCCCCCACCCTCGAGTCACCTCCCTCGCCTCTCTCCATAATTAAATTTAATTAATTAACTAATTTGTATAATAATAATAATTAATTAACACGATAAGTAACAATTAATTAATTAATTCAAGGGCACACATGTCATTTACTATTGGAGTTAACGTCGTTAATAAAGAATTCACCGCCGTTGACCGTTATTCATGATAGTTTCTTGCAGTTTTCAAACTTTTGGATAGTTTTCTGATATTTGGGAAAACGTTTAGGAAGTACCGTGAATATAAGCCTAATGCCAAAAGAGTAATACTTCTTCTACGGATGCGGTGAAATCGATGCAGGCTCCATGGATTCTCATTGGTTATAAGGCGGACCATGTTGTCCACTATCTAGATACTTGTGTGGTATGGCCCATCTTGCATCCAATGAAAATCTATGTAGCCTATATGAATTCTACCGCACCAAAAAAGTACTACTTAAGGCCAAAATATCAAGTTTTTGACGAACGGCAGAATGTAGAAATTAAGAGACAATGGATAATGAAGGGGGGACAATGCCAAGGTGGCCAGGGGAGAGGAACCTTGAAACAAGAAAAGGACCATCAATTTTCAAAAGACTTGAAAAAACATATCAGACCCCACACCATCATAACCATTTGCAGGGGGGAGGGGGTTACAAATTGAGGATTGAAACCAATGCATCCATCCTCAAAATATCAGAGATAGCTGACTCAATCTCTCTCCTTTAAATCACCAACACTTAAACGCAGAAGGAGCCTCTCACATCAAAATCCCAGGTACAGTCTTTTTTCTTTTCTTTTCTCTTTTCTTTTTTCTTTTTTTTTTGGTGGGAGGGGGGAGGGGGAATATGAAAGAGATTCATTAACAATGCAATAAGTAACTAATTCCTCTATTGATTAATTTTTTGGTCATTTGACATTTAAATGTATATAGACAGATGTATGCATTTGGGAGTTTCATATGTTTGTGTTTCTATTTGTGAGTTCTTGTATTTCTCATTGCTTCTGATTTCATTTCATCTTTTTTTTTTTTTGCCCCCAAAATTGTGAGAGAAGAATTTCTGGGCATGCTAGTTTGATATGCTTATTCCATGCTCTTGAATGCAATAAAGTTTAGGATCTTGGGTTTGATAGTGATCAACCACTCTGTAATTTTAATTGTAAACCGTTTCAAAACTATACTAGTTTCATTGGCATTGAAGGTCAAATTTGAATCTACTGAGTTAATTTGTGGCTGAATTAAACTAGTACAAAGTTGATGTGCAATGCACAAATCTAATGCTATCTTCCTCATATTGTTGTTCTGCAGACCAAAGATAGGTCAGAGTCAAAATCAATAACAAGTTGAGAAAAGCAGAAATTTTATTTGGGCTGTATTATGCAAGGGAAAATTGAAGGAAGATTGAGGACTATGGCATTTGCAGAGTACAATGTGAATAACCCAAGAGACGGCAGCTCGAACTACTTCAGTTTACAATCATTTCTGGTACTAGTCTTCATCACTGCGTCGTTACTGATTCTTCCACTCACCTTGCCATCATTGCCGCCGCCGCCATTGATGTTATTGTTGCTTCCAGTAGGCATACTTGTTGTTCTCTTGATCTTGGCTTTCATGCCTTACGATGTTAGGGACATTGCATCCCCTTACTTGTAAATAGTTTTGCGAATTTTGTTTGGTGTGAAATGAGTGAATTATAAGCTTTGGCTTTTGTTAGAATGAAGTACTCTATCACGGATAGTTTCAAACTCAATTTACACTTTGCCTCATCACATTTAGCTCATAATTTATTGTAGCATCTAGACGACCGTCTCTATTTCGGCTATAGGTGGTGTTGTTGTGAATTTGTGAGTTGGTAGGCTTATTTGTGAAATCAAGTTCATATGCAAATAAAGGAGCAAATACCGATATTTGTATGTTTGGAACATTATAGCTTAAGATCCAAGTTGAAAGGTATGCCGTGTTTGTGCATAAAATAATCCGGTCGTGCAGCTCCGAATGTTGAGGAGTTGGGCTGTTATCGAATTCGGCCGAGAAAATAAGTTGCGGATGATATTAAAAGATTTTGTGAGAAGCTTGAGGAGCCGAACGAATGGGAAAAGATTTGGCAAAATTGTATGTTACCAATGGACATGAAATATCTAATCTTTGGAGGATTCTAGCAAAAGTAGGAAGTACCAAGGGTTCTAATGCAGAAGCTTCTAATGCAGAAGCTTCTATTAAATTGTGAGATTGTAATCACTTTCATCTCTTGAAGATTCTGACAGTGATAAGTTGGATGCCGTGTAGGGACATGTATTGTAGTCTTTCATTACTTTGTGAATAGGGTTGCTGCACATGCCAACAAGCTATACTTTGATCTTTATAGTCTTGTGGGGAGAAAACACACACACACACTACGATATCTGTGTTGTGGTCAATATTTGTTCAGCTTGCCACGATGAATGAGAGAAACGGTAAAATGTGCGCCGGGGATTCCAAGATGACCTGCAGAAAAGACAGCGCCGGAGTCTTGATGTGGCGTCATCCTTCCGACGCTCTTATCAGTACTTGCACAAGAATGATTAGGGCTTTTAGGATATGAATTGACATATTTGGGAGAGCTTACCTCTCCTCTATTCATATTTCTCGGTGCCTGATTACGATTCTACCCTCAGACGATTAGAGGTGTTAGGAGTTGCCCCCTGCGTTGGTGGTCGCAGTGGGATATTTCATGCCCGCCACAACCTTGGCAAGGGACATGGTTTGCCATTCCCCTGTTTTTTTTTTCCTTTTGTGCGGGTACCTTTGGCTTGGGTAGAGGCCTTTACGAGACCGGTGATTTCCCCGCCTACGGCAAGTCTATCAGTGACCATTTCCGGGTCTTTTTTGTTTGGGTACCTACCATGAGATAAATAATTTACAGTACACTACTCAAAGACCTGTAGAGAGAAATCAAGGGGAGTTGGCAAGAAAGCTACAGTGTGAAAGCAACAAAGAAAAATAATACATATTGAACTGATGTAACAAAATCATGGCTATTCATGAGAAGGTGATGATGCTCATAAGTGGGAACTTCCCAGATCATGACACGTGGCAGATGACGTGTTCCGAGACTCATGAAAACAGGGCAAGCACCACACATTGGAGACGTCCCCTGGGCTATCGTCCCGTGGCTAGACCCGACCTCCGAGAAATCCCTGAATATTCCTATGCTCGCCATGTAAATAACCATTGGCTCGCCTCCAAGCCCTCCTGTACGCCGAGCTTCCTCGGCCCCCCGCTCGCCTTCGAGCCTCCCGCCGAGTTAAGCCTTCCCGGTTCTACCGAGCAATCAAGAACGCAGAGCCCAAGCGCCTCCGCCGCCCGCACAATCCCGCGTTTCACGCCGTCGTATCCCCCATTAACGAGCGTATCTCGTCATTAACGGGAAGATCCCGTCATTCACGCAGGCGTAACGCCAGGGGCGTAACCGACGGTGGATATCTCACGCTAGCTCGCTCCAAGCGACCACTATAAAAAAACCCCTCTCGGACGACTCAGGTAACGCAATTTTACTCCAATAAGTCGCTACTCTGTTCAAATACCTCGGCTAACTTGATCGTCGAAGGGTCCGCGGTGGTACAACCACCCCGAGGCTTCTTTGCAGGTAGCCCGGCTTCATCCCAAATCAAGCCCACTGAGATCCACACGCTCAAAGAGGCAACCCTCAACACCAATCTCAGCCGTCCATCAACGCTCGCGACAGATCGACGGAGGACAACATCTGAAGGAGATCCTGACCTCCATCAGTTGGCGCCATCTGTGGGAAACCTGATAATTCCACTCATCGAAAGTTGGTCTCCCGATCTCGAACTCATGGCGAGTGATCACTGTGATGACCCAAGCACAAGCCACTGCCCTCCCCACAACGGAGGCGTGGACGGATCCACTTCTCCCCTTAACGCCATTCACGCCTTCTCTGCACGGATCGACAGGCTCACATCCATCGTGGATGCCCTTGTCCGTGTCCAAACGGCGGGACAAGCCCCCGAGGCCGCCGTTCCCCCTCCACGGGATCACGTCCTCCGCAGAGGGGGAGATGACACTGCCCATGCTGGCACCACTGAACAGCGTATTGCTACCTCCGGCGGCCGCAGGTCCCCCGTTGCAACCAATTCAATGACCCGTTAGGCGCCTCACAGCTCCACGCCGAGGTCTCGTGAAAGAGCTCCCCGCCTCGAGGCCCATCGCGCTCCCGTCCCTCCCAAGGAGGTGTCAGTCAGCTCGCCTGCTCCCGAACATGGCAGGCACCCTCTCCCTCGACGGGGTCGTGCGGGCGGCAGTCACCGCGATAACTCAAGAACGACCTCGCCAGGGGACCTGAGGAACCTGATAGAATGGAACCGAAGCCGCAGCCAGGCGCAGACCGCCAGCAGGAGGGGCCATAACTCTAAATACGCCGAGTCCTTGGGGTACCACGACCGTCTCGATGCCCTCGAAAAGAAAATCAAGGGTATACATTGGGAGAGTTGTCCTTCAAGCGGGGGGGCCCGGTATACCGCCGACTCTCTTACAAAGCCCTTCACTAAAGAACTGCTAACTGTCCGCGTCTCATCCAGAAACAAGCCTTCAAAAGTGGCCCTCTTTGACGGGAAATCCGACCCAAAAGACCATCTGGACGCGTTTACTGCGGTCATAAGCTTCCAGGACAACTCCGACGCTGCCCAATGCCGAGCGTTCCCCGCCACTCTCATCCGGGCCGGACGAGATTGGTTCCGAGGACTCATGCCACGCTCCATCTCTGCCTTTGATGAGATGGCCGCCCGGTTCCTCGGATATTTCGTCGGGAACAGACGGCAGAAGCGGACCGTCGATTACCTCTTCACTATAAAGAGCGGGGACAAGAAATCCTTCAAAGGATACATCACTCACTTCTACAACGCTCTTCTTGAGGTTCCCAAGCACAGGGACGAGACTGTAATCACCGCTCTGAGGTCGAGTCTCAGGCACAAGGAATGGCTCCGCTCCTTTGCATTGGCGCAACCTAGGACCATGGCCGAGATAAAAGCTTGGACTGAGCGGGAAATTCAACTCGAGTCCCCCAACCTATCCTGGGGCGACCAAGCCGACCAAAAGAAGAGGGGCAGAGAAGAAAAGAAGAAGGTCGACCGGCCAAAGCCATACTCCCCGAAGTTCCAGAAGTATACTCCGCTCAACATCTCTCAGACTTAGCTGTTGGAGGAGGCGAAGGGCGAGCGATTCTTCAAGCTCCCTCCGGTCACCAATAGGGCGGCAAAACGGACTCGTGGCCCGTACTGCGCCTTCCATAAGTCGCAGGGTCACCCAACCGAGAGCTGTAAACAACTCCGCGACTACATCGAGAAGTTGATTCGCTCGGGCCACCTGGCGAAGTACCTGCAGGAAAAACGACAGACAGACCGGGAGCAGGAAAACCACCCTCTCCCGACGAATTAACGATTGGCCAAATCATGGTCGTCTTTTCGGGGGGTGCACATAGAGCCGGCGAGATTCGCCGCCTCCTACCAGTCGATAGAACCAGCGACCAACCCCAGAAGAAAAACAAAGCAGCCGAGCCTGGGGGACCGATCAGACCACTCTCGACCTGACCCATAAATAGGTCGGGACGAGAGTGGGGGGTTAATGATAATTCTCATAAGTAGGAATTTCCCAGATCATGACATATGGCAAATGACATATCCCGGAGCTCACGGAAACAGGGCAAGCACCACACATTGGAGGCGTCCCTCGGGCTATCGTCCCGTGGCTAGACCCGACCTCCGAGGAATCCTTGAACATTCCTGTGCTCGCCATGTAAATAACCATTGGCTCGCCTCCGAGCCCTCCTACATGTCGTGCTTCCTCGGCCTCCCGCTCGCCTTCGAGCCTCCCGCCGAGCTAAGCCTTCCCGGTTCTACCGAGCAATCAAGAACGCAGAGTCCAAGCGCCTCCGCCACGGCTCCACGTATCTCGCCAGAAGCGAGATATCCGCTGCCCCACAATCCCGCGTTTCACGCCGTCGTATCCCCCATTAATGAGCGTATCTCTTCATTAACGGGGGGATCCCGTCATTCACGCAGGCAGACCGGGAGCAGGAAAACCACCCCCCTCCCGGCGAATTAACGATTGGCCAAATCATGGTCGTCTCTTCGGGGGGTGCATATGGAGCCGGCGAGATTCGCCGCCTCCTACCAGTCGATGGAACCAGCGACCAGTCCCGGAAGAAAAACAAAGGGGCCGAGCCCATCATCTTCACTAACGAAGACCTCCACGGAATATCCTTGCCTCACAACGACCCCCTCGTGATTAGAGCACGGGTCTACTACTACGAAATCCAAAGGATACTGGTCGACTCGGGAAGCTCGGCGGACATCCTTTTCTATGACTGCTTCCTGCGTATGGGACTCGGCCCGTCAAACCTGAGGCCACCCACCCACATTCTGTCGGGGTTTACTAACCACTCCATCCCGGCAGAGGGAGTGGTTACCCTCCTCCTTAACATTGGGGAGGCGGGCCATACAAGAACCGTACCAGTGGAGTTCATCGTCGCCAGGACTCCCTCGTCCTACAATATCCTCCTGGGACGCTCGACGGTAAACTCCTTTAGGGCTTAAATCTCGACCTCACGATCAAGTTTCCATTGGATCAAGGGGGAATAGGCCGGGCTTACGGGAACCAGCAAATCGCCAAGATTTACTTCACAGCGACATCCACCTCCAAGGAGCGAAGCGACGACCTTGGAAGCATGGATGATTTCCAGGGGTCCTTGGATACTCGTGACGAACAAAAAGAAATCCGAAGAGCCCCAGTGGAGGCGCTAACAGAGGTATCCCTCGTAAAGGGGAACAATAAACGAACTGTCCAGATCAGATCCCTCTTAACGGGAGCCCGGCCTATCCCAAGCAGAGGGATGAGACTGTAATCACCGCTCTGAGGTCGAGTCTCAGGAACAAGGAATGGCTCCGCTCCTTTGCATTGGCGCAACCTAGGACCATGGCCGAGGTAAAAGCTTGGACTGAGCGGGAAATTCAACTCGAGTCCCCCAACCTATCCTAGGGCGACCAGGCCGACCAAAAGAAGAGGGGCAGAGAAGAAAAGAAGAAGGTCGACCGGCCAAAGCCATACTCCCCGAAGTTCCAGGAGTATACTCCGCTCAACATCTCTCAGACTTAGCTGTTGGAGGAGGCGAAGGGCAAGCAATTCTTCAAGCTCCCTCCGGTCACCAATAGGGCGGCAAAACGGACTCGTGGCCCGTACTGCGCCTTCCATAGGTCGCAGGGTCACCCAACCGAGAGATGTAAACAACTCCGCGACTACATCGAGAAGTTGATTCGCTCGGGCCACCTGGCGAAGTGCCTGCGGGAAAAACGACAGACAGACCGGGAGCAGGAAAACCACCCCCTCCCGGCGAATTAACGATTGGCCAAATCATGGTCGTCTCTTCGGGGGGTGCACATAGAGCCGGCGAGATTCTCCGCCTCCTACCAATCGATGGAACCAGCGACCAGCCCCAGAAGAAAAACAAAGCAGCCGAGCCTGGGGGACCGATCAGACCACTCTCGACCCGACCCATAAATAGGTCGGGACGAGAGTGGGGGGTTAATGATAATGCTCATAAGTGGGAACTTCCCAGATCATGACATGTGGCAGATGACATATCCCGGAGCTCACGGAAACAGGGCAAGCACCACACATTGGAGGCGTCCCCCGGGCTATCGTCCCGTGGCTAGACCCGACCTCCGAGGATTCCTTGAACATTCCTGTGCTCGCCATGTAAATAACCATTGGCTCGCCTCCGAGCCCTCCTACATGTCGAGCTTCCTCGGCCTCCCGCTCGCCTTCGAGCCTCCCACCGAGCTAAGCCTTCCCGGTTCTACCGAGCAATCAAGAACGCAGAGTCCAAGCGCCTCCGCCACGGCTCCACGTATCTCGCCAGAAGCGAGATATCCGCTGCCCCACAATCCCGCGTTTCACGCCGTCGTATCCCCCATTAATGAGCGTATCTCATCATTAACGGGGGGATCCCGTCATTCACGCAGGCAGACCGGGAGCAGGAAAACCACCCCCCTCCCGGCGAATTAACGATTGGCCAAATCATGGTCGTCTCTTCGGGGGGTGCATATGGAGCCGGCGAGATTCTCCGCCTCCTACCAGTCGATGGAACCAGCGACCAGTCCCGGAAGAAAAACAAAGGGGCCGAGCCCATCATCTTCACTGACGAAGACCTCCACGGAATATTCTTGCCTCACAACGACCCCCTTATGATTACAGCATGGGTCCACCGCTACGAGGTCCAAAGGATACTGGTCGACTCGGGAAGCTCGGCATACATCCTTTTCTATGACTGCTTCCTGCGTATGGGACTCGGCCCGTCAAACCTGAGGCCACCCACCCACATTCTGTCGGGGTTTACTAACCACTCCATCCCGGCAGAGGGAGTGGTTACCCTCCTCTTTAACATTGGGGAGGCGGGCCATACAAGAACCGTACCAGTGGAGTTCATCGTCGCCAGGACTCCCTCGTCCTACAATATCCTCCTGGGACGCTCGACGGTAAACTCCTTTAGGGCTTAAATCTCGACCTACCACCTCACGATCAAGTTTCCATTGGATCAAGGGGAATAGGCCGGGCTTACGGGAACCAGCAAATCGCCAAGATTTACTTCACAGCGACATCCACCTCCAAGGAGCGAAGCGACGACCTTGGAAGCATGGATGATTTCCAGGGGTCCTTGGATACTCGTGACGAACAAAAAGAAATCCGAAGAGCCCCAGTGGAGGCGCTAACAGAGGTATCCCTCGTCAAGGGGAACAATGAACGAACTGTCCAGATCGGATCCCTCTTAACGGGAGACCGGCATGAAGACTTATCTACTTTCTCCAAGGAAACTCGGACGTGTTCGCCTGGGAGCCTGCCGACATGTCCGGGATCGACCCCAAAGTAATCTCACACAAGCTCGGGGTCGACCCGACGGCCCGACCCATCTGGCAAAAGAAACGAAGCTTCGCTCCGATCAAACAAAAGGTGATCAAGGACGAGGTCGATAGGTTGCTTGCAGCCAACTTCATTCGAAACGTGGCCTACTCGGAATGGCTAGAGAATGTGGTTATGGTTAAAAAAGCAAGCGGGAAGTGGCGCATGTGCGTCGACTTCACGGATCTCAACAAGGCCTGCCTGAAGGACAACTATCCCCTCCCACGGATAGATCAGCTTGTCGACAGCTCGGGAGGCCACGAGTTGCTCAGCTTCATGGATGCTTTCTCCGAGTACAACCAGATCTGTATGAACCCGGCAGATGAGGAGCTTACCGTGTTCATAATGGACCGGGGGGTATACTGCTACAAAGTGATGCCATTCGGCCTCAAAAATGTCGGAGCTGCATACCAGCGCCTGGTCAACAGAATGTTCAAACCGCGGATCGGGAGGAACATGGAGGTTTATGTCAACGACATGCTCGTAAAATCGACCTCGTCGGACGAGAATGCCAAAGATCTTGGCAAGACATTCGACATCCTCCGCAAGTACAAAATGAAGTTGAATCTCGCCAGTGTGCGTTCAGGGTCACTAGCAGGAAATTCCTCGGGTTTATGGTCACCCACCGAGGAATTGAGGTTAACCCAGAGAAGATCAGCGCCATCCTCAACATGGCCACGCCGAAGAGCAACGTAGAGATCATGCGACTCATGGGGAGAGCGGATGCCCTTAATCGCTTCATGTCAAGGTCCGGGGAAAAGTGTCTCCCGTTCTTCAAAGCCCTGAGGAAAATCCCAAAGTTCGAATGGTCGGAGAATTGCCAGAACGCTTTCGAGCAACTCATGGTACACCTGGCAACGCCCCACTGCTCACCCGGCCTGTCGAGGGAGACGGGCTGTTGCTGTACCTTGCAGTGTCCAATCATGTTGCTGGCTCGGTGCTCGTCCGAGAAGTCGAAGGAGTATAGAAGCACATCTGCTACATGAGTCGTGTCTTTAAGGACGCGGAAACAAGGTACCCGGCCATAAAAAAGCTTGTCTTGGCACTTATCGTGGCATCAAGAAAGCTACGACACTACTTTCAGGCACACACCATCCTCGTCCTCACTGGGCGTCCCCTGGGGGGTATTCTTGCCTCCCTCGAGTCATCTGGTCGTCTGGAAAAATGGAGGTGAGAGTTATCTCAATTCGACATCAAATACCGCCCAAGGCAAGCTATCAAAGCACAAGTCCTGGCAGACTTTGTTGTTGAATGTACTATCCCCAACTGGAGGTAGTGTCGGCGCCCTTTCCCGGGCCCCAACCCTTGGTCGAGAAAGGGCCCGACTCTGTCCCCGATTGGATCCTTTACGTCGATGGATCCTCTACCGAGGAGGGGAGCGGTGCCGGCCTTATCATTTGAGGCCCGAACGAGGCAGAGATGGAGTACTCTTTGAAGCTCGGGTTCAAATGTTCAAACAACGCCGTGGAGTACGAGGCCTTGCTAGCTGGACTATGAATCGTCTTCGGAGTGGGGATTAAGATGATCCGAATTCGCAATGACTCCGCCCTAGTCGTAGGCCAAACGACCGGCCGTTTCGAGGCCCGGAAGCCGCTAATGGTGAAGTACTTAGCCGAGGTAAAAAGATTACGAAAAGACTTCAACGAAGTTCAAGTGGAGCAGATTCCTCGGCACCTAAACGTCCAGGACGAAGCCTTGAGCAAGCTAGCCTCCTCCTATACGGCTCACAATAAGAGGAATATCCTCTTCGAAATCTTGCCACGGCCCAGCATGGAAGACAGGGAGGCAGCACTTCAAGTATACACTACTCAGGAGGAAGGCTGGGATTAGAGGAAACCCCTCGTAGAGTTCCTGAAGGAAGGTACACTTCCAGAAGATCGAGAGGAAGCACGCCGCCTTCGAGCCAAAGCCCGTCATTTCGTCTGGAGCAATGGAAACCTTTACAAGAAGTCCTACACACAATCTCTACTTCGGTACGTCGACTCGCACGAAGCCGACTACGTCCTGCGTGAGATTCACGAAGGGGTCGGTGGAGCACATCAAAGGGCCAACACCTTAGTCCAGAAGACGCTACTCCTAGGGTACTATTGGCCGATGATACATCAAGATGCTCAAAATCTCGTCAGAAGATGCAAAAGCAGCCAACTCCATGGCAGCATACCCCATCTACCTACTACCGAGCTAACGGCCATCACCTCCCCCTGGCCGTTTGCCCAGTGGGGGATGGACATGGTAAGCCAACTCCCAACTGGTATGGGCGGGCACAAATACATTCTCGTCGCGGTAGACTATTTTACGAAGTGGATCGAGGCCGTCCCTATAAGAAAACCGGACGCTGCCATGACCATCAAATTCCTGCAGAATAACATAATATCCCGGTTCGGGATCCCGAGGTGTATTGTTACCGACCACGGGATGAACTTTGAAAACGACAAAGTCAAAGGGTTCTGCAACAAATACCACGTACTAATGAAGTTTAATGTGGTCACGCATCCTCAATGTAAAGGGCAGGCTGAGATCGCTAACCGGGACGTCATTCGAGGTCTTCGAACTCGTTTAGAAGGAAGACAGGGCAGCTGGGTCGAGGAACTACCCTGGGTTTTATGGGCCCTACGCACATCGAAGAAGAGCCCCACTGGAGAGACCCCCTTCAGTCTCTGCTATGACACCGAGGAGATGGTCCCAACAGAGATTGGACTGTCCAGTTACATAATCGAGCATTTCGACGATGAAGTAAACACCTCGGCGCTCCGGACTAATTTGGACATCTTGCTAGAGAAGCAGAACCGGACACAGATCAAAGCCGCCGCTTATCAACCGCAAACTGCTCGCTACTACAACGCACGAGTCAAGTATCGTGCCTTCAAAGCGGGAGATTTGGTCGTAAGGCGGAATGAATTCATAGACCAAGACAAACTACACAAGTTTTCCCCGAAGTGGGACAGCCCATTCCTCATCTCCGAGGTATTGCCCGGCGGAGCCTATCGCTTACAAGACGCGGGGGGACGCAAGTTTCTGTGACCTTACAACGCCGAAAACCTCAAATTGTACAAGTGAATTCGAAATTTGTATCGATGAATATATGTTTCTTCTTTGCCAAAGCGATGTAAATTTCTCTAAGTCTTCTGAATTAGAGGAAACTTCTTCAATATGTTTCCCTCTTCCTCGGTTCAAAAGTCATGGATTTCGTTTTATGAACATACTCAAACACGCAAAGAGGATAAAAAGGAGACAATAGTACGTCGCAAAAGAAGAATTTTATTCATCAAGTGTATTATGGGCTCCCCAGCCTTACACAAAAAAATTAAAATTACAACAGAAGGGGGTAGGGGGTCAAGAAAGCACTGCTGATGATATTTCGAGGAGATCTCTGCCAGCTGATCCCTAGCCTCTTCAGCCCGCTCCCTCTGATGTTGCCCATATACCCGAGACTCCACGGAGCCACCGGAACTCCCACCCGCCGGGCAAGAGTCTGCGATCTGCCTCTTTTGGAAACACTCTAAAAGAAGGGCCGACGATCGATCATGTCTGTTCTTCGAGATGAGACCATGCACGTAGAGCGTATGCAGCTTATCGAGCACCTCATCCTGCAGCTGCGGAGACAAGGCGTTGAACAAACCCGGGGACATCCTCAAAATGGCGTACATGAGCAATTGGAGGAAAGGCGACCGCCGGGGAAGTAGGCGGCCGAAGTGGTCCTCTATGCGTTCAACCATAGTTCGGTACGTCTCCTCCGTGCACTCCTGATCATAGAGGTACACGTCATCGCGGGAGATAATCTCTCTGATGGAATAGATGAACCCGGCCATTTTCAGTTTCCCAACGCTGAAAGAAACCCATGTACCTTCTCTATTTATAGCCTCAACAGAATCCCCAGGGGCCGAAATTTGCGCGTGCATCGGCGCGAATATTGGGATATTTTCATATTTCCCAATACAGGGCTGCCGCGTGGCGGCCATCCCGTATCTCACGGTCAACGGAAGTCGGAATGACGCAGATCTTGGAGCGCCTCGCCTCGCCTGTGCGTTTCAGCCACATGTCGCCCGCGACGGTTACACTTCCAGATTTTCTTCTCACAAGTCGAGAGAGATTGAACGACGTCTCGTAAAAGAAAGAAGAAGTTTGAGAAAGCCCTCCTCAAGGGGCCACCGGGCAGCTTCCCTGCTCGGTCAATCCCTGGCGAGTAGCTTCTACCCATCACGCCGAGGATCGAACGCCCTCACCAAGAGGCCACCGAGCAGCTTCCGTGCTCGGTCAATCCCTGGCGATTATCTCCTACCCATTATGCCAAGGATCGAAAGCCCTCACCAAGAGGCCACCGGGCAGCTTCCCTGCTCGGTCAATCCCTGGCGGGTAGCTCCTACCCATCCACGCCAAGGATCGAAAGCCCTCACTAAGAGGCCACCGGGCAGCTTCCCTGCTCAGTCAATCCTTGACGGGTAGCTCCTACCCATCCACGCCAAGGATTAAAAGCCCTCCTCAAGAGGCCACCGAGCAGCTTCCCTGCTCGGTCAATCCTTATCGGGCACATCCTGCCCATCTACGCTAAGGATCAAAGCCCTCCTCAAGAGGCCACCAAGCAGCTTCCCTTCTCGGTCAATCCCTGGCGGGTAGCTCCTACCCATCCACGCTAAGGATCAAAAGCCCTCCTCAAGCGGCCACCGAGCAGCTTCCCTGCTCGGTCAATCCCTGGCGGGTAGCTCCTACCCATCCACGCTAAGGATCAAAAGCCCTCCTCAAGAGGCCACCGAGCAGCTTCCCTGCTCAGTCAATCCCTGGCGGGTATCTACTACCCATTACGCCAAGGATCGAAAGCCCTCACCAAGAGGCCACCGAGCAGTTTCCATACTCGGTCAATCCCTGGCGGGTAGCTCCTACCCATCCACGCCAAGGATCGAAAGCCCTCACCAAGAGGCCACCGAGCAGCTTCCATGGTCGGTCAATCCCTGGCGGGTAGCTCCTACCCATCCACGCCAAGGATCAAAAGCCCTCTTCAAGAGACCACCAAGCAGCTTCCCTGCTCGGTCAATCCCTAGCGGGTAGCTCCTACCCATCCATACCAAGGATCGAAAGCCCTCATCGAGAGGCCACCGAGCAGCTTCCCTGCTCGGTCAATCCCTGGCGGGTAGCTCCTACCCATCCATGCCAAGGATCGAAAGCCCTCACCGAGAGGCTATTGAACAGCTTCCCTGCTCGGTCAATCCAAGGCGGATAGCTCCTACCCATCCACACCAAAGATCAAAAGCCCTCCTCAAGAGGCCACCGAACAGCTTCCCTGCTCGGCCGGTCCTTAGCAGGTAACTTCCTACCCATCTACGCTAAGGATCCGTAGCACCCATCCAGAGGCCACCGCTGACCAATTCTAACTTGGCTGGTTTTAACTTACGCTAAGAGAAGTGGTCGTCGGTCTGACTCAGAGGAATGGGCAAATCTCGACCTACCTACACTGAAGGATCTTCCGATGTATTCTAAGCGAATGATCGCCACCTCGACTCCGAGGGCGGGAGGGGACCGACCTTCCTGCACTTAGCGATTAACTGGCTTACACTCGAAGGGCGATCGCCATCTAAAAGACCGGTCATCGACCTACGGCCTGACCTCTGGGACGAGGAAAACACTGACAAGCTCAAGTGCTCGTACAAGAAAATATCGCCAACGAAGAAAAATTAAAAACTTTTTTATTCACGATCTGAGAGTCTGTACAAGGTATTATGGGCTCCTCAGCCATACGCCCAGAGGCTTACAAAATTTATAAACAAAAAAAAGAAAAGAAAAAGGCAGGAAGGCTCAGGCCTCAGGACCGGGGAGGATCTCGACCCGCTCTATGCCAGCGGCGGGAACCGGGGTGGCGGCTTTTAAGTCGGTGCTCCCGCCAGGGGTCTTATCTCCAGCACTCCCACCGGCAGCTTCTCCCCCGACGGCACTCCCGGTGGTCTCCCCCTGCGGCTCATCCTCGGAGAGTGGGTACTGGAGCCGAAGCTCGCTGTCAGCAAACCCCGATATCAATGCCTTAACGGCGTCGAGAGCCTGGTGCCAAACAATGGCTGAGGCATCGGCAAGATCGGCGTAGAACTGTTCCGACGTTTTGTATCTCTCTACCGACTTGGCAGCCCGGAGGTCAGCGAGGTTCACCACGTCCTTCGCCGCCTCGATTTCCCTTTTGCAGGCATCCCACGACTTCTTCATCGTGGCGTTAAGCACCTTAGCCTCTTCCAACTTAGCTTGGATGGCCTTGTTGGATTCACTCAGAAGGCGGATGGGCTCCTTGCATTTGGAGTTCGTCACCTCCTCGGCGGCCACCCGGGTTTCGAGGGCGGTGATCCTCTCCTTCACCTGCTGCAAATCCAGGCACAGGTCCTCCTCCCGCGAGGACGACTCGCCCGCCATCCGCATCGCCGGGGCAATCTCCTCGTGCTCCATGTTGACGATGAGGGAACAGTGCTGGAGGACCTGAGGAAAGTAAAGGAAGGGGTTAGAAGCGTCAGATCCGAGGAAAAAATACTTGACGAAAACCTCAACGGAAAGTAGATATTGACCTGTACAGCCTCCTGAGCGATGGTGGCCACTTGGGCCTTAAGGGCCCCTCGGGTAATTGTGCACTCGGCCAATCGTTCCATCTCCGAAAGCAAGCTATCGGCGACAGAAAGCCCCGAGGGCACCTCGAAACAGACGTCCCCTTCCTGCACGAGGATCGGGGAGGACGAAGATCGAGATACCGTCCTCTTGTACCTCTTGAAAGGGACCTCGAGGGGTTCGGCTTCATCCTCCACCTCCCTCACTCGGGGATCCGGCTCCCAGGCGTGCTTATGACTCTCCTCGCGGCTGGTTTCCATAGCTCGGGGCACAGTGGTAGGTTTAGCCGGTGCGGTTGGCTTCAGGGTCGGGCTCGAGCCGGGGCGGGATGAGCTAGCACCCCCGGTCTTCCTCGCCTTCTTTGCAGCTATGGCAGCCAAGAATTTGGATCAGTCCATTTGCTCTGCATAAAGGAAAATACACAAATGGGGGTTAGTGACGCTGAAAAAAGCAAAAGAAAAGTATTCAAGTCTAGACAGATCGACCAAGATCCTAACTTACCCATGAATCAAGCGTGGCTAGGCCCGGCCCAGCTAAGGTCCTGCTCGGAAAGCAAAACGTCGGCCCGCTGGATCGGCTCCCACATGGACACCGCCATCTTCTCGGGAGAGGACGACTGCTTCACCCGCGGGTAGTCGGCCCTATGCCACTGTACAGGCATAGGCCAATCATCGCCCTCGGGTGGCCCGACAAATACGAACTTCTCCTTCCATTCGTGAATGGAAGAAGGAACAACTACTACCCCCGACCCTGCCGCCCCTCCCTTGCATTTTTTGAAGGAAATGTACACCCAGCTCGGCTCGTCCTTACGGGAGCCAGGATAATTTTTTTAACAAAAAAAGGAAGTAAGAAGGGTAAAGCTGAATAGGATTTCTTCAAGTCTCAACCGGACCAGGAATCCGAGGAGAATTTTCCATGAGTTCGACACTAGCTAGCCCGGGGAAAGTTGGAAGCAACGTAGTACCCCGCATACTTCGGGGGGAAAGGGCAGACGCATCCCAGCCCAGAATGCATCCAAGTACAAAGCAATCTCCTTGCCCTGCACTTGGTCCGCCCTTTCATCCTCCCTAGCTAAACGAAGTGAATAGCTAGGGGAATGTGGAAACGAGCGCGGATCTCAATGAGCTCGTCCACGTTTCTTAGGAGGAAGGGGGCATCACGAACGTTCCCAATACGCACTTTGGGGACCCTTACCGTCGCCTAACGACGAGCAACGCGGGTGGCCCTAACTCTATGAGGGGAACCCGACTCGGATGGGGTAGAAGAAGAAGCAGAAGAAGACTTCCTAGACTCTACCCTAACTATCTCAACAGACACCTCAGAGGAAGACATCTAACCTTATTCAAAGGAAGGAGTCCTTCGAGGAAAGAGTGCGAGGGATCCGATCTAGAAGATGGAGCGCCGAGCTATCTCTCGCAGCGAAAGGAAAATGATGGCAAAGTGTGGACCCTGGGGGGATCACACCCCTATTTATAGTGCTTGGACGATGCATCCAACGGCTCAGATCGTTTCCCGCCCAAACAAAGCTTCACGCCCGCCAGCCATCGACGTTCCACGTGTCAAACGACCATTGGAGACGTCCCTTCGGGCGCAGGCGACAGTGACAACCCGTCACGTCTGCCAATCTGCATCGGACATGTGGCATACACCCCAACGGACGTACAAGCGAATTGGCGCTCCCTCTTTAATGCATGATCTCCCTCCTGATCCGCTGACGTCATCGAAAATACGCCTAACCGCCCCGGAGATCCGTGCTGGTAGGTTCTTGACTACCAGTCGAGCCCGGGAGACCGATCAGACCACTCTCGACCCGACCTATAAATAGGTCAGGACGAGAGTGGGGGGCTAATGATGATGCTCATAAGTGGGAACTTCCCAGATCATGACACGTGGCAGATGATGTGTCCCGCGGCTCACAAAAACAGGGCAAGCACCACACATTGGAGGCGTCCCCCGGGCTATCGTCCCGTGGCTAGACCCGACCTCCGAGGAATCCTTGAACATTCCTGTGGTCGCCATGTAAATAACCATTGACTCGCCTCCAAGCCCTCCTGCACGCCGAGCTTCCTCGGCCTCCCGCTCACCTTCGAGCCTCCCGCCGAGCTAAGCCTTTCCAGTTCTACCGAGCAATCAAAAACGCAGAGCCCAAACGCCTCCGCCACGGCTCCGCGTATCTCGCCAGAAGTGAGATATCCGCCGCCCCATAATCCCACGTTTCACGCCGTCGTATCCCCCATTAACGAGCGTATCTCGTCATTAACGGGGAGATCCCGTCATTCATGCAGGCATAACACCAGGAGCGTAACATACGGCGGATATCTCGCGCTAGCTCGCTCCAAGCGACCGCTATGAAAACCCCTCTCTCAGACGACTCAGATAACGCAATTTTACTCCAATAAACCATTACTCTGCCCAAATACCTCGGCTAACTTGATCATCGGAGGGTCCACGGTGGTGCAACCATCCCGGGGTTTCTTTGCAGATAGCCCGGCTTCACCCCAAATCAAGCCCACTGAGATCCACACGCTCAAGGAGGCAACTCTCAACACCAATCTTAGCCGTCCATCAACGCTCGCGACAAATCGACGGAGGACAATATCTGAAGGAGATCCTGACCTCCATCACATCACAAGAAAACAAATTGATAATGAAATAAATAATGGCTTAGTGCCATAGATCAATTGTTAATATGTAACAGGTTGCAGGCCACAATCAGCAGGTTGCATAATATATCATGTTGATATGTGATCCCCATTGAGCAAATGCATGCACCTCCACCGCCATCGCCATCACCCTACAATCAAATGTCGTCAATATTGAGATTAATATATTACACGTGTCATATAAGTTTCTATTCACGTATAATATCGAGTTATCTTTTCATGCGACTATGCGGATGCATAATGCATGCAATGTTGCTTTCATTTGTGAAGATTCATTAATATTGATTGTTTGAGAAGAAAACAAATAGATATTTTTGATTGGTCTGTTGTAAATCATGGTTCATGTTTCTACATAACTATAGAAATTGTTAAAACTAACTAAATCATACATTATGTCTAAAATTGTAATCAGGTGTTCTAAGAGGATGCATGCATCCATTTTTCTATCTTTTTGAATATATTTACCGGTCAAATATTGAATTGATCTTATAGAGATGCACCGTGCACAAACAAGAAACATATTTTTTGCCACAATTAAACAAGGATTTAATTTACTGCGTGAACTCTTGACTTCAAGTATGCCTCATTAGATACATATCATCATTTTTTCTTCTATATATTTTCTTCTTATCTCCATCAAAAAAAGATAATGATTATGGCAAATTTCTTTCGTTTATAGTGTTTTTTTCCCTTTCAAACAATTATAACTTGATACTGGTATTGATGAATATATATATATATATATATATATAGAGAGAGAGAGAGAGAGAGAGAGAAATTTGGTGCATCTACATCTTAACTGATGAAGATGAGGACGGTTGATGCCAATCATCGAAACAAATGGTGAAGGATAGACTTTTTCCGGCGTCATAGGAAAAAATCCCCTCTTAGGGCCTCTTCTCTATTATTCTCATACACACACACATAGAGAAGAGAGAGAGAGAAGGCCCTAAGAGGCTTTTTCGTTATGTAGCGTGAAAAAAGTATATCCTACACTATTTAATTCGACGATTGGCACCCATCATTATTATATTTATCATCTAAGATGTGGATACACAAAATTTCATGTGATTCCATGACTTTTTCACCGTCGAATTAGCAATGTAAAAGTTCTATTATTGATAAACCGCTAATTTTGCATCCACTAAATCAACGGTGCAAAAGTTCTAGAATCACATGAATTTGATGTATCCACACTTTAGATTATAAAGATAAAGATGATTAATACCGAGCGTCGGAATCACCGGAGTAAATTCCCTCCTGCCACACCTTTTCCTCCATTATCCATGTACACGCGTGTGTGTTTCCCTTGGAGACAAGACCTTTCTACATTGTTGAATCATTCTAATTCTGACAGCGACGGGGACGAGACCGTTCTACATTGTTGAATCATTCAAATTCTGACAGCGACGGGGGACGAGACCTTTCTACATTGTTGGATCATTCTAATTCTGACAGGCGACGGTGACAATGTAGATGAGTCACTGCATAACGAGATCCACGTCCAATGTTTTTTTATGCTGTAATACAATGAATCAAAATGTAATTAATTGACACATGATGACCACTGGTATATCAACACCTAATTTTAATTTCAATATAAGGATATGTGATTTCATAGAAGTTTGAGGCCATGTTTGTAAACTTTTTTTTGGTTATTATTCAAACGGTGTGAGCCGTCCTCTCCGCCATATCGAAACTCAAAAATTATGATAAAGATCGAGAGTTTTTTTTTTATATTCTAACACTCTAAACTTTGCTTAATTTGACTGATGTGCTGCCAACTTTCATGATTTAGAACAGTAATCTGCCAGCATTCACAATTAATAACGTATTTGTTTTAGATCTTCCATTTCATTTTCAGTAAACAACTGAGTAAGAAGATCATGTTGAACATGGAAAGGGTAAAAAGTCATAAATAGGATTACAGTTAAACAAGGAATAAAAAGTAAGATGGGAAGAAGCATAGAAAGAGGTTTCACATCCAAATTAACATTTAGGGGTGGGAAATTACTTTAAATTGAGAAGCAACATGATAATTACCAGAGTTTCCAAAGTTTGTTGATGTGAGATAATTCGCAACCAATGAGTTAATAAAACTCATGTGCATTTCCTTTAAGACAATTACAATTTTATATCGAAACATGATTATGCATTAAATAAAGACAGGCTTGCAATTTTTTAAATAAAGAAGACTAGACATGAGAATCTGAAACCAACGCCTCATCTCAGACTTGCACTACAAAACCTGCTACTAAAGCACAAAACTAGAGCGAGAGCTATTATAACCCAAGTGGTAAAGCCTCTTTACTATTGACACAACAGTCTGAAATTCAAATCCGGCTTGTATCAGACTACAACCTATAATGATAAAGACACTTGGATGCTAACAATTATTTCTGTTTCATATCCCTGTTCATGATGTGAAAATCGAAGATTTCCTCTTTTTAAACTACAGGTTCTCATATTTCATCCCCAAATTATGTAGTCATTACAACTTGAAGAAACAACAATGCATTTGTATGCCTTCAGATTCTAGAATCATCAATGATTCACGAAAAAGCTACCAACATCGGTTGAGAAAATTTTCAGTGCAGATACTTGCGTGATACCTGCACCTGTTTACAAAACTCTACAACAACTATTACTTACATCATTCAATGATGGGGGTGTGGGGGGGAGGGTGTGGGATTATATCATCATCACATCGAAGTCCAAGTTCTTATTGGGGGGAGTAGCACATATGTGACAATTATAATCCTTAAGAACTCAATTCCACTCCTGCATTAAAACGCATACATCAATATACTGCTACCTGAAGCCGATGGTTGCTGACATCACCTAACTGGGTTTGCTTCCTCTGGCACAACAGTCAAAGTTTCTTCTTTGTTGTTTGCGCGTTTCACACGTACCTTCAGAGGAACCCCAATCTTGTCCCCCATTATATTTATGATCTGTTATTATCGAAAAAGGTCAGGTCTCAAAGACTCTAATCCACAATAATTTGAAAAATGAATGCAGATCGATTATTCCTTCTTTGTTTTTGTCGCTTGACATTGAACATTTGTTTGTCTTGTTTCAAGAAATAACAGGGAACTAAATTAGTTGATGATTGCCTTGTTAAGTATAGTTGAAAAGATAAGGAGAATAAGAAGATTATAAGTTCATTTTATTCCGGACTAATCAAAGAATAGCTGAAGGGCCTCTAAATCAAGAAGCTGCATGAATGCTACAGAGCAGAGAAAACAGATCGCCTTAAAAATACTGACCAACCGGTAAAAAATGAAATTTTCGATTAGTTTTTTGGGCGGCTCGGTTCAGATTTGTTCTTGAATAATTTCCTTTTCCAGTTCAGCTGTCGGTTTCGGATTTTTGAAACACCAACGGCGCCACTTTAGCAATCTCTCTCGATTGCCCTCCATCCTCTTCTTCCCCCTTCCATCTCTCTCAAATCTTAATCCCTTCCTCACAACATCCCTAAGGGCATGTTTGGATAGTCAATATCCATTGGAGAAAAAAAGGCTAATTTCTTTTTTTTCCCCTTTGGATTGGAGCGTCCATACAAAATGCATTGTTTGGAGGTACTTTTGCAAACAAAGCCAATGAAAAATAAACCCCCAAAAACTCCGTGTATCCATTGGATTATAAAAATTGGCTCTAGAGTCAATTTTTCTAATCCAACACGTTTTTCTCTCTTTTTATGCATGGGTCATTCTTTCTCACTTTCTCTCTCTCTCTCTCCAACTTTACTCATCATCCAAAACACAATCTCCCACAAAAGCTCTCAGGATTTCATTTTTGCTCACTCACTGCGAGATCGAATCTGCAGCTTGAGTTCGTTCAAGTCTTAGCTATAACTTTTTTTAAAAATATTTTTTTATTTGTATACATAAATTATATTTTTAATAAACCGGCTAGTAGTCAAAAAGAATATGTAAGGTCGACCATGCAATTAAAAAAGGTAAAAATTTCGTAATCCCAACCTATCCAAACATGCAGGAGTTTATAAAATCCAAAAGCACATCACATATTAGAATGCACATGCATTCCAATCTTATTTTAATCCCAAACTAAATCCTATGGATTAGGACCCTAACTATTCAAACATGCTCTAACCGTAGACTCTCATCTCCTTCCTCTCTCAATCCCTCTCAAATCTTCATCTCTTTCTTTAAAAGGTCAAAACCCCTAACCTTAGCCTCTCATCTACTTCCCCTCTGAATTTTTCTCTCAATCCCTTACTGTAGCCTCTTCAAGTATTTGATTCTCTGCAAAAGTAAGAGCAACAGCATAAACTCATCAAGTTTATTCCAACTTTAGCTAAACTTCCCAACTCCAACTCCGTCAAACCCAACTTTCCTAGCAATTTCAATTGCAAATATTGAGGTTTGTTTTCTAAATTAGAAATTTCTTTCAATTTTTCAATTTCCAATATTATTTTTTGCCCTCCATTTACCCCATTTACAGGGGGTTAGAAGTTCATATTAGAAAATAAGATTAATTGTCAATTTTGTTGGATTTGAAGTTTGACAAATTGAATGTTTATACCACTATTTATGCTACTTTTGTGCTAATTGTTTTAAATTTTAATCCAAGTTTGAGAAGCTATATTGATTGTTTAATTGAATTTCCATGCTATCTTTGAAGTTACTTTGAATTTCCATGCTGGGTTTGTTGAATTTCTTTTTTCCTGCGCTGGTATAAATACCTTTATATAAGTTGCAAATGATATAATTAGTATGCAAAATTTTTCTTCTGATATGATAATTCATATGCTAAGTTGTTGATTAGGTTTATAATTGTTTATTGATAATAATTTGGTTTAAATAGGATTAAATTGATGAAATGATTGTTAATAATGATATGGTTTTATTTACGCTGATAATAGTTCCTTAATTTAGTTTAATTTATTTAAATGTTTGTTAATAATAATAATAATATGGTTTTTAGTATGTTGATAATTGTTTGTTTTGGGCTAAATTGTTTGAATCCCTGTTACTAATATGGTTTAAATTAGGTTGATCGATTTATTAGTATAAGTATATTACATTAAATTGTTGTCAATAATAATATTGATAAAATGAATAATGAAAATATACATAATTTGCTAATGTATGCAGATTTCTTAAGATGCTCGCCCTAATGTATACTAGTGTTTTTTGCACGTGTGTTGCACTAATTATAGAATTTTAATGATAAGTTTCTCTATTAATTTAATAACTACATGCATCGCGCTTTTAAAATAATAATGACATGGCAATTTAATTGTGTGTATCGCACTTGCAAAATAATGACATGACATTTAATTACATGCATTCCACATTAAACAATGGGTTCTTTTGTTTTATTTCTCTTGAAAAATAAGAAGCCACGGCACCAATCAATTTAAATTAAATGACTCCTTTCTTTTTGTCCTATAATAGTAGACAGCTATGTTGATAAGAGTACAAATTAGTCTGTAGAGACTTCGTCTTCTTTTCAAAAAGAATGAAAATGGTTGATAGTATGGGATCATTTTACACAATTAAAGGATAACCTCCTATAGCAATGCAATAGAAATACCAGCGTAACCCTCATTAAATAGAAATAGGAATACTAAATGGCACAATTGTATTACTCTGCATATGAAAAAATACCAACGTAGCCCTCATTTAAATAAGATTAGACAAGCTAAGTTGTCGTTTAAACTAAGGTGGGAAAATTAGCTCCATTGGAACTTGGAGTTTTGATTAAGCAAAAATTAGAAAAGCTCTATTCTACTTCTTCATTATGAATTAGCTATCTTTTAAATTGGTAGATAATGTTGGGTTCAAATGCTTTATGTCAGTTGCTTGTCCATCTTTCTTTATCCAGTTGCATTTAACAATTCAATAAGATTGATATGAGAAATATTCAGAAGAGAGCCAAATCGAAACTAGTGTTGCGAGATAGTTGTCAGGAGTGTCTTACCATCAATTTATAGACATCAAACCAAACATATTAATTATATGTGTTTTCATATTGAATTGACAACGGTTAGATGTTAAGAAAGAGGGTTTTAAACTTTTGCCCTATTGAGAGTCATAGAGATAAGGATCTTGGTAGGGTGGCGGAGAATTGCTTATTAGATTGAGGTATTGAAAACGTCATTACCATCACAACTGACAATGTAAGTTCGAACGATGTGATGGTTCGTTAGGAATACTAATTGTAGTAGCTTGCTTAGTGGAAAATTTATTAACATGCAGTTCAGTGCACACATTCTTAACCTAGTGTCACTAGTTGCTTTAAAGAGTGGGAAAACGGTAGCTCGTGTTCATGAGGTCGTATGATATGTTAAGCAATCACCTATGAGGTTTTAACAAATGCAATAAAATGGAAAAAATAAAATATGAAACAAGATTGGCTTTGGATGTCTCCACTAGATGGAACTCAACATATTTGATATTGGATGCCGTCCTACCATATGAAAGAGCTTTTGATACGTTTGCAACCCAAGATCATCTTTATATAAGTGAACTTGAACGTGGAAATGGAATGACTATGGAGGATGATTGGCATAATATTAGAAGGATGTGCTTATTTCTTGAAAAAAAATTGTACTTGCTTAACCTCTAATTCATTCTTTATATATGACGAGTAATTTTTCTCCCCAAATAATTCCAGTGTAGTAATTGAGTTGACTAGGTTACAATCAAGCAATGATATAGAGTTGCAAATAAGCTCAAGGAATATGAATTAGTATGACAAGTATTGGGAGAGTCGGAAAAACTCAACTTCTTAACTTACATTGCGGTTATTCTCGATCCTTAAGAAAAAATGGTATTATGAAGCCACTTATTCAAGAAATATATTAAAATTCAAATGGTGAGAGGGACCTTATTTACTTTGATCAATAAGTGCAAAATGAAGTATGGTGGCACGTCACAATCTAGCAAGGTTTGATATTTCGTCCGAAACCACCGATACATGATCGTTTCGTATAGGTTTCGGTGAAAACTGATACGAAACCAACCATACAATCAGGTTTCAAATAACTATTTTTTTGCCATTTTTTGCTATTATCATGATCACTATAGACCTTCATCGTTAGATCTGTGATGTTTTCATGGTGAGTAGTTGCTGCTTTCTCACTAAAGACGGTTGATCTTGACTATTACGAAAACTATAAGAAAAAAGAAAACACATCGAGCTGATAGAGATAGAGGGGAAGATATGAGAGAGGAGGATTGAAAAACAACTGGTCAGAACAAATTTTTTAGCTTTCAGAGATGCCTAATTATGTTTTGTGGATCAAGCGCAGAACCAAGATTGAGACCATATCTTTCATTTGTAGTACAACTGGTCAGGTTATTTTCATTCTAAGGCCACAAAAGTCGACTCAAACCCTATATTAAAACTTATCTAAGTACATTTTTCAATATATTTTGTATTAGGTCTTGTCTTGACTGGATTTTTTAACACTAAGATCATTGTCTTGTGATATACAACCAAAAATTTAATATATTCACATATATGTATGTATTACCGTCAAAATCGAAATCGAAACCTGAACCGAGATAAGCGAAACTAACTTAAACCCACCGAAACAAATAAAATTTTGTGAGACCGAAACCGAGTTCTCGAACCTTACAATCTAGTGCTTCTCCTATATACTCAATTATTCAAATATAACAATTAGAGAAAGATTTGATATCTTATTATAAGAGAATAAAATAAGCAAGCCCAAAATCGGATTTAGAAAAATACTTCAATGATTCATGTGAAGGAGATGGTGAAAATTTTGATATCCTAATGTACTGGAAAATTGCAAATTCAAAACTTCCAATACTTTTGAGAATGGCCCGCTATATGTTAGACATTCCTATCTCAACGGTGGTTGTTGAATCAATATTTAGCATCGGCGGACGTGTTCTTGATCAATTTAGAAGTCGTTTACTCTATGAATCGTGCAAACTCTAACATGCTCGGAAGAATGGCTTCGAAATTATTGAAGGCGAAAAAATGAACATCGACGAGTTACAACATTTCGAGCAATTAGAAGTTGGTGAGAATTTTAAATTTTAACTTTGACTTTTTATATTGGACGTTTTTTCCTGAAGTATTCATTCACTACTGCTAGCAAGAAAATTTGCACCCTATATTCGATTAAATAATGATTTTTGTACACAACGCAACATATCGAACGCTGGCAGTCATATAACTACATAGGTGGGTACAATAGTAATTAATAAAAATTTAAACACTGCTTTTTAATTAAAATACCTGCGTCAAGATCACATCATATAATTTTTTATAATTTTAACTTTTTCGCCAATTTTATTAAATTGCCTTCTACTGTTTTTGGTCTTAAAAATAATCCTGATTAAACTATTTCGGTTTGTTTGTGTTGAGATGCGGGGCTAAAATAGTCCCACATTGAAAAAACTATGAGAGATACATAGGTATAAGATATAAGATATGACAAATCTCAATAAGGCTTAAGTCTTATTGTTGGATCCCACTTATATCAAAAACTCGTGTACACTCATAGATAAAATATATAATTGCCCCTCGTTCTTAAATATAAAAAAAACTTTAATATGGTATGAGAGTCGATGGCTCGATCCAAAACCTCGACAATACTTTTAAGAAAAGCAGACTACAAGCACACAAAAAAGTGCCCCTAAGAGACCTAGCTCTACAAGTGTTATGCAATCCACGTGACAACACTACCAGGAAAAAATAATGGTTGCATGTAGGAAGGTGTTGAGATGTGAGAGACTAAAATAGTCACATATTGGAAAAACTATGAGAGCTACATTGGTATAAGATATAAGATGGGACAAATCACAAGACTTAAGTCTTATTGTTAGATCCCGCTTATATCAAAAGCATGTGTACATTCATAAATAAAATATATAATCACCCCTTCCCTTTCGTTCCTGAATGTATAAAAAAACTTTAATAGTTAGACTCATGATTATATCGAGGAAATGATCTCAAAATATCGGCAAAATAAAAAAATACAAATCAATTCTCTTCTTTGATCAATATAATATTTCGACTTTTGAGTTCGTAAAGACACTTTAGAAGAAATCGAAGTTGATCTCGATTTCATGAATTTTAATGTCGGATGTTTTCATGATTGTAATGTCTGCAGTTTGTAGTACGTAACAAGATTTTTTTATAATTTTCCTTGTGTTCATAAATTTGTTTTAATGCTTCATTTGTTAGAAAAATACTATTTAATTGAATTTTTAGTAATTTTTAAGAATTTGATTGAATTATATTTTAGAAAAGAAAAAGGTTTTATGAAATAATTTCAAAGAAAGAAAAAGAAATGGTTATTTTTGGACAAAATTATTGCAAAAATGAAGGAAACATTTAATTTGAACTTTCTAGAATTTTCTCACATTTTTCTGATTTTTAAAAAATATTTTTCTAAAATTCAAAACGGTTTTTAAACAAAGGAATTTTTCCAATATATATATATATATAAAGGGATCGGGCCAATGGCCAATTGGGCCCAGACCCGACCCACCTCTCGCTGACGCCAGCAAGTGGGCCCCATGACCTTGCGCGTGTGCGTAGAGGGCGGCCATATGGCCGCATCCTGGACATCTGCGTTGGGATCCGACGTCCAGAACGAGACAACCGAGACAGGGGCCCGTGATTCGAGGTGGCTATCGGCTCACGGTCGGCTTGATTGGCGGCTCTGGTTAGGGTTTAGAAAACCCTATAAATAGCCCATTTTCTTTTTTGCTTTTCTCCCTCATTTCTTTTTCAAAAAAAATCAACGTAAAATACAACACGGTCGTCGTTCTATCCTCTTCGCAACGGCACTGCCCTTGTCCCTACCAAAAATCCAAGGAGCAAGATGTGGAAACACAAGTTTCGACGTCTCCCGACTTCATTTCAATTTCTGATTCAAGGTGGGATCCTCGATCTTCCCTCTTGCCCCCGTCCCCTTCTCTTTGCATGTTAATCTGATCTAATACTGTTGTCTAATTCAAGATCTTAATACTGTTAACTCTGTCTTGTTAGTTAATTTTTTTTTAATAATTACAAGAAACTCCTATCATGTGGCTTCTAGATTTTGACCAACCTAAAAGAAATCTTTGTACACTCTAGATACTGGGTAACGACCTGCCCCCTTTAATTACTTTTATTTTGTAAACACCCCCGCGTTGTTATGCAGCCCAAACTTGAATTGCAATATCGCCAGTTACAGCCGAAATGCTGTCAAATTTTAGAAAAATGTTTTGTTATCTTTTTTGTTCTATAAGTAATACGCGACCGTATTTTACACAAAAATACCTTCAAGGTTCTAAATTCGTATTTACCATAAAATACCTTTAAGTTTCGAATTTAATATTTTCACTAAAATACCCTAAAGTTTCAAAACCCCCGTATTTTCACTAAAACACCCTAAGTTTCCAAAAGTCATATTTTTATTTAAATACCCCAAGTTCCAAAAGTAATATTTTTATTTAAATACCCTACGTTTCCAAAAGACGTATTTCTATTTAAATACCCTAAAAGTCGTATTTTTATTAAAACGCCTAGACTTTTCTAAAAGTCGTATTTTCATAAAATACCGTAAATCTACATAAAATCCTTACAATAAAATACCTCGAGTTATCATAAACCTATGTTACTCTATCATAATTGATTATGCTTGTAGGATTAGGGTTAGAAGCTAAGACATTGGGCATGAGGTGACACTAGAAAGATCTGATGTTCGGATATTCCTGATATGAAAAGTGAACCTCTTATTCTCATGCCTAGCAGATCTATGCGCTAACGCCTTATCAAACCCATATACAACAAACCTAGATACAGGACGGGGTAGTTTAGGTTACGTGAGACAGTATTTAGGGTCTCGGGATTTCCCACCCCGTTAACCGTGGTTCCGAGATGAAACGGAACACTATCTCTCATGTCTGTTGTTCCGTGGCAACGGAATAATCCCGAGTTCACCAATACCCTTATGTAACTAAACTAAAGCAAACTAAATACCTTTATGTTTATCACCTGTACCCGAGACACCCGTTTACATGTAACCATACTAGTATATACGTCTTTCACTACACTTACTATTATTTTATTTCACTCACCCTGCCTTGAGCATCATACTCGAGTTTATCTCGAATGTTTTCTCCCTTCCTTTTCCCCGAAACGCCCGTTAGATGCAGGAGAGTACCACGAGATAGTCGAGGTGGAAGCGATGGTGGACTACGCTGAGCTCTCTACCCAATAATAGGATTTAGTCGTCTTGTTCTTTTATCTTTGTCACACCAATTTAGGGCTTGCTTTCCTTTTGCAGTGATGTAATAAACTTCTTTGTACCTCAAACACTGGGATGTAATAAATGGGTGTTAATGGAATAAATGTTTTGCTTTCATTTACTTTGTTTTGCTACATTTGACCTGCATTTCTTTTTACGCTTAACGTAACTGTATCGAGTTAAAATGATCTCTCGGTATAGTTATGTTGGGGACCGAGTCGCGTCTTCCCTCCCGTATCTTAGGAAGCGGGACGTGACAGATTTTAGTGGTGGGCCATTCAGGCTCGTATACAAAAATAAAACATTAACTAATTTTTATTACGCCTTTGAATCCTACTAGTTGAATCCTTACCTTTCTCCATATTTGTTGCTATCTTATTACCTTCCTCATTTGTATCTTCTGACCATGGCTCTTCTTTTTCAGGCCATGGCACATTCTGGAGTTGCACCTCACATGGACGTTATGGGCGAAGATAACGAGTCCGCCATCACATTCAACAACACTCTGTACCAGCTGGATGTCTAAGTCGATGAAGTTTAAGAAGCCCCACCCGAGGTCATTGGGATTGACAGTGACTCAGAAGACGAGGTTGAAGACACTCCTCCAGCAGTCATAGAAATTAACGATGGCACGGAGAAAGAGGACAACGACCCCATAGAGGACGAGGGTTCCGATGAGGATGAAGGAAATGAACCAGAAGAGGAAGAACCCAAAGTAGAAGAGGGCCAGGCCGAGAAGGCAGAGGATCCGGTTGAAGATCATGAGGAGGATCTGATAGAAAAGGAGCTACTGGAGGAGGCTCCAAAAGCTGAGGCTCCGGTAGCTGAGGAGTCGGTTGAGGCGGCTCTCTTACCGATAGAGCCTGTCGAGGTTAAGGTGGCCCCAATCAACCAATTTGAGGGGGACTTTCTCTACTGTAAGGGAAGAGTCTACTGGCGCAGGGGGACTCTCACATCTACCGCGGTTTGGATCTCGGGGCAAAATGGGTTTATAACTGCAGAAGGATTAACACTCGCGGCGTGCGAGCTCACCCATACCACCGACCAGTAGGGGATGGAGCTAATTAGATAAACCTAGCCCTAATAAAACTTGTTTTCGTTTTAGGCCAAAATAAAACATGTATCTGGCGCCAATGGCTCTTACTACTCGATTGCGATATTTATTGCTACTCGATTCCGTTTTTTTAACTCACATTCACATACACAAATCCTCTTCATCAAAAAATTGTTGAAGAGGTTTTCCTTGTTGGTTTGTCAGATATCTTCATAGATTGCTCTGCAGCTTGAAATCCAAATGGTGGCATATTGCTTGACTTAGCATTTTGCAAAAGTCAACAATTGTGGCTTCGTTTGTTTGATTTGGAAGAAATCTCATTTATTTAAAGCACGTGTTGTGCACGTGATGGACCAAGTCTGTGTTTTGAGCATCTTCTTCATCCATTCGTCGTTAGAACCAGAAAGTGTCATAATTACGGAGAATGTGTACGTTTCGCAGTGTTTTTGACTCAAATTCCCAAAATCCTGTAAGCTGAACTTATTAACAGACAGAGGGCTAATACCACTTATTTATTTACAAATAGATATAGAATGGCCAGTATTAAATGCAGATAAATATGATGAGCAAATACCCCCAAACTTATGTTTTGCTCGTCCTCGAGCAGAACATTATTTTAAAAGAAAGAAAATCCTATCGCACTTTCACAGGAATCACGGTTGCATTTAGTATGTGCAACAAACCGTTAAACCTCTAGCTTATCCTAGAAGACGAGTGTTGTCTTGTGAGGGTTGTCAGCGGATTACACCCACAAAATCCTGTCAAGCTAGTTTCACAAGTTAACTTTCGACTCTAACTCTAAAGTTTAGTATCTAAATTAGAAACTCTATTAACATAAGTTAGAAATGTCGAACCCTACTCTTCACTCATTCTTATTTAACTTAAGCTTCTATACATCTTTGTGCTCATGCAATAGCGTCGCTTTATTTCAAAAACTTCAACCAAGTCTTCATGTCTCCTGTTTATTTATTTTACATCTTATAAGTGTCCAAGGTTTTTAATTAGGCTAGGGCAACCATGTAGCAAGTCTTTCGACCAATGGCTTCCAAACCAGACGGTTTTAGGGCATCAGGTGAGAAAACACCCAAAAGGCCCACGAACTCGAGTTAACCAAGACCTAACCAAAGACTTATTTTCTTCTTTTTATTTTTATTTTGGCATCGTTCAGTAGTCAAGACTACCTACTATGCGCATATTTTCTTCTCTTTTTTATTTATTTATTTTGGCACCCTTCAGTGATCAAGACCACCTACCATGCGCATCTTTTGCAAAAAAAAATTATATTATGAGACATTTCAAATTCATCTAATCCTCAAAACTAACGACACGTATAGTGTGAGTGTAAAAATGTACGTTCGCTATCGTTAAATTCAACAAGGGTTATCTTTCGCGTTTTCGATTTCTAAACCTAGAGTTTAATTATTTCTAAACTCATATTTATTTGCATTTCATTTTGCTCATATTATATCTGTTTGTGAATAAATAAGTCGTACTAACCCTTTGTCCGCTAATAAGTTCAAGTTACAGGATTTCGGGGATTGGAGTCAAGAACACTGCAAAACGTACACATTCACTGTAATTGTGACACTTTCCGGTTCTAACGACGGATGGATGAAGAATATGCTCAAAACAGACTTTGGCCAATCACATGCACAGCACGTGCTTTAAATAAATGAGACTTCTTCCAAACCAAACAAAGCCACAATTGTTGACTTTTGCAAAATGTTAAATCGAGCAATATGCCACAATTTGGATTTCAAGCTCCAGAGTAGTATATGAAGATCCCGACAAACCAATAAGGAAAACCTCTTCAACAATTTCAACATTTTTTTGTTGAACTTTTTCGTGTATATGAATGTGAATGTTTAGAAAACGGAATACGATAAGAAATACCGCAGTCGAGTAGTAAGAGCTATTGCGGCCAGATACATATTTTATTTTGGCCTGAAATGAAAACAAGTTTATTAGGGCTATGTTTTTCTAGTTGGCTCCATCCCCTGCTGGTCGGTGGTACGGATGGGCTCGCACGCCGCAAGTGTTGATCCTCCTCCCGCAATTATAAATCCTTTTTGTCCGGACCTAAACTATGGTAGATGTAAGAGATCCCCCTGTACCGGTAGACTCTTCCCTTACGGTAGAGAAAGCCCCCCTCAAATTAGTTGACTAGGGCCGTCTTAACCTCGACAAACACTACCGATAAGAGAGACGCCTCAACTGACTCCTCGGCTACCGGAGCCTCATCTTCTGGCTCCTCAGCTCCTCAGCTTCTGGAGCCTCCTCCTGTGGCTCCTCTTCTATTGGATCCTCCTCAGGATCTTCTTTAACCGGATCTTCTTCCGGTCCCTCTTCTTCTTCGGCATGTCCCTCTTCTTCTTCTTCCTCTTCTGGTTCTTCTCCTCATCTTCATCAGAACCTTCTTCCTCCATGGGGTCCTCGTCCTCCTCTGTGTCATCATCAATCTCGATGACTATCGGAGGAGCGTCTTTGACCTTCTCGTCTTTCGAGTCATTGTCAATCACAATGATCTCGGGTGGGGCTCCCTAAACCTCATCGTCTGAGGCGTCCAGCTGATACAGAGTGTTGTCGAAGGTGATGACGGACTCGTTATCTTCATCCATAACGTCCAAATGAGGTACAGCTCCCTGATGTGCGCCATGGCATACAAAATGAGAGACACAGTCAGAAGATACGAACGAGGAAGGTAATAGGATAGCAACAAATATGGAGAAACGAAGGGATTCAACAAGTAGGATTCAAAGGCATAATAAAAGTTGGTTAATATTTTGCTTTTGTACACAGACTTGCATGGGCTGCCACTAAAACCTGTCACGTCCCGCTTCTCAAGATACGGGAGCAGAGGCGCAACTCGGTCCACAGCCTAACTATACCGAGAGATCATCTCAACTCGAATAGTTACGTTAAGCATAAAAAGAAATGCAGGCCAAATATACCAAAGCAAAGTAAATAAAAGCAAAGCATTTATTCCATCAACACCTATTTATTACATCACAGTGTTCGAGGTACAAAGAGTTTTATTTAATCACTAAAAAAGGAAAGCAACCCTAAACAGGTGGACGATAAAGATAAAAGAACAAGACGACTAAATTCTAACAATAGGTAAAGAGTTTAGCATAGTCCTCCACCGTCGCTTCCACTTTCTCGACTATCTTTTGGTTCTCTCATGCGTCTAACAGACATTTCGGGGAAAAGAAAAAAAAGATAACATCTGTCAACGAGATAAACTCGAGTAAGATACTCAAGGTAGGGTGAATGAAATAAAGTGATAGTAAGTGTACTGAAAGACACGTATACTAGTATGGTTACATGTAAATGGGTGTCTCGGGGTACGGGTGTAAAACATAAGGCATTGTCAATTAATCATAAAGGTATAATTAGCTTGTTTTAGTTTCGTTACACAAGGGTACCGACGAACTCGGGATTATTCCGTTATTACCACAGAACAACAGCAAACAGGAGAGATAGTGTTCTGTTTCACCTCGAAACCACGGTTAATAGGAAAGGGAATCCCGAGACCCTTAAAACAACCTCACGTATTTTAAACTACCCATCCCGTGTCTAGGTTTGTTGTTATGGATTCGATAAGGCGTTAGCGTGGAGATCTGCTAAGTATGGGAACAGGAGAAGTTCGGTTTCTATATCAGGGATATTCGAATATCGGATCTTTCTATTGTCACCTTATGCCTAGGGTAATTGCATCTAACCCCAATCATACGAGTAAAACCAGTTATGATAGAGTAACAGAGCTTGATAATAACTCGAGGTATTTTATTGTAAGGATTTTATGTAGGTTGAGTGTATTTTATGAAAATACGACTTTACAAAAGTCGGGGTGTTTTAATGAAAATACGACTTTTGGAAACTAAGGTAATTAAATAGAAATACGACTTTTGGAAACTTAGAGTATTTAAATAAAAATACGACTTTTGGAAACTTAGAGTATTTAAATAAAAATACGACTTTTAGAAACTTAGGATATTTTTGTGAAAATACAGGGATTTGAAAACTTTAGAGTATTTTAGTGATTAGGGTATTTTAGTGATAATATTAAATTGAAAACTTAAAGATATTTTAGGGTAAATACGAACTTGGAACCTTGAAGGTATTATTGCGTAAAGTACGGTCGCGTATTACTTACAGAATGAAAAAAAAAAGATAATACATTTTTCTAAAATTTGACGGTATTTCGGCTGTTACTGACGATATTTCAATTCAAGTTTGGGCAGCATAACGTCGTGGGAGTGTTTACAAAATAAAAGCAATTAAATGGTAGGTCGTTACCTCGTGCCTAGAGTGTACAAAGGTTTTTTTAGATGTGGGTCAAAAGGTAGAAGCCACTTGATAGGAGTTCCTCGTAATTATTAAGAGAATTAACTAACAGGAGATAAAGTTAACCGTATTAAGATCTTGGAGTAGACAAAAACATAAGATCAGATTAACATGCAAACAGAAGGTGACGGGGGCAAGATGAAAGATCGAGGATCCTATCGTCGATCGGAAATCTAAACAGAGGAGAGAGACGTCGAATCTTGCGTTTCCACACCTTGCTCCTTGCTCAGATTTTTTATAGGGATAAGGGTAGTGCAGTTGTGAAGAGGACAGAACGATCGCGTGGTATTTTTCATTGACTTTTTTGAATAAGAAAAATGGCCATTTATAAAGTTTTCTAATCCCTAACCCGAGTCGTCAATCAGGCTGATCGTGAGCCAACAGACGCCTCAAATCATAAGCATTTGTCACTGTTCTCTCGTTCTGGCCATCGGATCCCAACATGGACATCCTGGATGCGGTCACGTGGCTGCCAACAGCGCACACAAGCCTGCGTGCGCAAGCGCGTAGGACCCACTCGCTAGCGCCAGCAAGAGGCGAGCCGGGTCTGGGCCTAATTGAGCTTAGGCCCGATCCCTTTATAATTTTTTTGAAAAATATCCCTTTTTAAAAAACTGTTTTTAATTTTAGAAAATATCAAAAAATATTTTTTTAAATAAAAAAAACATGAGAAAATTCTAGAAAATTCAAATTAAATGTTTCCTTCATTTTTTCCATAATTTTGGCTAAAAAAGCCATTTCTTTTTCATTCTTTGAAATTATTTCATATAACTGTTTTCTTTTCTTAAAAAAATCAATTAAATTCTTAAAAACTACTAAAAATTACATTAATTAGTTTTAATTATAAAATAACCTTATTAAAGTATTTTCTAACAAATGAAGCATTAAAGCAAATATATGAACATAAGGAAAATTATTTTTAAAAAAGACTTTTATTACATAATAGAAACCGCAGATATTACAATGATTTATTTTTATTAGACAATTTTTATTTTGAGATGAGTTATATACGATTTTGAGTTTATTGCATCACAGTGAATATTTTGCACTTTAATATCATCATTTTTTAGGCCTAACATAACGAACTATTTATCTGAACCGAATCAAACTGGTTAGGTTCTGTTCGGTTCGCTCAACATTGGTTATCGGGTTGGACCTGTTCGAGTCGGTTCATATGAGTCGGTCAATTCGGTTTTTTTAATAGCTAAAAACCAAACTGAACCGCCAGTTCACCCTAACTCTGATACCATGTTAAGACTTTAAGAGCTTACGATTATACATTATGGCCCAATCTTTATACTAATAGAAAGCTGTATTAGAAGTGGAAATTTGAGATTATCACTAAACTGCTCCTTATAAAAGTTCTCTTTATTTTTATTTTTGTAGACGGTGTTCTGATGCTACAAGGAATCTGGTAGATAAGTTTGCTATGGGGGTTAATATTTGGATGCTGCTTTGTGTGGATGTAATTTGTTAGTATGATGTTAAGGGGTAAAGACAAATAAGGCAAGATAAAGAAATTAGCCTTCTCTTTCTCGTTTTGGTGGCTTTTCTCTCATTGCTCTGAGGTATGGCTTCTTTCTTTCTTTATAATATAATAATATACTAAATTTGGAAGCAAAAGTGAAAATTTTAATAATTCCACTCTTACCCCACTTTTCACTCAACTTCCTTGTTATAAAACTAAGATTTTATGGGCAAATTTGAGGTTTGATTAAGTTGTATGGGCAATTATGGAAAATCATTGAAATGGCAAAACTTCACTTTAATTACAATTCTACCATTAACAACAGTTTTCTATTAATTTTCAGTTCTGCCATCTACTCAAAAATTACAGTTTTGCCGTCAACTTATAATCTCACATAAATTTTCACTAAAATACCATGTATTCTCGAAGTTTTTTTTGAAAATTGCCATGAATTTATTTTATTACAAATAAATACCATGAACTTCACAACGTTTTTTAAATGGATACCATGAGCTTTTTTCAAATAAATACCATGAAATTTTTTTAAATCGATACCTTAGAATTTTTATATCGAATAAATATCATGAATTTCTGACATTTTTCACATAAATACTATGGGCTTTACTTAATACAAATAATTAAAAAGAAATTTTAATGTTACCATGGAATTTTACAAATTAAAAACCACAAACTTTCTTGGCTTTCTTTATTACAAATAAATATCACGAATTTTGTTTATTATAGAAAATACGATGAGTTTCAAATAAATGTTATGGACTTTCTTTTTTAGAAATAAATACTATGAGCTTTAACCATTTTTCAGATAAATACCATGGCCTTTGTTTTTTGCAAATTGTTAAAGTTCAAAGTTTATTTAAAGTTGGGGGAGTGATGGGCTTTTTATAGATACACATAGGCCTTTGATATAAATAGGTTCCAACAATAAAACTCGAGCCTTGTTGAGATTTGGTACATCTTATATCTTATATTCATATGTTTTTTTTGTTGTTTCCAATATGGAACTATTTTTAAAGTCTCATCATTTGGTTTTTTACTTTTAACACTCCCGTTCACGTGCGACCATCACTTTTTCTTAGCGTGGTTGTCATTTGGAAAGTACGAGTGGAGTTACGTGCAACCATTACTTTTTCTTCATGTGGTTGTCACATGCAAAGTACGAGAAGAGTTACGTGCAATCATCATTTTTTCTTGGTGTGGTTGTCACGTGGAGAATCGAGCCATTGGCTCTGATACCATGTTAAAATTTAAAGTTTATTTAAAGTTGAGGGAGTGACGGTTTTTTTATAGGTATACATGGGTCTTTGATATAAGTGGATTCCAACAATAAAACTCAAGCCTTGTTTAGGCTTTGACGCATCTTATATCTTATATCCATGTGTTTGTTTTGTTGTTTCCAATGTGGGACTGTCTTTAAAGTCTCATCATTTGGTATTTTACTTTCAACACAAATAAACATCATAGACTAATAAAAATTACCAGACTTTTACATCAATAAACCTTGAACCATATATTGCTTTATATAATCAATTTTTCCAATGTATAAAGGTTTTATGGATTTGTAAATCATACGCATCGCGCAGGGTTTAAGTCTAGGATTGTATATGAAGTAATATATATATATATATATATATATATATATATATATATATATATATATATATTAATTATTGTCATTCTATTTGAGAAATAAGTGCATCTATTATATTGCTCCTTCATAATTTGAATTTGGACCTTCCCTCCCAATTTACTCCCCTTATATTCCACTACACCAACGAAGCTGTGTTGTTGACTTGGTGGGATATCAAGCACGTCTAGAGTCTCACAAGTCAAAACACTCGAAACAAAATATGTAAACTTCTCAAAAATGGGAATAATGAAGCTTCACATGAAAGGATAATGTGAAACGAGTTTAGATATGGGTTTGAGTTTATTGCATCACAGTGAATATTTTGCACTTTAATACCATCATTGTGAGGCCCAGCCCAACTGACTACATAACCGAACAGAACCGAACCAGTTTGGTTATGTTCACAAAATTGGTTATTAGGCTGGATCGGTTCAATTCAGTTCATATGAGTTGGTCAGCTCAGTTCAATTCAATATTTTTGGATAAAAACCGAACCGAACCGATACCATGTTAAGAACTTAGGAGAAACAGGTGCACCCATCTATGTGCTCCTTCATAATTTGAGTATGGACCTTCCCTCCCAATTTACTCCCCTTGTATTCCACTACTCCCGCCAGCTGAGTTGGTAACTCGGTGGTATATCAAGCACTTTGAGAGTCTCACTCAAAATATGTAAACTTCTCTAAAATGGGAATAATAAAGCTTTACATGAAAGGGCAATGGTTGATTTATGGACCAAACAACTCAAATACCTTGCATGCAGTTTTTCAACTGAACTAGTAATAAATTAGCTTGGTTAAAGAAAAAGAAAATCGGCATGCATGAGAAAGGGAGATGTCTAGCACATTGATTATTTTAAGAAAAAGAAACTGATGCCTCTTTTTTGAATGAAAATAAGGGCTAAAATAGCCGGACTCGTATATTTATGAGTCAAATGCATGCATATGTTTTTATATGAAATGTCAGTACCTCTTTAATACCCCCAACTGGTTTCCCATCAAACTCGATAACAACGTCACCTGGACGAAACCCAGCGCGGTCAGCCGGAGATCCTGGAGTTACCTGTATAAAAATTACCACAGCGTCCATTGAGCAATCTCAAAAAGGCAAAAAAAAAAGGAGGATAGAATAAAAAGACATGCTGCCATATGTTGCAAGAAAGCAAACAATTGAAGTTGTCATCCATACACTAGGATAACAAGAAACCATATTATTTAGGATTATAACCATTTTCTCTCTTAAGAAAGAAGTCTAGAGATAATCAAAATCGAAAAGCAAGGAGAGGTTTTACCAAATAGGCTGTAAATGGTATGGGTTGTTATAATTTTATTAATCAGAAAAAGACTAAATCATACATCAAATCTGTAAAATAAATATAAAAAAAACATCAAATCTGTGATGGCAGTGTAATTTATTTTTTAGAGGGAAAATTTTCTGGAACAATTGATATTTTTGTCTATATTCCCATGCCGAAATCAGAATTCCCATGTCTGGATGAACAAACACAGACTTAATACAGCTTCATAGAACTTCTTATAATTGGGGCTAGCTGTTTAAAATCTACAATCATTCTTGCATAGAGTGATAAACTCAAAGTTCAAACGGAGTAAATGAGAGTTTGTTACAGAAAAAGCCAAGATTTCCTAGGGAATTTTGTAGATCAAAATAAGAGAGTGATGCCAAAAAATAAGTGGTTAGGCAGGGAACACGGTTGATTTTTCTTGTTTTCATGATATCTGATATAGAACCTTCTGAGCAAGGAATGAGAGTTAAATATCTAAGGCGGTTGAATGGCATAATGTTCTTGAAAGAGAATTATGAAATGAAATGATATAAGATGATGATATATTGATATCTATAGTAGGCAAAAAATTAACAATCAAAATAACAGGTAAATAAATGTTGTCGTTGAAAATTATGATGTTGTAGGCAAACAATTTATGCCCTCTCAATAATATGATGACTAAACAACCATTTAACACCTAAACATAACAGCGTCTCTTAATTTTACCATGCTGAAGATAGAAGATTGTGAAAATGGTTTCAAGCATCAAAAATAGACCGTTAAGGGCCTATCTGGCTTTGGAGTTGAGTTACGATAACTGAAGTTTTGTGGAGTTTTCTAAACTTGAGACCAAATACCTCATTATGCCTTGTTTGGTTTTCATTTTAGTTTAGATAACCGGAGTTATCATCATTTAAAACTTAAGATAATTGGAGTTATCTGAACTCCAACCCAAATATTTTGATCTAAACAACAAAAATGAAAAGAAAATATCCTTTTTGGAGTTTAGAGAACTCCAGAACCAAACAATATATCAATGTTAATTTTCAGTGGAGGTAGGGCCTTGCAAACTTGAGTTTGTATAGTTTAAACTCCACTAAGAAAATAACACTGGTTATCCTAACTCCGAAGCCAAAAAAGGCTCCAAAACATGAAAGCTTTCATATGATATAGTTGTAACAGAAGTTATAATGGAGAAGTCTTCAATCAGTTTAACAGGACCATCAAGTCAAATAAATGAAAGCTGATGCAAGAATGAGTAAAATTAGTCCTTACCATGGGCACTAGCACGCCTTTGCTCACATCAGGAAATGTAGCATTTTTTTCTTTCAGCTCTGCAATGATCATATCATTCAGATCAAGCATCTTTAATCCAAGCCAAGGCCTGACAACTCTTCTGCAAACAGATCAAGCATATCAACCATCAATTATTATTGATAGAAAAGTATAAGTACTGATGTCTCAAATAGAAAGCAACATTTAAATCCTACTTTTTCAATAGATATAGGCATTTCTGTGTCTTTGATGACCGGTAACAAGTGAGTTCCCCAGCAGTCGAGTTACTGACTAATATACGCTGATTCAAAGTGGATGCAAATGTTCTTCTAAAGTTATAGCAGAGAAATGTTTGAAACTACATCTTGTTCACAATTATCTATCATGTATCATTTTACCAGAAGCTTGAATTTTTATTGATAATATTTATCTTCCTGTAGTATAAGTGTGGATAAGATATCATGATTGGAAGGGAATTTTCAAAATAATAGAGCAGTGTACTAACAAATCATGTGATATCTTTTTTCTGTTTTCTTTTTCCTTTTCCTTAACAGTTTCTTTTCTTTTTCGTTTTTCCATATCATTTTTTCTTATTAAATTCTGCAGTATACAAATTCATGTGAATTGCAATCATGTCAAATGAACTATATATATCAAGTGATTGTCTATTGTTAAGAAATTCAAATAGAATGTATATTACCATCGCCCTTTATTTTTCAAAGAGTAGGAAAAACTATGAAGCACGGAGCCAGGTAATTTTGTAAAAAGGAGGGTAAGGGCACGGTTATATTATTTATCTATATATTTAACTGTATATATTTTACACAAAATATAACACACTACTAAAAGGACGTGCATTATTATAATATTGAAAAGACAACAAAAAAATTGAAGTTATAACTTTCATCCATAACCATAAATTTTCTTGAGCACGAATAAATACATATATTAATTTAAAAGTAAATCACATAAGAATACAATACATTGGAATTAAAACAAACAAAATATTAACCGTTTTTAATTGGAGCCGACTTCCATAGGCCCAACTTCATCATTGAATTGGACCTTTACTTCTAGCTCTAGTATGTGTGAGATTTGGAAATATCTAACATTTTTATATCATCAAGATATAAAAGTTGTCCACACATTTATTCAACTTTCATATTTCTTAATCCTCTGCACTATGTAAGCACTATGTAGAAGTGTCAAACACGTCAAATTTGCACAGACGCCCGACGCGTGTCGGACACGGTGTCAAACGGTGTGTCCGACTGCCCAAGCATCAGATACAGGCACGTACACGGTAAGAAAATAGAAATGTTTGTGCTTCCTGGGTAGGGAAACAACAAGTATTCGCTAATCGCGTAGATGCAACACCCTCTAAATTAAAGAGAAGTAGAAAGAAAAGGGTAATGTACCATTGTTAATTTAAAAATTTACAAAACTTACCCATTCTTCTTGAAGTGCTCTATTATTTTAACAGCTGAATCAATTGGTACCGCAAAGCTCAACCCAACAGCATTCGCTACTTTCAACATATTGATTCCTACAATTTCACCATCAAGGTTCACAAGGGGGCCACCAGAATTTCCCTATAATTAACATACACAAATCAGAAGGTCAAACTGCATATACAGATTGAAAGATGATGGTAGAATTACTGGATGCATAACCTACTCTGGTACATTGACATGCCCAACATTTCATTGTAAAAAGTAAGACGTATCTTCAACAAACTCTGACCAAAGAAAGAAAGCTTGAAAAAGAACTAAAACAGTTGCAGCCTGTAAGATGTCATTAACTTTTGGGAATCGCTAGGCTGCAGGAACACTCACATGGACTCTCCAATAATATGTTACAGAGCTATGCAGAATTGCAGCCTTAACATCACGGTACAACCGGCAATATTTTGGTAGAAGTAAATTTGACTGCATCTCTATATTCTAATATACAGATATACTTATTCAACTTCTAATTATTTCCCTACTAGATGCCACTATATTTAATGGAAAAATGAGATACTGGATGCACGAACTCCCTATGCACCAAAATTAAGTTTTCTAATTACAAAGAAGTTACAATGAGTAGTGTAGAAAAATTATTCTATTCAACCCCAACTTGAAGGTAGTAAGATAAGCACTTCACACCTCCTTCCTGCCTCCATACTAGAGGCAAGAATATACAAGCTTCGAGTTTTCGGCCGAAACCATCGATACATGGTGGTTGCGTATCGGTTTCGAAGGAGACCGATACGAAACCAACCGAGACCGATACGAAACCAATTATACAAATATCGTTTTGGCCAAAACCATTAAAAACTTATATTTTATACCATTTTTACTGTCATTGTGATCATTGTAGACCTTCGTTGTTAGAAAACCGCAAAAAAATGAACCCAAACTCTCTATTAATACTTATCTAAGTGCACTTTTCAATATATTTTGCATCATGGCTGGATTTTTAAATACTAGGATCATTATCTTGTAATATAGAAGCATAAATTTAAGTATTTAATATATCTACACTTATATATGTTGTATTACAGTCGCAACCGAAACCCGAACCAAGATTAGTGAAACTAGCCGAAACCAATAAAATTATGAGAGGCCAAAACCGAAACCGAGTTCTCGAACCTTGGGAATATATTGGTTGTGGGCCAAGGTTGGTGAAAGGCATTCCAAATGTCTTCCACCGAGAGAGGGGGAGAGAGAGGGAGATGAAGCATTGAAGTTGAGAACAAGCACACAAACTAACATATGGAAAGATCAAACATTAGTATGGATTGAAGCATTGTGCTCACTTCAAAAGAAGCGCATGAGGAATTGGCTGAACTCAAAAGTCAAAGCATGTCAGGAATTAACTAATTCAGATGAGCCTCCTACAACCATGACCACATTCAAACCTGACCAGCATCATAAACTTTTGGATGACAATGATAGCCTAGTCCATTGCTGCATAGCATATGCTATGGATAAATCTGACCAAGATCATAAACTTTCGGATAGTGATGATACCTTAGCCCAGTGCTGCAATAGCATGTGCTACAATATTACTTCATGCATGACCAAATACTTGGATGCAGAACAGATTTTACACCAGCAAGGTTGCATGGACACGGATTCAGGGACACGAATACGACACGATATGGCGATAAGGCAAAATCCTAAAATATTGGATACGGGGACATGGCTATATATATAATATTATAAAGATAATAAGTTATCAAACTATTATGTCAATATTAAACAAGGAAAAATTAATAAGTCTAAAATATTACACGCTAATAACATAATAAAAATATGTGTATACGCATACGACACACATTGAACACATATTATACATATATGATATATATACAACGCTTCTTCTGATACGTGTCGTACAAGTATCGGTGTCTGATACGTGCACCGATACATGTCGGACACGGATAAGGCAACCCATTGGAAGTATCCATGCAACCTAGCACACACCAGTAACATACTGTAAAGTATAGCTTGGTAATCAATGTTTCCAAAGTCATTTTCCATTTCTCAATAGTATTCTTTTTTCCATATAATATTGATAAGCTGTTCAAACATGAAGCAACAATGTGACCATAGCCAAAAACATGTTAATATTAGATTAGGGATAGAATGCTGCGACAAGCCAACTATTAACAAAGAAATTTAAAATGAATCGTGAGTATTCTAAACCAAAGCAAAGAGAGATTAGAAAAGGCTTGCCTCATTAATTGCACAATCAGTCTGCAAGTATTCCCTTCGAATTCCTCCAAGGCCCAAATCGCTACTTTTTCGATCAACGCAGCTACATATTAGAAAGAAAAAGGAAAATATACATTACATTCAAAGAAAATTAACCATCTTTTTAATGCCATAGGAACCAATGGAGACTTTCCATGTCCTCCAAAGTCAAAGTGTATCAATCATTTTATGTCACCAAAAAAAATTTGAAACATTTTCCTCAAGGGAGTTATGGGTTGGGTTAAGTATGAAGCTGGACTGGACCATCTTAGGAAGTGATTTAAAAAGGTAAAACGCAGTCAAAGGGAAGGCAAGTGAAGCAAGGGAAAGGTCATTCTGACAACTACCAAGGATAGATCATCAGAGCCTGAGCAATATATATGGAAAATAAATGGGCTGAAGGTCAGATTACTTTCTCAATGAATTGTTTATACTTTGTGAAACTATGAAGTTAGCATACACATAATTTGTAAAGATTTAGGAATTAGGACAGTCCTGTTGTCCTCTGAAACAAGGGAAATTACAGCATGAGAACCTTGATAACAGCATTTATTTTATGTAGTTACCTTACAATACCGGCCGTCACGGTATTTTGCAGAGAGAGCGGGCAGCCAACAGCAACCACCCAATCTCCTGGACGAAGCTTACTCGACAACCCAAGCTTCACTGCTGGTAAAGGTGTCTTGGATTTAATTTTAACAATCGCAATATCCGAATGGAGATCAGCATTAACCACGGTGCCAACATATTCTCGACCATCTTGTAAAGTCACATCAACCTTGTTTGTTTTCAAAAGAAAATACTGTTAAAACTTAAAATAATATTTGAACATAAAATTTACTAGCTAGCCCATTCTTTACTTTTCACATATGGATTAGATTGAGCAAGTTAGAAGAGAGGATAAGAACAGATATTCTATCGCATCCTTTCAGCATGCATTCCTTCGCAAACTCAGGCCTTAGTCTTCAAAAGTTCTTTTAATAAAATTCTTATTAGCCTGCCAAACATAAGAATTGCAGTTCCTAAAATATTTGTCATACAAAAATGCACACACAAAAAAAAGACAAATGCGCTGATCAAGCAAAACAAACCAATAAAAATTCTAATCCTTTCATCTTTCTATTTTAATTTCAAGAGGACAAGGACCACACTATCAGGTAAATGGTAATCAGTGTTTGACTTTTAACTACAAATCTCCACTACATTGTCATCTTCCCTATCCAAGAAAAGTTAATGAAACTATAACACTAACCTTCCCTTTCATAACTGTCCTAGCTCCTTCGAAGTCCACAACAACATGAGCGCAAGTCAAAATCGTCCCGTCAGGATCAATAATTGTTCCCGACCCCATACTCTTCCCAAGCATTAACCCATCAATTCCTATCAAACCAAACCAAACAAATCCAATCACCAAGTAAACTACTCAAAATCAAACACACACTAAGCAAAACACTTCAAAAAAATCTTGTTTCTCTCACCTCGAGTAACCGAAATATTGACAACAGCAGGGCCTGCAGCAGCGGCAGCCTTCACGATTGAATTCCGACCCAAGCATCCATGGCCACACTCGGAATCATCTCCTTTTCCTCCAGAAGTTTCTTTCCTCAAGTCCTCAGATGAAATTGGACTCGGGACAGAGAAATTCAGTGGAGAAAGTCCTATAGCTATATATTAATTTTTAAAAATAAAGATAAAAAACAAAGATAAGTTCCTTATTGAAAAAATGTATATAATATTTCAGGTGCACCACTAGAGTCTTTTTTATTAAGGGGGAAAGCCCAATTTAATCCAAGAAATATCTAATCCACCCTCAGATTTTCTTCGCAATGGAGTTACAGTTTCAATGAAAAGTGACGTTGGCTTGATATACATAGTCATCCACAATCCAATAGCATAAGCTTTTGGCTAAAAGTGGTTGTTGACATGGTATCTATAGTTAGGGTCAGGGTTTAGATGAGAAAGAATATTAGGGGAAATGAAATCGGATGATTAGAGATCTTTCTACCCTCCTATATATAGATGTGGCCACTTTACATAACCATCCCTCTCTAATTACATTTAACTAATTACATGAAACATATTCTAACACTCCCCCCCGAAGGAACGTACATATCGTACATATCCAGTTTATCACAAATAAAGTTTACTTTCAACCTTCCCAAAGCTATGGTAAAAGGATCAGCTAATTGATTAGCAGTTTTTCATAGCGTGTTTGATTGTCCCATCTTCTACCGTTTACCTTCTTATGACAAAGTGACAGTCAATCTCTGTATGTTTGATCCATTCATGAAAGACCAGATTCAAAGCAATATATATGACAGGTTAGTTGTCACAATATAATCGCATAGAAGAAAGGGTCCAAAGCTATGCTCTCCAAGTAAGAAGTTAATCCACACCAACTCAAAAGTAGCAATTACCAAAGTTCTATATTCTGAATTATAGCACTTGAGCGAGATATAATATTCTGCTTCTTCCTCTTCCAAGATAACAAATTTCCACCAATGAATATTCAGTATCTTGTGGTAGATCTTCGATCGAAAGAACCTATCCAATCTGCAGCAGTAAATACTGCTCTTCGAAAATGTCCACAATCCGAGTATAATAAGCCTTTGCCTAGAGTACTCTTCAAATATCATAAAATCCGAACTTAAATCCGCCATAAACTGGCTCATTATACTAACTGGATAAGCAATATTAGCTCGAGTAAGTGTGAGATAATTCAGCTAGCCAACCAGTCGTCGATATCTACTGTGATCTTCCAGATGATCGCGTTGTCCTAGAAACAGTTTGGTATTTAGATCAATAAGAGTCTCTACGGGCTTCATTCCTAACATCCCGGCCTCAGATGGTATGTCGACCACATCCCATCACTGCAAAATATAGATGCCCTTTTTAGATTGAGTAACTTCAATACCTAAGAAATTTTGAAGACTCTAAAGGTCCTTAGTTTTGAAACTACGTTTGGAGGTGGAGCACTAGAGCTTCAACTATGCAATATTGATGCCATCATCACAAGTAATCACAGGGTCATCAATATTCACTACCAACAATATGCGTAAACAATGATGGAAGCGACAAGACATAGTGATCATGAATGCAGCGTCTAAGACAAAAAGGTTACCACTTCTATGAATCTCCCAAACCGTGGTCGAGGAATTGCTTCTAACCATACAATGAGTTCTTAAGACGATAAGCTAAGCCAAATTCATTCTGAGCAGCAACCAAGCGGTTGCTCCAGATACGCCACAGCCAAGCTTCCATGAAGAAAAGCATTTTTAACATTTAATTGATATAAAGGCCAATGATGGATAGTTATAGTGACATAAGCAAGCGAACCAGGGTCATTTTAACTGGGGGAAAAAGGCTCCTAATAGTCAATCCCATAGGCCAGCGAATATCCTTTAGCTATCAAATAAGTTTTAAGACGTGCAAAAGAACCATCAGGATTGACACCTGTCACGCCCCGCTTCCCAAAATGTGGAATACGGGAAGCGACGAAGGCCAGCCGTGCTACCTACGGTAAGGAAAAGTCCTTCCATAGTCACATAAGGCTGTCTAGATTAACCTGTCAAAAATAAAATCCAATACCAAAAGAAATAATACTGATAATCATGCTGCAATGAAACCACAAGAAATCCTAAAAATGGGTCCACTAGATAATTGATGCAATTAAAGATCCAAAACAAAAGATTCGGAATAAAATAAGATCCGAAAGAGATACAAAAGTCCTAATGTCCCATAAGGGCGCACATGCTAAAGGCTAAAAGTAAAGGAAAATAAACCTACGATTACTGATCTTCAACAAAGTCCTGGTAGCCGCTCTGATCCCGCTCAGCCTAAAAACCTGTCTCTAAACCTGAGATGGCAAATCTCAGGGATGTCAGAACACCCCAGCAAGTACTCAACGTATAAAGTGTGTGTAGCATAATAACAAGAATATATAAAAGTGAAGCCCGGTGCGCAAGAAAACATGTATATAAGTAATTAAATGCTCTAACACTATGAAACATTTATGTAAGGGATCAGGTCATAACCTAACTGGCCACTAAAAGGTAAACTATCCTATCGTAAGCTTGAGTGTGTGCGTCAATATCTGCAGGAGTATTCCTAACCCAAGAGTGGTGCCCCAGGGGCTAGGAAACACGGGCCCAACTGTGGAATGAACAAGAGACCGCTATAGCCCGGTACGAGCTGTAAACATGTGACCGCTATAGCCCGGTACGAGCTGTAATCATGTGACCGCTATAGCCCGGTACGAGCTGTAAACATGTGACCGCTATAGCCCGGTACGAGCTGTAATCATGTGACCGCTATAGCCCGGTACGAGCTGTAATCATGTGACCGCTATAGCCCGGTACGAGCTGCCGGCATGGGACTCCTGAGATCCTGTTGTACAACGCACACTCAAACTACCCCAACACCCACGTATTTATAGCTGCTATGGTAAAGACTAGAGCACTAAATAAGAATGCTGAAAAGACAGGAACTTGTAGTATGGTAATTGTATGGAAATAAAACTGGTGAATAGTGGTGTGTCATGTCATGTAATTCAGCATTCAAATTAGAGAACTTGTTTTAATATGAGTAGTCTGGAGCAATGAGTAATCATGGCATGTCAAGTACAATAGTTATAAAATGATAGTGTCCATAAACAAGAATAGCATATTAAGGTTTCTCAATCATGCCGACAATGATAGTCTTAAGTAAAATATTAAATATAGATGATAGAATATGATAAGGTCAAAAATGTAAACACTCAACATAAATATGCAAGTATCTGTATTTAACATCCGAGTTTATTTATTGAAAAGTATAATAAATTGAAATATGGTTTTAAAGGGTTAATATAGTTAAATAGGAATGACAAATTACAGATGCATAAAACGGATGGTGGTAATAGAAAATATTAATACAAATTATAGTATCAAAATAATTTATATGACTAGGACGCATAGAGTGCAGCGATATTATAAGGAGTGATAATGTAGAAAGTTTAATTTATATATATAAAATATTAAGCCCAAAGTGTTTATTGATTAACAGTAATAATGGTATATTTTTATGTTTTAGACTATGATATAAGTATTGATATTTTGCATGCTAGTGTATACCAATATTGTTGCAACAGAAACATATAATTACTTATAAAGCTTTTTATATATTAAACCACATTTACATGTTAAAAGTTATTTTATTACGTTTGCATTTTTACAGTTGTTCACTTGATGAAATGATTAATAGGTATTCTAGATCCTAGGGTTTTCATCATATGTACAAGTATTATAAAATATATTAATAAAGCGGCAAAATATTACAATTTTATTTAAATATTGTAAGTTAATAATTTATTTAGAGAATTCCCGATGTTGCATTGACTAAAAAAATAAAAGAGTAAGAGTACTTGCCTCGGAGACAGATAAACACGACGACACGAAGAACAACTCCAAGGTTTGATTGCTCGGCTAATTTTGAAGAACAAGAAAATATTGTGATTGGAAAAAGAGAAGGTTGATTTATATGAGAAGGGAAGAGATGATAATAATTAGATTGTTATTTATAGAGAAGAGAGATGTTTAAAGATTAGAGAGAGTATTATAATTGGAGAGAGAAATATTCTGATGAGATGAGATTTGGATTTGATTTTATAAAAGAGAGATATGATGGGTTGTTATATACTTCTATAAGATATTAGAAAAGTTGTATATATACATATTGGTTTGTATATAGTTAGAATAATAGAAAAAGTATATGTATATATACATATTAATATATAGTGAAAATATTTGTAGATATGTATATAGTTATGGGTTAATAAAAATAAATACAATTAGTTATATATATAAGATTTTATGATATCAAACAACTAAAATATATTTTCAGTTAAACTATCATAACAAAATATCTTCAATTATATATATGTATGTATGTATATAGATTTGTAGAAAAAATAATTAAAGAGAGTAGATTTGAGAAAGAGAATCTGCTGAGAGAGATTAGATGGGCGATTGTTAGGACAAGGATTAATAAAAGATTTAAAAATATATTTGGTTTGGTAAAATTATTTAGTTTGGAGAGAGAAAATATTTGTTTTAAAAAGAATCAAGTTATCAGGTGAGACATATATGGTGATTGGAGAGAGAAAATTGAGTTGTTAGTTTAGTAAAAATATTTATATGGTTAAAAGATTTAACATGGGCTCTCATGACTTTTCAAAATTAAATATTCTAACCAAATAAATATCGTAAGACAAAATATCTTATAAATAGAATTTAAAAATGGGTAAAATCTTATGTATATGTATTGTTTAAAGAAATACCAAATAAAATATCTTTTGTTTAAATTATGATACTAAAATATAAATATGGTTATAAAATAGTGTTAGACAAATAAATATTTAAATACTAATAATATGCATATTTAACAAACTTGAAAAAACCATAATTGTATGCATATATCTTAATTAAAAGTATTAAACTCCAAATTATAATAATAATAAAACAAAGCCCAATATATCCAAAAAGAAAAGGAACGTACGATCGGACAAGGGTGTTACATTATACCCACCTTACAAGAAATTTCGTCCTCGAAATTTGAAGAACGAAAATACAAGGTCGTGAACTAATTACAAGGATCAATGAAAATAGACGGGTAAGAAAAATCAAGGATCAAGGAAACAAATGAGGGCATGAAGAGTCACGGTCTTGGCTTGAGAAATCGGCGTGTTCAAGAAAATCAAATCAGTGGAAACAAATCAAATAGAACTCTAAGTTACTCAAACAGAATGACGCATTGTAACCATGCCGCGGTACATGGGTACAATATCGTAATTCCATCTCAGTCGCCCGAATCCTATAATCAGAGTTAAGGAAATATGCAGCATGACACACTGGGGAGAACCTATACGTGTGGTTCTAACCTAAAAGGTCGGTAGAACCAAGACTAATTTTGACGTCAGCCTGGGCTCTGATACCAACAAAACCTTGTCACGCCCCGCTTCCCAAAATGTGGAATACGGGAAGCGACGAAGGCCAGCCGTGCTACCTACGGTAAGGAAAAGTCCTTCCATAGTCACATAAGGCTGTCTAGATTAACCTGTCAAAAATAAAATCCAATACCAAAAGAAATAATACTGATAATCATGCTGCAATGAAACCACAAGAAATCCTAAAAATGGGTCCACTAGATAATTGATGCAATTAAAGATCCAAAACAAAAGATTCGGAATAAAATAAGATCCGAAAGAGATACAAAAGTCCTAATGTCCCATAAGGGCGCACATGCTAAAGGCTAAAAGTAAAGGAAAATAAACCTACGATTACTGATCTTCAACAAAGTCCTGGTAGCCGCTCTGATCCCGCTCAGCCTAAAAACCTGTCTCTAAACCTGAGATGGCAAATCTCAGGGATGTCAGAACACCCCAGCAAGTACTCAACGTATAAAGTGTGTGTAGCATAATAACAAGAATATATAAAAGTGAAGCCCGGTGCGCAAGAAAACATGTATATAAGTAATTAAATGCTCTAACACTATGAAACATTTATGTAAGGGATCAGGTCATAACCTAACTGGCCACTAAAAGGTAAACTATCCTATCGTAAGCTTGAGTGTGTGCGTCAATATCTGCAGGAGTATTCCTAACCCAAGAGTGGTGCCCCAGGGGCTAGGAAACACGGGCCCAACTGTGGAATGAACAAGAGACCGCTATAGCCCGGTACGAGCTGTAAACATGTGACCGCTATAGCCCGGTACGAGCTGTAATCATGTGACCGCTATAGCCCGGTACGAGCTGTAAACATGTGACCGCTATAGCCCGGTACGAGCTGTAATCATGTGACCGCTATAGCCCGGTACGAGCTGTAATCATGTGACCGCTATAGCCCGGTACGAGCTGCCGGCATGGGACTCCTGAGATCCTGTTGTACAACGCACACTCAAACTACCCCAACACCCACGTATTTATAGCTGCTATGGTAAAGACTAGAGCACTAAATAAGAATGCTGAAAAGACAGGAACTTGTAGTATGGTAATTGTATGGAAATAAAACTGGTGAATAGTGGTGTGTCATGTCATGTAATTCAGCATTCAAATTAGAGAACTTGTTTTAATATGAGTAGTCTGGAGCAATGAGTAATCATGGCATGTCAAGTACAATAGTTATAAAATGATAGTGTCCATAAACAAGAATAGCATATTAAGGTTTCTCAATCATGCCGACAATGATAGTCTTAAGTAAAATATTAAATATAGATGATAGAATATGATAAGGTCAAAAATGTAAACACTCAACATAAATATGCAAGTATCTGTATTTAACATCCGAGTTTATTTATTGAAAAGTATAATAAATTGAAATATGGTTTTAAAGGGTTAATATAGTTAAATAGGAATGACAAATTACAGATGCATAAAACGGATGGTGGTAATAGAAAATATTAATACAAATTATAGTATCAAAATAATTTATATGACTAGGACGCATAGAGTGCAGCGATATTATAAGGAGTGATAATGTAGAAAGTTTAATTTATATATATAAAATATTAAGCCCAAAGTGTTTATTGATTAACAGTAATAATGGTATATTTTTATGTTTTAGACTATGATATAAGTATTGATATTTTGCATGCTAGTGTATACCAATATTGTTGCAACAGAAACATATAATTACTTATAAAGCTTTTTATATATTAAACCACATTTACATGTTAAAAGTTATTTTATTACGTTTGCATTTTTACAGTTGTTCACTTGATGAAATGATTAATAGGTATTCTAGATCCTAGGGTTTTCATCATATGTACAAGTATTATAAAATATATTAATAAAGCGGCAAAATATTACAATTTTATTTAAATATTGTAAGTTAATAATTTATTTAGAGAATTCCCGATGTTGCATTGACTAAAAAAATAAAAGAGTAAGAGTACTTGCCTCGGAGACAGATAAACACGACGACACGAAGAACAACTCCAAGGTTTGATTGCTCGGCTAATTTTGAAGAACAAGAAAATATTGTGATTGGAAAAAGAGAAGGTTGATTTATATGAGAAGGGAAGAGATGATAATAATTAGATTGTTATTTATAGAGAAGAGAGATGTTTAAAGATTAGAGAGAGTATTATAATTGGAGAGAGAAATATTCTGATGAGATGAGATTTGGATTTGATTTTATAAAAGAGAGATATGATGGGTTGTTATATACTTCTATAAGATATTAGAAAAGTTGTATATATACATATTGGTTTGTATATAGTTAGAATAATAGAAAAAGTATATGTATATATACATATTAATATATAGTGAAAATATTTGTAGATATGTATATAGTTATGGGTTAATAAAAATAAATACAATTAGTTATATATATAAGATTTTATGATATCAAACAACTAAAATATATTTTCAGTTAAACTATCATAACAAAATATCTTCAATTATATATATGTATGTATGTATATAGATTTGTAGAAAAAATAATTAAAGAGAGTAGATTTGAGAAAGAGAATCTGCTGAGAGAGATTAGATGGGCGATTGTTAGGACAAGGATTAATAAAAGATTTAAAAATATATTTGGTTTGGTAAAATTATTTAGTTTGGAGAGAGAAAATATTTGTTTTAAAAAGAATCAAGTTATCAGGTGAGACATATATGGTGATTGGAGAGAGAAAATTGAGTTGTTAGTTTAGTAAAAATATTTATATGGTTAAAAGATTTAACATGGGCTCTCATGACTTTTCAAAATTAAATATTCTAACCAAATAAATATCGTAAGACAAAATATCTTATAAATAGAATTTAAAAATGGGTAAAATCTTATGTATATGTATTGTTTAAAGAAATACCAAATAAAATATCTTTTGTTTAAATTATGATACTAAAATATAAATATGGTTATAAAATAGTGTTAGACAAATAAATATTTAAATACTAATAATATGCATATTTAACAAACTTGAAAAAACCATAATTGTATGCATATATCTTAATTAAAAGTATTAAACTCCAAATTATAATAATAATAAAACAAAGCCCAATATATCCAAAAAGAAAAGGAACGTACGATCGGACAAGGGTGTTACAACACCCTACAGTATTCTTCCCAACAGGGAGAGAAACCAACTCCCATACATGATTCTGCTCAAAAGCTAGCATCTCCTCTTTCATTGAGGCTCCCCATACTGTATGAGACTATGCCTCAAACAATGACTTGGGGAGAATATAAGAATCAATCGAGTAAAATGCTCTAAATATGATAAATAATCAAGAGAGGAAAAAATTCTCTTCATGATCTGTAAAGATTGGTGACCTAGACTGTAACGAGCAATGTCCTCTTCGTCCTACGATCCTGGATAATACTATCAAGAAAGAAAGATATATTATAATTCTAAGTTCAAGTCCATTGACTAATGGCAAGTATATTAAATGATAACGAGGCAAATAAGGAGCGGAAGATAGAGTTAAGTGTCATTTAGGAGTAATTAAACCCCTCTCCTCCAGAGAGAGACTCGTCAACTAAAGTAACCAAGCTACATGTAAGTATAGAATGGTAAGAAATAATACATAACTCCCCAACCATATGATCCATAGCACCTGAGTCAATGACCCTAAGGGCACGAAACCAGTGCAGAAGAGGCAAGTTATGCAGTCACCTTCAGCCATAGTGACAGCAAAAAGTGTGGACGATGAGAATATTTTAGAGCTAGATTAGGTTAGGAGGCATAGCCTTAATATCTCATTTTCGGTCAAAGAGATATCAAAGGAAGTTGTATCACTAGAGGCAACAGATGTTGATGCAGGAGTAGAAGGCATTGAGGCAACATATGCTCCACAAGGTGGCTTCCCATGCAACTTCCAACATGTATCTCGGATACGCCCTCCTACCGACAATAATCATAAAAGCGCTTCTCTCCTTGACCTTTTAACACCTCAAGTGACTCCCCTTGCCCTTATAGCCTCCTTATGGCTAATAAGGGTCTGTATGGCTCCGATCTGAGGGCGTAACGCTCTCCAATATCTCTACACTCCTTGGTAACTCGAGTAGGGAAAATCTATTTCAGGGTATACGATAGATAGAAGAAAGGGAAATTGCAGCTGCATTCCTTAGTAATGCTTTAAAAGTGGGATAAAAAAGTGGGACAGTCGAGGAGCCTACCGCTTAAGTGGCCACTCGGACCGCTCAGAAGTCAGAAAAATGGTGTTTTCATCAATTTTCTTATTTTTTATCAATAAATATTGTTTCTAATAGAGTTCTAACTCCTACCTATTTTATGTTCAGTTTAAGTCGCAGATGCCTAAATTAGCATTATGGAAAGTGTAAACAAACCGAAAAACGCAAATTGACTATGAAAAAATTCCTATTGTTGCTAGAATTTATTTCAAAAATAAACATCGAATGCAACTAGAACCAACAAAATCGGTACATAAAACAAAATCACAAAAAATACCTAGAAAATTGGAACCCAAGGCAAGTCGAGTCAAAATCAAACTAGAAATTCAAGATTGAAATTCAAAAACTACCTGAAAACGAAATAGGCAAACCCTAAGATTGCTTATCGAATCAGGCCTTGATATATTGAAGTCAATTAGATCCATAACATTAATATTTAAAGTTTCAAAACCCAAATCTTGAAGTTTGTCGAAATCGAGTAGCTCGAAATCCTAGTCCATGTCGACTTAAGCACGCCAGACAGAAACGTATAAAAAGGGTAGAAAAAATATAGGATTTTGTATTAATTGGTATTTATGTTATTCTCACTCTAAGAACAATACTTATTTACCCATTATGACACTTATGAGATGTATACAACTATAAATCATTAAAAATAAGTTATGTAATATCACCCGTTTTAAACGGGAGATATAAACCGAAGCGACCGCTTTTTAAAATATAGTTCCTTAGAAGTTGTGGTCATGCGGTCTCAAACTTTGGTCTTGATCCTCTAAGAAACACGATCACGGGTAATGCTTTATTCTCCTCTTCATCTCCAAAGAATTCCAATAAATTTTCAGCCAGTTTTTTAAAATTTGAGTAATACTGATGATGAGAGTGTGTATATTATTGAATCCTGTACAGAGTTTATACTAGGTCAAAAGCATGAGATAGATTATGTTGCCTAAAGTAAAGATCCGCTAAACAATCCCATACCTCCGTCATTGCCTACAAATTAATCACAGCTTCATTACTGACTTCTCCATAGAACTCAACATCAAATGACAAATTTGGGCATCTACTTTCTTCCAGTCGATGGTCATAGGTTGTGGGATCATGAGATGGTTGTCCTTATCTTCCATATCAATTTACATTTCAACCATTCTCTTCTAATTATAAAGTTTTCTTCATTCAACTTAAAATCAACCATCTTCGTCAAAACTACCTCCAATCGACACAATAAAATCAACCATCTTCATCAAAACTATCTCCAATCGACACAATGGGTTTCTTATCCATCTTCTCTACTTATATGTTTAATCACAACGAACAACAAGCGTTCAATGATCAATCTCTTCAGCGATCCAATCAACAACCAAATAAAGAAAGAATACTGATCTCTCATGATCTACCAGCAATAAGGATTGTAATCCGAAGATCTAATTATACATCTTCAATCTTATCAAAACATAAAAACGGGCCCAAACTTTGGTATTGACTACCTATTCACCAACATAGTGCAAGCTCTAGTAAATATCTCAATAAAAACACTACATTGATTCATATTGGACATAGGTGGGATTAGATCTTAGAGATATTAAGAAGGCAAGAGATCTAAATCTTGAGTATTCATGAGAATTGGTGCAGATGAGAGGTCTCAAATCTTGGAAAAGATTGACAAAAGGGTTCCAAGATCAGCACAATTGTGGCTTTGAGAGCTAGTGATCGAGATCGGTGGTTTCGAGAGGTCTCGGATAAGGTGCTCGAGATCGAGCAGCGGCGACTTAGAGAGAGTGAGTTCTAGCGGTTTGAGATCTATCGGTGATTGCTCGAGATCGATCGAGAAAGTGACTTCGAGATGGTGGCTTTGGGATCAAGATGATGGTGGCAGATTTGTAAGGAGATGATGGTGGCTAGCAGCGGTGACTTAGAGTTGGCGGCTCTGATACCATATTATTGGGGTAAGGATTTCAATGAGAGAAAATATTAACGAAAATGAGAGATATAGATGTAACCACTTTATATCTCTGCCCTCTCTAATTACTCTTAACTATTCACATGAAGCATATTCTAACTGTATCAAGGCACAAGGTATCAAAAAGGTCCAAACCTCATCCTTATTAGTTTACGAATATATTTATTTATCCCCACTTATTCTGTCTATATAGGCTTCACCTAATCCAAAGGCCAACATGAGGGGTGCGTTAAGAAATATGTTGTTTTTCTATACATTGTTATCCCGCGACTTAATAACTTAAGTTATTAGGTAAAGTGGTTACTTGAGATTCCAAAACCATGGTTTCGTCTGGTTTGAAGGCCGAATTACAAAATTGTAGCTTTGATCTGTATAACAATCAAAATAAGGTTTTCGAAACATGGGTTTAGAAGCCATGCTAAAGCAAACAACAAAGTAGCACAAAACGATAATAGATCATACAGAATACAAAGATTTAAGAAGTTCGGCCAAGTCGACCTACGTCCCTAGACAAGGGAAAAATAGTCAACGTCATAATTATGAGGAATGGAATGCTGGTGGAAGAAGTCTCAAATCTTAATCCTAAATGCAGCCTAAATCTCACCAAAAGGTGGTGGCCTCATCTCTTATAATTTGCATCACTTCAACACCCTAAACTATAAAAGATATATATAGCATCCAAGAACTTACACATCAAGGTCCAAAGCATAGGGGCTCCGCCCCATACCTCCAGGCCTTGGCTTAGAGTTAAGCTTTGGCCAATCCCTTCAGAGTTGAGCCTTCGGCCCATGGCAAAGAACTGATCGGTATGCCTAACGAGTTCACCTAGTTTTGAAGGTTCAAATAAGCATCCCAAACAAGCTTGACGGCAGAAATCGGGAAGTAATCCAAACCAGGTTGCACGGACACCTCTTACGGGTTAACGTGTTAGTCTCTATGTCCAACACAAACCGAACTCCGACACTTGCACGATACGAATAAGACACGCCGTAACATATCATATGCATATTGTATGTGTGTCCTATGCACGTCATATGTGTCTTATGCATGTCTTTAGTATGTTATCGACACATTGTTATAATGTGTCGTTTGGGTGTTTTACTTTTTATGATGACTTAAATCACTCATCTTGATTTTATATTTTGGATATTATTGATCTTAAATTTGAAGATTGACATTTGGTTGTATGCAATGGCTGACCCAGATATAAGTTGGTGGGCGCATGTGCCCCCACTTAGCATCTATAAACCTACCACTGCTATATTTTAACCTTGCCCATGCATGCACTATATTAATTAAAAAAAAATTGGCCATGTATCCTTCAATTTCAATAGTTTTTCAAAAAAATTACCGCAATCCAAACAAATTTCTTTCCTTCTCATCCTTACTTCAATTCCCAAAAACCATTCCTTCTAATAAATAAATTTATAATAAATTTTCCTATTTTTTGTTTTAACTCTTCTGCTTTCATCATATGAAGCCAATCTAGAAAGGCCTATTCAACGTTGACTTTGAAACTTTCTATTCCATAAAGATATATATATATATATGAAACATTAAAAAAAATGTTATCAAAACAATATGATTTTAGTTTTTATGGTCGAATTAGTATAAAATTTTGTTGTTTTGTTTCAAATTTATATAATGGTTTTTATATATTATTCCATTGGAATTTCAAAGGATGTCAGAGGCTTTTTGTGCCCCCCACCAGTCAAAAATCCAGGGTCCGCCACTGGTTGTATGTTATTATTTTGATGTGTCTACTTAAATGTTAGACGTTACCTTTTCTTTTGTTATGTTGTTGTACTAGTTTGATATTTTATTACTTTCATAAAACTATATATTTATATATCACTGTGTCTATGTATCCTATAATTTGGAATTTTGTTGTGTCGTGTCATGTATCACATCGCATCGTGTCATATTCATGTGTCTGTGTCTATGCAACCTCGAATACAGAAGTGCTCGACAAGTAATGCAAATTCAGATCAGTAAATTAAAGCCACACATAAAAACCATGATGTTAGAAACTCTACTTTTAATAGAGTTTTGAAACAATTCAATAACTTTTGCTGTACCTACATTGCCAAACTACACTTCAAGTTCAAAGTGAGTGAAACCTTGCTTTTTTTATAAAAAAAAAACTGGGATTTGCAGGCATAGAAACACGAGTTTGGTTTTAACATATATGAAACCATGGTTTTGGAAACTATATGACGAACCAGCCCGACATTCTAGTCAGTTTTTCAACATACTTTCTTAGTGCAATTTATTAGTCTGCATCCGAATTTCTTTAGCTGAGGAATAATAATCCTGATTAAACTCATGAAATGTCAACAGGATGGAAAAGTTTAGAAAAAAAGGTAATATGGGGTGAATTAAAATTTTCAGGGTGAAACTTTTATAAAAAAAAATTATTGGATGTTAAATAGGATAGAATATGGAACCAAATAAGAAAACAATTTGTAGTAATTATGATGAATTAAAAGGTCCAAACCTGCAGGGCTCCATTGTTGCGAAAGGAATTGGCTCAATGGGGATACTGAGATTGGTGGTATCAGAAATCGAAGGCGGAAGCGGCGCTCATCGTCAGAGGAGGAAGCGACGAGGGTGGCATAGCCGCCTACGGCGGCGAGGGCGACGATTCCGGCGAGATGCCGGTTAGGGTTTCGAAAATAGGGTTGTAATGAGAGTGAGCGTAGCATGAGGAATGAGTGAGAATTATTCACAGATTGAACAAATTTTGTTGTTTAATGAGGAGGAAAAAAGAGTTTTTTTACCCAAACAAAAAGTTGAAAATCCTTTATTCAACTTTTTCATCAAGAAATGGGTTTGTTTAGGGTTTAGCCGCTTGAGAGAAAGAAGAATGAAACTTCTGGATGATTATTGTTTGGCACGTGCAACGCGCGTGAAAAAAATTGAAGGTATTTTAAAATGTAGCCGTCTAAGGGAAGTGATTTAACCACCAGGCCAAGCTCAGGATGGCATCCGTAGAAGAAAGTTTATCTTATTTAAACTAAATACCACCATTTTTATTTTAAAACAAAACCAACGAAATTCACAAAAATTGCTTTAAAAAAACGATTTTTTTTAGAAAATGAAAAAAACTTGTTGTATAAGAATATTCATTACTGTTATAATACTGCAAAACCCATTTGATAGGAATATGCATGAGAAGGTAAGAGTTTCTTCAATTATTCCCATCCGCGTAACCGCAAATTAGTATATAGTGAAGGAATATATAATTTTATATGATATGACCTTAGCTCGTGAAAATTTCACAAGATTCAAAATGAGAAAAGATGTTCTATGTACCGGCTACATGCGTTTGGCGATGAGAAAAAAGAAAAAGATACATTATGGGTCCCATATATATGGTTGTTCGAAAGATGTGCTAAAATCTTGATCTCTTTGTTTTTCCGTCTACATGCATACTTCGCACCCATAAACTAAATAGTTCTCTGAAACAAGTGGATATTGAACACCCTACTCTCATAGTTTAATTAAGAGATTCTTGCTCTTCGTATTCTGGTTTCTTTTCTTCCTCTTTTATTGAATTATAATAATTGTTTGCATTATGTGGTTTGTCCAACTTAGTGGGCACGTCGAGTAGGGTTGACTCGGTTAAGGAGGAAGACCACTCACTCCCATCCCCCACACACCCCACCCATCCCAAATGGGATACAAGATACGAATGTGGGGTTTGGAAAGAGAAATATTGTACCCACCCATGTGGTAAAATCCACATTGGCTAGAAGGCCTCTCATTGGTTAAAAGGATGCAATTACTTAGACAGGAGATATCATGCCCCACTCTCACCCAATAAGAATCCTTATAGCTTACATGGATTCTACCGAGTTGGTAGAAAAGGTATTTTTCATTTGGAAATGCGCTAGGCACATTCTCAATAGGAAATGGAGTTGATTGATTTCCATAATTCCATAAAGGCTTAATTCCAAAAATAAACCCAAATATTTTAGTTAAACTATAAGAAATCCTAAAAACTTTCAAAATTACGATAAACTACCATGGTGCAAAAAAATTAGTTTTTTGGCAGTTTCGTGCAATTTATTGCTGATGTGGCACCTTATTTCTGGTAATTTTTCATAATTTTTGAAAGTTTTGTGGTGGTATCTTGTGCATTTTAAATGTTTTTGGGGCTTTCCTAGTTCAGCTAAAATGTTTGGATTTTTTTTTTGAATTAAGCCTCCCATAAATTCCAAATGCCATATATATGTGTCATACGTCTAGTGTTGAAATTATAGAGAAATACTTCAGGTTAGACATCTGATGAAGAGAGAGGCAAACGTCTGGATGTGCACAGAAGAGTGTTTCAGAACACCAGAGCAATAGCGGACGTTTGAAAGCCAGCAAGACAGACGTCTGCAAAAGCCGCGAAGTCCAATCTATAGCGCAGCAGACGTCTGCCCAAGTGTGGGTCAGACGTCTGGTCGAGGCGCTGAAGAGATATAAAGTCGGGACAGACGTCTGCCCAAGTGTGGGTCAGACGTCTTATTTACCGTCGGAGACTGGACTGAAACGAGAAGGTGTCTAGCCTAAATTTGGGGGCAGATATTATACGGAACATATACATCCACCTCTCCAAAGACGCCAAGTTGATTTATAATACCATATATCGGGGATTTGAACAGATGTGACCGATACAACGTAACTTATCAGATCCCCCTCTTTGAAGGGTTTTTAATTGTGGGGACGTTCTTCCCTGCAGGCGCAAGCCCCTGCAATTAATTATACTATCACATTGCAATAACAACTTTTACCTGCTCCAGGCAGATCATTCTGTGTCATGTTATATTGTTTATTTTGGGGTTTCCTATGAATTGTATACGGAGACTAGTTTATGTCGTCGCTCGTAGGGCGCGGATTAGTCCAAATCCGTATATATATTATAAATTTGGGGTCGAACTTAGGACGCGGATCTTATGTAAATGAGTTCCATCGGTTCCAAATATGTCATCTGATGATCGTTAATTATCTTTGAGACTGAGATCAACCCATGAATATGGTTAAGGCCCGTTAATTCTGTTTTGGATTAAAATCAACTTAACAAGTATAAGCTAAGGGTCGTTGGTCGTCTTTGAGACTAAGATCGACTTAAATTTAATGATATTTTTATCATATATGAGAAGCAGAAGTTTTGATACTTAATTTAATTTTAATTAAGTAATCAAACAATGGTTTACTGTTCAAGTGCGCAAGTGCTTATGGAATGCACATGTCATTTTGTTTTATTTGAAAAGAGTGTGCATATGTGTTGCACGTAATTACGTACTGTTTTGGGTCAGGGTGATGCGCACATGTATATCACGTGGATCACATTTTTTATGGGTTCAGAGTTATATCTGTTCGCATGTATGTATACGCGCATGTATTTAACAAGTCAACGTGCGTATCACGTGACGTTCGCACGTCATGGGTAGTTTTCAACAAATACATACACGTGTATATCATGTGACGCACATGTCTTTATCGCCAGCATCCAACAAGTGTGCACACGTAGGTATCACATGATGCGCATAACTCCAGGGCATTATTTTCCCAAGGACAGCAATTTTTTATTAAGTGTGCACCGGTTTGGGTGCGCACTTGTTTTCATCAGAAAGCAGAAGTTTTCACCAAGAAGCAATGGCTTCTGTTTTATGTTCTTTGTTTTATTTTTCCAACAAGCAAAAAATTCGATTTTTATCTGTTTTCAAGTCATATGCATGTGTTTTATAGTGCGCATCCTATTTTTTTTAGATCTTAGGATCGATTTCGCACAGAAGTATAAACTTAACAAGGGACGAATCCTGAGATCATTTGATCTTTTAACAGCGAATCAATGGATTCGAAAAAGTAGCAAAGACTTTTGTCTAAAAGCAAAAGCTTTTTTTTAATGGAGGGAAAGAGAATTATTTCTCTTTATTTCTACCTTTGCATACTTGTCGCGGAGGAAGAAAAAGACTTAGAATTTTTCCAAAGCTTATGGGGGTTTCGAGACTCTGATTTCTTCATATGAAGCTCCTATTTATAGGAGAGAAGAAATTAGGGTTTGTTTAATTTGTTTTGATTTCAATCTGATTTTAGATTGATTTAAAAAATTTAATTGATCAAGGGTGACATGCGCACTGTTGGATCTTTGATCCACAGATTTTTTTCGTTAATGTATTTAACCAACAGAATATTTTCCTGTTAATTAAGGATTTGATTGCTTATTAATTAAGATTTATCCTCTTTTAATAAGCGTCTGTCTTAGGTGATGCTCATGCATTTGCACCGTTAGATATTTGATCCTAAGTTTATTTAACCTGTTATTGATTAAGTGCGCGATGCGCATGTGCGTTAGACGCACACATCACACTTAATGACTTTTGACATGTGCGAGTGTCACTGATGTGCACATGTGTTGCTCAGGTGTCATCAAGTGCGTACTTGCGCAAACCAACGACCCATGATTTTCAGTGTTGTCAATCTCTTTTTCGGCACTTCCTTTTGGTCAAAGCTTCCCATTTTAATGACATGCAATATTTTTTGTGCCAAGACTCGAACACTTCTTCTTATAACTTAGAGAAGTGCCTCCATCTCCTTCGCATCCACATAGAAAAGAATATGGATTGCAATCACTTACATACTCTTTGACAGCCATGGTAGGCATCCATTGAAGAAATCATTCCCCGTTTTGCTGCACGCTTAGTGAAACCAGGTCTCACGGATGCTTAGTGTGACACAGTGATGTACGAGCTTATGGCCCGCAGAGGATCTCCTCTTCCCGCCGACTCTATATGGCTTAGCATGATCTTTCTCACTATTCTCGATGACATTCCTCCTCATCCGGCGGAGATGACTTTAGCGATGCTCGACGTGGTGGAGGACAAGGTCGACTGTTTTTAGGAGGCGGGTCTGATCATGAAACCTTTAAGGGACCTCTCCATCCACATATTGAGTCAGATACGGGCTCAACGGGCTGTTATGTCTTCTTTTGCCGACAAACACGACACTGATCGGCGGGGAGCGACTTTTCGCGGGAATCGTCGTTTTGACATGGTCGAGAGGGCCAATAGAGAGTTAGAGAATTTTGTATTCTGTTTCACTAATCTCTGTAGTCCGGATCCCGTGTTTGGTGATCTTTTCCCTATGAAATAAATGTTTATTTACATACATATTTTTATTGTTGTCTAATGAATATTTCACCTCTAACAAATGTCATTCCACTGATTGCTCATTTAAATATATGTGTACTTTACATGTGCGCATGTACGTACGTATGGCAAGTGTATGTGCATGTGCTTTGCACGTGCACTTCGCACTTAAGAATTTCTGCCAAGTGTGAATGCCAATGATGCACGCGTATGCTGCGCACGTGTCATGCATTAACCTTCACACGTGCACATGCTCTTAGATTTATTCTTCATCAAGTGCGCACTTGATTTGGATGCGCACTTAAACAGATGCGAATATGTCTGTCGTCGATGAATCTGCTGCGAATTAAATATTTCCATATTGTGATTTATCTTTATTTATTATAGAATTAGGGTTTGTCTATATAAGGGGACCACTCATATGTATTCTTTACTGCCAAATTTAATAGAAAGAGATCATTGTATTGAGAAGGTGACGGCTAGAGTTTGTGAGATCTAAAGAGATTTGTGGGAAATCTCCTAGAGTTGCTTGGTGTACTTGATTCAACAATTACAGTAGACATTGCAGATTCCGCTCTGTCGGGAACTAGCCATACGGTGGGTGAATCTCGTTAACAAATTGCTCATCTTTTTTATTCTTATTTATTTATTCTCGCATATTTTTTAATTTGTCTTTTCGTTGTTAATTGCGTGATTGGTTTGTCGATTGCGTGATTTGGTTTGTCGCGAGCATTGTTCCATGGAACGACTTCCTTTCCAAACAATTGGTATCAGAGCATGGTTAAGGAACCTAGATTCTTCAATTCCACGATCTAGGTTGACAGTGGGTAACGACGCCTATATACTCTTCCTCGCTTTTTTAGATCATTGTTTTGAAGGCTTTGGTTCAGATCAAGGGAAAAGTTATGTTTTACTGCAACGTTAGATAAAAAGATGGTGAAGGATAAAATAAGAATTGAAAAATTCAATGGCCACATGATGGCGCATGCAGATGTAGAACTACCTATACCAAAAGGATCTGTATCTTCCGTTGCAAGAAGAAAAGCCCGAGAAGATGACCGATGAGGCGTGGAACTTTTTAGATAGGAAAGCCCTGGCGACGATCAGATTGTCGTTGACTCTGCAAGCAGCCTTCAATATCTCAAATGAGAAGACAATCATGGCGCTAATGACGACGTTAGCAAAGTTGTATGAGAAGCCTTCAATATCAAATAAGATATACTTTATGAAGAAGCTTTTCAACAAGAAGATGGCATAAAGTGGTTCAATGACAGAACATTTGAATGAATTCAATAGCGTGACGAGCCAATTCAAATCAGTTTCAATTACGTTTGAAGATGAGGGTTCGTGCCCTTTTATTTCTATGTTCGTTGCCGGAGAGTTGAAAGAACCTCATAATGGCGGTTATCAAATCGATCTCAGGGACTCTCACATTTAATGATACGGTGAGTTGCATATTAAGTGATGAGATGTGAAGAAAAGCTGTGAGCGGGAGTTCGGGAACTTCTGCACTTTCAGTGGAGAATCATGGTAGAACGATTGAAAGGGGAAAAGGGAAGAAGGGCAAGTCTATAAGCCGAGAAAAATATCAAGGAAAAATGCAAGGCGCGTGTTGGAATTGTGGGTAGAAAGGTCACAGGAAAAGCGACTGCAAATCTCCAAAGAAATGCTCGGATGAGAAGGCGAATGAAAATGAAGCGAATGTGGTATCTACACAAGAACAAGAGGAACACGGTCTTTATCTATCGGCGAGCAAGAATACAAAGACGGATACTTAGTTTCTAGATCCGGACGTATCTTGTCATTACACTTCGGGCCGACATTACTTCAGCAAGTATGTTCAAGGCAATCTTGGACATGTGATGGTAGAAAATGGTCAGCCGTATAAGATCGTTGACAAAAGGACGATCATCTTGCAATCGTCAGGATGAAGTCAAATAAAGCAGAAAAACGCGAGACGCATTTCAGATCCGAAGAAAGGTTAATTTTTACAAGTCAGCTGGTGTCACACCCCGGTTCCCAGTGTACGGAAACGGTGACATGGCAGGCCGCAACGTATTTACTAAGAAATAAATACGTTAAGCGTAATCAAACAATATATATAAAATGCACAAGAATGACAAGAGATATAAAATAAACAGCAACTTTTATTAACATTCATCTTTACAATACAACTGGTTTAAAAAGGAAAGATACAATGATATAAAGTAATGCCTAAATAGTGGCATACAAACTGAAATAAGTACAAGATGAGCTAGAAGTTCGGCTGGGCAGTGAACTGGTCCAAGTCCTCCTAGTTCGGCTCGATCTCCTGAGAGTCTGGTCCTCCTGATGAACATTTCAAAGAAAAAAATAGACAGGAATGTCGTCAGCGAACTAGCGCTCGGTAAGTCCCAAAAAAAAGAATGGAATAGAATAAGTAATGAGAATTGAACTGATAAGTTGTACATGTATATGCTTGTTACTCTAACACAGTTATTTGTAGCTTGGTACAGAAGGTATTTGTGTATACGAGAGAAGTCCATCTTACCCCGTGGACTCTGGTAATATGTAGTACAACGCCGCGTCAAAACCCACGGGACAACAGCACGAGAGTTCATGTAGGTGTCTTTTAAGTGACCATCTCGTGCCACGTTAATACATTTCGTACCAATCTACCCCGTTATTACCGCGTAATATGTTGTATAGATTATATTACAAATCTTGCCGAAACCATGGATACATGTTCAGGTAGTCAGGTTCAGGTTGTAATCTTGTAGTCAAGAATTCATGTCAAGTTATAACCATGGTTCGGTCAAGTCAAGTCAAGCCTTCATGTTTGATATTAAAGTTTGAATTCAAGTATTCAGATTCATGTTCAAGTATACATGTTAGACTATGGATTCATATTTGAAAGGGACTCTGATTTGAGTTTGGATTCAAGTTTGATTTAGATTCAGACTTGAGTCAGACACTTATAACTGATTTAGATCCTGAATTAGGTTCGGGAGTTATCGGTAACTGCTGCACATGGACAACAGGATTTGTGTCTTTTTCAAGACAATTACCATTGATAACTCCGTTAAGTTTTCTACCTTAAATAGGCATGCACTCACTTTCTCCGGATTCCTGGGGCTTAAGAGAATTGATCCCGCTTAAACCTATATTTACTAAAATCCTTAAATGTTGTTTTATATAACTCGAGAGCGTTTTATAAAAAAATATTTTTAATATAGTTTCAAAATAATCTCGAGAAGTTATTTATATTATTTAGAATTTTCATGGATGTGAATTTTAAGGATTTGGGGTATTTTAGTGATAATTACATAGCTTGAAAAGTTCATGATATTTTATTGTAAAACTTGTCTTTTGTTGGTATCTTGATGGTATTTTAGTTAAACTTGTAATTCTTTCAGTTTAAAAAAATGCAAGTTTATTCTAGTTTGAAAATATATGGATTTGTACTTTTTATATAATTATTAAAAATTAAATTTTATTTAAGTAGGAAAATGCGTTTTTCTTAAAAACCGTATTTAAAACCTTTCGAGACCGAATGCTCCATGAGGAGGTCTGCATCTCGCTCTACTAGTCCAAGAATATGCGATAATCCGCACCATCTAATAGCGGGTCCCCTAAAAAGGGTTGTAGAGGCATATTTGTAAAGGAATTTAAAATACAATTTAAAAGATAACTGGATTTTATAGTAAATGGTATTTTCTTGTAAAGTTGTACTTGTAACAAAAATTCCAACTAAGATGTATCGTGCTATGGAACCATGTGTGTATGTGAGGGGTAGGTCATTACCCCGTGAAGTTTTCTAAAGGTAAAGTATTAACAAAAATACTAAAAGAGGTGATGTTTGAAGTTCATGGTATTTAAACGAAAAAATTAAATTAAAGTTATTTTGCATGGAATTCTAGGTTAAAATTTATTCTAAACATTTATAATTAAGATTACAAATATTGTGTAACATTTATATGAACAATATGCAAGAAAAAGTGAGCTTTTAGAGTTTAAAAGTTAGTTATCGGTATTAACTCCACTTACCGATATTCGTTTGAAAATGAATTTTTAAAGAAGAGAAAGAAAGATTGGAAGGGACTTACTACTAGATTAGCTCAAAGAAAGGTTGAAGAAGAGAGGGTTGCCGTCGTGGCGTCGCAAGATCGCCGAAATTTGCTTCGATCCTCGCCGGAAGTTGATAGCTTGCTAACTCTTCTTTTTACTCCACTTGTACTTAAGAAATTTTGAGAATTTTGGCTAGAATTTTCAGAATGATATTGAGTGAAAGGGTGGGTGGTATTTATAGTGTGGAATTAGCATTTTGGAATTAAAATGCATTGAAAATGTGATAAATTGGGAATTGAAATGGCCTGTTTAATTGCAGGGCAATCAAATAGTGCATGGGAGTTAGGGGTAGGGGAAACGTCGAGTGTACAAAGCCCGAGTCTTATTGGCCATGTTTGGACCGTCCCCGCCGGTCATAAAAGAAGATCCGCTGGTCGTTTGTGGGCTTTGGTGCTCTGGATTTTGGCCATATGTACATCTCTCTGTTTAAACCATTTTCCACATGTTTGATTTTTTCGACTTTTCATTTTTATGTGTATTGCACGTGTAAACTTTTGGGCTTCCAAAAAGTTTAAAAATAAATCAAAAAAAATAATGTGTTTGATGGGATTCGAACACAGGGGCTACGTCACAGCAATGCAAGAGCTTTACCGGTGAGCTACAAATTGTTTCTTACTGTTATTTAATAAAGTTAACTTATAACTCAATCTCAGGCAGTATAACTCATTTCTGTACATTAAACTGGAAAATCTGTACAGTAAATTCAAAGTCATTAGATTCTACCCTCCTAATAAATATTTCATCCTCGAAATTTACATTTATATAAGGACTAATTTACAAATAAGTAAAGGTATCTTGCACGCATGTCTTCTTCTCGTTCCCAAGTTGATTCTTCTGATGAATCTTTTCTCCACATCACTCGGACCAAGTTTACTTCCTTGTTCTGTAATGTCTTTACTTTCGGTCCAGGATCTCAACGGGTTGTTGCTCGCAAGTCAGGTCAGTTTGGACTGTGAGCTCGAAGTGATCAAGGATGTAGTTGGGGTCGCTCATATATCTTCGTAGCTGGAATATGTGGAACACGTTGTGCACTCATTCCAATAAGGGTGGTAGTGTCAAACGGTATGCCACTTCTCCAACACGTTCGAGTATGTCGAACGGTCCTATGTATCATGGACTGAGCTTACCCCTCTTGCCAAAGCGGATCACTCGTTGGTTTGGAGATATCTTTAAGAAAACATGATCTTCAGGTTGGAACTCTAGATGTCTATGCTTTGCATCTGCCCAATACTTCTATCTGTCTTGGGCTATACGCATTATTTCCCTGATTGTGCGAACTACGTCCACAGTTGCCAGGATCATCTCTGGTCCAAGGAGTTCACGATCTCTGATGTCGTCCCAACTTAGTGGTGATCGACGTTTCCTGCCGTAGAGTGCTGCAAATGGTGTCATTCCAATACTTGCCTGATAACTGTTATTATATGAAAACTCCACAAGGTGTAGGTGATCTTCCCATGAACCTCCGAAGTCTAACATACAAGCTGTTAGCATGTCCTCCAGAATGTGAAAAGTTCGCTCAGACCGTCCATCTGTTTTTGGATGGTAAGCTGTGCTGAAGTTCAGACTCGTTCCCAGGCTACCTTGCAGACTCTGCCAAAACTGTGATCGGAATCTGGTATCACGATCGAAGACGATACAAACCGGTACTCCATGTAATCTCACGATCTCCTGCATGAGTTCATGGATGTCAAATATTGTACATTTTGAGGTTAAATCTTACTTTAGATTCATGCTTACCTCCATGTACTTCTTTGCTAACGTGTCGATAGATTGGCCAACTCAAAATGGAATAAAGTGAGCCGACTTGGTGAGTCGATTCACAATAACCCATACTGCGTCGTTACCCTTTGTGCTGCGAGGAAGGGCTCACGAAGTCCATGGTAATGTGCTGCCATTTCCATTCTGGGATTGGTAACGGCTGAAGTAGACCAGCAGTTCTATGATGTTCAGCCTTCACTTGCTGACACACCAAACACTTGGCTATGCTCCTTGCTACTTCATGCTTCATTACATGCCACTAGTAGTATTGTCGTAGATCCTTATATATCTTTATACCACCGGGATGTACTAAGTAAGGAGAGTTGTGAGTTTCTTTCATCAACTCTTCTCGAACATGACCATATGGTACACATAATCGACTTCTATATCTCAAGGATCCATCTTCGTGGATGATGAAGTCAGTTTGAAGGCCACTTTCTACCTGTTCTCGGATCTTTATAACTTGGCATCATTTGCTTGAGCTGCCTTGATCTGATTGACAAGAGTAGACTGAACTTGTAAGTTCATCAAATACGAAGCGTTACATAGCACAACTACTTCGATCTCCATTCCGTGCAATTTCTGCTGTAGCTCCCACTGAATGGTGAGATTCATTGCTAATGGCTGGCGACTAAGTGCATCATGAACTACATTCACCTTCCCAGGATGATACTGTAGGTTGATATCGAAGTCCGCCATGGATTCTATCAATCTTCTCTGCTGCATATTTAATTCTTTCTGAATAAATACATACTCCAGACTCTTGTGGTCAGTATATATATCCACTCGTTCTCTCAAGAGGTAGTGGCGCCAAATCTTAAGTGCAAAGATAATGGCTGCCAATTCCATATCATATGTTGGATAGTTGCGCTCATGAATTTTCAGCTGTCTTCATGCAAAAGCTATAAATTTTCCATGCTGGTGTAGAATACATCATAATCGCTTACTGGACACATCACAATGTACGACGAAACCTCCAGATTGATCCGGTATCACAAGGATAGTGTAGGGTGTTTTTCGTCACCCCATTAAGATGGGAATACGCGTGCTTGTCAGGCGCATTACAGATTCCCCCTGCCTAGGGTAAGCCGGGGTTTAATGATTGTAGGGATCCGAATCTCCGGCAGCTGCGGACTAAGCTGCCGTTAATTACCCCTCGCCTTTGGAGTGAGGGAACCTCTGATCGATGGGTTAAACTGGTCATGCGAACTCAATGTACAGTGTTGTGTTTTGAAGGGGTTTTGGATATATCGGGGACCCCGCAGAGTTTTTACAGGGGTCCTGCTACCCGGATAGCGGGCTAGGGGTCAAGGGGGTTAGCAGCCCCCTTGCGGAGTGTGGGGCAGCGTCCCGTTAGAAATTTTTTCTAACAGGGACAGTGCCATGGAGTATGTGTGTGTGTACATATGTATACATATATGTATATATATATAAAAGGGGGAAAAGGCATCCAAAGGATGCGTGAGGCCAGTGCCAGCGCTTTGAGCGCAAGAGCGCTGGCGCACTGAGCGCCAGCGCGCCACGTGTTAGCACATGGGCGCTCGGGCGCTAGCGCTCTGGGCGCTAGCGCGCCACGTGTGAGCACGTGGGTGCTCGGGCGCTAGCGCTCTGAGCGCAAGCGCGCTAGCGCGCCACGTGTCAGCACATGGGCGCTCGGGCGCTAGCGCTCTGGGCGCAAGAGCGCTAGCGCACCACGTGTCAGCACGTAGGCGCTCGAGCAGCAAAAGAGACTTGGTCCCTGCAATGGGAGTTGTACTCCCAGAAAGGAGCACTTATTATTCTGTGTGTGTGTGTGTGTGTATATATATATATATATATATATATATATATATATATGAGGAGTTAAACTCCTAAGATGTTTTGAAGCTGATGATGGGCTTCTCCCCTTGAGCCCTAGTTCTTCCCCAAAGTGGGGTTTCTGGAGATGGGTCTCCTTCTTCTTCCTTTGTTGGCCGGATCTTGAAGATCAAGAAATATGAGATTCTAAAAATCTCTCCTTTCTGAGATCTAATAGCAGATCTGAGTTCCCCTTTGTGGGTTTTGTGGTGAAAAACTAATTAGTTTTGGATAAGGAAGAGTAAAACTCTTGATTTAATTAAAAAAAAGAGGAAGGTTTAGAATCTTGAGGATGGAGAAGATCACAGATCTAGATTTTTCTTTGGAGAGAGAAAAAGTTGTTGGGATATTTTCATTATCCTTGCCTTTATAGGCTATACACTTTACATATAGCCCCTTGGGCTTTACAAAAATGGCATTTTAGCCATCCCATGGCTTATGCGCCATTTCTTTTTGCACATAAGCCATGGGCTTACAAAAATTTGGCTTTATGCCCATTTCGCATACATTCATGCATAAAAAAAATTACATAAAAAAATTATTTATTACATGATCTATATTTTGGCATGGAGGAGGCTGGCTGCGGGCTCGACTTGGGCATGGGCCCGTTTGACCTGGGCTTGGGCCCACCTGGCTTGGGGGTTGACCTTGACTTTGACTCGGTCAACCGGTGTGCAAATTTTTATCCCAACAAATTGCCCCCCATCAATAAATGCACACAGCATATTTGAGTTGTGTGCATGAAATTGATGGATCTTGAAGCTGAACTTTGAGGTGGAACATCATTCCGGGGGCGAAGCATCATCCCGGGGAGCATGATTCCCGGGGATCGGAGTATCATTCTGATTCGTGGAGCATAATTCTAAGGTCGGAGTATCCCTCAGGGAGCATGATTCCCGGGGGTCGGAGCATCATTCCGATGAGCAGAGCATGATTCCAGGGATCGAAGCATCATTCCGATGAGCGGAACATGATTCCAGGGGATCGGAGCATCATTCCGATGAGCGGAGCATGATTCCAAGGGTTGGAGCATCATTCCGAAGAGTGGAGCATGATTCCAGGATTCGGAGCATCATTCCGAAGGGTGGAGCATAATTCCAGGATTCGGAGCATCATTCCGAAGGGTGGAGCATGATTCCAAGGATCGGAGCATCATTCCGAAGGGCGGAGCATAATTCCAGGATTCGGAGCATAATTCCGAAGAGTGGAGCATAATTCCAGGATTCGGAGCATCATTCTGAAGGGTGGAGCATGATTCCAGGGATCGAAGCATCATTCCGAAGAGCGGAGCATGATTCCAGGATTCAGAGCATCATTCCGAAGAGCGGAGCATAATTCCAGGATTCGGAGCATCATTCCGAAGAGCGGAGCATGATTCCAGGGTTCGGAGCATCATTCCGAAGGGTGGAGCATGATTCCAAGGATCGGAGCATCATTCCGAAGAGCGGAGCATAATTCCAGGGGATCGGAGCATCATTCCGATGAGCGGCAGACATTCTGACCGAAGCATAATTTCGATACAGAGGTTGATTCCCAGGCGAAGTATAATTCCGACAGGGAAGGCAGGTACTCCAAGGTGAAAAATGATTCCGATACGGGGTACATTCCGAGACGAAGCATGATTTCGACGCAGAGCTTGCTGGTTTGATTTGATTCGGGTTGACATCAGCATCGCTATACTGGAATATGGTACCAGAGCGAATCATCATTTGCCATGAGAGGATTTGGGGATTTTTTTTGCCGGCATCTGCATTGCTGTACTGGAATAATGCCAGGAGCAACTCATCATTTGTCCCGGGAGGATTTGGGAATTGGTTTTTGTTTGGCATCAATATCGCTACATTGGAATATGGTATCAGGAGCGAATCATCATTTGCGCTTGCTTATCAGGAAGCGATGGTTTAGGAGACAGGTTTTAGGTCCTTATCACCTAAGACTTTTCAATTTTATGAGCCGTAAGGGTCTCACAAAGCATTTTCTCCCTACGGGTCGTAAGGATCCCGTAGGTGTATTTTCTCCTTAGGAGTCGTGGGGACTCCTAAGTGTGTTGCTCCTTTGTGAGTCGTAAGGATCTCACGCGAGAATTTTCTTCTCACAAAGTCGAGAGGACTTTGCGAGTTCATTTCATATCTTTTTTTTACGAGTTTGCGCCCTTTCGGGTTTTCACAAACTCGCCGGCAGTCCTGCTGTTTTTACTCACGGAGCCCTTTCGGGTTTTCATCCGTGCCCATTTTGCTTGTGGGCATACCTTCTTTTTTTTCTTCTTCTCTTTTTTTTCTTTTTCCTTTTTTTTTGAATCTTCCCTGCCGGTGGGACTTTGAATGTGGTCTCGCCGGTAGGACTTGGGAGAGATTGGGATCGTTTTACGCCCGTGGATTGTATACAGTTTTGCAGGATGTATGATCCAGACCGTAGGGCCATAAAAATTTCGGGACTTTGTTGGCGTCTGCATCGCTGCACTGGAATATGGTACCAGGAGCGACTCATCATTCGCCACTTGAGGATTTGGATTTGGAATTTGGCTGACTTCTGCATCGCTGCACTGGAATATGGTACCAGGAGTGACTCATCATTCGCCACTTGGGGATTTGGATTTGGAATTTGGCTGGCTTCTGCATCGCTGCACTGGAATATGGTACCAGGAGCGACTCATCATTCGCCATTAGGGTATGGGATTTGGAATTTGGTTGGCGTCTGCATCGCTGCACTGGAATATGGTACCAGGAGCGACTCATCATTCGCCATTGGGGTATGGGATTTGGAATTTGGTTGGCGTCTGCATCGCTACACTGGAATATGGTACCAGGAGCGACTCATCATTTGCCACTTGGGGGTTGGGGAGCGATGGCTTAGGAGACAGGTTTAGATCCCTACCACCTAAGTCTTTTCAATTTTATGGGCCGTGAGGGTCCCATAAAAGCATTTTCTCCCTGCGAGTCATAAGGATCTCGCATGTGTATTTTCTCCTTATGAGTCGTGGGGACTCCTAAGTGTGTTTTTCCTTCGTGAGTCGTAAGGATCACACAAAGGTTTGTTCTCCTCATGTATCGTGAGGACACATGAGTGGGTCTTCTCAATGGAGCATAATTCCAAAGGCGGAGACCGGCCGCGTAACTGGTGATTATGGTGGGGCATAGGTATGATAAGAATTATTTGAGCCCGTGGATTGTATACGGTAGTCAATTTAGGGACTGGCCGTAGGGCCGGGAGAATTTTGAGAAATTGGATTTTGGTTGGCGTCTGCACCGCTGCACTGGAATATGGTACTAGGAGCGACTCATCATTCGCCGTTTTTTTTGTTTTTGTTTTTGCTTTGTTTTTTGTTTTACCGCGATTACCCTATTATTTCAGCTTTTCTTATCGTGAAGATCGCGATTGCCCTATCATTTCGGCTTTTATTCGCGGTTGCCCCATCATTTCGGCTTTATTTTCATCTTTGTTTTACTCGCTGATTCTTATTGCGAGTTGCCCCATCATTTCGGCTTTTCTTTATTTTTCTTTTATTTACACATTTTTTTTACATTCCCAGTTTAACGACTTAGAGGTCGATTGTTCCCGGTTTAATGACGTGGTGATCGACTGTTCCCAGTTTAATGATGTGGTGGTCGATTGTTTTCAGTGAAAGGCAGATGTCTGAGAGAATCGGTTTCACGAAGATCTTCGGTCTCCGTTTGTGTAAAATTGGCGGTTGTGACTTGACTGTTTATTAACACGCCTTTGGACAGTTTTATCTCTCCTGCCTTGTATTGCTTTTCGACCCAATCTTTGAAGACGAAGCAGTCTTCAATGGCATGACCTATCACTCTGTGATATGGGCAGTATTTGGGGTCGTCGGTCATATTCGCTTCCTGCGGTCTTTTTGACTCTGGCAGTTGTAAACCATTCCTCATGGCGTCTTTGAATATTTTACGGATCTTGTCCCTTCTGAAGGAATAGACCTTGTCCAGCTTCTCTTTCAGTGGAGATTCTCCTCCCTCTCCGAACACTGGCTTTCGAGGCTGGTTGGCACTAGGCCCGCTTATCCCTCACTTATTTCGGTTAGCCGAAGTGTTGAAAGACTCAGAATCGTCGGGATTTCTGCCTTTGCGATTATCGTCCTTTCGGTTTCTCCAGGACCTATTGTTTTTTTGGGAGTCAGAGGAGGACTCTTGCTTTGAGCGTTCCAACATCTGGACTTTCCTGGTCAGCTCTTGGAATGTTTTGAGACCCGCGGTGCATAAAAACGGGGCCATCCAATTGTTGAGATTTCCGACGAGGAGACTGACAGATTGGTCCTGCTCTATCGGCGGTTCACATTTGACGGAGAGATTGCGCCGTCGGGTTATAAAATCCGTACTTCTTTCGTTGTTCTTCGGCTTGGTCCTTACGAGCTCGGCAATGGTGATCTTATCGCTGACGCTCATGAACCTTTGTCGAAACAAAGATTCCATTTGGACGAAAGTAGTAACGGAGCCATCCGGTATGCTCGCGTACCAGTCGAAAGCAACATCGGTCAAGTTATTAATGAACTGGCGAAGGAGAAGCGCATCGTTGCCCACAGTGTTCCCGCATAAGGCTTTGAAGTGGGCGATGTGCTGATTCACATTTCCCGTCCCATCGAATCTTCCGAATTTGGGGATGACATAGCCGCTAGGAAATTCTACCAGATCATACCGAGCAGGATATGGTCTCCCACTACTGCTGATATCTTTTTGCGCTTCGGCTTCGGCCGCCAATGTTTTGACTTTGCCGACAACCAAATCCATGATTTGATCTTGAATTAGCGGGCTACTGTCATCGGTAGCCAAGACATCTCCCAAGATAGGATGCGACTGATTTTCATGCGGTTTGCCCACTTTTGGATTTGAGGGAATAGGCGCCGGCTGCTTTAGGGCACCATTTCCCGGTTCACGAGCAGAACCCTGCGCTTGATTGGGCAGCTGAGAGGCAAGTTGGGCTGTGAGCTGTAAGACGACGTTTGTCAAGTCGTCAATTTTTGAGTAAAGCTTGGCCATCTCCTTGTCTTTGTTTCTGAGCTGCTTTCGGAGCTCTTGGAGAAGTTGCTGCTCTGTGTTCTTGGGACGGAAGATTGGCTCATCTTCGCTTTCCGAGCCCGACTCCTCATGAACTGAGAGCTCTCTCTGCTTATCAGCCTCACTGGGAGGGTCTTCATTACCTTCCAGAGGAGGCTGGCCTTGGAATGTGGCAGCCATATTCACGCCAGATTGGATTTGGGATGTGGTGGCCCCGTCCTTGCTCTTGCTGTGCGTGCCCACCATGTAGATAGTGTGGATAACACATTCAGCCATCCCCTCATTTTGGCGGGGTAACCTTGTTCCTCGAACCTCATGAGGTTCAGCCTAGCAGGAGCCCTAGCCCTTTTGTTGGCTCTCCATCTGAGCCTTTTCTGCCTTAGCTTCTCAATTTTAAGGGCTTGGCGGGCATCTGTTTCCTAGGAAGCCACCGTGAGTCGATTAGCGGGGAGCTTAGAGAAGATACCCGATCGAGCAGTTGTCATGGGCACCGCCGGAGCTTGCTCGGGATGCCTTGTTGCTTTGCTGGTGTTGATGGCCTTGCCCCCAGCTGGGGCCAAAGAAAGTCGTTCAAACACCGACTTGAGTTTGAGTTAGGGCATCTTCGAGACCGCCACATTTGGCCTCTTGCCTTTCGAGACCGGCTTGTCTATCACCGGGCCTTGAGGTGCAGGGATGGCATTAGCCGAGACAAACAGGATAGAGCTGAATGGTAGCGGCGACTCTTCCCATTGTCGCCCGAGACTGGCCGGAAGGACCGTTCTGGCGTCCATCTTCATCATGTAGAAGATGGGAGCTGAGTTCATCTTCGGAGACATTGTTGAAAGGTGATTGCTTGAAAATCCTGCATGACAGAGCATTATTTTAGTATAAATATAGATATGTATATTGATTGAGTTCGCATGAACGTTTAACCCGAAATATGGAAGGAGAGATCAAAGTCCCACCGGGCGTGCCAGAATCTGTAGGGTATTTTTCGTCACCCCATTGAGATGGGAATACACGCGCGCTTGTCAGGCGCATTACAGATTCCCCCTACCTAGGGTAGGCCGGGGTTTAATGATTATAGGGATCCGAATCTCCGGCAGCTGTTCCCTGCCGAAAGACGCGACAGAGATGCGGTGAACGTCTAGCCTGAATTTTGGGACAGATGCTATTTGGTTTTATCCGTCCACCTCTCCAAAGATGCCAAGTTGATTTATGGCACCGTGTATCGAAGGTTTACACGGATGCGTCCGATGTAGCAGACTTCGTCAGATTCCCCCTCATGGTGAGGGGTTTTTGATTGTGGGGACGCTCGTCCCTGCAGGCGCAAGCCCCTGCAGTTAATTACGCTACCGTAACGCGGTAGCCACTTTCTCCTTCTCCAGATATTCACTTCGTGTCGTGTGTGTTTGTTTTGTTTGTGGTTGCCCGTGGATTGTATACGGAGACTAATTTATGTCGTCGCCCGTAGGACGTGGATTAGTCCAAATCTGTATTTACTTAGATTTGGGTTTGGTGTTTTAGTTTAAGGATACGTTAGCCATATTGAGGCTAAGATCAACTTAAACATTCGTTAAGGATACGTTAGTCTGATTTGAGACTAAGATCAACTTAACGGAAGAGCATTTAGAGGCTCTATTGTTCCAGTTTAGGGACGTAGTGGTCCATTTAATGTATGGCCGTCGGGACCCGTCACCTCTCTGACGACGTTGAAGGATTACAACGACAGGTGTCAGTGGAGTTCGGAGATGTACCCTTGAACCAAAGTTGATTAGGGAATATGTAGTCCTGTTCGGGACTAAAGTCTGTTTGAATGTTTAAGAATACGTTAGCCGTGTTTGAAGCTAAGATCAACTTAAACGGGATCATTTAGAACCGATAAAAGAGCGTTTGGGGGCTCTGTTGTTCCAGTTTAAGGACGTAGTGGTCCATGGGTAGTTTAAGGACATTGCGGTCCATTGCCAGTTTAGGGACATGGTGGTCCATCGTTCCCGTTTTAGGGATGGATGTTAGTTTAAGGACGCATTAGTCCATGGGTTTAAGGACCCCATAGTCCATATGGTTGTGTTTAAGGACGCATTAGTCTATTAGTTTAAGGACGCATAAGTCCGTGGGTTTAAGGACCCCATAGTCCGTATCTTGGTTTAAGGACGCATAAGTCCATGAGTTTAAGGACCCCACAGTCCGTATCGATGTGTGGTTGTCGGGACCCGTCACCTCTCTGACGTCGTTGAAGGATTACAACGATAGGTGTCAGAGGAGTTCGGAGATGTACCCTTGAACCGAATGTAAACTGATTTAAGAGAGCAGTCTTACTCAGTCAACTTAATTTGAGGACTTACGGCCATGATTGGGCTAAGTCCAGTTGAGAATATTCAACATTTTTATCTTTGGCCTATTAGGCTTGTGCTAGGGCTTTGCCCCTGTTTAATAATACACTGCATTTCATTCTGGCCTGCTAGGCCTTTTTGATTTGGGTTCTGTCCTTTTATAAATGATGCAGAGCATCTGTTTGGGCTCTGCCCTTCTTTAAAATAATGCATTGCATTTAATTTGGCCTGTTAGGCCTTTTTTAATTGGGCTTGGCCCTTCTGTAAATAATGCAGTGCATTAATTGTCTAACATTGGCTTGTCAGGCGCTTTGCGCCAATTATTGAGCGCAAGCGCATGTGGAGGTGACACGTGTCACGCTAGCGCAGTGCGCTGTGCCAGTGCACTGCGCTGTTGCGCTGTGACACGTGGCACGCTCTGGTGAGTTGCGCCAACTTTAAAGAGCAATGCTCTATTTTTAAAAGCGCATAGCGCAAGTGGTTATGGTGCTGACACGTGGCGCTCTCTGGTGGCTTGCGCCAACCCAGGAGCGCAACAGTGCAGTTTTTGCAAGTGCAAGGCACTGTTTCAATAATTTGATCCAATTTCGGATTCAAGAAAAGAATCTTTATGATTCCAGAACCAATGGTTCATAAAAAAGTGCAAGGCACTGTTATTATTATATATTTCTCTTTTTATTGAAGATCATTGATCTTGTTCTTAGATCAATGATCTATTCAGAAGAAATTCTTCTTTTTTTCATAAAGGTTTTTACCTTTTTTCTCTTCTTGAGTTCTTCTCACAATCTTGATGATGATGTCGATGTTGATCTCTTTTGAATTGGGGTCTAGGGGCCTTTATATAGGGCCCATTAATTTGTTAAATTTGTTAAAGAGATCATTCTCTGAGTGATTTGGGGAATTTCCCCACTGTTGGATCTTTGATCCAAGGGCTTTTGTTTTACAGAAGACAATTTTCTTGTTTTAGTAAGAACAGAAAGATCTTACAAGAATTTTAATTCTGTTTGGCGCAGATGCACCAGCGCTTGACACGTGTCGCGCAGCGCACAGCTTGCACAACTGCGCTTGACACGTGTCGCGCAGCGCAGCTTGCGCAGCTGCGCTGACACGTGTCGCGCAGCGCAGCGCTTGCGCACCTGAAGCGTTGCTTCCTTTAATTTTGTTTTAAATAGAGCCTTGCTCTGATTGGGCGCGCTGCCTTGGGCGCTGCGCTGACGTATCAGCTTTTGACACGTGGCGCGTTACGCGCAGCGAAAGGGATTTGAAGCGTTGCTTCAATTTTTGAATTTTTGAAATTCAAACAGAGCTTTACTTTGATTGGGGGAAACAAATGCCCCCCATCGTTGCGTTTACGTGGCCCCCCAAACGTGAGCGCAGCGATGGCAGAATTCCAACCGTCGCAGCAACTCTTGGAAGTTGAAAAGGCATTTGATGCCTATAAATAGGACCTTTGGTCCTCAACAGATGATCATCATCTTTTAAGATTTTTACTTTCAAAACTTCAGAGCCTTGCTCTTGCCTTCAAGAACTCCAAGAGTTAGAATTTCTTTAGAAAACACTTTTTAGGTAAAAATTTTAATTAAATTAAATTAATTTTCATTGATCTCAATAGATCCCTGATCTAAAGAAAACCCATTTAGGGTTTCACTTAGCAGTGCTTTGCTCTAAAAGGATCTAAAGAGAACTAAAGAGAACCCTGTTAGGATTCCATCAATAGAGTTCTGCTCTCTGAAAAATTTCATTTATAATTTCTTGATTCATTAATGGAGCTTTGCTCCTTTTAAATCATATAGTAGAACTCTTAAGAGTTGCTGATTTTTGTCGATCTTCTTTTATAGGAGTGATGGACGCTCACATGTACGACCTCGACGAGATTATCTCCTATGGAGACATCCGCCGACTCGGCCGTTCCCAAAATCGAGAATTTACTAATGCCGAGTGTGCCGAGATCATGAGTTGCTTCGACGCATACACCGGTCAATTGCTTCCTCGGCGCTCCCCTCTCCTGAAGCTTATTGTGGGAGCAATTTGGGAAGCACTTCCTCTATTCTGTACTGGTGTGCCACTTGGGGCATTGGATCCCGCCGAGGATAAGGTGCATTCAGTGTATCTAATGAGCCTAATCTCAAAGAGGAGGCGAGGTAACCTTATCGATCTTCTGCACCAAGCTTTTCAACAGTCTACAATACTTGCTGCATATCGGAGAGAGGAGGACATCAGTGGGGATCCCGACGCTTGTGCTCATGAAAGGAAGCACACTAGGATGGTTCGCCAGGCTTAGAAAGTCTTGGACAAGGTTACTTTTGAGTTCCTCAATCCATGTCCTGGATTTGAGGTTATACCGTTGTAGACATTTCAATAATGTTGTTGTTTATTTTTTTATTGATGTAAAAACTTTCCAAGTATGAATGACAACTCTTTTGCCTCCTTCCTTTTATTTTCTGCTTTGTTACTGGCACATTCTTTAAATAAGCATAGCCCGTAGGCGATATAGAACATTCTGTCTTGAACATCTTGGGGAGTAGTGATGGCTTAGGAAGCAGGTTCAGGTCCGCTACCTAAGGATTTTCAACTTCATGAGCCGTAAGGGTCTCATAAAGACTTTTCTCCCTACGGATCGAGAGGATCTCGTAGGTGTATTTTCTCCTTAGGAATCGTAAGGATTCCTAAGTGTATTTTCTCTTATAAGTCGTAAGGATCTTATAAGAGAATTTTTCCTTCTTACGAGTCGAGAGGACCCGTAAGCGGTTGTTTCTCTCCTTGTCGAGATTCGACTTCGGAGAGTGAGACTCGTGAATAGTATGCAAGAGACCATTTTGGGCCGACTTGCAGGATCCCAGTGCTTAGGAAACAAGTTTTTTAATCCTTACTGCTTAAGGCTTTATCTTACGAGTCGAGACGAATCGAGAAGTTCTCGCAAAGACATCAATTTCCTCACGAGTCGAGACGAATCGAGCATTTCTCGCAAGAATATCCTAACGTCACAGTTAACCTCTGCTCTTTACGACAGAAGTCCGTTAGGGTCTGTGGTACTTAGGGTTTTGGCCGTCGTACCGTCGCATCAGCTGATATATTCCTCGATAGGCAATCGTGCTGTTCATGTAACCCTGCGACTGTCGTGTCTCTGATCCCTTCGAGGGCTGGACAAGACGTCTTCAAGCAATCCTCCTTGGTAGTTTGACCGTCGGAAGAGCAAGCGTTAGGAATTTTGCCATGCCGCTTTTTACTTGAGGTTAGGTTCATTTTGGAGAGCCCCGATAAGTCATAACCACTCCGCGCTGGTGTGGGATGATCTCCGATAGTCTTTCAGGTTTTATATGAGTTGCCGTCAAGACCCTAAAGCTAGGAATTTGGCCTTCGCTTCGTTTGCTGGCATTGCGTCTGCTGTATCGAGGCGAATGTCGCGGTTGTCTCTAGGTTGTTGGTGAACCGTCGAGGTTTGGAACTAGGGACATTGCCGTGGCTTCGTTGTTTTATGATGTTGCGTCTGCTGTATCGAGACGAACATAGAGGTGGTGACCACTCCGCGCTGGTGCGAGATGATCTCCAATTGTCTTTCCGGTTTTATATGAGTTACCGTCAAGACCCTGAAGCTAAGAATTTGGCCTTCGCTTCGTTTGCTGGCATCGCGTCTCCTGTGTCAAGACGGATGTAGCGGTTGTCTCTGGGTTGCTGGTGAACCGTCGAGGTTTGGAACTAGGAACCGTGCCGTGGCTCCGCTGTTTGATGAGTCGCATCTGCTGTGTCGAGACGAATGTCGAGATGGTAACCATTCCACACTGGTGTGAAATGATTTTCGGTTGTCTTTCAGGCTTTATATGACTTGCCGCTAAGACCTTGAAGCTAGGAATTTGGCCTTCGCTTCATTTGTTTTGTCATGTCCGAATCCTGTTGGAGGAAGGACACTGTTGTTAACATTGCGTCTGCTGTAACGAGACGAATGCTGAGGTGGTAACCATTCCGCACTGGTGTGAAATGATCTCCGGTTGTCTTTCAGGCTTTATATGACTTGCCGCTAAGACCTTGAAACTAGGAATTTGACCTTCGCTTCGTTTGCTTTGTCATGTCCGAATCCTGTTGGAGGAAGGACACTGTTGTTAATATTGCGTCTGCTGTAACGAGACGAATGCTGAGGTGGAGTTGGGATTTTGCCGTCACTCCGCTTTACTGACCATGGGGTCTTTTGTTGGCGTTGTGTCTGCATCCTGCTGGACTGCGAAGGAACGCCGTTGTTGACATCTCGTCTGCTGTATCGAGAGGAATGTTGAGGTGAAGCTGGGATTATGCCGTCGCTTCGCTTTGTTTCGACCGTGAGGTCTTTTGTTGGCGTTGTGTCTGCATCTTGCTGGACTGCGAAGGAACGCCATTAGCGATCTCTAAGTTGTCTGTGAACCGTCGAGATTTGGAACTAAAGACTATGCCATGGCTCCGTTTGATAGTGTAACATCTGCGTCCTGCTAGAATGAGGAGGCACACCGTTGTTGGTTTCCAGGCTGTAGATATGGCCATTGAGACTTGGAACTAGGGACTTTGCTATGGCTCCGTTTCGTTGCGACTCCGAGGTCAGTTGTTGACGTCATGTCTGCATCTGGTTGGAGTGAGGAGAAACGCCGTTGGTGATCTCTAAGTTGTCGATATTGACGTCGAGATCCTGAAGCTAGGGATCTTCCTTTGCTTTGTTTGTTGACATTGTGTCTGCAATATGGCGACAAATGTCGAGGTTGTCTCTAGGTTGTTTATGAACCGTCGAGATTTGGCTTCGCTTTCTGGTGGAGCCTGTTGGGAAGGTATGGTTCCCTTTTTGTTTATGCCCCTGGATTGTATACAGGGATCGATGTGATCTCACCTGTAGGGCATTAGTTTCATTCATTTTTTTATACTATTATTTTATTTCCGCGATGCTGTATCATTTCAGCTTTTATATCGCGAAGGTCGCGATTGCCCAATCATTTCGGCTATTTTTCGCGGTGCCCAATCATTTCGGCTATTTTTCTTTTTACTCGCTGCTTTTTATTGCGAGTTGCCCAATCATTTCGGCTGTTTTTTTATTTTTACTCACTGCTTTTTATTGCGAGTTGCCCAATCATTTTGGCTATTTATTTTATGTTTACTCGCTGCTTTTTATTGCGAGTTGCCCAATCATTTCGGCTATTTTTGTATGCATACATTTTTACTTGCTGATTTCGTTGCAAGTTGCCCCATTCTTTCGGCTATTTCATATGCATGTGTGGATTGCTGTCTTTTCGCCACAAGCTCGGGATTAGACACTGATTTCGGCATCAGCACCGCTACAACTGGGATGTTACCAGGAGCGAATCATCCTTTGCCTTTGCCGATGTTGAACAAAGGTGGCTTAGCGAACAGGGTTAGGGTCCTGTCAACCAAGGCTTTTGACTTCATAAGCCGTAAGGGTCTCACAAAGGTATTTCTCCCTACAAGTCATGAGGATCTCGTAGGTGTGTTTTCTCCTTAAGGGTCGTGAGGATTCCTAAGTGTATGTTCCCCTGTAAGTCGTAAGGATCTTACAAAAGGGTTTTCTCCTTATCAGTCGAGAGGACTTATAAGGATTGTTCACCATATGAACATATCCCTAGCCACGGGTGGGATTTGGTTAGGGAAATGTTTATTCGTGCCCATGGATTGTATACAAGGGTCAGTGTTGAGCCACTTGTAGGGCAATATCGAAGGTTGTGGGGGTTGCTTAAGCACAGGTTTAGGTCTCTGTAACTTAAGACTTTCAAACTTATGAGCCGTGAGGGTCCCATAAGAGAGTTCTCCTTACGAGTCGTGAGGATCTCGCAAGTGTATTTTCTCCTTAGGAATCGTGAGGATCCCTAAGTGTGTTGCTCCCTTATGAGTCGTAAGGATCTCACGCGGGTGATTTCTCCTTACAAGGTCGAGAAGACCCTGTAAGTGTCCTTTAACGAGGTTGTGCCCTTTCGAGTTTTCACAAACACCCGCCGGTAGTCCTGCTGTTTTTACTCACGGAGCCCTTTCGGGTTTTCATCCGTGCCCATTTTGCTTATGGACATACCGTTTTTTTTTATACTCTTTTTTTTATTCTTTTTTTTACGAGGTCGTGCCCTTTCGGGTTTTCACGAACACTCGCCGGTAACCCTGCTGTTTTTACTCACGGAGCCCTTTCGGGTTTTCATCCGTGCCCATTTTGCTTATGGGCATACCGTTCTTTTTATTTTTTTTCTATTTTTATTTTAATTATTTTTTTATCTCGTCGGCCTGAGGGTGCTGCGGTAGTAGTTTAAAGACGTTTCGGTCGTCAGCTAGTTTTAGGACGTAGCGGTCCGTCGTTAGTTTAAGGACGTTTCGGTCCATCGTCGCCGTATTTGAGGCGAATCTCTAGTTTACTGACTTTTCGGTCTATAGGGCTTTCCCTATGAATGAGCATGATGCCCCCGGCGTATCCGTCTTTCTCGGAGCATGTGGTTGTGGCGGGCTCACCTTCCAGTTTTCGGAGATGACGAACTTGCCCTGTTGGTATTGGTCTTCAATCCAGTTTTTGAAGACGTAGCAATCCTTGATCAGGTGACTTACCGTTTGGTGGTAAGGGTAATAATTGAGATCGTTAACATCGCCTGGCCGCAAAGGACGTTTTGGACTCGGCAGATTGATGAGTCTGTCGCGCACTGCCAGCTCGAACAGTCTCCTTGTTTTATCTTGAGGAAACGAGTAAGGACGTTTCAACTTTTCATGGAGGGGTTGCCGCTTGTTGTTTCAGCAAACAACCGGTCTAAGGCCACTCGATTGTTGTTGAGTGTTGGCGACGAAGGCCGTTTTTCCCTTCCCTTTATCCTTTCTTCTCGATTCTTTATTTGCGGGGCCGAGATTTTTTCCGAGTAGCATGCGATTGCACGGCTGAATGTTCTCGCAACTCCTCAATTCTTTCATTTTTGAACTGGACTCCTTGAGGAGAGGGTTAAGGGCAGCTTCTTCGTCAGAGTCGCTTCTAAAGGTGATAATTTGCGATCCCTTGGAATCGGCTATGTGACAGTCGTTGGCGGCTCTTTTGCGCTCATCTATCGCATTTTTCTGATGTCTACGAGCTTCACGCTTTGTCCTGTTGATGTGTTGGTTTTGAGCGACATACCCTTGCCACCAACACTTAAAGGAGTCGCATTCTTCGGTAGGATGTATGATCTTCTGATGATACAAGCAGTAGTTAGGATGTATCTCTACTCCGTCGAGAGTGTTTCCTTCAGAGGGTGGTAGCTTCATTCCCATTGATACGGCCTTAGCAAACCTTTTCTTCGTCTTGAATTTGTTTTTATCGGCAGTGGATGTCTTTTGATTTGACGGGAGTGCCTCGACTCTTTCGTCTAGTCGGCGGTGTTTGGCTCCTTCCAGTATGGCCATCTCACGCTCTTGATTGGCTTTAACTTTCAGAAGAATCTCATTCAGGAAGGCATCGATCATCTCGTCTGACGACCGCAGAATTTCTGGTTCAGGGTCCGCCCTTGGTTTCTCGGCACAAGGAGCCTCTTCATCATCTATCAATGAGTGAGAGATCACATGACAACTCGCTACGTAGTCTTCGGATTCGTATGATGAGTCTTCTCTATCGTTCTCGTCCTCAACAAAAGAACAAGCTGCCACCGGCGTGTCCGTCTTCTTTGAAGTGTGCGGCTGTGGTGGGTTTACTTTCCAATTTTCAGACAGCGCGAACTTGCCTTGTAGGTACTGATCCTCGATCCATCCCTTAAAGACGAAACAGTCCTCGATCGGGTGACTTACCGTGTGGTGGTAAGGGCAATAATCGGGATTATTGAGATCGCCTGGCTGCAACAGACGTTTTGGACTCGGCAGATTGATGAGTCCGTTGCACGTGGCCAGCTCGAACAGTTTCCTTGTTTTATTCTGAGGAAACGAGTAAGGATGTCCCAGTCTCTCCTCAAGGGATGGGCATGGACGCATGTTGTTTTGGCGAGCAACCGGCTTTGATTTGCTCGGCTGTTGTTAAGTATTGGCGATGACGATCGCTTTTCCTTTCCCCTTCTCATTTCGAGAGTCCGGTTTTGGAGGAGACGGTCCATGGCCCATCTGGTCCATTTGGGCTAATTTGTCGATCAAGGCCTGGAAAGTGGTCGGCCTGAAGAACATCATGAATTGAGATATAGTCGCCTGCGGATCGAGAGTGCCCACGAACATGCCCACCGCTGGCGCTTCTTCGATACGTTGTTCGCATTTCGACCATAGGTTCCGCCATCGTGTTTCATATTGGACCCACGTTTCGCCTGGCCTTATCCTGGCATTGATCAGTGCTGTTATCGGGGTGCGTACACTAACACTCGTGAATCTTTGTGTAAACAGTAGCTCCATTTCCGCAAATGTTTTGACAGAGTCGTTAGGTAGCTCCGAATACCATTCAAAGGCTGTTTCTGCTAAGCTGCCGACGAATTGTCGAAGCAACAATTTGTCATCGCCTCCAGTATTGCCGCATAAGGCCCTGAATTGATCGGCATGCTGATGTGGATTCCCTGTCCCCTTGTACACATGGAATTTAGGGATCGTATATCCCGGCGGGTAACTGATTTGGTCATACCAGCCCGGGTAGGGTCGTCCGGTTCTAGCAATTTGCCCAGCCGCCTCATTCGCCTGATGAGCTCGTATTTGCTGAGCTATATAATCATCCAGGGCGGCCTTGGAGACAGTTTCCTCCTTAGCTGCTGAAAGAGCCGGCGGAGGATTAGATGTCTCCTCTTTGTCGTCTCCAACAATGATTGGAGGGTCTTCAGCTGAAGGGTCCGGCTGTAACATCATCCCTATCATATCTTGGAAGAGAAGTGCCATTCGTTTTATGTTAGCCGCTTGCTCTGCGGCTTCTTTGTCCTTCTTTTCGAGGACCCTGCGTAGGTAGTCAGCGTCAGTTTCTTGTTCGTGACGCTGTTTTGACGATGCCTCCGAGCTTTCTTTTGGCCCGGTAAGTGCGGCCATTGCAGTCATCATTTCTTGGAGCTTTTTTTGTTGCTCCTGGGCTTTTGTCAAGGATCAGGTAAGTGGTCGGTGACCCGTCAAAACACGGCCTTCCTCCTTTCCGGAAGCCATATAAACAGTGTGCACTACCATGCTCCCAGACTTGGGGTGTTTAGATTCAGTGTCTTTGCGATTTGCCAAAGACACATGGATCTTCCCCGATCACCTTCTTTTTTGAGTAGTCGAAGTTGAGGAGGCCGTTGTAGTAGGCACCCAAGTAGCTATCGCCTTTTATGGCTTAATAGGACGGTCCTCTTCTTGCTGAACTTTCACCTTTTTCTGTCGGCGGGGATAATCTTGATCAATTACCGAGTCTTGGACTTGACGCCATACCTTGTAGATTTCAGAGGATAGCCGTTGAGGAGGTTGCTCCGGCTTCTTTTCTATAGTATTCTCCACAGGTGAAGGAGTTCGTTTCGATACCGCAGTAGGAGAGTTTCTGCGCACCGTGTTCAGCAATTCAAAGCTGTTCCCGGTTGGAACAGCAGCATCGATCCCCACCGTTGGAGCTGGTGGAGTTATCCCAGAGGGGGAGTTGCCCCCAGCCTTCCTCACTCGGCGCCAGTGGCGATGTCGAGCATGTCTTGCGGATGGAGTTGTTTCAGCTATAAGGGTGACTTCGTCGTGCACCTTGCTTTGAGGAGAGACTGTTATTGGTGTTAGCCTGTTGAAGACTGACACCCGTTGAGAAGCAATGTCTAATCTGTCAAAGACAGACCTCTGAGCAGGGGAAGCAGCTTTGAGGACCTCGCCTGGAGCAGCAACCGGAATGGCCAGCCTTGTAAAAACTGATTTCTTGGAAGGAGGAGCCTTTCCAATGATTTTGTCCGCTTGAGCCGGGGTATCTATCCGCTTCGGGATGGCAGCTTCGGGTATCGCGGGCTTGCAGACGTTCTGGCCCTGTCTGTTGAGAACTGAGGTATTAGAGTTGGGAGACCCGTTGAGAGGGGCCGCGGCAGTGGTAAGTCGATCAAAGACTAACTTCTTTGGGGCTTCTTGCAACGTCATTGGGGTATTGAAGCTCATCGGTGGGAACATGGTCCCGAAGAATAGTCCAGTGGTGGCTTGAGTTACCTGCTCCACTGGCATCTTGAAAAGGGAGGCTGCTTGGGGCCCGTAAGTCACTCCTCCAGTAAGGACGGAGCGAGAGTTGCAGTTGCAGTTAGTGCAGTTTGAAGCCATTGATCTTATGTTTTCTGCACGGAGTAAGACACCAAATCTTAGTACCTCAAATTCACAGGCAAGCACAGCAAACCGCGATTTGTTCACGAACACGACACACGAAGTGTGGAGTGGAAAGAGGAAGAGGTCCCACCGGGCGTGCCAGAATCTGTTCCCCGCCGAAAGACGCGACAGAGACGCGGTGAACATCTAGCCTGAATTTCGGGGCAGATTCTATTTGTTTTTATCCGTCCACCTCTCCGAAGATGCCAAGTTGATTTATGGCACCGTGTATCGAAGGTTTACACGGATGCGTCCGATGTAGCAGACTTCGTCAGATTCCCCCTTATGGTGAGGGGTTTTTGATTGTGGGGACGCTCTTCCCTGCAGGCGCAAGTCCCTGCAGTTAATTACGCTACCGTAACGCGGTAGCCACTTTCTCCTTCTCCAGATGTTCACTTCGTGTCGTGTGTGTTTGTTTTGTTTGTGGTTGCCCGTGGATTGTATACGGAGACTAATTTATGTCGTCGCCCGTAGGACGTGGATTAGTCCAAATCCGTATTTACTTAGATTTGGGTTTGGTGTTTTAGTTTAAGGATACGTTAGCCATATTGAGGCTAAGATCAACTTAAACGTTCGTTAAGGATACGTTAGTCTGATTTGAGATTAAGATCAACTTAACGGAAGAGCATTTAGGGGCTCTATTATTCCAGTTTAGGGATGTAGTGGTCCATTTAATGTATGGCCGTCGGGACCCGTCACCTCTCTGATCACGTTGAAGGATTACAACGACAGGTGTTAGAAGAGTTCGGAGATGTACCCTTGAACCAAAGTTGATTAGGGAATATGTAGTCCGGTTTGGGACTAAAGTCTGTATGAATGTTTAAGGATACGTTAGCCGTGTTTGAGGCTAAGATCAACTTAAATGAGATCATTTAGATCCGACAAAGGAGCGTTTGGGGGCTCTGTTGTTCCAGTTTAAGGACGTAGTGGTCCATGGGTAGTTTAAGGACATTGCGGTCCATTGACGTAGTGGTCCATGGGTAGTTTAAGGACATTGCGGTCCATTGCCAGTTTAGGGACATGGTGGTCCATCGTTCCCGTTTTAGGGACGGATGTTAGTTTAAGGACGCATTAGTCCATGGGTTTAAGGACCCCATAGTCCATATGGTTGTGTTTAAGAACGCATTAGTCCATTAGTTTAAGGACGCATAAGTCCGTGGGTTTAAGGACCCCACAGTCCGTATCTTGGTTTAAGGACACATAAGTCCATGAGTTTAAGGACCCCACAGTCCGTATCGATGTGTGGTTGTCGGGACCCGTCACCTCTCTGACGTCGTTGAAGAATTACAACGATAGGTGTCAGAAGAGTTCGGAGATGTACCCTTGAACCGGATGTAAATTGATTTAAGAGTGCAGTCTTGCTCAGTCAACTTAATTTGAGGACTTACGGCCATGATTGGGCTAAGTCCAGTTGAGAATATTCAACGTTTTTATCTTTGGCATATTAGGCTTGTGCTAGGGCTTTGCCCCTGTTTAATAATGCACAGCATTTCATTCTGGTCTGCTAGGCCTTTTTGATTTGGGTTCCGTCCCTTTATAAATTATGCAGAGCATCTGTTTAGGCTCTGCCCTTCTTTAAAATAATGCATTGCATTTAATTTGGCCTGTTAGGCTTTTTTTAATTGGGCTTGGCCCTTCTGTAAATAATGCAGTGCATTAATTGTCTGACATTGGCTTGTCAGGCGCTTTGTGCCAATTATTGAGCGCAAGCGCATGTGGAGGTGACATGTGTCACGCTAGCACAGTGCGCTGTGCCAGTGCGCTGCGCTGTTGCGCTGTGACACGTGGCACGCTCTGGTGAGTTGCGCCAACTTTAAAGAGCAATGCTCTATTTCTAAAAGCGCATAGCGCAAGTGGTTATGGTACTGACACGTGGCGCTCTCTGGTGGCTTGCGCCAATCCAGGAGCGCAACAGTGCAGTTTTTGCAAGTGCAAGGCACTGTTTCAATAACTTGATCCAATTTTGGATTCAAGAAAAGAATCTTTATGATTCCAGAACCAAAGGTTCATAAAAAAGTGCAATGCACTGTTATTATTATATATTTCTTTTTTTTTTGAAGATCATTGATCTTGTTCTTAGATCAATGATCTATTTAGAAGAAATTCTTCTTTTTTTTATAAAGGTTTTTACCTTTTTTCTCTTCTTGAGTTCTTCTCACAATCTTGATGATGATATCGATGTTGATCTCTTTTGAATTGGGGTCTAGGGCCTTTATATAGTGCCCATTAATTTGTTAAATTTGTTAAAGAGATCATTCTCTGAGTGATTTGGGGAATTTTCCCCACCGTTGGATCTTTGATCCTAGGGCTTCTGTTTTATAGAAGATAATCTTCTTGTTTTAACAAGAACAGAAAGATCTTACTGGAATTTTAATTCTGTTTGGCGCAGATGCACCAGCGCTTGACACGTGTCGTGCAGCGCACAGCGCAGCGCAGCTGTGCTTGCGCAATTGCGCTGACACGTGTCGTGCAGCGCACAGCGCATCGTAGCTGAAGCGTTGCTTCCTTTAATTTTGTTTTAAATAGAGCCTTGCTCTGATTGGGCGCGCTGCCTTGGGCGCTGCGCTGATGTATCATCTTTTGACACGTGGCGCGTTGTGCGCAGCGAAAGCGATTTGAAGCGTTGCTTCAATTTTTGAATTTTTGAAATTCAAACAGAGTTTTGCTCTGATTGGGGGAAACAGCAGCCGCGGACTAAGCTGCCGTTAATTACCCCTCGCCTTTGGAGCGAGGGAAACTCCGATTGACGGGTTAAACTGGTCATGCGAACTCAATGTGCAGTGTTGTGTTTTGAAGGGGTCTTGGATATATCGGGGGCCCCGCAGAGTTTTTACGGTGGTCCCGCTACCCGGATAGCGGACTGGGGGTCAGGGGGGCTAGCAGCCCCCTTACGGGGTGCGGGGTAGCGTCCCGTTAGAAATTTTTTCTAACAGGGACAGTGTCGTGGAGTATGTGTGTGTGTATATATGTATACATATGTATACATATGTATACATATATATAAAAGGGGTGAAATGGCATCCAAAGGATGCATGGGGCCAGGGCCAGCGCAAGAGCGCTGGCGCGCTGGCGCACTGAGCGCAAGCGCGCCACGTGTCAGCACGTGAGCGCTCGAGCGCTAGCACGTGGGCGCTCGAGCGCTAGCGCTCTGAGCACAAGAGCGCTAGCGCGCCACGTGTCAGCACGTGAGTGCTCTGGTGCTAGCGCTTTGGGCGCTAGCGCTCTGAGCGCAAGAGCGCTAGCTTTTTGGGCGCTAGCGCTCTGAGCGCAAGAGCGCCACGTGTCAACACGTGGGTGCTCGAGCGCTAGCGCTTTGGGCTCTAGCGCTCTGAGCGCAAGCACGTTACCGCTATTTGCGCTAGCGCACCACGTGTCAGCACGTGGGCGCTCAAGCGCGGCCGCTCTGGGTGCAAGAGTGCTAGCGCACCACGTGTCAGCACGTGGGCGTTCGAGCAGCAAAAGGGACTTGATCCTTGCAATGGGAGTTGTACTCCCAGAAAGGAGCACTTATTATTTTTTTTTTGTGTGTATATATATATATTTATATATGAGGAGTTAAACTCCTAAGATGTTTTGAAGCTGATGAAGTGCTTCTCCCCTTGAGCCCTAGTTCTTCCCCAAAGTGGGGTTTCTGGATATGGGTCTCCTTCTTCTTCCTTTATTGGCCGGATCTTGAAGATCAAGTAATATGAGATTCTAAAAATCTCTCCTTTCTGAGATCTGATGGCAAATCTGAGTTCCCCTTTGTCAGTTTTGTGGTGAAAACTAATTAGTTTTGGAAAAGGAAGAGTAAAACTCTTGATTTAATTAAATAAAGAGGAAGGTTTAGAACCTTGAGGAAGGAAAAGATTATAGATCTAGATTTTTCTTTGGAGAGAGAAAAAGTTGTTGGGATATTTTCATTATCTTTATCTTTATAGGCTATACACTTTACATATAGCCCCTTGGGCTTTACAAAAATGGCATTTTAGCCATCCCATGGCTCATGTGCCATTTCTTTTTGCACATAAGCCATGAGCTTACAAAAATTTGGCTTTATGCCCATTTCGCATACATTCATGCATAAAAAAAATTACATAAAAAAATTATTTATTACATGATCTATATTTTGGCATGGAGGAGGCTGGCCGCGGGCTCGACTTGGGCATGGACCCGCTTGACCTGGGCTTGGGCCCACCTGGCTTGTGGGTTGACCTTGACTTTGACTCGGTCAACCAGTGCGCAAATTTTTACCCCAGCAGATAGGAGCATAAGTTAATTTGACTTGAGTTCTATAAATGCGTGTTTACATGCTTCTGACCATACGAATGCTTCATATTTATGTATGAGCTTAGTCAGGGGTGCTGCAATTTTCGAGAAACTTTCAATGAATTTCCGGTAGTATCCTGCTAATCCCAAGAAACTTCGTATATCTTTCACCGTCTTTCGTGTCGGCCACTCGCTGACAGCTGACACCTTAGCTGGATCCACTGAGATTCCTTCGCCTGAAATAATATGTCCAAGAAATCCGATTTGATTTAGCCAAAATTCACACTTGCTGTACTTGACATAGAACCGATGTTGTCGTAATGTCTCCAGAACAATCCTTAAGTGCTCGGCGTGTTTTTTTTCGATTCTTTGAATACACCAAGATATCTTCGATGAAGACGACAACGAACCTGTCTTAGTACTCTCGGAAAACTTAGTTCATCATATTCATAAAAATAGCAGGTGCATTGGTCAATCCAAATGGCATCACGAGATATTCGTAATGACCATAGCGAGTCCTAAATGCCATCTTCGGAATGTCGGACTCTTTGACCTTCACCTGATGATAACCCGAATGAAGATCTAGCTTCGAAAATACACAACACCTACTTAGTTGATCGAAAAGATCATCGATGCACGGTAGTGGATACTTGTTCTTGATCGTCACTTCGTTCAGAGCTCGATAATCTACACACATCCTGTATGAACCTTCTTTCTTCTTCACGAACAAAACAAGAGATCCCCAACTTGAAGTACTGGGACGAATCCAACTTTTCTTCAGGAGTTCGTCCAACTGAATGCGGATCTCCTTCAATCCTTCTGGACTTAATCGGTACGGAGCTTTGATTACCGGTTGTGCACCAGGTAGTAAATCAATGTTGAATTCAAGAGCTCGATCGGGAGGCAAACCTATTATATCTTCAGGGAACACATCCTCGAACTCTCGAACAACTTCTGGCTTTTCTTCTTCCGCTGGTAGAGTAAACACTTCTGCATTCTATGGCTTAGCATGAAAGATTTCGGGCTCCAACGTTCTATCTCCACTCTTGAAGTAGAAGACTGGGTGATCTGGTATCTCAAATACTACCCTCTTTTGACGACAATCATTCGTAGCATAGAAAACTCCAAGCCAGTCTATTCCCAACACAACATCGAAATTTGGGATGTCCGGTACTTTGAATATCGTGTAGAATTCTCATCTGCAAACTACAACTGAACACTGATCAAATCCCATGTTGCCTTCAATACTCCATTCTCGGAACTGACATTCCATCTTGAAATGAGTGGCTTCACGGGATCGCATGCGTTCTCACGAATCGTTATGACAAGAAGCAGTGTGAGGCTCTAGTGTCGAACAGTGCGAGTGCAAAACGGATGGCTACTAGTATAGTACCTGTTCACCGCCGAAAACGGGAGACGGAACCGCGTAGGCCGTCTTGCCTGAATTTGGGGGCAGATGCTATTGGGTTTTATCCATCCACCTCTCCGAAGATGCCAAGTTGATTTATGGCACCGTATATCGGAGGTTTGGACAGATGCAGCCGTTGTAGCAGACTTCGTCAGATTCTCCCTCGTTTGTGAGGAATTTTTGATTGTGGGGATGCTCTTCCCTGCAGGCGCAAGCCCCTGCAGTTAATTACGTTACCGCATCACGGTAACCACTTTATCCTGCTCTATAAGGTCACTTCGTGTCATGTGTGTTTGTTTTATTTTTGGTTGCCCATGGAATGTATACGGAGACTAATTTATGTTGTCGCCCGTAGGGCATGAATTAGTCCAAATCCGTATATTCTTAGATTTAGGTTTGGGTTGATTTAAGGATCGTTAATCTCGTTTGAGATTAAGATCAACTTAAATGTTTGTTGAGGATACGTTAGTCTAATTTTAGACTAAGATCTACTCAACGGGATTTTGGGATCATTCAGACCCAACAAAAGAGCATTTGGGCTCCATTGTGTTAGTTTAAGAACGTTGCAGTCCGTTGCTAGTTTAAGGACGTTGCGGTCCATTGTGGGATGTGCCCGTCAATTTGGGAGTGCACCAAAGAGTTATTGGTTATCGGGACCCACCACCTCTCTGAAGACGCTGAAGAATTACAAGGACATATATCAGATGCATGAGGAGATGTACCCTTAAACCAATGTCCGTTGGGAGATTTGTAGTCGTGTTTGGGACTAAGACCAATTTGGAAAATGATGAGCACATGGGCTCAGTTGATCTGAATTGGGGATTTGGTCAACTTAGACTCAACCCACTCAGTCTTTGAATAAAGTGTTAAACACTTGCTTGGGCTCAGTTCCTTTTCTGTGCAAATAATGCTGAGCATTCATATGGGTTCTGACACTCATTCTTTGCTTTACTTTTCCTTTTTTGTTTTTATGAAATCTTAAACACTCTTTATGGCACCCACGTGCGGAGCACGTGAGGCGTTTGGCGCTGAGCGCCAACCACTGAGTGTTAGGCACTCCTTATTGAGCAGCGCCCACGTGAAGGACCCGTGAGGCGCTTGGCGCTGAGCGCCAACCATTGAGTGCTAAGCACTCTTTATTGAGCAGTGCCCACGTGAGGGACACGTGAGGCGCTTGGTGCTGAGCGCCAACCATTAAGTGCTAAGCACTCTTTATTGAGCAGCGCCCACGTGAGAGGCATGTGAGGCGCTTGGCGTTGAGCGCAACCATTGAGTGCTAAGCATTCTTTATTGAGCAGCGCCCACGTGAGGGACACGTGAGGCCCTTGGCGCTGAGCGTCAACCATTGAGTGCTAAGCACTCTTTATTGAGCGCTAAGCACTCTTTATTGAGCAGCGCCCACGTGAGGGACCCGTGAGGCGCTTGGCGCTAGGTTTTCTTTATGTATTCTGTTCTGAAAAGTTCAATTCTCTGTTCTTTTCTGGATCTTTGATCCCCAAGAACAAGTTCATCCCCATGAGAATTAAATTCTCATTTGTGGGAGACTTGTCTCATGGATCTCAGATCCAGGGAAAGAACTAAGTTCTTTTATGAGGGTTAAACCCTTGGATATGCAGATGAGATCCTCTGATCTCTATTATTATTTTTATTTACCTCGAAGAGAGATATTCTTCTTTCTTCCCTCTTAAAGCTTTCTTCTTGCTTGCTCTAAAGTTTATGGGGGGTTTCTCTATACAAGACTTGAAGTCTTGGGTCCTTTTACAGTAGAGGCACATCTGTTGATTTAGTTAAAGAAATCTCTTGTTGAGAGATCCCGATTGATTTGGGGATTTTATCCACCGTTGGATTTTTGATCCAAGAACTTCTGTTTTACAGAAGATATTTTTCTTTTTTTTAACAAGATTAAGGAAATATTTTCCCATACAGAATTTTTTCTGTATATGGCTGATTTTTAATCACCATTGGATTTTTTAATCCAACGGCACTCTGTTTTACAGAGAATAATTTTTCTTGTTTAGAAAGATTTGAGAAATATTTCCTCAACAGAATTCAATTCTGTATTTTGATGATTTATCATCTCCGTTGAATCTTTGATCCAATGGCTCTGTTTAACAGAGAGATTTTAGTTCTGGCGCTGGCGTCCTCGTGAGAGGCACATGAGGCGCTGCCTCAGAGTTTTTAACTCTGGGCACTGCCTTTCAAACTTTGAACAGAGTTTTGTTCTTTTATTGGGGAAACAAATCAGAGTTTTTAACTCTTTGGCACTGGCGCCTTCGTGCAAGGCATGTGAGGCGCCGCCTCAGAGTTTTTTAACTCTTGGCGCTGGCGCCCTCGTGCAAGGCACGTGAGGCGCCGCCTTAGAGTTTTTTAACTCTTGGTGCTGGCGCCCTCGTGTAAGGCACGTGAGACGTCGCCTCAGAGTTTTTAACTCTTGGCGCTGCCTTTCAAATTTTGAACAGAGCTTTGCTCTTTTATTAGGGAAACAATACCTAAGTTGTGTGAGGTTGGTTTTAGATACAAAAGAAATATAGAGGTATACAAGGAGTGAAAAGATGAAAGGATTGGGAATTACCAGTGATTACTTGGCCTGTGGCTTCGGCTTCCTCAACTGTCATTGTGAAAGCCTGACGTCTGGGTACATTCCTCCTTGCTGGAGCCATATTCCTCTGTCCCTGGGGCATGTTTCTCTGCCCTTGAGGCATGTTCCTCTGTGCCTGATGGAATTGATAAGTTGGCTGTGCAGGAGGTCCATGTGGAGGTGGTGCAGGTAGAGCAAGACGAGGTGTAGGAGCCTGAATAGCTGGCCGCTGCGGAACTGTGATTGCGGGTCTAGGTGCTGAAGCTGGGTTGAGTCAATATGGACATACTCCTATGGCGTAAGTGGATACGCCACAAACCAAACACAGGCCATTTGCATGCCTACAGTATTTCTCCAGGTGTCCATTCCTCTTGCGGTAGAAACAAAGGTCTAGACTGGGCCGGTTAAATGATCCTCCCGGTCTTCTGGGTGCAAATGTTGGCCTGGAAGAGGCTCCTCCTGCCATCTGTGTGGCAGGGCATTTCACTCCTATGGCGTAAGTGGATACGCCACAAACCAAACACAGGCCAATTGCACGCCTACAGTATTTCTCCACGTGTCCATTCCTCTTGCGGTAGAAACAAAGGTCTAGACTGGGCCGGTTAAATGATCCTCCCGGTCTTCTGGGTGCAAATGTTGGCCTGGAAGAGGCTCCTCCTGCCATCTGTGTGGCAGGGCATTTCACACCAGCAGTCTGCGGTCTGCCCTTCTTCTTCACTACTACCTCATAATGTTGGGCAACCTTCAGAGCAAGATCATGGGTTGGGAAATCCCCAGTAGCGAGTGCAGCTTGGATTTCCGGGTCCAACCCTTACTGAAATCGTCATGCCCGGATCTCAGCAGTAGGAATCAGGTGTGTCGCGAACCTGTTACGGTCTTGTGTTAGCAGTGTAATGAGTGAAATCAGGAAATTGAATTTGAGACAATATCTTTCCTGCTAAGCATGGTAAACTCAGCATCGTATTCATCCACGAACTTGCTCCACATCGAGCCTTATTGTAAGTGGATGAACTGTTATTCCATGTCAAAACGGGTAGTCTCAGGAAAGTACTTCACATCGAACATATAGCGAAATGTCTTCCATTTAATCAGTTGGGCAAGCCGGCTTTCTTCAGCCTTCCACCAGACTCTGTTGTCGTCTATTAGTTGCAGCTTCGCAACTTTCACCCAAGCAATCTCTGGCACTTGTGCTGCTGTCAGGTCATCTTCTATCAACTGAGCCTATTCTTCTGCCTCCAGTGGGCTCTCTTTGTTGGATATAGTGCCCTCAAAGTCAATCATTGCAATCACGTACCTGCGATCCAATAATTGACATTGAGAGCACTATATCCAACAATCTCCCACTTGCACTTAAGGCTAATTATTACGATGTCGCATACTCACAGCCCGTGTGATACCGAACATCCAACTCCTCTACTAATCAGTTTCACAAATCTCGTTTGTAAAACTATTGTGTTCGAGAAATAGCCTCAGTGAGTGGATCCGCCCTCCCTGATGTTTCTTTCTATGTCTCTCTTAATCTCAAGTTCGCGGAGAAAACCATCTCCCGAATTGAGTAATACCTGTCTTAGAATATGTATGGATATTTGATGAGACCTAGTTCATAAATGAACTCCAAATCCAAACTTCTTAGACTGTATCGATAACTGAACCTAATCAGTATCCAGCACCATACCTCCCATAGTATTCTCTTGGACCAACTGTCCATAATACTGTCCCTCGTCAGAGGGAAAACTAAAACTCTGACAATCACTCTGTCATCCATGTCACCTTTGAAGACTGGAATGATAACCGTCTCCCCGAAGGAGGCTGCCATTATCAAATCCGTAGAACATGCACTTATGTTCTAAAACTGCTTCCTTATGTTTCTTCAGGATTGGATTAATATAAACTTATTGCATCTAGTGCAAAAACAACATCTGGTGTGGTACTTGACATCTCATAATTGACTCAATTGCCTAAGCAAGTGATTTTGCCAATCATGCACATCCCTCTCCCCTTTAGTCTGTAAGACACCTTGAGGGTGACTCCATCATCTGTTGGTACACCACCATGCCAGGAGTCATCTATTCTAAAAACTATTAGAATACTGTCAAAGTACCCACATTGGAAACTACCCAAATCTAGATCTAAAACCATAGATCTAGAAACCAGAATGTCCAATATTATATCCATATCCTATCTGGAGCTCCATATCCTATCTGGAGAAACAACTGTGTGACGACCATGGTACAACCGATCGTAGTATAGGAATTTTACTTCCTACTCTGTGTATGTCCTCTAAATACCAGGACATCACACCCTACTACCTTCTTAACAGATCCATCCCCTATTCTGATGAAGTCAAACCCATGACTGTCACATCAAAAATTAGATGATCTATCTCCACTATATTTGCTCAAGCCTATAAATAGACATAAGCAACTTACCCACTATGCTTCCGCTGCTCCCACTGACTACGACAACCCTCTGGCAGAATAATATATACGTACACTTCTAAAGCTAGTTTAGAACGACTCTTAACCTCCTGCCGGGTCTCATAGCCTGGAACAACAGTAGTGTCAAGTTTGGGTAAACAAGAACCTCCCTGTCACCGTCCTTGAGACTACCGGAGTACCTTTCGGGTGTCTGAGGTTACCCACCATATCTGCGGAGTGGCTATTGGAATGTCAAAACTGATTGAATATATAGGTCTTATTAAATTTTCCGTAATCGTTTGCGGTTCTGGAATCACTTCCAGTTCTACCATACTCCCACTACTGTTTTCTGAAAAAATCTATTTTACTAAAACTGTGGCGAGTCTAGAACAATATCACTATTGACCTTCCAGATGGTAGAAAATCAACCCTCGTCAAAGCCATGGTCAACCCACAAACTGCCATTACAGAAACGTGTCTTGAGTTATCCAGTGTCTGGTTTTAAGCATAAGCTGGACAACTCCCCGCACCTTAACATCGTTAAGATATGAACCATTCTATATACAATTTAGAAATAGAGCCACTAATTTAACGGGAACCAGATTCAAAACATGCAACCGTCTCTAGTGCATATCAACTTAATGGAGAGAGGCTAATCAGCATTACCCAACTTAGGAATCCATCCAATTATGAGTAACCTGAAAGAGAAACAAGTTTCTCGAAACCATTACTATCATCTGAATACCAATCACAAGAATCTACATCTTCGATCTCTTTGAAGAATCCCGATACTTGTGACACCTGGTTCTCTACTTTATTCTTATACCCACAACTTCTCAAAACTTAGACCTTGTATTTCTACGAAACAATTGTCTAAAATCTAGAGAAGTCATAAGTAAACAGAACATAGTACGAGAACCAACCCCTTTGTCCTGACGGACTCTGGACAATATACAATACTCTGTATAAGTCCGCTGAGTCGAATAACTCAAAACCTGTGCGTCGTAGGTTGAAAAGACTGTACCCAGGCGATTTCCTCAAATATCACCAATTACAACGAATTCAGATATAATGAGGATGATCACCTAATTCCTAATAACTTACTCCCACTCATCATCTGTAAAACCATACGGATGTGAGAATCATACCTGGTAAATACATACCCTGGAGTAAGTATCTAATCGGGAAATCAGTTTTCCTTTAACAATGCACTGAAACATGAAAATGTTTCGTAGGGGTATCCTGGTATTCCTAGCAATGTCTCTTCCATAATCCAATTCATGACTATAACCGTATATCTCTTTGCCATCTCTCCAAATCCCTTTATTTGTCTTTATTCATTACCTTCTGTACACCAATGTTAGGCTAAATGGTTTTCTTCCTTCCCTACCGTTCGGCACCAGCCTATGGTTTGGAAGAAGACTATCCAGTAAGCATAATATGTGCACCCTTCTAATCCTAGGAGTACTCGCAACTTGAGAGAAGGTGATGATAAAAGGCAACTGAATAATACCTTATTCTATTTCTCCCAAACTGGGGAAAAAGCAAAGGTGAAATAGGAGTGGCGATGAAGTACGTGGTTTGGTCGTGAATGATAGCAGTCGCAATTTACTTTGCCCTCTTTCTAATCCCTTTATTTTGTCTTTAGTTATTACCTTCTGTACACCCTACTTAGGCTAATTGGTTTTCTTCATTCCCTACCTTTCGGCACCAGCCTATAGTTTGGAAGAAGACTATCCAATAAGCGTAATAAGTGTACAGTCCTAAACTAAGGAGCCTTCGCAACCTGAGAGAAGGTGATAATAAAAGACAACTGAATAAACCAATTCTATTTCTCCTGAACCTGGATCCATCCTCGAAGAAGTCCCTTTGAGTTCGTATATAACCATACGATGGATCTATCCAATGGAAGTGGATATCCGTAATAATACAGGGTGTTCTGAGAAATACAAAGGGTAAAAGAAGGAGCGGCAATGACTTATGCAACTTAGACAATCCAAAAGCCAGTATTATAAGAAGGTTCGGTCAACTTGGTCACTGAGTCATAGTCTAGGGTCGGTCAAAGGTCGCTGCTAAAGAGAGAGAGAGAAAAGAAACACTCTGCGTGCACTCTAACCTAGATCAGAATGGTTATCACTTTATCTAATCAGGAAACCTCCCACTGTTATCTCAAATTCTCCTTCAAACCTGAAAGAAGAATTAGTCGGGATCACCCGAAGAGTAAACCAACTCATCAGTGAGAATCGGGATCCAACTATCATCGCATGATAACTTGATGGAAGCCACTCAAGTTATCACACTCCAGAAGGTATGCGCATGCCTGGCAAGTTTCCTGTATGTTCGAAACTCCCAATGTGATTTTTGCCTCATGCTCTTATGACCTTGACTTTAGTCAACAAATCATAAGTCACATGTCAAGTTCTACCCGTCATTATCCAGGTTGATTTGAACCCACCCGTACATACCCTTGACTTTAGTCAACAAGGTAATACGACTGTCCCAAACCAACGCATCTATCTATGCAACAGATGAATACCCAGCAACTACCAAACACTATGCCTTGACTTTAGTCAACAAACATAGCTTGAATACTACTGACTATCCATAAGAAATGACGGAGGGCTACGGCTGGTTTCTGGCGAAAAACCTTTAACGTAATGAACTTGATCTCGTTTGAAGGAACCTGATAGCTTTTTATAAAAATATAGTGGCGAAAACCTTTTGCTAAAGAGGTCACTCCCGGTGAAGGGATCTCGGCTCTTTCCTCGTGGAATGAGGTGCAGGATATTCCAACTGAATACCGCGATGCAAAGCAACTTGTAATCGACTATAGTGAAGTTATTACCCTGACGTAAACTTCTGCCCAAGGGGTCACTCCCGGTGAAGGGATCTCGGCCCTTGCCTCGTCGAATGAGGTGCAGGATATTCCAACTGAATATCGCTATGCAAAACAAAAGGAAACATCTTTGCAATAACACCTTTGAAACTATACCGATATGACAGTCTTGCTCGAGATGATAGTATGCTATCTGGTTTGTCTTTATCATTATATATATGCTTTAGTTCACTATTGCATGATGATAGAGCCCATAGGATTCTTGCTTGACTGCCAGCAGTATGATGGCGATCATATACGTGGGAGCTGGGGTCTATAAGCACATCCTTAAAGTGTTCCTAGTCGTGGGAGTTTCGAGACAGGGCATCGATACTCCAGAGTAGACTAGTGTATACAGTCGAGACCCCGACGAGGGGCGGTGGCCGGTCTCACAAGCCACTGGTGTCAGTTGGATCACCTAAGATGTATACAGGTGCTCATTGGGTTATGAGTACACCAGACAGGACTTGCTGGGAACATACTAGTTGGTATTATACATATCGTCAGATAGTAGTTCTCTGGTGACATGTGTACATGTTAGTTCATCGACCAGAGGTCGTCATTTGTCTCGTGTGAGTTCCCACTGTGCTTTGATTTCTACCCTACCACGGCTCAAAGGAGTCGTGCAAATAGGTCTTTTTTGGGTACAGTCCCGAGCCACATGGAGGCAAGTGAGCGGATCGGCAGGGGATTCGTCTCTCCCGGTATTGGGGGTGAGATCGCGCTGTGTCTAGGAGAGCCATTACACAAAGCCCTCGGCCGAGGCAGGAGATTTACTGGTAGGTACTCCAGTAGTATCTCAGGGTGTTCTGGGCCACTCTCTGACACGACTTATACCGCTATTAGGGGGTCTGACATTACCATCCCCCTAGGCCGATATGCGATACTCATAGACGAACGGACCGGACTGTATGTATATTGTCACTGTTAGGCTCAGTAGGGTTTCTGGATGAGTTCGCTCGTCAGCTTCCCTTCCAATCAATATATAGGCAACCGTTACGTACAGCTCGTACCTCTGACGTGCTAGTGGTTATACCCAGTGCCAGTGTGTTGATGAGTCATTAGAGTCCCCCACAGACAGTTTTCCAAGTTCGGGCGAAACGTTGTAGAGGCCGTATGGTTTTATGGCAGGGTTCGGAAAATGCACGTGCGTTTACGCACGTGTCATATTTCGGGCAGATAATACTGGTGGGCTTTGGTTTAAGCCGGATCTAAGTATTATACTGTGTGGATATAATATCTTTGTCTCAGTTGCATTTGTATTTGGTTGTAATACAAATGCGGGTATGTTTATACTGTTACGGGGTTATCCTGAAATTCGTTTCGGGATCGCTTTTGGAAGTTGCCAGTTTCCAGTTTTCTATCACTCGTATTTAACATTCGGTTAAATGCGGATTTATCTTTTCTTGAGATGAGTGTGGATGCTTCTAGAAGGTGACTAGGATGGTGAGGTGTTAAGTGACTCATTAGTGCATTTAATGATTCATTTAATGCAATGGTGACTAGGTTAAGATGATTCATCTTTTGCATTAATGAGTTTTTGTTATGCTTAGGATATTTCTTCTTGATATTATTTCCTTATGGTTACCCTCTCCCTTCCTACACTCACCTCCCCTCTTGTATAAGTGTCCGGCCCCCTCTCTTGTGAGAAGGATGGTTGTTGATTGAAAAAAAGTATAAGTTTTGGTGCATAGAAATTAGATGTGATCAGTTTCTCTTTTCACCCGATCCAAAAGGCAACTTCATTAACCGTTCGTCCATAGCTTTGGACGTAACGAAACAAAGTGTTCTACTCATTCTCTATATCATCTTGGTCATCTCTTTTAGCAAACTTGATGATCGAGTTGCCTCGGTTCAGAAGCGGGAGCCCGTTTAAAGATCCGTCGACGTGGTGCCACCTGGACGAGAAGACTGGAGATTCAGGAGATCGGAGCAGCCGCAACAAAGCGTGGGATGATGGTTGAAGACCGAAGGACTCGGATCGTTCGGTATAACATTTCTACCTACTTTGTAGTTTGTTAGTTTAGATTTAATGGCAGATCCGGGTTATAGTACGCGATAGCGCCAGTTGTAAAAGTTTTTGTTCCGCATTTGGCGTCTGTTAGACGGCCGGGGCGCTACCGTGGACTTACACTCTTTCCCAGAGAAATGTTTCGGGTGCATTGCCCGAAATTGCTTGACTCCGGGTGCCTCAGCTTCTGGGCGATGTATGAGGATAGAAGTCTGCTGTTGCTGACCCTTCAGGAGGCTCTTGATTGCCTTGAGCAGTACTGTTTGCTCGTTGATGGGAGCTGCAACGGTAGGTGGTGGTGGTAGAGTAGGCAGTGGAGTGTTGCCATTGACGTTGGTACTGGTATTGTTGGGAGAATCTATGACCTTGATAGAAAAGGAAAGGTTAGGATAGATTCATGGAATTTGAAATGTAAGGAATGCATAATTGCTGATTCTTATAATTCTTGTGATATATATTGCTTAGGACTTTGTAACAACCTTAATTTTCCTATACACTTTTCTATACAATTTTTTTTTTCAAAATCCATAAAAGAGTATTTTAACCTGAGCACAATATATATGTAATTATTTTGTTTTTAAATAACTCCATTTTTTAGTGTACATAAAATTGTTTTAAAATTAAAGTATACTTGGGCTATTTAATGTTGTTGTTACCACTTTAAATAATTATTTCACACCATAATTATAAGAAGGAGCTTGTAGCTCATTGGTATCACCTTGCACTGCTGAACCAAGCCACCAGAGTTCAAATCCCATACCCCACATTATTTTTAATATTGATTTTTTTTTAAAACCTTTAGAATACCAAGAGTTTACACGTGTATATCTCACAAAAACCCCACTACACCCAAAGATGTAACACTTTCAGGAGTTAGATGAACCGTCGGGGGGATCCTGGCCGCCGGACTCGGCCGGGAATCGGCCAACTCGGCCTTGACTCGGCCGACTCAGTGCTCCGGCCGAGTCACGGCCGAGTCACCCCCGAGTCGGCCGATTCCGGCGATGGCCCCAACATGAAAGTTGTGTCTTTTCATATTACCTATGTACCTGCAAAATTTCAGCCTCGGACCACTTCCAGAGCTCTTTAAAACCCCCAATTACTCCACTTTTAATACATTTTTATTACATTTTATCACATTTTTATTTTAAACTTTTCATCTACCCTAACCCTATAAATACCAACCCTACACACCACTCTCTCACCCCAAAAATCCTAAGCTCACTCTCTCAAAATTTCCAAGAAGTGTGTACTTTGAAATCAAGTTCGCGGTGAAACTCCGACGAAATTCCGGCGGGAATTCCGGCGACGTTTTTAGAAACAACCGGCGACGAAGCAATGCCTCGGCAACTCCTTTAGTTCCCCTACACTGCTTAGTATAGATCGAAACCCATAAGTCCCATTCTATCCCCCTTTCTATTTCTTTAAAATACGAAATTACGAAACCTGACGGAATCGGAACAAATCCGATTTCCGACTCGGTCTTCTATAAAATTTCACTTCTAATCAATTCAATCATGCTTAAACATCTTATTGTTGACTATTAAACATTCAACGAATAATTTGAACAAGTTTTCTCACATGAAATGATAACCTTTCCAATCTATCGTATTTTTCACTTTAATACCATTATGTTTCGATTTCACATTTAACCCCTAAACTTTGCTATACATTTAAAGTAGAGCACGATGTAATGACCTACCTCCACACACATGCAAATACAAACCTAAACGAAATCATCAAAGAACTTAGAATACGATAAAACAAAACTTTCATTTAAATACCATATTCTTAATAAAATCATTCTTAAAAGTTTAAGATTTGATACGCTTTTAAACAAATATCTCTCATTAGGAAATACGATAAGTTGTGGACATCGATCGTTTATCTATACCTAACTTTGTGGTGTCTAGGCTAGGCAAGAGTGCTTAGGTAACTTTAAAAGGCCCGTCTCACGATTCGTGAGCGGATCCCTCTTTCCTCACTTGTACTTACCTGGCCACAATTGGCGGTGAAGAGGCGATTTGAGGCTTCTAACGATTTGTCATTTAGACCATTTAGAAATAAGCTAGTTGGCTTAGGAAACCCTAGAATCTAAAATACGGAAATTACAACTTGCAAATAAATACCTTTTATTTTATAAAACTGTTTTTTAAAGGATTAGTATTTTACAATCTTTGCAAAGCACCGCTACAACCCGCCTTTGGGGAGCCCGTTAGGGATAGTACGGTTTATCGTGCACCCTCGGACTTAGTAGTGCAAGATTCAAAGCTCCGCAAGGAGCATTCGATCTCGAAAGGTTTAAAATACGACATCTTAAGAAAATGAGATTTTTGGAATATAAAACATTTATTAAAATTATTTTTGTATAAACATATGTATATTTATCATTTAAATACCTATTTTATTATAATATAAATTTTCCACCTTTTTCTAAAAATCACAAGAATATATTTTACACTAAAATACCATAAACTTCAAATAATCAATATTACAGATAAATATCCTTATTTATAAAACTAGGACATTTTCACTAGAAATGTCACAACATAAAATCCACCCTCATTACATCTCTAAAGACGAACAATAAATACTTGAGGTGTATTTTGAAAAGTATATAAATGTATTTTTACATAAAAACCCCTCAAGTTTTATAAATTACCCTAAGGACCCTAGCAATTATAAGACTTCGATTCACATTTCTGATTGTCTGACTCGGGTTTGAGTCTGAATAATCTGAACTGAATATGATTCAAGTCAATCTATAATCTACAAGATTTCAATTCAATATAAACACATGAATCCATGAATACAATTATCAATTTATACAACTTGACCGAACCGAACCATGGATATATATTCCTTTTACATGATTCTCAGTATTCCATTTACATGACTCTACGGTTATAACCGTGTCTTGATATCATGGTTTCGGTCAGTCAGTTAATCAATCATACAATCAATACAATTTACAAGATAACAATACAAACAAGATATCGCGGGGTTTAAGGGGTAGATTGGTACAGAAGATGTTAAAAGTGGCACGAGACGGTCAGATTTAAGACACCTAACATGAATCCAATTGCCGTTGTTCCGGGCCTTCTAACGGAGCCTTGTACTCTATATTCCGTTTGTCCTGGTCTCTAGCATATAGAGACCCCTTTCGTATACACTGGCATTTTTCTGTACCAAACTACAAACAACAGCGTTAATACAACATTACAACAATACAATACAATATTAAAAGCTACTCTCTCTCTCCTACTCTTTGTCTATTTCTCCCCTATCTTTGGGACTTACCGAGCGACCTGTTCGCTGACGACATTCTATTTCTTTCTTCTTTGAATGTCGCCAGATGGTTTGGACCCGGCGGAGATCGAGCCATCTCAAGAAGACTTGGAGCAGTTTGCCGAAGACCCTTCACTTTAGTTCATTGTACACTTTTCCATTCAGTATTTTACATTTCCTGTTATGCCACTATTTAGGTATCTTTTTATTTCAGTTGTATTTCCCTCATGTATTGTACAAAGAATGTTAATAAATAAAAGTTGCTGTTCTTTTTATTTCTTGTCTCTTGTGTACTTATTTTATATTGCTTAGATACGCTTAGCGTATGTACTTCTGAGTATATACGTAGCGGACCTCGTCGCGTCTCCTTCGCCGTACACTGGGAAGCGGGGCGTGTCAGACTTCATGCAGAATTGACCTGCATGGGCCGCCAATAAAACCTGTCACGCCCCGCTTCCCAGTGTACGGAAACGGTGATGTGGAAGGTCGCAATGTATTTTCTAAGAAATAAATACGTTAAGCGTAATCAAGCAATATATATAAAATGCACAAGAATGACAAGAGATATAAAATAAACAACAACTTTTATTAACATTCATCATTACAATACAAATGCTTTAAAAAGGAAAGATACAATGATATAAAGTAATGCCTAAACAGTAGCATACAAACTGAAATAAGTACAAGATGAGCTAGAAGTCCGGCTGGACAGTGAACTGGTCCAAGTCCTCCTGGCTTGGCTCGATCTCCTGAGAGTCCGGTCCTCCTGACGAACATTCCAAAGAAAGAAATAGACCGGAATGTCGTTAGCGAACTAGCGCTCGGTAAATCCCAAAAGAAAGAATGGAATAGAACAAGTAATAAGAATTGAACTAGTAAGTTTTACAGGTATATGCTTGTTATTCTAACGTAGTTATTTGTAGCTTGGTACAGAAGATATTTGTATATACGAGAGGAGTCCATCTTATCCCGTGGACTATGATAATATATAGTACAAGCACCCGTCAAAACCCACGGGACAACGGCACGAGAGTTCATGCAGGTGTCTTTTAAGTGACCATCTCGTGCCACGTTAATATATTCCGTACCAATCTACCCCGTTATCCCTGCGTAATGTGTTGTATAGATTATATTACAAATCTTGCAAAAACCATGGATACACGTTGTTCAGGTAGTCAGGTTCAGGATGTAATCTTATAGTCAAGAATTTATGTCAAGTTATAACCATGGTTCGGTCAAGTCAAGCTAAGCATTCAGGTTTGATATTGAAGTTTGAATTCAAGTATTCAGACTCATGTTCAAGTATACATGTTAGACTTTGGATTCATATTTGAATTGGACTCTGCTTTGATTTTGTATTCAAGTTTGATTTAGACTCAGAATTGAGTCAGACACTTATAACTGATTTAGATCCTGAATTAGGTTCGGGGGTTATCGGTAACTGCTGCATATGGACAACATGATTTGTGTCTTTTTCAAAGACAATTACCATTGATAACTCCGTTAAATTTTCTACCTTAAATAGGCAGGCACTCACTTTTCCCGGCTCCCTGGGGCTCAAGAGAATTGATCCCGCTTAAACCTATATTTTCTAAATTTCTTAAATTTATGAAAAAATATTTTTAATATAGTTTCAAAATAATATCGAGAAGTTATTTGTATTATTTATGGTTTTCATGGATGTGAATTTTAAGGATTTGGGGTATTTTAGCGATAATTACATAGCTTGGAAAGTTCATGGTATTTTATTGTAAAACTTGTCTCTTGTTTGTATCTTGATGGTATTTTAGTGAAACTTGTAATTCTTTCACTTTAAAATAATGTAAGTTTATTATATTTTGAAAATATATGGATTTGTACTTTTTATATAATTATTAAAAATTAAATTTTATTTAAGTAGAAAAAATGCGTTTTTCTTAAAAACTGTATTTAAAACCTTTCGAGACCGAATACTCCGTGAGGAGGTCTGCATCTCGCTCTACTAGTCCAAGAATATGCGATAATCCGCACCATCCAATAGCGGGTCCCCTAAAAAGGGTTCAGAGGCATATTTGTAAAGGAATTTAAAATACAATTTAAAAGAAAACCAGTTTTTATAGTAAATGGTATTTTCCTGTAAAGTTGTACTCGTAACAAAAATTCTAACTAAGATGTATCGTTCTCTGGATCTATGTGTGTATGTGAGGGGTAGGTCGTTACCCCGTGAAGTTTTCTAGAAGTAAAGTATTAACAAAAATACTAAAAGAGGTAATATTTGAAGTTCATGGTATTTAAACGAAAAACTTAAATTAAAATTATTTTGCATGGAATTCTAGGTTAAAATTTATTCTAAAAATTTATAATTAAGATTACAAGTATTGTGTAACATTTGTATGAACAATATGTAAGAAAAAAATAAGCTTTTAGGGTATAGAAGATAGATATCGGTATTAACTCTACTTACCGATATTCATTTTAAAATGAATTTTTAAGGAAGAGAAAGGAAGATTGGAAGGAATTTACTATTAGATTAGCTCAAAGAAAGGTTGAAGAAGAGAGGGTTGTCGTCGCGGTGTCATAGGATCGCCGGAATTTGCTTCGATCCTCGCCGGAAGTTGATAGCTTGCTAACTCTTCTTTTACTCCACTTGTACTTAAGAAATTTTGAGAATTTTGGCTAGAATTTTCAGAATGATGTTGAGCCAAAGGGTGGGATGGTATTTACAGTGTGGAATTAGAGTTTTGGAATTAAAATGGTGAATTAAAATGCATTAAAAAGATGATAAATTGGGAATTGAAGGGTCTCTGTTTGATTGCAGGGCAATCAAACAGTGCAGGGGAGTAAGGGGTAGGGGAAATGTCGAGTGTACAAAGCCTGGGGCTTATTGGCCACGGTTGGACCGTCCCCACCGGCTATAAAGGAAGATCCGCCGGTCGTTTATGGGCTTTGGTGCTCTGGATTTTGGCCACGTGTACATCTCTCTGTTTAAACCATTTTCCACATGTTTGATTTTTTGACTTTTCATTTTTATTTGTATTGCACGTGTAAACTTTTGGGCTTTCAAAAAGTTTAAAAATAAATCAGAAAAAATAATGTGTCTGATGGGATTCAAACACAGGGGCTACGTCACAGCAGTGTAAGAGCTTTACCAATAACCTGCAAGTTGTCTATTGCTGTTATTTAACAAAGTTAACTTATAACTCAATCTCATGCAGTATAACTCATTTCTTATATTAAACTGGAAAATCCGTACAGTAAATTTACAGTTGGTATAGCTGGACAACGAAGATTATATGACCGTGTTCAGGAATTCTCAATGGAAGATTTTCAAAGGATCTTTAGTAGTCACAAGGGGCAGATTGAGCGGTTCGTTGTATTTCTTCAGTGAGATCAATGGAGGTTCAGTTGCATTAGCGATGGGTTAGGAGATAGATTCGAAGACTTGGTTATGGTACAAACGATTGTGGCACCTTAGCGAGAAGAACATGAAAATTCTTCAAGGTAGGGTGGTTCTTTTGGGGCTGAAGAAGGTAGAGTTGGGGCTTTACTAGAGCTGCGTTTGTGGGAAACAAAGTGCGCTTAGATTTCAGATTGAAGGCATAGCTAAAATGACCAAGAAGCTGGAGATGTGCATACAGACGTACGGGTCCGACCTCGGTGGAGTCTTACGGAGGCAGTCAGTATTTCATAACGTCCATCGACGATGCAAGACGAAAAACATGAGTGTATGCGATGAATAAGCGAGGAATGGATTCAACAACGTGTGATATTACACTACAGTGAATTCAATTCTCTCTGTTGGTCAGTCTTGAACTCACAAGTAAACTCTTACCGGCCTATCCACATTTCTTCACTTTCCTAAACTATTTACTGAGACAAGAAAGATATTCTTTCCAACTGTCCCCTTTCTGGATAGATGCTAGTTGTTCTCGCCAAAAATTTCTGCGAAAAAGAGCCCAAGGCATCAAATGGCAGCGATACGCATAAGAAAATGTGAACAAGTATTTTCCGGGCTGTGTTTTGACAAACTCCCGAATGAGAAAAAGCTAAATTCTGATGGTATTGAAAGCATCTCGAAAAAACCTTCGATTTGATATATTATGCGCCTCATAATTCATCCGGGATCAAAAGTTATGAGCAAATGTGCTATGCACATGTAATATAAGGAAGAAGATGCGAACCGGTATTTTCCGAGCTGTATTTTGACAAACTCTAGAATGAGAAACAGCTAAATTCTGATGGTATCGAAAGTGTTTCAAAAAATCCTTCGATTTGATATATTATGGGCCTCATAATTCATCCGGGATCAAAAGTTATGAGCAAATGTGCTATGCACGTGCAATCTAAAGTAACGCTCTACTAAATGGGGAATGCATTTTTAGTCCCACATCGGGAAAAGGAGAGATCGCTTTTCTACCACTCCCATATAAATAAGAGGGGATACCTCTTAGAAAAGGGAGAGTTCAATCCTCAAAGGATTCAATTCTCAAAGGAGCTTAGTTCTCCATAGGAGCTTAGTTCTCCAAGATAGGAGCCTGCTCCTCCCCATAATGCGCATATGCGCAAGCGCCATGTGCAACGCACGTGTGCCCGCCATGTGTGCACCACGTGCAATGTACGTGTGCACCACATGAGAATATTCAATAATATTAAAAGGAGATTCGTTCTCCATAGGAGCCTGCTCTTCCCCATAATGCGTATATGCGCAAGCGCCATGTGCACTACGTGCAACGCACGTGTGCCCGCCATGCGTGCACCACGTGCAACGCACGTACGCAGCACATGAGAATATTCAATAATATTAAAAGGAGATTCGTTCTCCATAGGAGCCTGCTCCTCCCCATAATGCGCATATGCGCAAACTCCATGTACGCTACGTGCAACACATGTGTGCCCGCAATGCGCGCACCACGTGCAACGCACGTACGCAACACATGAGAATATTCAATAATACTCAAAAGAGATTCGTTCCCCATAGGAGCTTGCTACCCCCATAATGCGCATATGCGCAAACTCCATATACGCTACGTGCAAATATGTGTGCCCAACACGCACGACGCACGTGCGCCCAACACGCGCGACGCACGTGCGCACAACACGCGCGACGCACGTTCTCGAACGCAAAGAAGCCTTTTTCAGCAGCGAGAAGCTTAAGCTCCAGCCCGTTTTTCCCCCCTGATGAGTGGGACATGGTTCAAAAGGTACATCCCTCCGCACCTTCGATATATGGCACTGTAATCTCTCAGTGTCGTCGGAGAGGTTGTGGGCCCCAACGACCAATAATCCTTCCTTCCAAAATAATAAAAAATGAAGAAAGACAGAAACATAGAGAAACCCTCCATAAACTTTGAGAAAACTCAAAAGAAAGAGAGCAAGCTCTTGAAAGAAGATTCTTTCTTCAAGGTAAAAAGATAATGGCGATGAACACAGAGATGAAATCATCTCCTAAAAAAGAAGATTTATCTTCTTAAAAAAGATCATAGATCTACAAAGATCAAAGTCTTTCATAAAAGAGATCAAAAGATCTCATCACACAATAAAAGAAGAACATTTTCTTCACACAGATCATTGATCTATAAAGGTAAAGCCCTTTCAAAAATAAAAACTGCCGTTCTTAAACCTTGAGACAAAGTCTCTGTTAAAAGAACATAAATTTGTTTCCTGATCATAAAATTGATCAAATGTGCCTTGCGCTCATGAAATGCGCCTTGCGCTCTTGAAAAACGTTTCTGCGCTCTCTGGACCGGTGCTCAGCGCCAAATGCGCCACGTGTCAACCACGTGTGCGCCAATTAAACAACTTGCGCTTTGCGCTTCTAAAACAGCGCACTGCGCTCATGGGCTGGCGCTCAGCGCCAAGCGCACCATGTGTCACTCACATGTGCGCCACTAAATTAGCGCTCAGCGCCCATAAATTGCGCTCTTCATCTGGCGCTTAGCGCCAAGCGCGACACGTGTCCTCCATGTGTGCGCTACTCAGCAGAAGCGCATTGCGCTCTTTAACTGGCGCCAAGCGCGACACGTGTCCTTCACGCGTGCGCTACTTGGTAGAAGCGCATTGCGCTTTTTAACTGGCGCAAAGCGCCTGGCATGCCACATGTTATGCCGACAGAACATAAATTGTTCTGATGAATGCTCTGCATTCAATACAAGACAAAAAAAGTGTCAAGATCTAATGCTCAGCATTATTAAAAGGTCTAAGCCCAAATAAAGGCTCAATAGCCAGAATAAAAAAAAATGTTTATTGGACTTAGCCCAATATTGGCCATAAGTCCTCAACTTATATTTAATTGAGCCCATCTTCTCATGAATATTTCAACAGATCTTAAGTCCCAAATTGGACTACAGATCTTTCAACCAACTTACATCGGTTCGAGGGTACATCTCTTTACCCCTCTGATATCTGTTGTTGTAATCCTTCAACGTCTTCAGAGAGGTGACGGGTCCCGACGACCACACATTTCACGGACTGTAGGGTCCTTAAACTCATGGACTATGATGTCCTTAAACTTTATAGACTATGACGTCTTTAAACTACGGACTGTGGGGTCCTTAAAATCACGGATTATGATGTCCTTAACCTGGACTGTGAGGTCCTTAAACTTATGGACTACGATGTCCTTAACCTGGACCGAGATGTCCTTAAAATAAAATTGGACCGAGATGTCCTTAAACTAACAATGGACCGTAATGTCCTTAAACTAACATTCGACCGCAATGTCCCTAAACTAAACAATATAGCCCAATTGCTTTCTTGTTGGATCTAAACGATCCCGTTAAGTTAATCTTAGTCTAAAATGAGGCTAAGGTATCCTTAACAAACGTTTAAGTCGATCTTAGTCTCAAGTGAGGCTAACATATCCTTAAACCCAACCCCCAAACTCAAATCTAGGAAGATACGGATTTGGACTAATCCACGCCCTACGGGCGATAACATACATTAGTCTCCGTATACAATCCACGGGCAACCAAAAACAAAACAAACACCCACGACACGAAGTGACCATCTGGAGAAGGAGAAAGTGGTTACCGCGATGCGATAGCGTAATTAACTGCAGGGGCTTGCGCCTGCAGGGAAGAGCATCCCCACAATCAAAAACCCCTCAAACGAGAGGGAATCTGACGAAGTCTGCTATATCGGCCGCATCCGTTTAAACCTTCGATACATGGTGCCATAAATCAACTTGGTATCTTCGGAGAGGTGGACGGATAGTACCAATTAGCATCTGCCCTCAAATTCAGGCAAGACGGACCTACGCGGTCGCACTGTGTTCGGCGATAAACTGATTCTGGCACGCCCGGTGGGACCTTTTCCTCTTTCTACTCCACACTTCATGTGTTGTGTTCATGAACGAATCGCGGTTTGATATGGTTGCCCTTGGGTTCGAGGTACTAAGATTCGGTGTCTTGCTCCGTGCAGAAAACGAAAGATCAATGGCGTCTACTTGCACGAAATGTTCCAGCTGCAACTGCAACTTCCGTTCCACCTCATCTGGAGGTGTAACTTACGGGCCCCAGGCGGCCTCCCTGTTCACAATGCCGGTAGAGCAGGTAATGCAGGCTACCACCGGGTTGTTCTTCGGGACCATGCTCCCACCAGTGAGCGTTAACATCCAGCTGCCGCAAGAAGCGCAAAAGAAGTCGGACTTTGATCGGCTCACTACCACTACGGCCCCTCTCAACGGGTCATCCAATACCAAGCCAACAGCATCAGTCTTCGATAGGCTGAGCCTGAACTCCAATGGGCCTGTCAAGAAGCCCACGATACCTGAAGTGGCCATCCCAAAGCGCATAGCCATTCCTGCTCTCGAGGCCACTGAAGAAGCCTCCCCCGTCAAAGGATTAGTTTTTACGAGGCTGGCCACTCCGGCTCCCATTCCCGCTTAAAGGTCTGTCTTTGACAGATTGGATACTGCTTCTCAACAGACGTCGGTCTTTAAGAGGCTGGTACCAGCAGCGCCTCACCAGAACAGGGGCATGACGAAGTCACCCCTAAAGCTGAAACAATCCCTACGGCTCGACACGCTCGACGTCGCCACTGGCGCCGAGTAAGGAAGGCTGGGGGCAACTCCCCCTCTGGGCTAACTCCACCAGCCCCTACGGTGGAAGTTAATGCTGCTGTTCCAACTGGTAACAGCTTCGAGCTGCTTAATAGGGTGCGCAGGAATTCACCCACCGCCGTACTGAAAAGATCTCCTCCACCCGTAGAGAATGCACCGAAGGCGAAGCCGGAGCAGCCCCCTCGGCGGCTGTCCTCCAAAATTTACAAAGTCTGACAGGTTCAGGACTCAGTAATTGATCAAGATTACTCCCGCCGACAGAAAAAGGTGAAGGTTCAGCATGAAGAGAACTGTCATGTCAAGCCACAAAGGACGACAACTACCTGAGTGCTCGCTGCAACGACCCCCTCAACGTCAACTGCTCAAAAGAGAAGGAGGCCAGAGAAAGCCCCTGTGACTACGGCAGACCACAAAGACACTGAGCCCAAACACCCCAAGTCTGGGGGCATAATGGTGTATACTGTTTATATGGCTTCCGGAAAAGAGGAAAGCCGCGCTTCGACGGGTCACCGACCGCTCACTCGATCCATGACAAAGGTCCAGGAACAACAACAACAGAAGCTTCAGAGATGCTGACTGCAATGGCTGCACTCACTGGGCCGAAAGAAACTCCAGAGACCTCAGAGCAGCATCGGGAACAAGAAACAGACACCGAGTTCCTCCGAAGAATGCTCGAGAGGAAAGAAAAAGAGGCTGCAGAACAGGCAACCAATATAAAACAAATGGCTCTCTTGTTCCAAGACATAGATGGGATGATGTTACAGCCGGAACCTCCAGCTAAAGACCCCCCGATCATCATTGAAGATGACAAAGGGGAGACATCAAACCCTCCTCCGGCTCTTTCAATAGCCAAAGAGGAAACCATTACCAAGGCTGCTCTGGATGACTACATTACTCAGCAAATACGAGCTCACCAGGCGAATGAAGCGGCTGACCAAGTTGTTAAAACTGGGCGACCATATCCAGGCAAGTATGACCAAATAAAGTACCCGCCGGGATATACGATCCCTAAATTTCATGTGTACAAGGGGACGGGAAATCCTCACCAGCATATCGCCCAGTTCAGGGCTCTATGTGGCAACACCAGAGGTGATGATAAATTGCTACTTCGCTAATTCATCGGCAGCTTGTCGGAAACGACATTCGAGTGGTATTCTGAGCTTCCGAACGACTCCGTCAAGACTTTCACAGAAATGGAGCTTTTATTCACCCAGCGATTCGCGAGTGCTAGAGAACACACCCCAATAACGGCATTGATCAATGCTAGGGTGAAGCCAGGTGAAACGTGGGTTCAATACGCAATACGATGGCGGAATCTATGGTCGAAATGCGAACAGCGCATCGAGAAAGCGCCAGCGGTGGGCATGTTCGTAGGCACTCTGGACCTTCATGCAACTATGTCCCAATTCACGATGTTCTTCAAGCAGACCACGTTCCAAGCCTTGATCGACAAACTGGCCCAAATGGACCAGATGGGTCATAGACCGTCTCCTCCAAAGCCGGAGCCTCGGAACGAGAAGGAAAGGGGAAAGCGACCTTCGTCGCCAATGCTCAACAGCAGCTCAGTGGTCTAAGACCGGTTGATCGCCAAAATGATAGAACTCGATCTCTTGGAGATAAAATGAGACGCTCTTACTCGTTCCCTCGAGACAAGACGAAGAGGTTATTCGAGCTTGCACTGCTCAACAGGCTCATCAATCTGCCGGAACCAAGACGCCCAGCGCAACCAGGCGACATTAGCAATCCTAACTATTGCCCTTATCACCGAATGTTGGGTCATCCGATCGAAGATTGTTACATCTTCAAAAGCTGGATAGAAGATCAGTACCAACAGGGCAAATTCGTATTATCCGAGAACTGGAAGGTGAACCCGCCTCAGCCGCACTCTCTCAAGAAGACGGATACACCGGGGGCATCGTGTTCTTTCGTAGAAGAAGCTCCATGGGAGGTTGCTCTTTCAACCAAAACTAAATGAATGCTGAAAGATCTCCAAACAAGCCCGGCGATCAGGTGGACAAATCCACTCGAACCCGAGATCATCGAAGGAATGTTAAAACCGCGTCTAACTCCAAAGATCGGTAATGATAGACAAAGCACTCACTCCCAGCCGTCAAAATCTTCGAAGAAGAAGAAGAAATCCAAGAAGCTCGTGAAGCCTGGTGACAGAAGCACGGACCTGCAAAAGCAGATCGACGCGCTGGAAGAGTATAACCAGAAGGCGCGGACTCCAGTCACACTTCAAGAGTTTCTCCGCCACGTCCTTGAGGACGGAGACGACGATAATGGAGAAGACTCGTCGGATGAATCTGAAGATTACGTAGCAAGTTGCCATGTGATCTCTCACTCGTCGATAGACGATGAAGAAGCTCCTTGCACCGAAAAACTGGGGGCAAATCCTAAACCGGAACTTCTAGAGCCGTCAGACGAAATGATTGATGCATTCCTGAACGAAGCTCTTCTTAAAAGAAAAGCTGCTTAAGAGCGTGAAATGGCCATATTTGAAAAAGCCAAACGCCGGCGACTGGACGAAAGAATTGAAACACTCCCGCCAGATCAAAGTACATCCGTTACAAATAAAAGCAGGTTCAAGATGAGGAACAGGTTCGCCAAAGCCATATCAATGGGAATGAAGCTGCCACCCTCCGAGCGAATGCTCTTAGTGAAGCAGAAACACATCCTAACTACTGCTTATATCATTGAAAGATTTCGCACCCCACCGAAGAGTGCAACGCTTTTAAAAGATGGTGGCAGGGATATGTTGCTCACCGGCAGCATTTCAAGCGGATGAAACGCAAAACCCGTCGGGAGCAAAGAAATACGACCGAGGAACATAAAAGAACTACCGGCAACTGTCACATGGTTGGCGCTGGGGGATCGCAAGTTCTCACCTTCGGGAGCGACTCTGACGAAGAAATGACTTTTGGCCCTCTCTTCAAAGAATCCACGTCGGGAAAAAAGGAAGAACCGAAGGCCTGTGAAAATATTCAGCTGCGCAATCGTATGCTGCCCAAAAAGAATCTTGGGCCCTCGAACAGTGGGTCAAATAGAAAAGATAAGGGAAAAGAAAAAGTCCCTGAGGATATCATCCTTGATGACCAAGCCGTCGAAAAGCTGACAGCCAAGGACCCGCCAAAGAAAAGTAAGGTGGACTACAACGTTCTGGCACACTTGAGAAAGCTACCTTCGCAGTTAAGCATTCTCGACGCCCTTCTGCTATCAAAGGAGGCAAGAGATTCTTTAATCAAGGCACTACAAGAGCCCAGACAATTCTAAGCTTTCTTCGCCGAAGAAAAGATGAAGGACGAGCTGGAAGAAGTACACACAGCCGATATCACCTTTGGCGATGAAGATCTCCTCCTTGGGACATGCGAGCACAACCGTTCCCTATATGTCTCCGAATACTGTCATGACATCAAGATAGGTAAAATCCTGGTCGACAATGGGTCTCCCGTCAATCTCCTTAACGTAAGGGTGTTAAAGGAAATCTGCATGAGCGTTCAACACCTCGCTCGCGATAAAATCACCATCTCCGGATTTGACTCCCAGTCATCACGGACGTTTGGGTCTGTAATATTGACACTACGCTTTGGACTTCTTGTCACGGACATTAAGTTTCACGTCATTGACGCCAAGACATGCTACAATACTTTGCTCGGCCGGCCCTGGTTACATGAGTACAACATCATACCTTCTACACAACATCAGTGTATGAAATATTTCAAAGATGGTCTTGAGTACACTGTGACAGGGGAACTAAACCCGTTCTCCGTGAACGAAGTCCGAAAATACGAAGATGCAAAATACTTTCTGCCAGATTTCAAGGACACAGAAAGATGTCGCAAACCGGAGGATAAGAACAAAGCTATCACCACTATTCCGGTCTTCGGGAGTGATACCGAGGAGGAAGAAGAGATAGTTTACTCAGGTCCACCCCAGTGCAACAAGCCGGGACCGCCCACTCTTATGTTGATATTCGGCAGTGACTCGGAAGATGAGGTCAATGCCATATTCTCTGCTCGGCCATCTGATTGATTCGAATTCTTCGTTGTGTAGTTGGAAATTGTAAAGAAATCACAACCAAAAATTATTTGACCGCAATCAACTACGGTGTCGGATGTAGATTGTTAGTGAGTGCGGATCGTCCACAGGGAAAGTGTAATCGTTCGTCTTTTGAATTAGATGAGTCGAAACTTTAAAGAAAAGAAAAGAAAACAATTCAAGATTTGTATTTGAAGTTCAAGAATTAGAAAAACTAGATCTAATAACAAGAAAAAGATAGAATCAAGAATTGATAGTTTGTTGATTTTTCCAAACCAAATATCAAGAATCGAAATGAGGCTCGTAGGAATCGATCGGATCTATAGATGTGATGTAATCTTACAATTACGTATTCTTATCCTTCGATGAATTGATACTAGATCGATGATGATCGACAAGAATTAGGGATTTCTAGTGAAACTAGGGTTTCATCTTATCCCTTGTTCTTTCATCGATATCATTCATATTCTAGCCTCTAGTAATTTCAAGAAACGATCGTAGATCCCTAATTTCGAGCGATCACAATCAAGAAAGCATCGCTAAGAAACTAGGTCATCGATTCTTGAACTTGCTAGGGTTTACAAAACTCGTAGGACTTAAAAATCGTTTTAAGATTTGTTACATCATCATTCTATTAATCGTCTCGACTCCTTTACGAGCGGAGTTTCACTCAAACATCACAACAAGAACAACAATTACAAATTGAGATCGAATCATGATGCAAGAATTAAAAGAAAGCAAGATTAAAGAATTTCATCTTTTATTTATATCAACAATTTCATTACATTCGCTCAAGAACTATAAGAGGAAGAACTCGATCGTCGATTTGGCTTCGCTCGTCTCCGTGAGTCGCGGATCGGCTTGGATCACTTGCCCGATGGAAGATCGGCTCGGCTCATAAAAGGTTGAAGGCTTCTCACTTGATTTGGTACTCGGGATCTTGAATTTGGAGTGGAATTAGGGTTAGGGTTTCGCACAAGTCTTGTCACTAGACTTGTGGAAGAAAATGGTGTAAGAATGAACAACCTCATCCCTTAGATCTAGGTTCCTATTTATAGCCATCAAAACCCTAGATCTAGGATTTGAATTTTTAGTTTCCCTCCAAAAGTTTGTTGGATGAAATTCGAATTTCTCTCCAAAAGTTTGTTGGATGAAATTTGAATTTTCCTCCAAAAGTTTGTTGAATGAAATTCAAATTTCCCTCCAAAAGTTTGTTGAGGAAATTTGAATTTCCCTCCAAAAGTTAGTTAGAGGAGAAACTTCTAGATGTGATTAGTTAGGAGGGAGCTTCTAGAAGAGGTTAGTTAGGAGCTTAATTAGGATTAGCCTTGCTTAATCTTCTTTGCTGATCTGGTAGTAGCTTCTAGAGAATTCTGGAATTTGTCATGTATGAAATGAATGTGGGCCCTGAGCTGAGAATTTTGCAGCAGAAATGGGGAGCTGAAGCTTTGGAACCGCCGCGGATCCGCGGCCCAAGTAGGCTCCTGCCGTGGATCCGCGGCTACTTGTGGGCTTTGGGCTTCTATTCTTCTGGTACTTGTTTGGGATGTCTCATGGGCCTTCTTTTGATGTATTGATTTGTATTTCTCCATCTGAATTGCTACCAGATCTGAAATGATTTAGTTGGCATATTTTTGATCAGCTCTTTTGTTTTTTCTTCCGTATTTCCTGCACAGACTCAAGACAAGTGTTGCGCAAATACAGAGATGATGCGATGCCATGAAATGCGGTTAATTTCCCTTAAAGTGTCGGTTTAAAAGTCTAACAAATGAAATCTGACATTTAACGACCGATTTGCTAATATGTGAAATATGAATACCGAACACTTCTAAATGTGTGAAAATGATAGGGAAATTGCCGTGTTAAAAATACATTATTTTCGACTGATCAAATATCCCCAAACTTATTTTCGATCGTCTCGAGCGAATGTTTTATTAAAAAGAGAAGGAGAAAATAAAGAAAGAGAAAAACTAACTAGCACACTTTCGTAGGCAACACGATTGCACTGAGCACGTGCAACAAGCCTTTAAACCTCTAGGTGTCCCTAGTAGGAGGAGTGTTGTCTCCTGAGGGTTTTCAGCGGATTGCACCCATAAAATCCAATAATAAAAGCAAGATCATGAATATTACATTTAAAGACAAGAGTTGTAAAAGAAAGACTTTGAAAATTAGGGTTTCCAACTAAGCTAGCTTTTCGGTTGTCATGAGCCCTATCTTAATGGTCATGAAAAGATGTCAGAAATCACGTCCTTCCTCAATAAAACATCGTCTTATTTTTCATTCCTATCTTTCTTCCAAACATCGATCATATAACCCTGCGTGTGTGTAAAAGACATCCCTACACCCGGAGAATTCAACTCAAGCTATCATACTCTTGCCCATCAGCCTTAGTACTTTTTAATTAATGAATATTTAGATGAGATTGCTCACACACTTTCATGCGACCGTTAATACTTCTTGAGGTACTAACCAACCGATTACTCATGTGCTTGCTCACTTGGTGTATTTTCCTCGTCTTGCACCACCTCAGGCATAGCAGTGACTCCCAGACCAGTTGGCCTTAGGGCACTAGGTGAAGAGGCACCCTTGCTATACATTTTTATTATCTTTAGTGATAACAAAACCAGTGTCCATTTTTCTCACCACTTTATATTTTTATTCATTTTTTTTTCTTTTTATTTCCTTCATACATCGGCTTTAAGACAAGAGCATTTCAAGGTATCCTCTACTATCCCAGGCTTCAAGACGTGTGTAAGTGCGAATAGCAGGGTAGCAACGTTCAAAATGTTTGGCTTCCAGAATAGAAACTATTTTTCAGACTTATTTTTATCCTCAGATTAGTGACGTCTTTCATCTTACTAACCCTTGGGACAACGGCTCATAACTACTTATTACTAGTTCGTATAAGAAAACTTCTAATTTTCTTAGTTTTCTTAAATTTTTCCAATCTCATGGATGTAATTTTTCACTATCTAATCTTTTATTATCTTATTTATGTACAAAAATATTTTTATCTTTTGAAATTTTTTAAATTTTTATCGGTTTTCAAAAATGTTTTGTGCTTATGCAAATGATGCGAAAATAAGCACAAACCTCCCCAAACTTGTTTTCAACAGTGTCCTCACTGTTGCCATCTGCTAACTCTCGAAAAACCTGTAAGCTTGGGAGGAATTTATTAGCGGGGGCAAAATATTTAAGTGAAGAACTTCCCCCAAACTTATTTTTGGCTCAAAATTTTGTAAAAATTTTCTTTTCAAGAGTCCGATTATACCCCCCAAACTTAAGCAATGTTAATCTTTCAAAATCACATGAGGGGGTCAAAAATCATTGGTCGATGCCAAGTTTTGCAAAGACCGAAAGTTAAAACCAACCATTCAAAAATTTTATCAATGCAGTGCTCTGGTTGGTGGAAGAAGAAGTGGGGAAAGGGTAAGAGGTGGAATAGAATGTGTGTGCGTCTCATTTTGGAGAGACGATGCAGTGAATGTGATGGATTACACGCATTCTTCTTACAATTCAGAAGAAGGGGTGGAGGTTCAATTTCATTGATTGGGAGATGATTCATCTCAATACCCGTGTTATTCAGAAATGCGAGTTCATCAGCGAAGATCTCCTCAAAAGTTCCATCTATACCCCCATGAATAATGTCATCACAAAGCACGGGGTGATCTTCAGACTCTAAAAGCAGTTCATAATCAGTGTTATTTGTTGACCCGGACATCTCGGTGGAAGAGTCTGTATGTGTATGATACATAGTCGAGTCAAACAATAACGTATAAAAAGAGTCTAGATCAATATCAGGAGGATCTTTAAATTCGCTGCTGTCGACATCCATTAAGTCGACAGAACATACCTGAGCAGTAGGTTCGGAGGGTACACTTCCCAACTTGTAAATGTTCAGCTCAATTGACCTATTCCCGAAGGATAGGGTCATAGAACCATTACGACAGTTAATAATAGCATTGGAAGTGGCCAAAAAGGGGCGACCTAAAATCACCGGAATTTAATTCCGTGGGTTCGCTACAGGCTGTGTATCAATTACAATAAAGTCCACAGGGAATATGAATTCTCCGATTTTTATTAACACATCCTCCAGTTCACCCCTGGGTTTGGTGATTGATCGGTCAGCCATCTGGAGAGTGCAATTGGTTGGCTTCAACTCTCCGATTCCTAATTGCTCATAAACTGAGTATGGAAGCAAGTTAACACTAGCGCCAAGATCTAGTAGAGCACGGTTAATGTGTTTTCCCCCAATAGAAACGGAAATAGTAGGATATCCTGGATCCTTACGTTTCCTCGGTAATTGTTGGGGGAAAGCCGTGTCTATTGTTTTTTCCATGAATATCTTCTTGGGCGCTTGAGTCTTCCTCTTCCTAGTGCACAAGTTCTTAAGAGTTTTCGTATAAGACGGAACTTGTTGGATGGCATCTAGGAGAGGGATGTTGGTGTTTACTTGCTTAAAAATGTTCATAATCTTCTCCATATGTGGACTTGGTGTGTTAGCCCTTAACCGATTAGGATAAGGTGCTTTAGCAATAAGTGCTGGGTCCATCATAGGAGAAGGAAGTGTTTGTGGAACCGATCCCAGTATAGAAGTGGGGATCGTCCGTGGAGGGATAAAAGAGGTGGGCTGAAGTGGCGAGCCTTTTGGGAAACGAAGAATAGGCTCGGAAGAAGATGGTGGGGTAGAAGAACTGGGGTCAGAAGTGTGTGTGTGAAGAAAGGTCTCAGCCAGGGTTTTATTGATTGATTTATCATTATCATCAAACTCTTCCCCAACGTGAGTGTCAAGCACTCTTCTAGATCTCAACGTGATTGCATCCACATGATGTGAATAGCCAGAATTGGGTAAAGGTTGAGCTGGAAGTTTCCCTTTCTCTCTTGCACTCATTTCGGTTTTTAGTTATGCAATTTGTGCTTCCATCGATTTGATGTTCTCATGTTGAGAGATAATGATCTTCATCACATTCTCGACGGAAGATTGCAAACTTGCCGTCCCTTGGATGGATTGTTTCATGAAAGTATCCAAGGTTTGTGCTAGTGCAGAGGTATTATCTGTACCGGTCAATTGCAAAAGACTAGATGGTGCAAAACTGTTGGCCGGATTTTGGAAGTTTTGTGATTGAAAGGGGTGCTGACTCAATTGAAGTTGTGGGTGCTGTTGTGGTGAAGGGACCCTTTGGAAATTGTTTTGGGTTGGAACCGTGTTTTGAGATTGTGATTGGTTCTAAGAAAAGTTAGGGTGATTCCTCCAACCCTGATTATAAGTGGAAGAAGATGGATCGTTTCTAGGTCTTTGAAAGGCAGAATTGATATGACCTTGAAACGGAGAATTTTGTGGACATTCTTCCGTCAAGTGAGAAGGATCGGAACAGCATCCACATACAGTTTTGGAGAGTGACATTTGATTTAGGGTGGCGGCTAAAAATTTGTTTTCTATAGTCTCGAGTTTCTTGTGTATAGCTGCAATGTCAGCTCTAACTCCTATGGAAATATCATTGCCATCCCTAGACGATTGACTCACACCCTCCCACTGTAAAGATTTTTCAGCGAAATCTTCTAGAAAGTTCCATGCTTCCCCATCATCTTTGGTCATAAAGTTGCTTTGACACATGGATTCAAGGGTCTGTCTTGTGTAAGGAGTAATGCCCTCATAAATGATTCGGCACAATTCCCATTTCGGGATGCCGTGATGTGGACATTGGACTAACAGATCCTTGAAACGGTCAAGACATTTTGCAAATGTTTCATTTGGAAGCTGGGTGAATTGATAGATTTCGCTGCGGACTCGAGCTGTCTTTTGATGTGGGTAGAATTTCTTAAGGAATGCTTTGACGAATTCGTCCCAATTTGAAATGGAATGTACGGTAGTGTTATATAGCCACTTCTCGGCTAAATCGCACAAAGTGAATGGGAGAAGACGAAGACGGAAAGCATCCATTGACAGCTGTGAGGTACCCATCATTGCGCATACATTTTCAAATTTCGTGATAAACACGTATGCGTCTTCAGACTCGAGACCGTGAAATTTTGGTAGAAGGTTGATGTATTGGGGTTTTATTTGAAAATTTTCCCCGTTGGCTAGTGGAATGGAAAGACAGGTGGAAAGTGGGCTTCGTGTTGGATAGCACCTCTCTTGGAGAGAGATGCGAGGTGGATTCTGCGCACCAACGGACGGCGGCAGATTAGTGGAAAAGAAGTTCGATGGAGGTGGATCCATCGATGTGGGTGTGGTGGTGGGTAAAAGAAATGGTAAATGTAGAAATACCGACTTTAGGGTCGATCAAGGAAACGCGGACTAACAGGCACTAGAATCCTGTTGTCCAGCCTATCTTGCACTAAAAAGGGTTAGTACAAGTGGCAGCGTGAATTTATAATTAGGGAAAATGATATATGCGGTGTTTGCTTTGAAAAAAAATGATACGGATTTTTTGAAAAAAATGATGCAACAAAACAAATGCAGCACACAAACCCTAGAATCTAGTGGTCACCTAGGTCCGGCTCTAGACCGCTCCTAACTGCCAAAAGACAAGTCGCGGGATAGAATCCTCCACTGCCTCTTTGTCCCCCTGTGGCCGGATAAGTGCCAGGTAAGTGGGAAGGTACTCCACTACGTAAGTAGTGGGCCTAATTAAAAACCACTAGCCTTAGACACACTCGCCTTAGGCACCACAAGAAAACGCGGATAAACAATGAATTACCCACGGCCCTCTTCTGTCCTAATTGAGCGCGACGGTCCTTAGAGTCATCTCTAGATTTCTTTTAATTAATGAGGGTAAGTGCGGATGCAAGTTTGTGATTTTCGGGGCTTAGGAAGGGTAATGAACTCCCCACCTAATTTGGATTTGGTCGTGCCCCTTAATTTCCGTATTAATATGCAAACAACCAAAAATCAAAAACACGCACAATTTATTTTTGCTTTTGCGCGGCGCTGCGATTATTTGCAAAGAAACCTGCAGAAATTTATTAGTTGGAGCAGAGAAAGGAGGAGAGAAGAAAGTATAGAAGTATACCTGAAATTTTGGTACAGTGAAGATGCAAGAACGCGGCGGAACCGCCGCAGATGCGCCCTAATGCCGCGGAATCGCGGTGGTATGTTGGGATTAGTGCACAGAAATTTGTGCACAAGCTCCTGTTCACCTACACAGCTCTCTGGATGTTTCAGAAAAAAATTTCCACAGCTCCAATGATGCCAGAATTCCTCGCAAGAAATCACAACAACTCGTATTAGGGTTTGTGCGAGTTTAGATCTAAAAATTATAATGGAATAAAATTTTCAACTCAAATCTCAAAATACGAACAATTAGCGCACTATCCCCGGCAACGGCGCCATAAAAGTATCAAATCAAATAGTCCCCGGCAACGGCGCCATTTGATTGATTCGAATTCTTCGTTGTGTAGTTGGAAATTGTAAAGAAATCACAACCAAAAATTATTTGACCGCAATCAACTACGATGTCGGATGTAGATTGTTAGTGAGTGCGGATCGTCCACAGGGAAAGTGTAATCGTTCGTCTTTTGAATTAGATGAGTCGAAACTTTAAAGAAAAGAAAAGAAAACAATTCAAGATTTGTATTTGAAGTTCAAGAATTAGAAAAACTAGATCTAATAACAAGAAAAAGATAGAATCAAGAATTGATAGTTTGTTGATTTTTCCAAACCAAATATCAAGAATCGAAATGAGGCTCGTAGGAATCGATCGGATCTATAGATGTGATGCAATCTTACAATTACGTATTCTTATCCTTCGATGAATTGATACTAGATCGATGATGATCGACAAGAATTAGAGATTTCTAGTGAAACTAGGGTTTCATCTTATCCCTTGTTCTTTCATCGATATCATTCATATTCTAGCCTCTAGTAATTTCAAGAAACGATCGTAGATCCCTAATTTCGAGCGATCACAATCAAGAAAGCATCGCTAAGAAACTAGGTCATCGATTCTTGAACTTGCTAGGGTTTACAAAACTCGTAGGACTTAAAAATCGTTTTAAGATTTGTTACATCATCATTCTATTAATCGTCTCGACTCCTTTACGAGCGGAGTTTCACTCAAACATCACAACAAGAACAACAATTACAAATTGAGATCGAATCATGATGCAAGAATTAAAAGAAAGCAAGATTAAAGAATTTCACCTTTTATTTATATCAACAATTTCATTACATTCGCTCAAGAACTATAAGAGGAAGAACTCGATCGTCGATTTGGCTTCGCTCGTCTCTGTGAGTCGCGGATCGGCTTGGATCACTTGCCCGATGGAAGATCGGCTCGGCTCATAAAAGGTTGAAGGCTTCTCACTTGATTTGGTACTCGGGATCTTGAATTTGGAGTGGAATTAGGGTTAGGGTTTCGCACAAGTCTTGTCACTAGACTAGTGGAAGAAAATGGTGTAAGAATGAACAACCTCATCCCTTAGATCTAGGTTCCTATTTATAGCCATCAAAACCCTAGATCTAGGATTTGAATTTTTAGTTTCCCTCCAAAAGTTTGTTGGATGAAATTCAAATTTCCCTCCAAAAGTCAAATTTCCCTCCAAAAGTTTGTTGGATGAAATTTGAATTTCCCTCCAAAAGTTTGTTGAATGAAATTCAAATTTCCCTTCAAAAGTTTGTTGAGGAAATTTGAATTTCCCTCCAAAAGTTAGTTAGAGGAGAAACTTCTAGATGTGATTAGTTAGGAGGGAGCTTCTAGAAGAGGTTAGTTAGGAGCTTAATTAGGATTAGCCTTGCTTAATCTTCTTTGCTGATCTGGTAGTAGCTTCTAGAGAATTCTGGAATTTGTCATGTATGAAATGAATGTGGGCCCTGAGCTGAGAATTTTGCAGCAGAAATGGGGAGCTGAAGCTTTGGAACCGCCGCGGATCCGCGGCCCAAGTAGGCTCCTGCCGCGGATCCGCGGCTACTTGTGGGCTTTGGGCTTCTATTCTTCTGGTACTTGTTTGGGATGTCTCATGAGCCTTCTTTTGATGTATTGATTTGTATTTCTCCATCTGAATTGCTACCAGATCTGAAATGATTTAGTTGGCGTATTTTTGATCAGCTCTTTTGTTTTTTCTTCCGTATTTCCTGCACAGACTCAAGACAAGTGTTGCGCAAATACAGAGATGATGCGATGCCATGAAATGCGGTTAATTTCCCTTAAAGTGTCGGTTTAAAAGTCTAACACATGAAATCTGACATTTAACGACCGATTTGCTAATATGTGAAATATGAATACCGAACACTTCTAAATGTGTGCAAATGATAGGGAAATTGCCGTGTTAAAAATACATTATTTTCGACTGATCACCATCCATACAAACCTTCGCTGATGAAGATCAAAGTTTGCAGGTTGTCATGGTTCCGCCAAAGCATCATAAAGAGCTAGACGCGCTTGATACCTACAGTGTGGAAGAACTGCAGACATTCTACGTCCCTCCCAGGCGAAAAGGTGAAAAGGCGATCCTATTCTACCGATCCGGGGAAACCAAAGTGGAGAAAGAAATTTGGCATGGTGCGGATTCTACACTTGACAGGCTCCAGCCCATCCGTTTGCCCAGATATTACACAGACAGACTAAAGAGACTCTTGAGACGCCAAGGTGTATCTCTTAAGCAAACTGCGCGACAAGCACAGTTCTATAACAGGATCTGGAACGTTCTCGGAACTCAACAAAAGTTGCCCAACAGAAGGATGGAAACGACCGGGCTTGGGTATGTTCAATCCAAGAAACGGGAGCTACTCCGCGACTGCTACGTCATACATGACTTTGATGAAGAAGGAGATACTCTATAGGAAGATGCTAACCCTGAACCAGAAAGAGCTCCCACCGTGAAAATGCCCAGTCCGTCGTTTGAAGAACAAATGGACAAGCTTATAAGGGAAGCAGGTCAAAAGGTTCGAGACGACCAGAATCGCGAAATGACCATCTACAAGAAAGCCAGGACGCAACGCCTCCTTCAACAGGCTGTGAAAAATGAAAATGCTCCTCCTTGTCAACCCATTATACAAAAGGCCCGACGCAGAGGCAGAAACAAACCAAAGAAGGGGAAAGACGTTCGACAGCGACAAAGTGGGTCCAAGAAGCCACGCGATCAGGAATCGAGCAGTTCGGATTCGTGTCTTTTATAAAAAAGATGGGTCGGGCATATTCTTTTCCCCATGACATCACGAGGAAGATATTCGATCTTGTCATAAAATATCAGATGATGACACTCCCGGAGTCCAAGCACCCCGAGCAAGCAGGCGAAGTCTCTCACCCGGAATATTGCTCCTATCACAGGGTAATAGGACATCCTCTCAAAGACTGCTTCACATTCAAAGACTGGGTAGAAGACCAATATCAGCAAGGCAGGTTCGCTCTATCCAGCAGCTGGAGGGTAACCCCGCCGCAGAAGCATGAACCCAAAGCCGCGAGAGTAGAACCAGACCAACATCGGTCTTAGAAGCGATCTCGTACTTGTCATATGATAGTGTTGTCAGAAGAAGAGCCCGAGAATATGGATGAACTCCCCTGGTGCTTCGAAAACGATGATGACGAGGTAATCTCAGGATTTCCACCAGCACCAAAAGAGCTGGAAGATGGGATACATACTACTGCAGATAACCTCAAGAAAATTGATTTGGGAATGGCAAGTGACCCGCGGCCGACGTTCGTCAGTGAGCTGTTGTCTGAAGAAAGGGTGGCTACGCTAAAAGACGTGCTCATGCAGCATAAAGATTGCTTCGCATGGAACTATTCAGAGATGCCGGGACTCGATCTAGAGATCGCTGTGCGCAAATTGCCATTATCCCCGGCGTCAAGCCAATTAAACAAGCACCGAGGAGAATGCAGCTCGAGCTTGAGATGAGCATTAACGCCGAGGTCAAGAAGCTAATCGACTCTGGCTTTATCCAAGAGGTTCAGTATCCTGATGGGATCGCCAACATCGTCCTAATGATGAAGAAGAATGGGACAGTGCGCATATGTGTGGACTTTCGGGATCTCAATAAAGCCTGCCCGAAGGACGACTTCCCAGTACCGGTCACCGAGCTAATGATAGACAATATGTCCACTCATGAAGTTTTCTCCTTTATGGACGGTTCGTCAGGATACAATCAGATAAAGATGCATCCCGAAGACCAGAAGCACACCGCTTTCCGGACCCGTTTGGGCATATTCTGCTACAAGGTGATGCCCTTCGGTCTAAAGAACGCCGGTGCCACCTATCAGAGGGCCATGACGAAGATCTTCGATGACCTCATACATGAAATCGCCGAATGCTATATCGACGACCTCGTAATTAAAAGCAAATCATACGAGGAACATTTAGAGCATTTGAAGATCGTGTTTCAGCGCCTTCGGAAATACAACTTGAAGATGAACTCTCTTAAATGCGTGTTCGGAGTTTTCTCGGGCAAATTCCTAGGATTCATCGTCCAACACCGAGGCATCGAGATAGATCCGTCGAAGATCAAGGCGATCATGGAAATGCCTCCGCCAAAGACTCTCAAGCAGCTGCGATCTCTGCAAGGAAAGCTCGCATATATCCAGCGATTTATAGCCAATCTTTCCAGCAAGTGCCGCCCCTACAGTCACCTAATAAAGAAGGGAACCCCGTTCGTCTGGGATCACAAATGCCAAAGCGCACTGGACGGAATTAAACAATACCTACATAACCCTCCGGTGCTAACCGTTCCGGTCAAAGGAAAGCCTCTTATTCTGTATACAACCGCCCTTGAAGGTTCCTTAGGCGCGCTGTGGGCCCAAGAAAACGACCAAGGGAGGGAGATAACCCTTTATTATCTAAGTCGAGTTCTCCTTGGGGTAGAAAGCAACTACTCCCCCATTGAAAAACACTGCCTAGCGTTGATCTTCGCAATAACGAAGTTCAGACACTATGCGTTGGCACATGAGGTCCATCACATATCAAAAGTGGATCCTCTCAAGTATTTGATGTCGAAGGCCATACTAACAGGGCGGCTTGCTAAATGGGCCCTGCTTTTAATGGAGTTCTCGATAACTTATCGGCCTCTTAAGGCAGTGAAAGGCCAGGCCATCGCCGACTTCCTCGCTGAGCATCCGATACCTGCCGATTCTCCTTTGAATTGCGAACTGCCAGACGAACATGCGTTTGACACGATCGACGGGGGTGATACCCGGTGGGAACTTTATTTTGATGTAGCGTCTTCCATGAAGAAGCGCAAACAAAGCACCCCTATAATCAAATCGGGGGTAGGCCTCATCTTCGTAACTCCACTGTAAGTCCACGTTGCCCACCCCGGTGCTTGCGGGGAGGCGGAAAACGGAATAAAAATCGGATTTTTACTACTTTAGGCAACATGGACTAGACAAAGAAGGATCTTTGCTAAACAAAAACAAGCTAAAGCTAACTAGAAACTAGCTAAAGGGTAGAATGGTTATACCTAGGGCTTTATGTCCTTCTTCCCTTGCTCCTTGGAGTAGTAGAAAGGGATCACCTTTGCCGTCTTCTCACGTCGAAGAAGGATCCACCCGAAAGCCTCAACCTTTGGCTTCAACTCCAAGCTAGAAGTAACTAGGGTGCTAGAAGTGCTAATCCTAGAACCCTAGATGAGAGTAGAGATTACTATGGAATGGTTTTTCTCAAGCTCAAGTGTTTCTCAACACATGAGAGGGGAGAGCTTGAGGAAGAGGAAGAGGAAGAGCAAGAAAGAGAAAGTAAAATGATAGAATGAGAGAATTATGAAGCATTCTCACATATATGCGTGAATTATTGTAAATAGATAATTAGTGAGATAATTGTCATGGCTTAATCAAGACATGACCATTATCATTTCATTTTTAATGCAAATTGCAAGGATCAAAGAGCATCTTCCAAATGAAATGATGATGGTCAAAGTGTCAACCTAGGTCAACAAGTCAAGAATGTCAAATGGTCAACAACCATAACCATGCACAATTATATTAAACTAATATCAATTAACCATAATACACACATAAGCATTAGGGTTAATAAAATAACAATGGTCATTAACCCTAATCAAAGTCCTTTCCCTCTGTCTCAAGCAACTGTGCATACGCACCCGTATTCGTGATCCGAGGAACATGAATACAAAGAGATAAAACCAATCCCAAATCATATACTAGGATCTGGCTTAAACCAAAGCCCGCTAGTATAAGCTGTCCGGACAGCAAACGTGCACAAGTGCGTGGATGTGAACGAACCCTGTCGCAAAACCATACGACCTCTACTCATTTTGCCTAAAGGCGAATAGCTCTCTGTGTGGGACTCTAAAGACTCGACACTACGCTGGCAGTAGGTTTAACCACAAACCGCAAGCGGCACTAGCTGTACGTAACGGTCCCCAGGTAGATGCCGATAAGAAGACTGACGAGGTGACCCCATCTGTACTCCTACCGAGCCTGTATGTGACAGTCTCCGTACAGTCCGGTCTGTTCGTCTGATATATCGCATGGCGGGCCTAGGGGCGGTGAACGTCAGCCCCTTAATAGCGGTACAAGTCGTGTCGGAGTGTAGCCCAGAACACCCTGAGATAACACTGGAAACCTACCAGTATATCTCGCTTGCCTTGGCCAGGGACTACTTGTGTAATGGCTCTCCTGGACACAACGCGATGTCAACCCCCAATACCGGGAGAGACGAATCCTGTCTAACCGTCACTGCCTCCAAGTGCTTCGGGACTGCACCCAAAAACTACCTGTTTGCATGACTCCTTTGAGCCGTGGTAGGGTAGTAATCAAAGTGCAGTGGGAACACACTCGAGGCGAAGTGACAGTGTCAAGTCAGCGGACTAAGCTGCACTCATGTCACCTGGGAACTGATAACTGACGATAGGTATAATACCAACCAACAGTTCCCGACGAGTCCTGTCCAGTGTACTCGTAACCTAACGAGCACCCGCATACTATCTCAAGTATGACGTACTGACGGCTGTGGGACAGACCGTCTCCCATACTGGGATGAGAAGCGCATACGCTAGTCTACTCCGGAGTATCGATGCCCTGTTTCGATAGTCCAACGACCAGGGACCTGTATAAGGATGTGCTTATGGATTACCCAGCCCCCACAAGTGTGAGCGCCATCACAATGCTGGTAATCAAGCAAAGATCCTAAGGGCTCTACTAATATGTATATCAGCGATATGCTAAAAGAAACACATGCACATAATAAAGCAGAGATAAACCAAGTAGCATACTACCATTTCGAGCAAGATTGTATATACAACTGTGAATATCCCAAGCTTCCATCAAGTAATATACAAACTAGTATGATACAGAAATGGCCTCTAAGGCATATACACTAACAATCTCCCACTTGCACTAAGGCCATGTACTGGCGTATTGAAGACCTATAATCTCGATCAGCCGCTCGAACTGAGTCTGGGGCAAGGCCTTGGTGAATGGATCTGCAGTGTTATCTTCTGAAACAACCCTCCGAACCTCGATCTCCTGGCGATCCACGATCTCCCCGATCAGGTGATACCGCCTCAAGATGTGTCGGGATTTCTGATGGGACCTGGGTTCCTTCGCTAAAGCTATAGCCCCGTTGTTGTCGCAATACAGAGGTATTGGGTCAACAATGGACGGAACCACCTGAAGTTCTTTCAAGAACTTCCTCATCCAGACAGCTTCTTTTGCGGCATCAGATGCAGCGATGTATTCCGCTTCCATAGTCGAGTCAGCAACGGTTTCCTGTTTGGAGCTCTTCCAACACACCGCCCCTCCATTGAGGGTGAAGACAAAACCCGACATGGACTTGGAATCATCCTTGTCACTCTGGAAGCTGGAGTCAGCAAAGGCCTCAATCTGGAGGTCTTTTCCGCCATACACCAAGAACATCTCCTTAGTCCTTCTCAGGTACTTGAGAATGTTCTTTACTGCTATCCAATGTTTCTCCCCATGGTTTGACTGATACCTGCTTACCATACTTAGTGCATAAGCCACATCCGGTCTGGTACACAACATCACATACATTATAGAGCCTACCGCAGAAGCGTAGGGTATAATAGACATGCGATCCCTCTCCAAATCAGTCTTGGGAGACATCTCTTTGGAGAGGGTGATCCCGTGACAAGCCGGTAGATTACCGCGCTTGGAATCTTCCATACTGAATCTCTTCAGTATGGTGTCGATGTACCTGGACTGTGAAAGTCCTAATATCCTCTTGGATCTGTCACGATAGATCCGGATACCCAGAATGTATGAGGCATCACCCAGGTCTTTCATGGAGAACCTGTGTGACAAGAACCCCTTGACAGATTGTAGCATAGGAATGTCATTTTCTATTAAGAGAATGTCATCCAAGTATAAAACGAGGAATACTACAGTTCTCTCTACAAATCTACAATAGATGCATGGTTCATCTGGATTTTTGATAAAGCCAAATTCCTTGACCGTCTCATCAAAACAGATGTTCCAACTCTGCGATGCCTGCTTCAGTCCATAAATAGACTTAAGCAACTTGCACACCATTCCGCTGCTTCCACTATGAATGAAACCCTCTGGCTGTTCCATATAGACACACTCCTCTAAATGTCCATTTAGAAAAGCGGTCTTTACATCCATCTGCCAAATTTCATAATCGTGGAAGGCAGCAATGGCAAGAAGGATCCGAATGGATTTCAGTATAGCTACTGGAGAAAAGGTTTCGTCATAGTCCAAACAAGGTCGCTGACGAAAACCCTTTGCAACCAGTCTAGCTTTATAGGTCTCAACCTGTCCATCTACACCAATCTTCCTTTTGAAGATCCACTTGCATCCTACGGGTTTTACCCCATCTGGAGCAATGTCCAACGTCCATACTTTGTTGGTGTACATGGACTCCATTTCGGTTCGCATTGCATCCAGCCATTTTACCGAGTCGACGCTCTGAATGGCTTGCTGAAAGCTAGTAGGCTCATCACAGTCTATGATGCAATCCTCTCTATCCCCGTCAATGAGAAAACCGTAGTATCTCTCGGGCGGATGAGACTGCCTACTACTCCTGCGGAGTGGCGTGGGAATGTCCTGATCTTTCGAACCCTCTGGTTCTACTAAGCTTTCAGTAATAGCTCGTGGTTCTGGAATTTCTTCCAGTTCTATTGCGCTCCCACTTATTTCCTTTTCTATGAACTGGTGTTCTAGAAAGTGGGCATGGCGAGAAACAAAAACCTTTTGTTCCTCTTCGCAATAGAAGAAATATCCCTTTGAGTTATTTGGATATCCCACAAACTTGCACTGTACTGAGCGTGCCTCGAGCTTGTCCGCATGCTGCTTTTTTACAAAAGCTGGACATCCCCATGTCTTAATGTGATTAAGATAGGGTCTCTTCCCACACCACATCTGATATGGTGTAGTAGGCACAGTCTTAGTTGGAACTCGGTTCAAAAGGTATGCAGCTGATTCTAGCGCATATCCCCAGAACGATCGCGGCAACTCAGCATTACTCATCATGGACCGTACCATATCCAATAGGGTTCGGTTCCGTCTCTCCGATACACCGTTATGTTGTGGAGTGTATGGAGGAGTAAGCTGAGATAGAATTCCATTCTCTTTTAAGTAACCCAGGAACTCGGCACTCAAGTATTCACCACCTCGATCAGATCTCAGTGCCTTGATACTTTTGCCTGTTTGTTTTTCTACTTCATTCTTATATTCCTGGAATTTTTCAAAAGCCTCGGATTTATGTTTCATTAAGAAGACATAACCGTACCTTGAAAAGTCATCTGTAAAAGTAATGAAGTAAAAATAACCGCTTCATGCATGTGTAGATATTGGACCGCACACGTCGCTGTGTACGAGTCCTAAGAGCTCGCTCGCTCTTACTCTGTGTCCAGTGAACGGAGTCTTTGTCATCTTTCCTCTGAGACAGGATTGACAAGTTGCATACGATTGATATTCGAACGGATCCAAATATCCTTCTGCATGTAACTTAGTCAACCTTCTCTCATTGATGTGACCCAGTCTACAATGCCATAAGAAAGTTTTATTGATTTCTGGAGACTTTCTTTTGTGTGTATTCTGGACATTGAAAATCTGTGGTTGGTTTAATACGTATATACCGTTGTTCAATATACCTGACCCAATCAAAACTTGATTAAGGTGAATGTTCACTACATTACTTACAAATGCAAATTCATAACCTTCTTTAGATAATAAAGATACAGAAATGATATTATAGGTTGCATTTGGTACATAAAAACAATTATGCAAAACCAAAAAGTGTCCATCCGATAATCCCAGGTGATAGTCCCCCACGGCCTCAGCATCCATGCTAGCACCGTTTGCAACTCTGAGGGTCATGTCACCTGCCTTCAAAACTCTACGCTTTCTCAACGCCTGCAAAGAATTACAGATATGAGATCCTGATCCGGTATCCAATACCCAGGATGTAGAGTTTATTGATAGACAGTTTTCAATAACATACACACCTGAAGCTGAAGCCGCAACTCGCTTCAAATCCCGTGTTCTGGCCTTCCAAGCCTTGCAATCCTGTTTCCAGTGACCACTTTTGTGACAGTAGAAGCATTCTTCCTTCCCCACCAGCTTTCCCGCTACCTTTGTTGCCTTTCCCTTTCCCTTCGTATCCACTTTACTGACACCGCCTCTTGGTTTGGCGGGGGCTTTCTTCTTCTTACCCTTGGCTTTCGCCCTGGATCTAGAAGAGGAAGATCCTCCTACAAACAAAGTGGATGTCTCCCTACCCTTCTGTAGGGTGCCCTCAGCACTCCTCAACATGTTCAGAAGTTCGGAAAGTTCAACCTCCTTTCCTTGCATGTTGAAGTTTAAGACAAACTGGGCGTAAGTGGAAGGAAGGGACTGGAGAATCAAATCAGTATAGAGTTCATTCTCCAACGTGGTCCCAAGGTCCGCGAGCTCCTCTATGTAGCCAATCATCTTAAGCACGTGTTCCGCTACCGATGATCCGACGGCCAATCTTGCCGAAAATAGCTTCTTCGACACTTCGTATCTTGCGATATGAGACTGCTCTGCATACAGTTCTTTTGTATGGAGAAATATGGACTCTAGGTCCATATTCTCATGCCTCCTCTGATGTTCGTTGTCCATCGAGGTAAGCACGAGGCATTTGGCCTTCGCGCAATCGATCTCCCATGTCTTACGGATTTCCTTATCCGCGACGCTGGAGGTGGGACCTGGGACAGGGGGTGCTTTGGTGGTAAGTACATTCCCCAACTTGTCATAAGTGATTGCCATCTTGATATTCCTGAGCCAATCTTTGTAGTTTGGCCCTGTCAGTATGTTTTTATCTAGTAATAACTTAAGTCCGGTCATGTTGAATGGTCGCTGCAATTAGGAGAGAGAAAAGAAACACTTTAGCATGATGCTCTTGCAAGTTTAGAGTGGTTTTTAGTTTGTCTAAACTGGATGGCTCCCACTGTCTCTCGAATCCCTTCTCAAACCGTAAAGAAATGATTAGTCGGGATCAATCTCACCGTACAATACTTGCTTAACCGTTCAACCAGGCCAGTGTCGGTACTTCGAGGGAGGTTTTCCAACGCTTTCGCGAAGTTCCTTAATTTAAGAACCTCTTTTCCCTGGGGGCGTAGCCCCGCTAACACCTTTATAGACACCTACTAGGTTTATAGCATTGATCGTTAAGTGAGAGTTTTTCTGAGGAGTAGCATATACTCACAGTAGGATCGGGATCCAAATATCATCGCGTGATAAAACCGAAGGAATTCTACCAGAATTATCACACTCCAAATGGTATGCAGCGCTAGCAAGTTTCAGTACTTATGAAACTCCCGATGTGGATTTTTGCCCTATGCTCTTATGACCTTGACTTTGGCCAAAATATCATAAGTCACATGTCAAGTTCTACCCGTCATTCTCCTGGTTAATTTGGACCCACCCGTACCTATCCTTGACTTTGGCCAAAATGGCAGCACGACTGTCCCAAACCAACGCATCTATCTATGCTGCACATGAATACCCAATAGCTACCAATCACTATGCCTTGACTTTGGCCAAAATACATAGCTTGAATACTTTTGACCATTCATGTGGAATGACGGAGGGCTACGAATGGTTTTGGCGAAACCGTGAACGTAGTGAACTTGATATAATCGATGGAACGAGATAGCTTTTAAAAGGAGTGGTTCAAGCTCCGCGTTTAAAAGTTTTAGTTTTGAAAAGAACCGAGTGGTTTTCAAAGTGTTCCAATCGACTTTTACTTGGTTTATTTTCTTGCATTAGTTCTTTTAATGCGTCCCATCATTTAATCCTACCATTGCAGAAAACAACCAAAATATGACGTACGCTTATGCCATTCGCCTTCGCCACGGGGCCCCGTCATCACCCGTTAGGTTACTTAACTAACGACAGAGCGGGGGCTGGGCTAGCGCGGCTGTAAAACATAAGCAACGCCTAAATAGTTATCATATATAAATATATAGCAATGATAGGCATTACAGATCACAGATGAATACATTGGATATACTAGGAATCCGCAATCCGTTCGAGCCTGCAACGAAAAGCGGATTACACGGTCGCGGTGAATAGCCATTACCCCACCCAAGACCCCTACGGGTGCAGCAAACTACCCGCCAAGTACCCGAAGCGAAGCAACCTCCCTCAACACCGTGAGTAGGCCACTCGGCACTTCGAGATACCCGGTAGTTTGTGCACCCCCTCCATGGGTCTATCCTAGGAGCAAAAACAATAAAAAGAATTATACAATGACGGCTACAACCCCGACCCGGTTGTGCGGCCATACAAATATTATTACATCAATTTACATATTACAATGAATGAAAGAAAAAGAAACATTCATCTCACATCCACCCCGGCTATTCACCCGCGATAATCCAACGCATTCATATACACATACCAGCATCAAACACAGATCACAGATATGTATAACCCCCACTAATCGACATATAGCGATTAGCCGACGTTCAATACATATAAACATCACAGATATAACCCTTTAATCAAAGTGTAGTGAAGTTCGATAAAAAATACGGATTTATAGGCCCCGAAAAACAAATTTCTTTTCTGGAAAACCTGGGCACAAATAAACCATCTTAAAAATCCCAAAACCAAGCCAGAAGAACACTGCACTAAACTCGACCCAGAACCGAGTCAAAACGGCCGCGGTTGCACGGCAATAGCTTGCTATTGCCGCGGAACCGCGGCGCTTTGAACGATTCACTGGATCGTTTTTGGTGGCTTTCTTCACAAAACCCTGAGATGATTTTTGACGTACGATTTATTTTATTTTGAACAGAAAAAATTTCAACAGAAAGTTAAGGTTTTGATGTTTTGGTTTTTCGATTTTTCCGATCAAACTTCCATACACTTTTACTACCTAACTAGTTTATGTTTAGTTAGGCTCTAATACCACTGTAAGTCCACGTTGCCCACCCCGGTGCTTGCGGGGAGGCGGAAAACGGAATAAAAATCGGATTTTTACTACTTTAGGCAACATGGACTAGACAAAGAAGGATCTTTGCTAAACAAAAACAAGCTAAAGCTAACTAGAAACTAGCTAAAGGGTAGAATGGTTATACCTAGGGCTTTATGTCCTTCTCTCCTTGCTCCTTGGAGTAGTAGAAAGGGATCACCTTTGCCGTTTTCTCACGTCGAAGAAGGATCCACCCGAAAGCCTCAACCTTTGGCTTCAACTCCAAACTAGAAGTAACTAGGGTGCTAGAAGTGCTAATCCTAGAACCCTAGATGAGAGTAGAGATTACTATGGAATGGTTTTTCTCAAGCTCAAGTGTTTCTCAACACATGAAAGGGGAGAGCTTGAGGAAGAGGAAGAGCAAGAGAGAGAAAGTAAAATGATAGAATGAGAGAATTATGAAGCATTCTCACATATATGTGTGAATTATTGTAACTAGATAATTAGTGAGATAATTGTGATGGCTTAATCAAGACATGACCATTATCATTTCATTTTTAATGCAAATTGCAAGGATCAAAGAGTATCTTCCAAATGAAATGATGATGGTCAAAGTGTCAACCTAGGTCAACAAGTCAAGAATGTCAAATGGTCAACAACCATAACCATGCACAATTATATTAAACTAATATCAATTAACCATAATACACACATAAGCATTAGGGTTAATAAAATGACAATGGTCATTAACCCTAATCAAAGTCCTCTCCCTCTGTCTCAAGCAACTGTGCATACGCACCCGTATTCGTGATCCGAGGAACATGAATACAAAGAGATAAAACCAATCCCAAATCATATACTAGGATCTGGCTTAAACCAAAGCCCGCTAGTATAAGCTGTCCGGACAGCAAACGTGCACAAGTGCGCGGATGTGAACGAACCCTATCGCAAAACCATGCGACCTCTACTCATTTTGCCTAAAGGCGAATAACTCTCTGTGTGGGACTCTAAAGACTCGACACTACGCTGGCAGTGGGTTTAACCACAAACCGCAAGCGGCACTAGCTGTACGTAACGGTCCCCAGGTAGATGCCGATAAGAAGACTGACGAGGTGACCCCATCTGAACTCCTACTGAGCCTGTATGTGACAGTCTCCGTACAGTCCGGTCTGTTCGTCTGATACATCGCATGGCGGGCCTAGGGGGGCGGTGAACGTCAGTCCCCTAATAGCGGTACAAGTCGTATCGGAGTGTAGCCCAGAACACCCTGAGATAACACTGGAAACCTACCAGTATATCTCGCTTGCCCTGGCTAGGGACTACTTGTGTAATGGCTCTCCTGGACACAGCGCGATGTCAACCCCCAATACCGGGAGAGACGAATCCTGTCTAACCGTCATTGCCTCCAAGTGCTTCGGGACTGCACCCAAAAACTACCTGTTTGCACGACTCCTTTGAGCCGTGGTAGGGTAGTAATCAAAGTGCAGTGGGAACACACTCGAGGCGAAGTGACAGTATCAAGTCAGCGGACTAAGCTGTACTCATGTCACCCGGGAACTGATAACTGACGATAGGTATAATACCAACCAACAGTTCCCGACGAGTCCTTTCCAGTGTACTCGTAACCTAACGAGCACCCGCATACTATCTCAAGTACGACGTACTGACGGCTGTGGGACAGACCGTCTCCCACACTGGGATGAGAAGCGCATACGCTAGTCTACTCCGGAGTATCGATGCCCTGTCTCAATAGTCCAACGACTAGGGACCTGTATAAGGATGTGCTTATGGATTACCCAGCCCCCACAAGTGTGAGCGCCATCACAACGCTGGTAATCAAGCAAAGATCCTAAGGGCTCTACTAATATGTATATCAGCGATATGCTAAAAGAAACACATGCACATATTAAAGCAGAGACAAACCAAGTAGCATACTACCATTTCGAGCAAGATTGTATATACAACTGTGAATATCCCAAGCTTCCATCAAGTAATATACAAACTAGTATGATACAGTAATGGCCTCTACGGCATATACACTAACATCCACAAGGAAGGATAATGCGCTTCGCCTTCTCCTTAACAGAGCCGAGGACAAATAATGAAGCCGAATATGAAGCTTTGATAGCAGCTCTCGAAATCGCTATCGACATGGGAATTGAAAACCTGCTCATATACAGAGACTCCAAGTTGGTCGTTAGTCAAATAAACGGCGACTACCAAACGTGCAAGCCAGAGTTGGTGAAGTACGGCGAGTGAGTACTGTAAGTCCACGTTGCCCACCCCGGTCCTTACGGGGAGGCGGAAAAACATAATAAAAATTGGATTTTTAATGACTTAGGCAACATGGACCTTGCTTGTGAGGATCTTTACTAAACTAGAACTAGCTAAAACAAACTTACAACTAGCTAAGTTGTAGAAAGGTTATACCTTGAGCTCGAACTCCTTCTCTCCTTGCTCGCCGGAATGGTAGAAAGATGTTACCTTGCTTGTCTTCTCCCGTCAAAGAACGATCCACCCGAAAGCCTCGACCTTTAGCTTCAACTCCAAGCTAGGAGTAACTAGAGTGCAAGAAATGCTAAGACTTGAACCCTAGAAGTGAGTAGAGAAGATCAAGTGAAGGTTTTTCTCAAGCTTTTTTGTTTCTCAACTCATGAGAGGGAGAGAGCTTGAGGGAGAGGATGAGCAAGAGAGAGAAAAGATATGATAGAATAAATTATTAGTGAGCCATTCTCACTAATATGTGTGTGTTATTTTAATTAATTAATTAGCAAGAAAATTGTCATGGTTTAATCAAGAGGTGACCATTATCATTTCACTTTTAATGCAAATTGCAAGGATCAAAGAGCATCTCCCAAATGAAATGATCATGGTCAAATTGTCAACTTGGTCAACAAGTCAACAAAGTCAAAGTGTCAACAACAACAACCATGCACAATAATTAAGCTAATTATTAATTAACAATAATACACACAAAAACAATAGGGTTAATAAAATGACAATAGTCATTAACCCTAAACAAGGTCCTCTCCCTCAATCTCAAGCAACCGTGCATACGCACCCGCATTCGTGATCCGAGGAACACGAACACAATGAGAAAAACCAATCTCAAATCATATACTAGGATCCGGCTTAAACCAAAGCCGGCTAGTACAAACTGTCCGGACAGCAAACGTGCACAAGTGCGCGGATGCGAACGAACCCTGTCGCAAAACCATGCGACCTCTACTCGTTTTGTCTAAAGGCGAATAGCTCTCTGTGTGGGACTCTAAAGACTCGACACTACGCAGGCAGTGGGTTTAACCACAGACCGCAAGCGGCACTAGCTGTACGTAACGGTCCCCAGGTAGATGTCGATAAGAAGACTGACGAGGTGAACCCCATCTGCACTCCTACTGAGCCTGTATGTGACAATCTCCGTACAGTCCGGTCTGTTCGTCTGATATATCGCATGGCGGGCCTAGGGGGGCGGTGAACGTCAGTCCCCTAATAGCGGTACAAGTCGTGTCGGAGTGTAGCCCAGAACACCCTGAGATAACACTGGAAGCCTACCAGTATATCTCGCTTGCCCTGGCCAGGGACTACTCGTGTAATGGCTCTCCTGGACACAGCGCGATGTCAACCCCCAATACCGGGAGAGATGAATCCTGTCTAACCGTCACTGCCTCCAAGTGCTTCGGGACTGCACCCAAAAACTACCTGTTTGCACGACTCCTCTGAGCCGTGGTAGGGTAGTAATCAAAGTGCAGTGGGAACACACTCGAGGCGAAGTGACAGTGTCAAGTCAGCGGACTAAGCTGTACTCATGTCACCTGGGAACTGATAACTGACGATAGGTATATTACCAACCAACAGTTCTCGACGAGTCCTGTCCAGTGTACTCGCAACCTAATGAGCACCCGCATACTATCCCAAGTACGACGTACTAACGGCTGTGGGACAGACCGTCTCCCACACTGGGATGAGAAGCGCATACGCTAGTCTACTCCGGAGTATCGATGCCCTGTCTCGATAGTCCAACGACCAGGGACCAGTATAAGGATGTGCTTATAGATTACCCAGCTCCCACGAGTGCGAGCGCCATCACAACGCTGGTAATCAAGCAAAGATCCTAAGGGCTCTACTAATATGTATACCTGCAATATGCTAAAAGAAGCACATGCACATATTAAAGCAGAGACAAACCAAGTAGCATACTACCATTTCGAGCAAGATTGTATATACAACTGTGAATATCCCAAGCTTCCATTAAGTAATATACAAACTAGTATGATACAGTAATGGCCTCTAGGGCATATACACTAACAATCTCCCACTTGCACTAAGGCCATGTACTGGCGTATCGAAGACCTATCATCTCGATCAGCCGCTCGAACTGAGTCTGGGGCAAGGCCTTGGTGAATGGATCTGCTGTGTTATCCTCTGATGCAACTCTCCGGACCTCGATCTCCTGGCGATCCACAATCTCCCTGATCAGGTGATACCGCCTTAAGATGTGTCTGGATTTCTGATGGGACCTGGGTTCCTTCGCTAAAGCTATAGCCCCGTTGTTGTCGCAATACAGAGGTATTGGGTCAACAATGGACGGAACCACCTGAAGTTCTTTCAAGAACTTCCTCATCCAGACAACTTCTTTTGCGGCATCAGATGCAGCGATGTATTCCGCTTCCATAGTCGAGTCAGCAACGGTTTCCTGTTTGGAGCTCTTCCAACACACCGCCCCTCCATTGAGGGTAAAGACAAAACCCGACATGGACTTGGAATCATCCTTGTCACTCTGGAAGCTGGAGTCAGCAAAGGCCTCAATCTGCAGGTCTTTTCCGCCATACACCAAGAACATCTCCTTAGTCCTTCTCAGGTACTTGAGAATGTTCTTTACTGCTATCCAATGTTTCTCCCCAGGGTTTGACTGATACCTGCTTACCACACTCAGTGCATAAGCCACATCCGGTCTGGTACACAACATCGCATACATTATAGAGCCTACCGCAGAAGCGTAGGGTATAATAGACATGTGATCCCTCTCCAAATCAGTCTTGGGAGACATCTCTTTGGAGAGGGTGATCCCGTGACAAGCCGGTAGATTACCGCGCTTGGAATCTTCCATACTGAATCTCTTCAGTATGGTGTCGATGTACCTGGACTGTGAGAGTCCTAATATCCTCTTGGATCTGTCACGGTAGATCCGGATACCCAGAATGTATGAGGCATCACCCAGGTCTTCATGGAGAACCTGTGTGACAAGAACCCCTTGACAGATTGTAGCATAGGAATGTCATTTCCTATTAAGAGAATGTCATCCACGTATAAAACGAGGAATACTACAGTTCTCGCTACAAATCTACAATAGATACATGGTTCATCTGGATTTTTGATAAAGCCAAATTCTTTGACCGTCTCATCAAAACAGATGTTCCAACTCCGCGATGCCTGCTTGAGTCCATAAATGGACTTGAGCAACTTGCACACCTTTCCGCTGCTCCCACCCTGAATGAAACCCTCTGGCTGGTCCATGTAGACACACTCCTCTAAATGACCATTTAGAAAAGCTGTCTTTACGTCCATCTGCCAAATCTCATAATCGTGGAAAGCAGCGATGGCAAGAAGGATCCGAATGGATTTCAGCATAGGTACTGGAGAAAAGGTTTCGTCATAGTCCAAACCAGGTCGCTGACGAAAACCCTTTGCTACCAGTCTAGCTTTATAGGTCTCAACCTGTCCATCTACACCAATCTTCCTTTTGAAGATCCACTTGCATCCTACGGGTTTTACCCCGTCTGGAGCAATGTCCAACGTCTATACTTTGTTGGTGTACATGGACTCCATCTCGGTCCGCATTGCATCCAGCCATTTTACCGAGTCGACGCTCTGAATGGCTTGCTGGAAGCTAGTAGGCTCATCACAATCTAGGATGCAGTCCTCTCTATCCCCGTCAATGAGAAAACCGTAGTACCTCTCGGGCGGATGAGACTGCCTACTACTCCTGCGGAGTGGCATAGGAATGTCCTGTTCTTTTGAACCCTCTGGTTCTACTAAGCTTTCAGTAATAGCTTGCGGTTCTGGAATTTCTTCCAGTTCTATCGCGCTCCCACTTAATTCTTTTTCTAAAAACTGATGTTCCAGAAAATGGGCATTACGAGAAACAAGGACTTTTTGTTCCTCTGCGTAATAGAAAAAATACCCCCTGGAGTTCTTTGGGTATCCCACAAACTTGCACAGTACTGAGCGTGCCTCGAGCTTGTCCGTATGCTGCTTTTTGACATAAGCTGGACATCCCCAAATCTTCAAGTATTGAAGATAGGGTTTCTTCCCACTCCATAACTCATATGGTGTGGTAGGCACAGTCTTAGTGGGAACACGGTTCAAAAGATATGCAGCTGTTTCTAGTGCATATCCCCAGAACGATCGCGGTAACTCAGCGTTACTCATCATGGACCGTACCATATCCAATAGGGTCCGGTTCCGCCTCTCCGATACACCGTTATGTTGCGGAGTGTATGGAGGAGTAAGCTGAGAGAGAATTCCATTCTCTTTTAAGTAATTCAGGAATTCGGCACTTAAGTATTCTCCTCCTCGATCCGATCTTAGGATCTTGATACTTTTGCCGGTCTGTTTTTCTACCTCATTCTTATATTCCTGGAACTTATCAAAAGCTTCGGATTTATGCTTCATTAAGAAGATGTGTCCGAATCTTGAGAAATCATCCGTAAAAGTAATGAAGTAAGAAAAACCGCTTCGCGCATGTGTAGACATTGGACCGCACACGTCGCTGTGCACGAGTCCCAAGAGCTCGCTCGCTCTTTCTCCGTGTCCAGTGAACGGAGCCTTTGTCATCTTTCCCATGAGACAAGATTCACAAGTGGCATAAGACTGATACTCGAACGGATCCAAGTATCCTTCTTTATGTAACTTAGTCAACCGTGTCTCATTGATGTGACCCAGTCTACAATGCCATAAGAAAGCCTGATTAATATCTGGAGACTTTCTTTTGTGTGTATTCTGGATATTGAAAACCTGCGGTTGGTTTAAAACGTATATACCGTTGTTCAATGTACCTGACCCAATCAAAACTTGATTAAGGTGAATGTTCACTACATTACTTACAAATGCAAATTCATAACCTTCTTTAGATAATAAAGATACAGATATGATATTACAGGTTGCATTTGGTACATAATAACAACTACGCAAAACCAAAAAGTGTCCATCAGATAATCCCAGGTGATAGTCCCCCACGGCCTCTGCATCCATGCTAGCACCGTTCGCAACTCTGAGGGTCATGTCACCTGCCTTCAAAACTCTACGCTTTCTCAACGCCTGCAAAGAATTACAGATATGAGATCCTGATCCGGTATCCAATACCCAGGAAGTAGAGTTTATTGATAGACAGTTTTCAATAACATACACACCTGAAGCTGAAGCTGCAACTCGCTTCAAATCCTGTGTTCTGGCTTTCCAAGCCTTGCAATCCTGTTTCCAGTGACCACTTTTGTGACAATAGAAGCATTCTTCCTTCCCCACCATCTTCCCCGCTACTTTTGTTGCTTTACCCTTTCCCTTCGTATCCACTTTACCGACACCGCCTCTTGGTTTGGCGGGGGCTTTCTTCTTCTTGCCCTTGGCTTTCGCCCTGGACCTAGAAGAGGAAGATCCTCCTACAAACAAAGTGGATGTCTCCCTACCCTTCTGTAGGGTGCCCTCAGCAGTCCTCAACATGTTCAGAAGCTCGGCAAGTTCAACCTCCTTTCCTTGCATGTTGAAGTTAAGAACGAACTGGGCGTAAGTGGAAGGAAGGGATTGGAGAATCAAATCGGTATAGAGTTTATTCTCCAACGTGGTCCCAAGGTCCGCGAGCTCCTCTATGTAGCCGATCATCTTAAGCACGTGGTCCGCTACCGATGATCCGACGGCCAACCTTGCCGAAAAAAGCTTCTTCGACACTTCGTATCTAGCGATACGAGACTGCTCTCCATACAGTTCTTTTGTATGGAGAAATATGGACTCTAGGTCCATATTCTCGTGCCTCCTCTGATGTTCGTTGTCCATCGAGGCTAGTACGAGGCATCTGGCCCTCGCGCAATCTATCTCCCATGTCTTACGGATTTCTACATCCGCGACGCTGGAGGTGGGACCTGGGACAGGGGGAGCTTTGGTGGTAAGTATATACCCCAGCTTGTCATAAGTGATCGCCATCTTGACATTCCTGAGCCAATCTTTGTAGTTTGGCCCTGTCAATATATTTTTATCTAACAGTAACTTAAGTCCGGTCATGTTGAATGGTCGCTGCAATTAGGAGAGAGAAAAGAAACACTTTAGCATGATGCTCTTGCAAGTTTAGAGTGGTTTTTAGTTTGTCTAAACTGGATGGCTCCCACTGTTTCTCGAATCCCTTCTCAAACCATAAAGAAAAGGATTAGCCGGGATCATTCTCACCGTACAATACTTGCTTAACCGTTCAGCCAGGCCAGTGTCGGTACTTCGAGGGAGGTTTTCCAATGCTTTCGCGAAGTTCCTTAATTAAATAACCTCTTTTCCCTGTGGGCGTAGCCCCGCTAACACCTTTCTAGGCACCTACTAGGTTTATAGCATTGATCGTTAAGTGAGAGTTTTCTCGAGGAGTAGCATATACTCACAGTAGGATCGGGATCCAAATGTCACCGCGTGATAAAACCGAAGGAATCCTACCAGAATCATCACACTCCAAATGGTATGCAACGCTAGCAAGTTTCAGTGCTTATGAAACTCCCGATGTGGATTTTTACCCCATGCTCTTATGACCTTGGCGTGAGGTCAAAATGTCATAAGTCACATGTCAAGTTCTTCCCATCATTATCCTGGTTAATTTGAACCCACCCGTACCTACCCTTGACGTAGGCCAAAATAGCAGTACGACTGTCTCAAATCAACGCATTCTATCTATGCAACGGATAAACATCCGGCAGCTACCAATCACTATGCCTTGGCGTGAGGTCAAAATACATAGCTTGAATACTACCGAATATTTAACCGAAATGATGGAGGGCTACGGATGGTTTTGGCGAAACCGTGAACGTAGTGAACTTGATATAATCGATGGAACGAGATAGCTTTTAAAAGGAGTGGTTCAAGCTCCGCGTTTAAAAGTTTAGTTTTGAAAAGAACCGAGTGGTTTTCAAAGTGTTCCAATCGACTTTTACTTGGTTTATTTCTTGCATTAGTTCTTTTAATGCGTCCCATCATTTAATCCTACCATTGCAGAAAACAACCAAAATATGACGTACGCTTATGCCATTCGCATTCGCCACGGGGCCCCGTCATCACCCGTTAGGTTACTTAACTAACGACAGAGCGGGGGCTGGGCTAGCGCGGCTGTAAAACATAAGCAACGCCTAAATAGTTATTATATATAAATATATAGCAATGATAGACATTACAGATCACAGATGAATACATTGGATATACTAGGAATCCGCAATGCGTTCAAGCCTGCAACGCAAAGCGGATTACACGGTCGCGGTGAATAGCCAATACCCCACCTAAGACCCCTACGGGTGCGGCAAACTACCCGCCAAGCACCCGAAGCGAAGCAACCTCCCTCACCACCGTGAGTAGGCCACTCGGCACTTCGAGATACCCGGTAGTTTGTCCACCCCTCCATGGGTCTATCCTAGGAGCAAAAACAGTAAAAGAATTATACAATGACGGCTACAACCCCGACCCGGTTGTGCGGCCATACAAAGAATATTATTACATCAATTTACATGTTACAAATGAATGAAAGAAAAACAACGCTCATCTCACATCCACCCCGGCCATTCACCCGCGACAATCCAATCCATTCATATCCACAAACCAACAACAATCACAGATCATGTATAACCCCGACTAATCGTCTTATAGCGATTAGCCGACGTTCAATACATGCAAGCATTACAGATATAACCGATGTAGTTAAAGCGTAGTGAAGTTCCGAAAAATACGGATTTATAGGCCCGCAAAAGTAAATTTTAGTTCTGGAAAATCTGGGCATATAATATATATCCTAAAAATCCCAAAATCAACACAGACAGATACTGCACCAAAAACGATGCAGAGAGGGGACAAGACGGCCGCGCTTCCGCGGCAGGAGCTTCCTCGTGCCGCGGATCCGCGCTCCTCTGATCTCCTCTCTGGTTCGTATTTGGTGGTTATTCACACAAAACCCTGAGATAATTTTTGGTATATAACAAATGTCATTTTGACCAGAAAAAAAATGAACAGAAACTTGGGTTTTGCAAAGTTTGGTTTTTGGATTTTCGGTTTCGAAACTTCGTTACACTTCACTACCTAGCTAGTTTGAGTTTAGTTAGGCTCTGATACCACTGTAAGTCCACGTTGCCCACCCCGGTCCTTACGGGGAGGCGGAAAAACATAATAAAAATTGGATTTTTAATGACTTAGGCAACATGGACCTTGCTTGTGAGGATCTTTACTAAACTAGAACTAGCTAAAACAAACTTACAACTAGCTAAGTTGTAGAAAGGTTATACCTTGAGCTCGAACTCCTTCTCTCCTTGCTCGCCGGAATGGTAGAAAGATGTTACCTTGCTTGTCTTCTCCCGTCAAAGAACGATCCACCCGAAAGCCTCGACCTTTAGCTTCAACTCCAAGCTAGGAGTAACTAGAGTGCAAGAAATGCTAAGACTTGAACCCTAGAAGTGAGTAGAGAAGATCAAGTGAAGGTTTTTCTCAAGCTTTTTTGTTTCTCAACTCATGAGAGGGAGAGAGCTTGAGGGAGAGGATAAGCAAGAGAGAGAAAAGATATGATAGAATAAATTATTAGTGAGCCATTCTCACTAATATGTGTGTGTTATTTTAATTAATTAATTAGCAAGAAAATTGTCATGGTTTAATCAAGAGGTGACCATTATCATTTCACTTTTAATGTAAATTGCAAGGATCAAAGAGCATCTCCCAAATGAAATGATCATGGTCAAATTGTCAACTTGGTCAACAAGTCAACAAAGTCAAAGTGTCAACAACAACAACCATGCACAATAATTAAGCTAATTATTAATTAACAATAATACACACAAAAACAATAGGGTTAATAAAATGACAATAGTCATTAACCCTAAACAAGGTCCTCTCCCTCAATCTCAAGCAACCGTGCATACGCACCCGCATTCGTGATCCGAGGAACACGAACACAATGAGAAAAACCAATCTCAAATCATATACTAGGATCCGGCTTAAACCAAAGCCGGCTAGTACAAACTGTCCGGACAGCAAACGTGCACAAGTGCGCGGATGCGAACGAACCCTGTCGCAAAACCATGCGACCTCTACTCGTTTTGCCTAAAGGCGAATAGCTCTCTGTGTGGGACTCTAAAAACTCGACACTACGCTGGCAGTGGGTTTAACCACAGACCGCAAGCGGCACTAGCTGTACGTAACGGTCCCCAGGTAGATGTCGATAAGAAGACTGACGAGGTGAACCCCATCTGCACTCCTACTGAGCCTGTATGTGACAATCTCCGTACAGTCCGGTCTGTTCGTCTGATACATCGCATGGCGGGCCTAGGGGGGTGGTGAACGTCAGTCCCCTAATAGCGGTACAAGTCGTGTCGGAGTGTAGCCCAGAACACCCTGAGATAACACTGGAAGCCTACCAGTATATCTCGCTTGCCCTGGCTAGGGACTACTCGTGTAATGGCTCTCCTGGACACAGCGCGATGTCAACCCCCAATACCGGGAGAGACGAATCCTGTCTAACCGTCACTGCCTCCAAGTGCTTCGGGACTGCACCCAAAAACTACCTGTTTGCACGACTCCTCTGAGCCGTGGTAGGGTAGTAATCAAAGTGCAGTGGGAACACACTCGAGGCGAAGTGACAGTGTCAAGTCAGCGGACTAAGCTGTACTCATGTCACCTGGGAACTGATAACTGACGATAGGTATATTACCAACCAACAGTTCCCGACGAGTCCTGTCCAGTGTACTCGCAACCTAACGAGCACCCGCATACTATCCCAAGTACGACGTACTAACGGCTGTGGGACAGACCGTCTCCCACACTGGGATGAGAAGCGCATACGCTAGTCTACTCCGGAGTATCGATGCCCTGTCTCGATAGTCCAACGACCAGGGACCAGTATAAGGATGTGCTTATAGATTACCCAGCTCCCACGAGTGCGAGCGCCATCACAACGCTGGTAATCAAGCAAAGATCCTAAGGGCTCTACTAATATGTATACCTGCAATATGCTAAAAGAAGCACATGCACATATTAAAGCAGAGACAAACCAAGTAGCATACTACCATTTCGAGCAAGATTGTATATACAACTGTGAATATCCCAAGCTTCCATTAAGTAATATACAAACTAGTATGATACAGTAATGGCCTCTAGGGCATATACACTAACAAGTACAGCACTGCTGACTCAAATTCCTTCCTACACCTTGGAAAGCATACCGCGCGCGGAAAATAGCAAATCGGATGTATTAGCCAAGCTCGCTAAAGAACTGGCCGACGAAAACCTCGATGACGTGAGGATCGTTGTGCAAAGCCGTCGGGTTTTTGCACCGGCAGAAATATCTCCAGAGTCATCCGAACAAAAGGGAGCGGCCGAGCAAATGACCCTACAGATAAAGGACCAGGAAAAGGCTATGGATTGGAGAGATGTCTTTATAGACTACTTCAAATCCCGTCGAACACCTGAAGATGCATCCTCAAGATATCAGCTTATGAAACGAGCTCTGTCTTTTGCTTTCGTCAATGATACTCTGTATAAAAGGTCATTTGACTCTCTGTGGTTAAGATGCCCGGGACTTGAAGAGGCAAAGAGAGTCGTCCAAGAAGCTCACGACGGACTCTGCGGTTCTCACCAAGCCGGGCCGAAGATGAAGCTGAAGATCAAACGGATGGGTTATTATTGGCCCACGATGATCCAAGACTGCCTCGAATACACTAAGCAGTACCACTCGTGCCGGATTCACGGGGACTTTATCCATCAGCATCCAAATCCACTACATCCAACAGTGGCTAGCTAGCCATTCGAAATATGGGGGACTGACATAATCGGCCCCATCGAACCAACATCGTCCAGAGGACGTCGATTCATTTTGGCGACAACTGATTACTTTTCTAAATGGGCAGAAGCAGTACCGCTGAGGGAAGTGAAGACGGAGAATATCCTCCATTTCTTCAAGACACACGCCATTTATCGGTTCGGTACTCTGCGACGGATTATCTCCGATAACAGGCCGGCCTATAGAAACCACAAGATCAGCCGCTTCGCACAATAGCATAACATAAACTGGAGATACTCTTCGGTCTATAATCCTCGAGCTAACGGTCTAGCCGAGGCTTTCAACAAGACCTTGACAAAGATCGTGAAAAATACAGTGTCACGAAATAAGAAGGACTGGCACGAGAGACTGCATGAAGCTCTCTGGGCATATCGAACTACGTTCAAAACGGCCACGAATGCAATGCCGTACACGTTGGTATTCGGTACAGAGGAGGTACTCCCCCTCGAGATAGAGTTACCCTCTCTACGAGTAGCAGTTCACTACGAGCTAATGGACGAAGAGAATGCTCACCTTCGGTTTGAGGAGCTCGATGCCCTTGATGAAACCCGGCTCATAGCGCAACAAAATCTATAGCTTATAAAGCAAAGATGACGCGCTCATACGAAAAATTGACTAGGCCGAGAACATTCCGCCAAGGCGAACCCGTGCTAGTGGTTAAAAGACCTATGATCCCCAATCGCGCCAAGCGGGGGAAATTCGAACCGAACTATGAAGGCCCGTATATTATAGACAAAGTCTACCACGGTGGAGCCTATCTACTTATGGACATGCATGGTGAAAGACCTTTCAGGCCAATAAACGGTCGCTTCCTGAAGAAATACTACGCTTGACGAGTCATGGCCTAGGTCAACGATAGATGACGACGCCTATATCCGCTCGCTATCTTCCTAAGCCCAAACTCTATAAGTAGTAACCGGCAACGGACCGAAACGTCCTTAAACTAACGACGGACCGAAACGTCCTTAAACTAACAATGGACCACTATGTTCTAAAACTAGCTGTTGAACGAGACGTCGATAAACTACTGTGGGTTACAACATCCCAATGCTGATACAAAAAAAAGAGAAGAATAAAAGAATAATAAAAAATAGAAAAACGGTATGTCCATAAGCAAAAAAGGGCACGGATGAAAACCCGAGAGGGCTCCGTGAGTAAAAATAGCAGGACTACCGGCGAGTTTTGTGAAAACCCGAAAGGGCGTAATCTCATTAAAAGAAACTTGCAAGGTCCTCTCGACCTTGTGAGGAGAAACCACCTGCGTGAGATCCTTACGACTCACAAGGGAGCAACACACTTAGGGATCCTCACGATTCCATAGGAGAAATTTCACTTGCGAGATCCTCACGACTCGTAAGAAAAACCCTCTTATGAGACCCTTACGGTTCATAAGATTCAAAAGTCTTAAGCTACAGGGATCTGAACCTGTTCTTAAGCGACCACCACAACCTCCAATGCTACCCTACAAGTGGCTTAACGCTGACCCTTATATACAATCCACGGGCGCGAATAAACATTTTCCTAACAAAGTCCCATCCATGACTAGGGATATGTCTACACGGTGAACAACCCTTTTAAGTCCTCTCGACTTATAAGAAGAAAATATTCTTGTAAGATCCTTACGACTTACGAGAAGCCATAACTTTGGAGTCCTCACGATTCCTAAGGAGAAAACGAGCCTACGAGATCTTCATGACTTGAAGGGAGAAATATCTTTATGAGACCCTTACGGCTCATGAAGTCAAAAGCCTTAGTCGATAGGATCTTAACCCTGTTTGCTAAGCCACCTTTGTTCGACATCGACAGAGGCAAATGATGATTCACTCCTGGCAATATCCCAGTTGTAGCGGTGCTGATGCCGAAATCGGTGTCTAATTCTAAGCTTGCAGCGAAAAGCCAACGAGCCACACATACATACGAATTAGCCGAAATGATGGGGCAACTTGCAACAAAATCAGCAAGTAAAAATGTATGGATACAAAATAGCCGAAACGATTGGGCAACTCGCAATAAAAAGCAGCGAGTAAAAATAAAATAAATAGCCGAAATGATTGGGTGCCGCAAAAAATAGCCGAAATGATTGGGCAATAGCGACTTTCGCGATACAAAAAGCTGAAATGATAGAGCATCGCGGAAAGAAATAAAATAAATAAAATGAAACTTTATGTCCTACAGGTGATATCACATCAATCCCTGTATACAATCCAAGGGCGCAAACAAAGGAGGAATCACACCTTCCCTCCTCAGGCTCCATCAGAAAACGAAGCCAAATCTCGACGGTTCAGGAATAGCCCAGAGATCATCAACAGCGTTCCTCTCCATTCCGGCAGGATTCAGACGCTGCAATCAACCCTGGAGCTACGGCAAAGCCCCTGCTCCAAATCTCGATGGTTCTCAAACAACCTGGAGACCACTTCGATATTCGTCCCATTACAACAGACGCAACGTCATCCACATGACCCTGTCGCGGAAATGCGTCATCCAAATGACCCCGTCTCGGAAATGCGTCATCCAAATGACCCCGTCTTGGAAATACGTCATCCAAATGACCCCGTCGCGGAAATACGTCATCTACATGACCCCGTCGCGTAAATACGTCATCCAAATGACCCCGTTTCGGAAATACGTCATCCACATGACCCCGTGGCGGAAAAACGTCATCCAAATGACCCCGTCGCGGAAATACGTCATCCACATGACCCCATCTAAGAAATACGTCATCCACATGACCCCGTCGCGGAAACACGTCATCCAATGACCCCGTCGTGGAAATACGTCATCTAAATGACCCCATCACGCAAATACGTTATCCACATGACCCCGTCTCGGAAATACGTCATCCAAATGGCCCCGTCGCGGAAATACGTCATCTACATGACCCCGTCTCGGAAATACGTCATCCACATGACCCCGTCGCAGAAATACATCATCCACATGACCCCGTCGCGGAAATACGTCATCCACATGACCCCGTCGCGGAAATACGTCATTTACATGACCCCGTCGCGGAAATACGTCATCCAAATGACCCCGTCGCGGAAATACGTCATCTACATGACCCCGTCTCATAAATACGTCATCCACATGACCCCGTCACGGAAACACGTCATCCAATGACCCCATCGCGGAAATACGCCATCCAAATGACCCCGTCGAGGAAATACGCCATCCAAATGACCCCGTCGCAGAAATACGTCATCTATATGACCCCGTTGCGGAAATACGTCATCTACATGACCCCGTCTCGGAAATACGTCATCCAAATGACCCCGTCACGGAAATACGTCATCTACAATACGTCATCCACATGACCCCGTCGCGGAAATACGTCATCCAAATGACCCCGTCGCGGAAACACGTCATCCACATGACCCTGTCGCGGAAACACGTCATCTACATGACCCCGCCTCGGAAATACGTCATCCAACGACTCCGTGGAACAACCTTGACCCCGTGGGAAACACCCAGAGCAACTCCTGATTCCGTGAAACGCGGATGATGTCGATCTCATCAAACACTTATGGGTCCCCTCGATCCGTAAGGAAGAAAGCTCTCTTGCAAGATCTTTACGACTTATAAGTGAAAACGCACTTTGGAATCCTCACGATTCCTAAGGAGAAGATACACCTACGAGATGCTCTCGACTCGTAGGGAGAAAAGTCTTTATGAGACCCTCACGGCTCATAAAGTTGAAAAGTCTTAGGTGGCAGATCCTACCCCTGTCTCCTAAGCCATCATTACCTTATAAAGAGTTTAAGATGAACTGTTATTTACCATCTATGGGCCACACTTGCCAAAGCCACATGCCACTGAAATGGAGAAGTTACTCATGAGCATATAAACTACTTCATGCCAGAGTAAAACATAAAGAAACAGAAGGGTGCGGCTCATGGAGCAGAGGGTTTGGGACTATATCTCTTAAGAGTCGAGATTTGAGTCAATGATAAATGACGACGCTTTTGTCCGCTCGTTATCTTCTTAGATCAAGATTCTGAAAATTATAAACCAACCCGAAACTGGTCATACACTATGATTACTCTGCACTACTTCACCCATGTATATACTTACGTGGGCAAAGTAGTGGGGGGCATTTGTTCCCACCAAAAATTTCTGCGAAAAAGAGCCCAAGGCATCAAATGGCTGCAATACGCTTAAGAAAATGTGAACCAGTATTTTCCGGGTTGTATTTTGAAAAACTCTGGAATGAGAAACAGCTAAATTCTGATGGTATCGAAAGTGTATCGAAAAAACCTTCGATTTGATATATTATGGGCCTCATAATTCATCCGGGATCAAAAGTTATGAGCAAATGTGCTATGCACATGTGATCTAAGGAAGAAGATGCGAACCAGTATTTTCCGAGCTATATTTTGACAAACTCCGGAATGAGAAATAGATAAATTCTAATGGTATTGAAAGTGTCTCGAAAAATACTTCGATTTGATATATTATGGGCCTCATAATTCATCCGGGATCAAAAGTTATGAGCAAATGTGCTATGCACGTGCAATCTAAAGTAATGCTCTACTACATGGGGAATGCATTTTTAGTCCCACATCGGGAAAAGGAGAGATCGCTTTTCTACCACTCCCATATAAATAAGAGGGGATACCTCTTAGAAAAGGGAGAGTTCAATTCTCAAAGGATTCAATTCTCAAAGGAGCTTAGTTCTCCAAGATAGGAGCCTGCTCCTCCTCATAATGCGCACATGCGTAAGCGCCATGTGCGCTACGTGCAACACATGTGTGCCCGCCATGCGTGCAACGCACGTGCGCACCATATGAGAATATTCAATAATATTAAAAGGAGATTCGTTCTCTATAGGAGCATGCTTCTCCCCATAATGCGCATATGCGCAAGCGCCATATGCACTACGTGCAATGCACTACGTGCAATGCACGTGTGCCCGCCATGGGCGCATCACGTGCAACGCACGTGCGTACCACATGAGAATATTCAATAATATTAAAAGGAGATTCGTTCTCTATAGGAGTCTGCTCCTCCCCATAATGCGCATATGCGCAAACTCCATTTACGCTACGTGCAACGCACGTGTGCCCGCCAGGCGCGCACCACGTGCAACGCACATGCGCACCACATGAGAATATTCAATAATACTCAAAGAATATTCGTTCCCCATAGGAGCTTGCTCCCCCCATAATGCGCATATGTGCAAACTCCATGTACGCTACGTGCAAATATGTGAGCCCAACACGTGCGACGCACGTGCGCCCATCACATGCGAAACGCAAAGAAGCCTTTTTCAGCAGCGAGAAGCTTAAGCTCCAGCATGTTCTTCCCCCCTGATGAATGGGACATGGTTCAAAGGGTACGTCCCTCCGCACCTTCGATATATGGCACTGTAATCTCTCAGTGTCGTCGAAGAGATGGTGGGTCCCAACGACCAATAATCCTTCCTTCCAAAATAATAAAAAAAGAAGAAAGACAGAAACATAGAGAAACCCCCCGTAAACTTTGAGAAAACTCAAAAGAAAAAGAGCAAGCTCTTGAAAGAAGATTCTTTCTTCAAGGTAAAAAGATAATGGCGATGAACACAGAGATGAAATCATCTCCTAAAAAGAAGAATTATCTTCTTAAAAAAGATCATAAATCTACAAAGACCAAAGTCTTTCATAAAAGAGATCAAAAGATCTCATCACACAATAAAAGAAGAACATTTTCTTCACACATATCATTGATCTATATAGGTAAAGCCCTTTCAAAAATAAGAACTGTCGTTCTTAAATCTTGAGACAAAGTCCCTGTTAAAAGAACATAAATTTGTTTCCTGATCATAAAATTGATCAAATGCGCCTTGCACTCATGAAATGCGCCTTGCGTTCTTGAACAGCGCTTCTGCGCTCTCTGGACCGGTGCTCAGCGCCACGTGTCAACCACGTGTGCGCCAATTAAACAACTTGCACTTTGCGCTTCTGAAATAGCGCACTGCGCTCATGGGCTGGCGCTCAGCGCCAAGCGCACCACGTGTCACTCACGTGTGCGCCACTAAATTAGCGCTCAGCGCCCATAAATTGCGCTCTTCATCTGGCGCTTAGCGCCAAGCGCGACACGTGTCCTCCATGTGTGCGCTACTCAGCAGAAGCGCATTGCGCTCTTTAACTGGCGCCAAGCGCGACACGTGTCCTTCACGCGTGTGCTACTTGGCAGAAGCGCATTGCGCTCTTTAACTGGCGCAAAGCGCCTGGCACACCACGTGTTACGCCGACAGAACATAAATTGTTCTGATGAATGCTCTGCATTCAATACAAGACAAAAAAAAGTGTCAAGATCTAATGCTCAGCATTATTAAAAGGGCCAAGCCCAAATAAAGGCTCAATAGCCAGAATAAAAAAAAATGTTTATTGGACTTAGCCCAATATTGGCCATAAGTCCTCAACTTATATTTAATTGAGCCCATCTGCTCATGAATATTTCAACAGATCTTAAGTCCCAAATTGGACTACAGATCTTTCAACTAACTTACACCGGTTCGAGGGTATATCTCTTTACTCCTCTGATATCTGTCGTTGTAATCCTTCAACGTCTTCAGAGAGATGACGGGTCCCGACAAACACACATTTCACGGACTGTGGGGTCCTTAAACTCATGGACTATGATGTCCTTAAACTTTATAGACTATGACGTCTTTAAACTATGGACTGTGGGGTTCTTAAACTCACGGACTATGATGTCCTTAACCTGGACTGTGAGGTCCTTAAACTCTTGGACTACGATGTCCTTAACCTGAACCGAGATGTCCTTAAACTAAAATTGGACCGAGATGTTCTTAAACTAACAATGGACCGTAATGTCCTTAAACTAACATTTGACCGCAATGTCCCTAAACTAAACAATAGAACCCAATTGCTCTCTTGTTGGATCTAAACGATCCCGTTAAGTTGATCTTAGTCTAAAATGAGACTAACGTATCCTTAACAAACGTTTAAGTCGATCTTAGTCTTAAGTGAGGCTAACGTATCCTTAAACCCAACCCCCAAACCTAAATCTAAGAAGATACGGATTTGGACTAATCCATGCCCTACGGGCGACAATATACATTAGTCTCCGTATACAATCCACGGGCAACCAAAAACAAAACAAACACCCACGATACGAAGTGACCATCTAGAGAAGGAGAAAGTGGTTACTGCGATGCGGTAGCGTAATTAACTGCAGGGGCTTGCGCCTGCAGGGAAGAGCATCCCCACAATCAAAAACCCCTCAAACGAGGGGGAATCTGACGAAGTCTGCTACATCGGCCGCATCCGTTTAAACCTTCGATACATGGTGCCATAAATCAACTTGGCATCTTCGGAGAGGTGGACGGATAGCACCAATTAGCATCTGCCCCCAAATTCAGGCAAGACGGACCTACGCGGTCGCATCTCTGTGTTCGGCGGTAAACACTAGTGTCGCTAGATCAGTCTAGTTCGATCAGTCGACAGTGGAGTAGAAGCACTTTTTTTGTACCTTCAAACACTAGATTGCACAGGTTGAGAACCAAACAGGGGCTAAAGTAAAATGTCTTATGTCCGATAATGGAGGGGAATACTGCATACAGAAGTTCGAGGCGGTTTGCTCGTAAAAAGGTGTTCGTTGGTTAAAGATGGTACCGGGGACGTCGCAACAGAATGGCATCGCTGAAAGTATGAACAAGACGATCCTAGAGCGATTGCAGAGCATGACCTTTGATGCTGATGTGCCAAAGTTCTTATAGGCAACAGTTGTCGATACTGTTGTGTACTTGATCAACAGAAGCTCGGCAGGTGCGCTTGATGGATGCATTCCGGAAGAAATTTGGTCAGCTAAACCGGTTAATTACGCGCATCTAAAAGTATTTGGTTGTATTGCATATTCCTTAATTGATAAAGCAGAAATGAGTAAACTTAACTTCAAGTCTAGGAAGTGTACTTTCATTCGGTATGGTGGAGACGAGTTCGGATATAGGCTGTGGGATTGTTGGATATAGTGCCCTCAAGGCAATTATTGTAATTGCAGGTAGGCGATTATGATAATTGAGGGAGGACCTATACAGGTAGAACAGTCTTACTCAAAATGATAGTATGCTATCTGATATGTCTTTATCATTGATATGTATACGTTTTACTTATTATTACGTGTCGCTAATACATAATGATGAAGCCTGTTGGATTCTTGCTTGACTACCAGCATTATGGTGGAGATCACATATGTGAGAGCTGGGTAGTGCATAAGCACATCATTAAATGTCCCTAGTCGAGGGAATATCGAGACTGAGCATCGATATTCCGGAGTAGACTAGTGTATATGTTTCGAAACCCCGATGAGGGGTGGTGGCCAGTCTCACAAGCCATTGGTGTTGTGTTACCTAAGATAGTATACAGGTGCCCACTAGAGGTGAGTACACTGGACGGACTCGTCGAGAACTTCTAGATGGTATTATATCTATCATCAAATAGCAGTTCTTTAGTGGCATGAGTACAGGTTAGTCTTTTGACCTGAGATCGTCATTTATCTCGTGTGAGTTCCCATTGTACTTAGATTACTGCCTTACCATGGCTCAAAAGAGTCGTGCAAACATGTTTTAATTGGGTACAGTCCTGAGCCACATGAAGACAGTGAGCGATTGTCAGGTATTCGTCTCTCCTGGTATTAGGAGTCGATGTCATGCTATATTCGGTTGGCCATCACCTTAAATTCGTGGCCACGGTAGATAAGATTTACTGATAAGAGTTCAGTAGTTTCTCAGTTGGTGATGGGCTTGACTCCGGCATGACTTATCGGGTTATTAGGGGTTTGACGTTATCCATCCCCTAGACCCGGTATGCTATACTATTAGACATAAAGATCAGACTATACGGAGATTGTTATATTCAGACTCAGTAGGGTACGGACAGACTTGATTGTCGACTTCCCTTTCGGTATATACCTAGGTAGCCGTTACGTATAGTTAGTGCCGCTGACGTGCTTTTGGTTATGGATTTATCCAATAACCCACCGTTAGCGTATTGTCGAGTGTTTAGAGTCTCACACAGAGGGTTTTCCCGGTTCAGACGAAATGTAGATGACATATGTTGATACATACAGGGGTCCGATTAAATACGTGTACATGCTACGCGGACTTTAATCGGACGGTTGATAATACTAGCTGACTTAGAATTAATCTGAATTATTAAATAAAGTTTTGATTTAATAATTTATATATATATATATATTTAATATATATATTCTAATATTATGTTCACTATTCATTTTCTCTCTCTCTTGGTTATTCGTATTTTTATACGGATACGCGTATATGTATTTCGATACGTATACCGGGTTGTATTATGTATTTATATTGAATACTTCTAGAACGTGAATACCTCATTTATGAATATTCATGTATGAATATTCAAGAAAATGAGGTGAAGGGTGAGATATCTTTGAGCCTGGTTGTGGACATGTAGAGAGGGGTGGGCTTCATTTATTTATTACAAAATGATTTTTTTTCTTTGAGGGTAAAAGAATTATGAAGCCATTCCATTCTCAGATTACACAAAAACTTGACTCGTTTTTGTTATGGCTACCTCTTCATCCTCCTTCTCCTTCTTCATTTGCTCTCTTGAGCTTGAGTTTGAGAGTGAAAATGATAGTGGAAAATTCTTATATCCCTACTCTCCATTTCTAGCAAGCTTGGAGCGTCGGTTACTTCATTAGGTGAAGTCGGATCTTGGATCGGTTCACTTGGGTAGATCATCTTCGGCATGTGTGGCCGCCTCTCAAGCTTATTCCCGACGGTCTACGAGTAGTTTGGAAGGGTCTTCTACAATTAGATGGACACGCGATAAAGGTTATAATCCCTAAATCTTGCATGATTAGTTTACTAGTTTAGTTTTTGGAACGATCGCTAGAGATTAGTTTCTAGTGATGCTCTTGAAATTTTTTATTTTTCGATTCCGCATTGGCCGCGGTTGTAGCGGCAAAGGCACTAGGAACTTTCATTGTGGGATTACACAAGCAAGAAAGTAATATGAAGCCGGAACATTGTCTTTGATGAGCAGCACCTGTACAAAGTAGAAAAGCAAGCTAAGGATAGTGCGGTATCGGAGTTTGTCTTGTTGGACGGAACTCAAGAAAGCATTAGATCAGAACATGGAGGAAGCTATAGTGCAGGATTAGGTTCAAGAACAGGATGGTGACCATGTTCAGCAACCGGATATACCAGTTCTGAGGAGATCAACACGAGATAGGTGGCTACATAAAATACCTGTGACCGACTTCGTATTATACATAGATTCGGGGGAGCCCGAATCCCTTGAAGAAGCAACAAGCAACGATGCTAGCTAGCAGTAGGAGCGAGCTATGGGAAGATGGATTTTTTGAAGAAGAACGCTATGTGGGACTTAGTGAAGCTACCCAAGGGTCCAAAAGCGTTGCTTAAAAGGTGGGTATACAGAATTAAAGATGAGGCTGATGGTGTGAAGCGGTACAAGGCTTACTTGGTCGTCAAGGGTTACGCGCAAAAACAAGGTATTGACTATCAATAAATATTTTCCCCAGTGGTGAAGATGACATATATTCGGTTAATTCTTAGTATCGTGGCGGTAGAGAATTTGCACTCAAAGAACCTGGATGTCAAGACTGCATTCCTTCATGGAGATTTAGAGGAGGAGATATATATGATGCAGCCACCGGGATACGAGGTGAAAGGGAAAGAGAATATGGTATATAAACTGCGAAAAAGCTTGCATGGTCTAGCAAGCTCCTAGACAATGGTGTTTGCCGCCGAAAATATAGACGAAATGGGATAGGACGTCTTGCCTAAATTTGGGGACACATACTATTTGGGCATATCCATCCGCCTCTCCGAAGATACCAAGTTGATTTATGGCACAATATATCGGAAATTTGGATAGATGCGACCGATGTATAAGACTTTATCAGATTCCCCATCATTTGTGAGGGTTTTTTGATTGTGGGGATTGTTCCCCTCCGAACGGCGGCCGAGACGTTAGGACGTCTCTCCTGAGGTTCGGGGCAGATGCTAATTGGTGCTATCCGTCCACCTCTCCGAAAATGCCAAGTTGATTTATGGCACCGTGTATCGGAGGTTTAGACGGATGCGACCGATGTAGCAGACTTCGTCAGATTCCCCCTCGCTTGAGAGGTTTTTGATTGCGGGGCCGCTCTTCCCTGCAGGCGCAAGCCCCTGCAGTTAATTACGCTACCGCATCGCGGTAACAACTTTCTCCTTCTCCAGAATTTCACTTCGTATCGTGTGTGTTTTTTTTGTTTGTGGTTGCCCGTGGATGGTATACGGAGACTATTTATTTCGTCGCCCGTAGGACGTGGATTAGTCCAAATCCGTATTTTCTTAGATTTGGGTTTGGGGTTTTAGTTTAAGGATACGTTAGCCATTTTTGAGGCTAAGATCAACTTAGACGTTTGTTAAGGATACGTTAGTCTAGTTTGAGACTAAGATCAACTTAACGGGATCGTTTAGATTTGACAAAAGAGCGTTTGGGCTCTATTGTTCCAGTTTGGGAGATTCATAGTCCAATTTGGGACTAAAGTCTGTTTGAAGGTTTAAGGATGCGTTAGCCATATTTGAGGCTAAGATCAACTTAAACGGTTGTTAATGATACGTTAGTCCAGTTGGGACTAAGATCGACTTAACGGGATCGTTTAGATCCGACAAAAGAGCATTTGGGCTCTATTGTGCCAGTTTAGGGACATGGTGGTCCAATACCAGTTTAAGGACATAGTGGTCCACCGTTAGTTTAAGGACGTTTCGGTCCGATATTAGTTCAAGGACGTTTCGGTCCGATATTAGTTTAAGGACGTTTCGGTCCACGAGTTTAAGGACCCCGCAGTCCATATACGTGTGGTCGTTGGGACCCGTCACCTCTCCGACGTCGTTGAAGGATTACAATGACAGGTGTCAGAGGAGTTTGGAGATGTACCCTCGAACCGGTAGTAAATTGATTCAAGAGAGCAATCTTGCTCAGTCAATTTAATTTAAGAACTTACGGCCAAAATTGGGCTAAGTCCAGTTGAAAATGTTCAACATTTTATTTGCTTTTGCATTGCATTTTTTTATTTTTATTTAGGCTTTGCCCAGAAAGGATGCAGAGCATCAATTTGTTTTGGGCTCTGTTCTTTTAGGAATGATGCAAGGCATCAATTTTATTTGGGCTCTGCCCTTGTATAAAGGATGCAAAGCATCAATTTATTTGGGCTCTGCCCATTTATTGCCTTGCAATTTATTTAGGCCTGTTAGGTATTTTTGACTTGGGCCTGGCCCTTTAAGTAATGCACTGCGTTTGTGCAAAGCACTAAGAATCTTTTTAGATTCAAAAACAGAAGTGCAAAGCACTTTTTGATCCCTTGATCTAAACAAGTTTTTCCTTGTTTCAGAGAACCAAAGGTTCATAACAAGTGCAAGGCACTATTTTTATTTTTATTTTATTTTATTTATTTATTTATTGAAGATCAATGATCTTGTTCTTAGATCACTGATCTGTTCATAAGAGAATTTTCTCTTCTTTCAAAGGTTTTTACCTTTTTTTATTCTTGAGCAGTTCTTCAGAGTCCTCTTTCTCTCTTTTTTTTTAGAAAATGTTGATGCCTTTGAATAGAGGTCTGGGGTCCCTTTTATAGTGCCCATAAATTAGTTAAATTTGTTAAAAAGATTTTTCTCTGAGTGATTTGGGGATTTTTCCCCACCGTTGGATCTTAGATCCAAAGGTCTCTGTTTTACAGAAGGAAATCTTCTTGTTTTTAACAAGAACAGAAAAGATTTATTCTATTTTGCGCAACTCCCTTAGCGCGTGACACGTGTCGCGCGGCGCAGCGCTTGCGCAGCTGCGCAGACACGTGTCGCGCGACGCAGCGCTTGCGCAGCTACGCAGACACGTGTCACGCAGCGCAGCGCTTGCGCAGCTGCGCAGACACGTGTCGCGCAGCGCAGCGCTTGCGCAACTGAAAGTTGTTTCTTTTACTTTTAGTTTTTAAAAGAGCCCTGCTCTGATTGGACGCACCGCCTTGGGCGTTGCGCTGTCGTATCAACTTCTGACATATGGCGCGTTGCGCGCAGCGCACGGTATTTGAAGCGTTGCTTCAAAATTTGAATTTTTTCGAAATTTAAATAGAGCCTTGCTCTTATTGGGGAAACAAATGCCCCCCCACCGTTGCGCTCACGTGGCGCGCACGTGAGTGCAGCGGTGGCAAAACCTCAGCCTTTGGATCAACTGATAAGTTGAAGGGGCGCAGGCGCCTATAAATTGGACCCTTGGTCCTTAGAAAATTCTTACAACTTTTAAGAATTTTAATTCTCAGAACCTTACTCTTGCTTAAGAATTTTCAGAGCCTTGCTCTTGTTCTTTCCCCAAGAACTTCAAAGTTCAGAACTTAGAATCACTCTAGGTAATTTAAATTAAATTAAATTAAATTTAATTAACAGAGCCTTGCTCTTATAGATCTTTGATCTAAAGAAAAACCCCTTTAGAGTTTCATCACCAGAGCCTTGCTCTCAAAAACTTACAGATCTACAGAGATCTTGTCCAAGGGTTTTAACCCATGAACAGAGCTTTGCTCTTGGAGCAAATGTAGATCTTTTTAGATCTGACAAATGAAGAATTTTTCATAAGTTTCCATGGATTTTTCAATATTCCAAAATTTTAATTCTTTTAAGTGTGTTAAAAAAATTTGATGGATCTTTCCATTATTACCAAAGAGCTATGCTCTTTTTAGGAATCTTGTTCCCCTGAGACCAGAGTTTGACAAATGTCACTCTGTGACAGAGCTTTGCTCTAAAAGGGGAGATTTTCTCATTGTCTCTAGGGATTTCCCATCAATGAGGATATTCTTTGTGGATCTTTTTCCATGAATTGACAGTCTCATCTAATGATGGGATTGTCTTATTAAATGATGCACCGTCATCCAGATTTTGTGGGTCCCCCTTTAGTCCCCTACCCACTGCATCACAGCGTGGAGCAAGATTTTAAAATGCCAAGCGTTAAAACACTAAACGGTTATTTTTGTCTTTCCACAGGAAATATGTCTGACGACTTGTCTTTCCCCTTTGTTCGCTCGGAAAGAGGGTTCCCTCATTCGCCAGTGGACCGGGTGGCGCTCGCTCTTATTAAGGATCATGACCTCGAGTGCAAAAAACTCCACCTGTGGGGAAGGTGGTATAGCCAGATCATCCAGGGTCGCCGCAGTTTCAGTTTTGCCACGCCGTCTGAACCCATAACTCCAATCCCCTATGCGGACGAACCCCCGGCGAAGTATGCCGTGGAGGTTAAAATTTGGAATTCGGATGACCTCCTCCAACCCGCAATTGGTGCTGTTCCCGTGCAGCCGCCGCCGGCAATAGATATTTTAGGAAGGCGAATCTCTCAGGGTGAAGCACGCCCTTGGGGACAGGCCTATAATATTGGATTGGTGCCGCGACCGCCCGCCGGATACTTGCAGTGGGCCCGATACATCTTATCGGCGAAAAGGACTCATCTAATGAAGATTGGGTTGTATTCGGCCATCTACGTCTCGCTTTTCGAGTATCCCTCTCCTCCAACGTGGTGGATCAAAGCTTTCATCGAACAATGGAATATCCCCACCCACACTTTCTTGATGGCGGATAGGGAGGTCTCAATTTCCTTGGAGGAGTTTGCCGAGCTCTCGGGTTTATCGATGAGGGGGGAGCATTACGAGGAGTTGCTACCTCCTGACGAATACGTTTTTGTCACCAAGCCGCTGGTGTTTGACCTAACTCCGGAAAACGCCGTCCAGCATCAGTATCCGGGTCTGGTGAAGATGTTGGAGATCTACGAAGGACTCCATCTGGAGTTGGGCGACCGGGGTGTCAGTTTCGCAGATTTTATTGCCCGCTTCATTCGCCCGGAGCTCCTATCAGAGCGGAGTGAGAAGTTTGACCAGCTCGATGACCCTTTCGGTTTCGGCTTAGACCGCCGACCTGTATCGGAGGATGATCAAAGGGATTTTTATCTCCTCGGCGCCGCCATCGTCCCTTTCTCAGAAATCGCCGTCCCGGGCATGGATGAGGAGACCTTTTTTATTGGGTTCTTGGGTTTGTGGCTATGCAGCTTTGCGCTCCCCATGCTCCCGCATCACATGCGGCCCTCCGTCTTTTACCCAGCGCATCGGATGGTGGCTGGTTTACAGTTATTGGTAGGAATCGCCGGGCTGGCCTACCTTTATAAAGGACTTAGCGTAGCGGCGGGCGCTAATGAGCCGGGGGTACAGCCCGCTAACTTCCCGACGCATTATTTCACCTCCTGGATGGAAATGCACGTGCAAGGGGTGTTCGGTGTCCATAAGATTCCTCTGTTCTTCGAGAAATGCAGACTCCCGAGAGTCATGCGGTTGGTCGGCGCTTCAATTGTGTTTGCACCCCCACGGGAGTCTAGGGGGCTGCTCCTTCGTCTACACCTGGTCGGAGCGAAGATTTCCTTTGTGGATAAGGTTATAACCATAGGCTCAGAGACTACTAAGTTAGTAGTGCCACTGCGCGATGATTTCAAGGATGGGGCTTCCGTATTGAAGGCTCGGGAAATCCTCCACCTCTACTCCATTCGGCCGGGCTATCTAGTGTTTAGGCAGAATGAGACCGCACTTTTCATGAGGTACAACCCGCACCGGTTTGCTCAGCAATCGAGCTACAACCAAGGGATCCCGATGGAAGCTTTCTTGGAAAAGCCTGTGGTCAGCCGAGAGGGGATGAAGAATGCAATGCACCATTTCACACGGCTTAACACGGGTTCTTATTTCTTCATTAGTGAACCCAGCTGTGTCCCTAAGATGCTTAACACGTACGTGGCTTGGTATGCGCATGCGATGGGCCCAATTATCTTAACGGAGAAGCGTATACTGGTTGACCGTAGGGGTGCGCCTCCTGGCGGTGATCGCAAGGCCCTATTGCAACCAAGGATCCCAGTCATTCCTCCGTTGAAAGATGCCGGAGTCGACCGACCACGCGTGTTGAGCCCCCCGCGTGGATTGCCGCTGTCTGCTACGATGAATGCACCACATGCGCCCCGTGTTCCTATGAAGACAGTTAGTGTAATATCGCCAGAGTCCGGCGTATGAGCGGATATCGGGACCCGCCGCCCTAAGGTGACTGCCAAGCGTAAATCAATTCCAGGTGCGTCTAGAGCTGGCAGGCAGAAGAAGAAGAAGTCGATCCTTTCTCTCGACGCGATCCTCAATTTAGAACCAGAGGCCCTTCTTACCAAAGGAATAAGTGAATATGGCAGCAATAAGGGCTTCTTAGTAGACCCTGCAGACACCAATTTGGCGGCCGCTATTGCAGCTTCTGAGCGATCAGCAAGGCTCGAAGCGATGTTAAGCAAACTCATGGAGTCAGGTGATCATTAGCCGCTTTCCTCATCATTTCATCGCATTTTTTTATCATTATTCTTGACTAATACTTTTCCCATTTTCAACAGGTGTCTCTACCGAAGAAGCTATTGCTTCCTCTTTGAAAACCTTCTAAGAGAAGGAGGAGAAACGTGCTCTAGCAGGCGTTGGTACGTTCCACCCCTTTTTCTTTCATAAGAAATTTTTTTTATCTCTTCTGATGGTCAACCCAACCTTCTTCCTTTGTTTCTTTGTAAGGGCTATATCAGTTGATGCGGGTGTAACATTCCAAAAAAATACATGAGCTGCAACAGCAGCTGATGTAAACATCGGCCCACCCCATTAACACATTTCAGCCCCCCATAGCTGACTTGCATACCCTGATTATGATGTTTCAGCCCCCATTGCTGACCTAAACACCTACTTCAGCCTCCATCAACGCATCAACTGTTGATACACCACACCAGCCCCTAAATTCAGCTGAAGACATGCATCAATCAGCAGCTAATCAGCCCCCCTTTGTCAATACTTTCAGCCACAATAGCTGAAATTCAGCAGCCCTACATCAGCACAGATTCAGCCCCATTTCCTGGCAACAAATCAGCCACATTTCAACCCCAACACAGCAGCTTCAGCCCCCAATGTCAAACATTCAGCTCCCCCTAACTGACCAAACACTCTCCCATCATCTTTTTAGCCCCCAATGTGTGACTTTTGTTACCAATCAGCAGCACAATGGCTGACTATTGCTGTCAATCAGCAGCACCATCATTGCATCACCCCAAATTCTGCCTAACTTCAGCCACAATATCATAAGCAACAGCCCAACACTTCTTCTCTTGCAACACATGAGAAAAAAAGAGAGAAAGAAGAGCAAAAGAGAGAGAGAGAGAGAGTTGTAAGCAGCAGCAGCTGCTGAAACAACATCAGCTACAACAGAAACATCATGTCCTGGAGCAAATGAAGAAGCTCCCCAGCAGCAACAGCCCTTCCACCTTATCTCCTTCCCTTCTCCTTCCTCCTAGGACCCCTCGAGGTATAATCTCGCAATCCAAACTCTTTTCTTGCCAAGTTATAGTTGTTTAGCGGAAATATCGTGTTTTATCGTAATATGGTGCTAGTTTAGGAAATTTGAGCGAGACTTGACAAAATATTGGTTTGGAATGTTGGTATAACCTTATTAGGAGTTGTTGATATCAGTTAAGCATAGATCTAACCCATATTGGACATGTTTCAAACATGGAATCCAAAACAGAACTTTTCATGTTGGTTTGTGAGGATATATGGCGTGCAGGTGAATCTGGAGTGATCCGGGGTCATTACGGGTAAAATCAACAATACCATGAGCCTATTTAGACCACCAGGAGACCACCCTATGAAAACGAGAGCCAAAATCCCATGTAGGGCCGGCCTCGCCGGGTTTTAGAGGGATGTCGCCGGCCCCCCTGTAGAGTTAGGTGCCCAAATTGCTTCGGTAGGTCATATATACCTTGTACATCACCCCAGAGTTGTTTATTTTACTTGTTTTGACCTGAACAGAAATCTGGGACCACTTTTCTGGGTTGCTGACATGTTTTTAATGATGTTTATAGATTTAATTTTTGGTATTTGGTGATTCGTTTCTGTCGGGTGACGTTTGGACGTCAACGACAGCAGATATTGGCAGTGTTTACACACAAGGTCACAGGTTTTTACCTATGGGCGTAGTGTGCACCATTTTGGTTTCCGACATGGTTTTCATGTGTTTTAGCGTGTGATATCCTTGTAGGTACTCAAGTGACGTCGAAGCGTTGGAAATGCAAATGGCGACATCGGCACCGGAACGCATAAAGCTAGGTGAGTAGATTTATATCTACGGGGAGAAGTCGGGTGGATGGCGTATAGCACCCCCGCAGTCCGTGGTGATGTATACGGATGCGTATACACACCTACAATTATCATTATATGTTGTTCGGGAAATTATTGATGATTTAAGATGAATATTAGTATATTGGATTGGTGAAAAGTTACGAAACCATAGGGTAGTGGGTGCACTACACATACATGCACACATATACATATTTGCATACATCCTCACTTCATATATTCTTATGGGATTCGTTATGGACATGTGTTCACTTGGATATGAGGCTATGTGTTTATTAAGGATTTGAGGATGATACATGGGATTGATATGAGTCGATGAGTTGATCTGAGATTATGATATCGGCGATATGACATGTTATGACAGTTAAATTCATAGATAAGATACACCTTGATCCTTAACGGATTTTTGGGATAATGATGCCATAGGAATAGTGACATAAATATGTAAATGATCGACATGTGATTATGATACGAGATATGATATGATATGACAGGATATTTATAATAGGCCGCCTTGGGCGGGGTATACTCCTTGAGATGATATGTGCTGATGATATCGATTTATACGGGATTGTCGACCGGTAGTTAGATCTTGATTATAGTAATGATGTTAGAATTGTACCAGACATAGGTCAGTACCCCGATGATGATATTGATAAAGAGAATACTTGATGATTAATATGACAAATGTGATATTGACCCGTACCCAGATTGGGGATGCCGTACGATAGATTTACGTACGAGCTATAATTTGATGTTTTGATCCGCACTCTTGACTTGAGAATAACTGATTTTAGAGATATGATATCGGATGTGATATTATCGAGGCGGGATCACCGACTATATATATATATATATTTATATGTATCGACTCAGAGGTTAGGCGGTTTCCCTTACCTACTACTAGCTTTAGCTCAGCCTTGTAGTGGTGTAGCTATATGACTTTTGGCATTAGATGCAGTTTAGCGAGCATGGTGTTCAGTATTTCAGCTCCCGCATATTATTATTGTTGCTCTGCATCGCATACTGTTATGATTCATATTCTTTTATTGATATCATGCTGCTAGGACACCAGCACCATTACCGATGATGCGTATGTTCCACATACACTTACTTGTCAGCTCACACACATCTTCATCAGTAATTACCATGTCACTACACAGTAGTATTATTGCATCAGGATATGACCCTTGTATGTGCATATTATTATTCCATGTTGCAGGACATACAGTTACACTTGCATTCCATTTATATGTCACATACATCATGCTTCCTGATTATACGCATTGAGATATGTTGTTTCTATGTTATTCTGGATTTGGGAACCGTGGGTATTTCAAAGAGATTATGTAAATGTTTTAAAAAACCCGGTTACCCTTGATATGATATTTCAGTGCGTTCACCATGTGTTTTCTCGGTGCTGAGAGTGACATGTGAAACCCGAATCGAGGAGGCGGATGAGACCGATTGCGGGTACATGGTAGACCCGGTGCGGTACCCCAGGGCAAGAAGATCGCAGATGATGGCGTTGAGCCTGTGCAGGGGAGCACTACCTACCGGTGATATTACCCGACACGTCGGATATCCGGAGGATACCGTCGTAGTCATGAGATGGATGGTAGGGGCCGATCTGGACTGACGGCGCCCTAGATTTTATGATTGAGACATTGAGATTTCGAGATATTGAGATACAGAGATTGTGATACAGAGGTATCGAGATACTGAGACTTATGTTTTGTGCCGATGCTAGGCACTGTTTTATACTGATTTCATCGTGATACCTCATTTTATAAATACAGAAATCTCACAAAGTTACAAAAGCAGTTTTCTTCAGTACATGCATTCTGTTTCATGCATTCATACATCATTCATATGATATATTGCCACCTGATGCACTGGCACAGACATATGGGATTACATTTGGGTTAGATATCTACACTAGCCATGGTTAGAGATTTCTGGTTATATATTTAAGGATTATATATTATGATCGTATGACCTAGGTTGCGTCATACATGCGATTTACTGTTCGTAGATCTTTTTCTACTCACGAGTTGGCAACTCACCCCCGTTGTGCCCCAGTTTCTTGCAGGTGTTGCCGTACGGATTTCATTACGGTTTACGGGCACTGTACCTTTCGGATGACTTGCTAGTAGGTGGGTTATTGTATCTTACCCATCATTACACTTTGTATATTATATTTCAGTTGTATCTAGAAGTTCCATCAACCAAAACATGTACTTATTTGAGATAGAGACCAGTGATGTTTATTCTTTCGACCTTAGAGTCGCGGATTATATTTCGATGGGTTCTTGCTGGTTGAGTTTCATTTCTGTTGAGATCCTCGCCTTTAGGCGTTGTATATTATGTTGCTACAGGTTGATTCACATATGGTTTTTCCTACACTCTACTACTTCTCTTGGTTTGGATTTCTGGGCTTCGGCTTACTTATTTTACGGACGCTTTGAGACGTTCGTAACTTAAGTGCCGGTCATGATTCGTAAATTCGGGTCGTGACAGCGGGGATCCTTCCCAAGCCTGTTACTGACGTCCCGGTCTCGTCGGGGCTGCTGCAAGAGCCTCGACTTGACAAAACGACGAGGGATGCCTTGAAAAATTTGGAGGCATCCTTACTCACGGACGAAGACGCCTCAATGAGAGAGGCTCTGGTGAGGTCCGTCTCAACGGCCCAGGAGGAGAGAAAGCAGCTGAGGCGCGAGGCGAAGGCGCGCCGGACTGCTTTGGCTATGGGAGCGGGCCTAAGCACCGTCCCTCGGGAAGATACTCCTTCCGGAGAGGCCCCTGTCGCCCTATCCTCTGCCCGCCGACAAGTGGCGCACGCCGTTCGAAGCGCAAATGATAAGTCCACTTCAGGTAACATTTCTTTCAGAATTTTTATTGTGAGAGTTATAATGTCGACGGTTCTTATATCTATTATTTTGCAAGGCCAAGTCCGACCGAGGGTGAGGCGGAGACCGTTGAACTCAGGGGAACAGAGGAGGCGGTCCCTGCCGAACTCGAGCCGACAGTGGGCAACATCGTTGAGGCCATGGAGCCTGGTGCGGAGGTTGAGGGGCCTATAGCCGAGAAGGTCGTTGATGCTGAGCCTGAAGTGGCGGCAGATGAAACGATCATTACAACTGAGTCTGGAGTGATGGCAGACGAGGCACTTGAGGCTGGAGACCTCACGGTGACGGTAGATGAGCCGATGGAGACAGCGGAGCCCGAGGAAGTAGCGGGTGAGATAGGTACGACTCTTGGGGAAGAGTCAGCCACTTTCTTCCAAGAGTCCGGCAACGCTCCAATCATTGCCCTCCCCGTCTACGATCTTCTGCCGTCTCCTGGTCGTGCGAGCACGACGACGGTCCCTATCGAGTCGGGTGATGAGGTTACGGGTGGTGGCCTCATGTCGATGGAGGAGGGAATTGCCTCAGTTTCGGCTGGCAGCTCGTCGGGTAAACTTCGAGTTACCATCATTCCCTCTTTTTTTACATATCTTGCGATCTTTTCTAACAATTTTGTCTTCGTTTTTAACGCAGGCGCGGCCAACGCCGATGCTCCATTGCTCGAAAGAGCACCGTCAATTACTGCCTTAGCGGTGGTCACCTCCCAGCCTTCCCTTGTGCCATCACGGATGTTGGAAGGTATGGATTTGCGACTCATTAGTTTATCTTTTAACCGCATAACTCATGTACTAACGCCGTACCACTGTGTCTTTTCAGGAGTGCTCTTTGATCACCTATATCAAGTGTTGCTTCCACACTTCTCCTTCCCGTCCGAATTCGCTTCTCCCTATAGTGGTGCCGGTGAGTATACTTTCATTTCGATGTCTTTATTTCCCCCCCTTTTTAGCAATGGGATGATTTCTGACTTTTCCTCTTCCTTATTGTAGTGCCACGAATTGAAGGAGGGGACGCAAGACCTGCCACGCCACCAGCCCTTCCAGCTTTACCATCTGTTGCAGCTGGTATAGTAAATTTCCTTTTTGACGATTCTTTAACATCTCTTGAACCATCGTCTAACCATGTTTTGTTTTGCAGCTGTCGTTCCGGCTCCGATCCCTCTTGAGTCTCGTGTCCTTTCACCGGCAGGCCCTTTCTTGAAACGTCCATCTTCAAAGGGTGCCGTGATGAGTTTGGGCATGCTGAGCGGGTATATCGAAGAGCTTAATGCGGACGCTCTCCCTTCTGCCGCAGATTTCGCTGTGGAAGTTAACCCAATGTTGGCGGCGCTCGTAAACTTTCATAATGAAGGCGTCGTCGAATCTTGGGTTAACCACTGCAGGGAGGTCGAGGCCTGCCTACATCGGCTGGAGTCGACGCATCCTTCTCCTGAAGTTTTGGCCATAAGCACCCAACGGACAGCTTGGCTCGAGCAAAGCACTTCTTATTTCCGTCATTTGGAGCAAGAAGCAACTTTATGATTGAAGGAACGTCAGGAATCTTCAAGCGCAGCTGCTCGCCTACGCGCTGAAGTTAGGGCGAATGCTGCTGAGGTGAAAGTCGTCTTTGAAGGACTTCTGGAGCGTATTTCTAATGGGCTAGCACTGAAGCGGAAGCTTGATGCCTCCGAGCGTGATGCCCGAGGCCGTGAAGCAGCTCAGCGGGTCGTTGAGGAACAGCTTGCATCCTTCATGCAGCAGCGGGCCCAGGTGGAGGTGGAGGTGGCTGCGGCTGTCACTCAGGAGGAAGCGCTGAAGGAAGTGCGAGAGCAACTCGTGAATTTATTAAAGACACTTCCTCCTTAGTAGCTATCCATCCTTGTATCGTTTGTGTTTGTAGATAAAAGGATGTATATATATATCTATTTTTTCTTTGATATAATGTATCCTGTATCCAATTAAGTTTATGAATAAAAGATACACCTTTTTTGTAATGTGTCATTTTCTCCGTCTTTTCTTTCTTTCATTATCAGCATGCCACCTTAGTAACCATGTTTGACGAATGATTAGAACGAGTATCCTGACTTTTTCAAGAAATAGCGATGGCTTAGGCCGCAGGTTCAGATCTGCTGCCTAAGACTTTTCAACTCTATAAGCCGTGAGGGTCTCATAGAGACTTTTCTCCCTACGGATCGAGAGGATTTCGTAGGTGGGTTTTCTCCTTAGGAATCGTGAGGATTCCTAAGTGGGGTTTTCTCTTATAAGTCGTAAGGATCTTATAAGAGAATTTTTCCCTCTTACGAGTCGAGAGGACCCACAAGCGGTTGTTCCCCTCCTCGTCGAAATTCGATTTTGGAGAGTGAGACCCCTGAATAGTATGCAAGAGACCATTTTGGATTGACTTGCAGGGTCCCATGGTTTAGGAAGCAAGTTTTTTAGTCCCTGCTGCCTGAGGCTTCATTTGCATGTTGAGACGAATCGGGAGGCTCTCGTCAAGGAGTGTTTGTATCCGTGAGTCGAGGAATTTTCTAGGGATTATTTGTTTCCCAAGCGCCAAGGATTATTTGTTTCCTTGGGGTTTGAAACGAGTCGAGGACTCCCATGGAGACGCTGGTGGCTCTGCGAGTCGACGCGGATCAGGAGGCTCTCGTCAAGGAGTGTTTGTATCCGTGAGTCGAGGAATTTGCTAGGGATTATTTGTTTCCCAAGCGCCAAGGATTATTTGTTTCCTTGAGGTTTGAAACGAGTCGAGGATTCCCACGGAGATGCTGGTGGCTCTGCGAGTCGATGCGGATCAGGAGGCTCTCGTCAAGAAGTGTTTGTATCCGTGAGTCGAGGAATTTGCTAGGGATTATTTGTTTCCCAAGCGCCAAGGATTATTTGTTTCCTTGGGGTTTGAAACGAGTCGAGGATTCCCACGGAGACGCTGGTGGCTCTGCGAGTCGACGCGGATCAGGAGGCTCTCGTCAAGGAGTGTTTGTATCCGTGAGTCGAGGAGTTTGCTAGGGATTATTTGTTTCCCAAGCGCCAAGGATTATTTGTTTCCTTAGGGTTTGAAACGAGTCGAGGATTCCCCACGGAGGCACTGGTGGCTCTGCGAGTCGATGCGGATCAGGAGGCTCTCGTCAATGAGTGTTTGTATCCGTGAGTCGAGGAATTTGCTAGGGATTATTTGTTTCCCAAACGCCAAGGATTATTTGTTTCCTTGGGGTTTGAAATGAGTCGAGGATTCCCACGGAGACGCTGGTGGCTCTGCGAGTCGACGCGGATCAGGAGGCTCTCGTCAAGGAGTGTTTGTATCCGTGAGTCGAGGAGTTTGCTAGGGATTATTTGTTTCCCAAGCGCCAAGGATTATTTGTTTCCTTGGGGTTTGAAACGAGTCAAGGATTCCCCACGGAGGCACTGGTGGCTCTGCGAGTCGACGCGGATCAGGAGGCTCTCGTCAAGGAGTGTTTGTATCCGTGAGTCGAGGAGTTTGCTAAAGATACTGGTTTCTTCGGAGTTGGACTGAACCGTCAAGATTTAGCTTCGTCTTCTGGCGGAGCCTTCTGGGAAAGTATGGTTCCCACTTTGTTTACGCCCTTGGATTGTATACAGGGATCGATGTGATCTTAACTGTAGGGCCAAAGTTTTATCATCATCATTTTTTTTTGTTTTATCTCCGCGGTGCTCTATCATTTCAGCTTTTATATCGCGAAGGTCGCGATTGCCCAATCATTTCGGCTATTTTTCGCGGTGCCCAATCATTACGGCTATTTATTTTATTTTTACTCGCTGCTTTTTATTGCGAGTTGCCCAATCATTTCGGCTATTTTGTATGCATACATTTTCACTTGCTGCTTTTTATTGCAAGTTGCCCCATCATTTCGGCTATTTCGTATGCATGTGCGGCCTACTGGCTTTTCGCTGTAAACCGATTTCGGCATCAGCACCGCTACAACTGGGATATTACCAGGAGCGAATCATCATCTGTCTCTGTCAATGTTGAACAAAGGTGGCTTAGCGACCAGGGTTAGGGTCCTGTCGACTAAGGCTTTTGACTTCGTGAGCCGTAAGGGTCTCACGAAGTTATTTCTCCCTATGAGTCGTGAGGATCTTGTAGGTGTATTTTCTCCTTAGGACTCGTGAGGATTTCTAAGTGTTTGTTTCCTCTGTAAGTCGTAAGGATCCCACAGGAGGGTTTTCTCCTCATAAATTGAGAGGATTTACAAGGGTTGTTCACCATGCAAACATATCCCTAGTCTCAGATGGGACTTGGTTAGGGAAATGTTATTCGCGCCCGTGGATTGTATACAAGGGCCAATATAAGACCACTTGTAAGGCAATGTCGAAAGTTGTGGCGGTTGCTTAAGCACAGGTTTAGGCCTCTGTAACTTAAGACTTTCAAATCTTACGAGCCGTGAGGGTCCCATAAGAGCCTTCTCCTCACGAGTCGTGAGGATCTCGCAAGTGTATTTTCTCCTTAGGAATCGTGGGGATTCCTAAGTGTGTTGTTCCCTTGTGAGTCGTAAGGATCTCACGCGGGTGGTTTCTCCTTATAGGGTCGAGAGGACCCTATAAGTGTTTCTTAACGAGGTTGCGCCCTTTCGGGTTTTCACAAACACTCGCCCGTAGTCCTGCTGTTTTTACTCATGGAGCCCTCTCGGGTTTTCATCCTTGCCCGTTTTGCTTATGGACATACCGTTTTTTTTCTTTTCTTTTATTCTTTTTATTTTCTTCTTCTTCTTTTTTTTACGAGGTCGCGCCCTTTCGGGTTTTCACGAACACTCGCCGGTAGTCCTGCTGTTTTTACTCACGGAGCCCTTTCGGGTTTTCATCCGTGCCCTTTTTGCTTATGGACATACCGTTTTTTTTTGTTTTTTTTATCTCGTCAGCCTAAGGATGCTGCGGTATTAGTTTAAAGACGTTTCGGTCTGCTATTAGTTTAAGGACATCTCGGTCCGCTATTAGTTTAAGGACATTTCGGTCCACTATTAGTTTAAGGACATTTCGGTCCATTGTCGCCGTATTTGAGGCGAATATCTGGTTTATTGACTTTTCGGTCTATGAGTCCTTCTCCATGAATGAACATGATGCCCCCGGCGTATCCATCTTCTTCGGAGCGTGCGGTTGTGGCGGACTCACCTTCCAGTTCTCAGATCTCAGACAGCGCAAACTTGCCCTGTTGGTATTGGTCTTCAACCCAGTTTTTGAAGACGTAGCAGTCCTCGATCAGGTGACTTACTGTTTGGTGGTAAGGGCAATAATTAGGATTATTAACTTCGCCTGGCCGCAACGGACGTTTTGGACCCGGCAGATTGATGAGTCTGTCGCACACTGCCAGCTCGAACAGTCCCCTTGTTTTATCTTGCAGAAACGAGTAAGGACGTTTCAACTTTTCCTGGAGGGGTTGCCGCTTGTTGCTTTGGCAAGCAACTGGTATAGGGTCACCTGATTGTTGTTAAGCGCTGGCGACGAGGGCCTTTTTTCCTTTTCTTTTATCCTTTTTGTTCGCTCCGTTGTTTGCGGGGCCGGGATTTTTTCCGAGTAGCATGCGATTGCATGGCTGAACGTTCTCGCAGCTTCTCAATTCCTTTATTTTTGAAATAGATTCCCCGAGGGAAGAGTTGGGGATAGCTTCTTCATCAGAGTTCCAAAGGTGATAATTTGCGATGCCTTAGAGTCGGCTATATGGCAATCGTCGGCGACTCTTTTGCGCTCATATATCACATTTTTCCGATGTCCACAAGCTTCACACTTTGTCCCGTCGAAGTGTTGCTTTTGAGCGACATACCCTTGCCACCAACAGTTAAAGGATTCGCAGTCTTCGGTAGGATGTATGATCTTCTGATGATATAAACAGAAGTTAGGGTGCATCTCTGCCTCAGCGAGAGTATTTTCTTCAGAGGGCGGTAGCTTCATTCTTACTGACAGAGCTTTGGCGAACCTTTTCCTCGTCTTGAATTTGTTTTTACCCGCAGTGTATGGCTTTTGATTTGACGGGAATGCCTTGGCTCTTTCCAGTATGGCCATTTCATGCTCTTGATTGGCTTTTGCTTTCAGACGAATTTCACTTAGAAAGACATCGATCAACTCGTCTGATGGCTGTAGAATCTCCGGCTCAGGATTCGCCATTGGTTTCTCAGCGCAAGGAGCCTCTTTATCATCCGTCAGTGAATGAGAAATCATATGACAAGTCGCTACGTAGTCTTCGGATTCATCCGATGAGTTTTCTCCATTGTTTTCATCCTTGACTAAAGAACAAGCTGCCCCGGCGTGTCCGTCTTCTTTAGAGAGTGCGGCTGTGGTGGGTTTACCTTCCAGCTTTCAGACAGCGCGAACTTGCCTTGCAGGTATTGATCCTCGATCCATCCCTTAAAGACGAAACAATCCTCAATCGGGTGACTTACCGTTTGGTGGTAAGGGCAATAATTGGGATTATTAAGATCGCCTGGCTGCAACGGACGTTTTGGATTCGGCAGATTAATGAGTCTGTTGCGCACTGCCAGCTCGAACAGTCTTCTCGTTTTATTCTGAGGAAACGAGTAATGACGTCCTAGCCTCTCTTCGAGGGATGGGCGTGGACGCACGTTGTTTTGGCGAGCGACCGGCTTTGAGTTGCTCGACTGTTGCTGAGCGTTGGCGACGATGATCGCTTTTCCTTTCTCATTTCGGGGATCGGGTCTTGGAGGAGACAGTCTATGGCCCATCTGGTCCATTTGGGCTAATTTGTCGATCAAGTCCTGGAAGGTGGTCGGCCTGAAGAACATCATGAATTGCGAGATGGTCGTCTGCGGATCGAGAGTGCCCACAAACATGCCTACCGCAGGTGCCTCTTCTATGCGTTGTTCGCATTTCGACCATAGGTTTCGCCATCGTGTTGCGTATTGGACCCATGTTTCGCCGGGCCTTATCCTGGCATTTATCAGTGCTGTAATCGGGGTGCGTTCACTAGCACTCGCGAATCTTTGTGTAAACAGCAGTTCCATCTCTGCAAATGTTTTGACAGAGTCGTTAGGTAGCTCTGAATACCATTCAAAGGCTGTTTCTGCTAAGCTGCCGACGAATTGACGTAGCAACAATTTGTCATCGCCTCCAGTATTTCCGCATAAGGCCCTGAATTGAGCTATATACTGATGCGGATTCCTTGTCCCTTTATATACGTGGAATTTAGGGATCGTATATACTGGCGGGTAACTGATTTGGTCATACCAGCTCGGATACGGTCGTCCGGTTCTAACAATTTGCCCAGCCGCTTCATTTGCCTGATGAACCCGGATCTGCTGAGCTATATATTCGTCTAGGTCAACTTTGGAGATTGCCTCCTCCTTGGCTGTTGACAGAGCCGGCGGAGGATTTGACGTTTCTCCCCTGTCGTCTTCAAGGACGATCGGAGGATCTTCAGCAGGAGGGTCCGGCTGTAACATCATCCCTACCATATCTTGGAAGAGGAGCGCCATCTGTTTTATGTTAGCCGCTTTCTCTGCAGCTTCTTTGTCCCTCTTTTCGAGGACTCTGCGTAAAAAGTCAGCGTCGGTTTCTTGTTCTTGACGCTCATCCGAAGACGTTTCAGAGCTTTCTTTTGGCTCAGTGAGTGCAGCCATTGTAGTCATCATTTCCTGAAGCCTTTGTTGTTGCTCCTGGGCTTTCGTCACGGATCGGGTGAGCGGTCGGTGGCCCGTAGAAGTGCGGCTTTCCTCTTTTCCAGAAGCCATATAAACAGTGTGCACCACCATGCCCCCAGACTTGGGGCGTTTGTGTTCGGTGTCTTTGCGATTTGCCGAAGACACAGGGGCTTTTTGCGGCCTCCTTTTTTGAGTGATTGGAGTTAAGGGAGCCGCTGTAGTGGGCACCCAAGTAGCTTTTGCTTTTTGTGGATTGACAGAGTAATCCTTCCCCTGCCGAACCTTCATCTTTTTCTGTCGTCGGAGGCAGTCTTGATCGATCACCGACTCTTGGACCTGTCGCCAGACTTTGTAAATTTTAGAGGACAGCCGTTGAGGGGGCTGCTCTAGCTTCTTCTCTAGAGTATTCTCCACAGGTGAAGGAGTTCGTTTCAACATCGCAGTAGGAGAGTTTCTGCGCGCCTTGTTGAGCAGTTCAAAGCTGTTCTTGGTTGGAACAACAGCATCGATCCTCACCGTTGGAGCTGGAGGAGTGAATCCAGAGGGGGAGTTGCCCCCAGCCTTCCTTACTCGACGCCAGTGGCGACGTCGAGCGTGTCTTGCGGATGGAGTTGTTTCAGCTATGAGGGTGACTTCGTCGTGCCCCCTGCTTTGAGGAGAGACTGTTATTGGTGCTAGCTTATCGAAGGCTGACACCCGTTGAGAAGTAATGTCTAATCTGTCAAAGACAGACCTCTGGGCAGGGGAAGCAGCTTTGAGGATCTCGCCTGGAGCAGCAACTGGAATGGCCAGCCTTGTAAAAACTGACTTCTTGGAAGGAGGAACCTTTCCAATGATTTCGTCCGCTTGAGCCGGGATGGCTATCCGCTTTGGGATGGCAACTTCGGGTATCGCGGGCTTTTGCATGGGCCCGTTGGAGCTCTGACCTAGCCTATTAAAACCCGAGGCAGTGGAGTTGGGCGACCCGTTGAGAGGGGTCGCAGTAGTAGCAAGCCGATCGAATGCCGACTTCTTGGGAGCTTCTTGCGATGTCATTGGGGCATTGAAGCTCATCGGTGGGATCATGGTCCCAAAGAACAGCCCAGTGGTGGCCTGAGTTACCTGTTCCACCGGCATAGCGAAGATGGAGGCCGCCTGAGGCCCATAAGTCACTCCTCCGGACGAGATGGAGCGAGATTTGCAGTTGCAGGTAGTGCAGTTTGAAGCCATTGATCTTCTGTTTTCTGCACGGAGCAAGACACCAAATCTTAGTACCTCGAATCCACAGGCAACCACAGCAAACCGCGATTCGTTCACGAACACGACATACGAAGTGTGGAGTGGAAAGAGGAAAAGGTCCCACCGGGCGTGCCAGAATCTGTTCCTCTCCGAACGGCGGCCGAGACGTTAGGACGTCTCGCCTGAGGTTCGGGGCAGATGCTAATTGGTGCTATCCGTCCACCTCTCCGAAAATGCCAAATTGATTTATGGCACCGTGTATCGGAGGTTTAGACGGATGCGACCGATGTAGCAGACTTCGTCAGATTCCCCCTCGCTTGAGGGGTTTTTGATTGCGGGGACGCTCTTCCCTGCAGGCGCAAGCCCCTGCAGTTAATTACGCTACCGCATCGCGGTAACAACTTTCTCCTTCTCCAGAATTTCACTTCGTGTCGTGTGTGTTTGTTTTGTTTGTGGTTGCCCGTGGATTGTATATGGAGACTATTTATTTCGTCGCCCGTAGGACGTGGATTAGTCCAAATCCGTATTTTCTTAGATTTGGGTTTGGGGTTTTGGTTTAAGGATACGTTAGCCATTTTTGAGGCTAAGATCAACTTAAACGTTTGTTAAGAATACGTTAGTCTAGTTTGAGACTAAGATCAACTTAACGGGATCGTTTAGATCCGACAAAAGAGCGTTTGGGCTCTATTGTTCCAGTTTGGGAGATTCATAGTCCAATTTGGGACTAAAGTCTGTTTGAAGGTTTAAGGATGCGTTAGCCATATTTGAGGCTAAGATCAACTTAAACGGTTGTTAATGATACGTTAGTCCAGTTTGGGACTAAGATCGACTTAACGGGATCGTTTAGATCCGACAAAAGAGCATTTGGGCTCTATTGTGCCAGTTTAGGGACATGGTGGTCCAATACCAGTTTAAGGACATAGTGGTCCACCGTTAGTTTAAGGACGTTTCGGTCCGATATTAGTTTAAGGACGTTTCGGTCCACGAGTTTAAGGACCCCGCAGTCCATATACGTGTGGTCGTTGGGACCCGTCACCTCTCCGACGTCGTTGAAGGATTACAACGACAGGTGTCAGAGGAGTTCGGAGATGTACCCTCGAACCGGTAGTAAATTGATTTAAGAGAGCAATCTTGCTCAGTCAATTTAATTTAAGGACTTACGGCCAAAATTGGGCTAAGTCCAGTTGAAAATGTTCAACATTTTATTTGCTTTTGCATTGCATTTTTTTAATTTTTATTTAGGTTTTGCCCAGAAAGGATGCAGAGCATCAATTTGTTTTGGGCTCTGTTCTTTTAGGAATGATGCAAGGCATCAATTTTATTTGGGCTCTGCCCTTGTATAAAGGATGCAAAGCATCAATTTATTTGGGCTCTGCCCATTTATTGCCTTGCAATTTATTTAGGCCTGTTAGGTCTTTTTGACTTGGGCCTGGCCCTTTAAGTAATGCACTGCGTTTGTGCAAAGCACTAAGAATCTTTTTAGATTCAAAAACAGAAGTGCAAAGCACTTTTTGATCCCTTGATCTAAACAAGTTTTTCCTTGTTTCAGAGAACCAAAGGTTCATAACAAGTGCAAGGCACTATTTTTATTTTTATTTTATTTATTTATTTATTTATTGAAGATCAATGATCTTGTTCTTAGATCACTGATCTGTTCATAAGAGAATTTTCTCTTCTTTCAAAGGTTTTTACCTTTTTTATTCTTGAGGAGTTCTTCAGAGTCCTCTTTCTCTCTTTTTTTTTAGAAAATGTTGATGCCTTTGAATAGAGGTCTGGGGTCCCTTTTATAGTGCCCATAAATTAGTTAAATTTGTTAAAAAGATCTTTCTCTGAGTGATTTGGGGACTTTTCCCCACCGTTGGATCTTTTGATCCAAAGGTCTCTGTTTTACAGAAGGAAATCTTCTTGTTTTTAACAAGAACAGAAAAGATTTATTCTGTTTTGCGCAACTCCCTTAGTGCGTGACACGTGTCGCGCGGCGCAGCGCTTGCGCAGCTGCGCTTGCGCAGCTGTGCAGACACGTGTCGCGCGGCGCAGCGCTTGCGCAGCTGAAAGTTGTTTCTTTTACTTTTAGTTTTTAAAAGAGCCCTGCTCTGATTGGACGCACCGCCTTGGGCGTTGCGCTGTCATATCAACTTCTGACACATGGCACGTTGCGCGCAGCGCACGGTATTTGAAGCGTTGCTTCAAAATTTGAATTTTTTTGAAATTTAAACAGAGCCTTGCTCTGATTGGGGAAACAGGGATGCTCTTACCTGCAGGTGCAAGCCTTCACGGTTAATTTCGTTATCGCGTTGTGAAAACCACTTTCTTCTGTTCCGGAGCTCATTTCGTGTTGTGTGTTATTTTGTTTATTATGGTTGTCTGTGGATTGTATACGGAGACCATTTTATGTCATCGCCCGTAGGGCGTAGATTAGTCTAAATCCGTATATATATTTTCATGATTTTGGTGACGGGGTCTATGTTGGTAGCTTGGTTTGCCAATGGGAATGAACTTGGGACGCATTTCTCATATTTGTAAGGTCCATCGGTTCATATGAAATTTAGGATCTATCTAAGGGCCGTTAGTCTTATTTGAGACTAAGACCAATTTAGATGTTTTGGGTCAAGTATTTATTTGAAAAGGTCCGCATTGGTAGCTTGGTTTGCCAACGGGAATGAACTTAAAACGCATTTGTCATATTTGTGAGGTTCATCCGTTCACGGGAAACTTGGGTTTGATCTAAGGATCATTAGTCATATATGAGACTAAGATCGACCTAGGAACAAATAAGCATATGGGCTTAACTGATCATTAGATCATATTCGAATATTTTATTGATAATATATGGTAGTCAGTATGGAGACAGTCCACAGGACAAAATATATTAGTTTAAGGATGGCGCGGTCTATTATTAGTTTAGGGACGTTCCGGTCCAATATTCCCATGTTTGGGACGAATATTAGTTTAAAGACATTTCGGTTCAACATGTCATGTTTGGGAAGAAGGATGAGTTGTTGGTTGTTGGGACCCGCCACCTTTCTAAAGATGTTGAGGAATTATAATGACATATATCGGAGGTGTGGAAAGAAATACCCTTGAAGCAAATCCCGTATTTGAGAGAGAAGATCATAGTGGATCTACGAATCGTTAGTCTTATATGAGACTAAGATCAATTTGGACATCATTGATATATTGATCAATGGATCATGTATGAGAAGCAAAAACTTCTATACTTGGTTTATTTTAACTAAGTTGTCAAGCCAAGACTTGCTGTCCAAGTGAGCAAGTGCATATGAAGCACATGCAAATTTGTTTTGATCAGAAAAGGGAGTGCGCATGTGCTTTGTACGTAGTTACGAACTTGTTTCAAGTCAGTGTATTGCACACGTGCATATCACGTGGCTAGCAAAGGCTTCAGAATCATATGCGCGTATGTATATAAGTGCGCATGTGTTTAAAGGTTAAAGTGCATATCACATCTGTAGGCAATATCCATCATGTGCGTGCACATGCCTACAGAGATAGCGTCTAACAAGTGTGCAAATCTCTAGGGGCTTTCCCATGGATGGTTTTATTAAGTGCGCACTAGTTTGAGTCATAAAACAAAAGCTTTCCTAAAGAAGCAATGGCTTCTGTTTCTTTTTATTTTTTTGTTCTTTTTCTTTTTCTTTTATTTTCCAAGAAGTAAAAGCTTCGATTTAAGATCTTTTGATGTTTTGTTTGTGAATCGGTGGATTCGATGAAGAAGCAAAGGCTTCTATAAAAGCAAAAGCTTTTATAGAGGAAAAGAGAAGTTCTTTCTCTTTTATCTCTACCTTGCGCACTTGTTCGTTGAGGGAGAAGACGATGAAGATTTGAGAGTTTTCTCAAGCTTATGGGGGGTTTCCTCCTTCTGATTTCTTCATATGAGGCTCTTATTTATAAGAAAGAAGAAATTAGTGTTTGTTCAGTTTGTTTTAATTTGTTTATATCTCAATCTGATTTTATATTGATTTAAAAAAGATCTAATTGATTTATATCAATTAATGGTGACATGCGTACCGTTAGATCTTTGATCCCAAATCAATTTAGTTTGATCTGTTAAATTTATTTTAACAAAAAAGATTTTGTTCCTTCGTTTAGATGTATCTGCTTTGTTTGGGTGGCTGCGCACTTTAAGATAGTGTGCACGTGCATTGCACGTATTGGTGTGCACCCCTTGATTTAGATTCATTAATAGGTGTGCACGTGCATTGAACGTACTGTTGCGTACATGTTGATCCATATTCATTAATAAGTGCGCAGTTGGAAGCATCTGCTGTAGTGCGTACGTGCATTGCACGTACCGTTGCGCACATGTTGATTCAGATTTGTTAATAGGTACGCACGTGTTGATTCAGCTAGTACTTGAAATATTTTTAAAATAATTTTCTGCAAAAAAATGCTCGAGACTTTATGAATTGGAATCGGAGCGGCATTCGTGTCCGCAATGCAGACGCACGCAGCTCGCTCGCTCGGCTCGGGACGGCGGCGGCGGCGTGTGTCTGTGGTTTCACCATATTCTCTTTCGTTGGTCTTAATGCAGTGAAAAGTGGAAGTGTTATATAAACACTTTTCAATTCTTTGGTGTGGCCGATGTAGGACTAACATACATCCCCTCTTGTGAAAGAGTTTTGCTTAAGTTTTGCTTAAACTATACTTGCATCGTAAGTTTGCTCACAACTTTTAACCCTGGAAGAGTTGTGAGGCCCATAATATATCAAATCGAAGCTCTTTTCAAGACTCTTTCGATGCTATCACAGTTTACCTGATTCTCATTTGGGAGTATGGCAAAATATAGTCTGGAAAAATCTACTTTACATTCCCTTGAACATATTGAGGCCATTTGTTGCTTTGGGGCTTTTTTGTTCTCTTTCGCCTATATGTTGTGCTTGCGCTTGACATGAACGTCCAAATTTTTAGACGGGAACAAATGGTATCTCAAATTCAATCAGTTTATATTGGAGACATGATTTGTGAGCTGTGAATCAGATCACTGCGTGTACGTTCAAATTTTCAAGGATGGAGGCTACATCATTTTACCATTGTACGTGGATGACATGTTGGTAGCAGGTTCAAATTTCGAGAATATTCAAAGTTTGAAGAAGATGATGGCTGAGAAATTCTCTGTGAAGAATTTAGGAGTGTCCAAGCAAATTCTGGACATGAAAATCGTGAGAAATAGAAAGCAGCGGAAATTATGGTTATCGCAAAGGGACTACATCGAGAAGGTTTTGAAACGGTTCAACGTTGACAAGTCAAAACCGGTGAATATGCCTTTAGTGAAACACTTCAAACTCAGTAAGGAGTTGTGCTCGACAACTCAAGATCAGAAAGATGCGATGGTAAACACGCCTTATGCATCTACGATGAGGAGTTTGATATATGCGATGGTGAGTACGAGACCAGATATTGCACATGAAGTGGGAGTTGTTAGCAGGTATATGCAAAACCCGGGGAAGAAGCATTGGAATGCGGTGAAGTGAATGTTGAGATATCTAAGGGGTACATCAAGTCACTGTTTATGTTTCAAGGGTGACTCTCTAAAGGTGCAACGTTACGTTGATGCGAACTACTCGGATGATCGAGATAGAGGGAAGAGCACAACGAGGTACGTATTTATGGTTGGGAGAATAATGGCGAGTTGGGTCTTTCAATTGCAAAAGGTGGTGGCATTGTCGACTATGGAAGATGAATACGTAGTGATCACGGAATCCAGTAAGGAGATGATATGGTTGCAAGTCCTACTTGAAGAATTAAGAAAGAAGCAAGACTTCAATACCTTGTTGAGCGATAGCCAAAGTGCGATACATTTGGCGAAGAACACGGCTTATCACTCGAGAAAGAAGCACATCAAGGAGTGGTATCATTTAATTCGCATTGCGGTGGAAGAAGGTGAGTTGACATTTCAAAAGATTGATGGAGAAAGGAATCCGGCGGATATGTTCACCAAAGTTATAGGCAAAGAAAAGCTGGTGCTTTGTTGTAGCTCGGTGAATCTCTCCATGAAAATCTAATGAGGAGAAAGTAGAGCGAAGTCGTATAAAATCTACTAGCGTTAGAAATCAAGGCTGAAATATCTCTAAGTGGGAGATTTTTGAAATTATGGGGAAATACTTTAGGTCAGACGTCTGATGAAGAGAGGGCAAACGTCTGGATGTGCACAGAAGAGCATGTCAGAACACTAGAGCAATGACAGAGTTTGAAGGCCAACGAGGCAGACATATGCAGAAGCCGCGAAGCCCAATCCAGAGGGCAGGCAGATGTCTGCCCAAGTGTAGGTCAGACGTCTGGCCGAGGCGCTGAAGAGATACGGAATCGGGAAAGACGTCTGCATAGGTGTGGGTTAGACGTCTGTGTCGGTAAATCTGCTGTGAATCAAATATTTCAAAATTGTGATTTATCTCTATTTGTTATAGGATTAGGGTTTGTCTATATAAGGGGACCTCTCATGTGTATTCTTTACTGCCAAATTTAACAGAGAGAGAGATCATTGTATTGAGAGGGTGACGACTGGGATTTATGAGATTTAAAGAGATTTGTGAGAAATCTCCTAGGGTTGTTCGGTATACTTAATTCGACAATTATAGTAGACATTATAGATTCCACTCTATCCGGAACTAGCCATATGGTAGATGAACCTTGTTAACAAATCTTTCGTCTCTTTGATTCTCATTTATATATTCTCGCATCGTTATTAATTTTTCTTTTCATTGTTAATTACATGATTGGTTGTTGATTGCGTGATTTGGTTTGTCGCGAGCATTGTTTCATGGAACGACCCCATTCCCAACATCTAGGACTTATAAATATATTTGATATTGAATTAGACAGATGTCATATTCTTTAGTTCTCTCAATTCCTTTCATGCTAATAGAGTGGTGTAAAGCTTTGGAATAAATTTGTACAAAATCCAAGAAAACTTTGAAATTCTTGTTTGTTTGTAAAGATTTGAAATTTTTGGACTTGTATCGTTGTTTGTTTGTAAAGATTTAAAAAATTTGGATTTGTACGAAACAAGGATTTCAGAGTGGGATGCTTAAGCCCTCTTATTCAATTGGAATTTTCATATAGAACTGATGCTTTTAAAACATGGAATTTTTTTTTGGACTTTCATTTGAACTGAAACTTTTTTTAGGATTCTAAAACAACCAGCACTAAAATCTAGATCTTTATAGTAATTTTTTACTTATGCATCATCCTTTCATTTTATTTTATATATGTTATAAAGTATTAAATTCTTTTGTTCGCATCCTATTTCCTTTTTATGCGACATCCTGCTTTATTTATTTACACTATTTTCTACTAAAATTAATTAATTAGTATTTATGTTTTATTAGTTTATATATAATAATTGGTGAAAATGACAATTTTATAAATAGTTTAAATTAATAATTAGCAATATAAATTATATTGGTATCATTATCTTGGAAATACAAATTGTTAGGCATTAAAAAAATTTGTGCCAGGAATTACAAATTTAAATGAGTACAATGAAAATAAGGTGTACAATTTTCCAAACTTTTATGATTATCGATTATGAAAGTTGAATGTTAGGTTTACCTTTCTAAATAAAATTTCTAAAAATTAGGGTATATCATATTGAGAAAAGAAATTATACAAAAAATACGAAAAATTAAATTACCTATTCAATAAACATATAAAAATAATTAATCCATACAAGTTGTAGGAACAGATCTCATGATGTAAAAACCTAAAATAAATTATGAAAATATATAAATTTTAATTTTTAGGGTTTACTTTTGATGTGATATTCTTCGACTTGAAGAAGGGAAAAAGAGAAATGAGAGAGAGAGAGGAACCATGAGAAATGAAAAGTGTAGGGATCCGATCCATAAGAAACTATAGTTTTATAAAACCATACGAAATATTAGTGATTTAATATTAGCCATCGTCCTTGTTACCTTACTTTATTTTTTTCCTTCATAGGTAGTATGTACAAAATTCCAAATACATATATGCAAATAGTCTTTTTGATCGTCAGTTTTCTTTATATCACCAATGAGCTTAAATTTTAAAGGGTTTTATTTTTTGATTACGAATCCAAAAAATATGGTATTTTCAAAATCACCCAAATAATTTGATATTCTATATATCACCCCCAAAATCTTGCCATTACTGAAAAGCACGCTCTGTCACCTATTTTCGTTTAATCTTTAACCCGGGTTGGTTATGTTGGGGATAGAGAAGCTGATGCACAGAACAATGCTCGCGACAAACTAATCACGCAATTAATAACGAAAAAATAAATTAATAACGATGCGAGAATAAGTAAATAAGAATCAAAAACCAAACAAGAGAGGGATTTGTTAACGAGATTCACCCACCGTATGGCTAGTCCCCGACAGAGAGGAATCTATAATGTCTACTATAATCTTGAATCAAATACACCACGAGCAAATCCTAAAAGATCTCTCTCAAATCTCTGTAGATCTAAGTCGCCGCCCTCTCATACGATGATCTCTCTTCTATTTGGCGGTACATTAAACATATAAGAGGTCCATATTTATACACAAACCAATTCCTTAATTAAAAAACTATCATAATTAAGAAACTGCCATAAGACACTCCTTAATTAAGAAACTGCCATAACTAATAAGTTTCCATAAGACACTCCTTAATTAAGAAACTGCCAGAAGACACTCCTTAATTACGAAATTGTGGTTTTGGTAAAATCTGATATGTCTTGTGTGCACGTCTAGACATCTGCCTGAAGTTTCTACATAATTTCAATAATCTTCCACTTGGGGATACTTCAGCTTTGATTCCCAACGCTAGTAGACTTCACACAACTCCGCTCTACTATCTTCTTATCAGATTTTAATGGAGAGCTTCACCAACCTGCAACAGAGATCTAACTTATCTCTGTCTACGATCTTGGTAAATATATCCGCCGGATTCTTTTCTCCCACGATCTTTAGCTCTATCAACTTGGCCTCTTCTGCCGCTATGTGTATAAAGTAGTACCACACCTTGATGTGTTTTGTCTGAGAGTGTGTCACGACCCGAAATTGGCACGTGACGGCACTTAAACTACGCAACGTCTACAGGCGTAACGTAATTTAATTAAGCCGAAAACCCAGCAATCTAAACCATCAAAAGTAGTAAGTGATAATAGCATTTCAAAACTTTTGAAATCTCAAACCAAATTCTTTAAAGTCCAACTTTACTTTCTTAAAATTTTTGGCAGCACCTCCTTTGTAAAAACTAACCCCAAAAATGGGTACAACATAAATATAAGTAAATCATCCCCAACCGGGAGCAAATCCACGTCCAAAGACGGAAAACAACCACCACTACAGATATACGACGCCGTAGCGAAGAAATAAAAGACGATATAAGTAAAACTGCATAAAAGACATCCAAGTCACCAAAATATACAATATCGTCCTCACATCAAGTCTCTAAGTCATACATGAAAGTGGTAGATGGAGAGTATAAGGTACAAAGATAACAATAAATAATATCGGATAGCCGCAAAACCCACCTATAGCAAAACTGCGCACAGTCAGCCGAAGCGGTATCCGCTGCAAAAGATGATACGGAAGATGAAAAGCCTGCCGCAACTGCCGTGAAGGACTACCTGCAAAACACTGTGGCACAACGGGGGTGAGTTGCCAACTCGTGAATAGTAAATAACATATGCAGGTAATAGCAAGTATACACGTACAGCGCGAATATAATACATGCAAGCGGATAGCAATAAATGGTCATATGTATGCAACAGTCATGAAAGGTACTCAACAGGTACAACTAATACATGAAGCAATAATATGACAATATGTATATGCAACAGTAATGAAAGGTACTCTATTAGGTACTACTAATACATGAAGCAATGCATATAAAATAAATGAGGAGTATGGAATAAAACATGTCATTCTCACGGAATCCTGACCTCGTGACAGGACCAAAATCTATCAAGACAATCTAAATCCCAAATCTCCTCAAATCAGCCCCCAAATTGACTCTCGTATCCTGTAAGTCTCATATATCCTGAATGTACAATATCAAGTAAACCCCATATATCCTGAATGTACAATATCAAGTAAACCTCATATATCCTGAATGTATAATATCAAGTAAACCTCATATACCCTGAATGTACAATATCAAGTAAATCTCATATATCCAGTATCCAGTATCGAGTAAGTTTCATATAAAATGAGTGTCCAACATCGACACCCAAAAAGATCATGAAACAAGTGTCTAGCTTCGATACATAAATACCGATCTATCAGGCGCTGTCACCACGACTGACCCTCTTGATAGGTACGTATCATACGCTATCCCGAAAACTCGAGTGCCTAGCTCTGACACTCGAAATTCGACGTATCCATACGTACATGACTCCGGTCAGTATCCCCAAGATAACCGCCGAGTCTAAATACTATCACCGGTAGGTACTTGCCCACCTTCCAGGCTCATCAGCATGTACCGGCGATCATCTTGCCGAGGGAAACCGTACCGGGCTCCACCATGTACCCGCACATGGCCCACTTCACTCCTCGCATCGGGTATATATCACCATCTCAGAACCGAGAAATCTCATGGTGGACGCTGAAATATCATATCAAGAGAAACCGGGTTTTTCAAATAATGCATAATTTCATGAAACAACCACGGTTCTCAAATCCAGAAAATATCAAGTAATGAATAAGTATAAATGCATGGATCAATACATATATATTGGCGTCCCATTCCACTATATATATATATATATATATATATATATATATATATATATATATATATATATATATATAGGCATATATAACAGCGTCCCATTCCATTGTTATATATACTTAGGAGTAAAAATATCAGAGAACATCATATGAAATCCATGAATGTAATATATGCAACATGAAACAGTAATATGAGCATATAAAGGAAAAGCCGCTATTTAACTGCAACAAGTTAATGTATATCATGCGGTTCCTAAATTTCTCCAAGTCCATATAACATCAAATAAAGGTGGACATGTAGTTATAGCCAGGTGTGCGTAACGATGTCGATATAGCAAGATATGTGTATATACCTATCAATAATGATGTAATACCCTCCAGGTATATGTGTAAGTAGGTATGCAAGCTGTACATGTAGCTATACCTCATATGTGTATATACCTATCACTAATGGTACGATACAATATAGGTATAGAGGTAATTATCATGTAGGCATGGCAAGGTATTCTACCTATCATATGCGCCAACGCATAAGAATCAATGACCCCATGTTAATGACAAAACAGTACCACATAGGTATGTGTAGCCCTAACTAGGTAAGTGAGTATACATGTAAGTATGTATGCACGGTGTACATGTAACTAGCAAGGTATATGAGTGTACATGTAAGTAGGTGTGCATAGCAAGGCATATGTGTAAGCATATAGGTATACAGGTATGCTATATATCATATGCATGAAGAAAAATAAGGATCGTGTCTCAATGTCCCTAAACAATACAATATCACATATGTATAGGTGTTGTGCGTGTCATGGCATTTATCGACGGTGTGGGTGTAGCATACAATTAGTGCTCGTGCAACATGAACCGTCAATAATAGTGTTGTGTCTCATTAATACTAAGTCCATGCACAATAGGAAATGAAATATGCAATAAAGGTACACATGCACAATCAATATCTGTATACATCTAACTAATAGTCATATCATTTAATCTAGCCCAGACGCATAATGCCATGCGGGCGATTCCCCTATAGATGTTAAATCTACTCATTACAATCCTGGCTAAGTAAAACCAACAGCTCGCTTTCCCTTCTTCGCAGCGCTCAAAGTCCCCGCCTGCGATCCTGAAAGTATATAACAATATAACAAGTATATATTAGCAATTGACCAATAACACGTGCCAACTACGTTTGACCGACGCACCAACTCCAAACGTACTCTCAAGTGTTCGTCAAGTGGCCAGCGTGCGTAGCGACACTACGAAACCAACTCGAAAGCAAAAGCTACACAAAGACACAAACGACATCGGCACGTCCCTAGCTAGGAACGCAAAGCGACACAACTATCAAGCCTAGACCCTGATCGTACCGATCGAGCATTCACAACACAAGATATAGCGTGTAATCAATATAAATAATGCTGCAACGTCGAAAGAAACTCACGCCACAATTATCCTAGAATCTAGTAACCAACCTATATCATTTTAGTACAAAACTACAAGTTTTACCAAAACTAGAATTTACAAACATCACCAAATAGCAAGATTAAACCATCCAAACCATTACTAAAATTTTAATCTCACCTAATTAGGATTAGTAAAAGTTTTAGTTTGCTAATTAGCTTAATTATCCAATTAGGAAAATATCATTTAACAAATTAGCAACTTCGTTTAGTTTTCATTTGTTTAAAATTATTAACTAACCATTTCACTAATCAAAACCCTAATTTGATTACAAAAAACCTTACTAGAATTTCTAAATATGAAATTAAAAGCTTTAAATTAACATCTGATTAAGCTAGTTTGAAGTATTAAGCAACAATTAGAGTTTAGGTTTGGATTTATACCTTCAAAGAAACACAACTTGCAACAAGAAAATCCAAAGATTAGCCTTCAAAAATCCTCACTTGAATGAAGATCCAAGCTAATTTAAGTGAAGAAGAATGAAAGGTAATGATTATTTTTGAATTTGTATGATTTATTTAGGATTTTGATGGATTTATTTGGACTTGAAATGAAGAAATGGGGTGAAATCAAAAATGGGGCAGCAAACAATAAGTGGCCGGCCAAGCTTGATAGAGGTGGAGGTTTGTGGAATTTTGTAGAAAATTCTAGAAGAAAAATTCAATAATTGCATAATAAAACAAAAAAGCTTTATGTCATCATTTTCTTTTCTTTAAAACTTTCAAATTAAACCACAAATATCTAGATATTTAAGGATGGTTGGATTAAAAAAATATCTAGTGATTAGATTAGCAATGATTCAAATTAGAAGTAATTAACCCAACCCAAAATGTAATTACCACTAATTAAGTGCATAAATAACACATTAAAATAATATTTAATTAGGGAAAAATTTTATGTGAACCAAAACTTCCTATTGACCCCCAAAGCCCGCGCACTAGTTTCATTCTAGCTAAACTAGGTGCCGTCAAGTCTATACAGAAGTTTGATCACAATCGGGTTAAAACGGAGAACACCGACTATTTTATCCTAAAAACGGAAAATCGCCTAAACGATTTCTAAAATGTTACAGAGTGATATGCCTGATTGGTAGAAAGCGTAGCGATATGCGTTCTACTTGTTCTGCTTACTGCAATAAGTTCGGGTTCGCTTGTAGCTAGCCGGTTGATTACGAGTCATCTACTGGGAGATGGTTCGTATTTTCGTTCTTATTTTAGACGAGTTAAAATAAAATGTATAAGTTTGTTCAATTATATCCTATATGTTCAAAGAGAACTTGTTAGGGTTAGGGTTGGTTCGTAAAGTTAGGAATTAGTCTTGTGTTTGACTTGTGTCATCCTTAAAATGAAGTTGGGATAATCAGAAATAGCGGGGATTAGGAGGACATAGGAATGAGATTTGCGAGTTTAAGTAACCTTTCCAATGCTATATACATTCCGAGTGCCCCTTATCCGTCCGTTCCATGCTCTTATGTCCAATCCTAGACCAAGCACACAACCAAGTCTCCAATTAGGGTACAACTACATATCACGTTGTAGTGCGCTTAAAAGAATTCTTGACTTGGGTCGTAGCTATATGTCACTTATAGCGCGCTTAAGAGAGGGGGTTGTGTTTGTTTGGTCCAAATTCACTTCAAGTTGTTTGGCGAAGAGAAGCACAAGAGATTTTTCCATCCCTCATACTGCCACGCCCAGTTTCCCAGTAGATAGAAACGGTGAGGTGGCAGGCCGTAACGTATTTATTATGAAATAAATAAGTTAAGCATAATTAAGCAATATATAAAAATAAACAAGAAAAACAAGAGAATAAAATGAAACAACAACTTTATTTACATTCAACTTCATATACAACTGTTTGAAATTAAAAGATACAAAGATATAAAGCAAATTCCTAAAGAATGGCATACAGAAAATAAGTGCAAAGGAACTAGTAATCAGGCTGTGCCGCAAGCTGGTCCAAGTTCTTCTGGCTCGGCTCAATTTCTTGAGAGTCCGGTCCTCCTGACGAACATTCCAAAGAAAGAAATAGTGTTACGCCCCGCTTCCCGGTAGATGGAAACGGTGACGTGGTAAGCCCGCGACGTATTTATTCCGAGAATATCATTTCTCGAAACAAATACGCTAAGCATCTATAAGCACTATAAACTAATAAGAATAAACAAAAGAACGAAATTCAATTTTGATTTATTATATCCAAGATTCATAGTAGAAAAAATATCCGAATATAAGATACTTAACATGATAAGCCTTAACAAGAAGGCATACATAAATAAGGTGAAATGAAATGAAAAGCTGAACGAAACTAGACGTCCGGTTGTGATACGAACTGGTTGTACTCCTCTTCGACCGCTTCTATCTCCTCTGTCTCAATACCACCTGACGAACATTCCAAGAAAGAAAAAAATATTGGTCGAATGCCCGTCAGCGAACAAACGTTCAGTAAGTCCCCAAAAGGATGGTGTGATGTATATAAATGAAATGCAAGATATAATGTGATATATGGTATAGCATGTATATAAATCATGAACATGTAAACAAGTATAGAATCGTGCATGGTAATGTATATGTCAACTATATCAGCATGTCAAACAAGTATAACATGGCCATAGAGTGTAGGTATAGTGAACGTGAAGTGAATGTAAGTGTCCTAAAAGGTCTCTAAAAGGTAATATATCCTAACGTCAGTTCATGTGTGAATATCAACTAATCTCAAGAGCATTCTCGAACCCAAGGCTATCGTCCAGAGGCAAGGAATCACGGGCCCAAAATAGCGGGACTTCAATTGTTAGTGAAGTATTCCCAACCCAACAGGCTATCATCCAGGGGCTTGGAAACACGGGCCTTCATTCGTGCATTCGTGATTTGTACAGTTTCAGCTCGGTACCACAGCAACATGATTTGTACCATTTCAGCCCAGTACCACAGCAACATGATTTGTATTAATGGGTTCATGAGATTCCGTTGGATTCATACTCAAACTATCCCAACACCTCGTATTTATTAGTCTATAATTAATGTTACGAGTCTTGATCGAATCCATGAAAACAAAAGTTGATGTATGATATTAAGTTTTCATGATTGAGTTCATGTAATAATGTTAAGTGCAAGTCATGCCAATTGTATTCATGGTTCGAGTCAAGTTGGTTCATGTATGCAAAAGGTTTATGTCAAACATATAATATCTAATTATGTATTCATGTACATGCGATAATTAAGTGATCGGGAAAAACACGGTATACATGTTCAAATAGCATGAAATGAGCTAAGTACATTATTCGAGTAACTACCATAAACAATGTTGTAGAGAAATATTATGTACGACTAATTAATCAAGTCGAACGAATGCGGATTATAAACAGAAATATGGATCTAAGTGTTTTTCATATGTGAGTTCCGGTTTCACCTAAATACAACTACCGGTTTGGGAGGTATATCTGTTTTCGTATCGTCGCGCAAAACAGATCAGAATCTGTTCAGCACCGTCACATATTTGTAAAACACAGTTTGAGTTAATTTCTATCGGGTTTCAGGTTACAAAAATTATTAGAAAATTGTAGGTATTTCGATGTACTTATCAAAAACATTAAGATTCGCGCAATTTGGATTTTTGAAGCTCTAGTAATGATTGTTTTAAAATAAGCGTTTAAAACATAAATTCAGATTTCTGGACAGCAACTATATATTATATTGCAAAGCCTATATCGAGTTGTTTCATGCGTTTATAAGTAATATTACATGAAATTATAGTTCTATCAATTATCAATCTACACATCTAAAGTTTGTCACGAACGGATATCGGGAGCTCGAGTTATGTCCTATTTAAAAATAGTGTGTGATTCAGGACAGATTCTGTCCAGATTCGTCGCTTAATATTGTAACGTAGTTTTCTATATTTTACGTCGATTTTCAGTAAGTAATAAAATATATATCATTCGATGTAGATATCAAAAACATCTGAGTTTGCTCAATTTGGATATCGGTAGACCAAATTATGTCTAAGAAGTTGACCAATAAATACAGTTTTATGTTTTTATGAACAGTGAATAAAAACGATATAATTTCTAAATCGTTAAGTGATTCGATCTAAAAGTTTTACAGCGTGTACAAAAAAATATATTCTATCAAAAATAAATTTCTTGAAATTTCCAAAAGTAAAAATTAATTTCTAAAAATTATTTTAAAAGTAAAGGTATTGATATGTCATATGTGAGAAATGAGAAAACCATGGTGTTTATTCGTAACTTCTTTTTTTTTTTACAAATTTTAAATAAAGTAATTTAAAATACAACAAAAAACGATGCAATCTTAATTGGTTACTATAAAATCTTACCATATGGATTGAGAGTAATGAAAAAGACTTTACAAACTCTATATTTGTGTATGTTTGTGTGTGTTCATTATTTATATATGTATCCATTTAATTAATTATTTAAGGACTATGATATGATAAGGGAAGTTTTTCATGGCAATATAAAAAAAGAGAAAAAGATGGAGGGAGGGAAAGAGAGAAGGGACTTACATACACAAGCCGGTATTGTCGCCGAGCTTGTCTATCCGTCCATAGCCTCGCGTTTCTAGCGAGACATTCTTGAGAATTTCTTCATGTTCTTCTTCGGGGAATCTAGATGAAGAGAGATATGTGAAATGATAGAAAGGTGTGATAATGAAAAGAAAGAGAAGTGAGATATAAAAAAGGTTTATGGCCACCATAATTCTAATAAATTATGGTTCATAACCATTCTAATTATTTTGGGAGTTAAAAAAAGATGAAATGAAAGGTCTCATTTGTAGGTTATGAGAAGAATAAAAATTGATAAAAATAATAATTGCAAGAATAGAGATTTGAACATGTGACCTATAGAATAACAATGCAAGGACTTAACCAATGAGCTACAACGTTGTTCAGGCATATATTTAATTAGAATTAAATATATGTTGTTGCTTGAAAAGAAAGTGAATTTTTGGACTCATAGCTTATAAAAGAAAATGAAAATGAGATTAGATTTAAGTCATAGACTGGGTTAGGTATTGCGTTTAATTTGAAATAAGTTAAGATTTAGTTTAAAGAAATGTGTTTGGGAAAAATAGATAGAATAATAAAATAATATATTTAATAGAAAACAAAATTTACGGAAAAATACTACGAATAAATAAATAAAATATTTTACTAAAGAAAGAAAACAGGAAGGTATAATAATACTAGGGTCGTTACAAATATAACGGAATGTCATCGGCGAACTAACGCTCGATAAGTCCCAAACGAAAAAGAGAAGATGGTATATAAAGTGAAATGAACAGGTAAAATTGTATAGGACCGATTACTGGTATAGGATAGTTATTATAACGTGGTTATTTATAGTTTGATAAAGAAGGTATTCGTGTATATGAGAGAAGTCCATCTTACGCCGTGGACTATGGTAACATATAGTATAAGGCCCCGTCATAACCTACGGGACAACGACACGAGAATTCATGTAGGTGTCTTTTAAGTCACCTCTCGTGCTATGATATACGATAAGTACCAATCTACCATTTTATCCCCGTGTAATGTTTTGTATAGATTATGTTTACCAGTCTTGGCCGAAACCATGGATATAAAATGTTCAGGTTCATGTTCAGGATATAATCATGTATTCAAGTAGTCATGTCAAATTATAACCATGGTTCGGTCAAGTCAAGTCAAGTATACATGTTTGAATTTGATGTTGAATTCAAGTATTCATGATTAAGTATTCGCGTTTGATTTTAGATTCAGATTTGAGGTTGGACTCAGACCGAGTCAGACACTTGTAAATTGATTTAACTCTTGAATTCTTAGGTTCGGAAATTATCGGCAATTGCTGCACATGGACGGTATGATTTATGTCTTTTTCTAAGACAATTGCCATTGATATCTTCTATTAAGTTTTCTAACCTGAATAGGCAAGCACTTACTTTTTTCGGCTCCCTGAAGTTCAAGAGAATTGATCCCGCTTAAACCAATATTTATTAAAGTCCTTAAATATTGTTCTGTATATCTCGAGGGGTTTTATGAAAAATATTTTAATATAGATTAAAAATAAAAACTCGAGGGTGATTTATATTACTTTGGATTTTCATGAGCATGTGTTTTAAGTATTGAGGTATTTTAATGATAAATACCTAACTTTTAAAAGTTTATGGTATTTCATTGAAAACTATTCTTTTTGGTAACTTGATAGTATTTTATTGACATTTTGTAATCTTTCATTCTTATTAAAAATATAGTTTCATAATATAATGAAAATATGGATTTATAATTTTATATAATTTTTAATTTTAAAACATTTAGTTTTATTTAGAAAATTCGTTTTTCTTAAAAACCCTATTTATATCTTTTTGAGATTGAATACTCCATGAGGAGTACTGCATCTCGTTCTACTATCCTCAGGATGTGCGATAATCCGCACCATCCATTAGCGGGTCCTATAAAGAGAGTTGTAGATACATAATTGCAAAGGAATACGAAATACCACTTTAAAAAAACTCGATTTTAAAGTATATGGTATTTTATTGTAAAGATTATTCTTCGGAACAAAAATACATACAAATAGGTATCGTGCTATGTAACCATAGTGTATGTGAGGGGTGGGTCATTACCCCGTAAAGTTTTTCCTAAAGGTATAGTTTTAACGAAAATGTAAAGAAGTGATAATAAAGTTCAAGGTATTTTAATGAAAAGGTTTAATTATGGTTGTTTCACATGAGATTCTTGGTTAAACTTGATTCTAAACATTGGTATTTAAGGAAGTATTGTGTAAAAATTAGGTTGAACAAAGTATAACGGAGAAGGAGTTTCTAGGGTTTAGAAAAAGAATATCGGTAATAACTCCACTTACCGATATACGTTTTAAAGTTGAATTTCAATGAAGAGAAAGAGAGTTTGGGAGGGACTTACGGTTTGAAAAACTTAAGAAAAGGGTGAGGAAGGGAAAGAGTGTCTTCATGGCATTGCGGGAGCTCCGGAATCGGCTTCGATCTTCGATGGAAGAAGTTTGTTTGCTAACTCCATTTTACTCCACTTGCACTTATGAACTTTTGAGAGAGTTTTTGCTAGAATTTTCAGAACGGTGAAGATCTAGGGCATGGGGTGGTATTTATAGTGGAGAATTAGGGTTTGGGAATTAGAAATGTGGATTAAAATGCATTAAAATAGTGTTAATTGGTGAAATGAAATGTCTCTATTTGAATACGAGGAAATCAAACAGTGCAGAGGAGTTGAGGGGAGTTGAAGAGACGAGTGTGCAAAATACGAATCACTTTGGACTCGATCCAACCGTCCCCACCGGCTCAAAGGCAATATCCGCCAGTCGATCTTGGCTCTCTGGCCTCGAGATTCGTTCCACAGGATTAAATCGGTATTTACTCCATTTGCCACATGTTTGATTTTTCTGAACTTTTCATTTCTTCGTGTATTGCACGTGGAACCTTTTGGGCTTCCAAAAAGTTAAAAAAGAAAAAATCAGAAAAATAATTGTGTCTGATGGGAATCAAACTCATAGGCTACATCACAGCAGTGCAAGGCTTTACCAGTGAGCTACAAGTTACTTCTTGCTTTTATTTAACAAAAGTGACTTATAACTCAAACTCATACTGTAATACTTTTTTCTTGTATATTAACAAGAAAATTTTTGTACTGAGATTTCAGAGTTGCTACATTCTACCTTCCTTATAAAAATTTCGTTCTCGAAATTTACATTTACATAAGGACTAATTTTCAAATAGGTAAGGGTATCTTGCACGCATGTCTTCTTCTCTTTCCCATATTGATTCTCTTGGCGAATCCTTTCTCCACATCACTCGGACAAAGTTTACTTCCTTATTCCGCAATGTCTTCATTTTCGGTCTAGGATCTCAACTGATTGTTGCTTGCAGCTTAGGTCGGTCTGTACCGTGAGCTATGAGTAATCGAGTATGTGGCCGGGGTCGCTCACATATCGTCGTAGTTAGGATATGTGGAACACGTTGTACACTCCTTCCAATGAGGGTGGTAGTGCTAAACGATATGCCACTTCTCCAAGCCATTCGAGTATGTCGAACGATTCTATGTATCTCGGACATAGCTTACCCTTCTTGCTAAAACGTATCACTCCTATGTTTGGAGATATCTTCAGAAATACATGGTCTCCAGGTTGGAACTCCAGATGTCGACGCTTTGCATCTGCCCAATACTTCTGTCGGTCTTGGGCTATGTGCATTCTTTTCTTGATCATGCGAACTACGTCCACAGTTGCCATGATCGTCTTTGGTCCAAGGAGTTTATGATCTCCGATATCGTCCCAACTCAGCGGTGAACGACACTTTCGTCCTTAGAGTGCCACGAATGGTACCATTCCAATGCTTGCCTGATAGCTGTTGTTGTATGAAGACTCCACAATGTGTAGGTGATCTTCCCACGAACCTCCGAAGTCTAACATACAGGCTCTTAGCATGTCTTACAGAATCTGAATTGTTCGCTTGGACTGTCCGTCCGTTAGTGGATGATAAGCCGTACTGAAATTCAGACTCGTTCCCAGGATAGCTTGCAGACTCTGCCAAAATTGTGATCGGAACCTTGTATCACGATTGGAAACGATGCAAACAGATACTCCATGTAATCTCACGATCTCCTGCATGAGTTCATGGGTATCAAATATGGTACATCTTGAAGGTTTAAATCTTACTTTAGATTTATGCTTACCTCCATATACTTCTTTGCTAACGTTTCGGTTGACTGGCCAACTCGAAATGGAATAAAATGAGCCGACTTGGTGAGTCGATCCACAATAATCCATATTGCGTTGTTGCCCTTCGTGCTGTGAGGAAGGGCAGTCACGAAGCCCATGGCAATGTGCTGCCATTTCCATTCTGGTATTGATAACGGTTGAAGCGATGTTCGGCCTTCACTTGATAACACACCAAACACTTGGCTATGCTCCTTGCTATTTCGCACTTCATTCCATACCACCAGTAGTATTGCCGTAGATCCTTGTATAATTTTGTGCCACCGTATTGTACAGAATAAGGAGAGCTGTGAGTTTCTTTTATCAACTCTTCTCGAACAGGGCCGATTGGCACACATAATCGACTTCCATGTCGCAAATATCCATCTTCGTGGATGATGAAGTCAGTTCGAAGTCCACTTTCTACTTGTTCTCGAATGTTTTGTAGCTTGGCATCATTTGCTTGGGCTACCTTGATCTGATTGATAAGAGTGGACTGGACTTGTAAGTTTATCAAATAGGAAGCGTTATCTGGCATAACTACTTCGATCGCCAATCCGTGCAATTCTTGTTGTAGTATCCACTGAGTGGTGAGGTTCATTGCTAATGGCTGGCAACTAAGTGCATCAGGAACTACATTCACCTTCCCAGGATGATACTGTAGGTTGATGTCGAAGTCCGCCATGAGTTCTAGCCATCTTCTTCGTCGCATGTTTAATTCTTTCTGAGTAAATACATACTTCAGACTCTTGTGGTTAATGTATATATCCACTCGTTCTCCCAAGAGGTAATGATGCTAAATCTTAAGTGCGAAGATGACGGCTGCCAACTCCAGATCATGTGTTAGATAGTTGCGCTCATGAACCTTCTGTTTTCTTGATGCAAAAGCCACAACTTTTCTAGTATAGAACACATCCTAATCCTTTACCGGACGCATCACAATGGACAACGAATCCTCCGGATTGATCCGATATTACAAGGATAGGAGCAGAGGTTAATCTTGACTTGAGTTTTACAAAAACTTTTTCACATGCTTCTGACCACACGAATGCTTCATCTTTACATGTGAGCTTAGTCAGGAGTGCTGCAATATTTGAAAAACCTTCAATCAATCATTGGTAGTATCCTGCTAATCCCAAAAAACTTCGTATATCTTTCACCATCTTTAGTGTCGGCCACTCACTGACAGCTGACACGTTAGCTGGATCTACTGAGATTCCTTCGCCTGAAACAATATGTCCGAGAAATCCGACTTGATCTAGCCAAAATTCATACTTGCTGTACTTAGCGTAGAGCTGATGTTGTCGCAATATCTCCAGGACAATCCGAAAGTGCTCAGCGTATTCTTTCCGATCCTTTGAATACACCAGGATGATATCGATGAAGATGAAAACGAACCTGTCTAAGTACTCTCGGAAAACTTGGTTCATCGGGTTCATAAAGATAGCAGGTGCATTGGTCACTCCAAATGGCATTACAAGATATTTATAATGACCATATCGATTCCTAAACGCCGTATTCGGAATGCCGGACTCTTTGACATTCACCTGATGATAACCCGAACGAAGATCTAGCTTTGAAAATACACAAGACCCACTTAGCTGATCGAAAAGATCATCGATGCGCGATAGTAGATACTTGTTCTTTATCGTTACTTCGTTCCGAACTCGATAATCCACACACATCCTGTATGAACCTTCTTTCTTCTTCACGAGTAATACTGGAGATCCCCAGCTTGAAGTACTAGGTCGGATCCAACCTTTCTTCAAGAGTTCGTCCAACTGAATGCGGATCTCCTTCAATCCTTCTGGACTTAACCGGTACGGAGCTTTGATTACAGGTTGCGCAGTAGGTTGTAAATCATTAATAAATTCAAGAGCATGATCGGAAGGCAAACCTGATATATCTTCCGGGAACACATCCTCGAACTCTCGAACTATTTCGGGCGTTTCTTCTTCCACCGGTAGAGAAAACACTTCTGCATTCTTTAGTTTAGCATGGTATCTTCCTGGCTCCAAAGTTCTATCTCCACTTTTGAAATAGAAGACTGGGTGATCTGGTATCTCAAATACTACATTCCTTTGATAGTAGTCAATCGTTGTAGGGTTACTAAGCACTGTCACAAGGGTCTATAAGGCATCAACCATATCCGATTTAAAATTTAGACGTACCGAACAACCCTAACCAAGATCTTAGACTAGAGATTAGGCGAAACAAAGAATGTAAACAACTTTACATCTAAGAGTTATGGATTACAACCTTTGTAGTCCGTTCCTTCACTTCTAAAGCTTCGTGTTGAGGTCCCTTCGCTGCGATCATCGAGTACCCGGACTCAAAAGATGCTCCATGAAGAGAAAGATGCAAGCTTGCTTCCGATCTTCGATAACAAAGATGATCTATCTTGAAGAAACTCAAGCCCAAGCTTTTGCTTCACTAATCAAGTATTAGCAAAGCAAACACCCTAATCTAAGTGGATAGAATAGATGAGGATGATGAAGTAGGAATTTAGCTCTCATTTGTTTTCTTTATCTCACTCAAAATCATCACTTATGAAAAAGCTAGTGAAGCTTTTCATCAAGCAAGAAGGAAGAAGAAGATAATTAAATCCTTTTGTGATGAATAATGAATCAAGTGTGTGTTTAGAAATACAACCATGGGTTAAGTATGAAGACTTAACCCATGTAGAGATTTAACTATGGTTAAAGGGTTGGGTTGGGTTAAAGAAATATCTTTGCAAAATATCACAAAATATCAAGGTCAAAGTCAAAGCTTCAAGAAGCTTCTTGAAAGCTTCATGAAAGCTTAACCCTAATCCAAACCCTAACCATATTTAAACTCCACAAATAATGTTGCATTTATAACCATAATATGTTACAATATTTTATATCACATATACAATAGTTATTGTAACAAAATAAAATAACACAATTAACATATATCGCATATATATCAATGTATTACCCGAGTGAGAAAAAGAATCTTTAAGTGAGCTTATATTAGTTAATGTAATTTAATATATCAAATATATAATTATACATTAAATTATCGAATCAACACTTGATCCGATAATCCGGCTATTTCACAAATAACCGACTAATATAATCTGTATCAGTTCATCGAATCAACACTTGATCCGATGAGCCGGCTATATCACATATACCCGGCCGATAGCTCATATCGCGAGAATCTAATACGGTATCGCATACATGTATTATTCTCGGTCCCGCACATATCACATATGTGCTTCTACTCCGTTTTTCCTGAGCCAGGAAACCTCTGTGTAGGACTCTAAAGAATTGTCAATACGCCGGCAGTAGGTGATGATCATATCAAACACCCACAAGCTGCAAGCGGTCAGCTAAACGTAACAGCCACCCAGGTATTGAGCAATCAGAAGATCAACAAGCAAGCCTGTACATTCTCCCGTGAATCCAACCAGTAACACTCCCGTATAGTCCGGTCTCTTCGTCTGATATGTCGCATATCTCACCTAGGAGTGGTAAACGTCATACCCCAGTAGCTTGATAAGTCGTGTCGATATGAGGTCTACAACAGTTTGAGAAACTACTGATAACACTTACCATTAAATCTCAGCAACCCTGGCCAGGGATTTTCAGTTATAGCCAATCGAACACAGCGCAACATCAACTCCCTATACCGGGAGAGACGAAACCCCTCCTATCGCTCATTGCCTCCATGTGATTCGGGACTGTACCCAAAAGCCACCGTTTTGCACGCCCCCATGGACGTGGTAAGGTGGAAATCAAAGCACAGTGGGAATCACACAAGCCTCTATGACGATCTCGGGTCTACAGAATAACCTGTACCAGTGTTACCAGAGAACTGCCATCTGACGTGAGGTATAATACCATCTGGGAGTTCTCGGCGAGTCCGTCCAGTGTACCCAGTCTAAACTGATCACCCGTATACCTTCTCTGATGTCAAACACCAATGGATATGGGATCATCCATCGCCCATCATATGGGTCAAGAAGCGCATACGCTAGTCTACTCTGGAGTATCGATGCCCTGTCTCGGTACTCCCACGACTAGGAACATTTGAAGGATGTACTTGGCGACTACACTGTCCCCACTAGTATGATCTGCATCATAGTCCTGGTAGTCAAGTACTTATCCTAAGGGCTTTATCAACATGTAACATAGAGACAATCAAAGTACATGTTTAGATAAAGTGTAACCAGATAGCATACTATCATGTCGAGCAAGAAAGTCTTCCCTATATATGTCCAAGCATCCACTACAATATACAACGTATGTACAGTAATGGCCTCTAGGGCATACATATAACTAACAATCTCCCACTTGCACTAGGGCCATCTGTTGTAGTATCTCATACCCAACAATAAGCTGTGGTTGAAGTATCTCATACTCAACCATCCCATAAAAGTCTCTACTGGGAAATAGGCCTTTGTGAGTGGATCCGCGCTGTTGTCCTCTGTGTCTACTCTCCTAATCTCGATCTCCCTGGAGATCAACCATCTCCATGATCAGGTGATACTGCCTAAGAATATGTCTAGATTTCTGATGGGACGAGGGTTCCTAGGCCTAAGCCACAATTCCATTGTCACACAATGGCAGGAACGAAGTTCATCTCATGAACTAAAATATATCTAGACTGTCTCTTTGGTAGCATTCTTGGTAATGATGTATCTTGCCTTTAATCGTCTAGTATGTCACGGTATCTAGCTTGGAACTCTTCTAACATACCGTCCCTCTACTGAGGGGAAAGACAATGCCTGCGACTGACATTCAGTCGTCCTTATCACCCTGGAACCTTTCCAGTGATTCTCCCCAGGATCGATTGATACCATCTCACTACAACTAGTGAGAATCCTAACATCCAATTAGATCTATCTCATAGATCCATAACCCAGGATTTAGGAGGTGTCACCTTGATCCTATAGAGAATCTTTTGATAGGCGGAGATTGACCGAGCGTAGCATAGGAAACTCCTTCCCTATTAAGAGTATGTCATCCACGTACTCTACGAGGATCACCACCATACTCCCTACTACCTTTCTGTATATACTTGGTTCATCTACCATTTTGATGAAGTCAAACTCTTTGACTACCACATCAAAACAGACGTTCCAACTCCGCGATGCCTAATTTATCCCATAAAACATCATGCTCACATTTCCGCTGCTCCCACTGTCTACGAAGCCATCTGGCTGTGTACTTATACACGCTCTCTTCCAAATCAATATTTAGAAAAGCAGTCATGACACCGAACCGCCAGATATCGTAGTCATGGTATGTAGCAGTGGCAAGTAGGATCTGGATAGACTTAAGCATAGCTTTGAAAGTCTTAACTTTTCCATGTACACCAAGTAATCTTCTCAAGATATACTTGCTCCTGATAGGAATTTAACCCTTCAGATAAAGCAACCAAAGTCTATACTTTGTTGGTGTATAAGGATTCCATCTCAGATCGCTAAGCATCCAGCCATTCTTACAGAGTCCCACTCCTGATGGCCTGCTCGAAACTAGTTGGGTCATCATCTCATGATGCAATCCTAGCTCCCACTGTCATAGAGAAACCGAAGTATCTCTCACGTGGATAAGGAACCCTACCAGATCGGCGGAGAGGCTGAGGTTCGTTGGAAACTATTGAATCCTCCGGGTTTACCAAATCATCAGCTGCAGTTTGTATAGCTGGAACTCCTTCCAGTTTTACCTCATGACCACTAATTTCTTCACAAGAAATTCCATTTTTCTCAAAAAGTGGTATGCCGAGAAATAAAACATCTTTTGTTCCTCCGTGTGGTAGAAGATATTCCCTTACGAATGCTTGGGATATCCATCAAACTTCCACAGAACTGACCTTGCCTCGAGCTTGTCCGGATTTTGCTTTTGACATAGGCCGGACAACCCAAACCTTAACATCTTTAAGAGATGGGCTCTTCCCATACCATATCACATATGGAGTGGTAGGCATCTGATTTGGTTGGAACCCTATTCAATAGGTATGCAACTTCTCAAGTGCATAATCCCAAAAGAAAATAGGCAACTCAGTAGTACTCATCATAGAGTACACCAAATCACATAGGGTGTGATTGTTCCGCCCCGATACACCGACGTGCTGTGGTGTATTCGGAGGAGTAATACTGAGAGAGAATCTCATTCTCCTTTAGAATAGTCCAGGAATTCCGTGCTCAAGTATTCTCCTCCTTAATCACATCAAAGGACATAATACTTATACCTGTTTTTGGTTCTTTACTTCTAACTTATATTCTGTGAATATCTTAAAAGTTTCGGACTTGTGTTTCAACAGGAACATATGTCTGAATCTTGGGAGATCATCAGTGAATGTAAAGAAGTACAAAAGAACCGGTTTTGGCATGTGTAGATAGGTGACCTTCATACATCAGCATGTATCAATCCCAAGAGTTCACTAACTCTTTCTCTGTTTCCAATAAACGGAGCTGTGGTCATCTTATCTTTGTGACATGACTGGTAAGTTTTACAAGATGTAAATCCAATCCAAACTAATTTAAATATGCATCTTTATGTAACTTCAGCTAGTCGGGTCGCATTGATATGACCTAGTCTACAATGCCTCAAGAAGGATTCGTTCATTTCTGAACTCTTCCTTTTGTGTGTGTTCTGTACGTTAAGAACTGTAGTTTGATTTAGAACGTCTATGCTTTTAGATAACGTGCCTGAACCGATCAACTCTTGATATAGGAAATGTTCAAAACATTATCCAACAATACAAAATTATATCTTTCTTTACTAATAAAGAGACTGATATGATGTTGTATATCAGGTTCGGTATCTAATAACATTCGTTCAGAATCAATGTATTCTGGTAATACAGGGTGATAACTGCCAACAGACTTGGCTGCAACACTTGCATCATTTCCAACTCTTGAAACTTATCACCCGTTCTCAGTTCTCTACCTATCTGTAGCCCATATAACAAATTACATTTGCGGGATCCTGATCCGGTATCTTATACCCAGGACGTAAAGGATACTGAGAAACAGTTCTCGGTAATGAACACACCCGAAGATGATGCATCAGCATGCACTTTCTTCGTTTGGGCGGCACGGGAATTCTGGTAATCCCCCATTTCCTGCTCGGTCTTATAACAATTATAAGTTGGAGCTGGACCAACGTTCCTTAGTGCAGTATAACAAGCAGGTTCGGTCAATACATCCGTATTATTATCTTGATTAAGGCATGACATGGTCGCTATCTGGAGAGAGATAGAAGAAAACACTCAGCGTATGCTCTTGCAAGATTAGATTGGTTATTAATATATCTAATCAGGATGTCTCCCACTGTTTTAGTCAAATCTTCCTTCCAACCTTAAAAGGAAATCTCCCACTGTTTTAGTCAAATCTTCCTTCCAACCTTAAAAGGAAAGACTAGCCGGAATTAATTACACCCTACAAGTTCGCCAATCTTTCAGCCAGGCCAGTGCCGGTACTTTGAGGGAGGTTCCCCGTGCTTTCGCACGGACCTAATTAAAATAAATCTCGTTTTCCCAGAGGCATAACTCCGTTAACACCTTTCTAGACACCTACTCGATCAGCTAATTGTAATGTGTAAAACTCTTCCAGGAGTAACTCTTACTCGCAGTGGGTATCGGGGTCCAACTATCTCATAGAAGGTATGCAATCTCATTGCAAATTTCAAATTCCCGATAATATTTTGCCCCTAGTACTTATGACCTTAACTATGATCAATATATCATAAGCACTAGGTCAAGTTCTTCCCGTCATTTCTTGATTAATTAGACCCACCCACATGACCCTCAACTATGGTCGACATAATCACATGACTGTCCTAATTAATCCCATTTATATGCTGTGTAGAAAGACATCACTTAGCTACCGTACATTATGCCTCAACTATAGTCGACATACGCAGCACGAATACTAAGTACTCTACTTCCTAAAATGACAGAGGGCTACGACAGGTTTTTAAGAAAACCCTTTGCGTAATGAACTTGATATCGTTGTAGAATCAAGTGATTTTAAATAGAATGTTTTTTAGGGCTTTTCTAGTTTTGTAAAGATGTCACTCCTGGTGAAGGGATCTCGGCTCTTTCCTTATCGAATAATGTGCATGATATTTCACAAATATCACTATACAAAGCAAAAACTATAGAAACAATCAAAAGACAAACCGAGTTTGTAGCATCTGCTAGTTTCGCTAAAGAGGTCACTCCCGGTGAAGGGATCCCGGCTCTCTCCTTATCGAATAAGCTGTTGGATGTTCTACAAGGAACACCGCTATGCAAAGTAAGAACTAGAGCTACCAGTTTTTGAAACAAGTTTCTACAACATCTTTAGGTTTCTTTTATTTCATTAATCTCATCAATGAAGTCCCATTTTATTATGCTTCACAAGCATCAGATATGAAACGAAAACAACAATATAATATATATATATCATATATATAATATAAACATTCATCTCAGGCAGTAATATGATCTCATCACAGAACATTACAGCAGAAGATGGCATATGAAATATTGGATATACTAGAAGGTCCGTGTTTTAATACGAGCATGTATAAAACACGGATTCCACGGTCGCGATGAATAGCTAAACCTACATCCCTAGACCCCTACGAGAGCGGCAAGCAACACTGCCAATTCTGGGGTTAGGAGACCCGGTCTCGACTTCTCGAGATGGTCTCCCACTGGACCCTAGAACCCGGTTACTTGTGCTCCTCGCCTTGGGTCTACCTAATGCGGAAAAGTAAATAATATACAATGGTGACATCATCCTCAGCCCGGAAGTGCCCCAATAAAAGAATATTACATACAATGAATTTTACATGAATGAAAATAAAAAACCCTCATCTCATATAAAAACCCCGTCTATTCAAAATGCGACGATCCAATACAACATATCACAGCAACATATAATATCTCATATCATCAACGTAAGCAAGTATGTGTATCCCGGTTGTCATTGATGTATAGCAATGAAACCGGCGATACACCACATACTACGCTTACGGTCACAGAAAAGAAAGTGTAAAACTACAACAGTTGAAATCCGCAACCTACTTAGACATCTCATGCCTAACCAAATGAATTCCTTAGACATCGCATGCCTAACAATTATAAACCCCGCATTTTAGTCTCGATCTCGAAAACACTTTTCAATATCAAGTCGGGCAATTCAACAATATTCCCAACATCCTGATCGAATGCTCGTCGCAAACTTTAGTAGACGTCTGCACCCCCGAATGCCGTCGATGAAGTGCACTAAGGCGGAACACCGCTGCCGCAAGCACCCGAACGGATGCTTTTTGCGACGGGGTTCTCCTACAGTCACTTGGTCGGGGTTATGGGGCGTGGCTATCTATTAAGTTTACCCGGCGAGTATCCACGTACGCTACGTGATTGCGACGGACTTTTGATCACATCAAAATCCCGTGGCAATCGATCAAATGAGACTAAACTGCTAGATTTATAACATTCAAATTAGTTATCTTATAACTACTTGTGGATTCCAAATATTGTATCACATTCCAGATAAATAGACAATGTTAAACTTTCCGATCGAATAAACAAACACCCAAGATTTCCCAAATAGCTCAACACTTGAGCGGAGTTCCAAAAGTATCCATCACATGCCACAGTACCAATGGTCCAACCGTAGAAGGGTCAAACCAACGCCTCACATGTGGCAACACCATACTGCCCCAAACCCTAAGGTTTAGAAGCGGTTCAGACGGTCACATAATCGAGTTAAGGTTTGTGTTCTTCTAGAGGGTCCACCGCGTTACTTGCACGACTATGAATGTTCTTTAATTAAAGAAAAAATCCAACACTTGGAAATTTTCCGGCAGGGGAAAAAGTGGGTTATTGATATCCGTTCGAACTTTTTAACACGTTCTAAATTACCCGGAAAAACTTAAACGAAGTTAAACTTTCCGATCGAATCAACGAATACAAAAGATCTCCAGAAAACTCAACACTTGAGTATAATTAAAAATTCCCGGAAGCATGCAAAATTACCTACGGATCAACTGTTCAAAAATGATCCCTCAATCCTCAAGACTTGCCGCGGAACCGCCGCTAATACCCTGGTTTGGCCGCGGTTCCGCGGCGCTTTGATGGATTCAGGGGGTCGTTTTTCACACATTTCCATAAAATCACTTGCTTAATTTTCTAAGTATTTTTAATACAGAAAAAATCAACATTTTAAAAAATTTCCAGAGAGGGATGTAAAATGGGGTTTCGGGGTTCGATCGGACTTTAAACTTCGTCTAGAAGACGCCTAAAGCTCTAGCTTGGCTCTGATACCACTCTAGGGTTACTAGGCACTGTCATAAGGGTCTATAAGGCATCAACCATGCCTGATTTAAAATTTAGATGCACCGAACAACCCTAACCAAGATCTTAGACTAGAGATTAGGCGAAACAAAGTATGTAAACAACTTTACATCTAAGAGTTGTGGATTACAACCTTTGTAGTCCGTTCCTTCACTTTTAAAGCTTCGTGTTGAGGTCCCTTCGCTGCGATCATCGAGTACCCGGACTCAAGAGAGGCTCCATGAAGAGAACGATGCAAGCTTGCTTCCGATCTTCGATAACAAAGATGATCTACCTTGAAGAAACTCAAGCCCAAGCTTTTGCTTCACTAATCAAGTATTAGCAAAGCAAACACCCTAATCTAAGTGGATAGAATAGATGAGGATGATGAAGTAGGAATTTAGCTCTCATTTGTTTTCTTTATCTCACTCAAAATCATCACTTATGAAAAAACTAGTGAAGCTTTTCATCAAGCAAGAAGGAAGAAGAAGATGATCAAATCCTTTTGTGATGAATAATGAATCAAGTGTGTGGTTAGAAATGCAACCATGGGTTAAGTATGAAGACTTAACCCATGTAGAGATTTAACTATGGTTAAAGGGTTGGGTTGGGTTAAAGAAATATCTTTGCAAAATATCACAAAATATCAAGGTCAAAGTCAAAGCTTCAAGAAGCTTCTTGAAAGCTTCATGAAAGTTTAACCCTAATCCAAACCCTAACCATATTTAAACTCCATAAATCATGTTGCATTTATAACCATAACATGTTACAATATTATATATCACATATACAATATTTATTGTAACAAAATAAAATAACACAATTAACATATATCGCATATATATCAATGTATTACCCGAGTGAGAAAAAGAATCTTTAAGTGAGCTTATATTAGTTAATGTAATTTAATATATCAAATATATAATTATACAATAAATTATCGAATCAACACTTGATCCGATAATCCGGCTATTTCACCAATAACCGACTAATATAATATGTATCAGTTCATCGAATCAACACTTGATCCGATGACCCGGCTATATCACATATACCCGGCCGATATCTCATATCGCGAGAATCTAATACGGTATCGCATACACGTATTATTCTCGGTCCCGCACATATCACATATGTGCTCCTACTCCGTTTTGCCTGAGCCAGGAAACCTCTGTGTAGGACTCTAAAGAATCGTCAATACGCCAGCAGTAGGTGATGATCATATAAAACACCCACGAGCTGCAAGCGGTCAGCTAAACGTAACAACCACCCAGGTATTGAGCAATCAGAAGATCAACAAGCAAGCCTGTTCATTCTCCCATGAATCCAACCAGTAACACTCCCGTACAGTCCGGTCTCTTCGTCTGATATGTCGCATATCTCGCCTAGGGGTGGTAAACGTCATACCCCAGTAGCTTGATAAATCGTGTCGATATGAGGTCTACAACAGTTCGAGAAACTACTGATAACACTTACCAGTAAATCTCAGCAACCCTGGCCAGGGATTTCCAGTTATAGCCAATCGAACACAGCGCAACATCAACTCCCTATACCGGGAGAGACGAAACCCCTCTTATCGCTCATTGCCTCCATGTGATTCGGGACTGTACCCAAAATCCACCGTTTTGCACGCCTCCATGGACGTGGTAAGGTGGAAATCAAAGCACCGTGGGAATCACACAAGACTCTATGACGATCTCGGGTCTACAGAATAACCTGTACCAGTGTCACCAAAGAACTGACATCTGACGTGAGGTATAATACCATCTGGGAGTTCTCGGCGAGTCCATCCAGTGTACCCAGTCTCCACTGAGCACCCGTATACCTTCTCTGATGTCAAACACCAATGGATATGGGATCATCCATCGCCCATCATATGGGTCAAGAAGCGCATACGCTAGTCTACTCTGGAGTATCGATGCCCTGTCTCGGTACTCCCACGACTAGGAACATTTGAAGGATGTACTTGGCGACTACACTGTCCCCACCAGTATGATCTGCATCATAGTCCTGGTAGTCAAGTACTCATCCTAAGGGCTTTATCAACATGTAACATAGAGACAATCAGAGTACATATTTAGATAAAGTGTAACCAGATAGCATACTATCATGTCGAGCAAGAAAGTCTTCCCTATATATGTCCAAGCATCCACTACAATATACAATGTATGTACAGTAATGGCCTCTAGGGCATACATATAACTAACAATCGTAGCATAGAATACTCCCAGCCAATTCATTCCCAACACAACATCGAAATTTTGGTATGTTTACTACTTTGAAATTTTCTTAGAATTCTCGTCCGCAAACTACAACTGGACATTGATCAAACCCCATAGTTGCTTTCAAGACTCCATTCCCGGAACTGGCATTCCAGCTTGAAATGAGTGGCTTCACGGGAATTGCATGCGTTCTCATGAATCGTTGGGACATGAAGCAGCGTGAAGCTCTAGTGTCGAAAAGTGCGAGTGCAGGAAGGGTGACTACTAGTATAGTACCTAAGTTGTGTGAGGTTGGGTTTAGATATAGGAAAAATACAGTGATACACAAGGATTGAAAAGATTTGAAAGGATGGGGGAATTACCACTGATGACTTATCCAGTGGCTTCGGCATTCTCGACCGTCATTGTAAAGGCCTGACGTCTTAGTACATTCCTCATTGCCGGAGGTATATTCCTCTGTTCTCGGAGCACGTTTCTCTGCTCTTGAGGCATATTTTTTTGTGCCTGATGGAATTGACGTTGAGGCTGTGCAAGTGGTCCACGTGGAGTTGGTGTAAGGAGAGCTAGGCGGGGTGCAGGAGTCTAAATGGATGGCCGCTGCGGGACTGTGATTGCGGGTTTGGATGCCGGTGATGTGTTGAACGATATGGATATGCTCCAATAGCGTGAGTGGATGCGCCACAAACCAAACATGGGCCATTTGCACGCCTGCAGTCCTTTGCCAGGTGTCAAGTTCTTTTGTAGTTGAAACAAAAATCTGGACTGGACCGGTTAAATGATCCTCCCGGTCTCTTGGGTGCAAAGGTCGACCTAGAAGAGGCTCCTCCTGAGATCTGTGTAGCAGGACGTTTGATTCCAGCTGTTTGGGGCTTACCCTTATTCTTCACCACAGCTTCATAGCGACGTGCTGCCTTCAGGGCGAGTTCAAGAGTCTGGTAGTTGCCTGTGGCTAATGCCGTCTGATCTCCGGGTCTGAGCCCTGTTGGAATCATCTAGCCTAAATCTCATCAGTCGGGATCAAATATGCCACGAACCTGATAAGAGGTTGATGTTAGGATAGATATGTGTTTTAACTGAATAGTATTCGATACGAATTCTTTACCTGCTGAGCATGATGAATTCGGCATCATATTCATCCACCGATTTTACCCACATATAACCTTGTTGTAGGTGGATGAACTGTTGCTCCATCTCAAATCGAGAAGTCTCGGGAAAGAACTTCGCATCTAACAGATAGCGAAACGTCTTCCATTCTATTGGCTGTTTGAGACGGCTTTCCTCAGCCTTCCATCAGACTCTTGCATTGTCTGTCAGTTTTAGTTTGGCAACTCTCACCCAGACAATATCTGGCAACTGAGCTGCTGCCAGATCATCTTCGATTGCTTGAGCCCATTCTTCTACCTCAAGTGGGCTCTCTTTTCCCAAGAAGTGTTTTGGGTACAGTGCCTGGAATTGCTTGACTCCGGATGCCTCAGTTTCAGGATGGTGCATGAGGATAGCAGTCTGCTGCTGCTGACCCTCCAATAGGCTCTTGATGGCCTTAAGAAGTACCGTTTGTTCATTGATAGGAGCTGCAACGGTAGGTGGTGGTGGTGGAGTAGACGGTGGGGTATTGCCGTTGACGTTCACGCTGGTGTTGTTAGGAGAATCCATTACCTTGATAGAAAAAAGAATGGTTAGGATAGATTCAAGAAATTAGAAATGTAAGGAATGTATAGTTGCTGATTTTTATAATTCTTGTGATATATTGCTTAAGATTTCATGCAGAACTGACCTACATGGGCCACCAACAAAACTTGTTACGCCCCGCTTCCCAATAGACGGAAACGGTGATGTAGCAGGCCGCAACGTATTTACTATGAAATAAATACGTTAAGCGTAATTAAGCAATATATAAAAATGAACAAGAATGACAAGAGAATAAAATGAAACAGCAACTTTATTTACATTCAACTTCACATACAACTGTTTGAAATTAAAAGATACAATGATATAAAGCAAATGCCTAAACAATGGCATACAGAAAATAAGTGCAGAGGAACTAGTAGTCAGGCTGTTCCGCAAGCTGGTCCAAGTCCTCCTGGCTCGGCTCAATTTCTTCAGAGACCGGTCCTCCTAACGAACATTCCAAAGAAAGAAATAAAAAGGAATGTCATTTGCAAACTAACGCTCGGTAAGTCCCAAAAGAAGAAAGAGAAGATAGTATATAAAGTGAAATGAACAGGTAAAATTATATAGGACCGATTACTAGTATATGATAGTTATTATAACATGGTTATTTGTAGTTTGATAAAGAAGGTATGCATGTATATGAGAGGGGTCCATCTTATCTTGTGGACTGTGGTAACATATAGTATAAGGCCCCGTCATAACCCACGGGACAACGGCATGAGAATTCATATAGGTGTCTTTTAAGTCACCTTTCGTGCCATGATATACATTCCATACCAATCTACCATTTTATCCCCGTGTAATGTTTTGTATAGATTATGTTTACCAGTCTTGGCCGAAACCATGGATATAAAATGTTCAGGTTCATGTTCAGGATGTAATCATGTATTCAAGTAGTCATGTCAAGTTATAACCATGGTTCGGTCAAGTCAAATCAAGTATACATGTTTGAATTTGATGTTTGAATTCAAGTATTCATGTTCATGATCAAGTATTCGTGTTTGATTTTGGATTCAGATTTGAGGTTGGACTCAGACCGAGTCAGACACTTGTAAACTGATTTAACTCTTGAATTCTTAGGTTCGGGAATTATCGGCAACTGCTGCATATGGACGACAAGATTTATGTCTTTATCCAAGACAATTGCCATTGATAACTCCTGTTAAGTTTTCTAATCTGAATAGGTAAGCACTCACTTTCTCTGGCTCCCTGAGGCTCAAGAGAAATTATCCCGCCTAAACCCATATTTACTAAAGTCCTTAAATATTGTTTTGTATATCTCGAGGGGGTTTTATGAAAAATATTTTAATATAGATTAAAAATAAAACATCGAGGGTGATTTATATTAGTTAAGGTTTTCATGAGCATGTGTTTTAAGTATTGAGATATTTTAATGATAAATACCTAGCCTTTAAAAGTTTATTGTATTTTATTTAAAACTAGTCTTTTTGGTAACTTGATGGTATTTTATTGACATTTTGTAATCTTTCATTTTTATAAAAAATATAGTTTCATAATATAATAAAAATATGGATTTATAATTTTATATAATTTTTAATTTTAAAACATTTAATTTTATTTAGAAAAATTCGTTTTTCTTAAAACCCATATTTATATTCTTTCGAGATCGAATACTCCGTGAGGAGTGCTGCATCTCGTTCTACTATTCTCAGGATGTGCGATAATCTGCACCATCCATTAGCGGGTCCCCTAACGAGGGTTGTATATACATAATTGCAAAGGAATACGAAATACCGCTTAAAAGAAACCCGGTTTTAAAGTATGTGGTATTTTATTATAAAGATTATTCTTCGGAACCAAAATATATACAAATAGATATCGTGCTATGTAACCACAGTGTACGTAAGGGGTAGGTCGTTACCCCGTGAAGTTTTTTCTAAAGGTATAGTTTTAACGAAAACGTAAAGAAGTAATAAAGTTCAAGCTATTTTAATGAAAATGTTTAATTATGGTTGTTTCACATGAGATTCTTGGTTAAACTTGATTCTAAATATTGGTATTTAAGATTACAAGTATTGTGTATAAATTAGGTTGAACAAAGTATAAAAGAGAAGGAGTTTCTAGGGTTTAGAAAAAGAATATCGGTAATAACTCCACTTATCGATATACGTTTTAAAGTTGAATTTCAATGAAGAGAAAGAGAGTTTGGGAGTGACTTACGGTTTGAAAAACTTAAGAAAAGAGTGAAGAAGGGAAAGAGTGTCTTCGTGATGTTGCGGGAGATCCAGAATCGGTTTCGATTTTCGACGGAAAAAGTTTGCTCGCTAACTCCACTTTACTCCACTTACACTTAGGAACTTTTGAGAGAGTTTTTGCTAGAATTTTCAGAATGGTGAAAATCTAGGGCATGGGGTGGTATTTATAGTGGAGAATTAGGGTTTGGGAATTAAAAATGTAGATTAAAAAGTATTAAAATAGTCTTAATTGGTGAAATGAAGGGTCTCTGTTTGATTTTAGGGAAATCAAACAGTGCAGACGAGTTGAGGGGAGTTGAAAAGACGAGTGTGCAAAACACGGATCACTTTAGACTCGATCCGACCGTCCCTGCCGGCCCAAAGGCAATATCCGCCGATCGATCTTGGCTCTCTGGCCTCGAGATTCATGCCACAAGATTAAATCAGTATTTACTCCATTTTCCACATGTTTGATTTTTCTGAACTTTTCAATTCTCTGTGTATTGCACGTGCAATCTTTTGGGCTCCCGAAAAGTTAAAAAAAAACAGAAAAATAATTGTGTCTGATGGGAATCGAACTCATAGGCTACATCATAGTAGTGCAAGGCTTTACCAGTGAGCTATAAGTTGCTTCTTGCTTTTATTTAACAAAAGTGACTTATAACTCAAACTCGGGCTGTAATACTCTTTTCTTGTATATTAACAGGAAAATTTCTGTAAAGAGATTTTATAGTCGTTACACATACCAACCTTCCTTAGCCCTAACAAGTGAGTAAATTATTCACACATGATAAAGAAATATAAAACAAGAAAGAAGAGAAGAAAGAATAGAAGAATACGGTTTAACAAGAGATAACAAGCTAACAACTTGGGCCTTCACCTATGCAAGGGACTACATTGAGTATCATGGCTTGAAAATAAAGTTTAGAAGAAAAGAAAAGAAGAACAATAAAAGAAAACCAACAACTATTTTAACAAACAAGTAATAAAGTTACATTAGGAATTAAAATGTAACGTAAGAAAATAAAGATACAAGATATAAAAACCCCTCATTTTCATTAATCTTCCACTCAAAAGCTCTCACTAAATTTTCATGGAGAATAAATGAAGAAGAAAAAGAAAACTATACTAAACTATACTAATTCTAAGGAAAGAAAATCATCTATGGTTGGCTCAAATCAGGAGTATATATAGACAGAGGAGTGAAACCTTAGGGCTATATTTTAAGCCCATGTACAATTACAAAACTACCCCCAAAATTTGGTCGAGAGACACTCTAGTACTACCGCGGATTCGCCGCCAATAGGGGATGAATTTCGCGCTTCCGCGGACTTCTAGTGGAATTGGCGCTTCATTTTTTTCTGTGCTTCTTTGTGTTGCTTTGTTTTTCTGTTTGACAGGTTCAAAATTGCAAGATGGTTCCAAAATATTCTCAGATTTTTAATGGTCCAAAATGGCAACAATATTGGATTTTGTGCCTTAATCTCCCTCGAGCTCCGCGTTGCGCCTTATTTCTTATGCTGCCTCTCTCGTGCTCTATGCTTGTCCGAGACACGAATAACCGATGTATTCGTTTTGTCTCTTGAACTGGTAGACAGCACCTGACGGTTATGGATGACCAGAATCCGGATTTTATCTGTTTTTGGCAGTTGTTCTGAACTTTGTCATAACTGTAGAGATTTTACGTGATTTGAGTTATTCTGGAGCGAGAACCTGTAACCTGTAACCTGTAATTGTTTCCCTAATAATTAAACATAATAAAAAGAGCTAGGTTCTATTAAATACCAATGAAGCAGCGCCTCACGTGCTCCCTACGAGAGCGCCAGCATCATACAGGATTAAATCCTATGGTGGCGCAGCACGTGAAGTTCACGTAGGCGCCACTGTGCAAAGCACATGAGCGCCTATCATATATAAGAATTAAGTTTTTAAGTGGCGCCCATGTGCACAACACGTGTGCGCCGGCGCCCAAATTAAAAACACGTAGAATTAAATTCTACATGGGGATATTTCCCTAAAATATGGGATATACTCTGTTAAACAGAGCCTTTGGATCAAAAATCCAATAGTGATGATAAATCATCAAATAATAGAATTAAATTCTTTTAGGAAAAAATATTTCCTTAATTTTTCCAAGTGAGAAAGATATTCTTGGTTGGATCAAATATCTAATGATATGATTAAATTCTATTTTGGGAATATATTTCCCCAATCTTTCTAAACAAAGAAAGATTGTTCTCTATAAAACAGAGAGCTCTTAGATTAAAATCCAATGGTGATTAGAAATCACCATTTGACAGAATAAAATTATGTATATGGGAAAATATTTTCCCAATCTTGTTAAAAGCAAAAAAAATATTCTGTGAAACAGAAAATCACTGGATCAAGGCTCCAACGGTGGATAAAATTCCCCGAACAATTTTGAGACCAGTTAAATCAATTGGTATCTCTTAAATGAGAGATTTTCTCAAACTAATTAATAATTTGCCTCTACTATATAAAGGACCTGAGACTTCAAGTCTTAAAAAGAACACCACAGAGAGAGGTTTGACCCCAGAAGTTTCTCCAAAAAAAAAGAATTCAATTCTCAAAAGAAGAAGAAGATCTCACTCCTTTCAAACTCTATGTAAAGAAAAAGAAGAGATCAAAATATCTTTTTTACCCAGTATAGATGAAAACAAGGGTTTAACTCTTCATATAAGAACTTAGTTCTTCTTTTGATTTGAGATTTGCAAAGCAAATCTCCCCACAAGTTGAGAATTCAATTCTCATCGGGGAGATTCTATTCTTCAAACTCAGAATCTAGGGGAAAAGAACTAGATTAAAAAGAAAAAAAAGAACCTATGTTCTGGGAATTTAATTTTTCTGAAAATAGGGTTTAATCCTAAAAAGAAACTTAGTGCTTATAAAAGAAAAAAAACATAAGAAATTAATTCTTAAAGAAAACTTGATCCCAGATCTTCAAAACAAAGATCTTGGTGATCATTAAAGATCAAAATGCCATTACTAGATATTCAAACTCTAAAAAAGAAAAGGAATAAGCGACTCACATGCTTCCCACGTGGGTGCTCCCCAAAACTGTGCCCAGCACCTCACGTGAAAAACATATAGGTGCTCAAAACAGAAGGCCGGCGCCTCATGTGAAATACACGTGAACGCTGAGTAAAAGTGCTTAGCACTTCATATACAGTTAAAACGGCTGAGTGCTCAACACTGATTGGGCAGCGCCCAGCACCTCACATGAAAAACACGTGGAAGCCCAACAAAATAAAATGAGACAGCAAGTGCTCCTCACATGGGCACCATAAAAAAGTGCTTAGCACTATATATTCAGTCAAAATGACTAAAGTGCTTAGCACTTATTGGGCAGCGCCCATGACTGAGTACTTCACATGATACGCATGTGAGCGCCAGAGCCCCAAACAAATGCTTAGCACTTCTGCATAAAGGAAAAGGGCTGAGCAAGCGAATCATAAATAAGTGCTTAGCACTTTTGAATAAAAAAAGAAGAAAAAAAGACTGAGCAGACCAAACCCAAATTGGCTAAAAGTCTCTCTAAAGCAGCTGAGCCCATATACTCTGTTATTGGATCTTAAATAAAAAATTATGCTTAAAATGTTACTAAGTTGATCTTAGTCTTAAATAGGACTAACGTATCCTTAGTTAAAACAAATTGAGCCCAAATGCTCATACGTTTAAGTTGATTTTAATCTCAAACTAGATTAACGATCCTTAAACCAAACAAAACATTTTTGAACCAAAGAAGCATATAACCTAAATTCAAAACCCAAACCCAAATCTCAAATATACGGATTTGGACTAATCCGCGCCCTACGAACGACGACATAAAATAGTCTCCGTATACAATCCACGGGCAATCTTAACAAATAAAATAACACACGACACGAAGTGAATGGCTGGAGCAGGAGAAAGTGGTTATCATAACGCGATAACGTAATTAACTCCAGGGGCTTGCGCCTGCAGGGAAGAGCGTCCCCACAATCTAAAACCCCTCACAAATGAGGGGGAATCTAATAAAGTCTGCTACAACAGTCGAATATGTCCAAACCTCCGATATATGGTGCCATAAATCAACTTGGTATTCTCGGAGACGTGAGTGGATAAGTCCAAATAGCATATGTGTCACGCCCCGCTTCCCAGTGTACGGCGAAGGGGACGCGACGAGGCCCACTACGTATATACTCAGAAGTACATACGCTAAGCGTATCTAAGCAATATAAAAGTAAATCACAAGAGACAAGAGATATAGAAATAACAGCAACTTTATTAATAACATTTTTTTATACAATGCATGAAAAGTAAATACAACTGGAATGAAAAGCGATGCCTAAACAGTGGCATAACAAGAAGTGAAAATACTGAACAGAACAAGGTACAATATCTAGAGATCGGGGTCTTCGTGAAACTGCTCCAAGTCTTCACCGGTGGGCTCGATCTCTGTTGGGTCCAAAGCACCTGACGACATTCAAAGAAGAAAGAAATAGAATGTCGTCAGCGAACAGGTCGCTCGGTAAGTCCCAAAGATAAGGGAGAAATAGACAAAAAGTAAGAAAGAGAGAGAGAGAGCTTTTAATGTTGTATTATAATATTGTAATATTGTATTAACGCTGTTGTTTGTAGCCTGGTACAGAAGATGCCAGTGTATATGAGGGGAGTCCCACTTACACCGGGGACCTTGGTAACCTGTAGTATAAGGCTCCGTCGATAATACCACGGAACAACGGCATGGATGTAATTACGTCTTAAGTGACCACCTCATGCCACCTTTAACATATTCCGTACCAGTCTACCCCTTAAACCCTGTAGTGTTTTGACAGTATTGTTGTGTTTTACTGTGTAAGTTGGATGACTGACCAAAACCATGATATCAGTAAACATGTGGTAACTGCATAATCAGGTAAATGGAATAACGGAATAATGGATGTATATCCATGGTTTGATTCAGTCAAGTTGTAATGATTGTTAACAGGATTCTGGGATTCATGTATTCATATAGGGTTGGAAAATTAAAGAATATAGATTGACTTGAATCATATTCAAGTCAGAGATAATCAGACTCAAACCCGAGTCAGACTAAAAGAAATATAATTTGAAGTTCTATAATTGTTAGGGTCCTTATTGTAATTTATAAAACTTGAGAGGGTTTTATATAAAAATACTTTTGTATAGTTTTCAAGATATACCCCAAGTATTTATTATTCGTCTTTATTGTTATAATGAATGTAAATTTTATTTGTGTTATTCTAGTGAATATATCCTAATAAAAGTATTAAATTATAACATTGATTTATTTGAAAATTCATGGTATTTTAATGTAACTTTTAATCTTGTAATTTTTTTAGAAAAAGGTGGAAACTTTATCTTATAACAAAATAGGCGTTTAAATGATAATTATATATATGTTAATACAAGAATAATTTTAAATAAATATTTTATTTTCCAAAATCTCATTTTTCTTAAATGTCGTATGTTAAACCTTTCGAGACCGAATGCTCCTTGCGGAAGTCTGAATCTCGCACTACTAAGCTCGAGGGTGCACGATAAACCGTACTATCCCTAACGAGTTCCCCAAAGATGGGTTGTAGTGGCGCTTTGCAAAGATTTAATAAATACTAATCATTTAGAAAACGGTTTATAAAGATGAGGTATTTATTTGTAAAAGAGTGTAAATTTCCGTATTTTAGATTCTAGGGTTTCCTAACCCAACTAGCCTATTTCTAAATGGTCTAAACGACACGTCATTAGAAGCCTCAAATCGCCTCTTCACAGCCAATTGCGGCCAGGTAAGTGCAAGTGAGGAGGGAGGGATCCGCTCACGAATCATGAGGCGGGCCTTTTAAAGTTACCCATGCTCACTTGCCTAGCCTAGACACCACAAAGTCAGTTTAGATAAACGATCGATGTCCATGACATATCGTATTTTCCTATTAAAAGATTTTGTTTTAAAATTGTAAACAACTTAGAACTTTTAGAAAAGGTTTATAAAGAAAAGGGTATTTTAATGTAAAGTCTTGTATTTTCGTATTCTAAGTTTTGATGATATCAATTAGGGTTGTATTTTCGTGTGTGTGGAGGTAGGTCATTACCTCGTGATCTACGTTAAGGTATAGCAATTGTTAAGGGTTAAATGTGATAACTAAACATCGTGGTATTTAAGTGAAAGAAATACGATAAATGGAAACGTTATCATTTCATGTGAAAAACTTTATCCAAATTGATTTTTAAGTGATTAGTAGTCAACATGAATATATTTAAGCATTATGGAATTAGTGACAAGTGAGTTTTGATAGAAAACCGAATCGGAAATCGGTTTGTTCCGATTTCCGTCGGGTTTTAAAAAGTTGTATTTTTCATAAAAGAAAAGAAAGATAGAAAGAGTGGGACTTATGGGTTTTGGACACGTTAGAGAGTGAGAGGGAGGTAGAGGGTTTGCCGGGCGTCGAATCGTCGTGAAGAGTCCTAGTACGATCGCCGGAATTCGCCGTCGATTTCGGCAGCGCTTCGCCTTTCGCTCGTTTTCTAATGTACCGAGTTCTCTTAAGATTTTGGGAGAGTGGACTTAGGAATTTTGGATGAGAAGGTAGAGGGTATGGGGGTTTATATAGGGTTAGGCTACGGTTAGGGTTTTAATTAAAAAAATATAAAAATCCTTAAAAGTCATTAAACCTAGGAGTAAAAGGGATTTATTGGCCAATTTAAAACTGATCCAGGTATAATAAGTGTGCAAGAGGGTTGACCAAGTCAAGAGCCAACTTTTCTCAGTTGGTGACTCGGCCGTCGGCCAAGTCCGGCCGGCGGCGCCGGACCGAGTCGGCCGAGTCGCCGGCCGGCGGCGCCGAGTCGGGCCGAGTCAAGGTTCCAGTAGCCGGGGATTTTCCTGGGGTACAATTTGGTATATTTACTTTTTCAAGTCCAGTACATATTTTGGGAGTTATGGCCTTTTGACCGTTGACTTTCCAAAAAATTAAAACAAAACAATATAAAAAATAATGTAGGGCATGGGATTTGAACTCTGGTGGCTTGGTTCAGCAGTACAAGGTATTGCCAAAGAGCTACAAGCTCCTTCTTGTAATTATTGTGGTATTTAATTACTTAAACTGATAGCAGCAAGAATAAATATTCATAGTATACATTAAATTTAAAGTAATTTCTTGTACACTAAAAATGGAGTTATTACATTCTTGTAGCTTGTAATTAAAAAACAAAATAATTACCTATATCTTGTGCTCATGCTAAAATACCCCTTTGTGAATTTTTTGAAAAAAAAATATTTGAAAAATTTTGGTATAGAAAAATTAGGGTTGTTACATTCTACCCTCCTTATAAAAATTTCGTCCTCGAAATTTGTAAAAGAAAAGTGTAACAGTTTGGTGACAGAACTAAAGATTGTAAAGAAGTTTTGGTCAAAGTTGTGAGAAAGTTACCTGGGTTACATTGGTTCACAGTTTCAGGTTCTATGGCTGCTAAGGTGAAAGCCTGTCGCCGTGGCACATTCCTCCTGGCTGGAAGCATATTCCCCTGTACTCGAGGCATGTTTCTCAGTGCCTGATGGAATTAGTGATTTGGCTGAGCAAGGAATCTACGTGGAGGTGGTGCTGGGAGTGCAGGACGAGTTGCAGGAGCTTGGATAGCTGGTTGCTGCGGGTAGTTGGCGGGTGTGTGTGCTGAGTTGCGTCTATAAGGACAGTTTCCAATTCCGTGGTTAGACGCGCCACAAACCAAGCATAGGCCTTTTGCGCGCCTACAGTCCTTCCACAAGTGTCCTTCCCTCTTGCAATAAAAGCAAAAATCGGGTCTTGACCGATCCTTAACTTCTTCCAGTCTTCTGAGTTCAACAGCTGGCCTTGAAAAGGCCCTTCCTGCCATTTGAGTGGCAGGACGTTTCACTCCTGCAGACTGAGGTCTGCCCCTTGCCTTTATCACTGCTTCATAGCTGCGGGCAGCTTCCAGAGCATTTTCATGAGTCAGAAATTTTTTCGTGGCTAGGGCAGCCTAAATCTCCATGTCCAGTCCTTGTTGAAAGCGACGAGCTCTGATATCGCCCGTCGGTATCAAGTGTGTTGCGAATCGGCTTAACATGGTGAATTCAGCATCGTATTCATCTACTGATTTGTCCCACATCGATCCTTGTTGTAGATGAATGAACTGCTGCTCCATTACAAACCTGGCAGTCGCTGGAAAGTATTTCGCGTCGAACTTCTCGCGAAAAGTCTTCCATTCAATCGGCTGTACCAGACGGTTTTCTTCCGCCTTCTACCAGTTGCGAGCATTATACGTGAGCTGTAGTTTTGCTACACGGACCCAAGCGATGTCTGGCACTTGAGCTGCTGCCAGATCGTCTTCGATGCCTTGTGCCCATTCTTCCGCTTCAAGAGGGCTTCCTTTACCAGAGAACTGCTTGGGATGTAAAGCCCTAAATTGCTTTACTCCCGGTGCGTCAGTCTCGGGACGGTTCAGAAGTTGTTGCTGTCCCTCAAGAAGGCTGCGGATCGCCTCAAGTAGCACTGTTTGCTCTGTGGGTGGTGCAGGAACAGCTGGTACGAGAGGTAGTGCTGGAGGGGTGTTGTTGACGTTGGTGCTGGTGTTGTTCGGGGAATCCATAACCCTGAAGAAGAATTTGGGTTAGGACAGATTCAAGTACAGGAAATGATAGAATTCAAGGAATAGAAATTTGTAAGATTCAAGGAACATGAATTGTAAAGAATGTTTTAGTTGCTGGTTCTTGTGTTATATTGCTTAGGTTGTTTACGCAGACCAGAACTGCATGATAGGGATTCATACAGCTCTGACCTGCATGGGCCACAAACAAAACCTGTCACGCCCCGCTTCCCAGTGTACGGCGAAGGGGACGCGATGAGGCCCGCTACGTATATACTCAGAAGTACATACGCTAAGCGTATCTAAGCAATATAAAATTAAATCACAAGAGACAAAAGATATAGAAATAACAACAACTTTATTAATAACATTCTTTTGTACAATGCATGAGAAGTAAATACAACTGGAATGAAAAGCGATGCCTAAACAGTGGCATAACAGGAAGTGAAAATACTGAACAGAACAAGGTACAATATCTAGAGCTCGGGGTCTTCGTGAAACTGCTCCAAGTCTTCACCGGTGGGCTCGATCTCTGTTGGGTCAAAAGCACCTGACGACATTCAAAGAAGAAAGAAATAGAATGTCGTCAGCGAACAGGTCGCTCGGCAAGTCCCAAAGATAAGGGAGAAATAGACAGAAAGTAAGAAAGAGAGAGAGAGAGAGAGCGCTTTTAATGTTGTATTATAATATTGTAATATTGTATTAACGCTGTTGTTTGTAGCCTGGTACAGAAGATGCCAGTGTATACGAGGGGAGTCCCACTTACACCGGGGACCTTGGTAACCTGTAGTACAAGGCTCCGTCGATAATACCACGGAACAACGACATGGATATAATTACGTCTTAAGTGACCACCTCGTGCCACCTTTAACATATTCCGTACCAGTCTACCCCTTAAACCCCGTAGTGTTTTGACAGTATTGTTGTGTTGTATTGTGTAAGTTGGATGACTGACAAAAACCATGATATCAGTAAACATGTGGTAACTGCATAATCAGGTAAATGGAATAACGGAATAATGGATGTATATCCATGGTTTGATTCAGTCAAGTTGTAATGATTGTTAACAGGATTCTGGGATTCATGTATTCATATAGAGTTGGAAAATTAAAGAATATAGATTGACTTGAATTATATTCAAGTCAGAGATAATCAGACTCAAACCCGAGTCAGACTAAAAGAAATGTAATTTGAAGTTCTATAATTGTTAGGGTCCTTATTGTAATTTATAAAACTTGAGGGGGTTTTATATAAAAATACTTTTGTATAGTTTTCAAGATACACCCCAAGTATTTATTATTCGTCTTTATTGTTATAATGAGTGTAAATTTTATTTGTGTTATTCTAGTGAATATATCCTAATAAAAGTATTAAATTATAACATTGATTTATTTGAAAATTCATGGTATTTTAATGTAACTTTTAATCTTGTAATTTTTTACTTTATCTTATAACAAAATAGGCGTTTAAATGATAATTATATATATGTTAATACGAGAATAATTTTAAATAAATATTTTATTTTCCAAAATCTCATTTTTCTTAAATGTCGTATGTTAAACCTTTCGAGACCGAATGCTCCTTGCGGAGGTCTGAATCTCGCACTACTAAGCTCGAGGGTGCACGATAAACCGTACTATCCCTAATGAGTTCCCCAAAGGTGGGTTGTAGTGGCGCTTTGCAAAGATTTAATAAATACTAATCATTTAGAAAACGGTTTTATAAAGATGAGGTATTTATTTGTAAAAGGGTGTAAATTTCCGTATTTTAGATTCTAGGGTTTCCTAACCCAACTAGTCTATTTCTAAATGGTCTAAACGACACGTCATTAGAAGCCTCAAATCGCCTCTTTACCGCCAATTGCGGCCAAGTAAGTGCAAGTGAGGAGGGAGGGATCCGCTCACGAATCGTGAGGCGGGCCTTTTAAAGTTACCCATGCCCACTTGCCTAGCCTAGACACCATAAAGTCAGTTTAAATAAACGATCGATGTCCATGACATATCGTATTTTCCTATTAAAAGATTTTGTTTTAAAATTGTAAACAACTTAGAACTTTTAGAAAAGGTTTATAAAGAAAAGGGTATTTTGATGTAAAGTCTTGTATTTTCGTATTCTAAGTTTTGATGATATCAATTAGGGTTGTATTTGCGTGTGTGTGGAGATAGGTCATTACCTCGTGATCTACGTTAAGGTATAGCAATTGTTAAGGGTTAAATGTGATAACTAAACATTGTGGTATTTAAGTGAAAGAAATACGATAAATGGAAACGTTATCATTTCATGTGAAAAACTTTATCCAAATTGATTTTTAAGTGATTAGTAGTCAACATGAATATGTTTAAGCATTATGGAATTAGTGACAAGTGAGTTTTGATAGAAAACCGAATCGGAAATCGGTTTGTTCCGATTTCCGTCGGGTTTTAAAAAGTCGTATTTTTCTTAAAAGAAAAGAAAGATAGAAAGAGTGGGACTTACGGGTTTTGGACACGTTAGAGAGTGAGAGGGAGGTAGAGGGTTTGCCGGGCGTCGAATCGTCGTGAAGAGTCCTAGTACGATCGCCGGAATTCGCCGTCGATTTCGGCAGCGCTTCGCCTTTCGCTCGTTTTCTAATGTACCGAGTTCTCTTGAGATTTTGGGAGAATGGACTTAGGAATTTTGGATGAGAAGTTAGAGGGTATGGGGGTTTATATAGGGTTAGGCTAGGGTTAGGGTTTTAATTAAAAAATATATATAAAATATATAAAAATCATTAAAAATCATTAAACCTAGGAGTAAAAGGGATTTATTGGCCAATTTAAAACCGATCCAAATATAATAAGTGTGCAAGAGGGTTGACCAAGTCAAGAGCCAACTTTTCTCAGTTGGTGACTCGGCCGTCCGGCCAAGTCCGGCAGGCGGCGCCGGACCGAGTCGGCCGAGTCTCCGGCCGGCGGCGCCGAATCGGGCCGAATCAAGGTTCCAGTGGCCGGGGATTTTCCTGGGGTACAATTTGGTATATTTACCTTTTCAAGTCCAGTACATATTTTGGGAGTTATGGCCTTTTGGCCGTTGACTTTCCAAAAAATTAAAACAAAACAATATAAAAAGTAATGTAGGGTATGGGATTTGAACTCTGGTGGCTTGGTTCAGCAGTGCAAGGTATTGCCAATGAGCTACAAGCTCCTTCTTGTAATTATTGTGGTATTTAATTACTTAAACTGATAGCAGCAAGAATAAATACTCCTAGTATATATTAAATTTAAAGTAATTTCTTGTACACTAAAAATGGAGTTATTACATTCTTGTAGCTTGTAATTAAAAAACAAAATAATTACCTATATCTTGTGCTCATGCTAAAATACCCCTCTGTGGATTTTTTGAAAATAAATATTTGAAAAATTTTGGTATAGAAAAATTAGAGTTGTTACAATATGCTTCCAAATTCAGGCTAGACATTCCAACGTCTCAGTCCAGTGTTTTCGGCGGTAAACAGTAATCATGTAGCAAATAGGGATCAAAAGTACCTACCTATATACAAATGAGTATAAGAATGAGCGGTATTAAACGCAGTATTCTGGTGTGAACAAATACCTCCTAACTTATTTTTTGCTCGTCCTGAGCAAAACTATTTATTTTCAGAAAGTTCTAAGCTCACTTTCATAGGCATCACGGTTGCACTTAATATGTGCAACAAATCGTTAAACCTCTAGATGTCCCTAGTAGGAGGAGTGTTGTCTCTTGAGAATTTTCAGCGGATACTACCCACAAAATCCCGTCAAACTAGTTTCATAAGTTAATCTCAATTTTAATCCTACGGTTTAGCATCTAAGTTAGAAATTCTATCATCATAATTTACAAATATCCACCCCTTATTCTTTACGCCTCTTACTCATTCAATTTAAGATCCTAAACGTTTTGACAGTTTAGAAAGACCTCAGTATCTCTTGAGTTTTCCTTCTTAAGCGCAGTTTTTAATTCGGAATTTTTATCATCTTTACAGAAACATAAAACGTATTCTTTATTCTTACCTCTCCTCCAAATTTTGATCGTATGCCCCTACGTGTATATGAATTTTACCCCTACACTCAAGAATTCAATTCAAGCTATAGTACCCTAACCCTAATACCTAATACTATTTCTTTTCATTAATGGTGGACGGATTTGCTCACACACCTTTCATGCGACTGCTACTACTTTCTAAGGCACTAATCAGCCGATTACTGAATGTGTGAGCTTATTAAAGTGTAATTAATAGTTTCCAGGTCTTGTAATATATTTATTTCTTTTTCTTTCTTTTTTTTCTTTTCAAGACCGGATATATTTTCCAATGACGCTCTTTTGGTGGTTAGCTTTAAATACCGTTTGTTCTTGCATACTAGGTTTTCAGGCAAGAGTATTTCTAGGTATTCTCTACTAACCCAAATTTCAATGTGCGTGTAAAAGCGGTTTATAGGGTGTATATTTTTTGAAGTTGAACTCAAGAATATGAACTATTTTTCAGACTTATCTTTCAATAAAACTTTCAATATTTTCCATTCATCTCAACTTAACTTAAGAACTGAACCTAAGATTACTTACTTCTAAAAAAACTGTAAGGACGTATATTTACTACGATTAAAATCAAGGTGGGTTATTTTTAGGGTTTTTAATTCCTAAGCCTAGAATTTAGTTATTTATAACCTATCAATCTAAATTTTTAGAATAAAATCTAAGTTATCCTACTAGCTAGCTTGATGACGAAGTGTTTTTTTATGTTTTGGAATTTTTTTTAAGTTTTTATGGGTTTTTAAATAAGTATGCAAATGCAAAAAAGACATATGAATGCAAAGATAGAAATCTTACCGCCCCAAACTTAAACTCGACAGTATCCTCACTGTCATGCTCCACCAAGAGGGTCAAAATTGTCGGTTCTTCCTTTTTTTAATATAAGAAAAAGCAAATAAAAATATATACACACAAAAAGATTCCCCCTAAACTTAAGTGAAATAGTGTTTCCACTGTTTAAGCATTGAAGTTCAGAGTTGGGGGGAGGGAACATCATTAATCTATACAAGGTCTTACATACACCGAAAGTTAATACCAACCATTCAAAAATTCTATCGTGATGATACCATGGTTAGAGAAAGAACGTGTAGAGAAAAGAAATGAAGAATACACAAGACTGTGTGTGGGTGGAAATGGGGTACGGTCTCGGTAGATGAGAAGATGGACGGAGGGGAGAAAGAAATGGAGCACGAACTTAAGGTTGAAAACGGATTGAATAAATTAATACAGTCGGTAATGATCAAAGTGTAAAAATGGATTGTACTAATCTATCAACACGTTGAGAAATGGGGTCAAAACTCTCAACATTCGCAAGAAAACATGGGCCCACCGAACTTAGTGAACTAGACATAGGAGAGGAAGTTGATACGGCGTCTTGCGAAGTGGAAACGATGGAAAGGAAGGAGGGAAGTGATCGAGGAATGGTATCGGTTAAACGTCCAGGAGAATGGTCACAGTCAATGGAAGGGACATGATGAATTGGAAAATCCGATCCATCCAATAAAACTGGTTCATCCTCAATGATATGCTCAAAATTCTCCTCAAAATTTAGCTCATCCATGCATTCATCATCATCAACAGCATCTAAACACACATGGGGTTCGGGAAAAATAGTTAACGATTCGGGATGATGCCCACACGGATGTGAAAGGACATGATGAATTGGTGAGAAAAACTCATTAAAAATTATGAGTTCATCATCCAAGTTATCCTCAGCGTCGATATTCCCAATCAAATGAAAGTTAAAATTCTCAGACACATCATCAAAAATATGGTTTTCAATCAATTGTTTTTCTAGAGTGGAGGTGTGGAGATCAAAGGGAATAGCATCGGTTTCACTTGAAATGGACCCTTCACAATCTGATAAATCAGACACTACATAGATGCACAACTCATCAAATATGTTATCCTCAATTGGTGAATCATTTGGTGTACTGGATAGATTTTTGAAATTGGAGATGTGGAATTCAATTTGGAATGAGTAGGTTTGATTCTGAAGGGTGGATTACTCACTTTCCCTACTCAAATCATCAAATTGTCCTATCACTTCATCATACATTGTAAAATTTTGAACTGGTTGGAAACTAGCCGCTGGTTCATTAGGTTGTATGAGTGTAGCCATGGACTCATTCAATTCCTCCATCTGTCAGCACGAAGCTACCCGAAATGCTTCTAACAATTGTTCAAGACTAAACAGGGGTTGTGAAGGGGTTTAGTAAAAGAATCAAATTCGTTTGGATACGCGAAACTCCCAAATTGATGTTCAAAAGAAATGTCTAAAGAAGGTGTAAAAGTCGGGTAAGAATGATAGGAACTGAATGGATGTATAGAAGGATCAACATTTTGATAAGAATGTGATTGAAATTGTTGTCCTAAAGAATTTGGAGTGGTGCAAGAAGTGAGAGATCGGCTACGGGATTGTTCAATGTAGTCAGCAATGGACATGGGTTTCAGAGTCGCCACGTGGCTCTCAAAAGGGGTATCAACGTAAAAAGGTACGAGAGTTTGAAACGGTTGATATGAAGTGGATTGCGGTGTCCAATTGTTTTGTCGGGAAGCGTTTATGCGATCTTTTAAGGAAATTTTGGTTATTGATGAATCGTTGGAAATTCTACCAAAGTAAGGATTGTATAACAAAATATCTGGCTGAGGGTACCAAAGTTCGGCAAAAGTAGATCGGTTAGGGGTACCCATGATATGAAAAGAGTGAGAGAGGGTAGAAAGGTGGGCGATTTTTTATAAATTTTTTTTTAGAGTTTTTGGATTTTTGAAATTTTTTGTTTGGTTTTTGAAAAATACGGAATCAAGGGACTAAACTTTAAACAAGCACAATCACAATCACAATATACACAACAACACTTAAAGCTAGAGTCTTCAAAATCCAACTAGACTGCTCCTAAACTTCCAAGCGACAAGTTGCAAGAAAACTCTCGAATCGCCTCTTTACTGCTAATTGTGGTCAGGTAAGCACAAGTGAGGTAAGACGGGTTCCGCTCACGAATCACCGTGAGACGGGCTTTTTAAAATTACCTCCTCACTAGTCTAGCCTAGGCACCACAAAGTCAAATTTAGATAAACGATTGATTCTCCGCAACCTTCACTTGTTCTAAATGAGCGCAATAAATCCTTATAGATTTGGTCTAGATATTTTTTATTAACTCAAGATAATGTGTATGCTTTTTGTGATTTGTGGTCTTAAGAAGGGTGATGAAATCCCCACCCAATCTGAATTGGTGTTATAGCCTCTTAATGTTCGAATTATTATATGCAAAGCGATAAACAAACAAAATCAACAAAAAAAATATTTGATGGCGGCGTAAAGAATCCTGCACAAAACAATTTATTGGAAGGGGGGAAGAGTTTGTGCAAAAATTACTGCAGAAAAGACAATCTATTGGAGCTCAGAGAGGGAGTTTGGAGAAGAGGACTCACAAGAAAGTTGGGGCTCTGAAGGCAAAATATGTCCGCGGAACCACGTTTAAATTTTCTTTAATGGCCGCGGAACCGTGGTTAAAATGTTGAGTTGGGACACCAACTTTCTTGGGTGCACTCCTTTTTCTCTGGTTTTCTATTTTGCAGTCTCTGTTTTTTGATATGATCACTGTAGTTGCTCTAGATTTTTGCACCGTTTCGCTTTAATCCTCTGCGGTGTAGCTGCGAGATGTGGGTCAAACTTTCCACGTCTTTGGTACTGAACTTGCTCTTCTCCCTATCCTGCACACTTGCACAAAAAGAATCAAAGAATAACAAGATAATGTTTATTTTTTTGTTTTTTATATACAAAAATTAACCCGAATAACAAGAAAGAAATATGTTACCGTCTTCCCGGCAACGGCTCCATTTGATTGGTAGAAAGCGTAGCAATATGTTATGCGTTCTACTTGTTCTACTTATCGCAATCAAGTCGGGTTCGTTTGTAGCTAGCTGGTTGAGTACGAGACGTCCACTGGCAGATGGTTCGTATTTTCTTTCTTATTTTAGACGAGTTAAGTGAAAATGTATAAGTTTATTCAATTCTATCCTAAGTATTTGTATTTTATGTTCAAAGAGAACTTATTAGGGTTAAGGTTGGTTAGTAGAGTTAGGAATTAGTCTTGTGCTTGTCTTGTGCTATCCTTGAAATGAAGTCAGGATAATCAAAAGTGGCGGGAATTAGAAGGACATAGGAATGAGATTTGTGAGTTTAAGCAAGTTTTCCAACGCTAAATCTATTCCTAGTGCCTCTTATCCGTCCGTTCCATGCTCTTATTTTCAACCCTATGACAAATACACACAACCAAGACTCCAATTAGGTCACAACTACATATCACGCTGTAGTGCGTCTAAACGAATTCTCGACTTAGGTCGCGGTTATATATCACTTATAGCGTGTCTAAGGGAGGGGGTTGTGTTTATTTAGTCTAGATTCACTTCAAGTCATTTGGTGAAGAGAAACACAAAAGATTTTTCCATCCCTAATACCAACCTTTCTTAGGCCTAACAAGCGAGTAAATTATTCACACATGATAAAGAAAAATAAAACAAGAAATAAGAGAAGAAAGAATGGAAGAATACGGTTTTAACAAGAGATAACAAGCTAACTGATACGAACGGATAACGTAACACTGTAAATCGGTAATAATTGCTGAATAATAAAGCACATGTACTATTTTTATTCATATAGATATTGATATAATATAATATAGCATGTTGCAAGTTAAACATGCCTACATCCGATGTCGCAATAATGTCACGATGCAGCTACACGCACGCAGGACTGGACCTGGCTGAATAATGACGTGACGTGATGACTAGGCTGGACGATGACAACGACTGGGTCGTCCGGATCATCGGCGACGCGTGAGACTCCGGCAAGACGGCCGGGAAAACAAGAAAGTAAGAAAAGAAAAGGAAAGAAAGAAAGAAGAGAAGAAGAAGAAGAATGGGGTTGCTCGGCTCTGGGTTCTGAGGACAGAGGACAGAGGAAAAGACGACGGCGGTGATGGGCTGCTATCGACAATGAGGAACAGTGGGTTCTCTGGGGTTGCTGTTTGGGTCGTCGGGGGAGTCAGGGTTGATGGTGGTGAAGGAGGGTGTTGGGAGTTGGAGAGTGAGGTGAGGAGGTGATGGCGAGGTCTGTGGTGATGGGCGGTGAGGTTTCTGGGGTCGTGTCAAGACTGTGCAGGGATGGGGTCGTTGGGTGTAGGGCTCAGGAAAAGGGAGAAGATGGGAGGTTACGGAGGTGGTAACGAGGGCGAAGAGACGAGGGTGAGGTCAGGGTTCTTGGGTTGCAGGTGGTGTCGAGGTTTGGGTTGTGCAGGGGCTTGGGAGAGAGAAGGTGGTTGCGGAGGTGGTTGTGATGAGGATGACGGGGTGGTGGTGACGACGATGGGATGTCGGGGGCGAGGTGAGGGGCTACGGTTTGGGTTAGGTTTTCATCACGAGAGGGAGGAGGAAGGAGAGGAAAGAGAGAGGTGAAGGTAATTGTTAATTAATATATATATATATATATATATATGAGAATAGGAATTATTTCTTTAGTTTATATTATATATATATATATTATATAAACTGTATATATAACAGTTTTGATTATAAAATATTATATATATATTAGGTATAGACAGCTAATATCAAACTACTCCGAAAATTACCCGGGTCTCTTCTAAAAATCTAGTTTTAAAATATGGATAATATACGTATAAGTTAAAACTATAATGCAATACCCGGTTAATAAAAATGTATACCCCTAAGTACGGATCTATGTAAATATACGTAGCGATCCAAACGAGTTTGTTTTAACAATCTGGACATGAACACGATGTATAGATGCACACATATGATATGGGGTATGATAACATGCCATGTTAGATATTAAAATATATTATCCGGCTATTATTTGTATTATTAAAAGATATGCGAATACCAAATATATTATACATGTATATAGAATCTAGATGTGCATGGATCCTCTGTACTAGTAAATATATGATGAAATCTTAAATCATAATGGGTTTCAAGCATGTGGGCCGGGTCGGATACTAATCACAGTTACCAAAAGCACTATCCACACCCAAAAATAATAATAATAACAAGAAGTTGTCACAAGATTTGAAATACCCGAAAATAAAATATAGTATAAATGCACTAGGGTGTTACATTATACCCAACTACAAAAGAATTTCGTTCTTGAAATTCCCGGAATAAGAAAAGACAAGAAAACACGGATCTAAGAAAAGAAGTGTGGAAACTTCTGTCGGATCTCATCTTTACGTTCCCATGTAGATTCTCCGTGCGAACGATCCCTCATGAAACGAGTACTAGAGGGATAACCTTGTTCTTGAAGCCCTTGTCACGTCGATCTATAATCGCCATCGGTTGTTCTTAGTATGTTAAGTCCTCCCTTACTGTCACCTCCGAGTGATCTAGGACGTGCGTCTCATCTCGAACATACTTGCGGAGTTGAGATACATGAAACACATTATGAACACCCGCCAAGTATGGTGGTAACACCAATCGATAAGCTACCTCTCCAACACGCTCGATAATATCGAAAGGTCCCACGAATCGAAGACTAAGCTTGCCTCGACTACCAAATTGAATTACTCCTCTGGTCGGTGATATCTTCAAGAATACAAGATCACCAACTACGAACTCCAGAGGTCTTCATTCTGTATCAGCCCAACCTTTCTGTCGATCTTGTGCCACCTTTATATGATTTCGGATCACGTTGACTTTCTTTACTATTTGCACAATAATATCTGATCCCAATAATTTTCTTTCTCCAATATCGTCCTAACATACGGGCAAACGACACTTACGACCGTACAATGCTTCGAATGGAGCCATCTGTATAGTCGCCTAACAACTGTTATTATAGGAAAACTCTATCACGTGCAAATGATCCTCCCATGAACCCTTGAAGTCTAACATGCATGCTCTCAACATATCTTCAAGAGTTCGGATCGTTCTTTCTGACTGGCCATCAGTCTGAGGATGATAGGCCGTGCTGAATTTCAATCGAGTTCCCAAACTTTCTGTAGACTACTCCAAAGGTGCCATAAAAATCGGGTATCACGATCAGAAACGATACTCACAGGTACTCCAAGCAATCTCACAATCTCCTGCATGTATCGTTCTGCTAAAACTTCCGTCAACTGACCAACTCGAAATGGTATAAAATGAGCTGCCTTGGTCAATCGATCAACAGTGACCCAAACTGCGTTATTGTCCTTTGGATTTCATGGTAAAATTGTCACGAGACACATGGTTATATGTGTTGGGGTCGAAAATTACATCCTGGTTGACCATGTCAAAGTCAAAGTCAACCCCAAGCAAGCGGGTCCAAGGCCAGATCAAGTGGGCCCATGCCTAAGTCGAGCCCCGCGTCCGGCCTCCCTCATGACAAAATGAAATCATGTAATAAATAATTTTAATGTAATTTTTTTATGCATGGATGTAAGAAAGATGGGCATAAAGCCAAATTTTTGTAAAGCCCATGGCTCATGTGCAAAAAAAATGAGCACATGAGGCATGAGATGGGCAAAATGCCATTTTGTAATGCCCAAGGGGCTATATGTAAATTTGTAAGCCTATAATAGGCAACATGATGATGAAATAAAAAAAGAACTTTTACCTTCTAAAAAAACCAGGGTTTGTGCCTCCTTCTCCTTTCTCAAGGTTCTAAAACCTTCCCTCCTTTTTAAATTAAATCAAGAGTTTAACTCTTCTCTTTTCCAAAAAGAAATAGTTTTTCACTATAAAACCCTTGAAGGGGAGCTCAGATATTCAATCAGATCTCGAAAAGTGGAGACTTTTAAGTCTCATCCCCTTTTCTCCAAGATCCAGCCGATCAAGAGGAGGAAGAACGAGACCCATCTCCAAAAATCCAACTTTAGACAGATCCAAAGCTCAAAAGAAGCTCCAAGGCTAAAGAGAGAAGAGAAGGATCCCCTTTGATCACCTCTGAAAATCTTTGGGGAGTTCAACTCCAAGACCCAAATCCTCAAAAGAGTTTAACTTCTATTCCAGATCATTTAGGAGTTTAACTCCAAATCTAAATCTTTTGGAGTTTAACTCCACTCAAAATCCCTTGGGAGTTTAACTCCTAACCCAGGGGCTAAGCCTCTTTTTCTGCTGATGTTCCCAGCGGTCGCGTGCCGTGCACGTGACCCACGGGCGCCCAGCGGTCGTGTGCCACACACATGACCCGTGGGTGCCCAACGGTTGCGTGCATGGCACATGACCCGCGGGCGATAAAGCGCCCACATGCACTTCACGCGACTCGAGGGCGCTCAGCGCCCAGCGGTCGCGTGCAGCGCACATGACCCACGGGCGCATGCAAGGCATGTGGCCCGCGGGCGCTAAGCGCCCACGTGCGCCTCACACGACCCACGGGCGCTCAGCGCCCAGCGGTTGCGTGTAGCGCACGTGACCCGCTGGCACCCATCGGTCGCGTGCTGCACACGTGACCCGCTGGCACCCATCGGTCGCGTGCTGCACACATGACCCGCTGGCACCCATCGGTCGCGTGCCAGGCACATGACCCGTGGACGCCAAGCGCTTACGCGCCAGGCATGTGACCCGCGGGCGCCAGTGCCCACGTGCCAGGCACGTGACACGTGGGCACCCACATGCCATGCATGCGTCTTTAAGACGCTCCCCCCATTTTTATATGCACTCTAACGGGGCGCTGTCCCGCACCCCGCAAGGGGGCTGCTAGCCCCCTTAACCCCCATCCCTCTATCCGGGTAGCAGGACCCCCGTAAAAACTCTGCGAGCCCCTAATATATCCGATTCCCTTTCAAAACACAACAATACATATTGAGTTCGCATGACCTGTTTGACCCGTCAATCGGAGGTTCTCTCGCTCCAAAAGCGAGGGGTAATTAACGGCAGCTTAGTCCGCGGCTGCCGGAGATTCGGATCCCCACAATCAATAAATCCCAGCCAACCCTAGGCAGGGGGAATCTGTAATGCACCTGAAAAGCGCGCGCGTATTCCCATCTCAATGGGGTGACAAAAAACAACCTACAATATGTTCCCACTTCCATTAAGGAATTGAAAGTGGTTGCAATAAATCAGCTACTCTTTGATGTTCAACCTTGACTTGCTAACATACCAAGCACTTTGATACGTAGCGAGAAATCTCTCTTTTTATGCCTTCCCACCAGAAATGTTGTCGTAGATATCGTTACATCTTTGTGCCTCCCGGATGTACGGAATATGCGGAACTATGAGCCTCCTTCATGACTTCTTCACGAACATCTCCTTTAGGCATACATAAACGACTACCATATCGTTACGAACCATCTTCATGAATTAATAAGTCCATTCGAAGTCCCGCTTCTACTTGTTCTCGAAACTTCTGCAATCTTGGATTGTGCGACTGCACTGCTTTAATGTTATCGATAAAAATGACTGTACTTACAACTGCATCAACTGTCCCAAAGAATACGGCAGTACAATCTCCAACTTGAACCTTTGAAGATCAGCTATAATCTCCTTTTGTGCAGTCAACATCCGTATTGCTGGCAACCGACTTAGAGCATCCAGCACTACATTAACTTTCCCGGATGGTATTTTAGATCAGGATCATAGTCAGCCATCAGCTCCAACCATCTACGCTGCCTCATGTTGAACTCTTTCTGTATGAACACATACTTTAGGCTCTTGTGATCGGTAAATACTTCTATCCTTTCGCCCAATAAATAGTGTCTCCAAATTTTTAAAGAAAAGATCACTGCTGCTAGATCCAAATCATGAGTTGGGTAGTTCTTCTCGTGAGTCTTCAATTGTCTTGACGCATAAGCTATAACCTTCCCATTCTACATTAGAACACATCCCAAGTCTTTTCTAGATGCGTCGCTGTGAATAACCAACCCTCTGGAACCGTCTGGCACTGTCAGAATAGGAGCGGTGGTCAATCTTTGCTTCAACGCTTCAAAAGCTGAAGCACGTTTCTCCGTCTATACGAACGGTACCTCTTTTCATGTTAGCTTGGTCAATGGTTCTGCTATTCGAGCGAAGTTCTCCACAAACCTTCTATAACATCCGGCAAGCCCAAGAAAACTTCTGATCTCCCTTACATTCTTTGGAATTGGCCAATCATAAACTGCTGCAATCTTTTCAAGGTCAACAGCAATTCCATCTCCGGATACAACATGACCCAAAAACTTCACTTCTTCGATCCAAAACTCGCATTTTCTCATCTTAGCATATAACCTTTCTTGCATCAACGTTTGTAATGCGATCTTCAAGTGTTCTGCATGCTCTTCTTTGATCCTCGAATAGACCATAATATCATCGATAAACACCACTACGAATTGGTCCAAATACGGTGAAAAGATTCGGTTCATCAAGTCCATAAATATTGCCGGTGCGTTTGTAACTCCAAATGGCATCACTAAGTACTCGTAATGCCCATATCGAGTTCGGAACGCCGTCTTGCAAATATCTTCTGATTTCACTCGAACTTGATGATATCCGGATCGCAAATCCAACTTTTAGAATACCCTCGCGCCACTGAGTTGATCGAATAATTCGCCGATGCGAGGGATCGGGTACTTGTTCTTAATAGTTACCCGGTTTAATTCTCAATAATCGATGCACATCCTCCGCGTGCCATCTTTCTTTTTTATTACAAGAACTGGAGCTCCCCTTGGTGAATTGTTGTTGCGAATCTAACCCTTCTCTAGTAATTCAACAACCTATTTCTTTACTTCTTCTAGCTCCACCGGTACCATTGGATAATAGGCCTTTGAAATCGGCGCTACTCCAGGAATAAGATCAATTGCGAACTCCACATCTCGTTTTGGCGGTAAACCCGAGATGTTCTCGAACACATCCATAAACTCTCAAACTATTACTGGTGCTTCCTCCTTGTCTACTTCTATCAACAAAAGAACGACACTTGTCAGCCTAGCCCTAAATTTGACTGGCCTGAAAGATCTGCTAATTCCTTAAAATATAAACTCCGGATGTCCGGGAATCTGGAAAATCACTTTCTTTGCCCTACAATCGATTTGAGCATGGAAAGTGCCAAGAAAGTCCATTCCCAAGACAATATCATAGCTTCCAGTATCAATCACTAGGAAATCCGCGAATATCTCTTGTCCGCAAATAACAATCGAATAATCCTTGCACTCGCTACTAGATATAATCTTTCCATTCCCAGTGTGTATGTCCCAACTATTAGACAGGGCCATGTGTGGAATCGAATGTGCACCAATAAACTTGGACGACATAAAGCAATGGGATGCACCAGAATCAAATAATGCCAATGCGGGAAAATTATAAATGAGTAGAATACCTGAAACAACTTCGTCTGAAGCTTTGGCTTCCTCGGCAATCAAAGTAATGGCCCATGCTTGATTAGGCCCCTGAGTAACTTGCTTTTGTGGTGCTCTCAGAGCATCACCCTTCAACTGAACTCTTGATAGACAAGCATGCATTCGATGATCAGTAGCTCCGCAAATCAGACACATCCCAAGCCTCATCCGGCTCTCCCTCTGGAAATGTTTCGGTCGTTGGCGGTTGTCACAAAACACACTCCTTCTCTGATCGGATACAACGGGATTCTTCATACGTACAATGCCTCGTTGGTTCACCGGAATGCCTCTGCGTACAGGAACTCAGTTTGGCATAAACGCCGGCTTCCGCACCACAACTACTTGCTGTTGCGTATCTTTCGCTTTCACCAATAAACTCTACTGCTCCCTGGCTGCCTTGAGAACTTAGGAGAAGGTGGTCAATCCCAGAGATATGATATGTATCTGAATCTTCACATCCAAACTACGCATAAAGCTCCATGCCTTATTTGCCTCATTGGCAACCAAAGGCCCCGCAAATCGACTGAGCCGAGTCTACTCAGCCGCATGCGCATTAACGGATCCTCCATTATACTTCAGGCTAATAAACCTGTCTTCCATCTCTTCTCGAGCAGACTATGGAAAGAACTTCTCCAAGAAACTCCGCGAAAATGTTGCCCAACTGATCGGCTTGGTCAGACGGGTCTCCTATACGAGCCACCACTCGCGAGCGTAATCTACTAACTGGATGCGTACTACATCCACTCTTTTCTCATCTGGAATCTACGCGACGACGAGCAGATTTTCTGTATCAACTAGCCATTGCTACGCTAGCAATAGCTTCTCCAATCCTGTAAATGTGGACGGACCGAGCTCTCTAAAGTCCGCCATGGTGCCCTCACGCTGTGCTGGCCTGGGTGCTACTGCGACTACGGACTGCTAGACTGTCCGCAGACCCTCCTGGAAAGCCTTGGCCTGCCGCTGATTCAGCTCAGTTTGCCGCTTCTGGTTTTCTAGCATACTACGTATAGCTCAGTTTATCCGCCATGATTGTGAAGCCAAGGCACTGAAGAGAATTAGCAACGGTAAACATGATTCAATAAATAAGATGGTTATAGATTCAAGACTGGCAAGATAGTAATGTGGCAGGATATGTTCCTAATTCAGGGTTTTCTGGTTAGTGTATTGGGTTTAATACCAAACTATAAAAGAACCAAACTCGATTAACTCTAAATCCTAGGGCTCTGATACCAAACAAACCCTGTCACGCTCCGCTTCCCAAGACATGTAAACTACGGCAGGTGACAGAGCCAAACATGCTACCTGTGGCTAGGAATCATCCCTCCACAGCCACATTACGGCTGTTTATAGGATATCAAGAACAGTAAAGTATAAAACTATCTAATACATGTCCATCTGCCACAGTAAATAGAGTCGAGAAAATGCATAAGCAGAAACGAATCAAGCTCTAATAAACAACATTTGAAACATGTCCCAATATGGGTTCACATAAAAAAAATAAAACTGTAGAAAATAAACTAAACTAAACATCTCTAAATAACATATGTTTAATTCCTCACTGCTCAGGTTGGTTGCTAAAATTCTCCTTTTTAGCCTGCGATAAAGGTAGAGAAACTGGTCCATGCAAAACCTAGACGTCGGTGTGTCATAATATCAAAATAACAGTGATAAACCAGGATATAACGATATAAGTAAACATGAATATAAATAAATAACACAGATATGAAATAGTGAGGTATGTGTATGTATGGGGGGGTGATGCGTATTCTAAAACTGTGATTCTAGGTTATCTATTCTAAAAGTCATTAAAATCAATTAATGTAATTCTCATCGTAACCCAACAGTATATATCACGTTCATTCTCTACGGGACCCCGGTAACAGTATTTATTCCGTAACGCCCGAAAAAACGGTAAATAAGTAATTATTCCGTAACAAATAATGATTATTCCGTAACGTCCGGAAAAACGGCAAATAAGTAATTATTCCGTAGCGCCCGGAAAAACGGCAAACAAGTAATTATTCCATAGCGCCCGGAAAAACGACAAATATGCAATTATTCCGTAACGCCCGAAAAAACGGAAAACAAGTAATAATATCCTATTGAGTTACGTTTCGGTTACATTCTTGATTTCCCCCTTTCCCCCAGGTTTGTGTTCAAGTCAGGTATTGCCAATATGATCTAATGCCAACACAGGATCAAGTATGTACAGTTCTCGTCTATGCAGTCAAAAGGTCACGTTCGTCAGGACAACACGTCAATATTGTTGGCATTAGTAACAAGATCCAAGTAACAAGTCAAATAGTGTTCGTGCACATGTCATGTGATGCATATGTATCAAATAGATGCCAAATGTGAAACTGTAATCGATATCGGAACACGGTAAACAAAATTGATACCAGGATGCATATGTACCATTATATCCATTACCAAGTATGATGCAAACTAGATAGCATGTTGTACTAATATAGTAGTATAATGATATCGTGATATTCCGGCATGCAACTAGGTAATCTATTATCGGTACGGATATGAACGGAGAACGTAACACTGTAAATCGGTAATAATTATTGAATAATAAAGCACATGTACTATTTTTATTCATATAGATATTGATATAATATAATATAGTATGTTGCAAGTTAAACTTGCCTGATCAGATCTCACGACGGGATACGGATGCTACGTCCGATGTCGGAATAACGCCACGATGCAGCTACGCGCGCACAGGACTGGACCTGGCTGAGCAATGACGTGACGTGATGTCTAGGCTGGACAATGACGACGACTGGGTCATCCGGATCGTCGGCGATGCGTGCGGCTCTGGTGAGACAACCGTGAAAACAAGAAAGAAAGAAAAGGAAAGAAAGAAAGAAGAGAAGAAGAAGAATTGGATTGCTCGGCTCTGGGTTCTAGGGACAGAGGAAAAGACGACGGTGATGATGGGTTGCTATCGACGACGAGGGGCAGTGGGTTCTCTAGGATTGCCGTTTGGGTCGTCGGGGTTGATGGTGGTGATGGAAGGTGTCGGGAGTTGGAGAGGGGGGTGAGGAGGTGACAATGAGGTCTATGGTGATCAGCGGTGAGGTTTCTGGGGTCGCGTCGGGGCTATGCAGGGATGGGGTCATCGGGTGCAGGGCTCGGGAAGAGGGAGAAGATGGGAGGTTATGGAGGTGGTAATGAGGGCGAGGAGATGAGGGTGAGGTCGGGGTTCTTGGGTTACAGGTAGAATCAAGGTTTGAGCTGTGTAGGGGCTTGGCAAAGAGGAGGCGGTTGTGATGAGGATGACGGGATGGTGGTGACGACGATGAGTGGTCGGCAGCGAGGTGAGGGGCTAGGGTTTGGGTTAGGTTTTCGTCGCGAGAGGGAGGAGGAAAGAGAGGGGTGAGGGTAATTGTTAATATATATATATATATATAAAGAGAGAGAGAGAGAGATACGGGAGATAGAGAGAGAGAATATGAATTATTTATTTAGTTAATATTATATATATATATATATATATATATATATATATTATATAAACTGTATATATAATAGTTTTGATTATAAAATATTATATATATATATATATATTAAGTTTAGACAGCTAATATCAAACTGTTCCGAAAATTATCCGGGTCTCTTCTAAAAATCTAGTTTTAAAATATGGATAATATACGTATAAGTTAAAACTATAATGCAATACCCGGTTAATAAAAATGCATACCCCCAAGTACGGATCTACGTAAATATACGTAGCGATCCAAACGAGTCTGTTTTAATAATCTTGACATGAACACGATATATGGATGTGCACATATGATTTGGGGTATGATAACATGCCATGCTAGATATTAAAATATATTATCCGCCTATTATTTGTGTTATTAAAAGATATGCGGATACCAAATATATTATACATGTATATAGAATCTAGATGTGTATGGATTCTCTGTACTAGTAAATATATGACAAAATCTTAAACCATAATGGGTTTCAAGCATGTGGGTCGAGTCGGATACTAACCAAAGTTACCAAAAGCATTATCCACACCCAAAAACAATAATAAAAACAAGAAGTTGTCACAAGATTTGAAATACCCCAAAATAAAATATAGTATAAATGCACTAGGGTGTTACACTAACTACTTGGTTCTCACCTAGGTAAAAGACTCTATTGAGTATTGTTCACACCATAATATTGTATTATTATATTCCCCATTCTTATTCTTTTTATAAATAAAACAGGTGCTTTTGACGCATGTCTGCTACATATTACAGGTTACAGGTTCTTGGATCTAAAACAGTAAAAAAGATAAAAGATGATGTAAAAGTGAGACTTTGACCAATAAACAGAAGGATCTTGATGAAGCCCACACAAAGATCAGTTTACAAAGTACAAAGGCAACGCAAGGTCCAAGATTTTTTCTCGAAGCAACGGTAAAAATCCACTACAATGTTCACTGGAGATCTGGAGAAGACCTAGAAGAAAAATTAAGAAAAGAACCAAATAAATAAGAAGCCCAGAAAGCCCAAAGCCAGAATATAAATTTTCAGGGACAGATCTTGTCAATGAGCCGCGGAACCGCGGCCCAACCCTGCTGGGGCCGCGGATCCGCGGCCGTCTAGAGCCCAGAGAAAATGATTTTTTTACCATAATACAGTGGCGGTGCGCATGAGTTGACCGGGTCTTTTCTTAGGGGGTATTTTTGTAAAATCAGATGTGCGAGTCAATTGTAACCTAGGGTTTCTATGTCCTATAAATAGGATCCCAAATACCTCTTTTAAGGTATGCCTCTTTTCATTTCACAAATTCAGATCTGTACTGCGTTGATGTTTGGAAAGAGCCATCAATAAAAATTAGTAAGTTACTTTTATTTCTTTGCTTTAGTTCTCTTTTAATTTAGAATGTCTTTTAATCCCCTAATGAGCGGGTAGTCTCCTCGCTTGTTAGGGTTAGCCTTAGCGAAAGGTTTGAGAGATAAGATCTCTCACCCCTTTCTTGCCCCTTCACACTTAAGAATTAGAACTCCATGCATACACGCACACACCGCTCCCTACGGCACCTTACCCCTCAAGGTAACGATGATACCGTAGTATAAAGGACCGGTTGCGCATGTTTTCCATGGAGGTTTGGGTAAGGATCGATAAAGGAAGGACAAGAACCTAGAGGAAGAAACATCTTCCCAAAAGATTCTAATCCACTTTATTGATAATTACCATAACATCTAATTGATCTAAAATAGGGTATTGAAAGCGGTGAGGAAACTTTTGATCTCTCAACTTCCCCTAAGCCTAACCCTAGCAAGACTTAGATCTAGATAATTTTAGTATAACTTAATTTGGTAGTTTTTTGATTTAATAAATCAATCCGAACATTCATCGGAATTAACTCGTTAGCGCGACTAGGAAAACACAAAATCCCTATGGACCGACCCGTACTCACCGGCTAGCTACAAGCGACGCCGTTCTTGATTGCGGTACATATATTTTTGATCTATAAAATTCATTAAATCAAATTGCGTCGTTGCCGGGGATGGCGTAATATTTCCTTTTTGCAATTTTGGATTAATCAAAATTAAAAAAATCATAAAAATCTGAAAAATAAAAAAATATAAAAATATATCATCTGTTATTTTTGGGAAAGGTATTTTTGTGTGAATTTTGCAGGATCTACGAACAAATTCGGATCTGGAAATCTACAGAGATCAAAATAACAAATATCAAATCCGAACAAACAGAAGATCACAACAACCGAGGAACAGAAGAAATTTGGAGGACCGAGTCTACAAGTCAACCACGGAGTTCTGGTGAAAAAAAATTTGTTGAACCATCCAACCGTCCGCGGAACCGCCGTGCGACCCCCATTTTGGCCGCGGAACCGCCGCGGTCTGGTCGATTCAGGGCTTGAAAAAAAAACTTTATAAGTCTTCTGATCTCCTCCTCTACAAATCTCGATATATCTTCTGTAAAATCTCCTGCAAGATTCTTTGCACTTAAAAAATCTTCCCCCTTCCAATAACAAATCTTGTGCAGGATTCTTTGCGCCGCGCATAAAATAAAAAGATTTGATTGCAAGTGATTTACTGTTTTGCATATCTTTAATCGGACTTTAAGGAGCTTTTGACCAATTCAGATTGGGTGGGGATTTCATCACCCTTCCCAGGACTCCAGAAATCACATAAGGCATTTGCATTGACCAATCTTTAATTAAAAAATACTGGACTCATTCCTAAGGACTTCGAGCTCAATAGGACAGAGAACTAGTTATAGGCATCAGCCGTTAATTCTAACCTGACTTTGCGGTGTCTAGGTAAGTATGTCCAAGGCGAGTGGTTACTTAATTAGGACCGCTACTTGTAGCGGGGAGCCTCCCACTCACCTGGCACTTACCTGGCCGCAATTGGCGGTGAAGAGGCGGTTTGGGATCCTATTTCTAGCCCTTTGGAACAGTTAGGAGCTGTCTAGCTGACCTAGGTGACCCAAGATCTAGGCCTGATTGTGCATTTGTGGTTAATTGAAAGTGTGTCTAAGCCCTTTATCGAAAATTTTTGCAAAACGTTCCAAATAAAAAAAAAGAAAAAAGGAAAATTTTTATAAAATCTTACAAAATTTTTGTCGCTAAGAAATCCTTGCACCACCTTCTTTCTTTCTTTTCCCCTTTTTTCTATCATGGGTACCCCAAATCATAAATCACTTGCCGAACTTTGGTATCCCGAACCTAACTTTGCCTCGTACGTCAATTGTTTCGGTCAATTTAAAGAAAATCTCTCCATGCCAAAAATTTCTTTGAAAGATCAAATAGAAGCGTCTAGGAGAAACAGCTCGACTTTGCAACCCACTTTGTGTCAACCATGTCAACCTTCACCACCTTCGTGCATTGATACCACTTTTTCGAGTCCTGTTGTAACTCCTAAGCCGATGTCCATTGCTGAGCATATTGCTCAATCTCGTAGCCGATCTTTCACTCCTCTTCACACATCTAGTTCTATGGGTCAACAAGTCCATTCACCTTTTTATCCAACTGTTGACCTTACTCCTGTCCAACTATCCAATTCCTACCAGTCCTACCCGACCTTCCCACCTTCACTAGATATTGCATCTACACAGCCATTTGGGAGTTTCACGTATCCAAACAGTTTTGAATCTTTTACCGAAACTCCTCCACAACCCATGTCTAGTTTGGAACAGTCGTTGGAGGCGTACATTGCAGCAACAAATAAAATGATTGGGAATATGGATACGTCCATTGCCGCCCTTATGCAACCTACTGAACCGGTAGCTAGTTTCCAACTAGTTTCAAATTTTTCAATGTATAAGGAGGCGGTTGGACAGAGTGAGAATTTGAGAGGAGCGAGTGAGTTCTACACTTTCCCAAATCAAACCTACCCATACCCAATTGAAACCCACAACTCCGGTTTTCCTTCGATTGTCCCAAATGATTCACAAGTTGAAAATAAAAACGAGTTGTGTGACTATATAGTGCTTGATTTGCCAAATTGTGAAGAACCCCTTTCGAGTGAAACCACACATAATCCTTTCGATCTTTACACCTCCAATCTAGAACCTGAATTGATAAAAATCCATGCTTTTGATGAGGTGTCAGAAAACATTGATTTTCACTTGATTGAGGATATAGACGCCAGGAATATTTCGGATGATGAACCTGTCGATTTGTTTGAAATTTTATGTCCAATTCATCATCCCGAGTCATTAGATGGTTCTCCCGAACTTCATAGGCGTCTTGATTTTGATAATAATGGCATGGATGAGATAAATATTGAGGAGAATTATGAAGATAGTATTGAGGAGAGTAGTGAGGATAATATTGAGGTTGAACCATTTTTGTTTGATGTGTCGGATTTTCCAATTCATCCTCTTGAACGTTTAACTAAATCACCCTCCCTCCTTTCCATCGTTCCGACCACGCACAAGATCACGCTTGACGACTGTGAGCTTGAAAACTTTTACTTTGAATCTGACACAGTTCTCACAGCCGATAACACGTACGAGTGTTTCACTTTTCCGGACGATGTTGATGACTCACCGCCCGAGTTTGAGTCCTTTACATTTTCAGATGAGTTAGTTGAACCATCAAACTCGGTTGCTTACAGTCTTTTCGAACCATTGTTGGAATCTTTCCAGTTCGAGACAGTTTACTACGATGAGAATGAGACTATCCTTAATTCACTCCCTTTCGTCCTTCCTATCGTTCCGACCTTACAAGAGACCGTTACGCTTTCATCTCCAATACCAAGTTCGGCGTACTCATGCTTTCTTGCGAATCTTAAGGGATTTAACCCCATTTTTCGATGGGTTGATAGGTTAGCACAATCGCTTTTAACACATCGGTCATCACAAATTGCGCTAATTTATTCATTCGATTTACACCCTCAAGATCATGCTACCCTTCTTTCTCTTTTCCGCCCTTCTTCTCCTCCACCGAGACCATATTCTACCCTTCTTCCCACACGGTCTCTAGTGCTTCTCATCTCTTTTCTTTCCACTCCATTCTTTCACCAACTCGGCCATTACCACGATAAGATTTTTGAATGGTTGGTGCTAACCTTTGGCTTATGTAAGGCCAAGCTTAAGTTTGGGGGGAACCTGTTGTATATATGTAAATATATTTTTGTTTTCTTTTTTTATAAAAAAAATTCAAAACATTAAAAAATATAAATTTTTTTATAAATAAATAAATAGGGGAGTGCCAGCATTTTGACCCTCTTGGTGTAGCATGACAGCGAGGACACTGTCAAGTTTAAGTTTGGGGGTATGCTCGGTACGTCTTCTTCCTTCGCATTCATGTGTATATTCTTGCATTTGCATATTTATTTGAAAACCCATAAAAATTGAAAAATTTCAAAAATAATAAAAATTATTGTATTCAATTTTGGCTTATTTGACTAGAGTTTGACAGATAGGTTAACTAGTTAGGAACAACTAGATCTTTGACATAGTAAATTAAAAACCCTAAAGATAACCTTTCTTAAAGTTTAGCGGTAGAAAATATATGTCTTTGTAGTTTATTTAGAAATAGGCAAATTTTGAGTTCACTTCTTGGTCTAAGTCGAAACAAAGGAAAAGTATTGATATTCTTATTAGAGTATAAGTTTGAAAAATAGTTCCTAGTTTAAGTCTAGATTATGAAAATGTATATCTTACAATTTGCACAATCACGCACCTTGAAACTTGGAATAGTAGAGGAGACCTTGAAATGCTCTTGTCTGAAGTCCTTAGCACGAAGAGAATGAAATAAAAAAAATACAAGTGTGAATAAAGAATAAAAAAAATGAACACTGGTTTTTGTGATTACGTAAGGCTGCAAAAATAGAAAAATATTTAGCGAGGGTGCTTCATCACCTAGTGCCTTAGACCAACTGGTTTGGGAGTCACTGCTAAAAGCCTTGGGTGTTACAAGACTAGGAATTACGCTTTAAAGTGCAAACATATCTTGTAATCGGTTGTTGGTACCTCAAGAAGTATTAACGGTCGCATGAAGGATGTGTAAGCAAAATTCAATTAAAAATTCACCTACTAATAAGTACTTTGGACAACGGACAAGGATATGATTGCTTGATTTGAATTTCCAAGTGTAGGGGTGATTTATACACACACGTGGGGATATATGATTGGAGTTTAGATGAGAGAAAGGAGTAAAGAATAGAACTTGTATCTTTAGTAGAGTTGATAGAAATTCCTAAGTGGAGATGGAACCCTAGAAGGAAAACTTAAGAGATGCCGAAAGCTAAGTAAGTCTACAGAATATATATAATCTTAAGTTAAATGATGAGAAAGTGTGAAGAATATGGGTGGATGATTTATGAGTCGACGATAATAGAATTCCTTGTTAGAAAACCTAATTGGAGAATTAAAGTTAATGGGCCGAATTGATAGGATTTTGTGGGTAGTATCCGCTGAAAACCCTCAGGAGACAACACTCCTCCAACTAGGGACACCTAGAGGTTTAACGGCTTGTTGCACGTGCTCAGTGCAATCGCGTTTCCCTGCGAAAGTGCGGTTAGGTTTTTGTAGAGAATAAAAATAAGTTTGCTCGAGAACGAGCAAAAGATAAGTTTGGGGGTATTTGTTCATACCATAATATTGTATTATTATATTCCCCATTCTTATTCTTTTTACAAATAAAACAGATGCTTTTGACGCATGTCTGCTACACATTACAGGTTACTGGTTCTTGGATTTAAAACAGTAAAAAAGATAAAAGATGATGTAAAAGTGAGACTTTGACCAATAAACAGAAGGATCTTGATGAAGCCCACACAAAGATCAGTTTACAAAGTACAAAGGCAATGCAAGATCCAAGATTTTGTCTTGAAGCAACGGTAAAAGTCTGTTACAATGTTCACTGGAGATCTGGAGAAGACCTAGAAGACAAATTAAGAAAAGAACCAAATAAATAAGAAGCCCAGAAAGCCCAAAGCCAGAATATAAATTTTCAAGGACTGATCTTGTCAATGGGCCGCGGAACAGCGGCCCAACCCTGCTGGGGCCGCGGATCCGCGGCCGTCTAGAGCCCGGAGAAAATGATTTTTTTACCAAAATACAGTGGCGGTGCGCGTGAGTTGACTAGGTCTTTTCTTAGGGGGTATTTTTGTAAAATCAGATGTGCAAGTCAATTGTAACCTAGGGTTTCTATGACCTATAAATAGGATCCCAAATACCTCTTTTGCGGTATGCCTCTTTTCATTTCACAAATTCAGATCTGTACTGCGTTGATATTTGGAAAGAGCCATCAATAAAAATTAGTAAGTTACTTTTATTTCTTTGCTTTAGTTCTCTTTTAATTTAGAATGTCTTTTAATCCCCTAATGAGCGAGTAGTCTCCTCGCTTGTTAGGGTTAGCCTTAGCGAAAGGTTTGAGAGATGAGATCTCTCACCCCTTTCTTGCCCCTTCACACTTAAGAATTAGAACTCCATGCATACACGCACACACCGCTTCCTGCGGCACCTTACCCCTCGAGGTAACGGTGATACCGTAGTATAAAGGACCGGTTGCGCATGTTTTCCATGGAGGTTAGGGTAAGGATCGATAAAGGAAGGACAAGAACTTAGAGGAAGAAACATCTTCCCAAAAGATTCTAATCCACTTTATTGATAATTACCATAACATCTAATTGATCTAAAATAGGGTATTGAAAGCGGTGAGGAAACCTTTGATCTCTCAACTTCCCCTAAGCCTAACCCTAGCAAGACTTAGATCTAGATAATTTTAGTATAACTTAATTTGGTAGTTTTTTGATTTAATAAATCAATTCGAACATTCATCGGAATTAACTCGTTAGCGCGACTAGGAAAACACAAAATCCCTATGGACCGACCCGTACTCACCGGCTAGCTACAAGCGACGCCGTTCTTGATTGCGGTACATATATTTTTGATCTATAAAATTCATTAAATCAAGTATCATGACTTGAAAATAAGGTTTAGAAGAAAAGAAAAATAGAACAATAAAAGAAAACCAACAACTACTTTAACAAACAAGTAATAAAAATTACACTAGGAATTAAAATACAGTGTAAGAAAATAAAAATACAAAATATAAAAAAAACCTCATCTTCATTAATCTTCCACTCAAAAGCTCTCACTATATTTTCATGGAGAATAGATGAAGAAGAAGAAGAAAACTACACTAAACTATACTAATCCTCAGGAAAGAAAAGCATCCATGCTTTCTCAAATCTGGAGTATATATAAGCAGAGAAGTGAAATCCTAGGGCCATATTCTGAGGCCATATATAATTACAAAACTACCCCCAAAATTTGGTCGTGAGACACTCAGGTACGACCGTGGATCCGTCGCCAATAGGGGATGAATTTCGTGCTTCCTCGGTCTTCTAGTGGAATTGACGTCCCGTTTTTTTGTGCTTCTTCATGTTACTTTGTTCTTCTGTTTGACAGGTTCAAAATTGCAAAATGGTTCCAAAATATTCTCAGATTTTTAATGGTCTAAAATGGAAACAATATTGGATTTTATGCCTTATTCTCCCTCGAGCTCCACGTTGCATCTTGTTTTTTGTACTGCCTCCCTCGTGTTTTGTGCTTGTCCGAGACACGAATGACCGTTGTATTCTTCTTGTCTCTTTAACTGGTAGACAACACTTGACAGTTGTGAATGACCGGAATCCGGATTTTATCTGTTTTTGGCTGTTGTTCTGAACTTTGTCATGACTGTAGAGATTTTGCGTGATTTGAGTTAGTCTGAACTGAGAACCTGTAATCTGAAATTATATAGCAAACACGGATCAAAAGCACCTACCTATATACAAATGGGGATAAGAATGAGTGGTATTAAACACAATATTTTGGTGTGAACAATGCCGCATTCTTCGCCAAATGTATCGCACTTTGGCCGTCGCTCCACAAAGTATTGAAGTCTTGTTTTTTTCCTAATTCTTTAAGTAGCCTTAGCAACCATATCATCTCCTTGCTGGATTCCGTGATCACCACGTATTCAGCTTTCGTAGTCGACAATACCACCACCTTTTGCAATTGAGTGACCCAACTCACCGCTGTTCCCCCAACCATGAATATGTATCCCGTCATTCTCTTCCCACTATCTCGATCTCCCAATTTGTCCGTATCAACGTAACCTTACATCTTTAGAGGGTCACCCCCGAAACATAAACAGTGACTTGATGTCCCCTTAGATAGCTCAACATCCACTTCACCGCATTCTAATGCTCCTTCCTTAGATTTTGCATATACCTATTAACAACTCCCACTGCATGTGCAATATCTGGTCTCTTACTCACCATTGCATACATCAAACTCCATACTGCAAATCATAAGGCATGCTTGCCATCTTATCTTTCTGCTCTGGGTTGTCGGGCATAACTCCTTGCTGAGTTTAAAATGCTTCACTAAGGGCGTACTCACCGGCTTTGACTTGCTCATATTGAACTGCTTCAAAACCTTCTTGATATAGTCCCTTTGCGATAACCACAGCTTGCACTGCTTCTTATCTCTCATGATCTTCATGTCCACAATTTGCTTTGCCGCTCTCAAATCCTTCATAAAGAATTTTTCGGCCATCATCTTCTTCAAATTTTGAATTTTCTTGAAATTCGAACCCGCTACCAGCATGTCATCCACATACAGTGATAGAATGATGTGTCCTCCGTCCTTAAAAGTCTGAACGTACACGCTTTGATCTGATTCACAGCGTACAAATCCTGTCTTCAACATAAATTGATCGAATTTGAGAGACCACTGCCTTGGAGCTTGCTTGAGGCCATACATGTTTTTTCGCAGTTTACATACCATATTCTCTTTTCACTTCACCTCGTATCCCAGTAGCTGTATCATATAGATCTCCTCCTCCATGTGTCCATGAAGAAATGCAGTCTTGACATCCAGGTGCTCTAAGGGCAAATCCTCCACCACCACGATACTAAGAATTACCCGAATAGATGTCATCTTCACTACTGGGAAAAATATTTTTTGATAGTCAATACCTTGCTTTTGCGCATAACTCTTGACTACCAAGAGAGCCTTGTACCTCTTCACACCATCAACCTCACCTTTAATCATGTGCATCCACCTATTAAGCAACGTTTTTCGACCTTTGGGTAACTTCACTAGATCTCACTTACGGTTCTTCTTCAAAGAATCCATCTCCTCATCCATAGCTCGCTCCCACTGCTTGCTAGCACTATCGCTTGTTGCTTCTTCAAGGGATTCAGGCTCTCCCGAATCTCTGTACAATATGAAGTCGGTCATAAGTCTTTCAGGTTGCCGCCTATCTCTCGTAGATCTCCTCAGAACTGATACATCTGGTTGCTGAATATGATCACCATCATGTTCTTGAACCTGATCCTATATTATAGCTTCCTCTACGTTTTGATCTCCACATGTAGGTACTGAATGCTTTCTTGAGTTCCGTCCAACTCGATGAACTCCGATATCGCACTATCCTTAGCTTGCTTTTCTTCTTTGTGTAGTTGCTGCTCATCAAAGACAACGTTCCAGCTTCGTATTAGATTCTTGCTTGTGTAATCCCACAGCCTACATCCGAACTCGTTTCTACCATACCTGATGAAAGCACACTTCCTAAATTTAGAGTCAAGCTTACTCCTTTCTACCTTATCAACCAAAGAATATGCAATACTAATATGCAAACAACCAAAAATCAAAAACACGCACAATTTTATTGCTTTTTGCGGCGCTGCTATTTATTTGCAAAGAAACCTGCAGCAAATTGTTAATTGGAGCAGATTTAGGAAGAGATAAGAAAGTGTAGAGGATTACCAGAAATTTTGGAACAGTGATTTGATGGAATAAACTTTTCAACTCAAATTTCAAAATACGAACAATTTGCGCACTATCCCCGGCAACGGCGCCATTTGATTGAATACGATTTCGGATTGTGTAATATGAAAATTTGTATAGAAATCACAACCAAAAATATTTTGACCGCAATCAATAACGGTGTCGAATGTAGCGCGTTAGTAAGTGCGGATCGTCCACAGGGAAAGTGTAATCGTTCGTGTTTCGAATTAGATGAGTTCAAACTTTAAAGAAAAGAAAACAAACAATTCATGATTTGTAAATTGAAGTTCAAGAATTAGAAAAATCTAGTCTAAATCAAGAAACGATAAAATCAAGAATTGAGAATTTGTGATGATTTCCAAACCAACAATCAAGATTCGAAGTGTGGCTCGTAGGAGTAGATCGGATCCATAGATGTGATGATATCTAATGATTTCATATTCTTATCCATTAACGAATTGATACTAGATCGATGACGATTTATCGAGGTTAAGGATCTTGCGAAGAAGCTAGGGTTTCCTCATCTTATCCTTTGTCCTTTCGATGAATCTCATTCACAAACTAGCTTCAAGTAAATCTAATGATCGATCGTTGATCTCTAGTTTCGAGCGAACACAATCAAGAAAGCATTGTCTCGAAACTAGGTCATCGATCATTCGATTTACAAGAATTTACAAACGTTATAGGATTTAAGAATTGTAAAAGAATCTAAATCATCATCATTCTATCGATCGTCTCAACTCCTTTACGAGCGGAGTTTTACTCAAACATCATCATAAGCAAACATTCAAGAATCTAGATTGAATCATAATGCTTGAATTCAAAAGATAAGCAAGATAAAAGAATTGGTACCTTTATTATATCAACAATTAGTTACAACTCTCAAGAACTACAAGAGGAAGGAACTTTGATTGTTGAATTTGGCGTCGCTCGGCTTCTTGAGTCGCGGATCGGCTTGGATCACTTGCTCGGATAAAGATCAGCTTCGCTCTCTAAAGGATCTAGGCTTCTTGCTTTGATTGAACTCGGAATTCTTGATCTTGGATTGGAGTTGGAATTAGGGTTAAGGTTTTGAAGCACAAGTTGTGTCACTCAACTTGTGGGTGGAAGATGATAGAATGAACAACCTTCAACCTTAGATCTAGGCTCCCTTTTATAAGCTTTCATAACCCTAGATCTAGGATTCAAAATTTGAATTTCCCTCCAAAAGTTTGTTAGCTAGAGAGGCTTCTAGAAGTAGTTAGTTGGAGGGAGCTTCTAGAACTAGGTTGTTAGTTGGCTTGCTTTGGAAGTTTGGAGGTTAATTAGCTTAATCATGATTTGCTTGATTTAATGATCCTTGCTGATCTGGCAGAAGCTTCGAGAGTTATCTGGAATTTGACATAGCTTGCTGAGATGTATGCACTGAGATAAGCATAATAGAGCAAAGAAATGCTGACGTCATCACATTATGGCCGCGGATCCGCCGCGCCAATGGGGTTCGGGCCGCGGATCCGCGGCCTAATAGTAGCTTCAGTGCATGAATTTATGTGCTCTTCTTTTCTTTGACTTAAGGAATATTCTCTGATATGTTGAATTGTGTAATTCCCTCTGTATTAATGCCAGATCAAACATCTTAGACTTGGCGTAATTTTGATCAGCACTTTTGACAATTTGGCTCAATTTCTGGAATTTCCTGCACAGACTTCAAAACAAGTGTTGCACTACACAAGAATGATGCGATGCCATGATAAACAGTCAATTTCCCTAAAAATGCCGGTTTTAGTATACAGTACAAGTAATCTGGTATTTTAGGGATGTTTTGTTAATATGTGTAATATGCAAACCGAACACCTCTAGATGAATGCAAAAGATAGGGAAATTGACGTGTTAAAAATACATTATTTTCGACTGATCAAATACAATCAAATACTTTTAGGTGCGTGTAATTAACCGGTTTACCTGACCAAATTTCTTCTGGAATGTCTCCATCAAGCGCACTTGTCGGGCTTCTATTGATTAAGTACACAGCAGCATCGACAGCTGCTGCCCATAAGAACTTTGGCACATCCGCATCCAAGGTCATGCTCCGCACTCGCTCTAGGATCGTCCTGTTCATCCTTTCAGCGATGCTATTCTGTTGCGGCGTCTTCGGTACCGTTTTCAACCAACGAATACATTTTTTGAGAGCAAAACGCTTCAAACTCTTGTGTGCAGTATTCCCCTCCATTACCGGACTTAAGGCTTTTAGCTTAGCCTCTGTTTGGTACTCAATCTGCGCAATCTAGTATTTGAAAATACCAAACACATCGGATTTCTTCTTTGTAACGACTCTAAAATCTTTGTACGGAATTTTTTTTGTTAATATACAAGAAATGAGTTTTACAGCCTGAGTTTGAGTTATAAGTCACTTTTGTTAAATAACAGAAAGAAACAACTTTTAGCTCACTGGTAAAGCACCTGCACTGCTGTGACGTGGTTTGTGTGTTCGATTCCTTTCAGACACAATTATTTTTTTCTGAATTTTTCTTTTTAATGTTTAGAAGCCCAAAAGATTGCACGTGTAATATACAGGGAAATGAAAAGTCAGAAAAATCAAACATGTAGAAAATGAAATAAACAGGGATTTAATCAGCTGACATGAATCTCTAGGCCAGAAGCCCTAAATTGACCGGCCAAAAAAACTGGCACCGACGGTCAGGATTACTCCAATGAGCCCCGGGCTTTGCACATACATCTCTTCAGCTACCCCTAACTCCCCTGTGCTTTTGATTTCCCTGCAATTAAACAGAGACCCTTCATTTCATAATTAAATATCATTGTTTAATCCACCATTTTAATTCCAAAACCCAAATTCTCCACTATAAATACCATCTTCTACTTTGGCTCAGCACCATTTTGAAAATTATAACAAAATTCTCTCAAAAATTTTCTAAGTACAAGTGGAGTAAAGAGGAGTTAGCGAGCAAGCAACTTCCAGCCAAAATTGAAGCAACATCCGGAGCTCCCGCGATGCTACGACGACACACTTCCTTTCCTAACCCTCTCATTGAAACTCCTAAACCGTAAGTCCCTCCCAAACCCTCTTTCTCTTCATTGAATTTCAACTTTAATCTTATGTCGGTAAAAGTGGAGTTATTACCAATATCTTTTTCTAAATCCTAGAAAACTCCTTCTTCTTAATATTTTGTTCAATCTAATTTTTACACAATACTTGTAACCCTAAATATTAATGTTTAGAATCAAGTTAACCAAGAATCTCATTTGAAACATTCATACTTGAACTTTTTCATTAAAATACCATGAACTTTGATATCACTTCTTTTAGTTTTGTTTAAACTATACTTTTAGGAAAAACTTCATGGGGTAATGACCTACCACTCACGTACACTCTTGTTTCATAGCACGATACCTATTTGGTATGAATATTTATTATGAAGATAATCTTACAATAAAATACCACCTACTTTAAAACCGGATTTCTTTTTAAGCGGTATTTCATTTCCTTTGCGATTATACCTCTACAACCCTCGTTGGGGGACCCGCTAATAGATGGTGTGGGTTATCGCACATCCTGGAAATAGTAGAGCGAAATGCAGACTTTCTCACGGAGCATTCGATCTCGAAATGATTTAAATATGGTTTATAAGACAAACGAATTTTTTTAATTAAAAATTAATTTTTAAATTATATAAAATTATATATCCATATTTTCAAAATATAATAAACTTACATTTTTCTAAAAATGAAAGATTAACAAATGGTAATAAAATACCATCAAGTTACCAAAAGACAAGTTTTTAATAAAATACCATAAACTTTTTAAAGCTCTAAAATACCCCAATACTTAAAATCCATGCTCATGAAAACCCTAAATAATATAAATCACCCTTCGAGGTTTATTTTGAAACTATATTAAAATACTCTTCATAAAAACCCCTCGAGTTATATAAAAGCAATATTTTAAGGACTTTAGTAAATATAGATTTAAGCGGGATCAATTCTCTTGAGCCCCAGGGAGCCGGAGAAAGTGAGTGCTTGTCTATTTAGGGTAGACAACTTAACGGAGCTATCAATAGTAATTGTCTTGGAAAAAGGCACAAATCTTGCCATCCATGTGCAGCAGTTACCGATGACTCCCGAACCTAACTCAAGATCTAAATCAGTTTACAAGTGTCTGACTCAATCTGAGTCCAATTCAAACCTGAATCCAAAGTCAAACACGAATACTTGATCATGAACATGAATACTTGAATTCAAACATCAATATCAAACATGTATGCTTGACGTGACTTGACCGAACCATGGTTATAACTTGACATGACTACTTGAATACATGATTACATCCCAAACATGATTACTTGAAAATTTTGTAACCATGGTCTCAGCAAGACTTGCAAACATAACCTATATAATACATTACACGGGAATAACGGGGTAGATTGGTACGGAACGTATATCGTGGCACGAGAGGTCACTTTAAAAGACACCTATATGAATTCACGTGCCGTTATCCCGTGGGTTATGACGAGGCCTTGTACTACATGTTACCATAGTCCACGGGGTAAGATGGACTCCTCTTGTATACATGAATACTTTCTGTATCAAACTATAAACAATCACGATAGAATAACTAACATATACCAGTAATTGATCATATACACTTATCTATTCATTTCACATTATTTATTACATCCTTTTTCTTCTTTTAGGACTTACCGAGCGTTAGTTCGCTGACGACATTCCTTTTTGTTTCTTTCTTTGGAATGTTCGTCAGGAAGACCGGACTCTCATGAGATCGAGCCTAGCCAGGAGGACTTGGACCAGCTCACCACCCAGCCCGACTATTAGTTCACCTGCACTTTTTTTTTGTATGCCATTGTTTAGGCACTGCTTTACTCATTGTACCTTTTATTTTCAAACTGATGTATGTAAAGATGAATGTAAATAAACTTGTTGTTTCATTTTAATACTCTTGTCATTCTTGTTCATTTTATATATTGCTTAATTACGCTTAACGTATTTATTTCTTAGTAAATACGTTGCGGCCTGCCACGTCATCATTTCCGTCTACTGAGAAGCGGGGCGTGACATTCTTCATCGGATACATCCATGTTTTCCGCCTTGCATCGCCGATGAACGTCATGAAATACTGATTACCTCCATAAGACTCCACCTAGGCCGGACCCATACGTCTGCATGCACCATCTCTAGTTTCTTGGTTTTTTTAGCTACGCCTCCAATCTGAAGCGCACTTTGCTTCCTACAAACACAGCTCTCGCAAAACGCTATCTCCACCTTCTTTAGCCCAGAAAGAAGCCCTCTACCCTGAAGAATTTTCATGTTCTTTTCGCTGAGGTGCCACACTCGTTTGTGCCACAATGACATCTCTGAATCTATCTCCCAACCCGTCGCTAATACAACCAAATCTCCACTGCTCCCACTGGAGGAATACAACGAATCGCTCAACTTGTCCCTTGCGACCACCAAAGATCCTTTGAAAATCTTCCATTAAGAATTCCCAAACACAGTCATATAACCTTCATTGTCTAGCTGACTTGTAAAAATTAAACTTTTCTTCAGATCTGAAATGTGTCTCGCGTTTTTCAGCTTTATTTGACTTCCTCCTGACGGTCGCAAGATGATCATCCATTTGTCAACGATCTTACACGGCTGACCGTTTTCCACCACCACATATCCAAGATTGCCTTGAACATACCCGCTGAAGTGGTGCCGACCGGAAGTGCAATGAAAAGATGCGTCCGAATTTAGGAACCATGTATCCGTCTTTGTATTCTCGCTCACCGATAGACAAAAACCGCGTTTCTCTTGTTCTTGTATAGATACCACATTCACTTCCTTTTCATTTTCCTTCTCATCTGAGCCTTTCTTTGGAGATTTGCAGTCACTTTTCCTATGACTCTTTTTCCCACAATTCCAATACGTGCCTTGAATTTTTCCTTGAGATTTTTCTCGACTTTTAGACACGCCCTTCTTCCCTTTTCCCTTTTCCATCATTTTACCGCGATTTTCCGCTGAAAGTGCAGAAGTTCCCAAACTCTTACTCACGGCCTTTCTCCGCATCTCATCGTTTAATATGCAACTCACCGCATCATTAAACGTAAGAGTCCCTGAGATAGAGTTGCTAACCGCTATAACTAGGTTCTCCCAACTCTCCAGCAACGAACAGAGAAATAAGAGGGCCCGAATCTCATCTTCAAACATGATCAAGAAAGATTCTAACTGGCTCGTCACGCTGTTTAAGTAGTTCAGGTGTTCTGTCACTGAACCGCTCTCAGCCATCTTCATGTTGAAAAACTTATTCATTATAAATATCTTGTTTGATGTCGAAGGCTTTTCATACAATTTCGCTAACGTCGTCATTAACGCCATGGTTGTCTTCTCCTTTGAGATGTAAAAGAACACCTGCGGAGTCAGCGACAAACTGATCGTTGCTAGGGTTTTTCTATCCAAAAGGTTCCACGCCTTATTGGTCATCTTCTCGGGATTTTCTCCTAGCAACGGAAGATACATGTCCTTTTGGTACAGGCAGTCCTCCAACTGCATGTGCCACCAACCATAATTGTGACCATTGAATTTTTCAATCCATATTTTATCCTTCGCCATCTTTTCGTCTAACGTCGCAGCAAAACACAATTTCTCTCTTGATCTGAACCAGTGCCTTCTAAACAATGATCTAACAAAGTGGGGAAGAGGACATGGGAGTCATTACCCACCGTTAATTTAGATCGTGAAATTGAAGAACCTTAGGTTTTTCTTAACCACGCTCTGATACTAGTTGTTGGGGATGGAGAAACCGATGCACGGAACAATACTCGCAACAAACCAATTACGCAATTAACAACGAAAAGACAAATTAATAACGATGCGAGAATAAGTAAATAAGAACCACAAATCAACTAAGAGAGGAATTTGTTAATGAGGTTCACCCACTGTATAGCTAGTCCCCGGCAGAGCGGAATCTGTAATGTCTAGTATAATTTTGAATCAAACACACCACGAGCAAAGCTTGTGAGATTTCTCTCAAATCTCACTAGATCTAAACTGTCACCCTCTCATACAATGATCTCTCTTCTATTTGGCTGTATATAAAACATATAAGAGGTTCCTATTTATACACAAACTAATTTCTTAATTAAGAAACTATCATAATTAAGAAGCTGGCATAAGGCACTCCTTAATTAAGAAACTGCCATAATTAAGAAACTGTCACAAGACACACCTTAATTAAGAAACCGACATAATTATGAAACTGCCATAAGACACTATTTAATTAAAAAACCATGGTTTTGGTAAAATCTGATATGGTTTGTGTGCACGTCCAGACATCTTTCTGAAGTTTTTCCATAATTTCAACAGGTTAGACTTAACTAAGGTTAAGGTCAGTAAAAATCCTTGTTCCTTCCATCCCTCCTAAGTCTTTGTCATCTTTCTACTCCTAATTTTGCTACCTCTCTCTATTCTTTGTTGTTCTTCAAAAAAAACTCTAAAATTTCTTTTATTTTTTGATATCTTACTTGAAGGTCTCCAAAAAAAACCTACTCATTTTATTGGAGATTTTTTCTCCATATTTTTTGGATGCTTAGAGTTCATCATAATGCTTGGAATTGTCAAAATTGCTGCAATAAACCACAAAATCTTACCCGCATAAAAAAAAATCAAAGAATGTAAATTGGATTTAGAGAAAAACACCTAATTTTTCTGTGTAAAAGAAAGCCCTAATTTTTAATTTAAGGAAAAATTCATTACCCTAATCCTTATATGGCATTCAAATACTTGTATTATATTCAAATAAGGAACAAGATGATCGTGGAGAATAGAATGTTCTTTTACTATTTCTCAAACGGTGCATAACCAAATTAAAGAAATATTCTTAAGAGATGTTGGGTAAAACTAAATAGGATGGGTTAGATTAAATATCAATTTTTTAGGATGGTTTTTTTGGAAAAAAATACCATATTTTTGTTGATAAATCAAAGAAGACCCAACTTTTGAATTGCCTAGTTTGGCAACAAAGTTTCGGTAATCACAGTATTCTTTAATGTTAAAATGAAATCGTAGTTTGTAACCATGCAAACTGTGGTTTCAGACAAATAGGGTTTTGCAAAATTTAGGATTGTTCGGCAACATAGTTTTGAGACCAACGCTTCATATAATTATGAAACTAGCAACAATTTCTAATTAATACCGCGTTTTATTATGAAACATTAAAATAATCAAATATCAAATTTACACGTTACTTTCATTCATTATCCTCTTCTTGATGAAATTGAGATGGTAAAAAGGGAATATATAAACAAGTATTATTTCTTTATAGGATCTTATTGACGGGTCATATGAAATCATTGATATAAATTTTAAATTTATAAAAAATAAAATTACAAAAGAGAACGATCGTAGATTTGAGTGAGAGAGGAGGAGGAACTGCGAGAAATGTAAAGAGATTAGAGTTATGCAGAGACATATATTTGTAAAAGGAAGGAGTTAAAGACAGGGACGGAACACGACTTTCTGGTTAGAAGGGGAAAAAATATTCACAAGTGCTAAATACCAGTGTATATAATTGAAGTATGTTCAACATGTAAAATAAATGTGAATTCATAAAAACGTTATGTTTTTATTGTTTTTCTGTCAAAACAATTATTATTCACGGTAGGTTTGTTTAATTACAAATGCTAAAACAAATTAGATATTTAAGCCTTTAAGGAAATATATATTTGGGTAATATGGATTATACATGTTAGGAATATGTATGCTCTAGAGGCCATTATTGTTGATATAGTGGATACTTGGACATATATATAGAGGACTTTCTGCTCGACATAATAGTATGCTATCTGGTTACCTTTATCTTAACATGTAGACTGGTATTATTATACTGTCTGTCTCTTACATGTTGATAAAGCCCTTAGGATATATACTTGACTATTAGGATTATGATAAGATCATACCAGTAGGGCCAGGGTGGTCCAAAAGTACATCCTTTAATTGTTCCTAGTCGAGAGGATATCGAGACAGGGCATCGATATTCCAGAGTAGACTAATGTGTACGTTTCTTGTCCCTTAGAGGGCGATGGTTGATCTCATAGCCATTGATGTGTGGCATCAAAGATTGTACACAGGTTCTCATTAGAGAATGGGTACACCGAACGGACTCGCCAAGTACTCCTAGTTGGTAGTATACCTATCGTCAGATAGCAGTCCTCTGGTGACACCGGTACAGGTTAGTCTGTAGACCCGAGATCGTCATAGAGTCTTGTGTGGCTATCACTGTGTTTTGATTTCCTCCCTACCACGCTCAAGAGGAGTTGTGCAAACAGGTGGAATTTAGGTACAGTCTCGAGTCACATGGAGGCAATGAGCGACATGAGAGGTTTCGTTTCTCCCGGTATTGGGGGTTGATGTTGCGCTATACTCAATTGGCTATAACTGGAAGTTCCTGGTGTGACAACCCTAAACTTTCTGTACAAAATTTTTCCAAAATACAGAAGAAATACCTAAGCCTGAGCACAAGTTATAAATTTGATTTGCTTTTGAACAGCAAGAAAGCACTTGCAGCTCATTGGTAAAGCCTTGCACTGCTGTGACGTAGCCCCTGTGATCGAATCCCATCAGCCACATATTATTTTTATTGTATTTTCTTTTAAACTTTTAGAAGCCCAAGGGTTTACACGTGCATTACACGTAAAATGAAGAGTTACAGAAAAAACAAACATGTGGAAAATGCTACTTATACAGCCTAGGACACGTGGCCCCAATCCAAGCTCCATCCCCTCCAAGATGACCGGTGTGATCGTGATTTGGGCCGACACTATCGGTCAAAACCGTACCAAATGCTCCCAAAATTTAACCCTGGCACCCCTTGGCCTACCCCACTACCCCCATGTTGTTTGATTTCTCTGCATTTATCCAGAGAATGAGAAATCCTCTCGTTAATCCATTTTTAATGCACATTTTAATTCTATTCTTCATTACCCTAAACCCTAATTTTCCCTATAAATACCACACCACATTTCACCCCTGCTCATTCAGAATTTCCTCACAAAAACTCTATAAAATTTCCAAGTCTCAAGTTGTATAAGTGGAATTAGCAAAGGACGAAATTCCGACGAAGTTTCGAGAAGTTTACAACGACGAAACGACGCCCCAATGCTTTCCTAAGCTTCCTCCTTCTCCCCTCTATCTTAATAGCATGTAAGTCCCCTCTCCCTTCCTCTTCTACTATTCTAAAACTTTCATTTTTCAAAACTCGTCGGAAGCGGAGTTAATCCGACTTCCGATTCATTTTTTCTTAAAAACTCTATTTTTCTTAAACAATAAATCACCATATTCTCTCATAGTGTTTAATAAACATAAATAAACACATTAGAATAAGTTTCATCTCAAAAGAATCTTTTATGCAACTTTTATAGCATTTATACGGTAAAATACCATATACTTTACATTTCGACATAATTCAACATATCTACTTGTATTACCTTTAGAAAACTCATGAGGTAAGGACCTACCTCATCACAATACACATATTGGACATAGCACAATGAACTTTGGAATTCTAGATTATGGGAAATACGCTTTTACGAATAAATACCTTAAAGAATTAAAAACCGCTTTCTTTAAAAAGAGTGTTAATTAAATTCCTTGCAAATACGTCTCTACAACCCATTTTGGGGAACCTCGATCGGGATGGTGCGGGTTATCACACGTACTCGGGCCTAGTAGAGCGAGATGCAGACCTCCGCAAGGAGCATTCGATCTTGATAGAATTTTTAATGCTATTTTTAAGAAAATGAGATTTCTACAAAATAAATACAATTTATTTTTATTAAATATATAAATATATATATATATATGAATATTTTCAAAAGATCTATTCTAAATATATTATACAAATATTTCATATTTTCTAAATCAAGGGAACCACCATTACATGAAAGTACCATTTCAATACAATACAATTCCAATATTTCAATAAAATACCATGAACAATGAAAACTAGGTTCTACTCATTAGAAATTTCACTTTTATAAAATATACATCTATGAAAATCCTAAAGACGATAATTAAATACTTGAGGTGTATTTTGAAAATATATCAAAGCTATTTTACATAAAAACCCCTCAAGTTATATCAATTTACAATAAGGACCCTAGTAAAAATAGTTTTAAGCAGGACCAATTCTCTTGAGCCTCGGGGAGCCGGAGAAAGTTGGTTCTTGCCTATCTAAGGTAGACAATCTAACAATGGTGTTATCAACACGGTAATTGTCTTGGAAAAAGACACAAATCCTGCCGTCCATGTGCAGCAGTTACCGATAACTCCAAAACAATTAGGACATCAATTCTGTTTAAAAGTCTGACTCAGTTCGAGTCACGGGTAAGTATACAATCAATCTAACTTGAATATGATTCAAGAATAACTCCATTTACAACATGAATCTGTCTATACCAGAATACAATCTATAATAATATGAACATGACTGAACCGAACCATGGATATACTCCGTTTACATGACTATTCATTTATATCCATTCCGTTTACTGATATCATGATTTCGACAAGTCATCCATTTATTACAAGACAATACAAAACCACCAGTACACCAATACAAAAAATACAAAAAACATTACGGGGTTTATAAAGGGGTAGACTGGTACGGAACATGTTAAAGGTGGCACGAAGTGGTCACTAAAGACGTAATTACATCCATGTCGTTGCTCCGTGGTATTTTCGACGGAGCCTTATACTACGGGTTACTAAAGTCCACGATATAAGTTGGACTCCTCTCGTATACACTGGCATATTCTGTACTAAGCTACAAACAACCGTGTTAACATTATAATTAAACATTACCAGTTATACTCTTTTCTGTCTATTCTATTTCTTCCTTTCTTTGGGACTTACCGAGCGATTGTTCGCTGACGATATTCCTTTTCTTTTTTCTTTAGAATATTGTCAGGATGACCCGACTCTAAGGAGCTCAAGACTAGCCAGGAGCACTTGGAGTAGTTCACAGAAGATCATGAGCATTGACTTTACTTGTACATATTTTCATTTCAGTCATGCCATTGTTTAAGAATTGCTTTCCATTCATGTAATTACATATCCAGTTGTACTTGTAAAAAAATGTTTAATAAATAAAAGTTGTTGTTCAATTACATCCATTGTCATTTTTCTTGTGTGCATTTACTTTATATTGCTTAGATACGCTTAACGTGTTTACTTCGGAGTAAATACGTAGCGGGCCTCACCGCGTCCCCTCCCCGTACACTGGGAAGAAGGACGTGACACCTGGCCAAGGCTGCTGCTGAGATTTACTGATAAGAGCTATCAGTAGTTTCTCAAACCGTTATAGGCCAGACATCGGCATGACTTATCACGTTACTGGGGTCTGACGTTTACCACCCTTAGACATGATATGTGACATATCAGACGAAGAGACCGGACTGTACGGTAGTATTGCTGATAGGCTTCATGGAGAGTATGGACAAGCTTGCTTGTTGATCTTCATATCGCTCAATACCCGGATAGCCGTTACGTCCAGCTAGTACCGCTGACGGCTTGTGGGTGACCGATGTGATCATCACCTACTGCTGGCGTATTGACAAGTCTTTAGAGTCCCACACAGAAGTTTCCTGGTTCAAGCGAAACGAAGTAGGACACATATGTGATATGTTCGTGGGCCTGATTAAATACGTGTATGTAATACCGTATTGTAATCTAGCGGTTATCTAATATCGGTCAGGTTATATGTGATATAACCGGATTATCAAATCAAGTGTTGATTTGATAATGTGATGTACAGATAAATGATATTAGTCGGTTATATGTGATATAACTGAATTATTAAATCAAGTGTTGATTTAATAATGTGATATATATTATATTTGATATAATTATATCTTGACTAATATCATTAGCTCACTAAATATTTTCTTTTATATATATATATATGAAGCATGGCTTATTTTCTATTTTTGAGAAAAATAGAAATTGGGGTGGAAATTGGGAGCATGGTGAGGCATGGCTTTTTTCTTTTTTTTATTCATCTTGACTCACTATTCAAACATGGTTGCAATTTTATATTGCATTTATCTCCATGCTTGAATGAGTGAAGGTCAAGGGGTTGCTATTCTTCACTTCATTCATACAACACTTGGCCATTTTGGCTAGTTTGCTCTCATATGCTCTCTAGCTTCCCTTCATCTCCATCCTCATTATGGTTCAAGCTTCAATCCTCACATGTGATGTGAACCATGAAGCTTGAACACAAATTAGTGAGCCTCAAATCCTCTACTTCACCATCCTACACCAAACTAGCACTTTGGTGAGGCATCTTTCCTTCACTAATAGGAGATTAGTGAAGAGATAGCTTGAGCTAGTGGGCTTCGCATAGATCATCTTTGGCATGAAGGTCATCGGAGGAAGCTCTTCCAAACTCTCAAGTGGAGTTTAGTGGAGTCGCGTGGACTACAACACGGAGCCTATGAAATGAAGGACTCGATCTACGAGGGTATAGCCATCTTCACTTCTTTATTTTTGTTCATATCATCATGTTTAACCCTAAATATTCTAGTCACGATTTTGGTTAAGTATAACTTAGCACCTAGTAAAAATTAAAATTCGGCATGCTTGATCCGACTAGAATCTCATGGTGGTACTAGGGTAGACTTTCATGGTATCAGAGCCAAGCTAGAATATTTGGATAGGTCTTTACGATGTTAAAGTGTTCGATCGGTTTCGAAACCCGCAAATTTTCATGCTTTATGTTGAATTTTTCAAACGTTGAAATTTTCGTAATTAAAAATATCCAAAAATTCATGCAGGGTATTCTATGGAGCCCCAAGAAATTTAGAGCCCCAACTCCTCTAAAACGCCGCGGAACCGCCGCCAAAACGCTTGTTTGGCCGCGGTTACGCTGCCGTTTTGGGGAGTTGTGGGTCCAATTTTCTTGTGCTGCTCTATGGTTTCATTTATAGAACTTTATGGGTATTTTTAATGCTTCTCAAGTTGTTGAGGTCTCTGGAATTTGTGGATGTTTGATAAACCGATCGAAATGTTTAACGTTGTAAAGATCTTGATGATATGTGATACAATATTTAGAATCCAAATAATTGGTTTTGTGAAAACTAGTTAGTATATTGTAAATCTAATATTTTAGTCTCGGTTAATCGGTTGTCACGAAGTTCTAATTCGGATCAAAACTCCATCGCGATCGCGTATTGTACGCAAACACTCGCCGGGTAACTCTAGTAGACAGCCATGCCCTATAACCGCGACCAAGTGACTGTAGGAGAATCCCGTAGCCAAAAGCACCCACTCGGGTGCTTGCGGCCACGGTGTTCCGTCTTAGTGCACTTCGTCGACGGTATCGGGGGTGCGGCAATCTGCTAAAGTTTCCGACGAGTATTCGATAATGTAGTCAGAAATCCTGTTGAATTACCCGACTAAAGCAATTGAAAAGTTTTTTCAATTTGAGACTAAAATACAAGGTTTATAGGTTAGGCATAAAATCCGGAATATGAGATATTTCGGGTTTATGATGTCTAAGGATATACAGATTCTAATTATTGTAGTTTTCCATTTCTTTTCTGCGACCGTAAATGTAATATGTGGGGTATCCCGATCACGTTGCTATATGTCAACGGAGTTTCAGGATACGCATATTTACTTACGTTGATAACATGAGATGTTATGTGTTACTGGTGATATGATTTATTGGATCATCATGAATGAATAGCCGGGGGTTTTATGTGAGATGAGAGTTTTTATTTTCATTCATGTAAAATCTGTATGTAATATTCTTTTATTGGGGTACTTCCGGGTTGAGGATGATGTCGCCATAGATGTATATTATTTACTTTTCCGCATTAGGATAGACCCAAGGCGGGGAACACAAGTAACCGAGTTTTAGAGTCCAGTGGGAGACCAAGGAGTTGAGACCGGGTCTCCTAACTCTTGGTAGGGTTACTTGCCGCTCTCATAGGGGTCTAGGGATGTGGGTTTGGCTATTCTTCACGACTATTGAATCCGTGTTTTACATTACTAGCTAAATTTAAAACACGAACATCCTAATATATCCAATATTTCATATGTTGCTTCTGCTGCTTAGTTCTGTGATGTGATCATATAACTGCGTGAGACAAATGTTATATTATATATATGATATATAATAAACGTTGCTTATGTTTTGTACCCGCGCTAGTCCAGCCCCCGCTCTGCCGGCAGTTAAGTAACCTAACGGTACATGACGGGGCCCAGTAGCGAATGCGGATGGCATAAGCGTACGTTCTATTTTAGTTTCATTTTTCTGTGATGTTTAGAAAACATTAAATGATGGGACTTCATTAATGAGATTAATGAAAAGAAAGAAACCTAAAGATATTGTAGAATCAAATTTTTCAAAAAGGGTAGCTCTAGTTCTTGCTTTACATAGTGGTATTCCTTGATGAATATCCAGCAGCTCATTCGATGAGGAAAGAGCCGAGATCCCTTCACCGGGAGTGAGCTCTTTAGCGAAACTAGCAAATTCTACAACCCACTTGGTTTTTTCTTTTGATAGCTTCTCTAGTTCTTGCTTTGCATAGTGGTATTCCTTGATGAATATCCAGCACCTCGTTTGATGAGGAAAGAGCCGAGATCCTTTCACCGAGAGTGACCTCTTTAGCGAAACTAGCAAAAGCCTAAAAAACACTCATTTTAAAAATCACTAGATTCTACAACGATATCAAGTTTATTACGTTAAAGGTTTTCTTAAAAACCAGCCGAAACCCTCTGTCATTTTAAATAAGCACTATTTAGTATTTGTGCTATGTTTGTTGATCATATCCAAGGCGTAGTGTGTTGTAGCTAATTAGTGCTTGTCTGCAGCATGTGATGCGATTGGATTAGAGTAGTCGTACGGCTTTGTTGACCTTAGCCAAGGGTCGTACGGGTAAGTTTAATTCAATCAAGAAATGATGGGTTGAACTTGACTAGCGCTTATGATTTGTTGACCATAACTAAGGTCATAAGTTGCTAGGGGTAAAAACAATATTGGGAATTTCAAGTGTTGGAATTTGCAATGAGATTGCATACCTTCTATATGATACTTGGATCCCGATACCCACTGCGAGTAAGAGTTACTCCTGAGAGAGTTTTGCACTTTACAATTAGTTAATCCAGTAGGTGTCTAGAAAGGTGTCAACGTGGTTATGCCTCTAGGGAAACGAGGTTTATTTTAATTAGATCCGTGCGAAAGCACGGGGAACCTCCCTCGGAGTACCGACACTTGCCTGGCTGACCGGTTAGCGAACTTGTAGAATGTGATTAATCCCGGCTAATCTTACCTTTTAGGGTTTGAAGGAAGATTTGATAAAAACAGTGGGAGCCATCCTGATTAGATAAAATAATAACCAATCTAATCTTATAAAGAGCGCACGCAAAGTTATTATACTTCTCTCTCTCCTGGTAGCGACCAATGACACGCCTTAATCAAGATAATAATATGGATGTATTGACCGAACCCACTTATTATACTGGGCTAGGTTCCGCTCTATCTTATGATTGTCATAAGTCTGAGCAGGGAATAGGGGAATATCAGGATTCCCATGCCACCCAAACGAAGAATAAGCATGTTGATGCATCTTTTTCGGGTGTGTTCGTTACCAAGAACTGTTTCTCAGTTAACTCTACGTCCTGAGTATTGGATACCGGATCAGGATCCCATGTATGTAATTTGTTACATGGGCTATAGACAGGTACAGAACTGGGAATGGATGATATATCTCTAATAGTATGGAATGGTGCAATTGTTGCAGTCAAAGCAGTTGGCGAATATCACCTAGTGTTACAAACTGGTAATACAATGATCCTGAGTGACTGTTATTTCGTAGCAAAAATATTGTGAATGTTTTCCTAAATCAAGTGTTGATTGGGTATGGTACGTTGTATAATGGTATATACGTTCTAAATCACAACATAGTTCTAAGTATACAGAACACACACAAGAGGAACAGTTCAGAAATGAACGAAGTCTTCTTGTGCCATTGTAGACTAGGTCATATCAATGAGTTAAGACTATCTAAAGTTGCATAAGGATGCATATTTGAATCCGTTAGAATTTACATCTTATGAAACTTGCCAGTCATGTCTCAAAGACTAGGTGACCAAATTTCCGTTTACTGAAAATGGAGAAAGAGCTACTGAACTCTTGGACAGATACATAGTGATGTATGTGGTCCTATGTTTACATATGCCAGGATTGGTTCCGCGTACTTTATTACATTCACCGATGATCTCTCAAGGTTCGGACATGCGTTCTTGTTTATAAACACAAATCCAAATCTTTTGAGAAATTCAAGAAATATATGTACGATGTTGAGAAACAGATGGGTAAAAGTATTCAAATCCTTCGATATGATCGGGGAGGAGAATACTTGAGCACGAAATTCAGAGATTATCTAAAAGAGAATGAGATTCTCTCGCAGCTTACTCCTCTGTATACACCACAACACAACGGTATATCGGGACGGAGGAATCGCACCCTATTAGATATAGTGCGCTCTATGATGAGTATTACTAAGTTGCCTATTTCCTTTTGGGGACATGCACTTGAGATAGCTACATACCTGTTGAATAGAGTTCCGACTAAATCTGTTACCTACCACCCCATATGAGATATGAAATGGGAAGAGACCATCTCTTAAACGAGTTAAGATATGTAGTTGTCCGGCCTATGTTGAAAAGCAAAATCCGGACAAGCTTGAGGCAAGATCAGTTCTGTGCAAGTTTGTAGGGTATCCCAAACATTCGCGAGGGTATATCTTCTACCTCATCAAGGAACAAAAGATGTTTTGTTTCTCGACATACCACCTTTTTAGAAAAGGAATTTCGTGTGAAAGAAATTAGTGGCAATGAGGTAGAACTGGAAACAGTTCCAACAACACAAACTATAACTGACGATTTGATAGAACTGTAGGATTCAATAGTCCCTGACAAACCGCAGTCACTCCGCAGATCTAGTAGGATTCTTCATCCTCCTGAGAGATACTACGTTTTTCTCGTAGACGGTGGGAGCGAGAATTGTATCATGGAAGATGATAACCCAACTAGTTTCGTGCAGGCCATTACGAGTGGGGACTCTGTGAAATGGCTGGATGCTATGCGATCTGAGATGGAATCCATGTACACCAATAAAGTATTGACTTTGGAAGTTGCTCCTAAAGGGGTAAAACCCATCGGGAGCAAGAGGATCTTTGAGAAAGATAATTTGGTGTATATGGAAAAGTTGAGACTTTCAAAGCTAGACTTGTAGAAAAAGGTTTTCGTCAACGACCTGGCGTCGACTATGATGAAACCCTTTCTCCTGTCGCTATGCTTAAGTCCATCAGGATCCTACTTGTCATTGCTGCATACCATGACTATGAAATCTGGCAGATGGATGTCAAGACCGCTTTTCTAAATGGTGATTTAGAAGAGAGCGTGTATATGACACTGCCAGAGGGCTTCGTAGACAGTGGGAGCAGTGGAAGCGTGTGCAAGCTGCTTAAATCCATCTACGGATTAAAGCAGGCATCGCGGAGATGGAACATTTGTTTTGATGAATCTTTCAAAGAGTTTGACTTCATCAAGAATGTAGATGAACCATGTATATATAAGAAGGTTGTAGAGAGTAAGGTTGTCTTCCTCGTATTGAACGTGGATGACATACTCATGATAGGAAACGATGTTCCTATGCTACACTCGGTCAAGCTCTACTTATCACACAAGTTCTTCATGAAAGATCTTGGTGATGCCTCCTACATCCTGAGGATTAAGATCTATAGAGATAGATATAAACGGATGTTGGGATTGTCCCAATCCAGGTACATAAGTGTGGTAATATACCCGCTTTTTCAGGAACCACTCTCTCCAAAGAGATGTCTCCCAAGACTGATTTGGAGAAGGCTCGCATACAAGGGATACCCTGTGCTTCGGCAGTCAGGTCAATCATGTATGCGATATTATGTACGAGACCGGATGTAGTTTATTCACTAGGTGTAGTGAGTGGGTATCAACTGGATCCAGAGGAGAAAATATTGGACAGCTGTGAAGAACATTCTTAAGTACTTGAGAAGCACTGAAGAGATGTTCTTGGTGTATGGTAACGATGAACACCAGGTGAAGTCCTTTATCGATTCGAGCTTCCAGAGTGATAAGGATGACTGAAAGTTAGTCTCGGGTTTTGTCTTCACCCTCAGTGGAGGGACGGTATTTTGGAAGGGTTCCAAGCTATATATCGTAGTAGACTCGTTGATAAAGGCCGATTACATCGCTACCAACGATGCTGCCAAAGAGGCTGTCTGGATGAATAAGTTCATAAGATGAACTTGGTTCCTACCATTGAGCATCTAATACCTGTGTATTGTGATAATAATGGAGCTGTGGTTTTGGCCCAGGAATCCCGGTCCCATCAGCGATCCAGACATATTCTTAGGCGGTATCACCTGATCAGAGAGATAATTGATCTCCGAGAGATCGAGATCAGGAGAGTTGACACAGAGGATAACATAGTGGATCCACTCACAAAGGCCCCCCCAAATGTGATTCGAGAGATTTTTGGGATGTTGGGTATGAGATACTGCAACAATTGGCCTTAGTGCAAATGGGAGATTGTTAAGAATATGTATGCCCTAGAGACCATTATTGTTGATATAGTGGGTGCTTGGACATATATATATAGAGAACTTTCTTGCTCAACATGATAGTATACTATCTGGTTATCTTTATCTTAACATGTAGACTGGTATTATTATACTATCTGTTCTTACATGTTGATAAAGCCCTTAGGATATGTACTTGACTACCAGGATTATGATGAGATCATACTAGTGAGGCCAGGGTGGTCCAAAAGTTCATCCTTTAACTGTTCCTAGTCGAGGGGATATCGAGACAGGGCATCGATATTCCAAAGTAGACTAGTGTGTACGTTTCTTATCCCTTAGAGGGTGAAGGTTGATCCCACAGCCATTAGTGTGTGACATCAAAGATTGTACACAGGTGCTCATTAGAGAATGGGTACACCGAATGAACTCGCCGAGGATTCCTAGTTGGTGGTATACCTATCGTCAGATAGCAGTCCTCTAATGATACTGGTACAGGTTAGTCTGTAGGCCCGAGATCATCATAGAGTCTTGTATGTCTCCCACCGTGCTTTGATTTCCTCCCTACCACGCTCAAGTGGAGTTGTGCAAACAGGTGGATTTTAGGTACAGTCCCGAGTCACATGGAGGCAATGAGCGATAGGAGGGGTTTCGTCTCTCCCGGTATTGGGGGTTGATGTTGTGTTATGCTCGATTGGCTATAACTGGAAGTCCCTGGCCAGAGCTGCTGCTGAGATTTACTGATAAGAGTTATCAGTAGTTTCTCGAACCGTTATAGGCCAGACATCGGCATGACATATCACGTTACTAGGGTCTGACGTTTACAACCCCTAGACATGATATGCGACATATCAGACGAAAAGACCGGATTATACGGTAGTGTTCCTGATAGGCTTCATGGAGAGTATGGACAAGCTTGCTTGTTGATCTTCATATCGCTCAATATCCGGGTAGCTGTTACGTCCAGCTAGTATCGCTGACGGCTTGTGGATGACTGATGTGATCATCACCTACTGCTGGCGTATTGACGAGTCTTTAAAGTCCCACACAGAAGTTCCCTAGTTCAAGTGAAACTAAGTAGGACACATATGTGATATGTGCGTGGGCCTGATTAAATACGTGTATATGATACCGTATTGTAATCTGACAGTTATCTGATGTCGGTCAGGCTATATATGATATAACCGGATTATTGAATCAAGTGTTGATTTGAAAATATGATGTACAAATAAATGATATTAGTCGGTTATATATGATATAACCGAGTTATTAAATAAAGTGTTGATTTAATAATGTGATATATATTATGTCACGCCCCGCTTCCCAAAATACGGAATACAAGGGTGACAAGGCCAGCCATGCTCCTACGATCAAGGAAAAATCCTGTCGTAGTCACATTTCGGCTTCTAGTATTATATGGTAATCAGTAAAATACAGTACGGGTAAGGAGAATATAGTCACTAAAACTATCGGATATAAAGAAATCTGAGCTCAATGGAAGTAAGTAAAAGGGCAACTAACCAGGAATATCAATAGAGAAATGTAACTGGTTCACCGGTCTGGATCTTCACGGTCTTCTCGAGATCAGACGAATCCACCTCTGTTACTGAGCATGCATACTCAGGTCATCAGGGCGACACAATAGCAATATTATAATAATAACAAGAGACAAGGAAATAAAATATTGACAGTGGAGATGATAAATGCAGGCAATTAATATGTCAATAACTGATGCAATGTATGATCTGTGTCCCTATCGGTCTCTAGTCACATTGAAATCGAGTTATGGAAAGAAGTGATCATGTTTAACGAGGGCCTCATACGTATCTGAGACTACGGCCCACTGTTGCCCGGGACATAACCCTGTCAGCCGGACCACTAGGCCCAACCTAATATATATAAAAGTCGTTGTTCGAATGATCATCCTCTAAATCACTGACCTCGCTAAATACAATCCCCTTTCCACTTCGATTTCCCCCTTTTCCCCAGGTTTCACTATTCATGAATATGGGCTAGTTGTGTATAAGTACGTATCAATAACACGATTTTTATTCACTGTTCACTGTATGGTTCATTGTCACGAATCACTCACTATTCACGGGCGTACTTGACACAACCACACCGATACTGTACACGTTCGACAATATAATATACACTGAGAATTTACATGAATATTCACTATCAATAGAGGTCTTGTAGTCGGGTAGGACTATGAATCATGCCGCTAAACAGTTTATATGCAGTACAAGTCGTTTTGCATCTTATGAACATAGAAAATTCGTATTAAATCATGCATTCAGAATTAAGCAAAAAGATACAAAAGCAGTAATAAGTAAACTTAGTCAGAAGTTCAACAAAACTGATTTCAAGTCAATCAGGTTTCGGATTCGCAAGTTACAGTCGTTTCATTTTAAGTGTTCGCTGCTGGAAATTCAGTTCCTGAACTGAAGGTCCATTTCGCAACAAAGTTTTCACCCTGTTGGGATCAAAATTAGGCAATGCTATAGTTGAACAAAATTTAGATTCATCAGTTAGGTTTCCAACGCACTAGACAGATCAATAATATCCATGGTACACTGGAAGTTATACATTGTACAATAAAGGGGTATACGTTCTGTCCCTGTTTGGGACTGCTATATGTTCTGTTGATTTAAAATGTAATTTAAATAGTAAACAACAGTAAAAATGAATGAAACCACTTTAAATGGTTAGCTAACAGATTTATATTCGCTATGGTATAGGGTTACGCATCATGGAATTTTCATACAGCAGAGTGAAAGTATTACAAAACAAGAATCGACAGTCAGTGCTGCTCTGGACTGCAGTCCAAAGACGCACTTCGAACCAGTCGTCGTCACCTTTTTAGTATAGGAATAGATTAAAAATCTTATTAGGTTCTATTTCGTTGAGTCATCTTCGATATGAGCCCCCGAACGCAACATTCCGATTTGTAATCAATTAACTGTGATTTTTACAAGGTTCAGGTACGGGAAAATTTCAGTTTTAACGGGTCTAAATGGGAAAGACCTATCACGTCAGTAAAGTCCGTATTTTCCAGCCAAATCATAACACAACGTTCGTTATTACTCGGACTATCATATGTGATTAGTTTTTGTCAATTTAACGGGGGTTTTCCATACGGGTTTTGCATCGAACACTTGCATTACATCGATTCACACGAAAAGTATATATAGAATTTATTGGTAATTTGAATTGAAATAGGTAAAATTAGCATGAAGCAAGCATTATACTTGCCTGGTGACGTATCGAAGACGGTACGGCAGCGGCAACGGTACGATCGCGACACAAGCGCGGGATGCCAACTCGACTTGGCTCGAGCTCGAGTTCTCGGCAGCGATGGCTTGGTTGCTGGGGTCTTGACGGCGGTATCGACTTGGGTCTAATGGTGGCGGAGATCGACGGCGGTGAGTAGAGGTGGTTAGGTGACTGCATGGAGACTGGTGGTGATGTGGTCGGCGTTAGTGAGCACGGCTTAGGCACGGGCGGTGGCAAGCTCAGCTGTGGTAGGGGTCGGGTTAAGCGGAGAGGTGCATGGGCTCAACGTCTCGCTGCGGTGGTCCATACGGTGATAGTGCAGGCTGGTGTTTGGGTTCTTAGGTGATGATGGAGTTCTTGGTTGGGTTGATGGTGATGGGTTCGATGGCAGCAAGGGTTGCGGCCATGGGGTTGATGAAGTTCAGGAAGAATATGGCCTTAGGAAGAAGGAGGTGTAGTCGAGGTTGGAAGCTTGGTGAAGGCTTTGGGCATGGGTGCTTAGAGGAGTGGCCGAAAAATGGAGGTTTGAGTCTAGGTGAAGGGGTGGCGACGGTGAAAGGCGTGGATGTGGGCACAGCTCGTTGGAAGGTGGAGTTGAGAGGGGATCGAGGAGCTCGGGGGCAGCGACGGTGCAGAGATGGCTCCGACGAGGTGAGAAGCCCGGCGAGGGGTGCGCAGGCGAGGGTGCTCGTTGAAGGAGATGGCCGCGGTTTTGAGGAAGAGGCGAGGGTTAGAGTCGCGATGGGTTAGGATGGTGGTCGGTGGTGGTCGATGGTGGAGGTAATGACGGGAAGTGGAGGCGAAGGTGGGGACGAGTGTAAGTCGACGTTGTACACCCCACGAGTTGCGGGGAGGCGGAATAGGTAAAACAATCATTTTGTTTAAAACAACACCGACTAACCGAAAGGATCTTTGCTAAACTATAACTAACATTATCATAGGAGTAATTAGCTACTATGAAAGAAGATTATACCAAATGAACCAAGTCCTTCTTCTTCTCGTTAACCACCTCCTCGTCGGCCTCCTCTTTGTAATAGACGATCCACCCGAAAGCTACTACTCCAAGTTTTGCCTCTAACTTGAGGAAACTAGGTTACTCAAATTGCTAATCAAAGTCACCTAGGTAATATAGAGTGTGATCAGGGATTAACAAGTCTTACTAATCCTTGATTCAACACATGAGAGGTTAGGATTAGGGTTTGAAGAAAGAGAGAGCTTGAGGAGAGAGAAGGTGAGAGTGAGAATGAAATGAAATAATGATTCATTTTGAATATATGAAGCATGATGATTTATTAAATGAATAAATCAAATGATTTATCAACCATGCTTCATTCATTCACCTTGTGTGATTCATCTCATGAGTCATTAGCCATTAAATGCATCATTAACTCCATGGATGAATCACACAAATGAGTCACTAAATCAATAAATGCAAATGCCACCTTAACCCCCAAGTCATCATCCTTCTAGAAGCTTCTCGCCAAATTACGAGAAAGCCCCTCCTATCCGTGAAAACACGGAAAAACTTTAGACTGTATAAATCCAATAATCCGATACTAGAATCTGGCTTAAACCAAAGCCGGCTAGTAAAAACTGTCCGAACATCGTACGTGCGTAAAAACACGTATGCATCCGAACCCTTGTCGTAAAACCATACGACCTCTATATCGTTTCGCCCGGAGCAGGGAAACTCTCTGTGCGAGACTCTAAAGACTTGACTACTATGCTGGCAGTGGGTTTAACCACAAACTGCAAGCGGCACTAGCTATACGTAACGGTCCCCAGGTAGATGTCGATAAGAAGGCCGATGAGGAAACCCATCTGAACTCCTACTGAGCCTGATGTGACAATCTCCGTACAGTCCGGTCTGTTCGTCTAGGACTATCGCATATCGGGCCTAGGGGGCGGCAAGCGTCAGTCCCTTAAAAGCGGTATAAGTCGTGTCGGAGCGTAGCCCATTACACCTTGAGAAACTACTGGAAAACCTACCAGTAAATCTCGCTTGCCCTTGCCAGGGACTTTGCGTAATGGCTCTCCAGACACAGCGCGATATCAACTCCCAATACCGGGAGAGACGAATCCTGTCTAACCGCCACTGCCTCCAAGTGCTCGGGACTGCACCCAACTGCTACCTGTTTGCACGACTCCTTTGAGCCGTGGTAGGGTATCAATCTAAGAACAGTGGGACACACTCGAGGTGAAACAGCAGTGTCAAGTCTGCGGACTATGCTGTACTCATGTCACCTGGGAACTGTTAACTGACGACGGGTATAATACCAACCAACAGTTCCCCGCGAGTCCTATCCGGTGTACCCATAACCCAACGAGCACCTGTATACTATCTCTAGTACGATGTACTGATGGCTGTGGGAAAGACCATCTCCCCAACTGGGATGAGAAGCGTACACACTAGTCTACTCCGGAGTATCGATGCCCTGTCTCGATAATTCTACGACTAGGGACCTGAAAAAGGATGTGCGTGTAGACTACCCAGCCCCCACTAGTGTGACTGCCATCACAACGCTGGTAGTCAAGCAAGATCCTAAGGGCTCTATCAATACGTACACACATATTAAGATAGATATAACCAAGTAACATACTACCATGTTTAGCACGACTGTTAATATAACTGTGAATATCCCAAGCTTCCATTAAGTAATATACAAGCTGGTATGATACAATAATGGCCCCTAGGGCATATACACTGACAACGAGGGTGTTGAGGAGGGGAGGAGATGAGGACGAGCGTGAAGGCGGCGATAGCGAGGCAAGCGTGGGCGTGGGCGTGGGTTTGAGAGAGGGAGCGGGAAAGGAAGGAGAATGGGAGAAAGAGAGAGAGAGAGAGAGAGAGAGAGAGAGAGAGAGAGAACGTAAGATCGAGAGGAGAGAGAGAGGGAGTGAACAGGGGGAGAGAGAAAGAGAGAGAACGAGAGGAGAGAGAGAGAGAACGTGTGTGAGAGAGAGAGACGTGAGTGTGAGAGAGAGAGAACGTGGGATTTTGGTTTAATTAAATTTTTAAAGAAGAGAGAGAGAGGTAACGGGAAAAACATTAATTAGAATTTATAGGATACTAAGATGGGATTCACTGTGATTAATGGGAATTTATGGTGGAGATTTGGGTTTGGATTTATGAGAATTCAAAAAGAAATGAGAAGGGATAATTGTTTGGGCTTGGGAAAAGATGTGGGCCGGGCTTTGGACTTGGGAAAAATATATAGAGGGGAAGGAAAAATGAGTGGGCATGGGCTTTGGGCAGTTGTTAGGGTATTAAAATTTTCCTAGAGAGGAATATTTGGAAAATATTTGGATGGAATAAATTTAATAGAATAATATAGGAAAAATTATTATTAGAATATGGAAAGTGGAGTACAAATAAACTGGGTGTTAAATCATATCCCCCTTACAAAATTTCGTCCTCGAAATTAAAAGAATGAAAAGAGAGAGAAAAACGGCGATACAAATGGCTACTCGAAAGGATGTGGGAACCAGGAACGTATATCCTCCTCACGTTCCTGTTGGGTTACCTAGGACAGCAGCAAGGTTTCGGGAGGTATCGTCCATGCCATTTTTAAATTTTCGCCATTCTAAGTAACTCTAACATAGAATCGTTAACTAGAAAAATAAACAAAATGCAATGTTAACATCTTAACATCATAAGTGAATAAGGAATACAACCTTTGTAGACCGGTCCTTCACTTCAAAAGCTCCGTGTAGTAGTCCCTTCGCTGCGAGTTGTAATCTCCCGAACTCTAGAAAGGGTTGCCTTGGAGAAATGAACAAACTTGCTCGAAGTCTTCAAGGCCGAAGATGATCTACGTCGAGCAGACACAAGCTCATGCTATCTCTTCACTAAATTAGGGTTTAGTGAAGCAAACACCCTAAATTAAATGGCTAATAGTAGAGGATGATGAAGTAGGAAATGGGCTCTCTTTAGTTTTCTTTTTCTCACATTATTTTCTCACCATAGAAAAAGCTAGTAAGCATTTTCTCTCATGAAGAGGAAGAAGAAGGAGTGAGGAGAGAATGAACTCATGAGGTGAGAATAGCAATCATGGGCGAGTTATTGTCATACACTAACTCATGTAGAGAATAAACCATGGGTCAATAATAATGGTTGGGTTAATAAATATCTTCATGTAAAACAAATGAGTGGACTTGGTCAATGGTTCCACAAGCTTATACAAGCTTGAACCGTGTGACTTATTACCACTAATTTATGAATTACCAAGATAAATAAAAACCCAAGGATTATCATAACCATGGTGTAAGTCTCATACACCCATATTGCATGTGGCATCTAGCATGACACAAAATAATGTATATTAATATATATCACATATATACTTAAGTGTACACAAGTGAGAAAAGAAATACTTAGTGAGCAAATATTAGTTAATGTAAGATAATATATCAAATATATAATTATATATTAAATTATTAAATCAACACCTGATTTAATAAACCGGGTATATCATATACAACCGACTAATATCAAATGTAACAATCTATCGAATCAACACTTGATCCGATAACCCGGCTATATCTCATATAACCGTCCGATATCACATATCGTGAGAATAGAATGCGGTATCACATACACGCATTAATCTCGGTCCCGCACATATCACATAGTGCACCTACTTCGTTTCGCATGAACCAGGAAATCTCTGTGTAGGACTCTAAAGACTCGTCGATACGCCGGCAGTAGGTGATGATCATATCAAACACCCACAAGCTGCAAGCGGTCTGCTAAACGTAATGGCCACCCGGGGATTGAGCGATCAGAAGATCAACAAGCAAGCCTGCTCGTACTCCTGCGAATCCAATCAGTAACACTACCGTACAGTCCGGTCGCTTCGTCAGATATGTCGCATATCATCGCCTGGGGGTGGTAAAACATCAGACCCCAATAGCCTGATAAGTCATGCCGATGCAAGGTCCATAACGGTTCGAGAAACTACTTATAACACTTACCGGTAAATCTCAGCAACCCTGGCCAGGGATTTCATGTTATGGCCAATCGAGCATAGCGCAACATCAACTCCCAATACCGGGAGAGACGAATCCCCTCGTATCGCTCATTGCCTCCATGTGACTCGGGACTGTACCAAAAAACCACCGTTTTGCACGATCTCTTGACCGTGGTAAGGTGGAAATCAAAGCATAGTGGGAATCACACGAGACTCTATGACGATCTCGGGTCGACAGACTAATCTGTACCAGTGTCACTAGAGAACTGCTATCTGACGATAGGTATAATACCATTTAGGAGTTCTCGGCGAGTCCGTTCAGTGTACCCGGTCTCCACTGAGCACCCGTACACCATCTTTGATGTCAAACACCAATGGATGTGGGATCATCCATCGCCCATCATATGGGTCAAGATGCGTATACGCTAGTCTACTCTGGAGCATCGGTGCCCTGTCTCGATACTCTCTCGACTAGGAACAATTATAGGGTGTACTTGTGGACTACTCCTGGCCCCACTAGTATGATCTCCATCATAGTCCTGGGTGTCAAGTACACATCCTAAAGGGTTTTGTCAACATGTGAGAGCAAGACAGCATCACGTATACAAGTCAACATGTTAAGACAAAGAGCAACCAGATAGCATACTATCATATCGAGCAAGAATGTCCTCCCTATATATGTCCAAGCATCCACTACAATATGCATCCCATATACAGTAATGGCCTCTAGGGCATACATATAACTAACAATCTCCCACTTGCACTAAGGCCATCTGTTGTAGTATCCAATACCCAACAATATAGCAGTGGTTATAGTATCCCATACTCAACCATCCCAAAATCTCTCAAATAGTATTTGGGAAAGCAGGCCTTGGTGAGTGGATCCGCCGTGTTGTTCTTCGTGTTAACTCTCCTATCCTCGATCCGTTGGAGATCAACCATCTCCCTGATCAGGTGATACTACCCTCAGAATATGTCTGGATCGCTGATGGGACCGGTGTTCCTAGGCTAAAACCACAACTCTATTGTAGTCACAATAACAATTATTGGACGCTCAATGGTAGGAACCTTGTTCATCTTATGAACAAGTAATTTCCAGACAGCCTCTTTGGTAGCATCGTTGGTAGCAATGTATTCAGCCTTTATAGTCTAGTATGCCACGGTATCTAGCTTGGAACTCTTCCAATCATACCGTCCCTCTACTGAGGGTAAAGACAATGCATGTGACTGACTTTTAGTCGAACATATCACTCTGGAAGCTGAAACCAAGAACTTTCTTTTAGTGCTTCTCAAGTACTTAAGAATGTCCTCCACGACTGTCCAGTTTTTCTCCCAAGATCCGATTGATTCCCGATCACTACACCAAGTGAGTCATCTATATCTGGTCTGGTACATAACATCGCATACATGATAGAGCCTACTTCCGAAGCATAGGGTATCCCTTGCACACGAGTGATCCGTGAGTAAGTGGGCGAACCACCACGTTTAGAATCCTCCATACTAAACCCCTTTAGTATGATGTTAATGTACCTGGATTTGGGACACTCCCAATATCCACATAGATCTATCACCATAGATCATAATCCACAAGATGTAGTAGGTATTATCCCGATCTTATATTGAGAATTCTCGTGATAAGAGGAGCTTGACCGAGTGTAGCATAGGAAACACTTTCCTATAAAGAGTATGTCATCTACGTACAATACGTAGAAGACAACCTTACTCTCTACAACCTTCTTATATATACAAGGTTCATCTACTATTTTGATGAAGTCAAACACTTTGACTGCCACATCAAAATAGATGTTCCAACTCTGCAATACTTGCATTGATCCTGATGGACTTAAGCATAGCTTTGAAAGTCTCAACTTTTCCATTTACACCAAGAATCTTCTCAAGATCCATTTGCTCCCAATGGGTTTTACCCCTTCAGGTGCAACATGCAAAGTAATACTTTGTTGGTATACATGGATTCCATCTTTGATCGCATAGCATCCAGCCTTTTCACAGATTAGCCACTCGTAATGGCCTGCCTGAACCTAGTTGGGCCATCATCAACCATGATGCAATCCTCGCTCCCACTGTCACCGAGAAAACCGTAGTATCTCTCAAGTGTATGAGAAACCCTACCAGATTCGCGGAGAGGCTGAGGTTCGTTGGAGACTATTGAATCCTTTGGTTTCACCAAATCATCAGCTGTTAGTTTGTGTAGATGGAACTCCTTCCAGTTCTACCTCATGACCACTAATTTGTTCACAAGAAATTCCTTTTCTAAAAAGGTGGCATGCTGAGAAACAAAACACCTTTTGCTCCTCAGAGTGGTAGAAGATATTCCCTCACAAATGTTTGGGATATCCTAACAAACTTATACAGAACTGACCTTGCCTCGAGTTTGTACGGATTTTGCTTTTCAACATAGGTCGGACAACCCCATATCTTAACTCGTTTAAGACATGGTCTCTTCCTATTTCATATCTCATATAGAGTGGTAGGCACTGATTTGGATGGAACCCCATTCAATAGGTATGCAGCTTCTCAAGTGCATAACCCCAAAAAGAAATAGGTAACTCAGCAGTACTCATCATAGAGCGCGCCATATCTTATAGGGTGCGATTCCTCCGCCCTGATACACCGTTGTGCTGTGGTGTATACGAAGGAGTAAGCTGAGAGAGAATCACATTCTCCTTTTAGAAAATCCAGGAACTCCATGCCCAAATATTCTGCTCCTCGATCTCATCGAAAGACTTAATACTTCTACCCGTCTGGTTCTTCAACTTCAAGCTTATATTCCTTGAATTTCTCAAAAGTTTCAGACTTGTGTTTCAACAGGAACATATGTCCGAATCCTGAGAGATGGTCGATGAATATAACGAAGTACGAAGAACCAAGCCTGGCATTTATAGACATAGGACTGTATACATCCTCATGTATGCATCCCAAGAGTTCAGTAACGCTTTCTCTGTTTCCCGTAAACGGAGTATTGGTCATTTTACCTTTGAGACAAGACTGGAAAGTATCATAAGATGAAAATTCGAACGAATTCTAATATTCATCCTTATGTAACTTAGCCGGTCGTGCCGCATTGATATGACCTAGTCTACAATACCTCAAGAAGGATTCGTTCATTTATGAACTACTCCTCTTATGTGTGTTCTATACTTTGAACTGTGGTTTGATTTAGAACGTATATGCTATTATATGACGTGCCTGATCGAATCAACTCTTGATTCAAGAAAATATTCACAACATTATCCTCCAATACAGAATTACATCCTTCTTTAACTCATTAAAGAAACCGATGTAATGTTATATATCAGGTTCGTTATGTAATAATATTCGTTCAGAATCAATGTATTAATACATGGTGATATTTGCCAACTGATTTGGCTGCAACAATTATGCCATTCTCTAACATTTAGAGACATATCACATATTCTCAGTTCTCTACCTATCTGTAGCCCATGTAACATATTACATATGCTCTATCCTGATCCGGTATCACATATTCAGGATGTAGAGGATACTAAAAAACAGTTCTTGGTAATGAACACCTGAAGAAGATGCATCAACATGCACTTTCTTCAAATGGGTGGCATGAGAATCCAGATATTCCCCTATTTCCTGCTCGGACTTATAACAATTATAAGATTGAGCGTAACCAACGTTCCCTAGCACAGTATAATAAGATAGTTCGGTCAAAGCATCCATATTATTATCTTGATTAAGGCGTGACATGGTTGCTACCAGGAGAGAAAGAAGAAAACACTCTGCGTGCGCTCTTTGTAAGATTAGATTGGTTATTATTTTATCTAATCTGGATGGCTCCCACTATTTTTATCAAATCTTCCTTCAAACCCTAAAAGGAAAGACTAGCCGGGATTAATTACACCCTACAATTTCGCCAATCTTTCAGTCAGGCCAGTGTTGGTACTTTGAGGGGGGTTCCCCGTGCTTTCGCACGGACCTAATTAAAATAAACCTCGTTTTCCCAGGGACGTAACCCCGTTAACACCTTTCTAGACACCTACTTGATCGGCTAATTGTAATATGTAAAACTCTCCCAGGAGTAACTGTTACTCGCAGTGGGTATCGGGATCCAAAAGGTATGCAATCTCATTGCAAATTTCAACACTTGAAATTCCCGATAATATTTTTCCCCTGACAACTATATGACCTTAACATAGTCAACAAATCATAAGTGCTAGTCAAGTTCAACCCGTATATTTCTTGATTGAATTAAACCCATCCACACGACCCTTAACATAGTCAACAAAGTCGCATGTCATGCCCCGCTTCCCAGTATACGGGCGGAGGATTTTTGTCTTTTTCAAAGACGATTACCTTTTTGATAACACCATTGTTAAGTTGTCTATAATAGATAGGCAAGCACCCACTTCTTCGGCTCCCCGAGGCTCAAGAGATTGGTCCCGCTTAAACCTATATATACTAGGGTCCTTATTGTAATTTATAGAACTTGAGGGGGTTTTATGTAAAATACTTTTGTATAGTTTTCAAAATACACCCCAAGTATTTATTAATCGTCTTTAAAGTTATAATAATTGTAGATTTTATACTTATGACAATTCTAATGAGAATAACCTAACTTTCATATTATATGGTATTAAAGTGTAATGTTAAACTTATATGGAATTTATGGTATTTTAGTGTAAAATTGATTCTTGTGATTTTTTTAGAAAAAGGTGGAATATTTATATCATAACAAACTAGGTATTTTAATGATAAATATACATATATTTATACAAAAATAATTTTAGTATATATTTTATATTCTAAAAATCTCATTTTCTTAAGATGTCGTATTTTAAATCTTTCGAGACCGAATGCTCCTTACGGAGGTCTGAATCTCGCACTACTAAGCCCGAGAATGTGCGATAATCCGCACCATCCCGAACGGGTTCCCTAAAATGGGTTATAGCGGCGCTTTGCAAAGATTTGTATAAATACTAATCATTAAGGAAAACGGTTTTATTAATTATGGTATTTAAATGAAAAAGTTTCGTTTTCCCGTATTCTATGTTCTAGGGTCTCCTAAGTCAACTAGACTGCTCCTAACTGGTCCAAAGCGACAAGTTGTGAGATATCCCTCAAATCGCCTCTTCACCGCCAATTGTGGCCAGGTAAGTACAAGTGAAGAAAGGAGGGATCCACTCACGAATCACCGTGAGACGGGCCTTTTAAAGTTACCTTTCTCACTTATCTAGCCTAGACACCACAAAGTCAGGTTTAGATAAACGACTGAATGCCCACAACCTTCCTCTGTCCTAATGATCACGACGGTCCTTAATTGGCTGAGTCTAGATATTTTTTATTATTAGCTCAAAGGTTATTTATTTGTAAAGATGTATAAAAACTAAATCTTTTAGAAATGGTTTTATTAAGTAAAGGGTATTTAAATGAAAATGTTTGTTTTCCCGTATTCTAAGTTCTCGAGGGTATCGTGTTATGTCGCATATGAGTGTGTGAGGAGGTAGGTCATTACCTCGTGATCTACTTAAAGGTATAGCAAGTTTAATGGAGTTAAATGTAGAATTGAAACAATATGGTATTTAAGTGAAAAAATACAATAAATTGAAATAGCCATCATTTTATGAAATGAAACTTGATCAATTTGGTTGATTAGTGTTTAATAGTCAACATGAAAGAGTTTAAGCATAATTGTATTAACGAGAAATGAAGTTTTATAAGAAACCGAATCAGAAATCGGATTTGTTCCGATTTCGTCAGGTTTTGTAAATCCGTATTTTTTTAATAGAAAAGGAAGATAGAAATGGAACTTATGGGTTTTGGAAAATAATGAGAGTGAGATGGAAGGAGAGGGATCGCCGGTGCATAGTTTCGTCGCCAGGAGTTTCTAGGATCGTCGTCGGAAATTCCGCCGGAGAATTCACCGGAGCTTCGCCTTTCGCTCACTTCGATTGCACACAAGGATTTCTTGAGAATTCTAAAGAGCTGGCTCAGAGTTTGGGGGTGAGAAGGTAGAGGGTAGGGGTGTATTTATAGGGTTAGGCTAGGGGTAGGGTAGATGAAGGGTTTTAAATAAAAAAATGTAAAAATGTATTGAAAATCATTAAAAATGGAATAAATGGGTGTTATTGGACTCTCTGGAAATGATCTGAGTAATTGGAGTGTGCAGGGGGTAGGGGAGGCCAAGAGCCACAAACTTGGTTTTGGGGACTCGGTCGTCCGGCCGAGTTCGGCCGGCGGCGCAGGCCCGAATCGGCCGGTCCGCCGGCCGACTCGGTCGAGTCGAGCCGAGTCAGGCATGCGGAAGGTGGGGGGTCTTAAGATGTAGGCTCTGGTGCATTTACATTTTGAGGTGTAGTGGGAAATTATAGAGTTATCACGTGTTGACTGTTGGGCTTCTATAAAATTTAAAACAAAATAAATATTAAAAATAATGTGGGGCGTGGGATTTGAACTCTGGGCTTGGTTCAGCAGTGCAAGGTCTTACCAGTAAGCTACAAGCTCCTTTGTAATTAAATTGCTAATTAATTACTTAAATCTTGTGCTCAGGCAATAAATACCCCTTTAAGGATTTTGAAAACAATTTCAAAATTTGTATGGAAAAAGTGTATAAGAAAAATAGGGTTGTTACATTCTACCCTCCTTATAAAAATTTCATCCTCAAAATTTGTAAAAGGAAAGTGTAACAAATCTAAGGAAAGTTTGGTGCCGGTGTACTGACAGTATGTGAAAAATAATAAGGCGGTGCAGGGGTTTTAAAAATGTGAAGAATGGGTGAAGGAATGAAAGAATGCGAAGGTTTTGGTAAAATTGTAAAAGAGGTGAGGGAATTTTGGGTCAGGACAGATTCAAGGTATATGATTCAAGGAATATGAAATCGATAAGATTCAAGGAACATGGATTGTAAAGAATGTTTTAGTTGCTGGTTCTTGTGTTTTATTGCTTAGGTTGTTCACGCAGAACAGAATTGCATGATAGAGTTTCATACAGCTCTAACCTGCATGGGCCACCAACAAAACCTGTCACGCCCCGCTTTCCAGTATACGGGCGGAGCATTTGTATCTTTTTCAAAGACGATTACCTTTTTGATAATACCATTGTTAAGTTGTCTATCTTAGATAGGCAAGCACCCACTTCTCCGGCTCCCCGAGGCTCAAGAGATTGGTCCTGCTTAAACCTATATTTACTAGGGTCCTTATTGTAATTTATAGAACTTGAAGGGGTTTTATGTAAAATACTTATCTCACTCTCATTATTTTCCAAAATCCGTAAGTCCCATTTCTATCTTCCTTTTTCTATTCAAAAAATATGGATTTACAAAACCCGACGGAATCGGAACAAATCCGATTTCCGATTCGGTTTTCTTATAAAACATCACTTCTCGTTAATACAATTATGCTTAAACTTCTTCATGTTGACTATTAAATACTAATCAACCAAATTGATCAAGTTTCATATCACAAAACAATTGCTATTTCATTTTACCGCATTTTTCATGTAAATACCACATAGTTTCAATTCCACCTTTAACATCACAATACTTGTTATACCTTTAAATAGATCACGAGGTAACGACCTACCTCCTCACACACTCATATGCAACATAACACGATACCCTCGAAAACTTAGAATACGGGAAACAAACATTTTCATTTAAATACCCTTTACTTAATAAAACCATTTCTAAAAGATTTAGTATTGATACATCTTTAACCTTTGAGCTAATAAAAAAATATCTAGACTCAGCCAATTAAGGACTGTCGCGATCATTAGGACAGAGGAAGGTTGTGGGCATTCAGTCGTTTATCTAAATCTGACTTTGTGGTGCCTAGGCTAGACAAGACCGAAAGGTAACTTTAAAAGGACCGTCTCACGGTGATTCGTGAGCGGATCCCTCCTTTCTTTACTTGTACTTATCATGGTAAATCTTACAGTCTCGTGCCAATTTTATCACCTTCCGTACCAATGTACCCCTTAAACCCCGTAGTGTCTTGTTTGTATTGTATTGTAAATTGTATTGATTGTATAATTAGATGACTGATCGAAACCATGATATCAGTAAACGAATGTAACCGTAGAATCATGTAAATGGAATAACTGGAGAACCATGTAAATAGAATGTATATCCATGGTTCGGTTCAGTCAAGTTGTATAGATTGATAATTGGATTCATGGATTCATGTTGAATTGTAATATTGAAGATTGTGGATTGTAGATTGTAGATTGTACTTGAATCATATTCAAGTCAGATTATAATGAGACTCACTCTGAGTCAATAAATTGAAGTCCTGATTGTTTTGATGTTATCGGTAACCACTGCACATGGACGGCAGGATTTGTGTCTTTTTCCAAGACGATTACCTTTTTGATAACACCATTGTTAAGTTATCTACTTTAGATAAGCAAGCACCCACTTCTCCGGCTCCCCGAGGCTCAAGAGATTGGTCCCGCTTAAACCTATATTTACGAGGGTTCTTATTGTAATTTATAGAACTTGAGGGGGTTTTATGTAAAATACTTTTGTATAGTTTTCAAAATACACCCCAAGTATTTATTAATCGTCTTTAAAGTTATAATAACTGTAGATTTTATACTTGTGACAATTCTAATGAGAATAACCTAACTTTCATATTATATGGTATTAAAGTATAATGTTAAACTTGTATGGAATTCATGGTATTTTAGTGTAAAATTGATTCTTGTGATTTTTTTAGAAAAAGGTGGAATATTTATATCATAACAAACTAGGTATTTTAATGATAAATATACATATATTTATACAAAAATAATTTTAATATATATTTTATATCTAAAAATCTCATTTTCTTAAGATGTCGTATTTTAAATGTTTCGAGACCGAATGCTCCTTACGGAGGTCTGAATCTCGCACTAATAAGCCTGAGGATGTGCGATTCTATACCATCCCGAACGGGTTCCCCAAAATGGGTTGTAGCGGCGCTTTGCAAAGATTTGTATAAATACTAATTATTAAGGAAAAAGGTTTTATTAATTATGGTATTTAAATGAAAAAGTGTCGTTTTCCCGTATTCTATGTTCTAGGGTCTCCTAAGTCAACTAGACTGCTCCTAACTGGTCCAAAACGACAAGTTGTGATATATCCCTCAAATCGCCTCTTCACCGCCAATTGTGGTCAGGTAAGTACAAGTGAAGAAAGGAGGGATCCGCTCACAAATCACCGTGAGACGGGCCTTTTAAAGTTACCTTTCTCACTTGTCTAGCCTAGACACTACAAAGTCAAGTTTAGATAAACGACTGAACGCCCACAACCTTCCTCTGTCCTAATGATCGCGACGGTTCTTAATTGGCTGAGTCTAGATATTTTTTATTATTAGCTCAAAGGTTATTTATTTGTTAAGATGCATAAAAACTAAATCTTTTAGAAATTGTTTTATTAAGTAAAGGGTATTTAAATGAAAATATTTGTTTTCCCGTATTCTAAGTTCTCGAGGGTATCGTGTTATGTTGCATATGAGTGTGTAAGGAGGTAGGTCATTACCTCGTGATCTACTTAAAGGTATAGCAAGTTTAATGGAGTTAAATGTAGAATTGAAACAATGTGGTATTTAAGTGAAAAATACGATAAATTGAAATAGCCATCATTTTATGAAATGAAACTTGATCAATTTGGTTGATTAGTGTTTAATAGTCAACATGAGAGAGTTTAAGCATCATTGTATTAACGAGAAGTGAAATTTTATAAGAAACCGAATCGGAAATCGGATTTGTTCCGATTCCGTCGGGTTTTGTAAATCCGTATTTTTTGAATAGAAAAGGAAGATAGAAATGGGACTTATGGGTTTTGGAAAATAATGAGAGTGAGATGGAAGGAGAGGGATCGCCGGTGCATAGTTTCGTCGCCGGGAGCTCCTAGGATCGTCGTTGGAAATTCCGCCGGAGAATTCACCGGAGCTTCGCCTTTCGCTCACTTCGATTGCACATAACGATTTCTTTAGAATTCTAGAGAGTTGGCTCAGAGTTTGGGGGTGAGAGGGTAGAGAGTAGGGGTGTATTTATAGGGTTAGGCTAGGGATAGGGTAGATGAAGGGTTTTAAATAAAAAAATGTAAAAATGTATTGAAAATCATTAAAAATGGAATAAATGGGTGTTATTGGACTCTCTGGAAACGATCTGAGTAATTGGAGTGTGCAGGGGGGTAGGGGAGGCCAAGAGCCGCAAACTTGGTGTTGGGGACTCAGCCGTCCGGCCGAGTTCGCCCGGCTGCGCCGGCCGATCCGCCGGCCGACTCGGGCCGAGTCAAGCATGCGGAAGGTGGGGGGTCTCAGGATGTAGGCTCTGGTGCATTTACATTTTGAGGTGTAGTGGGAAATTATGGAGTTATCACGTGTTAACTGTTGGGCTTCTATAAAATTTAAAACAAAATATATATTAAAAATAATGTGGGGTATGGGATTTGAACTCTGGTGGCTTGGTTCAGCAGTGCAAGGTCTTATCAGTGAGTTACAAGCTCCTTCTTGTAATTAAATTGCTAATTAATTACTTAAGTCTTGTGCTCAGGGAATAAATACCCCTTTAAGGATTTTGAAAACAATTTAAAAATTTGTATGGAAAAAGTGTATAAGAAAAATAGGGTTGTTACATCGCACGACTACCCTAATCCAATCGCATCTTATGCTTAAGCAGATAAGCACTAATTAGCTACCGCACACTACGCCTTAACATAATCAACAAATATAACACGAATACTAACTAGTACTTATCTGAAATGACGGAGGGCTACGACAGGTTTTTAAGAAAACTCTTTGCGTAATGAATTTGATATCGTTGTAGAATCGAGTGATTTTGAAAATGAGTGTTTTTGAGGTTTTTACTAGTTTTGCTAAAGAGGTCACTCCCGGTGAAGGGATCTCGGCTCTTTCCTCATCGAATGAGGTGCAGGATATTTCACAAATACCACTATGCAAAGCAAAAACTATAAAAGCAATCAAAAGACAAACCGAGTTTGTAGCATCTACTAATTTTGCTAAAGAGGTCACTCCCGGTGAAGGGATCTCGACTCTTTCCTTATCGAATAAGGTGCTGGATATTCTACAAGGAATACCGCTATGCAAAGTAAGAACTAGAGCTACCAGTTTTTAAAACAAGTTTCTACAATATCTTTAGGTTTCTTTTTCTTTCATTAATCTCATTAATGAAGTCCCAATAATTTATGCTTCCCAAGCATCACATATGAAACGAAAGCATCAATATATAATATATATCATATATATATAATATAAGCATTCGTCTCAGAATATCTAGTGATCACATCACAGAATAACAGCAGCAGAAGAATTACATATGAAATATTGGATATACCAGGAATTCCGTGTTTTAATTTAAGCCCGTATAAAACACGGATTCCACGGTCACGATGAATAGCCAAACCCATATCCCTAGACCCCTACGAGAGAGGCAAGAAACCCTACCAATTCTAGAGTTAGGAGACCCGGTCTCGACTCCTCGAGATGGTCTCCCACTGGACCCTAGAACCCGGTTACTTGTGCTCCCCTCCTTGGGTCTATCCTAATGCGGAAAAATAAATAATATACATCAATGGTGACATCATCCTCAACCCGGAAGTACCCCAATAAAAGAATATTACATACAAGCTTTTACATGAATGAAAATGAAAAAGTTTCATCTCACATAAAAAAAACGGCTATTCAAAACACGACGATCCAATATATCATATCACAACAACACATAACATCACATGTCATTAACGTAAGTAAATATGCGTATCCCAATTGTCGTTGACATATAGCACCGAAACCGGCGATACACCACATATTACACTTACGATCGCAGAAAAGAAAGTGAAAAACTACAACAGTTGGAATCCGCAACCACCTTAGACATCATAAACCCAATATATCACATGCCTTGGATTTCATGCCCAACAAATGAATTCCTTAGACATCACATGCCTAACAATTATAAACCCCGCGTTTTAGTCTCGATATTGAAAACATTTTTCAATAACCTGTCGGGTAATTCAACAAGATTCCCGATAACCTGATCGAATGCTCGTCTGCACCCCCCGATGCCGTCGACGAAGTGCACTAAGGCGGAACACCGCTGCCGCGAGCACCCGAACGGATGCTTTTGGCGACGGGGTTCTCCTACAGTCACTTGGTCGGGGCTATGGGGCGTGGCTATTTAGTAAGGTTACCCGGCGAGTATCCGCGTACGCTACGTGATTACGACGGACTTTTGATCGCATCAAAATCCCGTGGCAACCGATCAAATGAGACTAAATTGCTAGATTTATAAAATTCAAATACTGTGGATTCCAATTATTGTATCACCATATACTAGACTATGTTAAAACGTTTCGAGTGAATCAAGCAACACCCACATCTCCCAATAAGCTCAACACTTGAGCAAAATTAAAGTACCAAAAACGTGCCACAGTACTTATGATCCAGCCGTAGAAGGGTCAAACCAACGCCTCACCTATGACACCGCGGAACTACGGCGAACCCTAGGGTTCAAGTCGCGGTTCCGAGGGCATAGAATCGAGTTAAGGTTTTTGTTCTTCTAGAGGGTCCATAGAGTTACTTGCACGAACATTGAATATAATTAATTTAGAAAAATTCCAATACTTGGAAATTTCAGAAGGGGTCATGGGGTGATGTTTGAATTTCGTTCGAACTGTCAAATAAAGCCTAGGTTACCATCACAATGTTAAATTATACGACTACAAAACACTCCGTTTTAGTCCTATTGCAAAATTTACATCACATGAAAATTTGGACCAAGCAAACAATACCTAAAACCCTAAAATGAGAACACCAGAGAACAAAACAAAAACGACATCAAAACGAGCAAGCAGGGCCGGCCTCCCCGGTTTTTGAGGCAATGTGCTCGGTTGAAATCCGAGCTTCTGGCCTCATTTTTGTTCTGTGCACCTTATGTAGGGTTACTAGCCACTCTAACAAGGGTTAAGGAAGCATCAAACATGCCCGTTTAAAATTTTAGCCATGCCGAATAATCCTAAACAAGATCGTTGCTAGAAAATTATGGTTTCATATGCTAGTAAACTACGTTTACGACTAAGTGAATACGAAATACAACCTTTGTAGATCGGTCCTTCACTTCTTTAGCTCCTTGTTGAAGTCCCTTCGCTGCGATCGTGGTTCTCCCGGACCCTTGCATGGCTTCACGAGGCGAAAGGCGCGTCCTTGCTTGAAGTCTTCGAGGCCGAAGAAGATCTACGTCGAGGGGCTGCCAACTCAAGCTTCTACTTCACTAACTTGAGAATTAGTGAAGCAAACACCCTAAACTAAAGTGCTAGTCTAGTAGAGGATGAAGAAATAGGAAGTGGGTTCTTTTTAATTTTATTTCTCACAATCTTTCTCACTTTGGATCAAACCCTAGCAAGCTTTTTCTTTCTTAACAATGAAGAAGAAGAAGAAAAGAAAGAGATGAGGATAATGATCAAGTGAGGAGTCTAACCATGGTGAGTGAGTATCATATACTAACTCTTGTAGAGACTTAACCCATGGCTAATAGATATGGTTGGGTTAAGAAATATCCATAGTAAAAACAAATTTAGTGGAATTAGTCAATGCATCCACAAGCTTCCACAAGCTTCATGCAATGTGCTAATCCTCCACTAATTTTATAATTACTTAAAATATAAAAACCCAACATAATATATAGTATGGTGTAAGTCTCATACACCCAAGTCTTGTGTATCATCAACCATGATACAAAAAAGAAAACACATTTTAATATATATCATATATACATTAAAGTTGTGCTCATGTGAGAAAAACCCTAAAGTGAACAAGTGTTAGTAAATGTAAACTAGTATATCTAATATACAATTATACACTTAATTATTAAATCAACACTTGACTTAATAATCCGGTCATATCTCATATAACCGACTAACATCCATTGTATCGACTTATCAAATCAACACTTGATTCGATAACCCGGTTATATCATATATAACCGACCGATACAAAAAGTCGCGAGAATAGAATACGGTATTACATACATGCATTATTCTCGGTCTCGCACATATCACATATGCGCTCCTATTTCGTTTTGCCTGAGCCAGTAAAACCTCTGTGTAGGACTCTAAAGACTTGTCAATACGCCGGCAGTAGATGATGATCACATCAATCACCCACAAGCCGTCAGCGGTACTAGCTGGACGTAACGGCTACCCGGGTATTGAGCGATCAGAAGATCAGCAAGCAAGCCCGCTCCAACTCCTGTAAAAGCCTGCCGGTAACACTTCCCGTAAAGTCCGGTCTCCTCGTCTGATATGTCGCATACCAAGTCTAGGGGTGGTAAACGTCAGACCCCAATAACCGATAAGTCGTGCTAATGTGAGGCTCATAACGGGTCGAGAAACTACTGGTAACACTTACCAGTAAATCTCTAAATCAGCCTTGGCCAGGGACTTCCCTGTTACGGCCAATCGAGCACAGCGCAACATCAACCCCCAATACCGGGAGAGACGAAACCCCTTCTATCGCTCATTGCCTCCATGTGACTCGGGACTGTACCCAAAAACCACCGTTTTGCACGCCCTCATAGACGTGGTAAGGTGGAAATCAAAGCACAGTGGGAATCACACAAGACTCTATAACGATCTCGGGTCTACAGACTAACCTGCACAAGTGTCACCAGAGAACTGCCATCTGATGTAAGGTATAATACCATCTGGGAGTTCTCGGCGAGTCCGTCCAGTGTACCCAGTCTCCACTGAGCACCCGTATACCATCTCTGATGTCAAACACCAATGGATATGGGATCATCCATTGCCCATCTCATGGGTCGATAAGCGTATACGCTAGTCTACTCTGGTATATCGATGCCCCGTCTCGATACACCTACGACTAGGGACCTTGAAGGATGTACTTATGGACTACCATGTCCCCACTAGTATGATCTGTATCATAGTCCAGGTAGTCAAGTACACATCCTAATGGCTTTACCAACATGTAACTATAAGACAGCATAAAGAGACAAGTATACATGTTAAAGTAAAGTGCAACCAGATAGCATACTATCATCACGAGCAAGAAAGTCCTCTCTATATATGTCCAAGCATCCAATATAATATACATCATCTGTACAATACTGGCCTCTAGGGCATACATACAACTAACACTTTAGGTATCATATACATCACTCTGCACTTGTTTGCAAAATTTTTCTAGAACATTTAAAAATCAACATAGAGCATTATGTGCAGGGTTCCAGAAATTGTATATTTACGGATTTGTTTCATTTTCATATTAATCTAACATCGTCTAGATTTCTAGTTAGGCTCTGATACCACTGTTGGGTTACCTAGAACGGCAGCAAGATTTCGGAAGGCATCGTCCATGCCATTTTTAGATTTTCGCCGTTCTAAGTAACTCTAACATAGAATCGTTAACTAGAAAAATTAACAAAAAACAATGTTAACATCTTAACATCATAAGTGAATGAGGAATACAACCTTTGTAAACCGGTCCTTCAGTTCAAAAGCTCCGTGTAGTAGTCCCTTCGCTGCGAGTTGTAATCTCCCGAACTCTAGAAAGGGTTGCCTTGGAGAAATGAACAAGCTTGCTCGAAGTCTTCAAGGCCGAAGATGATCTACGTCGAGGAGACACAAGCTCATGCTATCTCTTCACTAAATTAGGGTTTAGTGAAGCAAACACCCTAAACTAAATGGCTAATAGTAGAGGATGATGAAGTAGGAAATGAGCTCTCTTTAGTTTTCTTTTTCTCACCTTATTTTCTCACCATAGAAAAAGCTAGTAAGCTTTTTCTCTCATGAAGAGGAAGAAGAAGGGGTGAGGAGAGAATGAACTCATGAGGTGAGAATAGCAACCATGGGTGAATTAGTGCCATACACTAACTCATGTAGAGAATAAATCATGGGTCAATAATAATGGTTAAGTTAATAAATACCTTCATGTAAAACAAATGAGTGGACTTGGTCAATGGTTCCACAAGCTTCTACAAGCTTGAATCATGTGACTTATTACCACTAATTTATGAATTACCAAGATAAATAAAAACCCAAGGATTATCATAACCATGGTGTAGTCTCATACACCCATGTTGCATGTAGCATCTAGCATGACACAAAATAATGTACATTAATATATATCACATATATACTAAGTGTATACAAGTGAGAAAAGAAATACTTAGTGAGAAAATATTAGTTAATGTAAGATAATATATCAAATATATAATTATACATTAAATTATTAAATCAACACCTGATTTAATAATCCGGCTATATCATATACAACCGACTAATATCAAATGTAACAATCGATCGAATCAACACTTGATCCGATAACCCGGCTATATCTCATATAACCGTCCGATATCATATATCGCGAGAATAGAATGCGGTATCACATACACGCATTAATCTCGGTCCCGTACATATCACATATGTGCACCTACTTCGTTTCGCATGAACCAGGAAACCTCTGTGTAGGACTTTAAAGATTCGTCAATACGCCGGCAGTAGGTGATGATCATATCAAACATCCACAATCCGCAAGCGGTCTGCTAAACGTAACGGCCACTTGGGTATTGAGCGATCAGAAGATCAACAAGCAAGCCTGCTCATACTCCTACGAATCCAATAAGTAACACTACCGTACAGTCTGGTCTCTTCGTCAGATATGTTGCATATCATCGCCTCGGGGTGGTAAAACTTCAGACCCAATAGCCTGATAAGTCATGCCGATGCAAGGTCCATAACGGTTCGAGAAACTACTGATAACACTTACTAGTAAATCTCAGCAACTCTGGCCAGGGATTTCATGTTATGGCCAATCGAGCATAGCGCAACATCAACTCCCAATACCAGGAGAGACGAATTCCCTCCTATCGCTCATTGCCTCCATGTGACTCGGGACTGTACCCAAAAACCACCATTTTGCACGATCTCTTGACCGTGATAAGGTGGAAATCAAAGCATAGTGGGAATCACACGAGACTCTATGACGATCTCGGGTCGACAGACTAATCTGTACCAGTGTCACCAGAGAACTGCTATCTGACGATGGGTATAATACCATCTAGGAGTTCTCGGCGAGTCCGTTCAGTGTACCCGGTCTCCACTGAGCACCCGTACACCATCTTTGATGTCAAACACCAATGGATGTGGGATCATCCATCGCCCATCATATGGGTCAAGATGCGTATAAGCTAGTCTACTCTGGAGCATCGATGCCCTGTCTCGATACTCTCTCGACTAGGCACAATTATAGGGTGTACTTGTGGACTACTCCTGGCCCCACTAGTATGATCATGGGTGTCAAGTACACATCCTAAAGGGCTTTGTCAACATGCGAGAGCAAGACAGCATCACGTATACAAGTCAACATGTTAAGACAAAGAGCAACCAGATAGCATACTATCATATCGAGCAAGAAAGTCCTCCCTATATATGTCCAAGCATCCACTACAATATACATCCCATGTACAGTAATGGTCTCCAGGGCATACATATAACTAACAGTTCCCAGGTAGATTCCCCAGATGAACGGCCGCCCAACTCTTCTGTCTGTCCTGAGCCGTCTTAATGCACTGTCTGATCATCTGGAACTTGTCTACCGTCAACTTGAGGCGTGTACCCAGACTCTCCTGTAAGCTCTTCCCAAAAGTGCGAAATGAATCTAGTGTCCCGATCTGATACTATACTTACCAGAACTCCATGAAGTCGCACTACCTCTTGCATGTATTTCTTCACAAGCGACTCCATCGACTGTCCCACCCGGATGGGTATAAAGTGTGCTGCTGTCGTAAGACGGTCGACGATAATCCAAACGGCGTTGTTGCCTATTGGAATCCATGGTAAAGCAGTCACAAAATCCATAGTGATGTGCTCCCATTTCCATTCTGGTATTGGAAGCGGTTGCAACAGTCCAGCTGTTCTCTGGTGTTAAGCCTTTACTTGCTGGCATACTAAGCACGTGGATACAAACCGTGCAGTCTCTCGCTTCATTCCGTTCCACCAATAGTGTTGCCTCAGATTTCGATACATTTTCGTGCCTCCCGGATGCACAGAAAAAGCTGAACTATGAGCCTCAGCTAGTATATCATCTTGAACATCCCCCTTGGGAACGCAGAGTCTGCTACCAAATCTCAAAGAACCGTCTTGGTGTATAAGTAAGTCTTTTCTCAGCCCGGCTTCCACCTGCTCTCTGAACTTTTGCAATCGAGGATCATCAGGTTGCGCAGCCTTGATGCGATCTACAAGAGAAGACTGCACCTGTAGTTGCCAAAACTGCCTGATTGCACTCGGCGTAACGACCTCTAGCTCGAGCTTCTGAAAATCCTCAATGATGCTCATCTGGCTGGTCAACATCATGACCGCTGGCTTGCGACTGAGAACATCGGGTACAACATTTACTTTTCCAGGATGATACTACAAGTCTAAGTCATAATCCGCCATTAATTCTAGCCATCGGCGTGGTCTCATATTCAATTCCCTCAGAGTGAACACGCATTTCGGACTCTTATGATCCGTGTACACTTCCACATTTTCACCTAATAAGTAATGTCTTCAGATCTTCAATGCGAAAACCACTGCGGCTAACTCCAAGTCGTGTGTTGGGTAGTTCCCCTCGTGATTCTTCAGCTGCCGTGAGGCATAAGCAACTACCCGACCGTTTTGTATTAGAACGCAGCTTAAGCCTTTCCCTGAATCATCGCTGTGTATCACCAAACCATCTGAATCGTCTGGCACTGTAAGAATAGGTGTCGTGGTAAATTTCTGTTTCAGTATCTCAAAAACCTGAGTACACTCCTCTGTCCATACGTAAGACACTTCCTTCCAAATCAGCTAAATTGGGGGTCAGTGATTACAAGGTTCAAGGATGAGATAAAATAATTACTTGAAATCAGGGAAAGAAATGCAGTAAGAAGGATCAATTTATGAATCAAGCAAGCTTAAAGGTACAATACTTCAGGAAAATTTCGATTGAACTAGGAATTTATTATTCAGAAAGTCTTGACAAAGTACAGTTGAGAGATAAACGTGGCCTTAAACTATACATCGTTTTTATTTGGCCCTAAGAAAAGAAAATAAGTTGCGTCAGTCGCGATTGTGGAAATTCAACAAGTTGCGATACGTTCTCGCGCTAAGATGGGGGCGTCCATTGCCATAATGCCTTGCCTGGATATCTGCCTGAGGTTCTTCAGCCTCGAGTTCCTCTTCACTCGAGGTTTCATCCTCCGATTCCTTCTCGGCTGGAGCTTCGTCTTCAGATTCATCCCCTATAGGGTTTTCTTCTCCTGGCTCTTCCTCTTCGGCGAGAGCTTCCTCATCGGAATCCTCCTCCATATGCTCCGCCTCTTCCGGGTCCCCTTCTGGATCCTTTTCCATAGGGTTTTCTTCAAGATTCTCCTCTTCATGATCCTCATCTGGATCCTCCTCTACCGCATTTTCCTGTGGATCCTCTTCTATCGGGTCTTCTCCGGGATCCTCCTCTTCAGAGTCTTTTTCTGGATCCCCTTCCACTGCATTTTCCTGTGGATCCTCTTCTATTGGGTCTTCTTTGGGCTCCTCCTCTTCAGGGTCTTCTTTTGGATCCTCCTTTTCATCATCAGAATCTTCAATCATATTGATCTCCGGAACTGCGACATCGACTCCCTCGTCCTCGGATTCGCTATCGTCGACTGTGGGCTATCGACCTCATCATCTGAACTCACTAATATACAGTCGAAAGAAACGCAGGACTGAGTGTCCTCATCAAGAAGCGGTGCTGTCCCAGGGTTGGCCATGGTCTGAAAAGTAAGGGTCATGATCAGATAGTGGAACACGAAAGAAATAACAACTCATGATGCAGGACACGAGGAAAAGATAAGGTAGATAAGATTCAAAACATGAACTTGAATGGTGATGCACAAGTAGTATATGGAAGTGGAAGCAAGGAAACAAAGTATGATTCAAGGGACCCCTAAATTGAACTGCAATCTTATTCTAAAGCCGGCGCTCTGATACCAACAAAATCATGTCACGCTCCGCTTCCCAAAATACGGAATACAAGGGTGACAAGGCCAGCCATGCTCCTACGATCAAGGAAAAATCCTGTCGTAGTCACATTTCGGCTTCTAGCATTATATGGTAATCAGTAAAATACAGTATGGGTAAGGAGAATGCAGTCACTAAAACTATCAGATATAAAGAAATCTGAGCACAATGGAAGTAAGTAAAAGGGCAACTAACCAGGAATATCAATAGAGAAATGTAACTGGTTCACCGGTCTGGATCTTCACGGTCTTCTCAAGATCAGACGAATCCACCTCTGTCACTAAGCATGCATACTCAGGTCATCAGGGCGACACAATAGCAATATTATAATAATAACAAGAGATAAGGAAATAAAATAATGACAGTGGAGACGATAAATGCAGGCAATCAATATGTCAATAACTGATGCAATGTATGATCTGTGTCCCTATCGGTCTCTAGTCATATTGAAATCGAGTTGTGGAAAGAAGTGATCATGTTTAACGAGGGTCTCGTACGTACCCGAGACTATGGCCCATTGTTGCCCGGGACATAACCTTGTCAGCCGGACTACTAGGCCCAACCTAATATATATATAAGAGTCTCTGTTCGAATGATCATCCTCTAAATCACCGACCTCGCTAAATACAATCCTCTTTCCACTTCGATTTCCCCTTTCCCCCCAGGTTTCACTATTCATGAATATGGGCTAGTTGTGTACAAGTACGCAACAATAACACGATTTTTATTCACTGTTCATTGTATGGTTCATTGTCACGAATCACTCACTATTCACGGGCGTACTTGACACAACCACACCGATACTGTACACATTCGACAATGCAATATACACTGAGAATTTACATGAATATTCACTATCACTAGAGGTCTTGTAGTCGGGTAGAACTATGAATCATGCCGCTAAACAGTTTATATGCAGTACAAGTCGTTATGCATTTTATGATCATAGAAAATTCGTATTAAATCATGCATTCAGAATTAAGTAAAAAGATACAAAAGAGGTAATAAGTAAACTCAGTCGGCAGTTCAAAAAAACTGATTTCAAATCAATCGGGTTTCGGGTTCGCAAGTTACAGTCGTTTCATTTTAAGTGTTCGCTGCTGGAAATTCAGTTTCTGAACTGAAGGTCCATTTTGCAACACAGTTTTCACCCTATTGGGATCAAAATTAGACGACGCTATAGTTGAACAAAATTTAGGTTTATCAGTTAGGTTTCCAACTCACTAGACGAATTAATAATATCCATGGTGTACTTGAAGTTATGCGTTGTACAATAAAGGGGTATACGTTCTGTCCCTGTTTGAGACTGCTATATGTTCTGTTGATTTAAAATGTAATTTAAATAGTAAACGACAGTAAAAATGAATGAAATCACTTTTAATGGTTATATAAAAGATTTATCTTCGCTATGGTATAGGGTTCCGCATCATGGAATTTTCATACAACAGAGTGAAAGTATTACAAAACAAGAATCGACAGCCAGTGCTGCTCTGGACTGCAGTCCAAAGCCACACTCCGAACCATTTTTCGTCACCTTTTTAGCATAGGAACGGATTAAAACTCTTATGGGGTTCTAGTTCGTCGAGTCTGATTCGATATGAGCTCTCGAACTCAACATTCCGATTTGTAATCAATTAACTGTGATTTTTACAAGGTTCAGGTACGGGAAAATTTCAGTTTTAACGGGTCTAAATGGGAAAGACCTATCATGTCAGTAAAGTCCGTATTTTCCAGCCAAATCATAACACAGCGTTCATTATTACTCGGGCCATCATATGTGATTAGTTTCCGTCAATTTAACGGGGTTTTCCATACGGGTTTTGCATTGAACACTTGCATTACATCGATTCACACGAAAAGTATATATAGAATTTATTGGTAATTTGAATTGAAATAGGTAAAATTAGCATGAAGCAAGTATTATACTTGCCTGGTGACGTATTGACGACGGCACGGCAGTGACAACGGCGCGATCGCGACATAAGCGCGGCATGGCAACTCGACTTGGCTCGAGCTCGAGTTCTCGGCAGCGACGGTTTGGTTGCTGGGGTCTTGACAGCGGTATCAACTTGGGTGTAATGGTGGTGGAGATCGACGGCGGTGAGTAGAGGGGGCTAGGTGTCTGCGTGGAGACTGGTGGTGATGTGGTCGGCGTTAGTGAGTACGGCTTAGGCACGGGCGGTGGCAAGCTCGGGTGTGGTAGGGGTCGGGTTAAGCGGAGAGGTGCCTGGGCTCAACGTCTCGCTGCGGTGGTCCAGACGGTGATGGTGCAGGATAGTGTTTGGGTTCTCAGGTGATGATGGAGTTCTCGGTTGGGTTGATGGTGATGGGTTCGATGGCAGCAAGGGTTGCGTCCATGGGGTTGATGAAGTTCACGGAGAAGGTGGCCTTAGGAAGAAGGAGGTGTAGTCGAGGTTGGAAGCTCGGTGAAGGCTTTGGGCGTGGGTGCTTAGAGGAGTGGCCGGCAAATGGAGGTTTGAGGTAAGGTGAAGGGGTGGCGATGGTGAAAGGCGTGGATGTGGGCACGGCTCGTTGGAAGGTGGAGTCGAGAGGGGATCGAGGAGCTCGGGGGCAGCGACGGTGCAGAGATGGATCCGACGAGGTGAGGAGCCCGGCGAGGGGTGCACAGGCGAGGGTGCTCGTGGAAGGAGATGGCCGCGGTTTTAAGGAGGAGGCGAGGGTTGGAGTCGCGATGGGTTAGGGTGGTGGTCGGTGGTGGTCGATGGTGGAGGTGATGACGGGAAGTGGAGGCGAAGGTGGGGACGAGGGTGTTGAGGAGGGGAGGTGATGAGGACGAGCGTGGAGGCGGCGATAGCGAGGCAAGTGCTGGCGTGGACGTGGGTTTGAGAGAGGGAGCGGGAAAGGAAGGAGAATGAGAGAAATAGAGAGAGAGAGATAACGTGAGATCGAGAGGAGAGAGAGGGAGTGAACATGGGGGGGAGAGAGAGAGAGAGAACGAGAGGGGAGAGAGAGTGTGTGAACGTGTGAGAGAGAGAGACGTGTGTGTGTGAGAGAGAGAAAACATGGGATTTTGGTTTAATTAAATTTTTAAAGAAGAGAGAGAGAGGTAACGGGAAAAACATTAATTAGAATTTATAGGATATTAAGATGGGATTCACTGTGATTAATGGGAATTTATGGTGGAGATTTGGGTTTGGATTTGTGAGAATTCAAAAAGAAATGAGAAGGGATAATTGTTTGGGTTTGGGAAAAGATGTGGGCCGGGCCTTGGACTTGGGAAAAATATATAGAGGGGAAGGAAAAATGAGCGGGCATGGGTTTTGGACAGTTGTTGGGGTATTAAAATTTTCCTAGAGAGGAATATTGGGAAAATATTTGGATGGAATAAATTTAATAGAATAATATAGGAAAAATTATTATTAGAATACGGATAGTGGAGTACTAATAAACTGGGTGTTACATATTATATTTGATATAATTATATCTTGACTGATATCATTAGCTCACTAAATATTTTCTTATGTGTGTGTGTGTGTGTGTGTGTGTGTGAAGCATGACTTATTTTCTATTTTTGAGAAAAATAGAAATTGAGGTGGAAATTGGGAGCATGATGAGGCATGGCTTCTTTCTTTTTTTTATTCCGCTCGACTCACTATTCAAGTATGGTTGCAATTTTATATTGCATTTATCTCCATGCTTGAATGAGTGAAGGTCAAGGGGTTGCCATTCTTCACTTCATTCATACAACACTTAGTCATTTTGGTTAGTGTTGCTCTTATGTGCTCTCTAGCTTCCCTTCATCTCCATCCTTATCATGGTTCAAGCTTCAACCCACATGTGATGTGAATCATGAAGTTTGAACACAAATTAGTGAGCCTCAAATTCTCTACTTCACCATCCCACACCAAACTAGCATTTTGGTGTGCAGTATTTCCTTCATTAATAAGAGATTAGTGAAGAGATAGTTTGAGCTAGTGGGCCTCGCGTGGATTATCTTCGGTACGAAAGTTATCGGAGGAAGTTCGTCTAAACTCTCAAGTGTAACCTAGTAAAGTCGCGTGAACTACAACACGGAGCCTATGAAGTGAAGGAATCGATCTACGAGGGTATAACCATCTTCACTTCTTTATTTTTGTTCATATCATCATGTTTAACCCTAAATATTCCAGTCACGATCTTGGTTAAGTCTAACTTAGCACCTAGTAAAAATTAAAGCTCAGCATGTTTGATGCCACTAGAAGCTCATGATGGTGCTAGAGTAGACTTTCAATTGAAGTATGCTCAACATGTAAAAAGAATGTGAATTCATAAAAACGACATGTTTTTATTGTTTTTCTGTCAAAACAATTATTATTCACGGTAGGTTTGTTTAATTGCAAATGCTAAACCAAATTAGATATTTAAGCCTTCAAGGAAATATATATTTGGGTAATATGGATTATACATTGAGCAAATTTTACTAAACCCCATTGACCTTTTGAGGTTTTTGTGATAACCCATTGAGTTTCAAAAATGCTATAAAACCCTATTGAAGGGTATATTTGGAAAAAAATTGAAAGGTATTTCTGTAAAAATATATCGTGTTCCGTTCATTTTAAGTTTATTCAATCTATCTGTGAGATATCTTGGAGTTATTCAGTTAAATTATGCCTTACACGAATTAATCAAACTAACGATTTTATACAATATCGGTAGTTCAGTGAGCATTTATACCATTTTTAAAACTCAACGGGGTTATCTTAAAAACCCAAAACGGTAAGGTAGATGGGTTTAGTAAAATTTACCCTTATAGGAAAAAAAGGTTTACCGAAAAGAAATTTTCTTATTTTGTAGGGATATGAGTGCTAAAACTTGGGGATTAGTTGCTGGGGGTATACATAGTTTAAAGATAGGAGGAGAGAGAAAGTTCCCAAAAAAAAAGAAAGGAAGAAAGAAGGAAGTAGGGCATTAATTTTTTCAGACCGCAGAAGAGAGAGAATGCAACTCAAAACTTTTCGAAACTTGGTCTTTTTAGAGTTTATAAAAACGTGGCTTCAAGCCCTGGAAACTGTTTGAAACCGCGGCTTGAAAATAGTTCCGTCTTCCAAGACTATACATAGTTCCGCCCCTGGTTAAAGAGACGGGGAGAGAGAAAGGTCGCAAAAAAAAGAAAGAAAAAGCAAGGGCATTAACTGTTTCAGAGAGAGAAAGCAACTCAAAACTTTTCGAAACTCTAGTCTTTTTGGAGTTTATAAAAATGTGGTTTCAAGCCCTCAAAACTATTTGAAGCCACGGTTTGAAAAACTTTATTTTGATTATTAAACATGAATCAATTGCAAATTTTAAGTTCACCCTAAAGCATGGCTTCAGAAACCGTACCCTCTTGGAAGATGAGGTCTAAAAATAGTTTAGGATGTTAAAATAAGGGGCCGTTTGGTTGCAAGATTATGAAATTTGGATTCAAAAATAGTAGGGTTGAAAATTTCTGGATTTGGTAATTTGTTGTTTGGTTGGTATTGGATTTCTAATATTGGGTTTGTAGGTCTTTATAATCTTTGTTTGGTTGGTGAAAAGAAAGTGAGATTTGGATTTGAGGATTTTAGAGAGAGATGGATCCAAATTCCACAGCCAAACACAAAATTATGGGATAATCTTAAATTTTCCTAATGGTTTGGTACCACACGTGGAGGCCACTAATTGGCTGGATCAGTAATCACACTTGCCAACAAATTTTGAGAGAGCAAGATGCTGTGGAGGCCTTGGGATATGACGTGACAGCATTGGCTGGATTCAATTCTCCAATTAAAATATTCTCTCTGCCCACCATTTTTAATTCCACAATTTTTATTATTTCCATTTATAAACCCAAAAAAGAAAAAAAAAGCAGTTCTGCACACTTCATTCTCAACCAAAGAGGAAGAAAGAGGAGAAAGGAAATGGAGGTTGGGTTCTTGGGTCTGGGCATCATGGGCAAAGCAATGGCCCTCAATCTTTTGCGCAATGGATTCAAAGTCACAGTGTGGAATAGGACTCTCTCCAAGGTTTCGCTCTCTTTCTCTCACTACATCTTTGCTATTTATGGTAATTTTTTTGTTGACCCTTTTGTGGGATGAGATGTTTGTGCTAAGGATTGGTCTTTGTTTGTGCACTGATTTGAGGTTGTGGGGGTTTAATCATCAGAACTCATGTAAGCATTGCCCTCTGCAAGTTGGGTCTTGCTCTATTTTTAGGGTTAACCCTTTTGCGCATGCCTCCTTCAAGGAGTTTGGGATCATGTTCGATGTGATATAGATGATTTTTTTTTACATTATTGTTGATGATAAACCAGTTGAAGGGTGACAATCAGTCTTAAAAATGAATTGGAAGAAAATATGACCTGATTGTCGACTAACTCAGGGATGCCATGTGCTGATAAACCAGATGAGTGGTGATAAGTGTTGGACGAGGTATCGATAAGGGATTCCATATGCGATTGAGCTTCTTGATTTGGTTCATATTTAACATGAACTCTTTCATTCGATGAAGTCGACCATAGATTTCTATATACTTCTCTAACTTGTTTGTTCAAGTAGGATGGTGTGGGTTCTCAAAAGAGAGTGTTAATCCCTCCAATTCCAATGTGATACTGCAGGAGATGTTATTTGGCAATAATGACAAATGAATTAATCGAGCATTGCGGTTCAAAGAAGGATAAATTGTTTGCATCTGTGCCATGTATTTCCCTGTTAGGAGTCGGATGATATAAGACATATTGTTTCCTCCCGATATTTGAGATCAAAGTTTACCTATGGTTATGGTCAAAAAATCAATTTAATGCGGCCTTGTGATCTTTCCTTATGAAAACCAACTCAAGAGACAAACTTTCTTGAGAATAAACACGGATAAGAGAAATAAACGAAAAATGGAGGACACGGTATCTTTCGTGGCTCCCTGAGAACTAATGAAAGACTCCTATATAACAATAAACCAAATATTCATCCACAAATTACAAATCTGATCTTTTGTGCACATTTTTTTTGGCATTATGCTATAATAGGGACAGAGCCAAAACAATCTTTGTTGGCCACACACAGAAGACCCCCTTTTGAGGGTGTGAGATATGCTCTTGTACTTTATACTTGCGTTGCTTGTTTCTTTTTCATGCTTTAAAATTAACTGGCTTTTAGTGAAATGGCTAATTTCATCTCGAAGAGAGATAAAAAGATGAAGTGCAGGAGCCTCACTTTGTGATTCTTCTGCATTTCTGCGAAAGCCTTCCCATCTTTACCTTTTTTTATAAGGTAAATTCCTTAACCTCTTTCTATCGAGAATCATCTGACTTATGATTATACTCTTTATTCACAGTAAACCTCTATATTGTAGTAAACCAAAGGAGGTAAGCTCTTATTTCTTTCTTAAAACAGCTGTATTAGTCTTTTTCCAAATAGCCAAAATGAGGCTTATTGATCCTAATCTGCTGAAAATTGCGGAGTCCAATTGATATCACTGTGCAGATATGAAAGTTACATTTCAATGAAGTAAACTCATACTCAACTCGAAAGAGTACAAAACATTTGATCTTGTATTTAACATATGATTCAGTAATTAAAATATTTCATTTAAGGGACCCTCATGTATTGCCATGCCATGCCAGTCGTTCCTTCATAGAACTGTATCTAAATTCATATCTGGTATTAGAATGCCAAGTTTACCATTTTCCTTCGTTGAGAGAGATCTTTCATTTGTTAAAAATATTTTTTGTTTTTCATTTTTAGCTTCATTCTTATTACAAAGCTTTCTTCTCCCTAAAAATATATCGAACTCATGTTGGCAGTGTGAAGAGCTAGTGGAACAAGGTGCATCCATTGGAGAAACCCCTGCGGCTGTAATCAGTAAATGCAAGTATACCATCACAATGCTATCTGATCCTAAAGCTGCTCTATCGGTCAGCAAGCATCACTAACACAAAGTAATTCAACGTCTAAAAGTTCACTGTAACCTTGTATGTTGAATTTATCTAGGTTGTTTTTGAGAAAGATGGGGTACTTGATCAAATTTGTGAGGGAAAAGGGTATATTGACATGTCGACAGTTGATGCTGATACTTCCTCCAAGATTAGTGAGGTCAGAAACTATTGGCCCTTCTTTCTCCTTGTGTGCTGTATGTTGTGTTTGAAGATACGTTTCTGATTTCTGAATTGAGATTTTGCATGTTCCGTTATTGTCGGAAAATTATCTGGCTGCAAAATTTGGTTCACAGTATTCTAAATATTTTCGAACAGGCTCTCCTTTTCCTTTTCCATCTGTCAGCGTATGCTTATTGAGGCAAGAGTACTTCCCTTAATTTCCTCTTTTTGTTCCTCATCTAAATTCCTCTTGCCATTTTTCAAAAGAATGTTAAAATTGCTAATATGTAATTATCATGAAAAATACCTTTGCCTTTCAAATTTGTATTATTGGTAAGTATGGTAAATTATCCAGGGCCAGTAGTTGTTTGTCTATGGTAAATGATCAGACGAACTTAGAAAAAAAGAAAGTAGGGAATATAGAATGAAAAGCAAACCGAAAAATTTAAGAGTAATTCTAGAAATTTAAAAAAACTAGTTATAACTTTCGATCTATAACCATTCCAACCTATAATACAGTTCAATAGATAAAAATAAGAACTTAGAACTTAGAATTTAGATGTGCCAACTACTAAAACATGTTATACATAATTACATATGTTTATGATATGCTTATCAACTATCAAAATCAGGATAGAGTCATGGACATAACGGCACCACATGCTATTACTGGATAAATATTCACCAAAATGCCAATTATTAATGGTCTAATTTAATTTAGTTGTGCTACTGAATTTGCTTTTGGATGTTCTACTCTTGTTGCAGATTAAGATTAGCATTCTGTTTTAGAGAGAAATCCTACACTCATCTCTTTCAATATTTGAAGGCCGATAAACCTATTTTTGGGTGTAGCACTTGCATATTCTCTATTTAATTCAAAGCCTGGAAATATCAAAATATAAAAGAAAGGGTTTCTATGCATGATACTATAAATCTATAATTGGATATCATAACTGCATTGTTAGAGAGATGTATGTTGCAATCCAACTATTGCATAATAATTAAGGAAAAAATATGTGTTGCATTCAGTTCCTTTCCCTCTTTCTTTACTGTGGCATCTCAAGAAACAGTAAAAAAGAGTTCTTAAAATTATCGGTTTATCTCAAGGTCAATGATATTATAAGGACATATTAAGGCTATATAAACTTTCTAATTATTTCTAGCTGATCTATATTTAAATAATATATAGAATGAGAGTTTACTAGAGTTCTACAGGCTTTGTCAACATAGTTTTGTTACATTTAATGTGGCAAAAGGTGACCTATAAATTTCTGAAACACAGATAGATCATTGGCATTACTTTCCATGCAACTATGTAGTCACGTGATTTTACATTCACCAAGTTAAGCTTGTTTTGAAGTTCTTTACAAGTGAATAATTAATCATCATGAGAGGGCTATAGCTGATATGTCACTCGTCACAGTTACAATTAATCCGAATTTCCAATCTGATGATTTCTCTAATGAAATGCAAGTCTTAGTGTAGCATACTTGGTCCTTCAGAGATTTTGGCCACATACATACATTTTACCGGTGTTATCATGATTTTTTTACCATGAAGTTTTGTGAATGATTCACCATAGATGACTTGGGATTTTTCTCTGAAACATGTGACAGGAAAGTTTCAACTACAACAAGCCTTTGTCCCAATTTTTAGGGGCCAACTATATGATGCATTTTCTTCCATTATGCTCTGTTAAAGACCATTTGTCCGGTTAAATTAACAATTAACATATCGTTCTTAATTCCTCTATTCATGTTAGTTTAGGTCTACTCCTATCTTAGTTGTGATATTAACTATAATTTTATCACTTCTTCTATCCGGGGCATTGATTGGTCTCTGTTGCACGTGACCAAACCATCTCAGTCGGTTCCCTCTCATCTTACTATGGGAATCACCTCATAATTGTTATGAATGCACTCAATACTTATCCTATTTTATGTGTATTACACCCATCCATCTCAAGCTCTCAACATTCTCATCTTAGCCACACTCATTTTTTGGATATGTTTCTTAATTGCCTAACATTCTGATTCTTAAAAAAAGCACCGGTCTTGTCACCGTCTTATAAAATTTTCCTTTTAATTTCAAAGGTATCCTATGATCACATATCACATTATTGAAGTACTCCATTTCAACCATCTCACTTTGATCCTATGAGTTACATCCACCTCAATCTCCCCATCATGATTAATTAAATTCTAAGTAACGAAAATGGTTATTCCTCGATTTTCAGGGCCATAAATTTGCACCATCCACCCATTTCATTGCATTGTTTTTCTGAAATTACATTCCATACATTCAATTTTTGCTTTGTTAATTCTAAATAATCTGAATTATAAGGCCTCTTTCTATTTTCTACTTTACAAATTATTCTTTCTTTAAATTCATGCATTAAAACAATATCATCGACAAACAATATATAGCATACACCATGACACATCATCTTGACAGAAAAGTTTGCTATTCATAATTATAGAAAATTTTCTTACTTAAATGTTGGGGATTTTTCATTTATTATGGTGCACTAACTAATGGAATTCAAGTACGTTAACATAACCTCAGATCACTTAAATTGGTCTTCAGCTCCAGTCTTTCTTCCTTGAAACCGTGTTATTAATTGTACATACTATTCTATGTGTGCATTTTTCGCTAAGTTCCTTATGATAGTATCACTTGCAGTTCTAGTTCATTGTAAGACTAAAATGCCATCAGTTACTATTTCCTAGTTATTCTCACAAAGTTCCTACCGATAATATTACCTGCCGAGCTAGTTGTAAGTAAGACTAAGATGCAATATTGCAATCAGTTACTACTATTCACTCAATACAATGTAAATATATTTCCATCTTCATATACAATTTTACTGAAAATTTGAAACCTTTTTTTATTCCTATTTTCACCAGGTAATTACAGAGAAAGGTGGACGTTTTCTTGAAGCTCCAGTTTCTGGTAGCAAAAAGCCTGCTGAAGATGGTCAATTGATCCTTCTTGCTGCTGGGGACAAGGTAATTCAGTGCAGATGGATTATTTTTCATTTTCTGCAAATTTAAGTGGTGTATATCTTGGATGAATTATATGGTGATTTCTACTGTGAAGTTTTTCTTTTTACAGTTGGAGTTCTTTCTTTACTTTTTGCACTGCATTCATGACATCTTCTCTCATCCATTGCTGTTGGACCATATTGAGAAAATTATTAAATTCCATTGTTTGTATGATTTGTGTTGTTACAATCATTATCATCATGATACATATCACAACCATTCAAATATTCATTGTTTCAGAGAAACCAAAGTGTTGATAGGCTAGCATTGTAAATTCATGGATTTTAATGTTCAGAACGATTTGATTTTTAGTAGTGAATTCATACCTGTTTGTTATTAAGCGGACTTCATTGAAATTGGAAAAGAAGTCATTCTGGTTTATTCTGTGTTCTGTTTATTGAAATTGGAAAGGATCCTTTCTTGATAAGATCATCTATTGACGTTCCAACAAGCAACAACAATGGCAGATAACCTCATGGATGCATTAAGAATGCAGCAGTATTTTTTTGCCTAATGTTCATCCATCGCATGTTCTCGAGTTATATTCCACCATAGAATATGATTTATCTATTCCACAATTTTCCATTACCCTGCCTCTGCTTTTTTTTTATTTATTTATTTATTTTTTGTATCCTGTGTATTGTAATTGTAGGCGTTATATGAAGAAGTGATTCCTGCCTTTGATGTGCTGGGAAAAAAATCTTTCTTCCTGGGAGAGGTTGGAAATGGAGCAAAAATGAAGCTTGTTGTCAACATGATTATGGGAAGGTAATATAAATAACTTTATATTATATACACATGTTTGTTTGAATGAAACATCCAACATCCAACAAATATCGTGTCATAAAAGTTATGGGATTTTTTTTTATAAAGAAAGGGTTTTTTTGGCGGGCGGGGGCGGGGAAGAGGTAGACATGGATGAAAAATTGAATTTTATAATGTCATATTTTTTCAATTGATGGATCATGTTTGGGTTCTTTTTACCAAGAATACTAGCAAGTTACTTTTTCATTCTCTTCCATCCATAGAAAATCCAAGGGAATAAAATATCCATTTGTGAAGTACATAGTGGTTATCATATTCAATGTTATACTGACATTTCATTCAAAAAAGGGAATCTACCGTGGTTAAATATAACTTCATCTATGCATGGAGAATAATATTTTCATAGAGGACGACATCATATTGATTTATACATTTGCGATTAATTATTCAATCAATGGCTACTTTTGCCTTCAATATATGACCATGAGATAATGCAATATCTGGTGACAGATGGGGTGATTTTCCATTTGGCCATTACTTTGGCAAACGACTTCAATACTGAATTACAGCAGTATTTTGATACATTATAGGGGACAATTTACTGAAATTTGTGATATCTACAACTCTCACAATTATGTCTAGCTTATACGATTTTCCCTTAAAATGTTGATGGAATGTTTTCCTTGTTTCTTTAATAAATATGTTAATTCTCAATCACTGAAATTTTGTGTATATTCTTTGGTTAATAACCAACTAAATAATTTTTACATATGTTAGAAACTTAACCCATCTTACATTTTATGACTATATAGGGAATATACCATCTCGTAATTTTTCTATAAAGTAGCTCCTTATATCAAAATGTATTTCACTTTTATCAATAGAAGTTTTGCATTAGTAGTTTCAACAGAAGGAGGGGGTGGGGGGGACATATTTCAAATATCAGTTGACGATACATTTAACAGTACATCTAAAACAATTAGTAGGCTATATGTGGTTTGTTAAACATGAGCTACATTAGTTTAGAAGCTTCCAAACTTGCAAGGAAAAAGCAAATGAGTCAAAATTGAAGCAAATTCAAATGACAAAGGTCTGCAGAATGATAAAGTTTGCAAGTAGTTACTAATAATAGAAGGAAGGGTGTCTATTCTTTTGGCTCTTTGGCCTATCTCATGTTTTAGAAAATTAATTATCTTCACCCTTTTGTTTTTCTTTTTTTATCTAGGATAAAATTTTCTCCTTGATTGCTTGAGCTATAACTTAATAATCAATTAATGTTCCAACTCTCCAATTGGTCTTGTACTGGTCCTGTACGCTGGTATAACAAGCATCTTTCTTGTTTATAATTACTTGACTAGTTCTCCAGACACAGGAGGGCAATGATATGGGTACTAGATATCTGTGTGGATGCAAAACTGATTAATACAAGAAATCGATGGATATGCAAATGCTAAGACAAGGTCTAATTGATGCAAAGACACACATATAATAATCGTGATAAATAAATAATATAAAATGAGATGTTAAATACCCGCAATTGAACATCCAATTTAAAGATTCGCTTTGCTTTATTAGATTATTCGTCGAGTGTAAATAACTAAACGATGTTTGTACAAATCTAATTCGTAGAAAATTAGAGCCAAAATATTGTAGGAATTGTTATCAAGAGAGATGTCAAAATTTAAGTAGCTCAATCCTAAAATCGCTACACCAATTAATATTCATAGACATTTTTTTATACCTCAATTATTTTGTTGTGTTGGACTTGTGCGCTAATGCCTCTGGCTGGGACTCAACTTCAATATTTAATATAGGAGCCATTTTAGAATTATCACTTGTGCCTATGATTAAAAAGTTAATTAATTAAGAGAACGGTAGCATCCTATCAAATTTTTTTGGTTTGCTTTAAGACTTGTGACATGATTCTTTCTAAATCCTTTCCTTTCCAATTCTTTACAACATGACGGAAGTATGTATGACGATTAAATATAGAACCTGATGGCTTTATAAGGTGGTTAAGGATGTTGAAGGTGTACTGTTGTCGATTCAGGGATTCGACTGTAGTGAAAGGATATGATTCGAGTGTAGCCAAATAGAATGCAAGACTCTACATAGATCTCAAAAACATATTTTTCACCAGGAAAATATTATCGTCTAATCTCCATATAAAATGTTAATGTTTCTTTTATAGTGAAATCCTAATTACATTTGCAACTTACTCCAAAACTAATTCAAAATTATAAAATGATCATGATATAGAAATAACAAATATGTAAGGAATCAAACAACTAGACGCTCTTCTTCTCTGCTTCGAAAACTTCACCAATTGGTAAATTTTAAAGGCGGTGAATCTCTGACATGTCTAGTAGCTGGGTCGATGATTGCTGCTTTCTTAGAAAGTAGGGACCGTTAAACCTCTAATATGTAAAATCACAGGGTGTACAAGTTGATTTATCTCTTAGAAATAATAGCAGAAAATTAACTTACCCATGAAATGGGTAACTTACATTGAACATAATCAGAATATTTAATCTAGATATCTGGTAAAAATATTTCAGAATATATAATAAGCTATATATGGAATGTATATTTAAATTACTAACTCTTTGGACGTAATTTTATCAACACTCATCTCCTGTTTTATATTTTTAGTTAGCTTGTAAATATTAGCTGCAGTTTATGAAAATAACTATCACAACCATATACTGCCGAGCCCCAAAATGCAAGACACAAATTTTGTGATGTGATACTAAAGACTCATGTTAAATGCATCTCCTAAGGACATGAATTAAAAAAATTATGTCCTTAACATCTTGGATATACCAAACGTTAGCACCAACCATTCAAACACCATATCTTTATGCTTACATGATCTCTTGTATACACTCGAATGATAAAAATATGCAACATTCTAAACTTAGTCAATAAATTAACAGAATATTGTGTAGAAGCGGCTAAACTAAATGTCTATACGCATTAACATGATCACATTATAGTACATTGGATTTACCAAAAATAAGACATGCTGACTAATAGGGTCTAATCACATTACCAATCTCGAATGGATGATTGATAACGGAAGGAAGATCAACAGATAACATAAGACCATACTCAATAACCGCTGTCTAGGTTTAATGGAAGTCTCATCTAACATCATAGTTTCTACGCTATCACTAGACTCAACTATGACATCACTAAACTAACAAAAATCACACAAATCTTTTTCGGATGATTTAGAGATTGATTATAACTCTCAACATGTATCCTGTCAATGACTGGATTTTGAGACTTCATTCTTCTACTTATGAAAACTTATGAAAAGCCTTGATAATACCACCCATCTGATATTCGATATCCGACATCAGAATTTTCAGGCCGACACGATACCGACATTTGAAATTTAGAACATTGGTCATACTCACAACGATAAAGGTTATATGAATCTCTATGCCTAAAATAATAATAATCCCCACACAATCATTACCCTTATGAAAAGCCTTGCTTTGGGGGCTTGTCTTAAATTCTTGCTTCGATCCTTAAAACCTATGCTCGATACTGGTGCAGAATGGGAAGCAATCGATGAAAATGCAAACCCTAAGACAAACTTTATAAGATGCAAAGTTGCAAACACACATATGAGATCCAACATTTAAATAATATAAAATTTGAAGCGAATACATATAATTGAACGTTTAATGCGTTGGTATTAGATTATCTGCGGAGTGTACATAACTAAACAATCTTTGTATCTTAGAAAATTATACAAAATATTTTAGGACTAAATATCAAGAGAGAAAGTGGCTCAACCCCAAACTCATAACACTATTTAATATTTTAACATGTAAAATCCAAAGACATTTATAATTTAGATTACTTTGCTATGGTGGTTTTGTGTGCAAGATCTCACAGCGTTGGATATGACTCAACTTCATTCTTTATTAAAGGAGCTTCCATATTGTTCTAGTATTATTACTTGTGCCTATGATTGAATGGTAGATTAATCAAGAAAAGAATAATAGCATCCCTTCAAATCTTATAGTCTTGGTTTGCTTTAAGGCTTGAGACGTAACCCTTATTCACCCTTCCTTTTTTATTTCCTTGCAACACTATGGTAACAAGGATTTGATGAGGTTTGATGTAGAAGTTGACAGATTTATTAGGTTGTCCAAGTAGTTAAAGGTTACGAAGCGAAAAGCAATAAAGAGAATCTGATCGACCGCAACTGATTTAGGGATTTGACCAAACTGATTTGGAGATTTGATTGCAACCAAGTAAACACAAGTCTCCATAGAGATTGCAAAAAATACAAATTTTCTAAACAACAAAATATCGTTGTCTAATTTCCAAACAGAAGGTTATGGTTTTTTTTATATGTGGAAGATCCTATATATAAAAAACCTAATTACCTATTGCAATTAACTAGTCTAATCCAAAATTATGAATATGCTCATGAATTAAACATAACAAACATCTAAGAGAATAAATAACTATATGGTCTCGCTTACTTCACATCCCTATGAAAAAGAGTTAACGATAACAACTAGTTAAAAAATAGATGGGTAAATTGTCAAAAAGCCCTCGGCCCGCTTCAAACTTGTGTAAAAACCCCTGTGCTTTTTTCTCTAGTTAAAAAACCCTGGGCCTAATCCAAACTCCCTTATGCCAGTTGCCTATGATACCTAAATTGTTGCCAGAAATATCAAAGCTGTTGCACTTGTCTGTAATATCTAAGCTATTGCCTATAATATCTAAGCAGTTGAGGGAATATAAGGTCTAAATGAAATAAAGGTCAGGGGTTTCATAAAGATTTTGAACAGTAGACCCTCTATCAAACAATTTTGAAAATTACAGGGGTTTTTAGACAACTTCCGAGCGGGTGTTTTTTTTTACAATTTACCCAAAAAAGAAACATAGCTAAAACGGCAAGCAGGAAAAAGGCTCTTAATTACCTACCAGAAAGGTCGAATAATTGCAAAATATTGGATTCTGTTGAACATGTTTCATTGTATTTTGACTACACGGACCTCATGAACCATTTTCAAACCTATGTTCATATTTGTGTGAGAACTTTGTCTTTTCCTTTTATTATTGTTAGAATTAAACTTAAAAAGTAACAATATAAATAGAAGTATCATTATAAATAATTGGGTTAATGGCACAAAACACTCCTGTAGTTTACCCTTTGCGGCACTTATACCCTCAAGTAATCTATTGGTACAAAAAACCCTCTGATCGTTGATCGAAATCCTAAAAAAATTTCAAATTCAACTCTAAACAACAAAAACAAGTTCTAAAGCAAAATTAGACGATCATTTGACTTATTTAGAATTGAATTTGAGCATTTTTATGGGTTTGATCGATGAGCAGAGGGGGTGTAAACTGTTGAGGGGGTATACGTGGCACAAAGGGTAACCATTGGGGTGTTTTGTGCTATTAACCTCGAATAATATAACCTAAATTTTTGTCTCCTGCACCCTTTTTCTCATTTCAGCTATTCAGGTCCATTGTTTCTGCTGCTAATAATTTTCTTCTTCCCTAATATTATGATTTTGTACATGTAGCATGATGAATGCACTATCTGAGGGGCTCACTTTGGCTGAACAATGTGGATTGAGTCAGCAAACTCTTCTGGATGTTGTGGTAAGAAACTAATGTAAATCCGTAAATATTATTTTATATAGAAAACCTAATAAGTTCCGGAATTTTTACAGGACCTTGGTGCAATTGCAAATCCAATGTTTCGTATGAAGGGTCCTGCAATGATCAAGAGCAGTTACCCCCCTGCATTTCCTCTCAAGCATCAGCAGAAGGATATGAGGCTTGCCCTCGCTCTTGGAGATGAAAATGCAGTGTCAATGCCTATTGCTGCTGCATCCAATGAGGTCTTTTCTCTATTACTATTTGTGTCATGTCCATGTTTGTTTTGACTCTGTGCGTGCGTGCGCGTGCGTTTTGTGACATGTGCGTGTGTGTTCTGATTTGAGCTCTCTGTCATGTGCATGTTTTTTCTGATTTGCTCTCTCTCTCTCTCTCTCTCTCTGAGTGTGTGTGTCGGCGCATGCGCACGAGAGTGTTTGCATGTGTGCATGTGCATGTTCTAGTTTGTGTAGTTCATGGTGAGTACTGGATTAACTTCTGATTTTATCAGTTAGCATATAAGCTTGTTATTTCACAATAATCTCATAGCTCGTACAGGTTTTGATGTTTTCTCCGACTTTCAATCTGCAGGCCTTTAAGAAAGCCAGAAGCCTAGGGCTGGGCGACTTAGATTTTTCAGCAGTCTATGAGGCAGTAAGGCCGACTGGAGATTCGAACAAAGCTTAAAACTATATTTCTTTCTTTCTTAATCTTTTTGGGGATTAGAACAATATTGAAGGATATTACAAATTTCTGTGTCCTCTACTTTTATAACAATGACATGAAGAACCTTAGACCTCGGCCTTTGATTAGTAATTGAAATATATACTATGAACAAGCTGCTGCTTGATCTACATTGGAAGTACCCCTCATCCCTTCCCTTGCATTCTGTAAACTAGTGATTTGCATGTCCATCGCACGTGTATGTCAAATTTCAGTTACTTTGTGTTTTTGTGAAATAAGTTTATTGAAAAATCTATAATATAGCTCAGGTAGTTTTAAGTGAAGGGGTTAGTAGCCGTCTTGGTTGGAATTTTAAAGGATTTTTTTATTGATTTTTCTCGAATAATAGAAACTCCATGTCGGGGATCAATTTCAAAATAAAAGGATCCCCTTTCTTTCGGATTATAATAGTAGAGATATATAGATAGATGATCTTCTGATCTATAAACGAAAATAAAAACAATAGAAATAAAACAAATAACTAACAGGGTGTTTGTCCATATTATTTGATAAACAAAACAACAACAGAGTCTTTTAACCCAAGCATATGGGATAGGCTACATGAACCAACATAAGAATCATGCCGGGACAAGCACTTGAATTCTTTGCCTCCACTCATCCCTATTGAACAATATACTTTCATTAAGGCCTTTGGCATCCATATCTTTTCGTATCTGCTCCATTTACGTTTTCTTCGGTCTTCCTTTCATCCTTTTGACTTTTCCTAAACCGAGAATATCTATTTGTCGCACTGGTGTTTTCAGTGTTGAAAAATACGTTCTATGCGGTCGCATATGCGTATGCACCATCTTGGCTCATGAAAAGGAAGCATTTTCTTAGTATATGGGTAAAAATGTTTGCCTTGATGCATAAAAATTGTTATGCCATCTCATATTGCAATATGCGGCCGTACAATCTGCGTAATAACATAATATTGAGTTGGTTTATGAAAGCCGGATTAGGGTTTTATTACACCCGTATCCAAATTAACCCAATAATTTAAGGGCAATTATATAGACTATAAATTGCGCTAAATTGCACAAACTATATCTACTGATTAGTTGCATTTAACTTCAATTAACACAATTTCTTTAATAACTTGTATTAGTTGCATTTCTCAAACTACTACTTTTAATGCAAGATATACATAACACATGCATATCAATTTGTTTGTTCAACTAATTTGGTGATCTCTCATTATTCAATAAAATAATAAACACTGTTGCGAGCCAAAAGTATCAGCAAGTGTAAAAAAGAGAGTTAACATATAGCTATTTCCATGTAGCACCATTAAAACTTGATATTTCCATATATCATCTCCAAGAACCTTCTTAAAATAAAGTCATGCTACCAATGACATGTTAAGGTACCTTGGTTTCATGGCAGCTTAATTGCTTAAATTACAACCTTTTTGAAAACGAATGGATCATACTACTGTTTATCATAATAGGAAATTATAAATTGTTTACTTTTCAAGAGAAATGCTCATCAATATTTTCCATCCAAATACTAACCCTAATAAATTTAAGGGGTGATATATGAAAAATAGTTGTTTTGTGAGATTTAAAAAAAACACATAATAAAATTGCAAGTACCCACAAATATGTAAGGAGCATGTAAATAAGGAGTAAAATCTAGATTCAAGATGATATCTGCTTAATAGCACAAAGAAATAATATTTAAGGCCAATCTCACAGAGGTACAACTACAAAACATTGTATATTTACTATTTCCTTTTCAAACTAACTCTTATCGTACATTTATTTACGAATTATGGATTTACATATAGATAGGGTATGTTCCTCTTAGCATTGCAGTTTTATCATGATATCATTGTCTTTTTGCATATTAGAAAAAAGTTGATTTAATAATCTAATAATATTCATCACATTCGAAATTCGAAATTATGGACACGCTATATGTACACATGTTTTGTATTTTTTTTCTTCATATTTTTCTTAGTTTTAATCAGTTATATACATTTTTTGAATTTTTAAATTTAAATAATGCAAATCACATATACGAACGCGACGCATAATTCGCTTATGCGCATGTGGTCCATGACCGCATGAAAACGCATATTGCATTCCATGACCTTGGGTGCTTCCGTAGCCATGACCAAACCATATTAGGCGGTTTTCTATGTGCTGCACCAATCTTTATAGAAATATTTTCATTGCGCACCTTACATTTTCTAGTGTTACCATACATCCAACGAAACATGCGTATCTATATTATATGCATCGTTGCATCGTGTGTGCATGATGTTTTTTAAGGGTCAGCATTCCGTACCATATAAACAAGGCATGCTGAATAGCTATTCGAAAAAACTTTCCTTTTAATCTTGACAGAAAGTTATGATCGCATAAAATCCCCGTTGCGCGCCTCCATTTCCACCAACCGGCCTGAAGTTTTTGGTTGACATCGCCGTTGATCTTCCATCCTTTTGGATGATGGAATCTAGATATCTAAACTTATCGCTCGGTGATATCTCTTGCCCATCTAGTGTTATACCACCGTGATCTCGACTTCTTTGCGTACTAAATTTGCATTGCATATATGTTGTTTTGGACCTGCTCCAATCTAAATACCCGAGATTTCAACGTTTGCTTCTATTAACTCCAATTTGGGATTAACCCCTGCTTTCGTCATATTGGTTCATGTCATAGAATGTGATAAAGTTTTACGTTGGCCGTCATAAGCCTACCACAAGCTTCACCCTTTTTCATCCGGACATGGGAACGGGTTTTGCCCACATTATTTGATGATGTATTTTAATTAACAGTTATGATCTTCTTCATTCTTTAGTTACTTCATTATATTCTGCATATATATATTTTTTTACTTGTGAACTTAAAGGGAGAATGTTACCAACCCACATATCTTTGTCACTCTAAAGCTCAATTTTTCTTTTAAATAAAAAAATATAGCACCCCCTCTCTACTTATATAATCCACACTCCTCAAATATTGAATTTTTGCTATTTAATTTTGAATTGATTTAGGGTCTTAAGATTTCCTTGAATACTGGAAAAAAGAAAGAAGAGAATGCCGCCTCATCATATAAAATATATTGGAAAGATTTGAAGATCAATGGATGTTATAATAGTACATAAAAATGATATAAAAAAAAATCCTTCTTACTTTCTAGGCAATATTATCTAAATAATTGATCGTATATAGCACGAACCAAAAAGGAAATATCAGAGATTGATAGAGAGAATAAAATAGATTAATAAATAAATAATTAAATATTGGATGGATTTGAAGATCCAGTTAACAATTTTAAAGATATAAAAAATATATTCTTCTTCAAATTTACATCCAAAGAGATACATTTAGCAAGAATAGATGAAAAATTCCAAGACTAAAAACCAAAGGTGTTGGATTGTAAACTCGTTCGTGCAATGATATGTGCTGCATGATTGACGCCTCGCTTGATATATGATGCTGAGAGTGATTTATCTTGAGAGAAAAACATCTGACATTCATTGATAACGTACGTTGAGCGTAAAGAAGGAGAGCTGAGGGGGTCCGCCACCCACTTGACAATATTAGAAGCATCACAATAGATATGTTTGGATGTATAAGTCGCTCTCAAACACAATTTGATTGCTTCAAGAAAACCATATGCCTCAACTATCTTTGGATCAAGGTGAGAAATTTCACCAAAAAGCAATGAAAATGACAAGTCCATTTTTGTCCCTGCCGATGGCACCCCATGCCGAAGGAGCCAAACTAGTGGCTCCATCAACGTTGACGGTTAAATATGCATATGGATGCGGTGACCAATAATGAATGGGAAGTGATTCGCACGTCGATCATTGGTCGGCAGGGCTTGATTCAAACATCTCCATATAAAATGCTTCACTCGAGGTAAAATGGCTTTTTCCTTCCACATTTTGTTGAGGACGGGTACAGAAGCAGACGGTGATTGAGTAGAGTTTGGAGAATGACCACGGAGGAGATGATAACAACTTTTAGTCGAGAATAAACCGTCACGAGTAGGAGTCCGCCAAAGAAAATCATGAGCTCGACTGTCATAACAATTGACAGGAGTATCAAGAATAAGTTTGGCTGTTATAGCCTCAAACAATGACTGAACAAGTGGTCGATTCCACATATTGCCTGAGGAGTCTAAGAGATGAGATATGTGTGTATAACGCGGGTCCCAATTTGGCGGCTTTTCGATAGTAGCGGGAGAGTAGGCAGCCGGCGATCATTTGATATTTTGGCCATTAACCACCGACCAACATGAATGAGCATGAAGAAAATCCAACGAGTGGTAAATACCTCTCCAAATCGGTGAGCAAGGAACCTTCAATCTAGTCTAGCTTTGTAAGGAGGGTATTTTAGAAAATATTTTGCTTCCAATAATTTAGCCCAAGTGGAATTAGGATATGCTAGTAGTTGCCATCCAAGCTTCGCAAATAAACTAGAATTCACCATCTCGAGATCTCTAAATCCCAAGTCACCATCATTTTTCATCAAATGATATTATTAACCATCACCCTAATCCATCTAATTAATGATAAGCAATTAAATTATTTGCTTTATTTAAACTAGGCTATAAAATAGACCTTTATGTGCCTAGGCCTTGTTGGCCCCACAAAGTTGATGCATTAGTTATGGTTAGTTGTGTCGATCCTCTATTGACTTTCTCCTTGCATGATTATGGAGATGAATCATTATATATATTTTTTATTATATTATTTCATAACGTAATCCTAAAGATTTTTGAAATACTTATCTTGGAAAAAAAATGGAAATGTTCAAGTCATAAATCCCGGGTCTCAATTTTACAAATCATGTCATTGTCGATCAAATATTTATATTCAATATATAATAAATTAAAAGTTTTTTTTTGTGCTTGCCATCAAAACTTTGGTATTTTCAAGAACATACCAAAACTTCATAATTTTAAGAAACGCACATAGTTTCTCAAATTATTTGAATCGGTCCTTTTAGTTAACTTCCATCTAATTAGCATTAAAATTCCGTTGATTTCTTTATTGGTAAGGCCATTATAGTCGTCAAATTCATTAATTAGTTGCTAACATGTTTCAACTTTTATCGATCTTTCTGTTGTAATTTTTTGCTATACGACCGTGGAGGGAGAGGTAGAGGTGGGGAGAGAGGATAGCCGTGAAGAGGGATGGAGCAAGAGAATGGTGCTGGTTTGAGTGAGGAGATGACGAAGTTTATAACGATGAGGATCAATTGGGTACAGGGGTTTTTCGGTTAGAGGTGGTGGAGGAGAGAGAGAGAGTAGGCGGCGGTGGAGAAGGCGAAGAGCAGCCATGCAATTAACAAAGAAGGAAGGGGAGATGATGAGTATATTGGGGCGACGACGACAGATTAACTGACATTCTCCATTGAAGTGATGGTTTGGTGAAAGAAGCCGATGAGATGGAGAGGGATGTGGTTGTGAGGGATTTTTCATTTGGTGATGTCTAATAGAGAGATGAAGGAGGAGTTTTTAAATGGTAGGCGAAGTAATCAATATTTTAATAAGTTAAATAAAATCATAGTTAACTTAACCAAATTACTAAATTAACTAATGCAAAAGTAATTAACGGAAAGATATATTTTAGTTAAATAGATAAGAATTGAGCGCGTGCTTTTTAAATTTATCAAGTTTTGAATGTAATTTTAAGAAAAAGACAAAGTTTTGAGGGCGCAAAATAAAAATAAAATAAAATAAATATAAATCAATTAGACATCTCAATAAAATAAAAAAGTTTGTAAAAATCAATAGAAAGTTGAATTAGAGCACCAATGATCCGCGCAGTATAATTAAGTCCTATCTCTTATACAATCTTTTCTATGAATGTTCTTGAAGTCCCAAAAAATGATGATAATGATATAAAAAGTTTATCTATTACATAACCAAAATATTATATATGCTTAAATAAATAAAATATATTGTTAATATATTTATAAATTTTTCATATATCATTGTTTATCTTTATCTTTTTTATAGGGATTTAATCTTGTAGGGTATATATAGTGCGGCACATTGTATATTTCTTCTTGATAAATCAATAAAATTATTTTTCTCCTTTTCCAAATCTAAGATTCTTAATATGGTATTTGAGAGCGTAGGTAAATTTTCTCGCCCTTCCATTGATTGATCTGCTGGATTTTTTTTCTTTCTCGACGCTGCACCGTGCTCAAATCCATCATCACCGTTTTGTTTTTTCCCTCGCCATCGTCGAGATCACATCGTAGTCCTTGAAGCCACATGGTCACCTTCGAATCCCTCACCGTCGCCGTCGACATCGTTGCCCTCGACCTCGCTCTCAAAACACCCAAAACCCTCACCCTAGCCTTCGGCATTTCTGCCCTCGAAGTCGCCACCCTCTCCCACTTCTCGAACAAGCCCTCTCCCAAGATTTTTTTTTTTTCAAATCTTGGTGAGATTCAAAGTAGAAGAAGACGAGGAGAAAGGAAGCCAGTTATAGATTAGAGAAATTGGAATTTTATCCAACTAATATTTATCAAAGAAAAAGATCTTTAGAAAAAAGAGAAAAGTAATAAAAGATTACCTCTTGTAATTTGGAGATTTCATTGATGGGAGATATTGGTAGAAGGAGAGAGCTCTACAGAAATTTTCAGCTTGGCAGTTGTCAGTACGGCGATCGTTGCAAGTTTCTTCATGTGTTTCAACAACAATCAAAACTAAATACCTTTGAATTTGGTTCGTAGAACACTTCATAAAGCATAATCTTTTTGGGTTTGGCGTCCAGAATGGTTCATCCTCCAAAGGCATACCAAGCTCTATTTCTCTGGTGGACAATGCTTACACGGCTCCGAAACATCTCACGCCTTCTTCTGGTGCAGATTGTTTTCTATTTTGTCGTTACTGTAAGAAAAATGGACATTTGATCGCTAATTGTCCAACACGGCCATCTCGATTAGTTGCTTGTTATCGTTCACCACATTCATCTACCACTTACGCATCTGCAGCAGGCTCTACTCCAAGCTACAATACAGTCTCATCAGGGGCTTTCTTCTCCGTGCAGAGAGTACAGATAACACATATTATTGGTTGTTGGGGTCAAAAATCATACCCCGGTTGACCAAGTCAAAGTCAGTCAACCCTCAGCCAAGTGGGTCCAAGCTCAAGCCAAGTGGGCCCAAGTTAAAACCAAGAATGGAAGGGGCCAGCTCCATACCAAAAATGAGGCAATAAATTAGTTTAAATGCAAATTTTAGAAATAAATGTATGAAAAATAGACAAAAGCCAAAATCTTGTAAGCCCCATGGCTTATATGTTGGATACAGGTGCCCTCAAGGCAATTATCGTAGTTGCGGGAGTGCAATTACTGAATTCGAGGAGGGTCTATACCAAGAACAGTTTTACTCGAGAAGATAGTGTGCTATCTGTTTTGTCTTTATCTGTCATGTGAATGCGTGCTACCAGTTATCGCGTATCGCTAATACATGCGATAAAACCCATATGATCTTTACTTGACTACCAGAATTATGATAAAGATCATACTAGTGGGGCCTGGTAGTTTATAAGCACATCCTTAAAAGTCCCTAGTCGTAGGAGTATCGAGACGGGGTATCGGTACTCCGGTTTAGACTAGTGTATACATTTCATGACCCTGTACGGGGCGATGGCTGATCCCATAGCCATTGGTGTTTGCCACTGATGATTGTATACATGTGCTCATTGGATGAGTTACACTGGACGGACTCGCCGTGAACTCCTAAATGATATTATACCAATGTCAGATAGCAGTTCTCTAGTGACATGAGTACAGGATAGTCTTTAGACCTGAAATCGCCACAATATCCTGTGTGTGTTCCCACTGTACTTAGATTACTACCCTACTGCGGCTCTACTGAGTTGTGCAAACAGGTTTTAGTTGGGTACAATCCCGAAGCACTTGGAGGCAGTGGCGGTCGAGGGAATTCGTCACTCCCGGTATTGGGAGTCGATATCGCACTGTGTAGGACATGAATATAACCTGAAGTCCATGGTCACGGCATTAGAGATAAACTGGTAAGTGTTACCAGTTGTATCTCTTAGGTTATGAGTTCTCTGTCAGCACGACTTATCGGGTTATTGGGGGTCTGACAGATTCCACTCTCTAGACCCGGTATGTGATACTCCTTGACGAAGAGACCGGAATGTACGTTGATTGTCACTTATAGAATTTGTTGGGTCCGGATGAGTTCGCTTGTCGACCTGCCTTTATCTTGCTCATACCTGGGTAGCCGTTACGTACAGCTAGTGCCACTGACGAGCTTGTGGGTTAACCCGAAAGGGGGTTGAATCTGAAAGTGTTTCAGATTCAATCGGATACGATCTTGTATAACTTACTGCTAGCGTATTGACAGGTCTTTAGAATCCCGCAACGAAAGTGCCTGCCCGGACAAAACGCGATGTAACTTACGTATAGGGATATGTACACGAGTTCGATAAAACATTTATATTGGATATACGTGTTTAAACGGACGACTGTTATACTAGCCGGTTTAAAAACCGGAATATCAAGTCAAGTGTTGACTTGATAACTGTATTTATGATGCAGTTTCTAGTATAGTGTATATGATACACACACTCTCTACAGTACATGATACCAAGAAGATATTGATGGTATTTTATGTATGTGATACATGATGTGTACATGTATAGGATACATGTACTAATACATATTTAATATATATATTTGATATATATATATATATATTAATTCCCACCATTTTAAATTATGTATAAATAAATATGCATTTATATATGTATGTAAATATGTGTATATATATATCTTTATATTAGTGTAGAGAATAATGGAGGGAAGAGGTCGTAGGGCGGAATTTCCTTCTATGGCGTTGAAAAAATACACCCTCCATCATTTTTTCCGACTATCGGCATCCGCTATCTTCATCGTTATCATTTAAGATGTGGGTATACCAAATTTCATGTGATTCTACAACTTTTTCACCGTTGATTTAGCAATGTAAAAAGTTCTATTATCGGTAAACCGTTAATTTTGAACCTACTAAAGCAACGGTGAAAAGGTTGTAGAATCACATGAAATTTGGTGTACCCACATCTTAGATGATAACGATGAAAATGGTAGGTACCGGTCGTCGGAAAAAATGAGGGAGGGTGCATTTTTTCGACGCCATAGGAGGAAATTTCTTCCTATGGCATCTTTCCTCCATTATTCTCATTAATATATATATATATATATATATAATTTATTTATTATTCTTAATTAATGTATATATATATATAATTTATTTATTATTCTTAATTAATGGTGGGGCACACCTTCTCTCTTGTGTGTTGACACATACATGAGAGAGGGGGTAGGAGGGTGTATGCGTCATGTTTATCATGACATGGTTGTAAAAAGAGATAATTGGTTTTTTTCACCAGCCATCATAATTTTTCATCTTCTTCTTCCTCACAAAAAGAAAGCTTGAGCTCTCTAGGTTAATGGCAAGTATTGCCATGGTGAGATAGTGAAAAAGTAGAGAGTACCCAGAATCCGCATCGTCTTTCTCTATGCACAGCGAGCCTATGGAGGAATTTTCTCCGACCGTTGACGGAGTTGAAGTTCGGACAGCCCGCTTTCAACACGGATCATCTACGGTGAGGCAGTCGGCGTGCACACGTGTTCGGAAGCTCACGAGATTTAGATGGGGTCTTCCAGGATCTGCCAGACACGCTACAAAAGTTGTAACACCCTCTCATTGCTCTCTTTATTTTTCTAGTTTAATCTATTGCTAAGTATATGATGATCTTGGTGATGGATTGTGGTTATGCTTTGTAAAATTATTGTTTTTCAAATTTCGCCGTGGCCGTGATCATCACGACCCTAACCCCCATCCACTTACATGGTATCAGAACCAAATTAAATACTTGCAATTGGTTTTGTGGTCATTTGAATTTCCAAAACCTTTTTACAAAACAAAACAGTTTCCGTTTCAAAAACTTTCCCAAATTAGTAACTATTTTTGAAAATAACTCGCGTCCCGAGGCTCTCGGTTCAGACCGAGAGCCCCGTGGTGGCGCGGGAGCGACCCCAGGGTTGTCCTTGGGGGCTTGGGTGGGCTCCCATACCCGAGACCATCATGAAATGGTCTCGGGTGTGGCGTTAGGACAGCAAGCACGCAGCTGCACGTTTGCTGTCCCAGCAGCCAACCCATGGCCACAATTTCGTGGCTATGGGTTGGAGCCTCCACCCAATGCCTCCCGGAGCCTCATGGGTCATGCTCGAGGTCCCTCCCGGTGTCTCAGGCAGTTTTTGGGTTGTTTTGGTTTCGATTCATGCAATAAATGGTGGTGTTTTGGGGCCAGGGCTGATCTTGAATTTCTGTTTTTGGAAATTCGATTTCGGCTTCGCGGGTTTTGGAATTCGTTGGCCATGGGTTCCGTAATGACGAGGTTAAAGCGTTTAACCTTATTAATGCGATGGCATATGTGATATGCGGTATTTAACGTCGCCGAATTGATGTGATCAATTCAACGGGGTTGCACATGTGAGTCTGATATGTTCTATGTTAAAGTTTATTTGGTGTGGATTGGATTGTCGCGAAATGAATAGCCCGGTGCGTGTTTGTGATGATGTGTTTTCATTTCCTTTATATTGTAGCCAAAATGTATATTCTTTTATTTAGGGCGAGTGGTCGACATGTGGCCGTCGTTTCCGTTTTCATGTATTATTATTTGTCGGGGCTCGATCAGGTTGCGATCGATGTCACCGTTGTATTAATACAGGTATTAGGATTACCCCACAGAGAAGCGCATTGGCAGCCAGATTCTAGATTGCAGCTGGTGGCTATCTTAAGGAGCTGAGACCGGGCCACTCAATTCTAGGATTGGCGGGCTGCTTGCCGTGCTTGTAAGGGGTTAGGATGGACCCACGGAGGAGTGCTCTTGTCATCGGATTCGAGAAAGTGCTGGGTGACTCCATCATGGTGATGATGCCGGGTTGCCTTGTTTCTCGGATTAGCGGATGGCATGCTGCACTCGTAGGGTCTGTTTTTGGCTACGTACGGGCTATTCACACGACCGGGGTATTTCGTGCTTCGTTTGTGGTTCAAACGAAATGCGGGATTCCTAGGTGATCCGACCATTCCAAACTCTATGATGCTGTTTTTCCTCATGCTGTAATGTGATTATTTACGTGTGATGGTATATTTATATATTTATATATAGTGTGTGTGTATATATATATATATATATATATATATATATATATATATATATATATATATATATATATTAATGCTACATACGTTTTGCATCCGCGCTAGCTCTTCCCCCGCTCTGCCGTTAGTTATGTAACTTAACGGTGCATGACGGGGCCTCGTGGCGAATCCGGATGGTGTATATGTGCATTATATTTTTCCTTTTCATACTTTTCTGTAATGTTTGTGTGAGAAGGATAATGATAGATAATGAGATTATCTAAATGATGGATTTGTAGTAATTGCATTAATACAAAGTAAAATAAACCTATACGTTGTAGGAACCAACTTTTTATAAAGGGGAAATTTTAGTCGATTCTTTTTCTTTGCATTAAGGCATTCGGTTAGGAATGTCCTGCACCTCATTCGATGAGGAAAGAGCCTTGATCCCGTCACTGGGAGTTCGCTCTTGGGAAAAAGTTTGTGTCACTAAAATTATTTTTGTAGCCATATTCTTTTGCTTTGCGTCGTGATATTCGATTAGGAATATCCCACACCTCATTCGATGAGGAAAAGAGTATAGATCCCTTCATAGGGAGTTCACTCTTAAGCAAAGGTCTACGTGATTATAAACATTCTAAACCACTCAGTTCCTACGATGAGATCAAGTTCATTACGTTGATGGTTTTCTTCAAAACCAGCCGTAGCCCTCTGTCATTTCAGAAAATAGAGTACTTGGTATTCGTGCTACATTTGTTGACCTTAGTGTACGATAGCTAAGTGATGTCTTCCTGCTAGTATATGGTGCGATTAGTTAGGACAATCGTATAGCTTTGTTGACCTTTGTCAAGGGCTTATGCGGATGGGTCTAAATTAATCACGAAATGACGGGTAGAACTTGACTAGTGGCTTATGATTTGTTGACCTTCGTCAAGATCATAAGCTCTTAGGTGTAAAAACTGATATCGGGAGTTTCAAGTGTTGAAACTTGCAATGAGATTTCATACTTTCTATGGAGTGGGGTGAATTGTTGACCTTCGTCAAGGTTACCACGCCATGATAGTTTGGATCCCGATTCCTACTGTGAGTAATAGTTACTCCCTGAGGATTTTCTATGTGAAATTCCGGGTAGTTCTCCTTTTAGGATTTGAAGGAGAATTTGACAGAACAGTAGGAGCCATCCTGATTAGATAAATATACCAATCTAATATAGGTTAGAGTGCACGCCGAGTGTTTCTTTTCTCTCTCTCTGGCAGCCACCCTGGACTCACCTTAAAATAAGACTCATTAACCATATTGACCGACCCTTTACGATCGACAGTTTTGGAATGTCTAGATTGCCCTAATCCACGACATAGTCATATACGTCCTTACATAACCTAATTACCTTATACTAACTCCTGAACCCTTTGAAATCGGTACAGAGATCCATATTGTTTGGAAGTCCATCGTATAGTTAGATATGAACTTGATGAAACTGTTTCATTCTGAGGATGGCCACTGGTTCTGGATTATATGAATTATTCGTTTGTCTATCCTTCCTACCTTATCTCAAACTCGAGAGCTCCTTACATATAAGGAGTGTATACTAGTTACGTTTATTGTATAGTCTTCTTTCAATCCTGAAGCTGGTGTTGAAGGAATGGAAAGGAGAAAACCAACTAGCATAAATTTGGTATACAAGAAGGTAAGATGGAAAGACATCAAAAGGGGTTGAAGTGAGAAAAGAAAATTGCGACTACCGTCATGAACCTGAGCAATGAAAAAAGCAATACTGAGAATACCCGACTAACCCCACCGAAACATTTTTGATGCTTCAGATTTCCCGTGCTTCTGTGTTTTGAGAAACTATTTCTTAATAAACTCTAATTCCTGGGTATAAAGATACCGGATTAAAATCCCACATCTGTAGGGCGTTACAGATGCTGAGAAGGAGCAGAGAATTGAGAATGGATGGTTTTTTCCTCAATGTCGGTTTTCGCATCAATTATTGCTATTGAGGAAAATCATCAGGTTTTGCTTAAACAACAAACTTTTGGTTTCCTTTTAACCAAAAGAATGTTTTTTCAATTAACAGCACACAGAAAATGAGTTAGTGAACTCTAGGGACTAATACATATTGATGTATGTCGTCCAATGTCCATACGGACATTGGGTTGGTACTAGGTATTCCATATTGAGAATGTGATTCTCTCTCAGATTGCTCATCCGCGGGTCCGCTCCAGGATGAGTAATGTTGAGTTGTCTTCTTCAATTTTGAGGATGCATTAGAAATTGATGCATATCAATTGATACTAGTTCCACCTAAATAAGTGCTTCTTTTCTATATGTGATATAGAATAGTGTTCATCTTAAAATTATTAAGATATGGGGTTAACCAGTTTGTGTTTAAAACCATAATCCGGATAAACTCGAGGCACGTTTCGGTAATAACAGTCTGTGGGTTATTCCAAGATTTCGCATAGGATAGATTCTACCATTTTCAAGTTCAAAAGTGTTTGTTCTTGACTCGCCGCCTCCAAGGTAAAGGAATTTCTTGCAAAAGAAATTAGTGGGATTATGGTAGAACTGGAAATGATTCCAGAACCACAAACAGTTACCGAAAGTTTAGTAGAATCTGATCAACCCTGACAGACCATAACTACTCCGTAGATCTAGTAGGTGACCTCAGCCACCCGAGAGATACTTCGGTTTTCTCATAGATGGTGTGTAGGAAGCTTGCATCATGTGATGATGACTATACTAGTTATCAGCATGCCATAAGAAGTGGTGACTTCCGATTGATGGCTGGATACTAAGTTATCCAAGTTGGACTCCATGCATTACAACAAATTATAGACTTTGTTGTGTGCTCCTGAAACGGGTAAAACCCATAAGGAGCAAGCAGATCTTTCGAGATCAGTGCAAATGGAAAAGTATTAACCTAATAAGGCCAGACTTGTAGTTAACATGTATTCATCAAATACTCGATGTGGATTGTGATGCTACTGTTACTTCAAACTCTGTGCTGAAGTCTATACGGATAAAATTTGCCACTGTTATTTTCATGACTATGATATCTGGTATAAGTATGATTATAACGTGTTTCTAAATTGGATTTATAAGTGTACGTGTATATGACTCTACCAGAGGATTGTCTTAGTCGGTGGGAGCAGCGGATAGTGTGCAAGTTGCTTAAGCCGGTTTGTAGACTAAAGTGGGTATAGTGGAGATGGATCATCTGTTTTGATGCTACGGTCAAAGTGTTTGACTTCATCAAAATAAGAGATTAACCAAGTATTTGTAAGAAAGCTGTAGGGAGTACTGTCTGATTCTGCATATTGTTGTGGATAACATACTCTTGATAGGAAGTGATATTCCTATACTACGATTCGGTCAAATATTGGTTGTCACTGTTTTTCTTTTATGGATTATATATACATCATTGATTCTGGTGACTAGGTCTATAAATTTAGATCTAGTAAGAGATTTGGGATTATCCAAATTCAGGTATAATGACACCATTCTAAAATAGTTTAGAATGGAGGACTCCTAGTGAGATAATGTACCCGTAGAGAATGGGGGTCACTCTCTCTACAAATGTCTTTCGGGACTGATGAAGAGAGGGTCTTCCATGAATGACATTCGACATGCTTCGGCAGTGAGGTCAATCATGCGATGTTAAATACCAGACCAGATATTTCTTTTTCACTTGGTGTAGTAAGAAAGTATTAGTCCAATCCTGGAGAAACATAGGAAGAAGTGAAGAACATATAAGATATTCTTGGTGTATGGTAATGGCAGACTCCTTCGGGAGGCGATTACTGATTCCGGCTTCAGAGGCGACAAGGATGACAGAGTATCTGTCGCGAGTTATTAGTTTACCCTCTTATGAGGAGCAGTATATTGGAAGAGTTCCAAGCAGGATACCGGGGTAGTTAAGGCGCTAGATACTGATTGTGAATCAGAAGAGGGTACATCCTATGTATTTGTTTGGATAAATATGTTCATTCATAGACATGGTCCTATCTGCTATCCAAACAATATTCTGAGGTAAGTATCGCTCATTTCGGGAGATAGTTGATTTCCGCGAAATTGAGATTCAGAGAGATACAGTTAGAAACATTACAACGGATCTACTCACTGAGTTTATTTCTCGAACACAGTTTGCGAAACTGTTAGTACAGAAGTTGGGTATGCAGTAGAACATGAGATCTGTGCATGCGATACCGCAATAATTAGTCTTAAGTGCAAGTGGGAGATTGTTGGATATAGGTGCACTCAAGGAAATTATCGTAGTTACGGGAATGCAATTACTGAATTCGAGGAGGGCTTATACCAAGAACAGTCTTACTCGAGATGATAGTGTGCTATCTGGTTTGTCTTTATCTATCATGTTAATGCGTGTTACTAGTTATCGCGTATCGCTAATACATGAGATAAAACCCATATGATCTTTGCTTGACTACCAGGATTATGATAAGGATCATACTAGTGGGGCCGGTAGTTTATAAGCACATCCTTAAAAGTCTCTAGTCGTAGGAGCATCGAGACGGGGTATCGGTACTCCAGTTTAGACTAGTGTATATGTTTCATGACCCTGTATGGGGCGATGGCTGATCCCATAGCCATTAGTGTTTGACACTGATGATTGTATACAGGTGCTCATTGGATGAGTTACACTGAACGGATTCGTCGAGAAATCCTAGATGGTATTATACCAATGTCAGATACCAGTTCTCTGGTGACATGAGTATAGGGTAGTCCCTGGACCTGAAATCGCTACAATGTCTTGTGTGTGTTCCCACTGTAATTAGATTACTACCCTACCACGGCTCTACTGAGTCGTGCAAACAGGTTTTAGTTGGGTACAGTCCCGAAGACCATGGAGGCAGTGAGCGGTCGAGAGAATTCGTCACTCCCGGTATTGGGAGTCGATATCGTACCGTGTAGAACACGACTATAACCTGAAGTCCGTGGCCACTCCACTAGAGATAAACAGGTAAGTGTTACCAGCTGTATCTCTTAGGTTATGAGTCCTCTGTCAGCACGACTTATCAGGTTATTGGAGGTCTGACTGATTCCACTCCTTAGACCCGGTATGTGATACTCCTTGACGAAGAGACCGGACTGTACGGTGACTGTTACTTATAGACTTTGTTGGGTCCGGATGAGTTCGCTCGTCGACCTGTCTTTATCTTGCTCATACCTGGGTAGCCGTTACGTACAACTAGTGCCACTGACGAGTTTGTGGGTTAACCCGAAAGGGGGTTGAATCTGAAAGTTTCAGATTTAATTGGATACAATCTTGTATAACCTAGTGCTAGCGTATTGACAGTTCTTTAGAGTTCCACAACGAAAGTGACTGCCCGGACAAAACGCGATATGACGTACGTATAGGGATACGTACACGAGTTCGATAAAACATGTATATTGGATATACGTGTTTAAATGGATGACTGTTATACTAGCCGGTTTAAAAGCCGGAATATCAAGTCATGTGTTGACTTGATAATCGTATTTATGATGCGGTTTTTAGTATAGTGTATATGATACACACACTCTCTACAGTACATGATATTGAGAAGATATTGATGGCATTTCGTGTATATGATACATGATGTGTACGTGTATATGATACATGTACTAATACTTATTTAATATATATTTGATATATATATTAATTCCCATAATTCTAAATTATGTATAAATAAATATGCATTTATTGTAAGTCTACGCTAGCGCCCCGGCAGTCTACAGACGCCAAAATGCGGAACAAAACTTTTAAACTGGCGCTATCGTATACTTTAACCCGGATCTGCCATTATTGCTAAACTAACAAACTGTAAAGAGTGTAGAAAGGTTATACCGAACGATCCGAGTCCTTCGTTCTTCAACCATCATCTCACGCTCCGTTGCGGCTGCTCCGATCTCGTCGATCTCCGATATCCTCGTCGAGGTGGCACCACATGATCGGTTTTTTAAACGCGCTCCCGCCTCTGACTCGAGGCAACTCGATCGTCAAGTTTGCTAAAAGAGACGACCAAGATTGTTGTAGAGAATGAGTAGATGACTTTGTCTCACTTCGTCCAAATCCGTGGACGATCGGTTAATGAAGTTGCCGAAGGAATCAGGTGATGGAATGAAATGGACTGTGAAATTCCATACACCGATAAAACCTATCATAATCTTTTCTAGCAAATGAAAACTCAAGTGAGAGAGAGAATGAGGAGAGAGAGAGGGCCGGCCATATATAGCAAGAGGGAGGTGACCGTAGGAGAGGGGGGTGACCTTAAGCATAAAGCTTATCATCACAAAATATCTTAAGAAATCCAAAAGGTATTAATTAAAACAATGTGTCACTAAAACCTAGTCACCCTTTAATAAATGCAAAGATGAGTCACTAGCCTAGTCACCATCCTAGTCATCATATCTAGAAACTTCTAGAATACTGACTCATCATCTCGGAAGAAAAGATAAATCCGTCTTTAACAGAATGTTAAAAGACGGCTGATAGAAAACTGGAAACTGGCAACTTCCAAAAGTGATCCTGAAACGAATTTCAGGACAACCCCGAAACTGTATAAATATACCCGCATTTGTATTACGACCGAATACAAATGCAACTGAGACAAAGATATTATACCTACTCAATATAATACTCGGATCCGGCTTAAACCAAAGCCGACCAGTATCATCTGCCCGAAACCTGACACGTGCGTAAACGCACGTGCATTTTCCGAACCCTGCCATAAAACCATACGGCCTCTACAACGTTTCGCCCGAACTTGGGAAACTGTCTGTGGGGGACTCTAATGACTCGTCAGTAACCTGGCAGTGGGTTTAACCACAAACCGTCAGCGGCACTAGCAATGCGTAACGGCTGCCCATGGACTGACCTCAAGGGAAGCTGATGAGCGAACTCAAGGGAGGCCGATGAGTGAACTCATCCAGAAACCCTACTGAGCCTAACAGTGACAATGTATATACAGTCCGGTCCGTTCGTCAATGAGTATCGCATATCTGCCTAGGGGGCTAGCAACGTCAGACCCCCAATAGCAGTATAAGTCGTGTCGGAGTGTAGCCTCAATACACCCTGAGATACTACTGGAGTACCTACCAGTAAATCTCCTACCATGGCCATGGATTTGTGTAATGGCTCTCCTAGACACAGCACGACCTCGCCCCCAATACCGGGAGAGACGAATCCCCTGCCGATCCGCTCACGTGCCTCCATATGGCTCGGGACTGTACCCAAAAGCTACCTGTTTGCACGACTCCTTTGAGCCGTGGTAGGGTAGAAATCAAAGCACAGTGGGAACTCACACGAGACAAATGACGACCTCAGGTCGATGAACTAACCTGTACACATATCACCAGGGAACTGCTATCTGACGGTAGATATAATACTAACTAGCAGATTCCCGGCGAGTCATGTCCGGTGTACTCATAACCCAATGAGCACCTGTATACATTTTAGGTGATCCAACTGACACCAGTGGCTTGTGAGACTGGCCATCGCCCCTCGTCGGGGTCTCGACTGTACACACTAGTCTACTCCGGAGTATCGATGCCCTGTCTCGAAACTCCCACGACTAGGGACCACAATTAAGGATATGCATATAAACTACCCAACTCTCACGTATATGATCGCCATCATACTGTTGGTAGTAAAGCAAGATTCTAAGGGCTCTATCAAAGTGTAACATGCAATCAGTCACCTGAACATGTACACGACTGATAAAGGCAAACCAGATAGCATACTATCATCTCGAGTAAGACTGTCCTACCGGGATAGGTCCTCCTCAATCATTGCAATCACGTACCTGCGATCCAATAATTGACTATGAGGGCACTATCTCCAACAATCTCCCACTTGCACTCAAGGCTAATATTGCGATGTCGACTACTCACAGCCCGTGTGAAATCGAACATCCAACTCCTCTACTAATCAGTATCACAAAGCCCGTTTGTAAAACTATTGTGTTCGAGAAATAGCCTTAGTGAGTGGATCCGCCTAGAAGTTTCTTTCTATATCTCTCTAAATCTCAAATTCGCGGAGAAAGCCATCTCCCGAATCGAGTAATACCTGTCTTAGAATATATCTGGATATCTGATGGGACCTGGTTCATAAATGAACTCCAAATCCAAACATCTTAGACTGTATCGATCACTGAACCTAATCAGTATCCGGCACCATGCCACCCACAGTATCCTCTTGGACCACCTGTCCATAATACTGTCCCTCTTCGTCAGAGGGAAAAACTATAACTCTGACAATCACTCTGTCAACCATGTCACCTTTGAAGCCTGGAATGATAACCATCTCCCGAAGGAGGCTGCCGTCATCAAATCCGTAGAACATGTACTTATGTTCTAAAACTGCTTCCTTATATTTCTCCAGGATTGGATTAATACAAACTCATTGCATCTAGTGCAAAACCAACATTTGGTGTGGTACTTGACATCTCATGATTGACTCAATTGCCTAAGCAAGTGATCTGCCAATCATGCACATCCCTCTCCCCTTTAGTCTATACGACACCTTTAGAGAGGGTGACTCCATCACCTGCAGGTACACCACCATGCTAGGAGTCAACTATTCCAAAAACCATTAGAATATCTGTCAAAGTACCCACATTGGGAAACTACCCAAATCCAGATCTAAAAACCATAGATCTAGAAACCAAAATGTCAAATATTATATCCATATCCTGTCTGGAGAAACAACTGTGTGACGACCACAGTACAACCGATCGTAGTATAGGAATTTTACTTCCTACTCTGTGTATGTCATCCAGATACCATGACATCACACCCTACTACCTTCTTAACTGATCCATCCCCTATTCTGATTGAAGTCAAACCCATGACTGTCACATCAAAATTAGATGATCTATCTCCGCTATAACTGCTCAAGTCTATAAATAGATATAAGCATCTTGCCCACTATGCTTCCGCTGCTCCCACTGACTACGACAACCCTCCTACCGGGTCTCATATCCTGGAACAACAGTAGTGTCAAGTCTTGGTAGATAAGAACCTCCCTGTCACCGTCTCTGAGGCTACCGAAGTACCTCTCGGGCGTCTGAGGTTACCTACCATACCTGCGGAGTGGCTATTGGAATGTCAAACCTGATTGAATATATAGGTCCTATTAAATTTTCCGTAATCGTTCGCGGTTCTGGAATCACTTCCAGTTCTACCATACTCCCACTACTGTTTTCTGAAAAAGATCCATTTTACTAAAACTGTGGCGAGTCAAGAACAATATCACTATTGATCTTCGAAATGGTAGAATATCAACCCTCGTCATAGCCAGGGTCAACCCACAAACAGCCACTACAGAAACGTGCCCTGAGTTATCCAGTGTCTGGTTTTAAGCATAAGCTGGACAACTCCCCGTACCTTAATTTCTTTTAAGGTACGAACTATTCTATATCCAATATAGAAACTTTGGCACTAATTTTAATTTGGAACCATATTCAAATCATGCAGCTGTCTCCAGTGCATATCAACTTAATGGAAAGAGGCTAATCAGCATTACTCAACTTAGGAATCCATCCAATTATGAGTAACCTGAAAGAGAAACACGTTTCTCAAAACCATCACTATCATCTGAATACCAATCACAAGAATCTACATCTTCGATCTCTTTGAAGAATCCCGATACTTGTGATACCTGGTTCTCTACTTTATTCTTATACCCACAACTACTTAAAACTTAGACCATGTATTTCTACGAAACACTTGTCTAAAAACTAGAGAAGTTATAAGTAAACAGAACAAAGCACGAGGACCTACCCCTTTGTCCTGAAGGACACTTGGACAACATACAATACTCTGTATAAGTCCGCTGAGTTGAACAACTCAAAACCTGTGCGTTGTAGGTGGAAAACTGTACCCTGGCGATTTCCTCAACTATCACCAATTACAACGAATTCCGATATAATGAGGATGATCACCTAATTCCCAATATCTTACTCCCACTCATCATCTGTAAAACCATACAGATATGAGAATGAAACCTGGTAAATACATACCCTTGGAGTAAGTGTCTAATCGGGAAAACAATTTTTCCTTTAACAATGCACTGAAACATGAAAATGTTTCGTAGGGGTATCCTGGTATTCATAGCAATGCCTCTTCCATAATCCAATTCATGACTTCAACCGTATATCTTATTGCCATCTCTCCAAATCCCTTTATTTGTCTTTAGTCGTTACCTTCTGTACACCATCGTTAGGCTAAATGGTTTTCTTCCTTCCCTACCGTTCGGCACCAGCCTATGGTTTGGAAGAAGACTATCCAGTAAGCATAATAGGTGTACCCTCCTAAACCAAGGAGTACTCGCATCTCGAGAGAAGGTGACGATAAAAGACAACTGAATAATACCTTATTCTTTTAAAGGTGAAATAGGAGCGGCGATGAAGTACGCGGTTTTGGTCGTGAATGATATCAGTCGCAATTTACTTTGCCCTCTTTCTAACCCCTTTATTTTGTCTTTACATATTACCTTCTGCACACCCTACTTAGGCTAATTGGTTTTCTTCATTCCCTACCTTTCGGCACCAGCCTATGGTTTGGAATAAGACTATCCAATAAGCGTAATAGGTGTACTCTCCTAAACCAAGGAGCTCTCGCAACCTGAGAGAAGGTGATAATAAAAGACAACTGAATAAACCAATTCTATTTCTCCTGAACCTGGATCCATCCCCGAAGAAGTCCCTTCGAGTTCGTATATAACCATACGATGGATCTATCCAATGGAAGTGGATATCCGTAGTAATACGGGTGTTCTGAGAAATGCAAAGGGTAAAAGAAGGAGTGGCAATGACTTATGCAACTCAGACAATCCAAAAGCCAGTATTTTAAGAAGGTTCGGTCAACCTGGTCACTGAGTCATAGTCTAAGGTCGGTCAAAGGTCGCTGCCAAAGAGAGAGAGAGAAAAGAAACACTCTGCGTGCACTCTAACCTAGATCAGAATGGTCATCACTTTATCTAATCCGGAAACCTCCCACTGTCCTGTCAAATTCTCCTCCAAACCTAAAGAAGAATCAATCGGGATCACCCGAAGAGTAAACCAACTCATCAGTGGGAATCGGGATCCAACTCTCATCGCATGATAACGTGATGGAATGCATCCACGTTACTCATACTCCAGATGGTATGCGCATACTTGGCAAGTTTCAGTTTCTTTAGAAACTCCCGATATGATTTATGCCCCATGCTCTTATGACCTTGGCGTATGTCAACAAATCATAAGTCACATGTCAAGTTCTGCCCGTCATTATCTTGTTAATTTGAACCCACCCGTACATACCCTTGACGTATGCCAACAAGGTAATACGACTGTCCCAAACCAACTCATCTATCTATGCAACAAATGAATACCCAGCAGCTACCAAACACTATGCCTTGACGTATGCCAACAAACATAGCTTGAATACTACTGACCATCCATAAGAAACGACGGAGGGCTACGGCTGGTTTTTGGCGAAAAACCTTTAACGTAGTGAACTTGATATCGCTGAAGGAACCTGATAGCTTTTTTAAAATATAGTGGCGAAAACCTTTTTGCTAAAGAGGTCACTCCCGGTAAAGGGATCTCGGCTCTTTCCTCGTGGAATGAGGTGCAGGATATTCCACTGAATACCGCTATGCAAAGCAACTTGTAATCGACTATAGTAAAGTTATTACCCTGACGCAAACTTTTGTCCAAGGGGTCGGTCCCGGTGAAGGGATATCGGCCCTTGCCCCGTCGAATGAGGTGCTGGATATTCCACTGAATACCGCTATGCATAACAAAAGGAAACGTCTTTGCAATAACACTTTTAAATTTGTTCCAACAACTATAAACAGGTTTGTTTTACTTTGCATTGATCAGAATCAACGCAGTCCCATCATTAATCACACCAGAAAAGAACGAAAATAAAATGTACGTATATGCCATCCGCATTCGTCACTAGGTCCCGTCATCACCCGTTAGGTTACTTAACTAACGACAGAGCGGGGACTGGACTAGCGCGGGTGTAAAACATATACAACATCTAATAGTATATAAACCAATATACAATAATCGCTCCAGGCGTGATAGTATGCAACATTACATAAAAGTAATAAGCATCACAGAACAATACAGATAATCTGGGATCCCCGGGTTTCACAGAGCCGCTGCTGAAACCCGACGTTCCCCTGTCGTGTGGATAGCCTGTGCAATGAAACCTAGACCCCTACGGGTGCGGCAAGTTACCCGCCAAAACCTGAAGCGAGGCAGCCCCCTACAGCATAGTGAATGGACCACCCATCACTCCACGGAATCCGGTAATCTTGGGCACCCCTCCTTGGGTCAACCTGTACCCCCTACGAGTGCGGCGAATAGTCTGCCAATTCTCGAGTGGGACCCCTCTGCCTCTCAAAGCCATGAGATGCGGACCCGTTACTTCTCAAAACCCGGCTATCCGTGCACTCCGTCTTGGGGTAAAACCTAGTACAGTAATGAAAAATAGTACAATAGGTACATCGACCGCAACCTGGTCGTGCCCCAAAAGAATATTATACAACAGGCAGTGACGGCAGTCCACAAGTTGGACGCTCGCCCCGCAATATCAAATGTACAAATAAACACAAACTGTACTACCATTGCACACTGCTATCCACCACAACAAATCCGCAACATCACAGCACAACACAGAACATCAACGCGAAAGTCACGTTCGCAAACCCGTCTAAAAGAACTATAGCAATCAGACGCGGTTTACCGATCAAATGACATTCCCGGTCGGAGATATAATGTAAGCACTGTAAACTAACGTGTTTAAATTTCGATCGACCAAAGACCAAATATCAAAAAGTGGGCCCCACTGCTTACTGGTGAACAGTAACAAAATCTGGGCCAAAACGATATTTATCAAAAACCCCAAAATCCAACTGAGAAGCCACTGGAAAAATTTGGGAGCACGAGCTCACCACGTGGCCGCGGATGCGCGGCCAAACCATGGGTTTGGCCGCATTTCCGCGGCTGCTTGGAGGAGTCACGTGCCCAAATTTTGTCGTGATTCTTAGAAAAGCCTGCACAGATTTTTAAGACATACAGAATTAATTTTTGAGACCATTTAAAATCAACAGAAACTGTCGGGCATGGATTTTGCAATTTTCGATTTCCGGTCGGATCGATGTTTTAAACGCGTTAGCACAAGCTAGTATAGCAAAATGGTGAGGCTCTGATACCACTGTAAGTCTACGCTAGCGCCCCGGCAGTCTACAGACGCCAAAATGCGGAACAAAACTTTTAAACTGGCGCTATCGTATACTTTAACCCGGATCTGCCATTATTGCTAAACTAACAAACTGTAAAGAGTGGAGAAAAGTTATACCGAACGATCCGAGTCCTTCGTTCTTCAACCATCATCTCACGCTCCGTTGCGGCTGCTCCGATCTCGTCGATCTCCGATATCCTCGTCGAGGTGGCACCACATGATCGGTTCTTTAAACGGGCTCCCGCCTCTGACTCGAGGCAACTCGATCGTCAAGTTTGCTAAAAGAGACGACCAAGATTGTTGTAGAGAATGAGTAGATGACTTTGTCTCACTTCGTCCAAATCCGTGGACGATCGGTTAATGAAGTTGCCGAAGGAATCGGGTGATGGAATGAAATGGACTGTGAAATTCCATACACCGATAAAACCTATCATAATCTTTTCTAGCAAATGAAAACTCAAGTGAGAGAGAGAATGAGGAGAGAGAGAGGGCCGGCCATATATAGCAAGAGGGAGGTGACCGTAGGAGAGGGGGGTGACCTTAAGCATAAAGCTTATCATCACAAAATATCTTAAGCAATCCAAAAGGTATTAATTAAAACAATGTGTCACTAAAACCTAGTCACCCTTTAATAAATGCAAAGATGAGTCACTAGCCTAGTCACCATCCTAGTCATCATATCTAGAAACTTCTAGAATACTGACTCATCATCTCGGAAGAAAAGATAAATCCGTCTTTAACAGAATGTTAAAAGACGGCTGATAGAAAACTGGAAACTGGCAACTTCCAAAAGTGATCCTGAAACGAATTTCAGGACAACCCCGAAACTGTATAAATATACCCGCATTTGTATTACGACCGAATACAAATGCAACTGAGACAAAGATATTATACCTACTCAATATAATACTCGGATCCGGCTTAAACCAAAGCCGACCAGTATCATCTGCCCGAAACCTGACACGTGCGTAAAAGCACGTGCATTTTCCGAACCCTGCCATAAAACCATACGGCCTCTACAACGTTTCGCCCGAACTTGGGAAACTGTCTGTGGGGGACTCTAATGACTCGTCAGTACCCTGGCAGTGGGTTTAACCACAAACCATCAGCGGCACTAGCAATGCGTAACGGCTGCCCATGGACTGACCTCAAGGGAAGCTGATGAGCGAACTCAAGGGAGGCCGATGAGTGAACTCATCCAGAAACCCTACTGAGCCTAACAGTGACAATGTATATACAGTCCGGTCCGTTCGTCAATGAGTATCGCATATCTGCCTAGGGGGCTAGCAACGTCAGACCCCCAATAGCAGTATAAGTCGTGTCGGAGTGTAGCCTCAATACACCCTGAGATACTACTGGAGTACCTACCAGTAAATCTCCTACCATGGCCATGGATTTGTGTAATGGCTCTCCTAGACACAGCACGACCTCGCCCCCAATACCGGGAGAGACGAATCCCCTGCCGATCCGCTCACGTGCCTCCATATGGCTCGGGACTGTACCCAAAAGCTACCTGTTTGTATGACTCCTTTGAGCCGTGGTAGGGTAGAAATCAAAGCACAGTGGGAACTCACACGAGACAAATGACGACCTCAGGTCGATGAACTAACCTGTACACATGTCACCAGGGAACTGCTATCTGACGGTAGATATAATACTAACTAGCAGATTCCCGGCGAGTCCTGTCCGGTGTACTCATAACCCAATGAGCACCTGTATACATCTTAGGTGATCCAACTGACACCAGTGGCTTGTGAGACCGGCCACCGCCCCTCGTCGGGGTCTCGACTGTACACACTAGTCTACTCCGGAGTATCGATGCCCTGTCTCGAAACTCCCACGACTAGGGACCACAATTAAGGATATGCATATAAACTACCCAACTCTCACGTATATGATCGCCATCATACTGTTGGTAGTAAAGCAAGATCCTAAGGGCTCTATCAAAGTGTAACATGCAATCAGTCACCTGAACATGTACACGACTGATAAAGGCAAACCAGATAGTATACTATCATCTCGAGTAAGACTGTCCTACCGGGATAGGTCCTCCGCAATCATTGCAATCACGTACCTGCGATCCAATAATTGACTATGAGGGCACTATCTCCAACATTTATATATGTATGTAAATATGTATATATATATCTTTATATATATATATATTAATATATATATATATATATAATTTATTTATTATTCTTAATTAATGGTGGGGCACACCCTATCTCTTATGTGTTGACACACACATGAGAGAGAGGGTGCGAGGGTGTATGTGTCATGTTTATCATGACATGGTTGTAAAAAGAGATAATTGGTTTTTTTTCCTCTAGCCATCATAATTTTTCATCTTCTTCTTCCTCACAAAAAGAAAGCTTGAACTCTCTAGGTTAATGGCAAGTATTGCCATGGTGAGGTAGTGAAAAAAGTAAAGAGTACCCAGAATTAGCATCGCCTTTCTCTATGCCCAGCGAGCTTCTGGAGGAAGTTTCTCCGACCGGTGACGGAGTTGATGTTCGGGCAGCCCGCTTTCAACGCGAATCATCTACGATGAGGCAGTCGGCGTGCACACGCGTTCGGGAGCTCACGAGATTTAGACGGGGTCTTCCGGGATCAGCCGGACACGCTACAAAAGTTGTAACACCTTCTCATTGCTCTCTTTATTTTTCTAGTTTAATTTATTGCTAAGTATTTGATGATCTTGGTGATGGATCGGGGTTATGCTTTGTAAAATTATTGTGTTTCAAATTTCACCGTGGCTATGATCGTCACGACCCTAACCACCATCCACTTACATTATGTGAAAAAAGAAATAAGCACATGAGGCATGGGGAGTCATAAGTGCCATTTAGAAAAGCCCAAAGGGCTATATGTAAAATGTGTAGTCTATAAAAGGCAAACATGATGAGAAAATCAATAACAAATTTCATTCTCTAAAAACTTCTAGGGTTATGTGCCTCCTTCTCCTTCATCAAGGTTTTAAACCTTTCTTTTTTTGAATTAAATTAAAAGTTTAACTCTTTCTTTTTCAAAAAGAAATAGTTTTCACCATAAAATCCTTGAAGGGGAGCTCAGATCTCCCATCAAATCTCTAAAATGGGAGATTTTTAAGTCTCACCCTCTTTTCTCCAAGATCTAGCCAACAGAGAGGAGGAGGAAAGAGACACATCTCCAAAAATCCTATTTTGGGAAGATCCAAGGCTCAAGAGAAGATCCAGGGCTCAAGAGAGACGAAAGGGCCCCCTTTTCATCATCTCCGAAAATCTTTTGGGAGTTTAACTCCGAACAAGAATATCTTCTTTAGGAGTTTAACCTCAAACCAATCTTTGAGAAGCTCAACTCTAAGATCCAAATTCTCGAAGGAGTTGAACTCCAAAAATCCAGATTTTTTAGGTGTTTAACTCCATAAAAAGATAATTTTTAGGAGTTTAACTCCAAAAGTCACTCGGGAGTTCAACTCCCAGTCCGGGGGCTAAACCATTTTCCGTGGGCGTCCAGCACCCACGTGTAAGGCGTGTGATCCGCGGGCGTTCAGCGCCCGCATGCCGGGTACGTGATTTGCTGGTGTCCAGCGCTTGCGTGCAGGGCGCGTGACCCGCTGGCGCCCAGCATCCGCATACCATGCACGTGAACCGTTGGCATCCAGAGCCCGTGTTCATGGAGCATGGCCCGCTGGCGTCTAGCGCCCATGCGCCACGCTGGCGCCCAATGCCCATGTGCCATCTCATGAGTCCTTAGGTTTCTCTTGACCCTTCTTTTTTCCACACGCTCTATACTCAAAATACATCCCCCGTTAGAAAAAATTTCTAACAGGGCGCTGCCCCGCACTCCCCAAGGAGGCTGCTTGCCCCCTTGACCCCCAGTCCGCTATCCGGGTAGCGGGACCCCCGTAAACTCTGTGAGGCCCCCGATATACTTAAAACCCCTTAAGAGACACACATACACACACATTACACATTGAGTTCGCATGACCAATTTAACCAGTCAATCAGAGATTCTCTCACTCCAAAGGCAAGGGGTAATTAACGACAGCTTAGTCCACGTCTGCCGGAGATTCGGATCCCCACAATCAATAAACCCCGGCCTACTATAGGTATGGGGAATCTGTAATACGCCTAACAAGCGCGTGTATTCCCATCTCAATGGGGTGACGAAAAACACCCTACATTGGTATCGTTGCACGGAGTCTTGGCATCAATGGAGCTTCCGAGAGATTATCATCTACATTTTCTGATTATACCGTCTCAATTAGTAATCCCGGTATTTCTATTTCTTGGATATTTGACTCAGGTGCCTCACATCATATGATTTTTGATAAATCTTTTCTTGCAAACCGTATTACCATTCCTATATCATACATACATACTGCTAATGTCTCATTACTTGCAGTTACTTAGTGTGGTGACATCACACTTAGTTCGTACTCTCCTGGCAATTTTACTCTTTCATTTGTATTGCATGTGTCCAAACTAATAATGAATCTTCTATCTGTTTGTTAGATTGCTGATTCTGGTTGTGCTATCACTTTCTCATCTACTTCTTATATTGTGCAGGATTCGAGCACTGGTCAGAATATTGGGGTGGGTCGTAAAGTGAATGGCTTGTATCAGTTGGAGTATCTTCACTTACCTGTCTCGAGTAAAATTGTAGCTGGATCAGTTGCCTCCGATATGCGGCATCGCCGTCTAGGTCATATTTCGCATTCTCGTCTTAAATATTTATCTGAGTTTGGAGTCTTAGGGTCCCTTCATGTTGGTACATTAAATAAGTGTGTTGGATGTCGTTTGGTAAAACAAACTGCTTTACCTTTCGTGTCTCATAATAAAACTTCATTAGAACCTTTTGTTTTGATTTGATTCATTCTGATATTTGGGGACCTGCTTCTATTGCGTCCATGTTTGGTTATCAATGTTATATTAGCTTTATTGATGACTACTCTCATTATTCTTAAGTTTATCTTATGCGTGTCAGATATGAGATTTCATCCATTTATATTGAATTTACGAACATGATTTACACCTAATTTCAAAAATGGATTAAAATTTTCAGATCTGACAATTCTTGTGAGTATGTTTCATCATCAATGCAAGCTATCCTTAAATCTCATGGCACACTTCCCCAACAATCATGTCCACATACTCATGAACAAAATGGTATAGCAGAGAGAAGCATCAACATATCCTTGATACCACACGAGCCCTCTTACTCTTTGCATCCATTACTTGATCTTATTGGCCTGAGGCTCTCTTGACTGCTGTATTTTTCATCAACATTACTCCTCCTTTATTTCCTGATGCCACTCTATACTTGAGGCTTTATAAATCCCTTTTTAACCATTCCATTTTACGCACGTTTGGCAGTGTTTGTTTCGTTCTTCTTCCTTCTCATGAACGAGATAAACTCTCTTCTTGTTCAGTCAAGTGTTTTATGATAGGGTATAGTCCATCTCATAAAGGATATAGATATTATGATCCTACTAGGAGAACACCACGTTTTTCGAGAATGTGTTGTATTTTTCTCATTCCGAGATATATGTGTCCTTTCTTGATTCCTCTATTTCATCGTCAATTAAACCCACTATTGTGCTTACATACACTCCAACTCCACCTCCTGTTACACCTACTGATGCTCCTATGCCTTCTATTGTTTCCTCCATTGATACAATTCCGACTAAGTATTCACCTATGCCTGTACCGTCTTCTCCGGGTGCTATTTCTCTTCCTCCATCTCGTCAGAATCTTCCGCAAGAAAGACGGTCACCTGCCAGTTATAGCTTTTGCATGACGAACGACTATTCTCTTCAATTTGTATATTTTCTTTCTGCTATTCATTCTATTCAGAAACCAAAGTCATATACTGAGGTTATGAAATATCCAGAATGGCAGCAAGTTATACAAGAAAAATTGCAGGCTTTCCATAATGCTCACACGTGGGATCTTGTTCTTTTACCATCAGATGTCAAGCCTATTAGTTGTAAGTGGATTTACAAGATCAAAACCAAGTCAGATGGATCAGTCGAACGTTATAAGGCACGTTTTATGGCTCATGGTTTTCTCAAAAATATGGCATTGATTATGAAGAGATTTTTGCTCCTGTTGCCAAGATCAATTTCATTCGCGTGCTCATTGCAGTTGCTGCAGCCCGTTGCTGACCTATATTTCAGATGGACGTTAAGAATACTTTTCTTAACGGTGATATTTCAAAGACGATTTATATGGAGCCTTTGTCACGATCCGAAAAATGGCACGTGATCGGCACTTGAATCACGTGAAATCTACTGGACCCCACGTAACCCAAGTAAGCCAAAAATCAGGAATATAAACCATTTATAAGAAAATAATGGAGGTGAAGTTTTGTAAAAATGTTTATAAAATTAAATCAAGTTTGTTTTGAAAGTCGGTTTGTTTTAAAAGTGTATGTAAGGTTTGTTTTAAAAATATATTTGAAAGCATTTTCGTTGTTTAAAAATTGGGCAGCACTTCCTTTGTAAATTTTAAAGAAAACCCTGTATAATGAATACAATATCAATAAGCATCCTCATACGGAAGCAAGCTCGACGCCCAACGGTGGAGAAACAACCGCACAAATATATATGACGCCAAGCGAAAAACAATAAACACTATATAATCAATATCAATTCGACTCCACACGAGTAAGAGATCCAAAACATTAAATATCTAAGTCTCGTCTCTATGTCATAGAATACACAAGTGGTTGATGGAGTTTTTAACTAGATACAATAAGTACAAAGGGAGGCGGTATGAAACAACTGTGTAACCCACTTAGCAAAAGCAATCACCCTGTAACGCCCCACGTCCCAGTACAGATGGTATTGTCCGCTCTGACCGAAATCGCACGGTTTTGTCCCTTTTAAAGCGAACCGGACCCGACCAGGGGCCACTTCCCAGTAGGTCACCCATCCACACGAGTACGAGATCCAAAACAATAAATATCTAAGTCTCGTCTCTAAGTCATAGAATACACAAGTGGTTGATGGAGTTTTTAACTAGATACAATAAGTACAAAGGGAGGCGGTATGAAACAACTGTGTAACCCACTTAGCAAAAAGCAATCACCCTGTAACGCCCCACTCCCCAGTACAGATGGTATTGTCCGCTATGACCGAAATCGCACGGTTTTGCCCCTTTTAAAGCGAACCAGACCCGACCAGTGGCCACTTCCCAGAAGGTCACCCATCCCAAGACTTCCCTGGCCCGAGCATGTTTAACTACGGAGTTCTCAAGCTCTTGTAGTGGTGATTCACATAAAAGGCGCTTCTGTAATTGAGGGTGGTATCATTACATTTATAATGTAGTTCGGTCCTCTTTCGGAATGTGTTCCGAAGATTCCACATTGTTCTACAGTGGGTCCCACGGACTCAAGAGGTGGCCCCACGGATTCAAGAGGTACCCCCGCCCCCTTGGCATGAAAATTAGCGTGGCACTTTGTTCCGTGAGCAAGAACCGGATCCTGACATTCTCCCAACCTTTGAACAATGGTTCGTCCTCGAACTACAGACCTATTACCGAGGGACCTGCATGGACCACCATAAATGTAATGCCCCACACCCCAGTATAGATGGTATTGTCCGCTCTGGCTGAAACCACACGGTTTTGCCATTTCTAAAGCGAACCGGACCCGACCAGGGGTCACTTCCCAGGAGGTCACCCATCCCAAGACTTTCCTGGCCCTAGCACGCTTAACTACAGAGTTCTCAAGCTCCTGTAGTGCCGATTCACTTAAAAAGCGCCTCTGTAATTGGGGGTGGTATCATTACATTTATAATGCAGTTCAGTCCTCTTTCGGAATGTGTTCCGAAGATTTCCCATTGTTCTACAGTGGGTCCTACGGACTCATTAGCTAGCCCCCACGGATTCATGAGGTGACCCCCGACCCTTTGGCATGAAAATTGACATTGCACTTTGTTCCGTGAGCAAGAATCGGGTCCCGACACACCCGAAGAAAGGAAATGTGTGTTAACGAAGCCGCTAAGATCCTAGCGGTCGGTCCTGCAAGAAACTATAGCACAACGGGGTGAGTTGCTAACACGTGAGTAGAAAGATATCACACGGTAGAAATCGAATGCATAACGATCTACCTACTAGTCATAAGGTATAATACTAACATAATATGTGATAACGTGTGTGTGTGTGTGTGTACCGCACAAGTAAACATCAGCGCATCATAACAGATCGCGCAAACATGGAAAATTATCAGCCATAACATCATCATCATCAAATAAATCGTCATAAATCCCGTGTCAATCATCAACACAAAAATCTCTAATTCTGAGGCGCTATATCTCAGATCAGTCTTCTTTTCAATTTCATATCATAACCCCGGTCGGTATCCTCCGGATATTCTCCGTGTTCCAATACTATCACCGGTATTGCGTTATCTCGCTAGGCTCACCTTGCCTTTCTATACGAGCTTTTTCCTCTGTACTGAACCGGGTCCACCATATATCCGAAATCGGTTTCCTCCCCCTGCCATGAAATCGGATAAAATCAAACCATAAAACACATAGAAAATTCATGGTGGATGTATTATCATTTCAAGAGAAATCCGCAATTTTTGAAAACAAAAGCAAGTTATATAAATCGTGCGGCGGTTTCTCAAATCCATGGAAAACATCAAGTTTATAAGAACATTGTTCCCTTTTAAAAAATATGGTAGCGCCTCATGTGCAAAGCATGTGAGCAACACCCGCGTGCAAAGTACGTGAGCGCTAAGCCCATATAATATGGCAGCACCCGCGTGCAAGGCACGTGAGTGCTAAGGCCATATAATAAGGTAGCACATCACGTACAATGCACGTGAGCGTCACTGCCAATATTTGAAGTGGATCAGCTTTAGATAGAATTAAATTCTATATGGGAAAATATTTTCCTAATCTTTCTAAAACGATAGAAATTTTCTCTGTTAAACAGAGAACCCTTGGATTAAAAATCCAATGGTGATTAAAAATCAACGCTCAAATCATGAGATAGAATTAAATTCTATATTTGAAAAATATTTCCCATAATCTTGTTAAAAGAACAAGAAAAAATATACCATGTTAAACTGAGAGCCTTAGATCAAAGATTTAACGGTGATTAAAAATCACCAAATGATTATGAAATCAATCGAGATATCTTAAATGAGAGATTCTCTCAAACAAAATGATCCCTCTCATACCCTATATAAAGAGTATAAGAGATTAAATTTATGAAATAGAAGACCCCCTATAAGTTTCTGCCTTGTAACAGAGAATTGAGTTCTCTGCAGAAAGAATATCATCTTCAATCCCTCAAAACCCTAAGTAAATAATAGAGAAATATATCTCCTTTTACCAATCTCCTATATAAAAAAGAAAAAGAAAAGGCTTTAGCCCTCCTTAAGAACTTTGTTCTTCCTCTGGATCTGAGATCCATAAGACACGTCTCTCATAAACGAAAGAAAATTAAATTCTCATAGAGAGATCTTGATCTTAAACTCAAGATTCAGAGGTGAACATTGATATTATGCCTACCATTATAAAAAGAAGAAGAGAAGGAAAAAGAAGGGAAAAAGATATAATTTTTACATTCAGCAACTTAGTTTCTTAAAAAAAATTAAGAACTAAGATTCTATATGATCCAGATCTTAAAGATCTTACAATCTCATAACATTGATGGATTAAGAAGAGATTAAATCTCAAAAGATGATGACTTCGATGAACAAAGGAGAGACTATAATTCTCTAAACAATTAACTCTTTTAAAACAGAGTTCAATCTCTGCTAAATATCTGGCAGCGGTGCACGTGATAGGCACGCGAGCGCCATAAGTTCAACGGGCCACGTGATAGGTATGTGAGCGCCATAAGTTCAGTGGCACGCGACATTCAGATGACTCAGTGCTTAGCACTGTTGGATGATTTACAGTCCAATACTCATTCTTGAGTGGGATAAATCTCTGAAGTTTTAAAACTTCTCTGATGATCCCATATGTTCATGATATAGTCTCATACAAGACTAACGGGCCTTAGTTAAAATAAATTGAGCCCATATGGTCATATATTTTAAGTTGATCTTAATATAAAACAAGATTAATGATCCTTAAATAAATAAAATATCTCCTTGAACTGATAGACCTCATTTTGTAACTAGTTGCTCGTGTTGCAAACTTACGGCCAAGGCGGAATAAAAAATAAAATTTTTAGACTAGAGCACAAGCTACTACGACCTAGAATCGATTCCAAACACTAGACTAGCAAACTAAAAGGGAGTTTAACAACTCGGTTAGTATTATCTACCTTTGTAGTCATGTCCTTCTTCTTTTTTCCACTTCTTAAGCTTCTAGGTCCACCGGGTACAAGCTTAGGAGTCGGTCATTCTTTAGGGGTCTAACGTTTTCCACCCCCCTAGATCCGATATGCGATACTCTCAGATGAAGAGACCGGACTGTACGGAGATTGTCACTTTCAGGCTCAGTAGGGATACAGACGAGTTTTCTTATCGACTTTCCTTTCGTACAATACCTGGGTAGCCATTATGTACAGCTAGTGCCGCTGACGTGCTTGTGGTTAAACCCAATGCCAGCGTATTGTCGAGTCTTTAGAGTCCCATACAGAGGGTTTCCCGGCTCAGACGAAACGATACAGTGTGCGTATTTTGATACATACGGAGGTTTGATTAAATACGTATTTTTGTACACGTACTTTTAATTGGACATTTTTGTTAATACTAGCTGGTTTGAAAGATAACCAGATTATTGCATTTGGATAAAATATGAGCTAGTATTATATCTCTCTTTCAGTATCTCTCTTTTACGGTATTTGTATTTTGATACGAATATGGGTATTTGTGTCTTGACATAAATACGGGTATTCGTATCTTGACATAAACACGGGTATTCGTATCTTAATACAAATACGGGTATTCGTATTTTATACGAATACGGGTGTATGTATTTTGATACGAATACGAGTGTATGTATTTATAACATATACTTGTATTGGTATATATGGGGGGATATGGGTGTGTGGGTGTGTACAAATTAATTGGCTTCTCTTCTCCTCTCCGGGAGAGACGAATCCCTCTATCGCTTATTGCTTCGAAGTACTTCAGGACTGTACCCAACTAAAACCTGTTTGCACAACTTTTTAAAGCCGTGGTAGGGTGGAAATCTAAATACAGTAGGAACACACTCGAGACAAATGACGATGTCAGATCAAAAGACTACCCTGTACCTATATCACCAGAGAACTATTATCTGAAGATAGGTATATTACTATATAGAAGTTCTCGGCGAGTCTGTTCAGTGTAACTCATAACCTAATGAGAACCTTTATATTATCTTTGGTGCCATACACCAATGGCTGTGGGATCAACTATCGCCCCTTGTCGGGGTCAAGATACGTATACATCAGTCTACTCTGGAATATCGATGCCCTGTCTTGATACTCCCACGACTAGGGCCTTTTAAGGATGTGCTTAAGGACTACCCAACCCCCACAAGTATGATCAACATCATAACGCTGGTAGTCAAGAAAAAATCCTATGGGCTATATCAACATGTACTAGCAATATGTAATAACCAGCAAAACATATTCACATATTAAGATACAAACAAACCAAATAGCATACTATCATATCGAGCAAGATTGTCCTGTACATATATATCCCCCGCATCCTATACAATAAAGACCTCCAGGGCATACATATTCAACAATCTCCCACTTGAACTAAGGCCTGTTATTGACGTATCGAGTACCCAACGTCTACTCTAGGGCCAGTTGTTGGCGTATCGCATACCCAACATCTCAAAAATTCGCTCAATCTGTGTTTGAGGGAGGGCCTTTGTGAATGGATCTGCCGTGTTCTCTTACGTCTCTACTTTCCGGACTTCGATTTCCCGGCGATCAACGATCTTCCTGATCAGGTGATACCGCCTCAAGATGTGTCTGGATCACTGATGGGACTGTTTCGCCCAATCAGAGCAAAGCTCTGTTGAAATTCAAAATTCAAAATTTTGAAGCAACGCTTCAAATCTCGGGCGCAACGCGCCACATGTCAGGCGCTGATACGTCAGCACAGCGCCCAAGAAGGCGCGCCCAATCAGAGCAAAGCTCTATTTAAAGGAAGCAACGCTTCAGTTGCGCATGCACTGCGCTGTGCGACTCGTGTCAGCGCAGATGCGCTCGCGCAGTTGCGCTGCGCTGTGCGCTGCGCGACACGTGTCAGCGCAGTTGCGCTAACGCAGCTGCGCTGTGCGCTGCGCGACACGTGTCAGCGCAGATGCGCTAGCGCAGGTGTGCTGCGCTATGCGCTGCGCGACACGTGCCACGCGCTGGGGCATCTGCGCCAAACAGAATTAGATTTTAAAGAAATCTTTCTGTTCTTGTTAAAACAAGAAGATTTTCTTCTGCAAAGCAGAAGCCCTTGGATCAAAGATCCAACGGTGGGGAAAATTCCACAAATCACTCAGAGAGAGATCTCTTTAACAAATTTAACTAATTTATGGGCACTATAAAAAGGACCCTAGGCCTCAATTCAAAGCATCAACGTTTTCTTGAAAAAATTCAAGAGCTTCAAACAGAGAGAGAATTCTGAGAAAATTTCAAAGAAAAAGGTAAAGACCTTCAGGAGAGAAAAGAAATCTCTTTTAATAAATCATTGATCTAAAAACCAGATCAATGTTCTTCACATAATAAACAGTGCTTTGCACTTCTCATGAACCACTGGTTCTTTTAAAAAAAACAAGAAAACAACAAAACAAAAAATAGTGCTTTGCACTTTTATGAACCTCTGGTTCTTGAAACAAAAAAGAAAAATTTATTTTTCTTTGATCTAATTTAGATCAAGAAATCAAATAGTGTTTTGCACTTCTATTCTTGAATCTAAAAGATTCTTAGTGCTCTGCACTTCCAAACTGCGCTGTTGCGCTCTTAAGAGAGCGCCACGTGTCAGCTATAGAACCACTTGCGCTATGCGCTCTTGAAATAGAGCTTTGCTTTCTGGAATTGGTGCAACTCACCAGAGCGCGCCATGTGTCAGCAGCGTAACAGCGCAGCGCACTGCGCTGTTGCGTTTGCGCTCGCCAGAGCATGACACGTGTCATCACCATATGAGCTTGCGCTCATTACTTGGCGCAAAGCGCCAGACAAATGCACTGCATTGCTTACAAAAGGGCCAAGCCCAATTAAAGAAGGCCCAACAGGCCTAATAAAATGCAATGCATTATTTTTTTTTAAAAAAAAAGGGGCAGAGCCCAAACCAAAATAGATGCCTTGCATCATTCATAAATGAGCAGAGCCCAGAATAAATTGATGCTCTGCATCTTTATAGGCAGAGCCCAAACAAAAAAAAATGGAAGAAATACAATGCATTATTTAATAAAAGTGTTGAACATTTTCAACTGGACTTAGCCTAATTTTGACCGTAAGTCCTCAAATTAAATTGACTGAGCACAGCTGTTCTCTTAAATTAATTTATATCCGGTTCGAGGGTACATCTCCGAACTCCTCTGACACCCATCGTTGTAATCCTTCAACGACGTCAGAGAGGTGACGGGTCCCGATGACCACACATCAATATGGACTGCGGGGTCCTTAAACTCGTGGACCGAAACGTCCCTAAACTAATGTTGGACCGAAACGTCCTTAAACTAATGTTGGACCAAAACGTCCTTAAACTAATATCGGACCACCACGTCCCTAAACTGGAATATGGACCACCACGTCCTTAAACTGGCGATAGACCACCACGTCCTTAAACTGGAACATAGACCACCACGTCCCTAAACTGGAATATGGACCACCACGTCCCTAAACTGGCGATGGACCACCACGTCCTTAAACTGGAACATGGACCACCACGTCCTTAAACTGGACTATGGACCGCTATGTCCCTAAACTGGAACAATAGAGCCTCCAAATGCTCTTTTGCCGGATCTAAACGATCCCGTTTAAGTTGATCTTAGCCCCCAAACACGGCTAACGTATCTTTAAACATTCAAACGGACTATAAAACTCCAAATCAACCTTGGTTCAAGGGTACATTCCCGAACTCCTCTGACATCTGCCGTTGTAATCCTTCAACGACGTCAGAGAGGTGATGAGTCCCGATGGCCAGATATTAAATGGATTATCACGTTAAGTTGATCTTAGTCTAAAACAGGACTAACGTATCCTTAACGAACGTTTAAGTTGATCTTAGCCGCAACACGACTAATGCATCCTTAAATTAAAAACACCAAACCCAAATCTAAGTAAATACGGATTTGGACTAATCCACGTCCTACGGGCGACGACATTACTTAGTCTCCGTAAACAATCCACGAGCAACCACAAACAAAACAAAAACACACGACACGAAGTGAAATTCTGGAGAAGGAGAAAGTTGTTACCGCGATGCGGTAGCGTAATTAACTGCAGGGGCTTGCGCCTGCAGGGAAGAGCGTCCCCACAATCAAAAACCCCTCAAGCGAGGGGGAATCTGACAATGTCTGCTACATCGGCCGCATCCATCTAAACCTTCGATACACGGTGCCATAAATCAACTTGGCATCTTCGGAGAGGTGGACGGATAAAACCAAATAGCATCTGCCGCGAATCTCAGCGTCAGGACATCGCGGTCCTGTGCGCCGTCCTTCGGAGGGGAACAGATTCTGGTACGCCCGGTGGGACCTCTTCCTCTTTCCACTCCACACTTCGTGTGTCGTCTTCTCGAACCAATCGCGGTTTGTTAAATGGTTGCCTTCGGATTTCAAGTTACTAAGATTTGGTCTCTTTCCTGGTGCAGAAATCAAGATTCAATGGCCTCTAACTGCACCAACTGCTCGAAATGCCACTGCAACGGACGCTCCACCTCACCAGGAGGTGTAGTATATGGGCCCCAAGCGGCTTCCTTCCTCACTCTGCCGGTAGACCAGGTGACCCAAGCTACCACTGGCCTGTTCTTCAGGACCATGATCCCACCTACAAGCTTCTCTGTGCCAATACCTGCACCGGAGGTGAACAAGAAGTCGGTCTTCGACCGACTCATTGCCACGACGGCCCCTGTCAACGGGTCGCCCACCACCAAGCCGACAGCCTCTGTCTTTGCGAGGTTGGATCAAAACTCTGAAGGGCCCGCTAAGAAGCCCAGGAACTCTAAAATGGCTGTCCTAAAAGGGGCAACGGCCGCTACTCCGGAAGTCGTTAAGGCGGCCTCCCCTGTCAAAGAGTCAGTCTTTTCAAGACTGACGATTCCTGCTCCTACCCCTGCTCGAGGATCCGTCTTCGACAGGTTGAATATCACCCCTCCAAAGACAACCTCAGTCTTTAAGAGGTTAACACCGGCGGCGCCTCATTCAGACAGGGGGCAAAAAGAAGATGTTTCAATCTCCGATCCAGTCCCAATGGCTCGTCGTGCTCGACGTCGCCATTGGCAACGAGTGAGGAAGGCAGGGGGCAACTCCCCCTCAGGGCTAACTCCACCGGCTCTAGTAGTGGAAGTCAACGCTGCTGTTCCAACTGGGAACAGCTTTGAACTACTGAGGAGGGTACGTAAGAACTCTTCAACCGCTACATTAAAAAGATCTCCTCCGCCCGTGGAGAGAGTTTCAGAAACGAAGCAAGAACATCCCCCTCAACGGCTGTCCTCAAAAATTTATAAAGTTTGGCGGAGAGTTCAAGACTCCGTAATTGACCCAGATTGCTCGCGTCAACAGAAAAAGGCGAAGGTGGAAAAAGACAAGGACTGTCCCATTAAACAGCAGGAGACAGCAGCTGCTAGGGTGCCCCCTTCAACGGTTCCTTCAACCTCAACGGCCCATAAAAGAAGGAGGCCAGAGAAAACTCCCGCGTCAGCGGCAAAAGTTAAAAATGGTGAACCCAAACGCCCTAAGTCAGGGGGCATGATAGTTCATACCGTCTACGTGGCATCTGATAAAGAAGACAGCCGTATATCTACGGGTCATCGACCGCTTACCCGATCAGTGACCAAGGCGCAGGAGCAACAGCAAAAGCTCCAAGAAATGATGAACGCTATGGCCGCGCTTACAGGGCCAAAAGAAAACCCTGAAACGTCCTCAGATGAGCGCCAGGAGGAAGAAACCGACGCCGAATTCCTTCGTCGGATATTGGAGAAGAAGGACAAAGAGGCTGCTGAACAAGCATCCAACATACAGCGTATGGACCTCCTCTTCCAGGACATAATAGGGATGATGATACAATAAGATCCCCCGGCTGAAGAGCCCCCGATCGTCCTTGGAGACGATAGGGGAGAGACATCAAATCCTCCACCAGCTCTGTCGACGGTTAAAGAAGATACAATCTCCAGAGCTGATTTGGATGAGTACATCGCCCAACAAATCCGGGTTCATCAGGCGACTGAAGCAGTCGGTCAGGTCGTAAAAACGGGGCGGCCGTATCCGGGCTGGTACGATCAGATTAAGTACCCGCCAGGTTATACGATACCAAAGTTCCATGTTTACAAAGGGACGAGCAATCCTCATCAGCATGTTGCCCAATTCAGGGCACTTTGCGGCAACACCGGCGATGATGATAAGCTGTTGCTTCGCCAGTTTGTTGGAAGTTTATCAGACACGGCGTTCGAGTGGTACTCTGAACTCTCGAACGACTCTATTAAAACCTTCGCGGAGATGGAGCTGCTGTTTACTCAACGTTTTGCAAGTGCCAGTGAACGCACCCCGATGACGACACTGATTAACGCCAGGGTAAAGCCAGGCGAGACGTGGGTTCAGTACGCTATACGATGGCGGAACTTATGGTCGAAGTGCGAGCAGCGCATTGAAGAAGCTTCTGCGGTGGGTATGTTTGTGGGAACCCTTGATCCGCAAGCGACCATCTCGCAGTTTATGATGTTTTTCAAGACGACTACCTTCCAAGCCTTGATTGACAAACTAGCACAGATGGATCAGATGGGCCATAAACCTCCTCTTCCAAAGCTGGACTCCCGAAATGATAAAGGGAAGGGAAAAGCGATCGTCGTCGCTAATGCTCAACAACAACCGAGCGACTCGAAGCCGGTTGCTCGTCAAAATAATATGCGCCCGTACGTACCCCTTGAGGATAGGATGGGACATCCTTACTCGTTTCCCCGTGATAAAACGAGGAGGTTATTCGAGCTGGTGTTGCGCAACAGACTCATAAATCTGCCGGATACAAAACGTCCATTGCAACCAAGTGACGTCAAGGAGCCCAACTATTGTCCTTATCATCGAGTACTAGGCCATCCGATCGAAGATTGCTACATTTTCAAAAATTGGCTTGAAAACCAGTACCAACAGGGCAAGTTTGCGTTATCTGACAAATGGAAGGTGAATCCCCCGCAGCCCCACACCTCTAAGGGGACGTATACGCCGGGGGCAACATGCTCCGTCATTGAAGAAGCTCCTTGGGAGGTTGTATTATCAGCCAAGACAAAGAGAATGCTAAACGATCTTCAGACATGTCCAGCAATCAAGTGGAAGAACCCGTTGGAACCGCAGGTCATTGAAGGGATGTTGAAGCCACGTCCAACTTCAATGACCGATGATGGTGGTTCAAGCACTTGCAGCCAGCCGTCAAAATCTTCGAAAAAGAAGAAGAAGAAATCTAAGAAGCCCGTGAAGCCTGGCGACAAGCGCACGAACTTACAAAAGCAAATTGACGCACTGGATGAATACAACCAAAAGGCACGGACTCCCATTACGCTCCAAGAGTTTCTCAATCACGTCTTTCAAGAAGAAGATGAGGGAGAAAGTTCATCGGATGAATCCGAGGAATATGTGGCGAGCTGTCATATGATTTCCCATTCGATCACGAACGATGAGGAGACTCCTTGCACTGAAACGCTGGGGGTAGATCTTGAACCAAAATTCCCAAAACTATCAGATGAAATGATTGACGCGTTCCTTAACGAAGCTCGATTGAAAAGTAAAGCTGATCGAGAATGCGAGACGACTATATTTGAAAGGGCCAAGCGCCAGCGACTTGATGAAAGAGCTGAGACGATCCCGCTGGAGCAAAATGCCTCCACCGCCGACAAAAGACAATTCAAGATAAAGAAAAGGTTTGCTAAGGCCATATCAATGGGCATGAAGCTGCCATCCTCTGAAGGAAATATCACTGGTGAAATGGAAACGCACCCCTCCTATTGCTTATATCATCAAAAGATTTCGCACCCCACTCAAGAGTGTAAAGCTTTCGATAAATGGTGGCAAGGATACGTTGCTCATCGACAATGCTTTAAGCGGGAAAAGCGTAAAACTCATCGAGAGCAAAGAAATACGACCGAAGGGATTAAAAGAACTATAGGCAATTGTCGCATGGTTAACACTGGCGGGCCACAAATGCGTACATTCGGGAGTGATTCTGATGAAGAGCTAGAACTTGCCCCTCTCTTTAAAGAATCCACTTCGGGAAAAGAAGAAGAGCCGAAGGTTAGCGAAAATATTCGGCTGCGGAATCGGACGCTGCCTAAAAAGAATCTCGGATCCTCAAACAGAAAAGATAAAGGGAAAGAAAAGGTCTCGGAAGATATCGTCTTAGATGACCAAGTTCTGGAGGAGCTAGCCGCCAAGGACCGGCCAAAGAAGAATAAGATGGATTACAACGTCTTAGCGCATCTGAGGAAGCTACCCTCACAGCTCAGCATTCTTGAAGCTCTTTTGCTATCAAAGGAGGCGAGAGATTCGTTAATTAAGGCACTCCAAGAGCCGGAACAATTCCAAGCTTGCCTGGCCGAGGAAAAGATGAAGGATAAATTGGAGGAAGTGCACACGGCCGATATTACTTTTGGCGATGAGGACCTTCTCCTTGGGACGTACGAACACAATCGCCCTCTCTATGTCTCAGGATACTGCCATGATATAAAGATAGGCAAAATCCTGATCGATAATGGATTGTCTGTTAATCTCCTCAACGTGCGGGTGTTGAAGGAAATCTGCATGAGCGTCCAGCACCTTGCTCGGGACAAGATCACCATCTCCGGGTTCGACTCCCAATCGTTAAAGACTCTTGGATCTGTGATACTGACGCTACGCTTCGGGCTACTCGTCACGGACATTAAGTTCCACGTCATAGACGCCAAGACATGCTATAACGCTTTGCTCGGCCGACCATGGTTACACGAGTACAACATCATCCCTTCTACACAACATCAGTGTATGAAGTATTTTAAGGATGGTTTCGAGTATACCGTGACGGGAGAACTAAACCCGTTCTCTGTCAACGAGGCCCGCAAATACAAAGATGCCAAATACTTCTTACCGGATTTCGAAGACACAGAAAGGTGTCACAAGCTGGAGAATAAAGCTAATGCCACCATCCCTGTCTTCGACAGTGATATCGAGGAGGAAGAGGAGATAGTGTATTCGGGTCTGCCCCAACACAGCAAGCCAGGACCGTTCACTCCTATGTTGATCTTTGGTAGCGACTCGGAAGATGAGATCCGTGTTGTATTCTCTGCTCGACCTTCCATACGAACGTCCGCTGACGAAGAGCAAAGTCTACAAGTCGCCATAGTGCCGCTTAAACACCATAAAGAACTGGATGCACTTAATATTTACAATGTAGAAGAGCTACAAACATTCTACATCCCTCCCAGGCGAGAGAGCGAGAAAGCAATTTTGTTCTACCGCTCTGAAGAAACCAAGGTGGAAAAAGAAATCTAGCATGGCGTGGATCCTACGCTCGACAGGTTTCAGCCTATCCGTCTTTCCAGATATTATACAGAGGGTTTGAAAAAACTGCTGAAACGCCAGGGGATATCCTTCAAGCAGACCGTTCGAAAAGCCAAGTTCTATGACAAAATCTGGAACGTTCCCGGGACTCAACGCAAACTGCCTAATGGGAAAATGGAAACAATTGGACTTGGATACATCCGGTCAAAGAAACGAGAGCTACTAAACAGCTGCTATGTCATGTACGACTTCGATGAAGAAGCGGATGCTCAATGGGAGGACGCTAATCCTGAGACAGTGAAAGTTCCAGATGCAAAAGTGCCCAGTTCGTCTTTCGAAGAACAAATGGACAAGCTTATAAGGGAAGTGGGCCAAAAAGTCCGGAACGACCATAACCGCGAAATGGTCATCTATGAGAAAGCCAAGACGCAACGCCTTCTCCAACAGGCCGTGAAGGATGAAAATGCTGCTCCTTGTCAACCTGTTATAAAGAAGGCTCGGCGCAAAAGCAGAAATAAGTCGAAAGGCCGAAAAGGCGCTCAACAACAACAAAGCAGGGCTAAGAAGCCACGCGAACGGGAGTCGAGCGTTATTGATCTATCCCTTATGAAGAAAATAGGTCGAGCGTACTCGTTTCCTCGGGACAAGACGAAGAAGATACTTGACCTCGCTCTAAAATATCAGATGCTTACACTGCCGGAGTCTAAGCACCCCGAACAAGTGGGCAAAGTCTCACACCCGGACTATTGCTTTTATCACCAAGTGATAGGCACCCTCTCGAGGACTGCTTCACCTTCAAGAATTGGGTCGAAGATCAGTATCAGCTTGGCAAGTTCGCTCTGTCCGACAACTGGAGGGTAGCGCCGCCACAGAAGCACGAGCCCAAGGCCACGGAAGAAGAACCAGTTCCACATTGGGATTGGAAGCGAATTCGCACCTGTCACATGATTACAATATTAAAAGAAGAGCCCGAGGACATAGATGAACTCCCTTGGTGCTTCGAAAACAGCAGCGACGAGATAATCTCAGAATTCCCACCAGCGCCAAAAGAGCTGGAAGATGGAATCCATACCACTGCAGATAATCTCAAGAAAATTGAGTTGGGGATGGCAAATGACTCGCGACCGACATTCATCAGCGAGCTGCTATCTGAAGAAAGGGTGGCTGCGTTAAAGGATGTGCTTCTACAGCATAAAGATTGCTTCGCATGGAACTATTCCGAAATGCCGGGACTAGATCCAGAAATTGCTGTGCACAGATTGGCGATATCTCCGAACGTCAAACCAGTCAAACAGGCGCCGAGAAGAATGCGGCTCGAGCTTGAGATGAGTATCAATGCCGAGGTTAAGAAGCTGATCGACTCTGGTTTCATCCAGGAAGTTCAATACCCTGAATGGATCGCCAACATCGTCCCAGTGATGAAGAAAAATGGGACAGTGCGTATATGTGTAGACTTCCGGGATCTTAATAAAGCTTGTCCGAAGGACGATTATCCAGTGCCAGTCACCAAACTGATGATAGACAATACGTCCACTCATGAGATTTTCTCCTTCATGGACGGCTTGTCAGGATATAATCAGATAAAAATGCATCCCGAAGACCAAAAGCACACAGCCTTCCGGACTCTTTTGGGGATATTTTGTTACAAGGTGATGCCCTTCGGTTTAAAGAACGCCGGTGCCACCTACCAAAGGGCCATGACGAAGATCTTCGACGACCTTATACACGAAATCGTCGAATGCTATATCGACGATCTCGTGGTTAAAAGCAAATCATACGAGGAACATCTCGAGCATTTGAAGACTGTATTTCAACGCCTTCGACAATACAACTTGAAAATGAACCCGCTCAAGTGTGCATTCGGAGTTTCCTCAAAAAAATTCCTGGGATTAATTGTTCGACACCGAGGTATTGAAATAGATCCGTCAAAGATCAAAGCGATCATGGAAATGCCTCCGCCGAGAACTCTCAAACAGTTGCGGTCTCTCCAAGGAAGGCTTGCATACATACGGCGATTTATAGCCAATCTTTCAGGCAAGTGCCGTCCCTATAGCTACTTGATGAAGAAGGGAACCCCGTTCGTCTGGGATCAAAAATGCCAAAGCGCACTAGATGAGATCAAGCAGTACCTGCAAAACCCTCCAGTGTTGGCTGCTCCAGTTAAGGGAAAGCCTCTCATTCTTTACACGACCGCCCTCGAAGGTTCCTTAGGCGCATTATGGGCACAAGAGAACGACTAAGGGAAAGAAAGAGCACTCTACTACTTAAGTCGAGTTCTACTGGGGGTAGAAAGTAACTACTCTCCCATTGAAAAGCACTGCCTGGCGCTAATCTTTGCGATAACAAAGCTCAGACATTATGGATTAGCACATGAAGTCCGTCTCATTTCGAAGGTGGACCCTCTCAAATATCTGATGTCAAAGGCCATATTGACAGGTCGACTCGGTAAATAGGCCCTGCTCTTGATGGAGTTCTCGATAACGTATCAACCTCTCAAGGCAGTGAAAGGCCAGGCCATCGCCGACTTCCTCGCTGAGCATCCGATACCTGCCGATTCTCCTCTGAATTGCGATCTTCCATACGAACATGCGTTTGATGCGATGGACGGTAATAATAGCCGATGGGAGCTTTATTTCGACGGGGCATCTTCTATGAAAAAGCGCAAACAAAATACCCCTATAATCAAATCGGGGGTAGGACTCATCTTTATAACTCCACAAGGAGGGATAATACGCTACGCGTTCTCCCTAACAGAGCCGAGGACAAATAACGAAGCCGAATACGAAGCTTTGATAGCAGGCCTTGAGATCGCCATTGACATGGGAATTGAAGACCTCCTCATATACGGGGATTCTCAACTGGTCGTTAGTCAAGTAAACGGCGACTGCCAAACGTGCAAGCCAGAATTGGTGAAATACGGTGAAAAGGTGCAACAACTGTTGACCCAAATTCCCTCTTATACTTTGGAGAACATACCGCGTGCGGAAAATAGCAAAGCAGACGCGTTGGCCAAACTTGCTAAAGAACTGGCTGACGAGAACCTTGACGACGTTAGAACCGTGGTACAAAGCCGTCGAGTTCTTGCCCCAGCAGAAATATCTCCGGAATCATCCGAAGAAAAGGAAACGACTGAGCGAATGGCTCTGCAAATAAAAGACCCGGAAAAGGCCGAGGATTGGAGGGAAGTCTTCATAGACTACTTTAAGTCCCACCGATTGCCCGAAGAAGCGTCCACAAGACATCAGCTCATGAAACGAGCTCCGTCTTTCGCCTTCGTCAATGATACTCTGTACAAAAGGTCATTTGATTCTCTGTGGCTGAGATGCTTAGGACCTGACGAAGCGAAAAGGGTCGTCCAGGAAGTTCATGACGGACTCTGCGGTTCTCACCAAGCAGACCCGAAGATGAAGTTGAAGATCAAACGGATGGGCTACTACTGGCCCACGATGATCCAGGACTGCCTCGAATATGCGAAGCAATGCCACTCATGCCAAATTCATGGGGACTTCATCCACCAGCATCCAAATCCGCTACACCTAACGGTGGCTAGCTGGCCATTCGAAATGTGGGGGACTGATATAGTCGGCCCCATCGAACCAACATCGTCTAGAGGACATCGTTTCATCCTAGCAACGACTGACTACTTCTCTAAATGGGCAGAAGCCGTACCGTTAAGAGAAGTTAAGACGGAGAATATCCTCCATTTCTTCAAAACGCATGCCATATATCGGTTTGGAACTCCGCGACGGATCATCTCCGATAACGGGCCAGCTTACAGAAGCCACAAGATCAGTCGCTTCGCGCAACAGCATAATATAGACTGGAGATATTCTTCAGTCTACAATCCGCGAGCTAATGGTCTAGCTGAAGCCTTCAACAAGACCTTGACAAAGATCATAAAGAAAACGGTGTCCCGAAATAAGAAAGACTGGCACGAAAGACTGCAAGAAGCTCTTTGGGCATATCGAACTACGTTCAAGACGGCCACGAACACAACGCCGTACGCGTTGGTGTTCGGTACCGAAGCAGTACTCCCCCTCGAGATAGAGTTACCCTCTCTACGAGTGGCAGTCCATTACGAGCTAACGGACGAAGAAAATGCTCACCTTCGGCTTGAGGAGCTTGACGCCCTTGATGAAACCCGGCTCATAGCACAGCAAAATCTGGAAGCTTATAAAGCAAAGATGACGCGCTCATATGAAAGATTGACCCGACTGAGGACATTCCGCCAGGGCGAACTCGTGCTAATGGTCAAAAGTCCTATGATCCCCAATCGCGCCAAGCGGGGAAAATTCAAGCCAAACTATGAAGGCCCGTACATCATAGATAAAGTTTACCAGGGTGGAGCCTATCTACTCATGGACATGCACGGTGAAAGGCCTTTCAGGCCGATAAACGGTCGCTTCCTAAAGAGATACTACGCTTAATGAGCCACAGCCTAGGTCAATGATAGATGACGACGACTATGTCCGCTCGCTATCTTCTTAAGCTTTATAAAAAAAGTAGCCGGCCTTCTCCATGACGGACCGAAACGTCCTTAAACTAACGACGGACCGAAACGTCCTTAAACTAATAGTAGACCGAAACGTCTTTAAACTAATACCGCAGCATCTTTTAGGCTGATGAGATATAAAAAAAATAATAAATATATAAAAATAAAATAAAAAAAAAACGGTATGTCCATAAGCAAAAGGGGCACGGATGAAAACCTGAAAGGGCTCCGTGAGTAAAAACAGCAGGGCTACCGGCGAGTGTTCGTGAAAACCCGAAAGGGCGCGACCTCGTAAAAAAAAGAGAGAAAAAGAAAATAAAAAGAATAATAAAAAAAACGGTACGCCCATGAACAAAATGGGAACGGATGAAAACCCGAAAGGGCTCCGTGAGTAAAAACAGCAGGACTACCGGCGAGTGTTTGTGAAAACCCGAAAGGGCGTAATCTCGTCAAAAGACACTTACAGGGTCCCCTCGACCTTGTAAGGAGAAACCACCCGCGTGAGATCCTTACGACTCACAAGGGAGCAGCACACTTAGGGATCTCCACGATTCCTAAGGAGAAAATACACTTACGAGATCCTCATGACTCGTAAGGAGAACTCTCTTATGGGACCCTCACGGCTCATAAGAGTTGAAAGTCTTAAGTTACAGAGACCTAAACCTGTGCTTAAGCAACCCCCACAACTTCCGATATTGCCCTACAAGTGGTCCAATACTGGCCCTTGTATACAATCCACGGGCGCGAATAAACATTTCCCTAACCAAGTCCCGTCCGTGACTGGGGATATGTTCGCATGACCCCTGTAGGTCCTCTCGACTTACAAGGAGAAAACCCTACTGTAGGATCCTTACGACTTACAGAGGAACATACACTTAGGAATCCTCACGACTCCTAAGGAGAAAATACACCTACGAGATCCTCATGATTTATAGGGAGAAATACCTTTGTGAGACCCTTACGGCTCATGAAGTCAAAAGCCTTAGTCGATAGCGCCTTAACCCTGTTCGCTAAGCCATCTTTGTTCGACATCGACGGAGGCAGATGATGATTCGCTCCTGGTAATAGCCCAGTTGTAGCGATGCTGATGCCGAAATCGGCTTACGGCGAAAAGCCAGTAGGCCGCACATGCATACGAAATAGCCGAAATAATGGGGCAAGTTGCAATAAAAAGCAGCAAGTAAAATGTATGCATGCAAAATAGCCGAAATGATTGGGCAACTCGCAATAAAGAGCAGCGAGTGAAAACAAAATAAATAGCCAAAATGATTGGGCAACTCGCAATAAAAAGCAGCGAGTGAAAACAAAATAAATAGCTGAAATGATTGGGCAATTCGCAATAAAAAGCAGCGAGTGAAAACAAAATAAACAGCCGAAATGATTTGGCAATCGCGACCTTCGCGATATAAAAGCTGAAATGATAGAGCATCGCGGAAATAAAAAAAAGAAGAAATGATAAAACTTTGGCCCTACAGTTAAGATCACATCGATCCCTGTATACAATCCAAGGGCGTAAACAAAGAGGGAACCATACTTTCCCAACAGGCTCCGCCAGAAGACGAAGACAAATCTCGACGGTTCAGTCCAACTCCGAGGAAACCAGCGTCTTTAGCAAACTCCTCGACTCACAGATACAAACACTCCTTGACGAGAGCCTCCTGATCCACGTCGACTCGCAGGGCCACCAGTGCCTCCGTGGGAAATTCTCGACTCGTTTCAAACCCCAAGGAAACAAATAATCCTTGGTGCTTGGGAAACAAATAATCCCTAGCAAATTCCTCGACTCACGGATACAAACACTCCTTGACGAGAGCCTCCTGATCCGTGTCGACTCGCAGAGCCACCAGTGCCTCCGTGGGAAATTCTCGACTCGTTTCAAACCCCAAGGAAACAAATAATCCTTGGCGCCTGGGAAACAAATAATCCCTAGCAAACTCCTCAACTCACGGATACAAACACTCCTTGACGAGAGCCTCCTGATCCGCGTCGACTCGCAGAGCCACCAGTGCCTCCGTGGGAAATTCTCGACTCGTTTCAAACCCCAAGGAAACAAATAATCCTTGGCGTTTGGGAAACAAATAATCCCTAGCAAATACCTCGACTCACGGATATAAACACTCCTTGACGAGAGCCTCCTGATCCGCGTCGACTCGCAGAGCCACCAGTGCCTCCCTGGGAAATCCTCGACTCGTTTCAAACCCCAAGGAAACAAATAATCCTTGGCGCTTGGGAAACAAATAATCTCTAGCAAACTCCTCGACTCACGGATACAAACACTCTTTGACGAGAGCCTCCTGATCCGCGTCGACTCGCAGAGCCACCAGTGCCTCCGTGGGAAATCCTCGACTCGTTTCAAACCCTAAGGAAACAAATAATCCTTGGCGCTTGGGAAACAAATAATCCCTAGCAAACTCCTCAACTCACGGATACAAACACTCCTTGACGAGAGCCTCCTGATTCGCATCGGCTCACAGAGAAACTAGTGTCTCCGCGTGAAATTCCCGATTCGTCTCAACATGCAAATGAAGCCTCAGACAGCAGGGACTAAAAAACTTGCTTCCTGAACAATGGGACCCTGCAAGTCAATCCAAAATGGTCTCTTGCATACTATTCACGGGTCTCACTCTCCAAAGTCGAATTTCAACGAGGAGGGAAACAACCGCTTGTGGGTCTTCTCGACTCGTAAGAGGGAAAAATTCTCTTATAGGATTCTTACGACTTATAAGAGAAAACAACACTTAGGAATCCTCATGATTCCTAAGGAGAAAACCCACCTACGAGATCCTCTCAATCCGTAGGGAGAAAAGTCTCTACGAGACCCTCACGGCTTATAGAGTTGAAAAGTCTTAGGCAGCAGATCCGAACCTGCGGCCTAAGCCATCGCTATTTCTTAAGAAAGTCAGGATACTCGTTCTAATCCTCCGTTAACCATGTTTGCTAAGGTGATATGCTGATAATAAAAGAAAGAAAAGACGGAGAAAATGACACATTACAAAAAAAGGTGTATCTTTTATTCATAAACTTGATTGGATACAGGATACATTATGTCAAAGAAAAAAATATACATATATACATTCTTTTACCTACGAGTACAAATGATACAAAGATAGATAGCTACTGAGGAGGAAGTGTCTTCAGTAAATTCACAAGATGCTCTCGCACTTCCTTCAGCGCTTCCTCCTGAGTGACAGCCGCAGCCACCTCCGCCTCCACCTGGGCCCGCTGCTGCAAGAAGGATGAAAGTTGCTCCTCCTCCGCCTTCTGGGCTGCTTCCTAGTTGGGTGCATCTCGCTCGACAACGTCAAGTTGTTTCCTCAATGATAACCCTTCGGAAAGACATTGCAGAAGGCCCTCAAAGACAACCTTCAGCCGTGCGGCGTTGGCCTCCACCCGAGCATGCAGTTGGGCAGACTTGCTCGAAGTCTCACCACGCTCCTTATACCTTGAAATGACTTCTTGTTCGAGATGGTGGAAGTAAGGAGCGCTCTGCTCAATCCACGCTGTTCTTTGATTACTGGTAGCCAAGGTCTCCGGAGCGGGACGCAGCGACTCTAACTGATATAGGCGACCCTCGATCTCCCTACAATGGTTAACCTAGGATGCGATGATGCCCTCATCATGAAAGTTTGCGAGTATTGCTAGCATCGGGTTAACCACCATAGCGAAGTCTGCAGCAGATGTAGGAGTTTCAACGTCGAGTTCCTCGACGTAGTCACTCAACATGCGCAGACTATTCGCGGCGCCTTTTGAAGACAGACTCCTCAGATAAGGACCCGCCGGCATTGTAATACGAGGCTCGAAGGGCGCCGAAGCTGGAACGACAGCTGAAAAGAAACAGGATGCGATCAGATAACAATACAAAAAATAAAGAGAGGGAAGTTACCAATGTGACGGTCGCTGTACCAGTTGAGACAGGTGGCAAGGTCGGAAGGGCCGGTGGCGCAGCTGATCCTTTATCCCCTCCTTTAATCTGTACCACTGCAGTTGAGATGAGAAAAAGAGGATTAGAGGTAATTCCATCAATAAAAAAAAAGATGATGTCAATGGAAATCATACTCACCAACGCCACCAGAGGAAGAAGCAAGTTCGGATGTGAAAGAGAAGTGTGGGAGCAACATCTGATATACATGATCAAAGAGTACTCCTGAAGAAACACGACAATATGACTTAGTACACAAATTATATGTCTGAAGTATAGGATTAATAAATTGCAAACCCATACCTTCCAACATCTTAGATGGTATGAGAGAGGGTTGGGAGGTGACCACCGCCAAAGCAGTTGTTGAAGGCGCTCCTTCAAGCAGTGGAGCATCGGCACTGGCTGCACCTGCGTTACAACAAATGCGAATTTGTCAGAAAGGATTGTAAGATAAAGAAGATAGCAACTTGGGATTTACCTGATGAGTTGCCGGCTGAAACGGAGGCGATTCCCTCCTCTATTGACATGAGACCACCGCCCGTGGCCTCATCACCCGACTCGATGGGAACCGTTGTGGTGCTCGCGAGACCTGGAGACAGCGGAGGACCATAGACGGGGAGGGCTATAACTGGAGTATTGCCAGATTCTAGAGAAAGAGCGGTTGGCTCGTCCTCGGGAATCATGGCCACCTCACCCACTACTCTCTCAGGTTCAGTAGTCGCGGTTGTATCGTCCACCATCACCACAAGATCGCCGGCCTCGAGCGCCTCATCCGCCACCACCCTAGACTTAGTTATAATGATCATATCATCTGCCATCACTTCAGGTTCGGCATCAATGACCTTCTCGGCGGTAGGCCCCTCGACCTCCACCTCAGGCTCCAAAGCCATAACGACGTTGCCCACTATCGGCTCGAGTTCGGCAGGTACCGCCTCCTCTGTTTCTTTGGGATCAACGGTTTCCGCCTCCCCTTCGATCGGACTTGGCCCTGCAAGATAAGAAGTATAAGGACCAATGACATTAAAATCCTTATAACAAAAACTCTGAGAGAAATATTACCTGAAGCGGATTTACCGTTTGCGCTCCGAACTGCGCGCTCCTCCTCTCTGCGGGCAGTGGATAGGGCGACATGGGCCTCTTCAGATGGAGTATCAGCACGAGGGACAGTGCTGGGACCCGCTCCTATAGCCAAGGCAGCCCTGCGTGCCTTCGCCTCACGCCTCAGCCGCTTCCTTTCCTCCCGGGCTGTCGCGATGGACCTTTGTGACGCCTCCTTCAAGGCGTCGTCATCCTTGTTCAGGGATGCCTCCAGAGCCTTTAAGGCATCTCTCATCGGCTCTTCAAGACGAACCTCCTGCGGTAGCCCAGAGGAAGTAGGAACATCGGCAGCTGGTAGAACATCTGCGTCACTTGGAGGGAACGGCATTGAGGTTCCTGTGATTAAAAGGGAAAGGTTAGATCGACCATAACACAAGGAAAATGAAAACTTGATGAGTCGAAACTTACTAAGGCCCATAGATGTTCTAAGACGTTCCTCCTCCTGGAAAGTCTTCAGAGAAGCGGCAATGGCTTCTTCATCAGTGATGCCTGTTGAAAGAAAAGAAAGAAAAGCATTAGTCAAAGGCAATGAAGAGGATATGTTGTAATAAAGAAAAGGCGACTAGTAGTTACCTGATTGTGCAAGCTTAGCTAGCCACGCGTCACGCCTCGCCAACCATGCTGAAGCTTTGAGAGCAGCCTCTAAGTCTGTATCGTCCGGCGGCGGCATCACTAATCCTTCGTTAGTCCCGTATTCGAGCAGGCCCTCGGCATAGGGAGCATGGGGTTCCTGACCGAACACGACGTCCGCAGTGAAGAGCGACTTCTTTTTCTTTTGCCCTCCGACCTTAGGCTCACAGGGGATCGACTTCCGTTTAGCAGCCACTTTGGGACGACGGGTCCCGATGTCCGCACCCACGCCAGACTCCGGCGAGGGTACAACCACTGTCTCCACTGGAGCACAGGGTGCGGGAGGTGCATCTGTGATATCAGGGAGCGACAGCTCACGTGGAGGACTTTGCGCACGCGATGGTCTGCCCCCGCCATCTTTTAGAGGAGGAGCCACCGGGGTCCTTGGCACTAAGGGAGCGTTACGGTTGGTGCCGGGAGGTGCTTCTTTACGGTCGATCAACACTCGCCTCTCTTCCTTTATAACGGCCCCCGTCGCATGATTGTACCACTCTTTATATACATTAAGGAGTCGTGGAGCGCATGCCGGCGTGCTGATGAAAAAATAAGAACCCGTGTTCAGGCGCATGAAGTGATGTAACGCGTTCTCCATCCCTTCTTCATTGGCAGCAGGTTCCAATAAGAAAGCTTCCAAGGGTACCCCTTGATCGTAGCCCAGTTGTTGGACAAAACGATGCGGGTTATATCTCATGAAGATTGCCGCACCGCCCTGCCTGAAGACTAGGAAGCCCGGTCTAATAGAATACAAGTGGAGGGTCTCCCGGGCCGTCAACACTAAAGCTCCATCCTTAAAGGAGTCCTGTAATGGTCGCACCGCAGTGGTGGACGCTTTTCCAATGGTTAATACCTTGTCAATGAAGGACATCCCAACTCCAACGGTGTGAGGGCGAAGCAGTAAACCTCTGGCGTTTCGTGGTGAAGGGGTCACGATTGATGCGCCAATCAATTGAATAATGCGAGGGAAACCAAACTTGTTAAAAAACGAGGGCCTTTTATGCATGCCGAAGACACCCGCCGTATGTAGCTCGAGCCACGATGCAAAGTAGTGCATCGGGAAGACCACGTGCAGTACCCCGGGCTCATTGGCATCCGCTGCTCGGCTGAGGCCATGATATAGGTGCGCCAAGCCAGCGATCCTCACAGCCACCTTTACCCCGATGGCCATCCGGTGGGCTGGGTAAAAGACAGAGGGCCGCATACGATGAGAGTGCATGGGGACCGCAAACCAGCTCAGCCACAATCCAAGAAATCCTAAGAAAAAGGCCTCCTCATCCATTACAGGGGCCGCGATTTCTGCAAAAGACATAGTAGGGAAGTCCGGAAGGAAAAAACCCTTTTGATCTATTTCCTTCTCCGGTAGGTTGTCCACACCTAAACCGAAAGGGTCATCCAGAGTGGCAAACTTGGCAGCCTCTGATGAGAGGACGCTTGGGCGAAGGAACCGAGCGGTGAAATCTTCAAAGTTAACCCCCCGACTCCCATTTTCGATAAAGAGAGATTCATAGATGTTCAACACCTTAATCAAACTTGGGAATTGATATTGAACGACATTCTCCGGCGTGACCCCCCATACCACTGGCCTAGCACCAAAGACGTATACATCTGTCGGGAGCAGCTCCTCATAATATTCTCCCATGACTGGTAGACCGGATACCTCCGTGAACTCCTCCAAAGAGATGGACACTTCCCGATCCATGGCAAGGAAAGTGCGGGTGGGAATGTTCCACTGTTCCAATAAAGCCTTAAACCACCAGGTGGGGAGCGTGGGATACTGAAAGAGAGAGACGTAAACCACGGTGTACAATCCTAATCTTATCAACCGCGACTTCTTCGTCGACAGGATGTACCGGGCCCACGGCAGGTAGCCAATTGGATGACGGGGGATCAGACCAATGTTATATGATTGCCCCCAGGGTCTCGCCTCGCCCTGACAGATACGACGTCGTAGGATATCCAAGACCATAGGACGTTGGACCGGAACCGCATCCATAGCAGGATGAAGAAAGCTGTTCGCGGTCCAATCCACCATCTCCACGGCGTACTGCACCGGGGGTGGGCTGGCGTAATGAATCGCCGTTATAGGTTCTGATGGCACCGCGCATGTGAAGCTCCGTCGGCCCATGATGATCTGATTGTACCACGACCCCCAAAGATGGAGACTCTTGTATTCCGGGTCGTACTCCTTAATCATGGCCAGGACTTCACGGTCCAAGGGCGCCTCGGGAAATCCCTCCTCCGAGCGGACGAACGGGAATGAAGTGTCTAGAGACATGATCGCTGCAAAAAAACAATTTAGCCGTTAGTGTTGTAATTCCAACGTTTGGCGTTTAAAAAAGAAAATGCATTAATTAAATTAAATTAAAATTAATTAATTACACCACACAGCAGTGCAGTAAGCAGGAGACTAAAAAGGGACCCACAAAATCTGGATGACAATACGTCAGTTAATAAGACAAACTCATCAGTGGATGAGATTGTCAGTTGGTCCCCAGGAAAACATTCCCATTAATAAAGAATCCCTAGAGACAAGGAGAAAATCTCCTCTTTTAGAGCAAAGCTCTGTCACAGAGTGACACTTGTCAAATTCTGGTCCCAGGGAAATAAGATTCCTTAAAAGAGCATGGCTCTGTGGTAATGATGGAAAAGTCCATCAGAAAATTTTTGGAATCTTGAAAGATTCATGAAAAATTTATAAAAAAGACTCTTCATTTTTCAAATCTAAAAGAGCTATTTTTTTTAGATCTATGAGCAAAGCTCTGTTCTTGGGTTAAAACCCATGAACAAGATCCCTGTAGATCTATAAATTTTGAGAGCAAAGCTCTGTTTATGAAACCCCAATGGGGATTTCTTTAGATCAAAAGATCTGTGAGAGCAAAGCTCTTTGGTTAAGATTAATTTAAGTTAATTTTTACCTAAAGTTTCTAACTTTGGGAAGGAGCAAAGCTCTGAAGTTCTTAAGAAAGTGCAAAGCTCTGTTGAAATCAAAAATCTTAAAACGGTAAGATTTTTCTAAGGGCCAGAGGTCCTATTTATAAGGCGTTTGCGCCCTTTGAGCTCACCCCTTGATCCAACGATCAGGAGTTTGCCACCGCTGCGCCCACGTGTGCGCCACGAGAGCGCAACGGTGGGGGGGGGGGGCATTTGTTTCGCCCAATCAGAGCAAAGCTCTGTTGAAATTCAAAATTCAAAATTTTGAAGCAACGCTTCAAATCTCGGGCGCAACGCGCTACATGTCAGGCGCTGATACGTCAGCACAGCGCCCAAGAAGGCGCGCCCAATCAGAGTAAAGCTCTATTTAAAGGAAGAAACGCTACAGTTGCGCATGCACTGCGCTGCGCGACACGTGTCAGCGCAGATGCGCTCGCACAGTTGCGCTGCGTTGTGCGCTGCGCGATACGTGTCTGCGCAGTTGCGCTGCGCTTTGCGCTGCGCGACACGTGTCAGCGCAGGTGCGCTAGCGCAGTTGCGCTGCGCTGTGCGCTGCGCGACACGTGTCAGCGCAGATGCGCTGCGTTGTGCGCTGCGCGACACGTGTCACGCGCTTGGGCATCTGCGCCAAACAGAATTAGATTTTAAAGAAATCTTTCTGTTCTTGTTAAAACAAGAAGATTTTCTTCTGCAAAGTAGAAGCCCTTGGATCAAAAATCCAACGGTGGGGAAAATTCCCCAAATCACTCAGAGAGCGATCTCTTTAACAAATTTAACTAATTTATGGGCACTATAAAAAGGACCCTAGGCCTCAATTCAAAGCATCACCGTTTTCTTGAAAAAAGTCAAGAGCTTCAAACAGAGAGAGAATTCTGAGAAAATTTCAAAGAAAAAGGTAAAGACCTTCAGGAGAGAAAAGAAATCTCTTTTAATAAATCATTGATCTAAAAACCAGATCAATGTTCTTCACATAATAAACAGTGCTTTGCACTTCTCATGAACCACTGGTTCTTTAAAAAAACAAGAAAACAAGAAAACAAAAAATAGTGCTTTGCACTTTTATGAACCTCTGGTTCTTGAAACAAAAAAGAAAAATTTATTTTTCTTTGATCTAATTTAGATCAAGAAATCAAATAGTGCTTTGCACTTCTGTTCTTGAATCTAAAAGATTCTTAGTGCTCTGCACTTCCAAACTGCGTTGTTACGCTCTTAAGAGAGCGCCACGTGTCAGCTATAGAACCACTTGCGCTACGCGCTCTTGAAATAGAGCTTTGCTCTCTGGAATTGGCGCAACTCACCAGAGCGCGCCACGTGTCAGCAGCGCAACAGCGCAGCGCACTGCGCTGTTGCGCTTGCGCTCGCCAGAGCATGACACGTGTCATCACCATATGAGCTTGCGCTCATTACTTGGCGCAAAGCGCCAGACAAATGCACTGCATTGCTTACAAAAGGGCCAAGCCCAATTAAAGAAGGCCTAACAGGCCTAAAAAAATGCAATGCATTATTTTTCTTTTTGAAAAAAAAGGGGCAGAGCCCAAACCAAAACAGATGCCTTACATCATTCATAAATGAGCAGAGCCCAGAATAAATTGATGCTCTGCATCTTTATGGGCAGAGCCCAAACAAAAAAAAATGGAAGAAATGCAATGCATTATTTAATAAAAGTGTTGAACATTTTCAACTGGACTTAGCCCCAATTTTGGTCGTAAGTCCTCAAATTAAATTGACTGAGCACAGCTGTTCTCTTAAATTAATTTATATCCGGTTCGAGCGTACATCTCTGAACTCCTCTGACACCCATCGTTGTAATCCTTCAACGACGTCAGAGAGGTGACGGGTCCCGATGACCATACATCAATATGGACTGCGGGGTCCTTAAACTCGTGGACCGAAACGTCCCTAAACTAATGGTGGACCGAAATGTCCCTAAATTAATGTTGGACCGAAACGTCCCTAAACTAATGTTGGACTGAAACGTCCTTAAACTAATATCGGACCACCACGTCCCTAAACTGGAATATGGACCACCACGTCCCTAAACTGGCGATAGACCACCACGTCCCTAAACTGGAACATGGACCACTACGTCCCTAAACTGGCGATGGACCACCACGTCCCTAAACAGGCGATGGACCACCACGTCCTTAAACTGGAACATGGACCACCACGTCCTTAAACTGGACTATGGACCACTATGTCCCTAAACTGGAACAATAGAGCCTCCAAATGCTCTTTTGTCGGATCTAAACGATCTCGTTTAAGTTGATCTTAGCCCCCAAACACGGCTAACGTATCTTTAAACATTCAAACGGACTATAAAACTCCAAATCAACCTTGGTTCAAGGGTACATCCCCGAACTCCTCTGACATCTGCCGTTGTAATCCTTCAACGACGTTAGAGAGGTGACGAGTCCCGATGGCCAGATATTAAATGGATTATCATGTTAAGTCGATCTTAGTCTAAAACAGGACTAACGTATCCTTAACGAACGTTTAAGTTGATCTTAGCCGCAACGCGACTAATGCATCCTTAAATTAAAAACACCAAACCCAAATTTAAGTAAATACGGATTTGGACTAATCCACGTCCTACGGGCGACGACATTACTCAGTCTCCGTATACAATCCACGGGCAACCACAAACAAAACAAAAACACACGACACGAAGTGAAATTCTGGAGAAGGAGAAAGTTGTTACCGCGACGCGGTAGCGTAATTAACTGCAGGGGCTTGCGCCTGCAGTGAAGAGCGTCCCCACAATCAAAAACCCCTCAAGCGAGGGGGAATCTGACAAAGTCTGCTACATCGGCCGCATCCGTCTAAACCTCCGATACACGGTGCCATAAATCAATTTGGCATCTTCGGAGAGGTGGACGGATAAAACCAAATAGCATCTGCCCCGAATCTCAGCGTCAGGACATCGTGGTCCTGTGCGCCGTCCTTCGAAGGGGAACAGGGACCGTGGTTCCTTCATTAAATACAAGGGTATTAGATCAACAATGGACGTAACTACATCAAGTTTAGTAATGACCTTATTCATCCAGACTGCTTCTTTTGCGACATCGTTTGCAGCAATGTATTTAGCCTCCACCGTCGAGTCTGCTATGGTGTTCTGTTTGGAACTCTTCCAACAGACTGCCTCTCTATTAAGGGTAAACACATAACCCGAGACATACTTGTTGTCATCTTTATCACTTCGGAAGCTTGAATTGGTAAAGGGCTCCATCTGGAGGTCTTCATTACCGTACACTAAGAACATCTCCTTAGTCCTTCTGAGGTATTTCAGAATGTTCTTCACAGCTGTCTAATGTTTCTACCCTGGGTTTGACATATACCTGCTTACCACGCTAAGTGTATAAGCTACATATGGTCTAGTATATAACATCGCATACATTATAGATTCTACCGCCGAAGCGTAGGGTATAATGCTCATGCGAGCCCTCTCCTCATCAGTCTTGGGAGACATCTCTTTAGAAAGGGTGATTCCGTGATAAGCGGGTAAATTACCGCGTTTGGAATCTTCCATACTAAACTTCTTTAGTATGGTATCAATGTACCTGAACTGTGAAACTCCCAACATTCTCTTGGATCTATTTATGTAGATCTTTATCCCCAGAGTGTAGGAGGCATCACCCAGGTCTTTCATTGAGAACTTTTGTGATAAGAACAACTTGACCGACTGCAACATAGGAATGCCATTTCTTATTAGGAGAATGTTATCAACGTACAAAACAAGAAATACGACAACTCTCTCTACAATCTTCTTATATATACAAGACTCATCAATGTTTTTGATGAAGTCAAATTCCTTGACTATTTCATCAAAATAGATATTTCAACTCCATGATACCTGCTTTAATCCATAAATGGATTTAAGAAATTTGCACACCTACCCGTTACTCCTACTGTCTACGAAGTCCTTTGGCTGATCCATATAAACGCACTCTTCTAAACTTTTATTTAGAAAATCCGTTTTTACGTCCATTTGCCAAATGTCATAGTAATGGAAGGCATCAATGGCAAATATGATCCGAATAGATTTAAGCATATCCACTGGAGAAAAGGTTTTGTCAGAGTCCACACCTGGTCTTTGACGTAAACCTTTTGCAATAAGTCCAGCCTTATAAGTTCTAACCTGTCCATCTACACCAATATTCTTCTTGAAGATCCATTTGCAGTCAACGGGTTTTACCCCTGCTGATGCAATGTTCAAAGTCCAAACTTTTTTGGTGTACATGGACTCTATTTCGGATCGCTAGCATCCAGCCATTTCTCAGAGTCTCTATTGGTAATGGCCTGCTCGAAACTAGTAGGACCATCTTCTTCCAAGATGCAATCCTCTCGATCCACGTCCATGAGAAAACCGTAGTATCTCTCGGACGGATGAGAAATTCTACTAGATCTACGGAGTGTCTGAGATTCATCTGGAACTATTGAATCCTGTTGTTCTACGAAATCTTCAGATATAGTTTGTGGTTCTTGAATTTCTTCCAGTTCTACCATGCTCCTACTAATTTCTTTTGCAAGAAATTCCCTTTCCAAAAAGGTTGCATGACGAGCAACAAATACCTTCTGTTCTTCGGTGTAGTAGAACAGATATCCTGTTGAATATTTAGGATATCCCACAAACTTACACATTACAGATCGTGCCTTGAGTTTGTCCAGATTATGTACTTTAACATAAAATGGACAATATTATATCTTAATAAAATTAAGGTATGGTCTCTTCCCCTCCCATATTTCATATGGAGTGGTAGGCACGGATTTGGTCAGAACCCTATTCAATAAATATGCTGCTGACTCTAGCACATATCTCCAGAATGAAAGAGGTAACCCAACATTACTCATCATGGAGCGAAACATATCCAGTAGGGTTTGGTTCCTCCTCTCCGATACACCGTTGTGCTGTGGGGTATACGTAGGAGTAAGCTGAGAGAGAATTCCATTTTCTTTTATGTAATAAAGGAATTCTATGCTCAAGTATTCATTTCTTCGATCAGATCGTAGGACCTTGATACTCTTACCAGTCTGGTTCTCTACTTCATTCTTATATTCTTTTAATTTCTCAAAAGGTTTAGATTTGTGTTTCAACAAGAATACATGTACGGACCTAGAGAGATCATCAGTGAATGTAATGAAGTATGAGAGCCCACCCTTCGCATGTGTAGACACTGGACCACACACATCACTGTGTATGAGTCTTAAGAGCCCTGTAGCTCTTTCTACGTGTCATGTGAATAGAGTTTTGGTCATCTTTCCTTTGAGAAAAGATCGACAAGTTTCCTAAGATGTAAATTCGAAAGGATCTAAATATTCATCCATATGTAACTTAGCTAGTCTGGTCTCATTGATATGACCAAGTCTACAATGCCACAAGAAAGTTTTTTTCATTTCTGAATTCTTTCTTTTGCTTGTGTTTTGTATATTGAAAACTGTGATTAGATTAAGAACGCATATACCATTACATAATGTACCTTCTGCAACCAATACCCGATTGAGGTAAATGTTTATGATATTTCTATCTAGAACAAATTTATATCCTTCTTTATCTAATAAATAAATGGGTATAATATTTCAAAGCATGGATTATACATAGTAACAATTGTTCAAAATCACAGTGTTTCCACTTGGCAACACCAGGTGATATTCACTGACGGCAGCAACATAAACATGTTCTCTGTTCCCTACTCCGAGGGACATATCATCCGATCTAACCATCCTACTTTTTCTCAGCCCCAGTAATAACTTACAGATGTGAGATCCCGATCTGGTATATAGTACCCAAGAGGTAGAACTGACCGAAAAACATTTCTCAATAACTAATACACCCGAAAAAGATACATTAGAATGCTTCTCCTTTATTAGGGTCATGTGTAAGTCCTTGTAATCCCCTCTCCCTTACCCATACTCATGACGGTTGTCACATGTTAGAGCCAAACCGACGTTCTCCAGCCCAGGGCAATAAACTGGTTCGGTCAAGTCATACATATTATTATCTTGATTAAGACGTGACATGGTTGCTACCTGGAGAGAGAGAAAATAAACATTTAGCATGCGCTCTTGCAAAATTAGATTGGTTTTTAATATTCTAATCAGGATGGCTCCCACTGTTTCCTCAAATTCTCCTTTAAACTTTAAAAGGAGAACTAGTCGGGATTATGTAAGCCCCACAAGTTTTCTAACCGTTCAGCTAAATTAGTGTTGGTACTTTGAGAGAGGCTCCCTGTGCTTTCATACGGACCTAATTAAATAACCCCGTTTCCGTAGAGGCATAACCCCGTTAACACTTTTCGAGACACCTAATATGTTAGCTAGTTGTGAAGTAAAAATCTCCCGGGAGTAATCCTACTCACAGTGGGAATCGGGACCCAACTATTATTGTGTGATAATCTTGATGGAAGCCGCTCAAGTCACCACACTCTAGAATGTATGCACAAACCTTGCAAGTTTTCTTTATATTTGAAACTCCCGATATGGTTTTTCCCCCAAGCGTCTTATGACCTTGACGGATGCCAAATATTATAAAGCGCAAGTCAAGTTCTACCCATCATTGTCCTGATTAATTTAGACCCATCCATACTTGCCCTTGACGAATTCCTACAAGGCTGTACGACTGTTCGTCACGAAAAACTGCATTTCAGTACCGCTATTTAATATCATTTTTATGAATAATCGGTGCTATTAACCCATGTCTGCTCAATGAGTTCAGGATAAAGGTATTTGTGATAAAACACTGGAAACACACTCAAAATGCACGGATATGATATATGTGAGCCGATACTACAAACCGGACGAAGAATCGATCAATATTCAAGAGTTTTTGCAACAAGAAAAGTGTCTACAACATCTAAATAAATGGTCCAACGTGATAAATGGATTTTCAAGTGTGAACAATCATGGGACAACCATGGTATAAGTGGGCATGCAAGTGGGTATGAATCTTAATGAGATGTGATGTATACTTTTGTAGAAAGTCTTGCTCATTTCCCTCCAAAACCTCCAGATATCACTCTCATGAAAATTTGAAAAAATAACAATGCCAGAGAGATGATGTTGAAGACAGAGAACTAGACTGAGAATATGGGACCTAGAACCCCCAACTTGGCTGCCAATTTATCCCATTTAGCCACAATTGGCGGCTAGACCCTCTCCATTTTGGCTCGTTTTTCTTTTCTGGCCCCCCCACTGTCATGTCATCCCATTTTTAAAGTTTGTTTTTGGACTTGTATTGCTTATAAATAGCAGACCAGAAGAAGAGGGAAGGGTCCAAGTTTTAGACCACATTCTTAATTTAGATGCTATCTTGTAATTTCATTTGTGTAATCTTGAGTTCTTGCCCTTTCTCTTGACCTTGTAACCTTTTCATTGAACTTACAAGCTTAAGATTTAGGTTCTTGAATTCAATAGTTTGTTTCACTTTTTTCCATTTCAATAAATGTTTCATTTCAATCTTCAAAATTGTATGTTTGTGATATTTAGAACTTAGATATTTAATTCCTTATTTCTATTTCATCTTGCAATCTCTTTATTGAGCTTGCAAGTTTAGATTGAGATTATTGGATTCATTTGATTAAACATAACAATAAGGACCCACTTGGCTACTTTTGATTTTCATATTAGTTCTTAGTATATTTCCAACCCTTACTTTCACTTGCATGGTTTCTATGATCTCTCTCCTCTTTTGTGTTTTTTTTTTGTGACTGTGTGAGTAGTAACTTCACTTGTTAGGGTAGGAGAGAGTTAGTTTGATATGCAGAAGTGACTTACTATTTCCTTTAAACCAACACCTTGTAGTTCGAACTTCGACTAAAAGAATCACAATCCACTCTTTTAGGCACCCTATCCTACATGATAGTGGTGATTCCTAATTGAGACTGGTTGCGCTTCATTTGGCCGGAGGTTATGGATAAGAGCCAAGAACAGAAGGAAAAAGGACAATAAGTGTTAGTGTTATATGCCCTAGAGGCCATTATTGTATCATACTGGTTTGTATATTACTTAATGGAAGCTTGGGATATACACGGATATAGTAACAGTCTTGCTCAAAATGGTAGTATGGTACCCGGTTTGTTTCTACCTCAATATGTGCATGTGTTTCTTTTAGCATATCGCTTATACATATTGGTAGAGCCCTTAGGATCTTTGCTTGATTATCAGTGTTGTGATGGCAGTCACACTAGTGGGGACTGGGTAGTCTATTAGTACATCCTATACAGGTCTCTACTCGTAAGATTATCGAGACAGGGCATCGATAATCCAGAGTAGACTAGTGTATACACTTCTCATCTCAACAAGGGAGATGGTCTGTCCCACAGCCATTAGTACGTCGTACTGGAAATAGTTTGCAGGTGCTCATTGGGTTATGAGTACACTGGACAAGACTCGTAGGGAATTGCTGGTGGGTATTATACCTATCGTTGGGTAGAAGTTCCCAGGTGACATGAGTATATCTTAGTCCGTCGACTTGACACTGCTACTCCGCCTCGAGTGTATTCCCACTGTTCTTTGATTACTATCTTACCATGGCTCAAATGAGTCGTGCAAACATGTAGTAGTTGGGTGCAGTCCCGAAGCACTTGGAGGCAGTGGCAGTTAGATAAGATTCGTCTCTCCCGGTATTGGGGGTTGATATCGCGCTGTGTTTGGAAATCCATTACACAAAGTCCTTGGCCAAGGCAAGCAAGATTTACTGGTAGATACTCCAGTAGTTTCTCAGGGTGTTTTGGCCTACACTCCGGCATGACTTATTGCGCTGTTAGGGGTCTGATGATTACCGCCCCCTAGGCCCGATATGCGATACTCTTAAACGAACATACCAGATTGTATGAAGATTGTCACAGATAGGCTCAGTAGGAGTTCGGATGAGTTTGCTCATCGGCCTTCTTATCTATAAATACATAGGTAGCCGTTACGTGCAGCTATTACCGCTGACGTGCTTGTGGTTAAACCCACTGCCAGCATAGTGTCGACTCTTTAGAGTCCCACAAAGTGGGTTTCCCTGCATCGGGCAAAAGATGTAGAGGCCGTATGGTTTTACGGCAGGGCTTCGATCACATACGTGTACTTATGCACGTATGATGTTCGGGCGGATAATACTAGCGGGCTTTGGTTTAAGCCGGATCATAGTTTTATATTGATGGATTATTTTCGTCTTTTTGTATTCGTATTTTTCGGAATACGGATACGGGTATGTATATACGGATGATGGGCATTCTTGTAATTTACTCAAGATTGCTTCTAGAAGAAGACACCTCATTAGGGTTTTTAATCTTTTGATTAAAAGATTAATGAGGTGGAGGAAATGAGGTGGAGGTTTACATGGAATGAGGTATGGCTACTTGGTGACTCATATGGCGACTCATGGCATGACTCACTCTTTAGATATTTGTGAAGAATGATAGATATTTGGTGAGATATTTATCTCATCAATTATGATATGCTTCATCTATTCATAAAAAAGAAAGCCATCTCATTCCAATGTATTATCTACACTCTTTTTTCCTCAAGCTCCTTCTTCTTCTTCTAACCCTAAATCTATCATGTGTTGAGAATACTAGGATACTTAGAGACATACTAATCCATCTACACTCTTTACATCATCCAGGACATGTAGTTTAGCGAACTAAATGCCGCAAGTTTAGCGAACTAGATGCCGCAGTTATCTCGGATTTATGGTTGGAGCTTGGACTATAGACTCTCGGGTAGATCGTCTTTGACTCGAGGAGGCCGACTAGGTTGCCTGATCCGTTACGATCCTTGGAGACTATGACAAGGAGGAGGACAACGACAAGAAGACCCGAAGGACATAAATCTATGAGGTATACACTTCTTTCTGAGTAGTTAACCTCATACAGTTTTGTTAGCTAGTGTTTAGCATCGATCCTGGATTTCAAGTCGGTGTTGCGACACCCGTAAAAATCATTTTTTACGTATTCCACCTCCCCGCGAACCCGCGGGGTGCGCGACATCTATTTACAGTAGTATCAGAGCCTACTAAACCTTAGCTATCAGTTTAGACAATGTGTAAAACTACGAAACCGAAATAACTCCGAAACACGAAACTATGAATCCAAGTTTCTATCAAATTTTTCGGAGGCCCTAAATTTTTTTAAAACAATTGCAGAGTGATCCTTTACTTGTGGGATGAACACACAAAAAAATTGAGGCAATTCCACCCAACTTTGGCCGGCCACATAGGCAAAATAACCAGCCCCACCGGTTTTGTTGTCTGGGAATGCATTGGGTTTTGTTCTGTGGTCTTGATGCTTGGATTTAGGGTCGTAGGTGGTGTTTGTTTTTTCCAATTTTGATTATACTGTTAATTCTCTGTTGTGGCAATACGGAGTATTTCGAAGTCGCAGTTTTAACGTAGGTTAACATGTTTCAGTTGTTATATGTGTTTCGAAACGTCCGCTAATCTCTATACGTCGATTAGTGGGGGTTGCACATATCTGTGTTGCTGCTATGTTGGTCTGTGTATATGGAATATTGGATCATCGATGATGAATAGATGGAGGATGTGAGAAGAGAGTTATCTTTCTTTCATTCGATGTAAACGGTAAAGTGATGTAATATTATTTTGCGGGGCACATCCGGGTTGAGGTTGTAGCCACCGTTGTATTATTTCTTTTACTGTTTTCTGCTCTTAGGATAGACCCAAGATGGGGTGTATAAACTACCGGGTACTTTGAAGTGCCGAGTGGCCTACTCATTTTATTGAGGGAGGTTGCTTCACTTTGGGTATTTGGCGGGTAGTTTGCCGCACCCGTAGGGGTCTAGGGTGGGGTTTGGCTATTCATCACGACTGTGGAATCCGTCTTTCGTTATAGGCTTAAACGAAACGCGGAATTCCTAGTATATCCAATATGTTCATCTGTGATCTGGAATGCCTATTATTGCATGAGACGAATGATTATTATATATATGCTATATAGTAGACGTTGCTTATGTTTTTCATCCGCGCTAGTCCAACCCCTGCTTTGGCGTTAGTTAAGTAACCTAACGGTGTTAGACGGGGCCCAGTGGCGAATGCGGATTGCATAAGCGGGCGTTGTGTTTTCGTTTCTCTATGTGATGATAGGTATAAATGATGGGACTGCATTAGATTAATGCAAAGCAAACAAACCAAAGCTGAATCGTTGGAACAATTTAAAACCACTCGGTTTTTTCAAAATAGAAACATTTAAATGCGGAGCTTAAACCACTCCTTTAAAAGCCATCCTTCGATTAAATCAAGTTCATTGCGTTCACGGTTTCACCAAAACCAGCCGTAGCCCTCTGTCATTTCAGTTGAATATTCAGTAGTATTCAAGCTATGTATTTTAACCTTCACCAAGGCATAGTGATTGGTAGCTGCTGGATATTCATCTGTAGCATAGATAGATGCGTTGGTTAGAGACAGTCATACTACTATTTTGGCCTTTGTCAAGGGTATGTACGGGTGGGTTCAAATTAACTTGGACAATGACGGGTAAAACTTGACATATGACTTATGATATGTTGGCCTTCGTCAAGGTCATAAGAGCATGGGGTAAAAATCCACATCGGGAGTTTCTAAGGAAACTGAAACTTGCTAGTGCTGCATACCATTTGGAGTGTGATAATGTTGGTAGGATTCCTTCATGATTATCACACAATGATATTTGGATCCCGATCCTACTGTGAGTATCCGCTACTCCTCGGAAGATTTTTCACTAACACAATCAATACTATAAACCGAGTAGGTGTATAAAACGGTGTTAGTGGGGCTACGCCTCCAGGGAAAAGAGGTTATGTAATTAAGGAACTTTGCGAAAGCGTTGGAAAACCTCCCTCGAAGTACCACCACCAGCCTGGCTGAAAGGTTAAGCAAGTATTGTAGGGTGAGATTAATCTAGAGTAATTCTTCTTTTATGGTTTGAGAAAGGATTCGAGATACAGTGGGAGCCATCCTGTTTAGATAAATTAAAAACCAATCTAAACATGCAAGAGCATCATGCTGAGTGTTTTTTTCTCTCTCTCCTAATTGCAGCGACCAGATGACCAAGATTAGGTTACAGCTAGATAATAAATTGACTGAGTTATACTATATTGACTGGCAAAGGTTTGTCCAGATGTCCATTACCTATGACAAGTTGGACCATTTCATTACTACTCAAGCCCCCGCTGTCCCAGGTCCAAATTCCACCGTCACAGATAATGATATCCGTAACTCATCGGAAAAAGACAGTGCGAATGCCAAGTGCCTTGTGTTGGCCTCAGTAGATGGTGTAAACCGGATGCAGCACAAAAAGATGGACTTGCTTTCCATCTTCCTCCATAACAAAGATTTATATCGAGAGCAATCTCGTATCGTAAGGTATGAGACCTCGAAGGAATTGCTTTAAGCGAGGTTGGCTGTCGGGTCATCTGTAGGGGACCACGTCCCTATAATGATCAACTGTATTAAACAGCTCCCGGATCTGGGGACCACGTTGGAGAACGAGTCATATGCTGACTTGATCCTACAGTCTCTACCTTCTACTTACGCCAAGGGGAAGAAAGTTATACTTCCAGTTGAGGGCACCCTGAAGGAAACCAGGGAGACACACACTCTGCTTATTGGGGAATCTTCCTCTTCTGGATCCAAGGCGAAAGCCAATGGTGAGAAGAAGACATCCACAAAGCCGATAGGCGGTGTCACTAAGGTAGAAGGAAAGGGCAGGGAAAATTTTTCGAGGCTAACAGTAGGGAAGGAGGGATGTTCCCATTGTCACGGGAAATTGCATTGGCAAAAAGAATGCAGGGCTTGGAAAGCCAGAATCCAGGATCCGAGGCATGTTGTGGTTTCGGCTTCGGGTGTGTTTGTGATTGAAAACTATATGTCAATTAACTCTACTTCCTGGGTACTAGATACCGGATCGGGATCTCATATCCGTAATTCATTATAGGCTTTGAGAAATCTTAGAGTTATCAGGGCAGGTGATATGACTCTCAAGGTTGCTAACGGAATGAGCGTGGACGCTGTATCCATAGGGGAATATCACCTAGGATTGACAAGTGGGCAGATATTGATTTTACATAACTGTTTGTGTGTACCTAGTCTAGCTTGTAATATTATATCTGTATCTTTACATTCTAAAGAAGGATATGATTTTACATTTGTAAGTGATGTGGTCCACATCCATCTTAATCAAAGTTTGATTGGGTCAAGTACACTAGAGGACAGTATATTCGTGTTAAATCATACTCAGGTTTTCAATGTTCAGAAAACACTTAAAAGAAAGTCTTTAGAATTAAATAAGGCTTTCTTATGGTATTGTAGATTGGGTCACATCAATGAAACATGGTTGACGAAGTTACATAGAGAGGGATATTTGGATCTGTTCGAATATCAGTCTTATGCAACTTGTCAATCTTGTCTCATAGGAAAAATGACAAAGACTCCGTTCACTAGACACGGAGTAAGAGCGAGCGTGCTCTTGGGACTCATACATAGCGATGCGTGTGGTCCAATGTCTATACATGCACGAAGTGGTTATTCCTATTTCATTACTTTTGCGGATGATTTTTTAGGTATGGACATGTCTTCTTGATGAAACATAAATCCAAGGGCTTTGAGAAATTCTGGGAATATAAGAATGAAGAAGAAAAATAAACAGGAAAAAGTATCAAGACACTGAGATCGATTGAATACTTAAGTGCCGAGTTCCTGGATTACTTAAAAGAGAATATAATTCTCTCTTCGCTTACTCCTCCATACACACCTCAACACAACGGTGTATCGGAAAGGCGGAACATAACCCTATATGGTTTGTTCTATGATGAGTAACACTGAGTTGCCGCGATCCTTCCGGGGTTATGCACTAGAATCAGCTGCATATCTTTTGAACAAGGTTCCTACCAAGACTGTACCTACCACACCATATCAGATGTGGAGTGGGAAGAAACCCTATCTTCAGTATCTGAAGATATGAGGATGTCCAGCTTTTGTAAAAAAGCAGCATGCGAACAAGCTCGAGGCACGCCCAGTACTGTGTAAATTTATGGAATACCTAAAGAAGTCCAGGAGGTATCTTTTCTATTACGCAGAGGAACAAAAGGTTTTTGTTTCTCGACATGCCCACTTTTTGGAAAATCAATTTTTGGAAAAAGAAACTAGTAGAAATGCAATAGAACTGGAAGAAATTCCAGAACCACAAGCTATTACTGAAAATATGGTAGAACCAGAGGTTTCAAAAGAACAGGACATCCCCGCGCCACTCCGCAGAACTAGTGGGAAGTCTCATCGCCCGAGAGATACTACAGTTTTCTCATAGACGGGGATAGAGAGGATTGCATCATTGATAATGATGATCCAACTAGCTTCCAGCAAGCCATTCAGAGCGGTAACTCGGTAAAATGGTTGGATGCAATGTGAACCGAGATGGAGTCCATATACACCAACAAAGTATGAACTTTGAACATTGCTCCAGAAGGAGTAAAACCCATAGGCTGCAAATGGATCTTCAGAAAGAAGATTGGTGTAGATGGACAGGTTCAAACCTATAAGGCTAAACTTGTTGCAAAAGGATTTCGTCAAAGACTTGGTTTGAACTATGATGAAACCTTTTCTCCAGTGGCTATGCTCAAATCCATTCAGATCCTTCTTGCCATTGCTGCCTTCCACGATTATGAGATTTAGCAAATGAACGTAAAGACTGCTTTTCTGAATGGACATTTAGAACAGTGCACCTATATGGATCAGCTAGAGGGTTTTATTCAGAGTGGGAGCAGCGAGAAAGTGTGCAAGTTGCTTAAGTCCATTTATGGACTAAAGCAGGCATTGCGAAGTTGGAACATCTGTTTTGATGAGACGGTCAAAGAATTCGACTTTATCAAAAATCGAGATGAACCATGCATCTATAGTAAGATTGTAGCGAGAATTGTGGCATTCCTCGTATTGTATGTGGATGACATTCTTTTGATAGGAAATGACATTCTTATACTACAATTAGTCAAATGATTCTTATCACAGAGGTTCTCCATGAAAGACCTGTGCCAACTACATTCTGGGGATCCAGATCTATCGTGATAGATCAAAGAGGATGGTGGGACTTTCACAGTCAAGGTACATCGACACCATACTAAAAGGATTTAGTATAGAAGATTCAAAGTGCGGTATTCTACCGGCTTGTCACGGATCACCCTTTCCAAAGAGATGTCTCGCAAGACTGATTTGGAAAGGACTTGCATCAAATCTATACCCTACGCTCCTGCGGTAGGCTCTATAATGTATGCGATATTGTGTACCAGACCAGATGTTGCTTACACACCAAGCGTGGTAAGCCGGTATCAGTCAAACCCAGGGGAGAAGCACTGGGAAGCAGTAAAGAACATTCTCAAGTACCTGAGAAGGACTAAGGAGATGTTCTTGGTGTATGGCAGAAAAGATCTCCAGATCGAGGTCTTTGCTGACTCCAGCATCCAGAGTGATAAGGATGACTCCAACTCCATGTCGCGTAATGTATTTACCCTCAATGGAGGGGCGGTCTGTTGGAAAAGCTCCAAGCAGGACACCGTTGCTGACTCGACGATGGAAGCGGAGTATATCGCTGCTTGTGATGCCGCAAAAGTGGCAGTCTGAATAAGTAAGTTCTTAACTGAACTTTAGGTGGTTCCAACCATTTTTGATCCAATACCGCTGTATTGTTACAACAACGTCGCTATAGTTTTAGCGAAGGAACCCAGGTCCTATCAGAAGTCCAGACATATCTTGAGGCGGTACCACTTGATCAGGGAGATCGTTGATCACCGGAAGATCGAGGTGAGAAGAGTAGATACGGAGAACAACACTGCAGATCAACTCACCAATGCCATCCCCCAGACACAGTTCGAGAGGCTATTCGAGATGATAGGTCTGCGATATGCCAATATATGGCCTTAGTGCAAGTGGGAGATTGTTAGTGTTATATTCCCTAGAGGCCATTATTATATCATACTGGTTTGTATATTACTTAATGGAAGCTTGGGATATACACTGATATAGTAACAGTCTTACTCAAAATGGTAGTATGCTACCTGGTTTGTTTCTACCTCAATATGTGCATGTGTTTCTTTTAGCATATCGCTTATATATATTGGTAGAGCCATTAGGATCTTTGCTTGATTATCAGCGTTGTGATAGCAGTCACACTAGTGAGGGCTGGGTAGTCTATAAGCATATCCTATACAGGTCCATAATCATAGGATTATCGAGACAGGGCATCGATACTCCAGAATAAACTAATGTATTCACTTCTTATCCCAGCAGGAGAGATGGTCTGTCCCACAGCCATTAGTATGTCGTACTGGAGATAATATGCAGGTGCTCATGGGGTTATGAGTACACCAAACAGGAATCGTAGGTAACTGCTGGTGGGTATTATACCTATCTTCGGGTAGCAATTCCTAGGTGACATAAGTATAGCTTAGTCCGTCAACTTGACACTGCTACTTCGCCTCGAGTGTGTTCCCACTGTTCTTTGATTACTACTGTACCACGGCTCATAGGATACGTGCAAACAGGTAGTAGTTGGGTGCAGTCCTGAAGCACTTAGAACCAGTGGCGGTTAGATAAGATTCATCTCTTCCGGTATTGGGGGTTGATATCGCGCTGTGTTCGGAAAGCCATTACACAAATTCCTTGTCCAAGGCAAGCGAGATTTAATGGTAGGTACTCCAGTAGTTTCTCAGGGTGTTTTGGGCTACACTCCGGCATGACTTATTACACTGTTAGGGGTCTGACGATTACCGCCCCTAAACCCGATATACGATACTCTTAGACGAACAGACCAGACTGTACGGAGAATGTCACGGATAGGCTCGGTAGGAGTTCGGATGAGTTTGCTCATTGACCTTTTTATCGACAGATACCTGGGTAGCTGTTACGTGCAGCTAGTACCGCTGACATGCTTGTGGTTAAACCCACTGCCAGCGTAGTGTCGAGTCTTTAGAGTCCCACACAGAGGGTTTCCTTGTATCGGGCAAAAGATGCAGAGGCCGTATGGTTTTACGGCAGGGTTTCGATCACATATGTGTACTTGTACACGCATGATGTTCGGGCGGATAATACTAGTGGGCTTTGGTTTAAGCCGGTACCTAGTTTTATATTGATGGATTATTTTCGTCTCTTTGTATTCGTATTTTTCGGAATACGGATATGGGTATGTATATAAGGATGTAACATTTCAGAAAATAAAATATTATTTTGGGAATTTAAATAATTAAATTAATAAATCTTATGAACATTTTAAAGTTTGGAGATTAGTTTTAATGAAAGGGTATAATTATATACCGATAGTTTGGAAATATTTGGAAGTTTATATCAAATATTAATTTTGAAGGAATTTAAGTGATTTAGACATTTTATAAATTAATTATATGCAATTATGTTAAACTGGATTAATATTTCGCTAATCATGCATTAATCTGGTTTATGCTATTGACATGCACCATAGCATGTTACAAATACTTGTTACATTTTTTGTTGATATGCACCATGGTTCTTCTTTCTTTAAATGATTTTTTTTAAGTTTTAAAATAAAAAAGAAAAGAAAAAGAGGAGATATTTAAATGTGAGAGAGTGAGGTGACCTGTGTCATGTGAGGGTGAGAGAGAGAGAGAGAGAGGGTGAGAGGCTTCTACACCTTTCTCCTACCTACATTTCTTTATTTCTTCATTTCCTCTTCTTCTTCATCTCCTTTTCATCCTCCTCCTCTACCTCCATGGTCACCCCAAAAACTCAAACAAAACCTTATACCCCCTTCACAAAAATGGTGCACAAGCTCACTACAAAGACCATGGTGTGATCAAGTTGGAACTTTGAAGACTTTGGGCAACTCAAGAAAATTCTTGAGTTTCCAAATGAGGTATAACCCTTCACTTCTAGCTAAATATTTAGTATTCCTTGTTAGTGTATATGTCCTAGAGGCCATTACTGTATCATACTAGTATGTATATTACTTGATGGAAGTTTAGGATATTCACAGTTGTATAGAAAATTTTGCTCGAAATGGTAGTATGCTACTTGGTTTGTCTCTGCTTTAATGTGTATATGCGTTTCTTTTCTTATATCACCAATACGCATTAGTGGAGCCCTTAGGATTTTTGCTTGATTACCAGCGTTGTGATGGCAGCCACACTCGTGGGGGCTGGGTAATCTACAAGAACATCCTTATTTACACGTCCCTGGTCGTGGGATTATCGAGACAGGGCATCGATACTCCGGAGTAGACTAGCGTATGCGCTTCTCATCCCAGCGCGGGAGACGGCCTGTCCCACAGCCGTCTGTACGTCGTACTTGAGATAGCATGCGGGTGCTCGTTAGGTTATGAGTACACTGGACAGGACTCGTCGGGAACTGTTGGTTGGTATTATACCTATCGTCAGTTATCAGTTCCCAGTGACATGAGTATAGCTTAGTTCGCTGACTTGACACTGTCACTTCGCCTCGAGTGTGTTCCCACTGTACTTTGATTACTACCCTACTACGGGTCAAAGGAGTCGTGCAAACAGGTAGTAGTTGGGTACAGTTCCGAAGCACTTGGAGGCAGTGACGGTTAGACAGGATTCGTCTCTCCCGGTATTGGGGGTTGACATCGCGCTGTGTCCAGGAGAGCCATTAAACAAGTAGTCCCTGGCCCGGGCAAACGAGGTATACTGGTAGGTTTCCAGTGTTATCTCAGGGTGTTCTGAGCTATACTCCGGCATGACTTGTACCGCTATTAGGGGACTGACGTTTACCACCCCCCTAGGCCCGCCATGCGATGTATCAGACGAACATACCGGACTGTACGGAGACTGTCACATTCAGGCTCAGTAGGAATTCAGATGGGTTCACCTCGTCAGTCTTCTTATCGGCATCTACCTGGGGACCATTACGTACTGCTAGTGCCGCTTGCGGTTTGTGGTTAAACCCACTGCCAGCGTAGTGTCGAGTCTTTAGAGTTCCATACAGAGGGTTATTCGCTTTTAGGAAAAATGAGTAGAAGTCGCATGGTTTTGCGACAGGGTTCGTTCACATCCGCGCACTTGTGCACGTTTGCTGTCTGGACAGCTTATACTAGCGGGTTTTGGTTTAAGCCGGATCCTAGTATATGATTTGGGATTGGTTTTATCTCATTGTATTCGTGTTCCTCGGATCACGGATACGGGTGTGTATGCACAGTTGACTGAGACAGAGGCAGAGGACTTTGATTAGGGTTGATGACCATTGTCATTTTCTTAACCCTAATGCTTATGTGTGAATTATGATTAATTGATATTAGTTAATTATAATTGTGCATGGTTAGGGTTGTTGACCATTTGACTATACTTGACTTGTTGATCTAGGTTGACATGTTGACCATCATCATTCCATATGAAAGATGCTCTTTGATCCTTGCAAATGGCATTTAATGTGAAATGATAATGGTCAATTCTTGATTAACCATAACAATTATCTTAGCTAATTATCTAATTTCCATAATTCACGTATATGTGAGAAGAATGGTTCATTTTCTTCTCATTCTATCATTTTGGTTCTCTCTCCTCCTCTTCCTCTCTTTAGCTCTCCCCTCTCATAAGTTGAGAATCTCTTGAGCTTGAGATAAATCCTTCTAAAATACTCTCTACTCTTTCTAAGGTTCTAGGATTAGCACTCCAAGCATCTTAGTTACTTCTAGTTTGAAGTTGAAGCCAAAGGTTGAGGCTCTTGGGTGGATCTTTCTTCGACAAGAGAAGGTGACAAAGAGATCACTTTCTTCCACTCCAAAGAGCAAGGAAAGAAGGACTTGAAGCCCTACGTATAACCTCTTTTCCGAGTAGTTAACTCCTTTTAGCTTTGTAGTTAGTTTATGTTTAGAAAAGATCCTCATTTTGTTAGTCCATGTTGCCTTGACCGTTAAAAATCCGTTTTTTATACCGTTTCCGCCTCCCCGCAAGCACCGGGGTGGGCAACGTGGACTTACAGTGGTATCAGAGCCTAACTAAACACAAACTAGCTAGTTAGTAAAGTGTATAGAACCTCGATCGGTAAAAATCATAAAACTTTTTTCAAAAAACCCAAGTTTCTGTCGATTTATAAATCTGCTTTAAAAATAATAAATCACACCTTAAAAATCGGCTCAGGGTTTTTACAGTACACCCAAGAAAAACGAACCAGCGAGCCGACCAACCCACCGCGGTTCCGCGGCCGAGTTGACTCGGCCGCGGCTCGTTTCTCTTGCAGTGTTCTTATTTTATGGTTTTGGGATTTTTAGGATGGTTTCTTTCTGCCCAGATTTTCCAGAGAGCAAATTTGTTTTCCGGGTAGTTACAAATCCGTATTTTGATCGATCTTCCATATACTTTGACTACTGGGTTATATCTGTGATGTTTTATATGTATTGAACGTCTGCTAATCGCTATACGTCGATTAGTGGGGGTTATACATATCTGTGATCTGTGATGTTGATGGTTTGTGTATATGAACTCGTTGGATTGTCGCGGATGAATAGCCGGGTGGATGTGAGATGAGAGTTTCTTTTTTCTTTCATTCTTGTAATATGTAAATTGATGTAATATTTTTTGTTTGGCTGCACATCCGGGTTGAGGTTGTAGCCGCCATTGTATAATTTCTTTTTACTGTTTTTGCTCCTAGGATAGACCCATGGTGGGGTGCACAAACTACCGGGTATCTCGAAGTGCCGAGTGGCCTACTCACGTCGTTGAGGGAGGTTGCTTCGCTTCGGGTACTTAGCGGGTAGCCCGTGGGGTCTTGGGTGGCGTATTGGCTATTCATCGCGACCGTGTAATCCGCTTTTCGTTGCAGTCTCGAACGAATCGCGGATTCCTAGTATATCCAAAGTGTTCATCTGTGATCTGGATTGACTATCATTGCTATATATCTATATATGATATCTATTTAGGTGTTGCTTATGTTTTGCATCCGCGCTAGCCCAGCCCCCGCTCTGTCGTTAGTTAAGTAACCTAACGGGTGATGACGGGGCCCCATGGCGAATGCGAATGGCATAAGCGTACGTCATATTTTGGTTGTTTTCTGCAATGGTAGGATTAAATGATGGGACGCATTGGAATTAATGCAAGAAAATAAACCAAGTAAAAGTCGTTGGAACACTTTCAAAACCACTCGGTTCTTTTCAAAACCAACTTTTAAATGCGGAGCTTGAACCACTCCTTTTAAAAGCTATCTCGTTCCATCGATTATATCAAGTTCACTACGTTCATGGTTTCGCCAAAACCATTCGTAGACCTCCGTCATTTCACATGAATGGTCAATAAGTATTCAAGCTATGTATGTTGGCCAAAGTCAAGGCATAGTGATTGGTAGCTATTGGGTATTCATGTGCAGCATAGATAGATGCGTTGGTTTGGGACAGTCGTACTGCCATTTTGGCCAAAGTCAAGGGTAGGTACGGGTGGGTCCAAATTAACCTGGAGAATGACGGGTAGAACTTGACATGTGACTTATGATATTTTGGCCAAAGTCAAGGTCATAAGAGCATGGGGCAAAAATCCACATCGGGAGTTTCAAAAGAGCTGAAACTTGCTAGCGCTGCATACCATTTGGAGTGTGATGATTCTTGTAGGATTCCTTCTGTTTTATCACGCGATGATATTTGGATCCCGATCCTACTGTGAGTATATGCTGCTCCTCGGGAAATTTCTCACTTAGCGATTAATGCTATAAACCTAGTAGGTGTCTAGAAAGGTGTCAGCGGGGCTACGCCCATAGGAAAAAGAGGTTACTTAATTAAGGAACTTCTCGAAAGCGTTGGAAAACCTCCCTCGAAGTACCGACACTGGCCTGGCTGAACGGTTAAGCAAGTATTGTACGACGAGATTGATCCCGACTAATTCTTCCTTTATGGTTTGAGGAGGGATTCGAGAGACAGTGGGAGCCATCCTGTTTAGACAAACTAAAAACCACTCTAAACTTGCAAGAGCATCATGCTAAAGTGTTTCTTTTCTCTCTCCTAATTGCAGCGACCAATCAACATGACCGGACTTAAGTTATTACTAGATAAAAACATACCGACAGGGCCAAACTACAAAGATTGGCTCAGGAATGTCAAAATGGCAATCACTTATGACAAGTTGGGGTATCTCCTTACCACTAAAGCTCCCCTTGTCCCAGGTCCTACCTCCAGCGTCACGGATATAGAAATCCGTAAGACATGGGAGATCGATTGCGTGAAGGCCAAATGCCTCGTGCTTGCCTCTATGGACAATGAACATCAGAGGAGGCATGAGAATATAGACCTAGAATCCATATTTCTCCATACAAAAGATCTGTATGGAGAGCAATCTCGTATCGCCAGATATGAAGTGTCGAAGAAGCTGTTTTCGGCAAGATTGGCCGTCGGATCATCGGTAGCGGAACACGTGCTTAAGATGATTGGCTACATAGAGGAGCTCGCGGACCTTGGGACCACGTTGGAGAATGAACTCTACACTGACTTGATTCTCCAGTCCCTTCCTTCCACTTACGCCCAGTTTGTCCTAAACTTTAACATGCAAGGAAAGGAGGTTGAACTTTCTGAACTTCTGAACATGTTGGGGAGTGCTGAGGGCACCCTACAGAAAGGTAGGGAGACATCCACTTTGTTTGTAGGAGGATCTTCCTCTTCTAGGTCCAGGGCGAAACCCAAGGGAAAGAAGAAGAAAGCCTCCGCCAAACCAAGGGGCGGTGTTAGTAAAGTGGATACGAAAGGAAAGGGAAATGCAACAAAGGTAGCGGGAAAGCTTGTGGGAAAGGAAGAATGCTTTTACTGTCACAAGAGTGGACACTGGAAACAGGATTGCAAGGCTTGGAAGGCCAGAACCGAGGATCTGAAGCGAGTTGCGGCTTCAGCTTCAGGTGTGTATGTTATTGAAAACTGTCTATCAATAAACTCTACTTCCTGGGTATTGGATACCGGATCAGGATCTCATATCTGTAATTCTTTGCAGGCATTGAGAAGGTGTAGGGTTTTGAAGGCAGGTGATATGACCCTCAGAGTTGCAAATGGAGCTAGCACGGATGCTGAGGCCGTGGGGGACTATCACCTGGGATTGTCAGATGGACACCTTTTGGTTTTGCGTGGTTGTTATTTTGTACCAAATGCAACTTGTAATATCATTTCTGTATCTTTATTGTCTAAAGAAGGTTATGAATTTGCATTTGTAAGTAATGTTGTGAACATTCACCTTAATCAAGTTTTGATTGGGTCAGGTACATTAAACAATGGTATATACGTATTAAACCAACCACATATTTTCAATGTCCAGAATACACACAAAAGAAAGTCTCCAGAAATCAATCAGGCTTTCTTATGGCATTGTAGACTCGGTCACATCAATGAGAGAAGGTTGACGAAGTTACATACAGAAGGATATTTGGATCCGTTCGAATATCAATCGTATGCAACTTGTCAATCCTGTCTCAAAGGGAAGATGACAAAAACTCCGTTTACTGGACACGGAGTAAGAGCGAGCGAGCTCTTGGGACTCATACACAGCGACGTATGCGGTCCAATGTCTACGCATGTACGAATCGGTTATTCTTACTTCATTACTTTTATGGATGACTTTTCAAGGTACGGATATGTCGGTGTTCCAGTCTCTGGGTTTTGGTGTTTCAGGTGTTGTTTGTTTTTGCTAAATTTGCATGTGATGTTAATTTTCTGCAAAGGCAATTCGGAGTGTTTCGTAATCGTAATTCTAACATCTATTTGGGTTATTTAGACGACGTTAAAAAGTTCGAACGGATATCAATAACCCATATTTTCCCTCGCTAGAAATTTTCCAAGAGTTGGATTTTTTCCAAGTTTAGAATCTTCAGAAAATCATGCAAGTGATTCTGTGGACCCTCTAGAAGAACGATACCCAAACTCGACTTTTTGGATCGCGGAACCGTGGTCATACCCTAGGGTTTGCGGCAGTTCCGTGGCGAAATGCGTGAGGCATGGGTCGGCCTTTTTACGGATGGTTCATAGAAGCTGTGGCATGTTCTGGGTACTTTTTGAACTCCGCTCAAGTGTTGAGCTCTTTGGAAAATTTTGGGTGTTTGTTTATTCGATCGAAAAGTTTAACATCGTCTAGCTATCTTTGATTATGATACAATATTTGGAATCCACAAAATTAGTTATGAGATAACTAGTTTGAATTTTATAAATTTAGCAGTTTAGTCTCATTAGATCGGTTGACACGGAATTTTGATGTGGATCAAAAGTTCGTCGCAATTACGTAGTATACGCGGATTCTTGCCGGGTAACATCACTAGATAGCCACGCCCCATAGCCCCCCGACCAAGTGATTGTAGGAGAACCTTGTTGCTAAAAGCATCCGTACGGGTGCTCGCTGCCGTGGTGTTCCGCCTTAGTGCACTTCGTCGACGGCATCGGGGGTGAGGCCGTCTACTAAAGTTTCCGACGAGCATTCGATCTGATTATCGGGAATCTTGTTGAATTACCCGACAAGTTATTGGAAAGCGTTTTCAATATCGAGACTAAAATGCGTGGTTTATAATTGTTAGGCATGTGATATCTAAGGAATTCATTTGGTTAGGCATGAAATCCAAAGTATGTGATATATTGGGTTTATGATGTCTAAGGTGGTTGCAGATTCCAATTGTTGTAGTTTTTCTTTTCTTTTCTGCGACTATAAGTTTAATATGTGGTGTATCGCCGGTTTCGTTGCTATATATCAACGACAATTGGGATACGCATATTTACTTACGTTAATGACATGTGATATTATGTGTTGCTGTGATATGTTATATTGGATCCTCGTATTTTGAATAGCTGGGTTTTTTTTATATGAGATGAGAGTTTTTAATTTTCATTCATGTAAAAGTGTAACGTTTTGGAAATCGTTATGCGAATTTTCCGTTTTTAGGGTAAAATAGTCGGCGTTTACCGTAAAACCCGGAATATGATTAAATTTCAGTATAGACTTGACTACACCTAGTTTAACTAGAATAGTGCTGGTTTGCGGGTTTTAGTGGTCGTTTGGATGTTTTGGTTCACTTTGATATTTTCCCTAATTATATTATTATTTTAAGTTGTTAATTATGCACTTAATTAGTGGTAATTACAATTTTGGTTTGGGTTATTTACTTCTAATGTGGATCTATGCTAATCTAATCACTAGATTAGGCTTAATCCATCCATAGAAAAATATCTAGATTATTTTGGATTAATTTAAAAGTTTAAAAGAAAAGATATGAGATGGCTTAGATATTATTGCATTTATTAGCATTTATTGTTGTTTTTAGCTAGATTTTTCCACACATTATACAAAACGCCCCCATTTCCTTGTCATGGCCGTGCCTTATCCTAGTTCTGCCCTTGCTTTTTCTTTGCTCTTTTTCATCTTCTACAAGCTAAATAAATCTTCAAAAATCCTCAAATAATCCCGCAAACTCATAAACAAATCATTACGCATTATTCCTTAAGCCTAAATAAGCTTAGATCTTCATGAAAGTGATCATTTTGGATGCTAAAATTTGGAGTTTGTTTCTAATTTGAGATCTAGTTTGTGAGGTATAAACTCTAACCCTAATCCTTAAAGCTTTAATTATTGTTTAAATCCTTAAAGCTTGCTTATTAGGTGTTTAATATAGTTTTAATTGCATGTTTAGAATTTTCATGAAAAGATTATGAAAATCAAGTTAGGGTTTTGATGTGTTAAATGGTTAATCATGAAATGTAGACTTGGAAAACTTAAGCAAATTGTGAAAATGATATTTGTTAAAATTCCTAATTTGTCTAATTGAGTTTTTAGCAAACTAAGTTTTTCTAAATCCTATTTGGGTGAGATTAAAATTGTAGTAAAGGTTTTTGGTGACTTAGTTATGCTACTTGCGATAATTGTGATCGCTAGAAATTGTTTAAACATCTAGCTTTAAAATCCTTAAAGTTTGGATTTCGGAATTTGATGTTAATAGCTTTGCGATTTTATATTGATTGTAGGTACCTTCGCGTGGGTTTCGAGACGACGAAGCGCATCGAATACGGCTAAGCGAGGAGTTTAGCAGGTGAGTATATTTATATCTACGGGAGAATTCAGGTGGATGGCGTATAGCACCCCCGCAAATATTGATATGGAATATCGTTTGATTATTTTATCCTGATAAATGATATGCGACGGACATGATTGTAGGATTTACAAACGATAATATGATAGAAGTTGATGCTAATGAACATATTGATATATGAGAATATGAAATGATAAGTGAATCAGGATGGGTACGAATTGAAAGAGAACAAGTGTGACGTTTATATAATGTGATGCGAGATATTAATGCGATGAACGAGTATACGATGTGATATGATGACTTAGTGTGATATGTCGTTATATGGATTCGAGTCGATATGAAATTGTTGATACCTTTGTAGGTCCCCTGATACGAGTTTGACATGGATGTGACCTAAGAGATAGGTATATATGTATGGATAATGTTTTGCATATTGAGTGGTATGCCTTACGAGACTTAGATTCGTACCCCGATGTTGTATAGATTGATAGAATCCCTATTTGTTTAATGCTGTCGTACGATAGATCACCGTACGCGATGAGTTTTATCTGTTGATTTATCCATACCCTTGTTTAGAGGAGGCCGTATGATGGATTGTACCGTACGTGATTTTGTGAGGCTGGATGCTGATTGATGGATTCACCGACTTGGATATATATTGTAGACATGTATACCTTATAGCTTTTAGCTGATGATGTACTTTATGCTACGATCATGTTATTCTCATTGCATTAAATATACCTGTGCTAATACACCTAAACCATTATCGATGATGCGTATGTTACACTTACACAGATTTGCTGGTTCACACACCTTTATCATCAATAATTGCCATGTCACTACATAGTAGAATTGCTACATCATGCCATGATATATTTGCTATGTTCATATCACTGTTCCACGTTGCATGAGATATACGGACATGCTTGCATCCTGTTAAATGTTGCATACATACTGACATGTACACCCACATACTTGGTTACAGCTACATGTACTTCGTGCATACATACTGACATGTACACCCACATATCTTGCTATAGTTGCATATACCCTTAAGTGGTATTGTATTGACATGTGATTTTGAGACATTGATTATTATGCTATTGCGCTTATGAAATGCATCATACATAGTTGCTTACATGTAGATACTTATACCTTGCTACAGTTACATGTATACCTCATATGATGCTACACTTGATTTCGGAGGATTTGGGAACCGCATGATATATTTTAAAACTGGATTTATTTAAAAGAGCGGTTTTCCCTTAATATGCTCATATCGTTGTTTTATGTTGCATATATCAGTTTTCATGGATTTACGCATTGAGATATGGATTTCATGTGATTTATGGATTTGAGAACCGTAGGGGTATTTCAAGAAACTATGTATTGTTTGAAAACCCGGTTTCTCTTGATATGATATTTCGATGCGTCCATCATGAGATTTCTCGGTTCTGAGATTTGTGATATATACTCGATGCGAGGAGTGGAGTGGGCCGTGTGCGGGTACATGGTGGAGCCCGGTATGGTTCCCCTCGGCAAGAAGATCGCAGATGATGGCGATGAGCCTGGAAGGCTGGGCAAGTACCCACCGGTGATAGTATTTGGACTCGGCGGTTATCGTGGGGATACCGACCGGAGTGATGTATGGACATGCCATCAGGGGCAGCCGTGGTGATGGCGCCTGAGACATAAGGATTTACGTGTCGATACTAAACATGGGTTTCATGATGTTTCGAGTGTCGATGTGGACACTCTGGTTCCATGATTTTGTTGTGTCGCGAGGGACACACGTTAATTTATATCCTCATTTTACCTGCATATGCTTTTATGATATTTACATACAGGAGTTGTTGTGTCAGTGGTTGACACGTGGACGAGATCCACTGCATACATGCATTGATTATATTATTGGACGAGATCCACCTGCATACATGCATTGATTATATTGTTGGACGAGATCCACTGCATACATGCATTGATTATATTGTTGGATGATATCCACTTGCTGATAGGCATTTTTTTATGTGTTAGCACATATGCAGGTACGATCACCCTAGAATCATAGTATTACCTTTATGATATAGTTGACCTATGAATCATTGTTTATTTTGATTTCTACCTGATGATGTTTTCTATTCACAAGTTGGCAACTCACCTCCGTTGTGCCACAGTTCTTGCAGATTGACCGTATGGATCAGTAGCGGCATCGTTGGCACACAACTGTTTTCGGGTGATCTGTTTTTGGTAGGTGGTAACTATTGGATCGTGCCACTCTTGTATTATTATTCCCGTTGTATCTAGTCAACTCCATCAATTCAGAAACTAGCTATTGTATATGTTGCAGACTTAGAAGACTTGTAGTTGCGAGACTTGAGCGATGGGTTTTATTTCCGCTTTTGGGGTTGATGTCTTGCTTTATTTTTTTTCCTTATGTGGATCTTCGCCGTTGGGCATCGTATTTTTATGCTTATGGTGGTTGTTTCCGCCGTTAGGTGTGATTTTCTCCCGTTTGGGGATGCTTTATTATATTCTGTATTATACCCATTTTCGTGATTGGTTTTTACAAGGGAGGTGCTGCCCAAATTTTCAAAAGACAAAAGATTTACTATACCTTTATTTCAAAGCTTCACCTCTTTATTTCTTAAAAAGGTTTAGATTTTTGGGTTTCAGCTTACTTGAATTACGTTACGCCTGTAGACGTCACGTGATTTAAGTGCTGGTCGCGAGCTAATAATTTGGGTGGGCCATGACAAAAATCTTGTATGTAATATTCTTTTATTGGGGCACTTCCAGGTTGAGGATGTTGTCACCATTGATGCATATTATTTACTTTTCCGCATTAGAATAGACCCAAGGAGGGGAGCACAAGTAACCGGGTTCTAGGGTCCAGTGGAATTCCATCTCGATGAGTCGAGACCAGGTCTCCTAACTCTAGAATTGGAAGGGTTGCTTGCCGCTCTTGTAGGGGTCTAGGGATTTGGGTTTGGTTATTCATCACGACCATGGAATCCACGTTTTTACTGGCTTAAATAAAACACGGAATTTCTAGTATATCCAATATTTCATATGTGTTCTTCTGCTGCTGATATTCTGTGATGTGATCACTTGATATTCTGAGACGAATGCCTATATTATATATATGATATATGATAACTATTGCTGCTTACGTTTCTTCTGTGATGCTTAGGAAGCATAATTGATGTGACTTAATTAATGAGATTAATGAAATAAAAGAAACCTAAAGATGTTGCAGAATCTTGTTTTAAAAACTGGTAGCTCTAGTTCTTGCTTTGCATAGCGGTATTCCTTGTAGAATATCCAGCACCTTATTCGATAAGGAAAGAGATGAGATCTCTTCACTGGGAGTGACCTCTTTAGCGAAACTAGCAGATGCTATAATCCACTCGGTTTGTCTTTCGATTGCTTCTATAGTTTTTTCTTTGCATAATGGTATTTGTGAAATATCCTGCACCTCATTCGATGAGGAAAGAGCCGAGATGCCTTCACCGGGAGTGACCTCTTTAGCAAAACTAGTAAAAGCCTAAAAAAACACTCCTTTTAAAAATCACTCGATTCTACAACGATATCAAGTTCATTACGCAAAGAGTTTTCTTAAAAACCTGTCGTAGCCCTTCGTCATTTCAGATAAGTACTACTTAGTATTCGTGCTACGTCTTTTGGCCTGTGTCAAGGCGTAGTGTGCGGTAGCTAACTAGTACTTATCTTCTGCATACGATGCGATTGGATTAGGGTAGTCGTGCGACTTTGTTGGCCTGCATCAAGGGTCGTGCGGGTGGGTTTAATTCAATCATGAAATGTACGGGTTGAACTTGACTAGCGGAATATGGTTTGTTGGCCTGCATCAAGGTCATAGGACGCTAAGGGTAAAATATTATCGGAAATTTCAAGTGTTGAAATTTGCAATGAGATTGCATACCTTCTATGAGATAGTTGGATCCCGATACCCACTGCGAGTAAGAGTTACCCCCGGAAGAGTTTTGCACATTATAATTAGCCGATCAAGTAGGTGTCTAGAAAGGTGTTCACGGGGTTACGCCCCTGGGAAAACGAGGTCTATTTTAATTAGGTCCGTGCGAAAGCACGGGGAACCTCCCTCAAAGTATCAACACTGGCCTTGCCGAAAGATTGGCGAACTTATAGGGTGTAATTAATCCCAGCTAGTCTTACCTTTTAAGGTTTGAAGGAAGATTTGATAAAAATAGTGGGAGCCATCCTGATTAGATAAAATAATAACTAATCTGATCTTGCAAGAGCTTACGCAGAGTGTTTTCTTCTCTCTCTCTCTCCTGGTAGCGACCATGTCATGCTTTAATCAAGATAATAATATGGATGCATTGACCAAACCTGCTTATTATACTGAGCTGGGGAATGTTGGTTCCACTCTATCTTATAATTGTTATAAGTTCGAGTAGGAAATAGGGGAATATCCGGATTTCCATGCAACCCATTCGAAAATTAAGCATGTTGATGCATATTATTCGGGCGTGTTCGTTACCGAGAACTGTTTCTCAGTATTCTCTACGTCCTAGGTATAAGATACCGGATAAGGATCCCATATATGTAATCTGTTACATGGGCTACAGAAAAGTAGAGAACTGGGATTGGGTGATATGTCTTTAAATGTTAGAGAATAGTGCAAGTGTTGCAGTCAAGTCAGTTGGCAATTATCACCTTGTATTACCAAGTGGTAAATATATTGATTCTGAACAAATTTTATTAGATACCGAACCTGATATACAACATTATATCAAATTCTTTATTAAGTTAAAGAAGGATATAATTCTGTATTGGAGGATAATGTTGTGAACATTTTCCTGAATCAAGAGTTGATTGGATCAGGCACGTTATATAATAGCATATACGTTCTAAATCAAACCACAGTTCAAAGTATATAAAACACACACAAGAGGAGTAGTTCAGAAATGACCGAATCCTTCTTGTGGCATTGTAGACTAGGTCATATCAATGCGACACGACCAGCTAAGTTATATAAGGATGAATATTAGAATCCGTTCGAATTTTCATCTTATGATACTTGCCAGTCTTGTCACAAAGGTAAAGTGACCAATACTCCGTTTAATGGAAACAGAGAAAGAGTTACTGAACTCTTGGGACGGATACATGATGATGTATACGGTCTTATTTCTACAATTGGCAGGGTTGGTTCTTTATACTTCGTTATATTCACTGATCATCTATCAGGATTCAGACATATGTTCATGTTGAAACACAAGTCTAAAACTTTTGAGAACTTCATGGAATATAAGCTTGAAGTTGAGATCCAGACGGGTAGAAATATTAAGTCCTTCGATGTGATCGAGGAGGAGAATATTTGCACATGGAGTTCCTGGAGTTTCTAAAAGGAGAATGGGATTCTCTCTCAGCTTACTCCTTCGTATACACCACAACAAAATGGTGTATCGGGGCGGAGGTATCGCACCCTATGAGATATGTCGCGCTCTATGATGAGTACTGCTGAGTTACCTGTTTCCTTTTGGGGGTTATGCACTTGAGAAGCTGCATACCTATTGAATGGGGTTCCATCCAAATCAATGCCTACCACTCCATATGTGATATGGTATGGGAAAAGAAAATGTCTTAAATGAGTTAATATATGGGGTTGTCCGGCCTATGTTGAAAAGAAAAATCCGGACAAGCTCGAGGCAGGGTCAGTTCTGTATAAGTTTGTTGGATATCCCAAACATTTGCGAGGGAATATCTTCTACCAAACCGAGGAGAAAAAGCCGTTTTGTTTCTCAGCATGCTACCTTTTTAGAAAAGAAATTTCTTGTGAAGAAATTAGTGGTCATGAGGTAGAACTGGAAAGAGTTTCAGCTTGACAGACTAACAGCTGATGATTTGGCAAAACCAAAGGATTCGATAGTCTCCAACGAACCTCAGCCTCTCCGTGAATCTGGTAGGGTTCCTCATCCACTTGAGAGATACTACGGCCTTCTCGGTGACAGTGGGAGTGAAGATAGCATCATGGTAGATGATAGCCCAACTAGGTTCAGGAAGGCCATCACGAGTGGGGACTCTGTGAAGGCTGGATCCTATGCAATCAAATATGGAATCCATTTACACTAACAAAGTGTGACATTGAATGTTGCACCTGAAGGGGTAAAACCCATCAGGAGCAAGTGGATCTTGAGAAGATTCTTGATGTAGATGGAAAAGTTGAGACTTTCAAAGCTAGGTTTAAGTCCATCAGGATCAAAGCGTGCATCGCGGAGTTGGAACATCTGTTTTGATGTGGCAGTCAAAGAGTTTTACTTCATCAAAAAGGTAGATGAATCTTGTATATACAAGAAGGTTGTATAGAGTAAGGCTGTCATCCACGTATTGTACGTAGATGACATACTCTTGATAAGAAATGGTTTCCTATGCTACACTCGGTCAAGCTCCTCTTGTCACGAGGGTTCTCCATGGAAGATCTGGGTGATACATACTCCATCTTGTGGATTATGATCTATGGTGATAGATCTAAGTGGATGTTGGGAGTGTCCCAAATCCAGGTACATTAACACCACACTAAAGGGGTTTAGTATGGAAGATTCTAAGCGTGGTGGTTCGCCCACTTACTCATGGATCATTCTCTCCAAAAAGATGTCTTTCGAGACTGATTTGGAGAGAGCTCGCATGCAAAGGATACCCTATGCTTTGGCAGTAGGCTCTATCATGTGTGCGACATTATGTACCAGACCGGATGTAGCTAACTCACTAAGTGTAGTGACCAGGAATCAATCGGATCATGGGAGAATCACTGGACAGATGTGGATGACATTCTTAAGTACTTGAGAAGCACTAAATGATTGTTCTTGGTTCAAGCTTCCAGAGTGATAAGGTCGACTGAAATTCAGTCACAGGCATTGTCTTTACCCTTCAGTGGAGGGACGGTATGTTGGAAGAGTTTCAAGCTAGATACCGTGACATACTAGACGATAAAGGCTGAATACATTGCTACCAACGATGCTGCCAAAGTGGCTGTCTGGGCATTTCTTATTCATGAGATGAACATGGTTCCTACCATTGAGCGTCCAATAACTGTTAATGTGACACCAATGGGATTGTGGCTTTGGCCTAGGAACACCGGTCCCATCAGCGATCTAGACATATTCTGAGGTAAGTATCACCTGATCAGGGAGATGGTTGATCTCCAAAGGATCGAGGTCAGGAAAGTTGACGTGAAGGATAACACGGCGGATCCATTCGTAAAGGCCTTTCCCTAGAGAGACTTCTATAGGACGTTGAGTATGAGATACTGCAACAAATGGCCTTAGTGCAAGTGGGAGATTGTTTAGTTATATGTATGCCCTAGAGGCCATTATTGTACATGTGATGTATATTGTAGTGGATGCTTGGACATATATTGGGAGGACTTTCTTGCTCGACATGATAGTATGCTATCTGGTTTCTCTTTATCTTAACATGTACAATTATTGTCTCTCTATTACATGTTGATAAAGCCCTTAGGATGAGTACTTGACTACCAGGATTATGATGTAGATCATACTAGTGGGGTAGAGGTAGTCGGCAAGTACATCCTTTAAATGTTCCTAGTCATGGAAGTATCGAGACAGGGCATCGATACTCCAGAGTAGACTAGCGTATACGCTTCTCGACCCATATCATGGGCGATGGATGATTCCACATCCATTGGTGTTTGACATCAGAGAAGGTATACGGGTGCTCAATGGAGACTGGGTACACTGGACGGAATCGCTGATAACTCCTAGATAGTATTGTACCTATCGTCAGATAGCAGTTCTCTGGTGACACTGGTACAGGTTAGTCTGTCGGCCCGAGATCGTCATAGAGTCTTGTGTGATTCCCACTGTGCTTTGATTTCCACTATACCATGTTCAAGGGATCGTGCAAAAAGGTGGTTTTTGGGTACAGTCCCGAGTCACATGGAGGCAATGAGCGATAGGAGGGGATTCGTCTCTCCCAGTATTGGGAGTTGATGTTGCGCTATGCTCGATTGGCCATAACAGGAAATCACTGGCCAGGGTTGCTGAGATCTACTGGTAAGTGTTATCAGTAGTTTCTCGAACCGTTATGGACCTTGCATCGGTATGACTTATCATTCTATTGGGTTCTGACGTTTTACCACCCCCTGGCTGCGATATGCGACATATCTGATGAAGAGACCGGACTGTACGGTAGTGTTACTGATTGGATTCGCAACAGTATGAGTAGGATTGCTTATTGATCTTCTGATCGCTCAATACCCGGGTGGCCGTTACGTTTAGTAGACCACTTGCGGCTTGTGGGTGTTTGATATGATCATCACCTACTGCCGGCGTATTGACGAGTCTTTAGAGTTCTACACAGAGGTTTTCTGGTTCATGCGAAACGAATTAGGAGCACATATGTGATATGTGCGGGACCGAGATTAATGCGCGTATGTGATACCGTATTCTATTATCGCGATATGTGATATTGGTCGGTTATATGTGATATAGCCGGGTTATCGGATCAAGTGTTGATTCGATAAGTTGTCACATTTGATATTAGTCGGTTGTATGTGATATAGACGGATTATTAAATCAAGTGTTGATTTAATAATTTAATGTATAATTATATATGTGATATATTGAATTGCATTAACTAATATTATCTCACTTAAACATTTCTTTTTCTCACTTGTGTGCATATAGTATATATGTGATATATATTAATGTACATTTTATTTGTGTCATGCTTGATGCCACATGCTTCATGGGTGTATGAGACTTACACCATGCTTGATATAATGAAGGTTTTATATTTATCTAAGTAATTCAAAATTGGATGGATATTTGTCATGGCTACAAGCTTGTAGAAGCTTGTGGAACCATTGACCAAGTCCACCAATTTTGTTTCACTTGTATATATTTATTAACCTAACCATTAACCTTAGCCACGGTTCATTCTCTACATGGGTTAGTGTATGACACTAACTCACCCTTGGTTGCTATTCTCACCTCATATGAGTTTCATTCTCATCTCCACTTCATCTTCTTCTTCATTTGAGAAAAAGCTTGCTAGCTTTTTTCTATGTGAGAAAATATTGTGAGAAAATTAAATCTAAAGTGAGCCCAATTCCTACTTCATCATCCTCTACTATATTAGCCATATAGTTTAGGGTGCTTGCTTTACTAATCTACCATTAGTGAAGATTTAGCATGAGCTTGAGTCTCCTCGACGTAGATCATCTTCGGCCTCGAAGATTTCGAGCAAACTTGTTCATTTCTTCATGTGAACCCTTACTAGAGTTCGGGTGTTCACTACTTGGAGCGAAGGGATTACTACACGAAGCTTTAGAAGTGAAGGACCGGTCTACAAAGGTTGTATTCCTCATTCACTTGTATGTAAAGTTTTTTACATTGCTTGTTCGTCTAAATCTCTAGTTAAGATTCTAGGATTAGGGTTGTTTAGAACGGAATTTTTTTGAAAACGGCATGGACGATGCCTCTCGAAACCTTGCTGCCGTGCTACGTAACCCTACAGTTTTATCAGAGCCAAGCTAGAGAATTAGACGATGTTTGTTAGATTACGAAACCGAAACAATTCCGAAACACCCGATACACAAATTTAGTTTCTGTCAAATTTTTTAGAGTGTCTAAATTTTTTTTAAGCAACTGCAGAATGTTGTATGTGATATAACATGAACACAGCAGAAAACTCACCCTCGCTCGCCAGAATTTGGCCGGCCACATGCCTTACAAATCCAGCCAGCTCGGTTTTCTATTGCTCTTCTGGGTTGAATTTTCTTGGGTGTTCCAGTTTTTGGGTTTTGGGGTTTCAGGTGTTGCTTGTTTTTGCTTAATTTGCATGTGATGTTAATTTTCTGCAAAGGCAATTCAGAGTGTTTCGTAATCGTAATTCTAACATCTATTCCGGTTATTTAGACGACGTTAAAAAGTTCGAACGAATATCAATAACCCATATTTTCCCTTGCTAGAAATTTCCAAGAGTTGGATTTTTTCCAAGTTTAGAATCTTCAGAAAATCATGCAAGCGATTCTGTGGACCCTCTAGAAGAACGATACCCAAACTCGACTTTTTGGATCGTGGAACCGTGGTCATACCCTAGGGTTTGCGGCAGTTCCTCGGCGACATGAGTGAGGCATGGGTCGGCCATTCTACGGATGGTTTATAAGAGCTGTGGCATGTTCTGGGTACTTTTTGAACTCCGCTCAAGTGTTGAGCTCTTTGGGAAATTTTGGGTGTTTGTTTATTCGATCGAAAAGTTTAACATCGTCTAGCTATATGATATATGTATGTATATATATATATTATTTATGAAGCATGGTTGGATATTCTATTTTTAGAAAATAGAAAGAGAGGTGGAAAATGGGGAGATATTTGTGGAATAGGTGAGGCATGGCTAAAACAATTGTTTATTCATTTGTTTGCACTATTGAAGCATGGTTAAATTTATTATTGTGAAAAATTGTATGCTTCAAAAAGTGAGTAGTAGCCATTCTTCACTTGTGATTTTTCTAGAGTTCATTTGCTTCACTCTCTCAAGCTCTCTCCATTTTTCCTTCTTCTTCTTCCTCATGCTTCAAGCTCTAACCATCACATGAGTTGTGAACCCTAGAGCTTGATAGAATCTTAAGTGAGCTTAAAACCCCTACTTCATCGTCCTACTTTAGATTAGTCATTTAAATTAGGGTGTTTCCTTTATTAATGAAAGATTAGTGAAGATGTAGCTTGAATTAGAGAAGTTTCGGGTGGATCATCTTTGACACGAAGATCACGAAGGAAGCTCGTTCATTCTTCAAGTGAAGCCTAAAGGAGTCGTAAGGAATACTACCCGGAGCTATAGAAGTGAATGACATGATCTTCAAAGGTTGTAATCACTTTTACTTAGTGTAGAACTTGTGATATCATCATATAAACTCTAATACTCTAGTTAGATTCTAGATTAGTGTAGTTTAGCACTCCAAAATTTTTAAAATTGCATGCTTGATGTTGGTTAAAACCTTGTGGTGGTTCTAGGATACACTTTCAAAGCCGAGGTCTCCAATCGGCAAATCAAGCAGGTTCTGGAGAAAACAATGTCCACAAACCGTAAGGATTGGTCTTCGAAATTGACTTATGCCCTTTGGGCATTCCATACTACATATAAGACCGATATTGGCATGTCTCCGTATCGGCTTGTCTTTGGTAAAGTTTGCCACCTCCCCGTCGAGATCGAACACAGAGCTATGTGGGCGATTAAAGAACCAAACGCCGATCTTTCCCAAGCGGGGAACTTTCGGAAGCTGCAACTGACGAATTGAACAAGCTTTGAGATGAAGCATACGATAACGCAGTTGTCGTAAAGAATAGGACAATGGTGTTTCACGGTAAACACTTTGTGTGCAAAACGTTCACACCAGGACAACAAGTCCTTCTGTACGATACCTGACTGCATTTTCATTTGGATAAGTTGCGATCTCGCTAGACTGGACCATTTCTAGTGCGGTGGATTTGGAAAATCCAAGGGACGGTTCAATATTCAAAGTAAACAGACACATATTAAAACCGTTCTTCACCGCAGAACCATCGGAGGAGCTCCTGTCGCTTCAGGAGCCGGTTTATCCCGAGTAATGTTCCTCCGTCTATCCTTCATACTTTGCCTTTTCAGCCATAAACAGTGGAAACACTGTTTCAAATATGTGTGGAGGGTATGTATATACTGATTTCTTATTCTTGTAAATATTTTGTCTTGTGCATATTTGTTTTCTTCTTTGGGAAATTTCTTTTATGGTAAAATTCCCTTAAAAAAAGCTCTCTGACATGTTTTTGTTATCTCCACAATTTTGACCTTCTTTGTATAATATGACAGCGAGGACATAATCTAATTTAAATTTGAGGGTATGCTCGGTAAGCTTTCTATCCTTACATTCATTTGTAAATTCCACATTTGCATACATATTCGAAAACCCATAAAACTTGAAATTTTTTCCAAAAACATAAAAACTTTGTCGTCAAGTTAGCTAGTGGGAAAACTTAGATTCGAAATACCGACGGTTTATTTTGATAAGATAGAAACAACTAAATCCTATTCTTAGAAATTGAAAACCCGAATGATAACCCTTCTTTGAGTTTAATCGCAGCTAATATACGTCTTAACATCACACTACACGTGTCGTGAGTTTTGAGAATCAGATGAAAAGTTTGAAATGTCTTAAAACTTTTAAAATTGATAAACTTCTTTAGGATCAAACAGATTTATTCTGAAATAAATAATATCAAGAATAGTTTATAAAGTGAAGTGGATATGAAAGGATATTATTGAAACTTTAATGAAAGCTATGTCTGAAAAATAACTCATCTGGAACTTGATTGGAGTGATTACACACCTGATTTATACAAACACATTTTTTAATCTTAAAAATAAAATGAACAAATAGCTATATCTCTGTTCGCATTAAATTCTTATGATTTTCACGGTAAAATGAGTCTTTTTTTGGGGCCTAGGTGACTTGGACAATTAAGTCCACCGGGGTGTTTCTATACCTAATGCCCCAAAACCAACTGGTTTGGGTGCATTGGCCCAAACCTCGCTAAGAAAACTAGAAAGTTCATTTTAAAACAAAGTCAAGCAAGTGTTCTCTCCGCGTTAAAATTTCTCACGGTTCTTTATATGAGAATAATCTTGGCTTAAGACGAGTTTTTCTTATAAAAATATTTTAACAGAGATACGAAGGTTTTGCACTATGATAAAGACTATTGCATGTTCATGATGGTATGTATGAAAAAAAAATAAGTAAAAAGTGGAGTGAAGAATAAGACTTAGTTTTCTGTTAAAAATGATAGAAATTCTTAACTTGAAACCTAGCTCGAGAACAAACCTTGAGAAAAGCTTAACTCTTTATAAACTCGTATGATCCTTTTGAAGTTTTATCCGGTCTGTATTTTGTGACATGACGACTCTAATTGAAGTTTTTGAAACGTAATGACGCTATTTGCACATGCACGTAAAGACGTATAAGATTTTAAGTTAAATAAGAAGTGAGGTGTGAAAATAAGGGTCTGATACTTCTAAATTAGGGTGATGGAATTTCTAGCTTGGATACCGAACCCTAAGATTAGAATCGACCATGATTGCACAAAACTAGCTTGACAGGATTTTATAGGTGTAATTCGCTGAAAAGCCTCAGGAGACAACACTCCTCCTAGGGATACCAAGAGCTTTAACGACTTGTTGCATGGGCTCAGTGCAATCACGTTTCCTGTGAAAGTGAGGCTATGATTTTTTTTTTTTGCTTGGGACAAGCAAAAGATAAGTTTGAGGGTATTTATTCATCACGAAAAACAGCATTTCAATATTGCTCATTCAATGTCAGTTTTGTGAATAATCAGTTCTATTAATCCGTGTATGCTCAATAAATACAGGATACATGTATTTACGACAAAACACTGAAAACACACTCAAAATATGCTGATACGACATATGTGAGCCGATACTGCAAACTGGACGAAGAACCGATCAATATTCAAGAGTTTTTGCAACAAGATGTGTGTACAACATTTTTAATAAAATGGTCCAACATGATACTTGGATTTTCAAGAGTGAATACTCATGGGACAGCTATGGTACAAGTGTGAGCATGTAAGTGGGAGTGCATGTGGGTATGGATCTTAATAAGATGTGATGTGTATTTTTGTAGAAAGTCTTGCTCATTTCCCTCAAAAACCTCCAGATATCACCCTCGTGACAATTTGAAGAAATAAAAATACCAGAGAAATGATGTTGAAGACAGAGAACTACACTGAGAAGACGGGACTCAGAAGCCCCAACTTGGCCGCCAATTTATATATCCCATTTAGCCGCAATTGGCGGCCAAACCATCTCCATTTTGGATCGTTTTTCTTCTGTGGCCCCCACACTGTCTTGGTATCCTATTTTTATAGTTTTTTTGGACTTGCATTGCCTATAAATAGTAGATCAGAAGAAGAGGCAAGGGTCCAAGTTTTAGATCAAATTCTTAATTAGATGCTATCTTGTAATTTCATTTGTGTAATCTTGAGTTCTTGTCCTTTTTCTTGACCTTATAACTTCTTCATTGAACCTACAAGTTTAAGATTTAGGTTTTTAAATTCAATAGTTTGTATCTCTTTTTTCCATTTCAATAAAAGTTTCATTTCAAGCTTCAAAATTGTATGTTTGTGATACTTATAACTTAGATATTGAATTTCTTATTTCTCTCTTATCTTGCAATCTCTTCATTGAGCTTGCAAGTTTAGATTGAGTTTATTGGATTCATTTGATTGAACATAACAACAAGTACTCACTTGGCAACTTTTGATTTGCACATTGGTTCTTAGTTATTTCTAACTCTTACTTTCACTTGCATGGTTTCTATGATCTCTCTCCTCTTTTGTGTTTTCTTCGTTTTTGTGACTATGTGTGAGTAGTAACTTTACTTGTTAGGGTAGGAGAGAGTTAGTTTAATATAGAGAAGTGATTTACCATTTCTTTTAAACCAACACCTTGTATTTTGAACTCCGACTAAAAGAATTGCAATCTGCTCCTTTAGGTACCCTATCCTACATGATAGCAATGATTCTTAATTGAGACCGGTTGCGCTTCGTTTAGCCGGAGGTTCTGGATAAGAGTCAAGAACGGAAGGACAAAGGACAATAACTATGGATTTAGCGCTCAATCATAAATACCGTATTTAAACGCCCAAATCCACGTTGTTGTCGATTATCTTAGCATCAACATCAAGTGAGGTTTATAAGGAAGGGGTAAACATTATCCTAGATCAAACTAACCTAATCTTACCCCTAACAAGTCTTTCTTTTGAACATATTTTTCACAATACTTAGAATAACCAACAAACTCGAACTTTTCAGACTTAACTCGTTAAAATAAGACTAAAGACATATCTTCTCCGTGCGGATGCCCCATACTCATCTTGGCTAGCTACATGCGACACCGTCTTGATTGTCGTATTTTAAAACTTAGTAATACATGATAAATCTCTACCAATCAACGACTCTCATAGATTAATGCATATCTATGCAACAGATAAGCATCATTCATCTATCGTACACTATGCCTTGATGGATGTCAACAAACATAGCATGAATATTAAATGCTACCTATCTGAAATGACGGAGGGATATGACTGGTTTTTGGCAAAAAACCTTTAACGTAATGAACTTGATATCGTTGAAGGAATCTAGTGATTTTGAAACGAGTGGTTCCAACTCAATTTTGAAAACATTTGGTTTTGTCAAAATCGAGTAGTTTTGAAAAGAATCGAGTGATTTTTAAATTTGATTCCAACATCATATTAGGTTTATTTTCTTGCATTAATCAGACTTAATGTGGTCCCATCATTTAAGTTCCTATGCATCATAGAAACAACCAAAATACAATACTTTATATGCCATCCTCATTCACCACAGGGTACCGAGTTTTCACCGTAAGGTTACTTAACTTACGGCAGGGCGGGGACAAGATTAGAACAGATGGAAAACATATAAACGCAATTATATATATCATTATCACAGGCAGGTAATAAACATCACAGGTGTGTGATAATCAATATGAAATAACGGATAAACTAGAAGCCCCATGTTTCATTTGAGTCGCAAACGAAAACCAACGTTCCCCGGTTGTGTAGATAGCTTGGACATCATCTAAAACAAATACCCCTATGAGCCCAGCAAGCTACTCGTCAATTATAGAAGCGAGGAATCCAACACTCAATGACATGAGTGGGCCATCCGACACTTTATGGAATCCGGTAACTTTAGCACTCCACTCTGGGTCAATCCTAAGACCCTTACAAGTGCGGTGAATAGACCACCAATTCTAGAGCGAGACGACTCAAACTTATCACCATGAGACGACCACCTAACACACTCTAGAACCTGGCTACTTGAGCACTTCTCCATGGGTTTATCTTAATACATGAATAAAAGAATATACAATGGTAACATCGACATCAACCCGGTCGTGTTCCAATAAAACAATATGCATCAAGGGTAACGACGGCCACAATCCGGCCGCTCGTCTTGAATAAACGAATATACATCCAATCACGTTGGGGGGGCTATTCACCACGACTATTCGGCTAAACCATCATAAGATATACAACACAACAACACAAGCAAGTATGTGCAAACCAGTCTAATCGACCTATAACAATTAGACGACGTTTACAAATACATATACAAACCAAAAGATAATCAATGATGCTAAAGTTTCAAGTTTAAAACTTTCCGTGTTTCCAGTATGCAAAGATAACAGTAAATGAAATCTGGGCAAAAATGAAGTTTACTAAAAATTCCAATTCCAAGAAACCAAGACACCCTATGAAGACGAGAACAATTGGAGCACACCAGGCCGCTAATTGCGGCTAAAAAGAATTTTTGGGCGGCCAAATTTTCTCTGCAGGGGCTCGTCTTCATACAGTGTCATAGACATGTCAACATAAGTCCATTTTTACACTTTAAAAAATTTTCTGCGTTGGTTTTAAAAAATGGACAGAAACTTGGATTCGGGTTTTAAAAATCTGGAAAATTTTGTATTCGAAACGTAAATATAATATGCTACTAGTTTAAGTGTTTGGATGGCTCTGATACCATGTAAGTAGTTGTTCGTTCCGCAAACATACGGCCAAGGCGGAATACAAAACGAAAATTTTAGGCTAGAGCACAAGCTACTACGACCTAGAATCGATTCCAAATACTAGAATAACATACTAAAAATGAGTTTAACTACTAAGTTAGAATTAGCTACCTTTGTAGTCATGTCCTTTGTCTTCTTTTCTACTTTTTAAGCTTCTAGGTCTACTGGGAACAAGCTCTGGAATCAGTCTTCCTTGTCGAAAATGATCCACTCGATGGAACCTTAACTAAGGCTCCAGCTTTCCACTAAAACTCAAAGTGAAGCAATTAGTGAACAAAACTTGCTAAGAATTGATCATTAGAGATGTAGTAGTGGTTATCCTTATGTTTTCTCTCTTTTTCTTTTTCTCATTTCAACTTTGAAAACTCAAGAGAAGAGAGGAAGAAGGTGAAGCATGCATGACTCAAAAAAACGATCACATTCTTTTCTTTCTCTCCTTTTCCATTAGAATTACTTGAGTGGAAATGTGACTCACATGTGTGAGTCACAAGTCCACATAATTCTAAAAGAAACATGAAGAGAAGAGAGGAGATGAGAAGCCACTTCATTTGTGCGCACGAACACACACACACTGATACAAGTATATGATATAAATACATACACCTGTATTCATATCAAAATATATACACCCGTATTCGTATAAAATATGAATACCCATATTTGTATTAAGATAAAAATACCCGTATTTATATCAAGACACAAATACCCGTATTTATTCAAATACCCGTATTCGTATAAATACCGTATTCGTGTCAAAATACAAATACCGTAAAAGAGAGATACTAAAAGAGAGATATATGTAGGGTTCCTAGGCACTCTAGTGAAGTCTCACAAGTGATCAAACATGCACAAATCAAATTTTACGGGTGCCTACAAACCCGACTACGGATCGTTTACTAGATATTTAGGCGAAGAAGTAAACTAGTTAACAGTTAACTACAAGATAACAGACATACAACCTTTGTAGATCCGGTCCACCACCTCCACGGCTCCGCAACGAAGTCCCCTCCGCTATCCAAAAAGAATCCGGACTCCAACGTCGGCTTCGTCGAAGAATGGGCGGGCTTGATCGTCGGTTCGATGCCGAAGATGATCTACGTCGAGGCGTCGCTAGAACATGCTCCAACTTCACCAAGTCAGAAAAACTTGTGAAGGAAACACCCTATACTACTTGGCAAGAGGTAGAGAATGAAGAAATAGGAAGTGGGTAAACTTTAGTTTTGGATTTCTCACTAGATTTCATGACTTGCCATTGGAGTAGCAAGCTTTCTCCATTGAAGAAGAAGATAAAGCAAGAAGAAGATGATATGATAAGATAATTAAAATAGTAAAGAAAATATAATACTTATCATATCATTAACCTTAGTTAGTGGTAGAGAATTGACTAAGGTTAATATGAAGAGTTAGGGTTAAGAAAGAAGACAAAATGGTTACTTAGTCAAAGTTTCAAGAAACTTCAACTACAAACAAAATAAGCCACCATTTCATTTTCTTTATCATTTCCTTTTTCCAAAATAAATAAGAAAAAGAAAACCCTAATCTTAATCTTAACCATGGTCAAATTCTTTACACTAACCCTAGCTTGCATGTATCATCAAACATGATACAATCATGTGCACAAAATATATCACATATACAATGTGCACAAACTAAGTGAGTAAATCCATTTAAAGTGAACCAATACTAGTTAATGCAAAGTAATATATCAAATATATAATTATACATTAAATCATTAAATCAACACTTGATTCAATGATCCGGTCATGTCGCATATAACCGGCTAGTATTCAATGTATCGGCTTATCGAATCAATCCTTGATTCGACAACTAGGTTATATCGCATATAACCAATCGATACATTCATCGCGAGAATAGAATACGGTATCACATACACGCATTATTCTCGGTCCCGCACATATCTCATATGCGCTCCTATTTCGTTTCGCTTGAGCCAGGAAACCTCTGTGTAGGACTCTAAAGACTCGTCAATACGCCTGCAGCGGATGATGATCATATCAAACACCCACAAGCCGCAAGCGGTCTGCTAAACGTAACAGCCACCCGGGTATTGAGCGATCAGAAGATCGACGAGCAAGCCCGCTCACACTCCTGCGAATCCAACCAGTAACACTTACCGTATAGTCCGGTCTGTTCGTCTGATATGTCGCATATCTCGCCTAGGGGTGGTAAACGTCAGACCCCAATAGCTCAATAAGTCATGCCGACGTAGGGTCCATAACATTCGTGAAACTACTGATAACTCTTACCAGTATATCACAGCAACCCTGGCCAGGGATTTCCTGTTATGGCCAGTCGAGCATAGCACAACATCAACCCCCAATACCGGGAGAGACGAATCCCCTCCTATCGCTCATTGCCTCCATATGAATCGGGACTGTACCCAAAAACCACCTGTTTGCACAACTCAGTAGAGCCGTGGTAGGGTGGAAATCAAAGCACAGTGGGAGACACACAAGACTCTATGACGATCTCGGGTCAACAGACTAAGCTGTACCAGTGTCACCAGAGAACTGCCATCTGACGTGAGGTATAATACCATCTGGGAGTTCTCGGCGAGTCCGTTCAGTGTACCCAGTCTCCACTGAGCACCCGCATATCATCTTCGATGTCAAACACCAATGGATATGGGATCATCCATCGCCCATCGCATGGATCGAGAAGATATGCGCTAGTCTACTCTGGAATATCGATGCCCTGTCTCGATATTCCCACGACTAGGAACAATGAAGGATGTACTCATTGACTACCCAGGCCCCACTAGTATGATCTGCATCATAGTCCTGGAAGTCAAGTACACATCCTAAGGGCTTTATCAACATGTAATCAGAGAGACAGAAAGTATACATGTTAAGATAAAGAGCAACCAGATAGCGTACTATCATGTCGAGCAAGAAAGTCCTACCTATATATGTCCCAGCATCCACTACAATATACATCCAATGTACAGTAATGGCCTCTAGGGCATACATATAACTAACAATCTCCCACTTGCACTAGGGCCATCTGTAGCAGTGGTTGCAGTATCATATACTCAACCATCCCCTAAAAGTCTCTCTTTGGGAAAAAGGCCTTCGTGAGTGGATCCGCCGTGCTGTCCTCTGGGTCTACTCTCCTATCCTCGATCACCCTGGAGATCAACTATCTCCATGATCAGGTGATGCTGCCTCAGAATATGTCTGGGTCACTGATGGGACCAGGGTTCCAGGGCCAAAGCCACACTCCCATTGTCATACAATGGCAGGAACCTAGTTCATCTTATGAACCAATATACACCCAAACTTCCTCTTTGGTAGTATCTTCAATAGCGATGTTACCAGCCTTTATCGTCTAGTTTGCCACGGTATCTAGCTTGGAACTCTTCCAACATACCGTCCCTTTACTGAGGGTAAAGACAATGCCCGTGACTGACACTCAGTCGTCTTTATCACCCTGGAACGTTTCCAGTGATTCTCCCCAGGATCGATTGATACCATCTCACTTCATTTAGTGAGAATCCTAGCATCCAATTACATCTATCTCATAGATGAAAACTTAGGATTTAGGAGGTATCACTTTGATCCTATTTGGAGAATCCTAGTGATAATAGGAGATTGGCCGATCGTAGTATAGGAAACTCTTTTCCTATCAAGAGTATGTTGTCTACGTACAATACGAAGATGACCACGTTACTCTCTACTACCCTTTTGTATATACAAGGTTTGTCTACCATTTTGATGAAGTCAAACACTTTGACTATCACATCAAAACAGACGTTCTAACTCCGCGATGCCTGCTTCATTATGTAAAGCAACTTGCACACGTTTCCGCTGCTCCCACTGTTTACGAAGACCTCTGGCTGTGTTCTTATAGACGTTCTCTTCTAAATCAGTATTTAGAAAAGCAGTCAGGGCACCCAACCGCCAGATATCGTAGTCATGGTATGTAGCCGTGGTAAGTAGGATCTGGATAGACTTAAGCATGACTTCTGGAAAAAGGTTTCATCATTATCCACGCCTGGTCGATGACGAAAACCTTTAACAAGTCTAGCTTTGAAAGTCTCAACCTTTCCATCTACACCAAGTAATCTTCTCAAGATATACTTGCTCCTGATGGGGATTTAACCCTTCAGATATAGCAGCCAAAGTCCATACTTTGCTAGTGTACATGGATTCCATCTCAGATCGCTAAGCATCCAGCCATTCTTACAGAGTCCCTACTCTCGATGGCCTGCTCGAAAATAGTTGGGTCATCATCTCATGATGCAATCCTTGCTCCCACTGTCATCGAGAAACCGAGGTATCTCTCAGGCGGATGAGGAACCCTACTAGATCGGCGGAGAGGCTGAGGTTCGTCCGGAACTATAGAATCTTATGGTTCTGTCAAATCATCAACTGCAGTTTTGTATAGCTGGAACCTTTCCAGTTCTACAGAACTGATCCTGCCTCGATCTGTCCGGATTTTGCTTTAAACATAGGCCGGACAACCCCAAATCTTAACTCGCTTAAGAGATGGGTTCTTCCCATACCATATCTTATATGGAGTGGTAGGCAGTGATCTGATTCAAACCTAATTCAATATGTATGCAGCTTCTCAAGTGCATAACCCCAAAAGGAAATAGGTAACTCAGTAATACTCATCATAGAGCACACCATATCTAATATTGTGCAATTGCTCCGCCCTGATACATCGTTGTGCTGTGGTGTATTCAGAGGAGTAACACTGAGAGAGAATCTCATTCTCCTTTAGAATAGTCCAGGAATTCTATGCACAAGTATTCTCCTCCCTGATCTTATCATAGGACATAATACTTATACCCGTATTTTGGTTCTCTACTTCTAACTTATATTCTGTGAATACCTCAAAAGCTTCAGACTTATGTTTCAACAGGAACATATGACTGAATCTTGAGAGATTATCAGAGAATACAATGAAGTATAAAGAACCAGTCCTGGCATGTGTAGACAGGAGACTTTACATACATCATAATGTATCAGTCCCAAGAATTCATTAACTCTTTCTCTGCTTCCAGTAAACAGAGCTGGTGTCATTATATCTTTGTGACATGACTGGCAAGTTTCACAAGATGTAAATTCAAACTGATTTAAATATGCATCTAAAATGTAACTTCAGCCAGTCGGGTCGCATTGATGTGACCTAGTCTACAATGCCTCAAGAAGGATTCGTTCATTTCTGAACTCTTCTTCTTGTGTGTGTTCAGTATACTAGGAACTGTAGTTTGATTTAGAACGTTAATGCTTTTAGATAGCGTGCCTGAACCGATCAACTTTTGATATAGGAAGTGTTCAAAACATTATCCAACAATACAAAATTTTATCGTTTCTTTACTAATAAAGAGACAGATATGATTTTGTATATCAGGTTCGGTATCTAATAACATTCGTTCAGAATCAATGTATTACAATACAGGGTGACAGTGACCAACAGACTTGGCTGCAACACTTGCCCCGTTTTCTGCCTCATGAAACTTATCACCCGTTCTCAGTTTTTCTACCCTTTTGTATCCCTATGTAACATCTTACATATCTGGGATCCTGATCCGGTATCATATACCAAGGATGCGGAGGATACTGAGAAACAGTTCTGTATAATGAACACACCCGAAGATGATGCATCAGCATGCATTCTCTTCGTTTGGGCGGCACGGGAAATCTGGTATTCCCCAATTTCCTGCTCTGTCTTATAACAATTATAAGTTGGAGCGGGACCAACGTTCCCCAGCTCAGTATAACAAGCGGGTTCGGTCAATAATCCGTATTATTATCTTGATTAAGGCGTGACATGGTCGCTACCAGGAGAGAGAGAGAAGAAAACACTCAGCGTGCGCTCTTGCAAGAATAGATTGGTTATTATTTTATCTTATCAGGATGGCTCCCACTGCTTTTTATCAAATCTTCCTTCAAACCCTAAAAGGAAAGACTAGCCGGGATTAATTACACACTACAAGTTCGCCAATCTTTCAGCCAGGCCAGTGTCGGTACTTTGAGGAAGGTCCCCCGTGCTTTCGCACGAACCTAATTAATGTAAACCTCGTTTTCCCAGAGGCGTAAACCCGTTGACACCTTTCTAGACACCTACTTGATCGGCTAATTGTAATGTATAAAACTCTCCCAGGAGTAACTCTTACTCGCAGCGGGTATCGGGATCCAACTATCTCATAGAAGGTATGCAATCTCATTGCAAATTTCAACACTTGAAACTCCCGATAAAGGTTTTTACCCCTAGCACCTATGACCTTGGCTAAGGTCAACAAATCATAGGTACTGGTCAAGTTCTACCCGTCATTTCGTGATTAATTAGACCCACCCACATGACCCTTGGCTAAGGTCAACAAAGCCACATGACTGTCCTAACTAATCGCATCATATGCGGTGTAGGAAGACATCACTTAGCTACCGTACACTGTGCCTTGACTATGGTCAACAAACACAGCACGAATACTAAGTACTCTACTTCCTAAAATGACGGAGGGTTGCGAATGGTTTTTGTGAAAACCTTTAACGCTTTGAACTTGATCTCGTTGCGGAATCAAACGGTTTTTAAATGGAATGCTTTTCGAAGCTTTTCTAGTTTTGCTAAAGGGGTAACTCCCGGTGAAGGGATCGTCGGCCCTTTCCTCGTCGAATGAGGTGCGGGATATATCATATATATCACTGTGCAAAGCGGAAACTATAAAAGCGATCAAATGACAAACCGAGGATTGTAGCATCTGCCAGTTGTTGCTAAAGGAGTCACTCCCGGTGAAGGGATCTCGGTCCTTTCCCTATCGAATAAGGTGCAGGATGTTCTACAAGGAACACCACGATGCAAATCAAGAACTGTACCTACCTGTTTTATTTTGAAATTCGATTCCACAACATCAATTAGGTTTATTTTCTTTCATTAATCTCATTAATGAATATCCCATCATTTAAATTACTTAAACATCACAGATAAATATGACGTACACTTATGCCATCCGCATTCGCCTCGATGTCCCCTCGTGCACCGTTAGGTTAGGTAACTAACGGCAGAGCGGGGCAGGGCTAGCGCGGGTGTAAAATATAAGCAACGTCTATATAATATATCATATATACTATATATAATACCTGTCACAGAACATCGCATGATCTCATCATAGATAAAGCACAGCAGAAGAAACATATGAAATATTGGATATACTAGGACGTCCGTGTTTTCAATACGAGCCAGTATAAAACACGGATTCCACGGTCGTGATGAATAGCCAAACCCACACCCCTAGACCTCTACGAGAGCGACAAACAACCCTACCAATTCTAGGGTTAGGAGACCCGGACTCGACTCCTCGAGTTGGTCTCCCACTGGACCCAAGAACCCGGTTACTTGTGCTCCCCTCCTTGGGTCTATCCTAGTGCAGAAAAGTAAATAATATACAAACGGTGACTACTTCCGCTACCTGGAAGTGCCCCGATAAAAGAATATTACATACAAGTTTTTACATGAATGAAAATGAAAAACACTCATCTCACATAAAAACCCCCGGCTATTCGAACACGACAATCCAATTTAACATATCCAGCAACACATAACATCACATGTCATCAACGTAAGTAAATATGTCCATCCCAATTGTCGTTGACATATAGCAACGAAACCGGCGATATCACATATTACACTTACGATCACAGAAAAGAAAGTGTAAAACTACAACAGTTGGAATCCGCAACCACCTCAGACATCGCATGCCTGACCAAATGAATACCTTATACATCGCATGCCTAACAATTATAAACCCCGCATTTTAGTCTCAAAATCGAAAACTCTTTTCAATATCAAGTCGGGCAATTCAACAAGATTCCCGACATCCTGATCGAATACTCGTCGCAAACTTCAATAGACGGCCGCACCCCCGACGCCGTCGACGAAGTGCACCAAGGCGGAACACCGCTACCGCGAGCACCCGAACGGATGCTTTCGGCGACGGGGTTCTCCTACAGTCACTTGGTCGGGGCTATGAGGTGAGGCTGTCTATTAAGTTTACCCGGCGAGTATCCGCGTACGCTACGTGATTGCAACGGACTTTTGATCACATCAAAATTCCATGGCAACCGATCAAGTGAGACTAAAGTGCTATGTTTATAACATTCATTCAGTTATCACATAACTTTTGTGAATTCCAATTATTGTATCCCATTCCAGATAAACAGAAAATGTTAAACTTTTCGATCGAACAATCGAACACCCAAGTTTTCCCGATATGGATCAACACATGAAACAAGTCTAACAACATTCCGTTCGTGCCTCAGTACCAACGGTCCAGCCGTAGAAGGGTCAAGCCAACGCCTCACATGTGGCACGCCGTACTGCCCCAAACCCGAAGGTTCAAAGGGCAGTTCAAGACGGTCACATAATCGAGTTAAGGTTTGTTGTCTTCTAGAGGGTCCATCGCGTTACTTGCACTACTTAGAACGTCGTTAAACTACGGAAAAATCCAACACTTGGAAATTTCCCGACAGGGGAACAATTGGGTATTTATACCCGGTCGAACTTTTTAACATATTCTAAAATTTATCCGGAAAGCCACACAGACAAAATTTGATATTCCGATCGAAACTCCGAAACCCCAAAACCACCTCTGAAAATTCAACTCTTGAAAAAATATTAAAAATACCCAGGAAAACCAGAACAGCATATTGTGAATTACTGTACAAATTTGGACGCCAGAAAAGACAAAACGGCCACGCTTCCGCCGCACGAGCCATGCTCGTGCCGCGGAAACGCGGTGGGAAAGTGGAATCAGGTCCACGAATTTTACAGTAATTCTTAGAAAACCCTGCTTGACTTTCTGGATATTTTTAATCTTGAAAAATCCACAATTTTAAAATCTGAACAGAGAGCAATTTTGGGTTCGTGTTTTCGGTTCGATCGGACTTCAAATTCCGTCTGGACTTCGCCTAAGGCTCTAGCTAAGCTCTGATACCACTGTAGGGTTCCTAGGCACTCTAGTGAAGTCTCACAAGTGATCAAACATGCACAAATCAAATTTTACGGGTGCCTACAAACCCGACTACGGATCGTTTACTAGATATTTAGGCGAAGAAGTAAACTAGTTAACAGTTAACTACAAGATAACGGACATACAACCTTTGTAGATCCGGTCCACCACCTCCACGGCTCCGCAACGAAGTCCCCTCCTCTGTCCAAAAAGAATCCGGACTCCAACGTCGGCTTCGTCGAAGAATGGGCGGGCTTGATCGTCGGTTCGATGCCGAAGATGATCTACGTCGAGGCGTCGCTAGAACAAGCTCCAACTTCACCAAGTCGGAAAAACTTGTGAAGGAAACACCCTATACTACTTGGCAAGAGGTAGAGGATGAAGAAATAGGAAGTGGGTAAACTTTAGTTTTGGATTTCTCACTAGATTTCATGACTTGCCATTGGAGTAGCAAGCTTTCTCCATTGAAGAAGAAGATAAAGCAAGAAGAAGATGATATGATAAGATAATTAAAATAGTAAAGAAAATATAATACTTATCATATCATTAACCTTAGTTAGTGGTAGAGAATTGACTAAGGTTAATATGAAGAGTTAGGGTTAAGAAAGAAGACAAAATGGTTACTTAGTCAAAGTTTCAAGAAACTTCAACTACAAACAAAATAAGCCACCATTTCATTTTCTTTATCATTTCCTTTTTCCAAAATAAATAAGAAAAAGAAAACCCTAATCTTAATCTTAACCATGGTCAAATTCTTTACACTAACCCTAGCTTGCATGTATCATCAAACATGATACAATCATGTGCACAAAATATATCACATATGCAATGTGCACAAACTAAGTGAGTAAATCCATTTAAAATGAACCAATACTAGTTAATGCAAAGTAATATATCAAATATATAATTATACATTAAATCATTAAATCAACACTTGATTCAATGATCCGGTCATGTCGCATATAACCGGCTAGTATTCAATGTATCGGCTTATCGAATCAATCCTTGATTCGACAACTAGGTTATATCGCATATAACCAATCGATACATTCATCGCGAGAATAGAATACGGTATCACATACACGCATTATTCTCGGTCCCGCACATATCTCATATGCGCTCCTATTTCGTTTCGCTTGAGCCAGGAAACCTCTGTGTAGGACTCTAAAGACTCGTCAATACGCCGGCAGCGGATGATGATCATATCAAACACCCACAAACCGCAAGCGGTCTGCTAAACGTAACGGCCACCCGGGTATTGAGCGATCAGAAGATCGACGAGCAAGCCCGCTCACACTCCTGCGAATCCAACCAGTAACACTTACCGTATAGTCCGGTCTGTTCGTCTGATATGTCGCATATCTCGCCTAGGGGTGGTAAACGTCAGACCCCAATAGCTCAATAAGTCATGCCGATGTAGGGTCCATAACATTCGTGAAACTACTGATAACTCTTACCAGTATATCACAGCAACCCTGGCCATGGATTTCCTGTTATGGCCAGTCGAGCATAGCACAACATCAACCCCCAATACCGGGAGAGACGAATCCCCTCCTATCGCTCATTGCCTCCATGTGAATCGGGACTGTACCCAAAAACCACATGTTTGCACAACTTAGTAGAGCCGTGGTAGGGTGGAAATCAAAGCACAGTGGGAGACACACAAGACTCTATGACGATCTCGGGTCAACAGACTAAGCTGTACCAGTGTCACCAGAGAACTGCCATCTGACGTGAGGTATAATACCATCTGGGAGTTCTCGGCGAGTCCGTTCAGTGTACCTAGTCTCCACTGAGCACCAGCATATCATCTTCGATGTCAAACACCAATGGATATGGGATCATCCATCGCCCATCGCATTGGTCGAGAAGATATGCGCTAGTCTACTCTGGAATATCGATGCCCCGTCTCGATATTCCCACGACTAGGAACAATGAAGGATGTACTCATTGACTACCCAGGCCCCACTAGTATGATCTGCATCATAGTCCTGGAAGTCGAGTACACATCCTAAGGGCTTTATCAACATGTAATCAGAGAGACAGAAAGTATACATGTTAAGATAAAGAGCAACCAGATAGCGTACTATCATGTCGAGCAAGAAAGTCCTACCTATATATGTCCCAGCATCCACTACAATATACATCCAATGTACAGTAATGGCCTCTAGGGCATACATATAACTAACAATATAATACTAGCTCACATTTCATCTAAATGTGATAATCTGGCTATCTTTCAAACTAGCTAGTTTTAACAAAAATGTCCGATTAAAAGTATGTATACAAAAATAAGTATTTAATCGAACCTCCATACGTATCAAAATACGCAAACTACATCATTTTTCCTGATCCGGAAAATCCTCTGTGTGGGACTCTAAAGACTTGACAATACGCTGGCAATGGGTTTAACCATAAGCACGTCTGCGGCACTAGCTGTACGTAATGGCTACCTAGCTATTGTATGAAAGGAAGGTCGAAAAGCAAACTCGTTTGTATCCTTACCGAGTCTGAAAGTTACAATCTCTGTACAGTTCAGTCTCTTCATTTGTGAGTATCGCATATTGGGTCTAGATTGTGGAAAACGTCAGATCCCTAATAACCCGATAATTCGTGTCGATGTGGCTCAAAGCCGTCCTGAGAAACTACTGATCTCACTATTAGTAAATCCCATCTCCTTTGTCCGAGATCTTTTGGTGACGGCCAATCGAACACAGCGTGATATCGAGTCCCTATATCAGGAGAGACGAATCCCTTTTATCACTTACTGCTTCCAAGTATTTTGGGACTGTACCCAACTAAAACTTATTTGCACGACTCTTTAAAGCCGTGGTAGGGTAGAAATCTAAGTACAGTGGGAACACACTTGAGAAAAATGATGATATCAGGTCAAAAGACTATCCTGTACCTATATCACCAGAGAACTGCTATCTAACGATAGGTATATTACCATCTAGAAGTTCTCGGCGAGTCCGTCCAGTGTAACTCATAACCTAATGAGCACATGTATACTATCTTTGGAGCCATACAATAATGGCTGTGGGACCAACCATCGCCCCTCTTCGGGGTCAATATACGTATACACCAGTCTACTCTGAAATATCGATGCCCTGTCTCAATAGTCTCATGACTAGGGACTTTAAGGATATGCTTAAGGACTATCCAGCCCCCACAAGTATGATCGCCATCATAACGTTGGTAGTTAAGCAAAAATCCTACGGGCTATATCAACTTGTACTAGAGATATGTAATAACCAATAAAACATATACACATGTTAAGATACAAACAAACCAAATAGCATACTATTATATCGAGCAAGATTGTCCTGTACATATATATCCCCATTATCATATACAATAAAGGCCTCTAGGGCATACATATCCAACACATTTATATGAGATATGCGTCATATGTTCACCGCAAATCTAATATGTACGGATTTGAACTAATCCGCGCCCTACGGGAGACGACATAAATTAGTCTCTGTATATAATCCAAGGGCAACCCCAAAATAAACAAATTATAACACGACACGAAGTGATATATCAAAGGAAAAGAAAGCTGTTATCGCTTGGCGATAACATAATTAACTGCCGGGGCTTGCGACTACAGGAAAGAGTGTCCCCACAATCAAAAACCCTTCATCATTGAGGGGGAATCTGAAAAGTTCAGCTACATCGGTCGCATCCATCGAAGCCTCCGATATACGGTCCCATAAATCAACATGGTATATTCGGAGAGGTGGATGGATATGTTCCATATACTATCTGCCCCCATATCTAGGCTGGACACGCTCCTAATGCCTTGGTCTGGTTTTTGACAGTTAACAAACACATACATAATTCATCTTTGCCACGGTTGGCAACAAACATACGTGAATATATATAGTAATGACATTCACATAATGAAATCATGGTAGGCAGCATTTAATACTAGCATGGAGTTAATTAAAACATAAATAACCATGGCAATTTCTACAGTGTCATGGCAGTTGTTTATCGCTGAAAACAAAAACGAACTGGGATAGAATGTTTTGCCTGAATTTGGAGGTATATATGGAACATATCCGTCCACCTCTCCGAAAATACCAAGTTGATTTATGACACCGCATATTGGAGGTTTGGATAGATACAACCGATATGGCTGAACTTATCAGATTCCCCCTCATATGTGAGGTTTTTTTTGATTGTGGGGACGCTTTTTTCTGCAGGCGCAAGCCCCTACAGTTAATTACGTTATCGTCAAGCAATAAAAAATTTCATCTTCTCCATGGATATCACTTCGTGTTGTTTTATATTTTGTTTATTATGGAGTTTCCCTTGTATTGTACACGGAGACTAATTTTGTCGTCGTTCGTAGGGTGCGGATTAGTCCAAATCTGTAAATCTCAGATTTGGGATTGAACCTAGGTTATATCTGCCATTAGTTCAGAGGTTTAAGGATCATTAATTTTATTTTAGACTAAGATCGACTTAAACATGTGGCTAAGGACCGTTAATCTTGTTTTAGATTAAGGCCGACTTAAACATGTGAACATATGGGCTCAAAGAGGTTTAAACATCAAGGACTTGGTCTATTTTAGACTAAGATTGGTTTTCTATATCACCCAGTAGTGCTAAGCACTCACTTATATAGCGATCACGTGTATATCACGTGAGACATTAAGTCTCGGTGCTCATGTGCCTTTCACGTGAGACTTTAATTCTCGGCGCACACGCGCCTTTCACGTGAGACTTTAAGTCTCGGGTGCTTACGTGCTTTTCTTGTGAGACGTTTCTCCTTAGCGCTCATGTGCATATCACATGAGCTGCTGTCTTCATGGCTTCTTTTGAGCGCTCACGTGGATATCACGTGAGAAACTTCTTCCTTAGAGATTTAATCTTTGTTTATCTTTGAAACTTAAGTTTTAGAGAAGCTTAAGCTTCTGTTAATGGTGTTTTGACCATTAACGATCACCAAGATCGATATTTGATGATTTGGGATCATAGGAAGTCAGGTTCTTTAAGAACTTGAAGACCCTTTTCATGTGAGATCCAAGTTCTTGTCATCTTTTAAAGGAACTAAGTTCCTGGAGATAGAAATTCCATATTCTTTCTTTCTCTCCTTATTTTTTGTTTTGATGGTGGGCAGAACACCATAGTTCTTCTCTGGATCCTAAATTTTAGATCAAGATCCCTTTGTGAGAATTAAATTCTCTTTTTGCAGGGGACTTATATTATGGATCTTAGATCCAGAGAAAGAACTAAGTTCTTTGAAGGGTTAAACCCTGTTTTTATATGCATGATAGATAAAAGGAAACATATTTCTCCCTTGTTTTTACCTAGGATTTGAGAGGTTGAAGATGATCTTCCAGGAGAATTAAATTCTCGGTTTTTTGTAGAAGCTTATGGGGGTCTCTCTTTTGTAAGATTTAATCTCTTGGGTCCTTTATATAGAAAAGAAAAATCAATATGTTTGAGAAAATCTCTCATTAAGAGATCCTGATTGTTTTTGGGATGTTTAAATCACCGTTGGATTTTTGACCCAACGGCTCTCTATTAAACATAGAATATATTTCTTGTTTATTTAACAAAATTAGGAAAATATTTTCCTAATATAGAATTTAATTCTATCTTATAATTAATTGGTTATTTTTTAATCACTATTGGATCTTTGATTGAAGGTCTCTCTGTTTAATAGAGCTAATCTTTCTTGTTTAAGAAAGATCAAGTGAAATATTTTCCCAAGTAGAGTTTAATTCTACCTAAAGCAAACTGCTACGACATAGGGCGCCAACGCCCTCGTGTTTATCACGTGGGTATTGTGAAGCCGATACTTACGTGTTTTGCATGTGAGTGCTCACGTATTTAATACGTGGGGGCTGCTATAAGATTTAATCTTAATTGCAGAGGTTCTCACATGCTTTGCTCATGAGTGACCACTTGTTTAACATGTGGGGGCTACCATATATTTTTTTATAAGCGAACAAATGTATGATTGAGCCAAAATTTTTGGCAGGAACAAATGCCCCTTACTAGTTTGCCAACGTAAATATGTACGTCGGTTAAGTAGTGCAATGTAATGCATCACCAAAGATTTAATGGCTTAGGAAACAGGTTTAGATCCCTATTGCCCAAGGCTTTTTTAATCTTTATGAGCCATGAGTTTCTCACAATGTATTTTCTCCCTATGAGTCGAGAGGATCTCATAGGTGTGTTTTCTTCTTAGGAATCGTATGGATTCCCAAGTGTCTTTTCTCTTGAGAGTTGTAAGGATCTCATAAGAGTACATTCTCCTTACGGGTCGAGAGGACACATAAGTGAATCCTTCTTCCCATTGGTAGTTTGGTTAGCCAATGGAGGATTTCTTGGATGCAACTTTTGTCGTATATGGCCAATGTATAATATAAGGTAGTCAGTATGGAGACAGTCCGCACGGCAGTGATTACTTAGGAAACAGGTTTAGATCCTTGTCAACTAAGCCTTTTCAATTTTATGAGCCGTGAGGGTCCCATAAAAGTATTTCTTTCAACGAGTCAAAAGGATCTCATGGGTGTATATTCTCCTTAGAAGTCGTGAGCACCCCTAAGTGTCTTTTCTCTTGAGAGTCATAAGGATCCTAGAAGATCGTTTTTTCAATGCTAGTCGAGAGGACCCCTAAGTGGCTTCTTCACTTCATCGTTTGTGCTGAAGTGACCTGGCTTACTTTATTTACTCGTCTTGGAGTGTTTAATTTATCCTTCTCTTAGGCTTATGGATAAACTCATCCTAACGTCAAACATATATAACCCTTGTTATCATAAGTGTCTGTTAGGTTGGTGGTGCTGAGTTTAGTCCATCGCACCGTTACGTCAGCCGATATCTTCTCGATCCACGTCCACTCGGATAGCTGGGTCGAGTAGCCGCGTACTTGTTGTATCACCCAACCCTACCGCTGCAGGATACAACGTTTCAAGTAACCTTCCTAGGCCGGTATATTCGTATTGCCATCAGATGGTTCAGCGTTAGGAGCTACCGTGGCGCTTTACATTAAGGTCATACTCCTTTCTTTGAGGAGTCCCAGGGAAGTCAGAGCCATATCTGTCTGATGTGGGATAACATCCAATGGTCTTTAGGCTTGATATGTATTTCCATCAAGACCTAAAGTTAAGAATATATCGTCTCTTCACTTTTGATTTGATGATGTCACACCGATTCTTCACTGAAGTAGGGTAGACACCCATATGATCTCTAGGCTGTATATACCGCCATTGAGATTTGGAACTAGAATTTTGCCATCCCTCTTTGACCCTTTGGTCCTTATTGACGTTTCGTCTGCACCCCGCTGGAATGAAAAGACGTCGAATTGGTCTTTAGGCCGCATAGATTGCCATCGAGACATGGAGCTAGGATTTTTCCATCACTCCATCTTTGATTTGACCCTTTGGTAGTTGCTAACGTTACATCTGCACTCTGCTTGAATGAGAAGGAACGTCGAGATAATCTCTATACTGTAGATATTGCCATCGAGATCTGGAGCTTAGATTTTGCTATTACACCTTTTTATTTTTGTTTGAGAAGCTGCCACTAAATCCTTCGGGGGACAAAGTAGCTCTCAGTAGTCTTTGGGCTTATATGGCATCGCGGAAACTCAAATCTTTGCTGAAGCGTTCCTTACTTGGTAGCATTCAGTGGAGCACATTGCTCGTTTGGATCTGTTTGTGCCCATAGATTTTATACAAGAGTCAGTATCGACATACTTGTAGGGCAGAAAAAAATTATTTTATATTTTTTAATCCGCAATTGCTTTATCATTTCAGCTTTTCATATCGCGAAAGTCGCGATTGCCTAATCATTTCGGCTATTTATTCGCGGTGCCCAATTATTCGGCTATTTCATTTTGTTTTTATTCGCTGCTTTTTATTGCGAGTTGCCATTATTTCGGCTATTTCATTTCATTTTTACTCGCTGATTTTTATTGCGAGCTGCCCAATCATTTCGGCTATTTATATTTTACTTTTACTCGTTGTTTTTTTATTGTGAGTTAGGAACTTTGAGTCTGATACCATCTTTGGATCAGTATCGCTACAACTGGAATATTGCCATGAGCAACTCATTATTTGCCATGAGAGACCTTGGAGTTTGATACCTGATTAAGCATCAGTATTGCTACAACTGGAATATTGCCAGGAGTGACTCATCATTTGCCGTTGCCCGTATGATAAAGGTAGCTTAGAAGACAGGTTTTAGATCCCTGCAATTTAAGGCTTTTTTAATCTTTATAAGTCGTAATGGTCTCATGAAGTATTTCTCTTTATGAGTCGAGAGGATCTCGTAGGTGTATTTTCTCCTTATGAATCATGGGGATTCCTAAGTGGTATTTTCTCTTACAAGTCGTAAGGATTTTACAAGAGTGTTTTCTCTTTGCAAGTCGAGAGGACTTACAAATGTCGTTCACCATATGGGGATATATCTCGCCATTGGTGGGACTTCGTTGGAACATATTTATTTGTGCCCATGGATTGTATACAAGAGTTGATATAGAGCTACTTGTAGGGCAATTTAGGGAATGTGATGGCTTAGGAAACAGGTTTAGATCCCTATAACCTAAAACTTTTGAATTCTATGAGCCGTGAGGCTCTCATAGGGGGTATATGTTGGATATGTATGCTAGGGATATGTATGTACAGGACAATCTTGCTCAGTTATATAAAGTATATTATTTAAGTTTTCTTTATCTTGATATGTATATATCTTTCTATTGATGCTTTATATTGCTTGCACATATTGATAAAGACTCGGTATAGTAGTATACTATTATGGTTTAACTTTATCTTAACATGTACATATGTTATACTCGATATAACATATGACGGTTACATGTTGATAAAGCCCGTAGGACTTTGTTTGACTACCAGCGTTGTGATGGCGATCATACTTGTGGGAGCTGGGTAGTCCATAAGCACATCCTTAAAGGTCCCAAGTCCCAGGAGTATCGAGATCGGGCATCGATACTCCAGAGTAGACTTGTATATGCATTTCTAGACCCCAACGGCGGTGGTTGGTCCCATAACCATTGGAGTGATCACCTAAGATTGTATATAGGTGTTCACTAGGGGTGGGTTCACTAGACGGACTCGCCGAGAACCTCTAGATGGTATTATACCTATCGTCAGGTAGCGGTTCTCAGGTGACATGAGTGCATGTTAGTCTTAGGACCTGAGGTCATCATTTGTCTCATGTGAGTTCTCACTGTGCTTTGATCACTACCCTACAACGGCTCTACTAAGTCGTGCAAACAGGTTTTGGTTCGGTACAGTCTCGAGCCATATAGAGGCAGTGAGTGATTGTCAGAGATTCGTCTCTCCCGGTATTGGGAGTCGATATCACACTGTGTCCGGTTGGCTATAACCATAAGACCTTGGTCAAGGCAGTTGAGAACTACTGATGGTTAGATCAGTAGTTTCTCAGAATGGTTCTGAGCCAAATCGACACTACTTATCAGGTCAGTAAGGGTTTGACCTTTACCACCCCTAGTCCCGGTATGCGATACTTTTAGATGAAGAGACCGGACTGTACGGAGATTATCATGGATACACTCAGTAAGGGTCCAGATAAGCTTGCTCGTCGGCCTTCTTTTCGATAGGTACCTGGGTAGCCGTTACGTACAGCTTGTGCCGTTGACATACTTCTGGTTAAACCCATTGCTAGCGTACTGTCGAGTCTTTAGAGTCCCACACAGAGGGTTTCTCTGATTTAGGCGAAACGATGTGGTGGCCGTATGTTTATACGTGCAGGGTTTCGATCGAATGGTAATACTAACCGGCTTACGATTAAGCCGGATTATTAAATCAAGTATTGATTTAATAATTTACGTGTACATATTTCGATATGTATATTCTAGTGTTATCCAGATTTTTCGATCGGACAGTTGATACTGACGGGCTTAGGATTAAGCCGGTTCATTAAATCGGATATTGATTTAATGCTAGTATTATTTTGGTGATATTATTCTATCTCTTGGGTATTCTTATTTTGATACGAATACGGGTATGTATATACGGTAGAAAATATTTTGTATTTATATAAAATACCTTCTAGAAGATGACACCTCATCATGTTCATTTTTCTATTTTTTGAAAATAGAAAATGAAGTGGGAAAGGAAGAGATGGTTTGAAGCATGGCATGAAGAATGGTCTTGGCATTTATTGTTGTTACTATTGAAGTATGGTTGATTTTAAAATGAAAAAGGAAATACTTCATAAAAGAAAAGAGTTAGCCATTCTCATGCTCAATCTTCACTTGCCATTCTTTCTCATCTTTGAGAGCTATTTCATTATCTTCCTTTGAGTTCATCTTCAACTAAAAATCCTACCATTCTCATGTGTTGAGAAACAAGGGTTTTTGAGATAGAAAATCACCACTAATATCACTACATCTCCTTAGTAACCTAGACCAGCAAACTAGGTCACTAAGTTGCATTATTTGTGAAAGCAAGTTTGAATCAAGAACTCTCGGGTAGATCATCTAGGATCAAGAAAGAGATTTAGCAAGTTTGATCAAGATCACCTAAGGAGCTAAAGAAGAGGAGTGAAGACCGAAAAGACATGAGTATCTAGGTATAACTACTTACCACTGTAGCTAGATCCCTTATAGATATCTAGTTTCGGTTTATGGTTAGATTCTAGGACAGGTTTTCCAGCGCCGGTTTTTTTAAAAGTTAAAGTTTTTCGTTCCGCAACGGCCACAGTACGCGTCCAGGGCGCTAGGAAACCCAACATGGTATCAGATCCAGTCCATAAACCTTAACTAGCTAATTTGCACTAATTTAGAAATTCGATTGATAAAATTATACGAATCGTATAAGACACCCTCGCTGTATTTTTTTATATGCTTCCTTAAATAATTACAAAACCAGTATTCATTTTTTAAAAATTTTATTGGTCATTTATATTTTGTTGATTTTTTTTTTCATACTAAGGTTTTCAGGCAAGAGTATTTCAAAGTATCCTTTACTATCCCAAGTTTCAAGATTTGTGTAAGTGCTTATAGTAGGGTATCAACATTCAGAAGTTTGGACTAAAGAATAAGGACTATTTTTCAGACTTATTTCTATCCGCATATTAGTAATTTCTTCATCTTACTAACCCTTAGGACAACATCTCATGACCACGTATTACTAGCTTCATTTTAAAACATCTAATTTTCTTGCATTTCTTAAGTCTCTTCCTCTCTTTCATATGTATTTTTTATTTTCTAAATTTTATTTTCAAAAAAAAAATTCTTCTTTTTTATGCAATGCAAAATTTATATATGATGCGTGGATACATACAAACCATCCATACAAACCTTCCTTCCAAACTTGTTTGCAGCAGTGTCCTCACTAATGTTATCCTGTAAACTCAAAACCTGAAGATTAGGAGGAACAATTCAAGAAGATAGTATAAAGGAGGGGTCAAGAGTGAATGACAGTGAAATTCTCCCCCAAACCTGTTCTTTGCTCACAATCGTGCAAAAATTTCCTTTCTTTCAAGAGTCATTTTAAAAATATTTTCCGTCGTTCTCCCCAAACTTGAGTAAAGTAGTGTTTTCATTATTAAACATTGAAATTCAACATGAAAGGGGGGGGGGGAATATTATCGATCTACACAAAGCTTTACAAAGACCAAAATTTAAAACTAACCATTCAAATATTTTATTAAGGTAACACCATGGTTGGTGAAAGATAGTATAACGGATAGACGTGCAGAAGACTCGAGACTGCATAAGAATGGAGGCTGTATCATGTCTCGAGTAGAAAAAATAGAAATAAGAGTAACGATAAGAGATGATGTGGGGAGAAGATCAGAGGTGTAATCGAACGGTTTTACGTCTTGGTTGGTGGAGACGAAAAGTGAGTGTGAATGAAAACGAGAATATGAAAGATAAGGAATGGGTGGAATAATCGCATTTTCGTATGTGATAAGAAGAAGAGGTGGCGGTTCAACTTCTTCGGCCTTAAACAGAGGCGCACGAATTTCCTTTGGAGGTTGATTCAGCACAACATCCAAGTTTTCAAGGAACATGAGTTCTTCGGCGAAAATGTCTTCGAAACTTTCCTCGATGTCCAATTGATGATCTCATCAGAAAGAAATGAATTGATATCCATGTCAGTGGAATAGACAGATTCACTAGGAAGGTTGAAAGTTTCAAGGTCAATCTGTTGCTCACCAAAATTCAAAACACTTGATTTGTCAGAAATTCTGGAGGTGGGAGACTCGAAAAGCTCATCTTCCTTAAAAGAGTCTAAATCAAGTGGTCTTTCAAGAAGCATAGAGCTGGAAATATCGAAGCGTGGTTCATCAAATCTCAATGAAAGTGAAAGAAGATGAGAAGAACCAAAGAAAGTGTGTAATGAAATGGGTAAATGAACTTGGGTGTCGAGCATTATTGAATCAGATATGGGAGATGAAGGACGAATATCATTTTGCATATCGGATAAGTTGGTGGTAAGAATATGATCGGCTAAATATATAGGAAGATGTTCATATTCAATGGAAGGGACATAATGGGTCGGAAAATTCAACTCATCCAACATAGAAAGTTCATCTTCAAAGATATTCTCATAACCGATCTCACTAACACCTTCAGTCAAATCAAACGAATAGCTCTTTAAAAATTCATCAATTATATTATTCTCAATCGATAGATCACTTGGTTCACTTGATGGGATTGGAAGGTTTGAAATGTCAAGTTTAGTCAGATAAGGATCGGTTTGATTTGAAATGGTGTATGTCTCTCTTTCACACTCATGATTGGACAAGTCAAACATGTTATTCTCGGACACCTCATCAATTAGATTATTAAGCGGTTGATCATCAAATACATTCGGTTGGAGTTCAGGATGGAAGGTGTTGAGATCAAAAGAATTGGTTTTGTTTTGACTTGGAGGGATCCCCGGTTCTTTCTCACTACTCAATTCCAACTCTATTTCAAGACTAGACATGGTTTGTGAAGAAGTTTCAATAAAGGATTCTCTTTAAACCGTGGAACTTCTTAATTGATGTTCAAAAGCACTGTCTAGATAATGTGCAAAAGTTGAGTATGGTTGGATTGTGTTTAATTGTTGGCTACGGGCGAGTTCAATGCGTTCCGCAATAGAAATGTGTTTACGAATTGCCACATTAGCCTCAAGAGAAGTATCAACATGAGAGGGTGTGAAAGTTTGGTATTTTTTATAAGAGTTAGAAGGGTGGATCCAATTTTCATAAATAGGATTAGGATCAATATCGTGATACGAAAAAAATTGAGATTAGTTGAATTGTTGGCGACTGGCTTTTACAATTTGTTCAGCAATGGTCATGAGTGTAAAAGTTTCCATATTTGTCTCAAAAGGAGTATCAAAATTTTCATATGGAAATGATTTTAATTGTTGTCCTAAGGTTTTTGGAGCAGTGAAACGTATGAAACTTTTGCTACGGGCTTTCGCAATATGCTCAGTAATGGACATGGATTTAAAAGTTTCCTCACTAGCCTTAAAAAGATTATCAACATAAGAAGGTATTAAATTTTGACACAGTTGATAGAAATTTGAGTGAGATGTTCAACTGTTATTTCTATAGCCCTATATCCTATCCCTTACAGAAATGGTAGGCTTGGAAGTTCTACCAAAGCAATAACGATATAAAGAAATATCCGGTTGTGTATAGTAAATCTTGCCAAGAGTTGGTCGGTTTGAGTTACCCATCATAAGAGAATGAAAAGAGGGTGAAATGGTAATATTTTTTTTTTGGATTTTTGAAATTGTTTTGCTTGGAAAGAGGGACTCGACCCAACCAATCACAAACGTGCATAAACAATTAATAGAGCTAGGGTCACCTAGGTCAAATCACTAGACCGCTTCTGGACTTCCAAAGGATAAGACGTAGGATAAATCCTCTATCACCTTCTTATCAATCTTGCAGCCAAGTAAGTGCCAGGTAAGTGGGAGGTATCCGCTATACGAATCACCGAAATAGCGGGCCTAATTAAGTAAACCACTTTCCTTAGTCACACTTGCCTTAGACACCGCAAGAAAAATGCGGATAAGCAATAGATTACCCACGACCCTCCCTTGTTCTAATTGAGCGCGATTGTCCTTAGAGGCTTGGTCTAGATATTTTTTATTAATGTAGGATGATGCGTATACTTATTTGTGATTTGTGGGGCCTAGGAAGGGTGATGAAATCCCCACCTAATATGAATTTGGTTTCTTGCCCCTTAATATCCGTTTTAAATATGCAACATAAACCAAAATCTAAAACACGCAAAACGATTTTTTAGCGGCGCTGTTTGCAAAGAATCCTGCAGGTAAAAACAGTTTATTGGAGTTTCAGAGGAGAGAGAAAGACGATAAAATAATACTAGAAAAATTTAGGGGCCTAACTCCCCTAATTGGTCGTGGTTCAGTCACCAAATACCCCAATTGGTCGCAGTTCCGCCGCCTTTTGGTGAGATCTCCCCTCCAAATTTTGGCATTGCACTCCAATAATCCTCTGCTCCTATTTGACAATCTCTGAATCTTTGTTGGTTCACTCCAAGTGCTCCAGATTTCTCGCAAAATTCGCACAAGAATCGTTAAAAAACACAAGATGCGGTTTTTATTTCTATTTGTATTTTTTCTGGGTTTTTTAGAAATCAATCCGTATAACAAGAAAAATAATACCACAGTTTCCCCGGCAACTGCGCTATTTGATTGATGGGAAAAACTGTGTCTTTATGTGTCCTAAATACCGTAATCAATAACGGTGTCGCAATAGCTAGCCGATAGTGAGTACGGGCCGTCCACAGGGAAATGGTGAATTACTTATCTTTTTTAGACGAGTTAATAGAGGAAAGGTGGGATTTTTATCGTTTTATACTAAAGAGATTTGAAAATTTTATAAAAGAAGAGCTTGTAGGGTTTATCGAATTGAGTAGTTAATGGATGGAGTTTTAAAAATAATTCTTTTTATCTTTTAATTATTTAATACTAAAGAAATAGTGATGAATGTGGATTAGGGTTCTTGGAGGGATTAGAGTATCCCTCTATTGACCCTTGTCCTTCTATTGATCCCTATTTCTCTTAAGCCCTCAATCAAAGCGAGTATTAATGAATCTCTAACCGTGGTCGTAATTATCATGGATTGATAGCACGCCCGAATAAGAGAGTTAAGACTCTCTTTGCTAAACTTTATAAAAATTAAAACTTAAAAATAAGTTAAGGGATTTTTTCATCCATTAAACTACTCTATCCTATAAACCCTAACAAGCGAGAATTTACTCGCTCATTGGCATAAATGAAGTAAACGAGGAAAGATTAAAGATTAATGAACTCATAAGAAATAACAAAAAATAAAATTGCGGAAAGTAAATACAGAAAAAAAGTGCGGAAATTAATGAGAGAAGATAAAAAAACCTTTTACTGAATTAACAATTGCATTACAGAATTTGATCGCTGAAAAACTAAACGACAAACCCTAGTTTTCTTGAGAGATCTAGATTGCTTGATCGGTAGATGATAGATAACCCTAACTGCTCTCGGTCCTTTTTATAGGCTTCGGAACTTCAAACCCTAGGCTTCATCTTAAAGTATGTGAAAAGATAATCAAGCTCCTGAATATTCACATCCAGCGGCCCTTACTTGACCGCGCTTTCGCCGCCCTCTGCCTCCTTTAGCCGCGGATCCGTCGCCCTTCGGTAAGATCTCGCCCCCAGATTTCTTGTGTTATCTTCTCGTGATATTAGGAGATTTTTCTGATAAAAATATTAGGAAAATATCTCTTTTTCTTTGCAGTTGCGAGATTCTTCAATTTGCTCCTAACATTCGGCAGATTTGGTTTGCTAATTCGATTTGATTTGATTTCCTCAATTCTCTTTGCAGTCATGAACTGATTTATTATTTTAAACCTGCACGATATTTCAAATCTAATTGTTAGTAGCATTTGGTTTATTTGAGATAATATTCCAACCAATCTTTATTTAAAATATTTAATGGATATGATATCTTAATGTGCATCACAGAAAACCGCATTTTAATACCTCTCATTCATTATCAATTTTGTTATATATCGGTACTATTAATCAGTGTCTGCTCAGTAATTACAGATTACATGTATTCGTGATAAAATACTGGAAAAACACTCAATATCACGGATATAGCGTTTGGGTGCCGACACAACAATCAGAACAGAAAACCGACTGATATTCAAAGAGCTCTTTTGCAATAAACATGTGTACACAATTTTGGTCCAACACAATACAAGTGTGCACATAGCTCTTTTGATCCTTGGACCATGGTGGGGCTGCCTTGGCATAACAAATTGTGCAAATGGGCACATGTGGGTATGATGTGTAATAAATGCTAAAAGATGTGATGTGATTTAAAGCATCAAGTTTCCCTCTAAGTCTACTGAGTATAACCCAAGTTGATATGAAGAAATCAAACAATATCGATGGACTTGTCGAGTGCACTTGAGACCACTACATCAACACGAGCCCCATTGCTCAGACCAAGACCGGCGAAACACCAAGAAAAACCGGCATGGCCGGGTCCCTTAGCTCCAATTCTCCCCAATTTTCTTCTGGCCATTTATTAGGGTCACATCAGTCCATCTATATTGTTTATTTATTCTGATGATGAGCCTATAAATACCAGAACAGATATTGAGCAAGGGACCATATGTATATTCCATAGTTTTCTTTTAGTTTTTGGTTTAGGCTTGAGAGTTGTGTGGGTTTTAACTTGGTTTCTTCTTCTTCTTCTTCCTTCTTGAAGCTTCTTTGAGAGCTTCATTATGGAGGTTGAACAAGTTACCAATATCTTATACCTTAACTTATTCAAGTATTAATAATATTGCCTTTTTCTTTATTTCTTTATTTCTTTTGTGTTTTCATTTCTTTCATTATGTGTAACTAATCTTCTTTAGTTGTGGTTATGGTGAGGATGTGAGATGAAAGTCCTTGCCTTCCTCCTCCTTTTGTTCATGTTTAATGTGCTTATATTTTTGATTCTAACTTAGAGATTGTTTCATGTAATGATGTGATATGGTATGTTGAAACCATGATTACTTTGTAACCTCTTCATATACTGTATTCACTTTCTTTCCCCATTTCACAATGTTTAAGTTAAAATCAATTTGGTGTTTAGTTTGCTAAGTTTAGATACGGTATTTTGTGACCAAGTGCTTGACAAACCCTCGGTTTTTATATACCCTATACTATTACAAACACTTACCAAAGTTAACACTAAAACTAATTGCTCTCACTCGCTAATTTGTGTTTTTGACGTTGTCGTATGTTTGCTAACCCTTGTGCTTAGTTTTGATACCTTAAGCTTGGACATACAAATGGTAAGTGAACAATACAGACTCATTTTGTATTTTGAGTCGAGATCCAAGAACTTGATGATTTGTGCTTTGCAACCCCTTTGACAAGTCATGCTTCACGTCGGGATTGACACAAGGACGAACAACTTACGATCAAGGGAGCGTCGATGGAATCACCACGATTTAACCATCCGAGCCAAAACTACGACCACTTCTTCTTAACTTGTTTTCTTGTTTTCGTATTTTTATTTTAGTGATAACCAGACCAATTCATTATTTGTTGAAACTTAAGCAACAAAACCTAATACACAATTTCCTGCGGATTGACACGTACTTGCCAGCTCGCTACAACGCGTCGTGCACTTGCGGTTTATAAATTTTAAAGTGAGAACAAGCTCGCGTGCGCATCCATTTCAAAACCCGATTCTATTTTCAAAACATACGCGTTTGCGCGTGCGGGTAAAGTCCCAATAAGTTTTTGGCGCCGTTGCCGGGGAATTGGTAGTCATTAGGAATTGTTATTTCTTGTTCGTGCTAACTCACTAATTTTTAACTCAATTTTTTCAAAACTAACAAAACACACATTTTTCTAACTTTGCTATCTGTTATTGCATCCTGCTATCACTCTACAATTAAATTATAAAATCAAAGCATACCAATAGATTAATAATATATCCTAGAGAACCCATCCAAAATTCTAGCACCAAAATCTTTAAATCGACCAGCGACATTGCTCAAAAATCCGGCGCCGCTGGTCCAAGGTTGGAATTTTGGGATTTTTTCTTTTGTGGTGTCTCCAATAGCTTGTTAGTATTCTAGTTGTATTGTTTTATTTTTACAATTTTGTGTGTGCAGGAATTATGGCAGATATATCGCTTTTGGCACTAAATATCGTATGTTCCAACATTTCGGGTTTTGTTTTATGGAATTACGACCAGCGATCGTGCGGAGCAAGCTTCAAATTCCAGCGCAAGACGTTAGTGAAGTATTGTGCTAAAGATCCGGGTAATTTGACCCGTGCAAACGAACATTCAAATACCCGTAATCACTTCAAAGGGGTTTCTAAACCCAAAATCGCATTGGTACGTAATTTTCTAACACTTTCGCTCAAATCCGACGCATTCCAATATTCTATCTTCTGCAGGATTCTTCACACAAACTTGCTACCAATTGCACAGAGAACTAACCCGTATTTGTTGCAGCGCTTAAACTTAAACCGAGAAAGAATTGCTTGCTTGCTTGATTTCTTAAATTCTTTTATTGAATTGCGCATTTTCATCTTAATACGGATATTAAGGGCACGAAACCAAAACAAGATACGGTAAAGGATTTCATCACCTTTCTCCATAGTCCACAAATCACAAAATTGCATCCTTGCATACCCACATTAATTTAAAATCAACTTGAATTTTGACCTTAAGGACTTCGCGCCCATTAGGAGAAGTTAACTGTGTTTAGAACACCGCTTAACGGTATATCGTTTACAGGGTGTCTACGCAAGTGTTCACGAGAAAGGGTTATTCTAATTAAGGAATTTCACGAAAGCGTTGGATAACCCCCCCTTATCTTTGCACCTGGCTTTATGATCCGTATATCTTGAGCCTGTTTCTCGACACAGTTTTACTTCGACAATCAGGTTCATGAGCAGGTCTAGTTGACTTAGCATAACATATACTGGTAGGGGTGTGATATTTTTTGTTTTTGTGATATTTGTGAATTCTTGTTGATATGGGTGATATACAGTTCAATTCAATTTTTCACGTTTCTTATTCTTTTGTCTATACTCAGTCCCAATTCGTTTGTTCAAATTGCCACAGTTCTTCCCACATTCATGAAAACTGTCCTTTTCTAGAAGGTGACCAACCGTCCCTGATTTTTGATAACGGTCACCCACTTAACACTCTTGAACCCAGTCCCACTTCAAACATAGACCGAATGATTGAAAATTTAGAGAAAGAGGTCGAAAGGGTAACCGCTTTAGCATGACCACTATCATAACTCTCCCTTCCTGAAACAACTGAGCCATCATTAGGGAATGATAGTGAGATGGATGCTAGAATGACCGCTTTAGAGAAAGGTATTGAAGTGATGACTGTGGTCGTGAATCAAACAGCTGCGACGCCAGCCCTGTTCATACAGCAGTCCGAGCAATTATTTCACGCTCAAGCTCAATTTTTGGCTAGAATCAAAGAGCAAGTTGCTGTGAGGATTTTAGGGAGTGAACACGGTCAATTGGAACCAAATAATGTCAATTTATGTCATCTAGGAAGTCACCCGAGTGAGATAAACGATCAAATGAATTTTGATGATTTCACAGATGATGACATGATTAAATTGACTGAGTGTTATCTGGACACACAGGATAACCCTCTAAGTCAGTCCAACACTTGCCTTTAGGTACCAACTGAACCTCTTTTAGAGGTTGATTTAACTGATGTACTACTTGAAGAGGAAATTCTTGAACCGACTGATTTTTGCACTCCAATTTTAAAGGAGAGAGCTTGTGAATTTGATGGGTATGGTTGTGAAAAATTGTTAGAGGAAATCAATAATCAGGAACCCACAATTTTTGTATCACTTTTTGATATTGTTTCGGAAGAAACGTTAGTGTGAGAACCTACTTTTTTAGATGACATGTACCTACCCATTTGTGAATGTGACGCAGGAGAACTAGTTTTGAGAGAGTTAGTCAGCTATAACAATGAGAATATGATTGTGGAAGATTATAGGGAGGAAGGCAGCATTGAAAAACATTTTTTCATGTCTAATTTTGAGGAGATATTGCTGATGAACTTGATATTCTTTATGAGTTTAAGTTAGGAACAATTTGGGATCATCCTATGAACCTTTTCTTTTCTGAACCTTTTACGGATGAACTCCAGTTAAAACGAACTTGACTTCGAAACTCAACACGTGCTTCTTGAAAATTCAATTCATTCGGGCAACAATTCTTTCATCTCTTTAAAACTTCATCTTCACCTTCAACGTCTTCCGATCCCTACTTTTACATTCCCAGGCCCTTCACTAACAACTAACATATACATTTGCTTTTTCTTTTTCTTTTTTGTTATATACATATTTTTTTACCAGCACTTGCTCTATATCGACAAAATTTTTAAACGGTTGGTATTAATTTCTGGACTAACATAATCTTTTAACTTGTATATGCTATAATTATTCTTAGGTTTTTTCTTTTTCTTTGAATAAAATTCTCACCATGGTGTCTAAGTCTAGCTACCGGTGACAGGGGCAACGATGAGGACATCGTTAAACTCAGGTTTGGGGATGAGCACTGTGTTTATTTTGCTGTATCATGTGTATATTCCGCATTTGCATACATATAAAAAAACACATAAAAATTGAAAAAAATTCTTCAAAAACATAAAAACTTTTTCATGTTAGCTAGTGGGGGAACTTAGACTCAGAATCTGACGGTTCGATTGATAAGATAGAAATAATTAAATTCTTTTTTTGAGAGATTGAAGACCCGAAAGATAACCCTCTTTTGAGTTTAATCGTAGCTGATATGCGTCTTTTATATCACTTTACACGTGTCATATGTTCTTGAGATTTAGGTGAAAGGTCTGATATGTCTCAAACTTTTGAAAACTGATAAAATATCTTTAGGATCAAGCAGGTTTGTTCTAAGTTAAGTAATATCGAGAATAGTTCATAAAGTAAAGTGAATATGAAGGATATTATTGAGGTTTTAATATAAACTATAAGTCTGAAAAATAACCCATCTGGAACCTTTTTTGAGTGATTACACACCTTATCCACATGTACACGTTTTCAGAATTAAACAGAAAAAGCTGGCTATATCTCCGTTTGCACTGCTTTCAGAATATTTTAATGAAAAAAATGAGTCTTTTGTTTTGTGGCCTTGGTAACTTGGGTAATTAAGTCCTTGGGGTATCTCTACACCTAATTCCCTAAAACCATCTGGTTGTGGAGTCATTGACCCAAAGCTCGCTTAGGTTCTAATCGCCAAATAAAACAAGCTAAGCAAGTGTTCTCTCCGAGTTAAAAATCCTCACGGTTCTTTGTGGGAGAATAATCTTGGCGAAGATGAGTTTTCAATTATAATTTTTTTTTCATGGAGATATGAAGGTTTATATTTATAAAGATGTTGTGCACGTTCACGAAGGTGTGTATGAACAGCAACATGTGAAAGGTTGGAGTGAAAACTAAGACTTAGGTCCTCTATTAAAAACGATATATATTCTGACTTGAAACCTAACTGGAGAATGTAACTTGAGAAAATCTTAACTCCTTTCAAACTCGTGTGATCCTTTATAAGTCCATCCTAGTCCGTATTTATGATATGATGACCCTAATCAAGTTCTTAAAAACTTATGGATACTATTCACACAACCACGAAAAGACGTATATAAGCTTATGTTAAATAAATTGTGAGGAGTAAAAAATAGGGTTTGATATTTCTAACTTGGATAATAGAACTTCTAGTTTTGATTCTTAAACCTTAAGGTTAGAATCAATAGTTTCTTCACAACGCTAACTTGACTGGATTTTATGGGTGTAATCCGCTGAAAACCCTAAGGAGACAACACTCCTCCTACTAGGGACACCCAGAGGTTTAACGACTTGTTGCACGTGCTCAGTGCAATCGCGTTTCTTGCGAAAGTGAGGCTAGTATTTTTTTTTTGCTCGGGACGAGCAAAAGATAAGTTTGGGGGTATTTGTTCATCACAGAGAACTGCATTTTAATATCTCTCATTCATTATCAATTGTGTTATATATCTGTACTATTAATCAGTGTCTGCTCAGTAATTACAGATTATAGGTATTCATGATAAAATACTGGAAACACACTCAATATCACGGATATAGCGTTTGGGAGCCGACACTGTAATAAGAACAGAAAACCGACCGATATTCAAATAGCTCTTTTGCAATATACATATGTACACAATTTTAGTCCAACACAATACAAGTGTGCACATAGCTCTTTTGATCCTTGGACCATGGTAGGGCTGCCTTGGCACAACAAATTGTGCAAATGGGTACATGTGGGTGTGATGTGTAATAAATGCTAAAAGATGTGATGTGATTTAAAGCATCAAGTTTCCCTCCAAGTCTACTGAGTATAACCCAAACTGATATGAAGAAATCAAACAATACCGGTGGACTTGTCGAGTGCACTCGAGACCACTACATCAACACGAGCCCCGTTGCTTGGACCAAGACCAGCGAAACACTAAGAAAAACCGGCATGGCCGGGTCCCCTAGATCCAATTCTCCCTATTTTTCCTCTGGCCATTTATTAGGTTCACATCAGTCCATCTATATTGCTTATTTATTCTTATGATGAGCCTGTAAATACCAGAACAGATATTGAGCAAGGGACCATATGCATATTCCATAGTTTTCTTTTAGTTTTTAGTTTAGACTTGAGAGTTGTGTGAGTTTTAACTTGGTTTCTTCTTCTTCTTCCCTCTTGAAGATTTGTTTTGAGAACTTCATTATGGAGGTTGAACAAGTTATCAATATCTTGTACCTCAACTTATTCAAGTATTAATAATATTTCCTTTTGCTTTGTTTCTTTATTTCTTTTGTGTTTTCATTTCTTTCATTATGTGTAACTAATCTTCTTTGGTTGTGGTTATGGTGAGGATGTGAGATGAAAGGCCTTGCCTTCCTCCTCCTCCTGTTCATGTTTAATGTGCTTATATTTGTGATTCTAACTTAGAAATTGTTTCATGTAATGATGTGATATGGTATGTTGAAACAATGGTTACTTTGTAACCTCTTCATATACCATATTCACTCCCTTTCCCCATTTCATAATATTTAAGTTAAAATCAATTTGGTGTTATGTTTGCTAAGTTTAGATACGGTATTTTGTGACCAAGTGCTTGACAAACCCTCGGTTTTTATATACCCTATACTATCACAAACACTTAACAAAGTTAACACTAAACTAATTGCTCTCACTCGCTAATTTGTGTTTTTGATATTGTCGTATGCTTGCTAACCCTTGTGCTTAGTGTTGATACCTCAAGCTTGGACATACAAACGGTAAGTGAATAATACGGACTCGTTTTGTGTTTTGAGTCGAGATCCGAAAACTTGATGATTTGTACTTTGCAACCGATTTGACAAGTCATGCTTTATATCGTGATCGACACAAGGACGAACAACTCATGATCAAGGGAGCGTTGAAGGAATCACCACGATTCAACCATTCGAACCAAAATCACGGCCACTTCTTCTTAACTTGTTTTCTTGTTTTTGTATTTTTATTTTAGTGACAACCAAACCAATTCGTTATTTGTTGAACCTTAAGCAACAAAACTTAATACACAATTCCCTGCGGATCGACCCGTACTTGCCGGCTCGCTACAACGCGCCGTGCACTTATGGTTTATAAATTTTAAAATAAGACCGAGATCGTGTGCGCATCCATTTCCAAAACCGATTCTATTTTCAAAACATACATGTTTGGGCGCGCGGGTAAAGTCCTAACACTTAATAATAATGGTTAAGAATATTTGATATGACATGATATGCATATTTTAATAATTAATAATCTCATCGATATTTTATTATGGATATATTACCCCAATTATATTAATTATATCTTAAGAAACATATGACAAAATCTGTTTACAAATAAACACACATATGTTCTTAAATTACAAATAACACCATTTAGTAATTAATAATAATAGGGAAAATGACCATACAAATATGTAATGAATATGACTGATCATAGTGTTCGGTAGCTATGTAGTGCATTTCTGTTGCATAGTAATGCGATAATCTAGGACAGTCGTATAGCCTTGTTGGCCTTTGTTAAGAGCATATACGTGTTGGTTTAGAGTAATCTAGGATAATGACGGGTTGAACTTGATTTGCGACTTATGATTTGTTGGCCTCTGTCAAGGTCATAAGACTCTTGGGGCAAAAACTATTTCGGGAGTTTCAAATATAGGGGAAACTTGCCAAGTTTGCACATACCTTCTGGAGTGTGGTAATTTTGGTCGGCTTCCGTCAATATTATCACACAATGATTGTTGGGTCCTGATTCCTGCTGATGAGTAGGTATTACTCCTCGGAATATTTTCACTTCACAATTAGCTAACATATTAGGTGTTTAGAAAGTGTTAACGAGATTACGCCTTTGCGGAAATGGGGTTATTTAATTGGGTCCATTCGAAAGCACGGGAGATCTCCTTCGAAGTACCAACACTGGCATGACTGAATGGTTAGCGAACTTGTAAGGTATATATAATCTCGACTAGTTCTCCTTTTAGGGTTTGAAGGAGAATTCGAGAAAATAGTGGGAGCTATCCTAATTAGATAAAGTGATAACCAATCTAATCTTATTTGAGTGCACGTTGAGTGTTTATTTTCTCTCTCTTGTTACAGCAACCCATGACTTGCCTAAAACTAAAACTCATGAACCAAGTTAACCGAACTTTCTTACACACTTTGGTTTTGGATTGTCTTGATTCATGACAAAATCGAATATTTCCCTGCCGCTCTTACTTTTTCTTTGCATTTCTCCAGAACACTCCGTATCACTATGATGATTCATATTGCTTGGAATGGCCACCGTATAGTTACATACGAACTCGAAGAAATTATTTCAGTCGAGGATGGCCATTGGTTCTGGAGTATTTGGATTTTATTATTCGGTTGTCTCTTTCCTTTACCTTCTATCAGGTTGCGAGTGCTCCTTGTATTAGGAGAGTACACCTATTACGCTTATTGGATAATCTTCTTCCAAATCTTAGGCTGGTGTCGAAAGGAAGGGAAGAAAGAAAACCAATTAGCTTAAGTGCGGTATACAGAAGGTAAGATGTAGAGACATATAAAGGGATTGAAATGAGGGCAAAAGATATTGCGATTACTGTCATGAATCTGGATAGTGGAAGAGACATTACTAGAAATTCCCGGCCACCCCCTTGAAACATTATATTTCAGAATTTCTGTGTACTTGTAAATGAGAATTGTTTTCCTAATTAATTATGACTCCAGGGTATATATTTATCGGATTTGGATTTCCTATTCATACGATATTATAGATTCTAAGTTAGGAGTAGAATATTTGGAAATGGGCGATTTGATTTGCAACATTGGAATTCGTTCCAATTGGTGATATTGGGTTAAATCACCAGACATTGCTTAACGATAAATATTTGGCTTCGAATAACCGTTGTTATGCACCAATTTTTAAAATGATATATTTGTATCCTTATTTTATAAAGTGAGACATAAATTTTGAAAATTGTGTTCCAAATATTTACCTTTATCAGTTGAGAATAAGGTAAGGTGCATTGAATATCGGTGTAAGACATTCTTAACTAAAATACATGTTTCAACCTACAACACACGGAGTTCGAGTTATTGAACTCTTGGGGCTTATACATGAAAATGTATGTTGTTCAGTGTCTTTCAGGATAAGGGGTTGGTACTCTTACTTCATTCAAGTTTACCTATAATTTCTCTGGTGTTAGACACACATTCGTTGTAATGCATGGTCCAAAGATTTTGAGCAATTTATAGGTATAAGAATAAAGTAGAGAACCATACGTTGAATGTATCAGGATTCTTCGAAGTGATCGAATATATAGATACTTATGCTATGTATTATATCGTAGTAATATTGAGAACTTGGTTCTCTTGCAGGTTACCCATTCGTGGGTGCGCTCCTTGATGAGTAATACTGTATTGGCCTTATTCTATTTATGATATGCATTGGAAACAGCTGCATGACATTTGAATCTTGTTTCATCTAAATTAGTGCATTTGATTTTATATAGACATTTATTGGTTGCATATCTTGAGGTTATTAAGATATGGAGTTATCTGATTTCTGTTTAAAAGCAGATTCTGGACAAACTCAAGGCACGCTTCAGTAATGGCAGTTTGTGGATTATCCCAAGAAATTGCTAGGGTTTTGATTCTACCATTTTTAAGATCGATAGTTACATTGTTCTTGACTCGCTACCTTTTTATAAAAGGAATCTTTTTGCAAAATAAACTAGTGGGAGTATGGTAGAACTGGAAGTGATTCCAGAATCACAAACGGTTACTGAAAATTTAGTAGAACCTAAGAATTCAACTAGTCTTGACAAACCTTAACCACTTCGCAGATTTAGTAGGTGGCTTTAGCCACCCGAGAGATACTTCGGTTTTCTTATAGACGGTGACATGGAGGTCAGCATCACGGTGATGATGGCCCTACAAGTTAACAGTAGGTCATAGGAAGTGGTAACTTCCAGGTGGCCAAATGTTTTATATCTAAGTTGGATTCCATGCACTTCAGCAAATTATGGATTTTGGACTTTCCTGGGTGCTCCTGAAAGGGTAATACCCATTTGGAGCAAATAGATCTTTCGAGATCTGTGCAAGTGGAAAGGTATTAACCTAAGAAGGTTGGACTTGTTGTAAAGATTCTCATCAAATACCCGTTGTGGATTGTGATGAGACTTTTACTTCAGTGTCTACGCTGAAGTCCATATGGATATGAATTGGTATTGCTGCTACTGTAGACTATGATATCTGGTTGGTGGATGACTATAATGTCGTTTTAAATGGGAAATTGGAACTGCACGTGTATATGACTCTGTCAGAGAGTTATCTTAGTCAGTAGGAGTAGCGGAAGGTGTGCAAGTTGCTTATGTCTATTCGTAAACCAAAGCATGCATAGCAGAGACGGATCATCGGTTTGGATGTGACAGTCAAGGTGATTGACTTCATCAAAACAATAGATGAACCTAGTAAAAAGGATGCATGGATTATTGTCCTGAGATTTGGATGACATACTCCAGATAGGAAGTGATGTTCCTATACTACAATCAGTCAAACATTAGTTTTCACAAAGTAGTTTTCTCCACATTAGATATAGATAATATATTAGGAATTCTGATGACTAGATCTAGATTTGGGAAGTATCCCAATCTGGGTACCTAGACAGCATTCTAAAAGTGTTTTAGAATGGAAAAATCCTGGCGTGGTGGTGTACCCACAGGTGATAGAGTCATCCTCTATAAAGAGATGTCTTTTAGACTGATGAGGAGAGGGACTGACATGAATGACATATCATTTCCTTAGGCAATTGAGTCAATTATGTAATGTCTTGTACACAACTAGATGTTTCTTATACACTTGCTGTAGCAAGCAGATATTAATCCAAACCTGGAGAAACAAAGGGAAGCAATTATGAACATGAGAGGTTGTTCTTGGTATATGGTAATGGTAGCCTCCTCCAGGAGGCGGTTATCGGTTCAGGCTTCCAAGGTGGCCTAGATGACAGAGATGCGGTCAGCGTTTTGAGTTTATCCTTTTCTGAGGAGTAGTATATTGGATAGAGTTCCAATAGGGATACTGAGGTAAACATAGTGCAGGATACTGGTTATAGGTCAACGGATGATACAACCCAAGAATTTTGTTGGATAAATTTTCATTTATGAAATTGGTCCATCAAGTATCCAAACAAATTTTTGAGGCGGAGTATCGCTCAGTTCGGGAGATTGTTGATCTCTGTGATGTTGATATATAGAGAGAGGAAGTTGGAATATTGTAGCAGATCCACTCACCGAGGTTATTTCTCGAACACGGATGTTTCTCAAACGAGCTTTAGGAAACTGATTAGTAGAGAAATTGGGTATTCAGGAGCACACACGATGTGGGTATGCGATACCGCAATAATTAGCTTTAAGTGTAAGTGGGAGATTGTTGGATATAGTGCACTCAAGGCAATTATTGTAATTGCAGGTATATGATTATGATAATTGAGGAAGGACCTATACAGGTAGAACAGTCTTATTCGAAATTATAGTATGCTATCTCGTTTGTCTTTATCATTGATGTGTATACGTTTTACTTGTTATTATATGTCGCTAATACATAATGATAAAGCCCGTAGAATTCTTGCTTGACTACCAGCATTATGATGGCAATCATATACGTGAGAGTTGGGTAGTCGATAAGCACATTCTTAAATGTCCCTAGTCGAGTGAGTATCGAGACTGGGCATCGATATTCTGAAGTAGACTAGTGCCGGGTTCCATAACACCGCCACTGGGTTTCGGGAGGCATCAACCATGCCGTTTTCAAAAATTTGGCACGCTAAAGAACCCATGCCTAGAATCTTAACTAGAGAATTAGACGAAACATGCATGTAAATATATTTAAATCTAAGTAAACAATGAATACAACCTTTGTAGACCGGTTTTTCACTTCAAAAGCTCCGTGTAGTAGCCCCTTCGCTCCAAGTAGTAATCTCCCGGACTTTATTAAGGCTCCGCAAGGTGAAATGAACAAGCTTGCTTGAAGTCTTCGAGGCCGAAAATGATACGTCGAGGAGACACAAACTCAATCTACCTCTTCACTAATTAGGAATTAGTGAAGCAAAAAACCTAAACTAAATGGCTAATCTAATGTAGGTTGATGAAGTAGGATTTTTGCTCACTTTAGAAATCTTTTTCTCACTAATTTTCCTCACCTCCTAAAAACTTAGAGAGCTCTTGGAGATGAAGAAGAAGATGAAGTGGAGAATGAATGAATGAATCAATAAGTGAGAATAGCAACCATGGGTGAGATAATATCTCATATTAACTCATGTAGAGACTTAACCATGGCTTAATGTAATGGTTGGGTTAATAAATATCTCAAATAAAACAAAATTAGTGGACTAAGTCAATGGTTCTACAAGCGTCCACTAAGCTCAAACCATGTGAATAATTTCCAACTAATTTTGATTTACATTAAATAAATAAAACCCTTCATTATGATAAGCATGGTGTGAGTCTCATACATCCATGTTGCATGTAGCAACAAGCATGACACAATAATATATATCACATAAAGATATTAAGTGTACACAAGTAAAAAAAAAAGAAATGTTTAAGTGAGCTAATATTAGTTAATGTAAATTAATATATCAAATATATAATTATACATTAAATTATTAAATCAACACTTGATTTAATAATCCGGCTATATCACATATAACCGACTAATATCATATGTATCAACTTATCGAATCAACACTTGATTCGATAACCCGGCTATATCATATATAACCGACCGATATCACATATCGTGAGAATAGAATACGGTATCACATACACATATTAATCTCGGTCCCGCAAATATCACATATGTGCTCCTACTTCTTTTCACCTGAGCCAGGAAGCCTCTGTGTATGACTCTAAAGACTCTTCAATACGCCGGCAGTAGGTGATGATCATATCAGTCACCCAAAAGCCGTCAGCGGTACTAACTGGACGTAACGGCTACCCGGGTATTGAGAGATCAGAAGATCAACAAGCTAGCCTGCTCATACACGTGTGAATCCAATAAGTAACACTACCGTACAGTCCGGTCTCTTTGTCAGATATGTCGCATATCCAGCCTCGGGGAGGTAAACCTCTGACCACAATAACCTGATAAGTTATGCCGATATGAGGCCCATAACGGTTCGAGAAACTACTGATAACACTTACCAGTAAATCTCAGCAACCCTGGCCAGGGATTTCCTATTATGGCCAATCGAGCATAGCGCAACATCAACCCCCAATACCGGGAGAGACAAAATCCCCTCCTATTGCTCATTGCCTCCATGTGACTCAGGACTGTACCCAAAAACCACTGTTTTGCACGTTCTCTTGAATGTGGTAAGGTGGAAATCAAAGCACATTGGGAATCACACAAGAGTCTATGACGATCTTGGGTCTACAGACTAACCTGTACCAGTGTCACCAGAGAACTGCTATCTGGCGTGAGGTATATAATACTATCTAGGAGTTCTCGGCGAGTCCGTTCAGTGTACCCAGTCTCCACTGAGCACCCGTATACTATCTTTGATGTCAAAAACCAATGGATATGGGATCAACCATCGCCCATCACATGAGTCGAGAAGCGTATACGCTAGTCTACTCTAGAATATCGATGCCCCGTCTCGATACTCCCACGACTAGGAACAATTGAAGGATGTACTTACCGACTACCATGGCCCCACTAGTATGATCTACATCATAATCCTGGCAGTCTAGTACTCATCCTAATGGCTTTATCAACATGTAACAAAGAGACAATTAGTGTACATGTTAAGATAAAGAGCAACCAGATAGCATACTATCATGTCGAGCAAGAATGTCCTCACTACATATGTCCAAGCATCCACTATAATATACATCATATGTACAATAATGGCCTCTAGGGTATATGTCATGCCCCTCTTCCCGGTGTATGGGCAGATGACGCGACTGGCCGCTACGTATTTACTCTGAAGTAAATACGCTAAGCGTATCTAAGCAATATAAAAGAAATATACACAAGAGAAAAAAGATATAATTGAACAACAACTTTATTTATTCACATTCTTTTTACAATACATGGAAAAGTAAATACATCTGGATGAAGGCAATGCCTAAACAGTGGCATAAAAGAAATGTAAAGTACTGAAATAAAATGTGTACAAGTGTAACTACAGCTCGGGATGTTCAATAAACTAGTCCAAGTCTTCAGTGCCAGGCTCGATCTCTGGAAGGTCCGAAACACCTGACGACATTCCAAGAAGAAGAAAGAGAATGTCGTCAGCGAACAAATCGCTCTTGTAATACCCCAGGTATTATCCGGTATACCCATATATACTAGATAAGTATGGGGACCTACTATAAAACAATGGGGAATTTTCGAAATACATTCCGAAAGATGACAGATCTGTACTATAAATGGAATGATACCACTCATTAATACAAAGACGCTTTTTAAGTGAACTGGCATTACAAGAGTTTGAGAACTCCGTAGTTAGGCGTGCTCGGGCCAGAGAAGTCCTGGGATGGGTGACCTCCTGGGAAGTGGCCCCTGGTCGGGTCCAGTTCGCCCCGAAGGACAAAACCGTGCGGCTTCGGCCAGAGCAGACAATACTCTCTGTATTGGGGGTGGGTCATGACAAGTTGGTATCAGAGTGTAGGTTTTATCTTTCGGAGTGTATGATGACCTTGGTTTGATGGAGTAGGTAGTTTAAGCAGAGTGACGTAGCGTGTGTATGTTCCGCGGCATACTAACGACACGGTACTCCGCCTAAGTGACCTTAGGATCTATTGGTTGAAATTCCTTCGTGATTATATACATTCTTGTGATTCGATTTCCGTATTCTGATCGAATCTTGTTACTTTTCCAGCCATTATGCCGCCGAAGACTACGAGGGCGCAGAGAGCGGCCGCGAGAGCCGATATTCGAGTTGACTCGTCCGAGACGAGGACTGACCCGGGCAGTACACCTGCTGCACCAGAGCAGATTGTTCCCCCTTCGACAGACCAGATCGCTATGCTAGGGGCCGGTATGCAGGAGATGCGCCGGATGATGGTGTCGTTAGTTGAGGCACTTCGAGCGTAGCGACCAGACGTAGTTCCACCCTTTACGGGGACCGTGATGGTACCTACAGTTCAGGCAGTTGCACCTGTGGATACAGAGATTATCACAGTATCGCTATATGAATTTATGAGGCTGAAGCCTCCGGTCTTCACAGGCACCGATGTAGCCGAGGATCCGCAGTCTTTTATTGATCGGCTGGCCAGGATATGCCGTTCACTGAGATGCGCCGATGCGAGATGGGTGGAGTTCGTGAGCTTTCGCCTGGAAGGTCTTGCGCAGAAGTGGTGCGAGTCGGTAGAAAAGGGCAGAGCAGCAGGTCTTCCTCCTATGACATGGACTGAGTTCGTGATGGTATTTCTTGCCCGTTTCCTTCCACAGAGTGTCAGAGATTTTAGAGCGTGCAGGTTTGAGTCTTTACGTCAGACTCCGGAGATGACAGTGGCAGAGTACGACGTACTGTTTACCGAGCTATCTACGTATGCCCCATATTTGGTAGCCACTGAGGAGATGCGGGTCAAGAGGTTTGTTCGAGGCCTGCTTACCCCGTTGTTTCTTACGATCAGCGCACAGCATTGCGAGACCTATACAGCAGCAGTAGATGCAGCCCTATTAGTCGAGGAACGTCTTGCTGAGCCTTCGGTAGTTCCAGGACCGAAGAGAGTTCATATTGATACACCAGCACAGAGACGGCCGTTCAGGCGTCGCGACAGACTTCATGCAGGTGGCAGGGATTTGGGGCGAGGCCGATTGTTTAGCTCTTATCCCCGGGAGGGTCAGTAGCAGACACCGTCTAGATTTTTCCGGTGCGGGCGTACTTATCATCGTGTTCGAGATTGTACGGAGCCACGTGAGGGCTTGACAGCCGTACCACATGTTAATTTACTACCTTCTCCACCTCAGAGGGCTTTGCCTCTTGCACCTGCTATAGTTCCGCGTCAGACTTACGCACAGAGAGGTCGTAGTCGCGGAGGGTTTGCTCAGAGAGGATGAGGTGGCCGAGGCAGAGGACAGCCGGTTGCTGGAAGAGGGCAGCCAGTTACCGGTAGAGGACCGCCGGTCGTAGGTGGAGGGAAGGTACGGATTTTTGCTTTGACGCACCAGGACGCGCAGGCGTCCAATGCAGTGGTCTCAGGTACTCTTTTAGTATGTTGTGTTGATGCACACGTATTGTTTGATCCGGGGTCTACACACCCGTATGTTTCCACACACTTCACGCCGAGTTTAGGAAGAGAGTCGGGTTTGCTTGACCAGCCGCTTGTTGTGACCACTCCCATTGGCGAGTCGTTTGTTGCGAGGAACGTGTTTCGATCGTGTGTTGTCCGTATTGGTGAGAGAGAGTTGCCGGTCAACTTGATCCTTCTTAAGATGTTGGATTTCGACGTCCTCTTGGGCATGGACTGGTTAGCCACGTGCTATACGTCTGTGGACTGCCGTAAGAAGATAGTTAAGTTTTGTTTTCCCGACGAGTCTTTTTTTGTTGTGCAGGGGGACCGTGGTGCCGCCCCTCACAGTTTGATTTCGTCTCTCCGCGCTGGACAACTTTTGAGGAAGGGATGTCAGGGATTTCTAGCCTACGCTTGCGATACTAGAGCTGCAGAGGTTCCCTTAGACCATATCCCGATCGTTAGTGAGTTCCATGATGTTTTCCCTGACGAACTGCCTGGGCTACCGCCTGAGCGCGATATTGTTTTCTGCATTGACTTGATTCCCGGCACGGGGCCTGTTTCCATACCGCCTTATCGGATGGCCCCGGCGGAGCTTAGAGAGTTAAAAGGTCAGTTGCAAGATTTGCTGGATAAAGGGTTTATTCGACCTAGTGTGTCTCCTTGGGGTGCTCCAGTCCTGTTCGTCAAGAAGAAGGATGGCAGTTTGCGCTTATGTATTCACTACCGCCAGCTGAACAGGGTTACCGTACGGAACAAATATCCCTTACCACGTATCGATGATTTGTTCGACCAGCTTCAGGGTGCGGGATACTTTTCGAGAATTGACTTGCGATCAGGCAACCATTAGCTGCGAGTTCGGCAGGAGGATATTCCGAGGATGGCGTTTCGCACACGTTACGGGCACTATGAGTTTGTGGTGATGTCGTTCGGACTCACCAATGCCCCAGCCGTGTTTATGGACTTGATGAACCGTGTTTTCAGGCCGTATCTTGATTAGTTCATCATCGTGTTTATTGAAAACAATTTGGTTTATTCTCGGAGCTGGGCGGAGCACGAGCAATACCTGCGGATCACATTGCAGACTTTGAGGGAGCACTAGCTGTTCGCGAAATTCTCCAAGTGCGCGTTTTGGCTTGACAGCGTAGATTTCTTAGGTCACGTGATTACATGAGATGGTATATGTGTGGACCCGAAGAAGATCGAGGCCATTCAGTATTGGCCCAGACCAGGATCAGTTACAGAGATCCGTAGCTTCCTAGGACTGGCCGGCTACTACCGACGATTTGTTCAGGACTTCTCCCGTATCGCTGCACCGTTGACCGGGTTGACCTGGAAGGAAATTCCTTTCGATTGGACGGAGGCGTGTGAGCATAGCTTCCAGCAGTTGCAGACTTGTTTTGACTACGGCGTCGGTGTTATCTTTGCCTTCGGGATCGGGCAGATTTGTGGTTTATTGTGACGCTTCTCGAGTGGGGCTAGGGTGCGTATTGATGCAGCACGACTGGGTTATTGCTTACGCTTCTCGGCAGCTAAAGAAACATGAACAGAACTACCCCACTCACGATTTAGAGATGGCTGCAGTGGTGTTTGCACTCAAGATCTGGAGACATTACCTATACGGCGAGGCGTGTCAGATATTCACGGACTACAAGAGCTTGAAGTACATATTTCAGCAGCGAGACCTGAACCTGAGACAACGCCGTTAGATGGAGCTAGTGAAGGACTACGACTGCGAGATCCTTTATCATCCGGGCAAGGCAAATGTAGTGGCGGATGCTTTGAGTCGGAGGCCCGGAGGTAGTCTATCTTGTTTGAGTGCAGTGCAGAGGCAGTCGTCAGCAGATTGGCAGCCTCTATGCGACAGCCGAGTGCAGTTCGAGTTCACTCCGACCGGGGGACATCTTGCGCATATCCGTGCACGTCCACAGTTGCTTGACCGTATCCACGAGGCGCAACCCAGTGATGACCATTTTTTAGAGATCAAGGAGCAAATTAGACAGGGCAGAGACTCCGAGTTCGTGATCGATGATCAGGGGGTACTGCGTTTGGGACTCGACTATGCATACCGGATTCTGAGGAACTGAGGCGTGAGATTCTCGAGGAGGCGCATCGATCGATGTACAACGTTCATCTAGGTTCCACCAAGATGTACCATGATCTGAGAGATGTTTACTGATGGTAAGGGATGAAGAGGGACGTCACAGACTTCGTGTCGAGGTGCCTGACTTGTCAGCAAGTCAAGGCCGAGCACCAAAGGCCCGCGGGAGAGCTACAGCCGTTGCCCATTCCGGAGTGGAAATGAGAGCAGATTTCTATGGACTTCATTATGGGTCTACCCAGGACTAGTCGAGGGTACGACTCCATTTAGGTTATCGTGGATCGATTGACGAAAGCGGCTCACTTTCTGCCGGTGAAGACCACTTTTGGATTTGCTCAGTATGCCCAGATATACATCGACGAGATTGTACGATTGCATGGAGTCCCGACTTGTATCGTGTTCGACTGAGGCACCCAGTTCACCAGCCGATTATGGCAGAGGCTTCAGGAGGCTTTGGGCACCCGCTTGACTTTCAGCACATCATTTCATCCGCAAACTGACGGCCAGTCAGAGCGGACTATTCAGACTCTTGAAGACATGCTTCGAGCTTGTATTCTAGATTTTGTTGGCAGTTGGGATCATCATTTGCCCTTGGTGGAGTTCTCCTACAATAATAGCTTCCAGGATACGATTCAGATGGCACCTTTTGAGCCTTTATATGGGAGGAGATGTCGATCGCCCGTCTGTTGTACAGAGCTCAGCGAGAGCAGTATTTTTGGTCCGCAGATCGTACAAGAGACGATTGAGAAGATACAGTTGATTCGAGACAGGATGAGGACAGCTCAGAGTAGGAAGAAGCTGTATGGTGACAGACGTCGTCGCAGACTCGAGTTCGCAGTTGGCGATCATGTTTTTCTGAGGGACTCTCCGATGAAGAGCGTGATGAGATTTAGGCGGAAAGGGAAGCTTAGCCCCAGATTTATAGGTCCCTTCGAGATCCTCGAGCGTGTAGGCGCGGTTGCATATCGTTTGGCTCTTCCATCCGACTTTCCGGATGTTCACCCCGTATTCCATGTGTCGATGCTTCGCAGATACCTTCATGATCCTTCTCACATGATTCAGTACCAGACCATTCAGCTTGAGCATGATCTTTCGTTCACCGAGCAGCCAGTAGTGATATTGGACCGGCAGGTGAAGAAACTTCGATTGAAGGTCTTGCCATCTATGAAGGTGCTTTGGCGCAGCCCGAATGGTGAAGAGATCACTTGGGAGGCCGAGGGCGAGATGCGGAAGAAATTCCCTCATCTCTTTGAAGGTACGCGTAGCTATATTTTTAAATTCGGGTACGAATTTCTTTAAGGGGGGAAGATTGTAACACTTTAGAATGCATTTAGTGGTTAATTAAGCGAAAATATGGTTTTGAGTAAAAAGTTTACCAAAACGGTTTTCAAATATTTTATAAAAATTAATGAATATTTTATTATAATTTAATTGGGCTTGCACACACATGTGCATGTTAACCTAGGGCTAATTTGGGGTTAAACCATGCTTAGTAGTCATGGTGCCTTAACCATTTCTTTAGATAGATTAGGTATTTAAATTAAGTGTTTTATTTCGAAAAAAAACTTTTTAATTTCCTTTTGGGTTGACTTAGAGAAGGAGGAAGAGAGAGAGAGGAGACAAACCATGCTTGGCATTAATTGAGGAGAGAGAATGTGCCATGCTTTGTCCTCTCACCCCTTCTCACTCTCTCTCTATTCTTTTTGAATCTATTTCTTCTCTCATTTTGCTCACCTCTCTCCCTAAACTGAACACTTCAGCCCCTTCACCAAACCCTCACCCATTTCTTCAAGATCTCCACCTCACCCCATCAAGATTCATCACTTCTTTTACAAAAATTGATCCTATACCCCAAGTTAACCCATGGAGCTAGGAAAGCTTGGATTTTTGGAGCAAATTGTTTAGGTATAACTCCCTAACTGATAATTAGTTAGTTATGGTGCAGTATTACATTGAAGTTCTGTTCTTGAGCCTTAAAGTTTCAGTTTTTGCCCGAACATCGTATTTTGGTGTCGTGTTTTGATACTTGTGACCTGCTGTTAACCCGAGACTTCTTGATAAACCCAAACAATGTAGTAGTGTAGTGCTAGCTAACTTGAGTAGACACCCAAAGCTAGAGAGGGACCTGGGCGGTTTTGGCCGGCGACGAGAGAGGGAATTCCGGCGAGATCGGTTTTTAGGGTGAGCTGGGAGTTGAAACTTTTAGGGTAGGTGTCTACTGTGGTTTGGGGTCTTTTGGTATTGTTTGGTTTTTCTATTTTTACTGTGGGCAAAATATGGATTTGTTTAGCAAATTTTAGTGTTTTGAGGGTGTTGTGATGATTTGGTGGTTTAGGTGGAAATTCTGTTAAATTAGAGTTTTTATGGTTAGATTAACTATATCATGTGTTGTTAGTGTCACCCAATCAAAGCATTTTCACCCGATTACTCAAATGTACCATAATATACCAAATTAGTGTTTTTAAAACGTTTCTAAACAAAATTATGGGATACGGTAAATCTGCTATATCTATGATTTTATTCTTGTTTTGCAAACATATACAGAATGATGTGCATGCTTTTTAGATTATTGTGTAGGATTTAGAGCTCGTCTCCCTACCCAAAATCCGGCGAGGACCCTCCCAAATCCGAGCTCGCTGGCCTCCTAAGGGAATTAGGGGTTTTGCTATGCAGGGGGGTGTCTGTGTGTGTTGTCTATGTTTGGTATTGTTTATTTTCTTAGTTGTGTTCCAGGTAAGAACCTGGGACCATTTATCCTTAATTAGTGTTTTTTGACTTACGCGACTCGTACATTATGTGAGTGGGTTTGGTGTTGCTGTGTGTCACAGCGTGTTGCTGTATGTCACAGCGTATCGGGGAGGTTTTTGACACATGTACACACGTTTTGGCGTATCGAGTACACACGCGTTTAGCTTCAGACGCTAGTTTCTCGTTTGGTCTTGATATCGTGTTTTTGCAGGATTTTGCCTTATGTGCGTTATTTGTGTAAATTCTAGGTTTGCAGGTGGGGACTTCGGATGCCGCAAAGAAGGGGAAGCAGGTGGTCAGATACGCGTAGATCGAGATCACGGTGAGTAGATTTAACATCTACGGGGAAATCGACCATATGGCGTTATGCGTCAGGGCTTGATAGGGTGTTGTAGTCGCATGTATGTGTGTGTGTGTGTGTGTGTGTGTGTGTGTGTGTGTGTGTGTGTGTGTGTATAGGTACCATTGTTTCATACCCCTCTCTTGTTGCTTATGGACATAGTAGTTACTAGACACTCGCACTTTAGAATTGCTATGAACCATACATCGTTTAGACTATCTCATCATTGATGATTAGACATGATTTTGTTCCTTTGTGTACATTCATATCTACATACATACACACCTGTATATCTATATTGGCGCACATTGCTCATTGTACACTTATACTTGCGTACATACACATCTGTATATCCATATTGGCGCACATTGCTCATTGTACACTTATACTTGCGCACATACACATCTGTATATCCATATTAGCGCACATTGCTCATTGCACACTTATACTTGCGCACATACACATTTGTATATCCATATTGGCGCACATTGCTCATTGTACACTCATACTTGCGCACATACACATTTATATATCCATATTGGCGCATATTGCTCATTGTACACTTATATTTGCGCACATACACATCTGTATATCCATATTGGCGCACATTGCTCATTGTACACTTATACTTGCGCACATACACATTTGTACATTCATATTGGCACACATACATAGTGTACACTCATAAATGTGTATATACCACTGGTGCATCCATATCTTCACACATACTTATTGCACATACATAGAAGATGCTGGCTTTGGTTTTGGAGAATTGGGGACCGTATGAGATATTTTCAAACTGGATCCATTTCAAAGAGCGGTTTTTCCCTTAATATGTCTTATCACTGTTCCATGTTGCATGACATTCGGATATGCTTACATTTTTATCATATGCAGTGTACATCATGCTTTATGATTTTATGCATTGAGATATGTTGTTTTCATGAGATTTCTGGATTTGAGAACCGTGGCTATTTCAAAAGAAAGCATGTACTGTTTTAAAAACCCGGTTTCTCTTGATATGATATTTCAGTACATCCACCATACGTTTTCTCGGTTCTGAGACGTGTGACATGTAAAACCTGAGTCGAGGAGCTGGATGAGGCCAATTGCGGGTACATGGTGGACCCGCTATGGTACCCCGGGGCGAGAACGGATTATTGTGCTGTAGACGATGAGCCTAGCAGAGGGACTACTACCTACCGGTGATTAGTTGGACCTGGCGGTTATCCGGAGGATACTGACCAGAGTCGAGAGATGGATACGAGCCGACCCGTACTACCGGGGCCGAAGGCCGATTCCGTAGACGGAGCCCGTGGGCCGATCCGGACCGACGGAGCCCGATATATGAGGACTTGCGTGTCGATGCTGGACACGAGTATTTCATGATGTTTTTGGGTGCCGATGTTGGGCACCCCGTTTCTATGAGATTTACAGGATTGAGGGCAGGATAGAGTGACGGTGCCTGAGTTATCGGGATTTTGGGGTGTTTTTGATAGACACCGAGGTTTTTCCACGATGATGATTCGTGTAGATGATATTTTATCCCATGCTCAGCATTCATTGTTATGCATTACATCATGTAGTCGTAGTATCTGATAGAGTACCTTGCATGATTATCGCATACCCAGTTCATCATATAGATGTTATCAGATTGCATATGTTAGAGTATCGCAGTACGTGCATACTTGCGATTACCTTTATATGTTATTTACTATTCATGAGTTGGCAACTCATCCCCGTTGTGCCACAGTGTGTGCACGTTGCCCCTCAGAGTAGTTGCGGTAGGGCTACTTCCTTGTATCTTTTTGCTACGGATACCACTGCAGTTGGCGTGTGAGCCGTTTGCTTATAGGTGGGTTTTACGGTATCCGTTTATGTTCCATTTGTACACTCTATTGTATCTAGTACTTTCCATCTACCATTTCATGTATTGACTTAGAGACCAGTTATAAGGATGATGTATATTATTTTGTACTCTGGATGTCGAGCTCGTGTGAGCCGGCTTTATTTATGCAGTTTTATATTTCATGCTGTTTTTCACTTATATTGTTCATTTCTTCACTACGGCGTCGTATATTATTCTTGTGGTGGTTGTTTCCGCCGTTGGGTGTGATTGCTCCCGTTTGGGGATGCTTTATTCTTGTTATCAGTCATTTTACTTATATCATGTGTGGTACCCATTTCGGGGCTAGCTTTTACAAAGGAGGTGCTGCCGAAATTTTTAAGAAAATAACTTAAACTTTAAAGATTTTTACTCAAGGTTTTCTAAAATGCTTTAAACTAATGTTTTCTTCACTCACTATTTTTAATGGTTTTGATTTCTGGGTTTCGGCTTACTTAATCGCGTTACGCCTGTAGACGTTACGTGGTCAAGTGTCGGCCACGGGCCGAAATTTGGGTCGTGACAAAGTTGGTATCAGAGCTGGTTCCTTCATAGCAGGTCTGTGGTTCGAGGACGAACCATTGTTCTAAGTGGGGGAGAATGTAATACCCCAGGTATTATCCGGTATACCCATATATACCAGATAAGTATGGGGACCTACTATAAAACAATGGGGAATTTTCGGAATACATTCCGAAAGAGGACAGATCTGTATTATAAATGGAATGACACCACTCTTTAATACAGAGACGCCTTTTAAGTGAACTGGCACTACAAGAGTTTGAGAACTCCATAGTTAAGCGTGCTCGGGCCAGGGAAGTCCTGGGATGGGTGACCTCCTAAGAAGTGGCCCCTGGTCGGGTCCAGTTCGCCCCGAAAGACAAAACCGTGTGGCTTCGACCAGAGCGGACAATACTCTTTGTATTGGGGGTGGGTCGTGACAGCTCGGTAAGTCCCAAGGATAAGTGAGAAATATAATAGACAAACAGACAGAGTGTGTAACTTTTAAATTTGTATTTAGTGTTAACGCTGTTATTTATAGCTTGGTACAGAAGGATGCAAGTGTATACGAGAGGAGTCTCTATATGCCAGAGACCAAAGTCAAATGGAAGTACAAGGCTTCGTTAGAATGCCCGGAACAACAGCGATTATATTCAGGTTAGGTGTCTTAATCCCTGCAGTCTCGTGCCACTTTTTACACCTTCCGTACCAATCTACCCCTTAAACCCCGCGATATCTTGTTTGTATTGTTGTATTGTTTCAATTGTATTGAAACTTCTATTGTCTTGTAATATAAATTGTATAATTGGATGACTTGCTGAAACCATGATATCATTAAATGGATGTAACTGTAGAATCATAGATGTAACTGGAGAATCATGTAAATGGAAGTATATCCATGGTTCGGTTCGGTCAAGTTGTATAGATTGATAGATTGAATAGATTGAATATATAGATTCATGTTGAATTGTTGTATTGCAGATTGTACTTGAATCTCATTCAAGTCAGATTGATTATAATGAGACTCAGTCTGAGTCAGAAAATTAGAAAGAGAAATTGAAATCCTGAATTATGTTTTGATATTATCGGTAACCGCTGCACATGGGCGGCAGGATTTGTGTCTTTTTCAAAGACGATTACCGTGTTGATAACACCGTTTGTAAGTTGTCTACCTTAAAATAGGCAAGCACCCACTTCTCCGGCTCCCTGAGGCTCAAGAGATTGGTCCCGGTTAAACCTATATTTACTAAGGTCCTTAGGGTAATTTATAGAACTTGAGGGGGTTTTATGTAAAAATAATTTTTGTATACTTTTCAAAATACACCTAAGTATTTATTTATCGTCTTTAGAGTTTTCATAGATGTAGATTTTATATTTGTGATATTTCTAGTGAAAATAACCTAATTTCATAATATAGGGTATTTAATTGTAAAATGTTGGACTTGTATGGAATTTCATGGTATTTTCATGTAAAGCGATTCTTGTGATTTAGAAAAGTTGGAATATTTATAATATGTCAAAAATAGATATTTTGATGATACATATATATATTTATTTATATAAAATAATTTTAATTTATTATTTTTTTATAAATCTCATTTTCTTAAGATATTTGTATTTTTAAATCTTTCGAGACCGAATGCTTCTTGCGGAGGTCTTCATCTCGCACTACTAAGCCCGAGGATGTGCGATAATCCGCACCATCCCGAACGGGTTCCCCAAATGGGTTGTAGCGGCGCTTTGCAAAGATTTGTTCAAAAATACATAATCTTGTAGAAAATGGTTTTTAATAGTAAAAGGTATTTATGTGTAAAATTGCATTTTCCCGTATTCTATATTCCTGAAAGGCATCGTGCTATGTTGAATATGAGTGTTGTGAGGAGTTAGGTCATTACCTCATGATCTATTTACAGGTATAGCAAGGAATTATAAAGATTTATGTCAAAACTAAACTATATGGTATTTTACTGAAAAAGTACGATAAAAATTACAATATGAAATATTTTGCTATGAAACTTGTTTATGATATTTTTTTAATGTTTAATAGTCAAGTTGTAAGAGTTTAATATGGTTGTGTTAAGAAAAATTAAAATTTATAAAGGAAACCGAATTCGGGTTTAACTCCGCTTCCGTCGGGTTTTAATAAAAGAAGTTTTAAAAATAGATTAGAGAGAAGGGAGGTGAGACTTGCGCGTTTAGAGTCAAGAGAAGAGGAAGAGGAAGTGGTAGGAGGCGCCGGTGCGTCATTTCGTCGCCGGGAGCTTCTAGGGTCGTCGTCAGAATTTCGCTGGAGCTTCGCCCTTCGCTAATTCCACTTGTACATAAAAATTCTATAGAGTTTTCTTTAGAGTTTGGACAGGATTGTGAGTGAGGTGGGTGTGTTTAGGGGTGGTATTTATAGGGTAAAGCTAGGGTTAGGGTAGATGAAAGGTTGTATTGAAAATGTATTAAAATTGTATTAAAAATATGGTTTAATGGGGTTTTAATTGGATTTTAAAGGCTCTGGAACTATGCAGGAGATTTAAAGTATACAGAGGAGTTAAGAATACAAAAAGTCATAAATTTTATGAAAGGAATCAGCCGATCCGACTTAGCTCGGCTGGCGGGCCGAGTCGGCCGAATCGCCGGCCGAGTCACGGCGAGTCGGGCTTGGGCTTGCTGCCAGTGGTCCGTCGCCGTTTTTTCTACTCCCTGGGACAGTTTGTTTTTAGTGTGACGTGGGGTTTTTACGAGTTATGCACGTGTAAACCCTTGGAATTCTAAAAATTGAAAATAATAACAATATTAAAAATAATTTGGGGGATGGAATTTGAACTCTGGTGCTTTGGTTCAGCAGTGCAAGGTCTTACCAATGAGCTACAAGATCCTTCTTGCTATTAAAAAGCAAAACGAACTTATAACTTGTGCTCAGGCAAAAATACCTCTTTCTGTATTTTTGAAAAAATTGTACAGAAAGTTTAGGGTTGTTACATTCTACACTCCTTATAAAAATTTCGTCCTCGAAATTTGTAAAAGGAAAGTGTAACAGATTCAAGAAAAGTTTGGTGACTGAATTACAGATAGTGTATAAAAAATATGTGAAGAAACGAAAGAATGTAAGGTTTCGGTAAGATTGTAAAAGAGGTAAGGGAATTTTGGGTTAGGACAGATTCAAAATATATGAAATTGGAAGATTCAAGGAATAAGAATTGTAAAGAATGTTTTAGTTGCTGGTTCTTGTGTTATATTGCTTAGGTTGTTCACGCAGAGCAGAACTGTATGGTAGGGTTCCATACAGCTCTGACCTGCATGGGCCGCCAACAAAACCTGTCACGCCCCGCTTCCCGGTGTATGGGCAGAGGACGCGACTGGCCACTACGTATTTACTCTGAAGTAAATATGTTAAGCGTATCTAAGCAATATAAAAGAAATATACACAAGAGACAAAAGATATAATTGAACAGCAACTTTATTTATTCACATTCTTTTTACAATACACGGAAAAGTAAATATATCTGGATGAAGGCAATGCCTAAACAGTGGCATAATAGAAATGTAAAGTACTGAAATGAAATGTGTACAAGTGTAACTACAGCTTGAGATCTTCAATAAACTGGTCCAAGTCTTCAGTGCCAGGTTCGATCTCTGGAAGGTCCGAAACACCTGATGACATTCCAAGAAGAAGAAAGAGAATGCCGTCAGCGAACAAATCGCTCGGTAAGTCCCAAGGATAAGGGAGAAATAGAATAGACAGACAGAGAGTGTGTAACTTTTAAATTTGTATTTAGTGTTAGCGCTGTTGTTTGTAACTTGGTACAGAAGGATGCCAGTGTATACGGAAGGAGTTTCTATATGCCAGAGACTAAAAGCAAATGGAAGTACAAGGTTCCGTTAGAATGGCCGGAACAACGGCGATTGTATTCAGGTTAGGTGTCTTAATCCTGCAGTCTCGTGCCACTTCTAACACCTTCCGTACCAATCTACCCCTTAAACCCCACGATATCTTGTTTGTATTGTTGTATTGTTTGAATTGTATTGCAACTTCTATTGTCTTGTAATATAGATTGTATAATTGGATGACTTGCTGAAACCATGATATCAGTAAATGGATGTAACTGTAGAATCATGGATGTAACTGGAGAATCATGTAAATGGAAGTATATCCATGGTTCGGTTCAGTCAAGTTGTATAGATTGATAGATTGAACAGATTGAATATATAGATTCATGTTGAATTGTTGTATTGTAGATTGTACTTGAATCTCATTCAAGTCAGATTGATTATAATGAGACTCAGTCTGAGTCAGACAATTAGAAAGAGAAATTGAAATTCTGAATTATGTTTTGATGTTATCGGTAACCGCTGCACATGGGCGGCAGGATTTGTGTCTTTTTTAAAGACGATTACCGTGTTGATAACACCGTTTGTTAAGTTTTCTACTTTAAAATAGGCAAGCACCCACTTCTCCGGCTCCCTGAGGCTCAAGAGATTGGTCCCGCTTAAACCTATATTTACTAGGGTCCTTAGGGTAATTTATAGAACTTGAGGGGGTTTTATGTAAAAATAATTTTTGTATACTTTTCAAAATACACCCCAAGTATTTATTTATCGTTTTTAGAGTTGTCATAGATGTAGATTTTATATTTGTGATATTTCTAGTGAAAATAACATAATTTCATAATATAGGGTATTTAATTGTAAAGTGTTAGACTTGTATTGAATTTCATGGTATTTTCATATAAAATGATTCTTGTGATTTAGAAAAGTTGGAATATTTATAATATGTCAAAAATAGATATTTTGATGATACATATATATATTTATTTATATAAAATAATTTAATTTATTATTTTTCTAGAAATTTTATTTTCTTAAGATATTTGTATTTTTAAATCTTTCGAGACCGAATGCTCCTTGCGGAGGTCTGCATCTCGCACTACTAAGCCCCAGGATGTGCGATAATCCACACCATCCCGAACGGGTTCCCCAAATGGGTTATAGCGGCGCTTTGCAAAGATTTGTTAAAAAATACATAATCTTGTAGAAAACGGTTTTGAATAGTAAAAGGTATTTATGTGTAAAATTGCATTTTCCCGTATTCTATGTTCCTGAAAGGCATCTTGCTATGTTGCATATGAGTGTTGTAAGGAGATAGGTCATTACCTCGTGATCTATTTACAGGTATAACAAGGACTTATAAAGATTTATGTCAAAACTAAACTATATGGTATTTTACTGAAAAAGTACGATAAAAATTACAATATGAAAATATTTTGCTATGAAACTTGTTCATGATATTTTATTAATGTTTAATAGTCAAGATGTAAGAGTTTAATATGGTTGTGTTAAAAAAAAATTGAACTTTATAAAGGAAACCGAATCGAAAGTCGGGTTTAACTCCGCTTCCGTCGGGTTTTAATAAGAGAAGTTTTAAGAATAGATTAGAGAGAAGGAAGGTGGGACTTACGGGTTTAGAGTCAAGATAAGAAGGAGAGGAAGTGGTAGGAGGCGCCGGTGCGTCGTTTTGTCGCTGGGAGCTCCTAGGGTCGTCGTCGGAATTTCGCCGGAGTTTCGCCTTTCGCTAACTCCACTTGTACACAAAAATTCTATAGAGTTTTCTTGAGAGTTTGGACAAAATTGTGAGTGAGGTGTGTGTGTTTAGGGGTGGTATTTATAGGGTAAAGCTAGGGTTAGGGTAGGTGAAAGGTTGTATTGAAAATGCATTAAAATTGTATTAAAAATATGGTTTAATCAGGTTTTAATTGGATTTTAAAGGCTCTGGAACTGTGCAGGAGATTTAAAGTATACAGAGGAGTTAAGAATACAAAAATTCAAAAATGTTATGAAGGGAATCGGCCGATCAGACTCAGCTCGGCCGGCGGCGGTAGGCCGAGGCGGCCGAGTCACGGCGAGTTGGGCCGAGGCTCGCTGCCAGTGGTCCGTCATCGTTTGGTCTACTCCCTGGGACAATTTGTCTTTAGTGTGATGTGGGGTTTTTATGAGTTATGCACGTGTAAACCCTTGGAATTCTAAAAATTTAAAAAGAAAACAATATTAAAAATAATATAGGGGATGTGATTTGAACTCTGGTGTTTTGGTTCAGCAGTGCAAGGTCTTACCAATGAGCTACAAGCTCCTTCTTACTATTAAAAAGAAAAACAAACTTATAACTTGTGCTCAGGAAAAAATACCCCTTTCTGTATTTTTGAAAAAATTGTACAGAAAGTTGTACAGAAAGTTTAGGGTTGTTACAGCATACATATAACTAACAATCTTCCACTTGCACTAGAGCCAGTTGTTGTAGTATCTCATACCTAACGTCCCATAGAAGTATCTCTAGGGATAAGACTTTGTGAGTGGATCCACCATGTTAACCTTCGCGTCAACTCTCTTTACCTCGATCCCTTGGAGATCAATCGTCTTCCTGATCAGGTGATACTGCCTCAGAATATGTCTGGATCGCTGATGAGACTGGGGTTCCTAGGACAAAGCCACAACTCCATTGTTGTCATAATAACCGTTATTGGACGCTCAATGTTAGGAACCATGTTCATCTCATGAACAAGAAATATCCAGACACCCACTTTGGCAGCATCGTTGGTAGCGATGTATTCAACCTTTATCGTCTAGTTTGCCACGATATCTAGCTTGGAACTCTTCCAACATACCGTCCCTCCACTGAGGGTAAAGATAATGCATGAGACTGACTTTCAGTCGACCTTATCACTTTGGAAGCATGAATCGGTAAAGGACCCCCACTGGAGTTCACTGTTACCAAACACTAAGAACATTTCTTCAGTGCTTCTCAAATACTTAAGAATGACCTTCACAACTGTCCAGTGATTCTCCCAAGATCCGATTGATTCCTGATCACTACACCTAGTGAATTAGCTATATCTGGTCTGGTACATAACATTGCATACATGATAGAGCCTAGTGCAGAGGTATAGGGTATCCCTTACACGCGAGCTCTCTCCAAATCAGTCTTAGAAGACATCTTTTTGGAGAGAGTGATTCCTGAGTATGTGGGGAAACCACCACGCTTTGAATCTTCCATACTAAACCTCTTTAGTATGGTGTTAATGTACCTGGATTTAGGACACTCCCAACATCCACTTAGATCTATCTCTATAGATCTAAATCCTTAAGATGTAGTAGGTATCATCTAGATCTTTCATGGAGAATTCTCGTGATAAGAGGAGCTTGACCGAGTGTAGCATAGGAAACCATTTTCTATCAAGAGTATGCCATCTACGTACAATACGTGAAAGACAAACTTACTCTCTACAACCTTCTTGTATATACAAGGTTCGTCTATATTTTTGATGAAGTCAAACTCTTCGACTGCCACATCAAAACAAATGTTCCAACTCCGCGATTCCTTCTTTAATCCTAATGGACTTAAGCATAGCCACTGGAGAAAAGGTTTCATCATAATCCACACCTGTTTATAGACGAAAACCTTTTGCTATAAGTCTAGATTTGAAAGTCTCAACTTTTCCATCTACACCAAGAATCTTCTCAAGATCCTCTTGCTCCCGATGGGTTTTACCCCTTCAGGTGGAACATTCAAAGTCATACTTTGTTGGTGTGCATGGATTCCATCTCAGATCGCATTGCATCCAGCCATTTCACAGAGTCTCCACTCATGATGGCCTGCCTAAAGCTGGTTGGGTCATGATCTACCATGATGTAATCCTCGCTCCCTCCGTCACTAAGGAAACCGCAGTATCTCTCAGGTGGATGAGAAACCCTACCAGATTCATGGAGAGGCTGAGATTCATTGGAAACTATTGAATACTTTGGTTTTACCAAATCATCAGCTATTAGTTTGTCTAGCTGGAACTCCTTCCAGTTCTACCTCATGACCACTAATTTCTTCCATAAGAAATTCTTTTTCTAAAAAGGTGGCATGCTGAGAAAAAAAAAAACCTTTTGCTCCTCAGTGTGGTAGAAGATATACCCTCGCGAATGTTCGGGATATCCAACAAACTTATACATAACTGACTTTGCCTCGAGCTTGTCCGGATTTTTCTTTTCAACATAGGCCGGACAACCCATATTTTAACTCGTTTAAGACATGTTCTCTTCCCATTCCATATCTCATATGGAGTGGTAGGCACAGATTTGGATGGAATCCCATTCAATAGATTTGCAACTTCTCAAGTGCATAACTCCAAAAGGAAACAGGCAACTCAGCAGTACTTATCATAGAGCATGCCATATCTCATAGGGCGCGATACCTCCGCCTCGATAAACCAATGTGTTGTGGTGTACACGGAGGAGCAAGCTGAGAGAGAATCATATTCTCTTTTAAGAAAACACAGGAACTCCGTGCTCAAGTATTCTCCTCCTCGGTCACATCGAAGGACTTTAATACTTCTACCCAACTGGTTCTCAATTTCAAGCTTATATTTCTTGAATTTCTCAAATGTTCCAGACTTGTGTTTCAACAGGAACATATGTCCGAATCTTTAGAGATGATCAGTGAATATAATGAAGTACGAGGAACCAACCTGGCATTTGTAGATATATGACTGTATACATCACCATGTATCAGTCTCAAGAGTTCAATAACTCTTTCTCCGTTTCCAGTAAACGGAGTATTGGTCATTTTACCTTTGAGACAAGACTGGCAAGTATCATAAGATGAAAATTCGAACGGATTCTAATATTCATCCTTATGTAACTTAGCTAGTTGTGTCGCATTGATATGACCTAGTCTATAATGCCACAAGAAGGGTTCGTTCATTTCTGAACTACTCCTCTTGTGTGTGTTCGGTATACTTTGAACTGTGGTTTGATTTAGAATGTATATGCTATTATATAACGTGTCTTATCCAATCAACTCTTGATTAAGGAAAATTTTCACGACATTATCCCGCAATACAAAATTATATCCTTCTTTAACTTAATAAAGAAACCGATGTAATGTTGTATATCAGGTTCGGCATGTAATAACATTTGTTCAGAATCAATGTATTTACCATTTAGTAATACAAGGTGATATTTGCCAACTAGTTTTGCTGCAACACCTGCACCATTCTCCACACTTAGAGACATATCATCCAATCCCAGTTCTCTACCTTTTTGTAGCCCATGTAACAAATTACATATATGGGATCCTGATCCGGTATCTCATACCTAGGACGTATAGGATACTGAGAAATAGTTCTCGGTAACGAATACACCCGAAGAATATGCATCAACATGCTTTCCCTCGAATGGGTAGCATGAGAATCCTGGTATTCCCCTATTTGCTGCTCGGACTTATAACAATTACAAGATAGAGCAGAACCAACGTTTCCCAGCTCAGTATAACAAGCGGGTTCGGTCTATACGTCCATATTATTATCTTGATTAAGGCATGTCATGGTCGCTACCATGAGAGAGAGAGAAGAAAACACTCAGCGTATGCTCTTGCAAAATTAGATTGGTTATTATTTTATCTAATAAGGATGGCTCCCACTGTTTTTATTAAATCTTCCTTCAAACCCTAAAAGGTAAGACTAGCCGGGATTAATTACACCCTACAAGTTCGCCAATCTTTCGGCCAGGCCAGTGTCGGTACTTTGAGGGAAGTTTCTCGTGCTTTCGCACAGACCTAATTAAAATAAATCTCATTTTCCCACGGGCGTAACCTCGTTAACACCTTTCTAGACACCTACTTGATTGGCTAATTGTAATGTGCAAAACTCTCGCAGGAGTAACTCTTACTCGCGGTGGGTATCGGGATCCAACTATCTCATAGAAGGTATGCAATCTTATTGCAAATTTCAACACTTGAAATTCCCGATAATATTTTGCCCATAGCCTCCTATGACTTAATAAAGGCCAACAAACCATAGGATGCTAGTCAAGTTCAACCCGTACATTTCATGATTGAATTAAACCCACCCGTACGACCCTTGACAAAGGCCAACAAGGTCGCCGACTACCTTAATCCAATCGCATCACATGCTCAAGCAGATAAGCACTAATCAGCTACCGCACACTACGCTTTCACACAGGCCAACAAACGCAGCACGAATACTAAATAGTCCTTATCTGAAATGACGGAGGGCTACGACAGGTTTTTAAGAAAACCCTTTGCGTAATGAACTTGATATCATTATAGAATCAAGTGATTTTGAAAAGGAGTGTTTTTGAGGCTTTTGCTAGTTTTGCTAAAGAGGTCACTCCTGATGAAGGGATCTCAGCTCTTTCCTCATCGAATAAGGTGCTGGATATTCAGGAATACCGCTATGCAAATCAAGAACTAGAGAAGCAATCAAAAGAAAAACCGAGTGAGTTGTAGCATATGCTAGTTTCACTAAAGAGGTCACTCCCGGTGAAGGGATCTTGGCTCTTTCCTCATCGAATGAGGTGCTGGATATTCTATAAGGAATACCACTATGCAAAGCAAGAACTAGAGCTACCAGTTTTTAAAACAGGATTCTTCAACATCTTTAGGTTTCTTTCTTTTTCATTAATCTCATTAATGAAGTCCTATCATTTATGCTTCCTAAGTATCACAGAAGAAACGAAAATACAATGTACGCTTATGCCATCCGCATTCGCCACCGTGTCCCGTTATGCACCGTTATGTTACTCAACTAACGGTATAGAGGGGCGGGACTAGCGCGGGTGAAAAATATACGCAACGTTTATTATATATCATATATATAATAACAACATTCTTCTCATCATATAAAGTGATCACATCATAGAATATCAGCAGCAGAAGTCCACATATGAAATATTGGATATAATAGGAATTCCGTGTTTTAAATTAAGCCAGTAAAAAACACGGATTCCACGGTCGTGATGAATAGCCAAACCCACATCCCTAGACCCTTATGAGAGCAGCAAGCAACCCTGCCAATTCTAGAATTAGGAGACCCGGTCTTGACTCCTCGAGATGGTCTCCCACTGGACTCTAGAACCCAGTTACTTATGCTCCCCACCTTGGGTCTATCCCAATGCGGAAAAGTAAATAATATACATCAATGGTGACATCATCTTCAACCCGGAAGGCCCCAATAAAAGAATATTACATACACGTTTTTACATGAATGAAAATGAAAAACTCTCATCTCACGCAAAAATCCCGGCTATTCAAACACGACGATCCAATATAACATATCACAGCAACACATAAAATCACATGTCATCAACGTAAGTAAAGATGCGTATCCCAATTGTCGTTGACATATAGCAATGAAACTGGCGATACACCACATATTATACTTACGGTCGCAGAAAAGAAAGTGAAAACTCCAACAATTGTAATCCGCAACCACCTTAGACATCATAAACCCGAAATATCACATACTTCGGATTTCATGCCTGACCAAATGAATTCCTTAGACATTATAAACCCGGAATATCACATATTCCGAATTTCATTCCTAACAATTATAAACTCCGTATTTTAGTCTCGTTATTGAAAACACTTTTCAATAACAAGTCGGGCAATTCAACAAGATTCTCGACATCCTGATCGAATGCTCGTCGGAAAATTTAGTAGACGGCCACACCCCCGATGCCGTCGACGAAGTGCACTTAGACGGAACACCGCGGCCACGAGCATTCGAACGGATGCTTTTGGCAACGGGGTTCTCCTACAGGCACTTGGTCGGGGCTATAGGGCATGCCTATCTAGTAAGGTTACTCGGCGAGTATCCGCGTATGCTACATGATTGTAACGGACTTTTGATCCACATCAAAATCCTGTGGCAACCGATCACATGAGACTAAATTGCTAGATTTATAAAATTCAAATTAGTTTTCACAAAACTAATTATTGTGGATTCCAAATATTTTATCACAATCATAGATAGCTAGACGATGTTAAACATTTCGATCTAATCAACAAATACCCAAAATTTCCCATAGAGCTCAACACTTGAGCACAGTTTAAAAATACCCAGAACATGCCACAACATCTATGGACCAACCATAGATGGGCCGACCCACGCCTCACTCATGGCACCATGGAACTACCGCAAACCCTAGGGTTTGGCCGCGGTTCCGCGGTCAAAAAGTCGAGTTTGGGTATCGTTCTTCTAGAGGGTCCATAGAATCACCTGCATGATTTTCTAAAGATTTTAAACTTGGAAAAATCCAACTTTTGGAAAATTTCCAGCGTGGGTGAAAATGGGTTATTAATATTCGTTCGAATTTTTTAACGTCGTCTAAATTACCCGAAACGATGTTAGAATCACGACTACGAAGCACTCCGAATTGCCTTTATATAAAGATAACATCATATGCAATCTCAGTAAAAACAAGCAACAGCTGAAATACTAAAACCTAGAGAACCCAGAGACTGGAACACCAAACCAAAACGAAGCCTAAACTAGCCATGAAAACCGGTGGGGCCGGTTTTTACCAAGTTCTCGCTGGGTCAAACCCAGTGAAAGTGACTCGTTCTTCTCTGGTGTTCATGTTACATCTCATGTAACATTCCGCAATTACTTAAAAAAATTTAGAGGACTTAAAAATTTCTACAGAAACTAGGTTTTTTTTTCGTGGTTTCGGAGTTGTTTCGGTTTCACATTCTACAAATATCGTCTAATTCTCTAGCTTGGCTCTGATACCACTGCTGGGTTCCATAGCACTGCCACTGGGTTCCGGGAGGCATCAACCATGCCGTTTTCAAAAATTTGGCGTGCTAAAGAACCCATGCTTAGCATCTTAACTAGAGAATTAGACGAAACATGCATATAGACATCTTTACATCTAAGTGAACAAGGAATACAACCTTTGTAGACATGTCCTTCACTTCAAAAGCTCCGTGTAGTAGTTTCGCTCCATGTTGTGATCTCCCGGACTTTATTAAGGCTCCGCAAGGTGAAATGAACAAGCTTGCTTGATGTTTTCGAGGCCGAAAATGATCTACGTCGAGGAGACACTAACTCAAGCTACCTCTTCACTAATTAGGAATTATTGAAGCAAACAACCTAAACTAAATGGCTAATCTAGTGTAGGTTGATGAAGTAGGATTTTTGGTCACTTTAGAAATATTTTTCTCACTAATTTTCCCCACCTCTTAAAAACCTAGAGAGCTCTTGGAGATGAAGAAGAAGATGCAGTGGAGAATGAATGAATGAATGAATGAGTGAGAATAGCAACCATTGGAGAGATGATATCTCATATTAACTCATGTAGAGACTTAACCATGGCTTAAGGTAATGGTTGGGTTAATAAATATCTCAAATAAAACAAAATTAGTGGATTAAGCCAATGGTTTTACAAGCTTCCACTAAGCTCAAACCATATGACTAATTTCCGACTAATTTCCAACTAATTTTGATTTACTTTAAATAAATAAAACCCTTCAATATGATAAGCATGGTGTGAGTCTCATACATCCATATTGCATGTAGCAATAAGCATGACACAATAATATATATCACATATATATTAAGTGTACACAAGTGAGAAAAAGAAATGCTTAAGTGAGCTATTAGTTAATGTAAATTAATATATCAAATATATAATTATACATTAAATTATTAAATCAACACTTGATTTAATAATCCGGCTATATCACATAAAACCGACTAATATCATATGTATCAACTTATCGAATCAACACTTGATTCGATAACTTGGATACACATATAACCGACCGATATCACATATCGTGAGAATAGAATATGGTATCACATACACGTATTAATATAGGCCCCGTACATATCATATATGTGCTCCTACTTCATTTCGCCTGAGCCAGGAAAACTCTGTGAGTGACTCTAAAGACTCTTCAATACGCCGACAGTAGGTGATGATCATATCAGTTACCAAAAAGTCGTCAGCGGTACTAGCTGGACGTAACGGCTAACTGGGTATTGAGCGATCGGAAGATCAACAAGAAAGCCTGCTCATACTCCTGTGAATCCAATAAGCAACACTACCGTACAGTTCGGTCTCTTCGTCAGATATGTCGTATATCCAGTCTGGGGGTGATAAACGATAGATCCCAATAGCCTGATAAGTCATGCCGATATGAGGCCCATAATGGTTCGAGAAACTACTGATAAAACTTACCAGTAAATCTCAGCAACACTGGCTAGGGATTTCCTGTTATGGCCAATTGAGCATAGCGCAACATCAACCCCCAATACCGGAAGAGACGAAATCCTCTCCTATCGCTCATTGCCTCCTTGTGGCTCGGGACTGTACCCAAAAACCACCGTTTGCACGTTCTCTTAAAAGTGGTAAGGTGAAAATCAAAGCACAGTGGAAATCACACGAGACTCTATGACGATCTCGGGTTTACAGACTAACATGTACTAGTGTCACCAGAGAACTGCTATCTGACATGAGGTATAATACCATCTAGGAGTTCTCGACGAGTCTGTTCAGTGTACCCAGTCTCCACTGAGCACCCGTATACCATTTCTGATGTCAAACACCAATGGAGATGGGATCATCCATCGCCCATCACATGGGTCGAGAAGCGTATACGCTAGTCTACTCTGGAATATTGATGCCCCGTCTCGATACTCGCACGACTAGGAACAATTGAAGGATGTACTTACCGACTATCCTGACCCCACTAGTATGATCTACATCATAATTCCGGTAGTCTAGTACTCATCCTAAAGGCTTTATCAACATGTAACATAGAGAAAATTAGTGTACATGTTAAGATAAAGAGCAGCCAGATAGCATACTATCATGTCGAGCAAGAAATTCCTCCCTACATATGTCCAAGCATCCATTATAATATACATCATATGTACAATAATGGCATCTAGGGCATACATATAACTAACAACTAGTGTATACATTTCGAGAACTCGACGAGGGGCGGTGGCCGGTGTTAGGAATATGTATGCCCCAGAGGCCATTATTGTTTGATATAGTGGATGCTTGGACATATATATAGAGGACTTTCTTGCTCGACATGATAGTATGCTATCTTGTTTCTTTTTATCTTAACATGTACACTTGTTTTATTATATCGTCTATCTGATAAATGTTGATAAAGCCCTTAGGATGTAGGCTTGACTACTCGGACTATAATGCAGATCATACTAGTGGGGCTTGGATAGTCCATAAGCACATTCTTTAATAGTTCCAAATCGAGGGAATATCGAGACAGGGGCATCGATATTCCAGGGTAGACTAGTGTGTACGTTTCTTGACCTTGTATGGGGCGATGGTTTGTCCCATAACCATTGGTATTTGACATCAAAGATTGTACACAGGTGCTCATTAGAGAATGGGTACACCGAATAGGACTCGCCGAGAACTCCTAGATGGAACTGTACCTATCGTCTGATAGTAGTTCTCTGGTGACACTTGTACAGGTTAGTCTGTAGACCCGAGATCGTCATAGTGTCTTGTGTGGTTCCCACTGTGCTTTGATTTCCTCCCTACCACGGCTCAAAGGAGTCATGCAAACAAGTGGATTTTGGGTACAGTCCCGAGTCACATGGAGGCAGTGAGCGATAGGAGGGGTTTCATCTCTCCCGGTATTGGGGGTTGATGTTGCGCTATGCTCGATTGGCTATAACAGCAAGTCCCTAGCCAAAGCTGATGAGATTTACTGGTAAGTGTTATCAGTAGTTTCTCAAAAGGTTATAGGCCACACATCGACATGACTTATCAAGTTATTGGGGGTCTGACAATTCCACCCCCCAGACTCGATATGCGACATATCAGACGAAGAGACCGGACTATACGATAAGTGTTGCTTATAGGCTTTACGGGAGTTTGGACAAGTTTACTTGTTGATCTTCTATTCGCTCAATATCTGGGTAGCCGTTACATCCAGCTAGTACCGCTAACGGCTTGTGGGTGACTGATGTGATCATTCTCTACTGCTGGCGTATTGACGAGTCTTTAGTGTTCCACACAGAGGTTTCCTAGCTCAAGCAAAACGAAGTAGAGCACATATGTTGATTTGTGCGGGTGCTTGATTAAATACGAGTATGTGATACCGTATTCTAATCTCGCGATATTTGATATCGGTTAGGTTATATGTAATATAACCGGTTGTTGAATCAAGTGTTGATTCAATGATTTGATTTATGCATATATATTTGATATTGGCTGGTTGTATATGATATGACCGGATTATTGAATCAAGTGTTGATTTAATAACTAGTATCGAATATTATACGGTTATATGTGATATGACCGGATTATTGAATCAAGTGTTGATTTGATAATATGATATACATATATATGATATTAGTCGGTTATATATGATAAAACCGGATTATTGAATCAAGTGTTGATTTAATAATTTTATATATATATATATATATATATATATATATATATATATATATATATATATATATATATTAGGTTAATGGAGGAAAGGCGCCATAGGATAGGATTTCCTCCTATGGCGTCGGAAAAATGCATGCTCCGTGAATTTTTTCGACGATCGGCATACATCACCTCCATCTTTATCATCTAAGATGTGGATACACCAAATTTTATGTGATTATACCATTTTTTCATCATTGATTTAGTTGGTGCAAAATTAATGGTTTACCGACAATAGAACTTTTTACGTTGCTAATTCAACGGTGAAAAAGTAGTGGAATCACATGAAATTTGGTGTGCACATCTTAGATGATAACGATTATGATGATGGATCCTGTTCATCGGAAAAAACGGTGGGGGTTATATTCTTTCGACGCCATAGGAGGAAATCCCCTCCTATGGCCTCTTTTCTCCATTATCCCCTATATGTATGTATGTATGTATGTATGTATGTATGAATGTATGTTTATATATATATATATATATTTATTTATTTATATAACACTATTGTGTCATGGTAGATGATACATAGAACATGGATGTATGAGACTTACACTAATGCTACGGATAATATTGGGTGATTTATTTTTAAATTAAAATTAAAAATGAGTTGGAAATGAGCATGGCTTAAGATGCTTGTAGAAGTATGTAGAAGCCATGACTCATCTTACTAATTTTGTTTTACTCTAGATATTTAAAAATCCAACCATTTATCTTTAGCCTATGGTTAAGTCTCTCATCATCACTTGAGATTTTTTCTTCACCCAATTTCATCTTCTTCCTCTCTAGTTTTTCTTGAATAGAAAAAAGAAAAAGAGAAAAGAATTTCTAAAGTCACAAAATTCCTACTTCATCAACCTACTCTCATCTAGCCCATTAGATTAGGTTGTTTGCTTCACTAATTCTTTTATTAGTGAAGAGGTAGCTTGAGTTAGAGTAACTTCAAGGCGGATCATTTTCGGTCTCGAAGACGACAAAGCAAGCTCGTTCCTTTCAACAAGTGGAGCCTAAGAAGAGTTCTAAGGACTACTACTTGGAGCTTTAGAAGGGAAGCACCGGTCTACAAAGATTGTATTCCTTTTTCACATAGTTATAGAACTTGTTTAGTTGCATACAAACCCTAATTCTCTAGTTTAATTCTAAGTTAGCATGCTTTAGCACACTGGATTAATTTAAAATTGTATACTTGATGCTTGTTAAAACTTAGTAGTGGTGCTAAGGCATACTTTCAGCTAGTCTCACAAGCCATTGGTGTTGTGTCACCTAAGATAGTATACAGGTGCTCACTAGAGGTGAGTACACCGGACGGACTCGCCGAGAACTTCTAAATGATATTATATCTATTGTCAGATGGAAGTTCTCTAGTGGCATAAGTACATATTAGTCTTTTGATCTGAGATTGTCATTTGTCTCATGTGAGTTCACACTGTACTTAGATTACTACCCTACTACAGCTCAAGAGGAGTCGTGCAAACATGTTTTAGTTGAATACAGTCTCGAGCCATATGGAGGCAGTGAGCGATTGTCAGGGATTCGTCTCTCCTGGTATTAGGAGTCGATGTCGCGCTGTGTCCGGTTGGCCATCACTCTAAATCCGTGGCCATGGTGGATGAGATTTACTAATATGAGTTCAGTAGTTTCTCGGTTGGTGATGAGCTTGACTCCTATACGACTTATTGGGTTATTAGGGGTCTGAAGTTATCCACTCTCAGATTCAATATGTGATACTCTTAGATGAAGAGACCGGACTGTACGGAGATTGTCACATTCAATCTCAGTAGGATCCGGACGGACTTGATTGTCAACCTCTCTTTCAGTATATACCTGGGTAGCCATTACGTACAGCTAGTGCCGCTGATGTGCTTGTGGTTTTTGGATTTATCCAGTAAATCACTGCCACGTATTATCGAGTCTTTAGAGTCCCACACAGAGGGTTTTCCCGGTTTAGGCGATATGATGTAGATGACGTATGTTAGTAAATATAGGTGTCTGATTAAATATGTGTACAGGCTATATGGACTTTAATCGGACGATTGATAATACTAGAGGATTAGGATTAAGCCGGATTATTAAATCAAGTTTTGATTTAATAATATATATATATATATATATATTAATATATGTATTCTAGTATTATTGTTCACTATTCATTTTCTCTCTTGGCTATTCTATTTTAATACGGATACGTGTATATGTTTTCGATATGTATACCGAGTTGTATTCCGTATTTATGCCGAATTCGTTCTAGAAGATGGACACCTCATTTGTGAATATTCATTTATGAATATTCATAAAATGAGGTGGAGGGTGAGGTGGCATTGAGTATGGTTGAATACATGTAGATAGGAATGAGCTTCATTAATTTATTACAAAATGTTATGAGATTTTTTATTTGCTTGGTTGTGGAAATTATGAAGCCATTCTTTTATTCATTCTATTCTCTCATGCTTCTTCTTGACTTGATCATTCTTGAGATGGCTAAACTTCTTCACCTCCTCCTCCTCCTTCTTGAGATGCTCTCTTAACCTTCAGATTAGAGAGATAAAGATAGTGGAAAATTCCTACTTCCCCACTCTCCATTCCGAGCGAGCTTAGAGCGTCGGTTGCTTCACTAGGTGAGGCCGAAACTTGGATCGGTTCCCTCGGGTGGATCATCTTCGGTAAGGGTCGTGATCATTCAAGCTTGCTCCCGACGGCCTAAAAGAAGCTTGGAGGGGTCTTTCATGATTGGGTGGACACGCATCAAGGTTGTATTCCCTAAACTTTGTTTGCTAGCTTGCTAGTTTTGGTGTTTGGATCGATCACTAAGGATTTGGTTCTATTGCCCTATCGTAAATTTTTGTTTTTCGGTTCCGCATCGGCCGCGGTTGCTGCGGCGAGGACACTAGGAACTTTCAGTAGCATCGTTGGGTTGTTGTGCTTTGAACTGCTAGGCAATATATTAATCCAGCCGTGACTTGGAGATCATCTCCTCCTTCACTGCTGGTGGGATTTGCGGAAGATTTGATATGCCCATTGTTCCCTCATATAATTTTTTTAATTAAACACAATAAAGCAGCGCCTCACGTGCTTCTTCTGTGAGCACCAGCGCTGGCCTCTAATAGGATTAAATCCTATAGCGGCGCCTCACCTGAAGATCACATAAGCGCCGACTTGCAAAGTACGTGGTGCCTGATTCCGTAAGAATTAAATTCATAGGCGGCGCCTACGCGCATAGCACATGAGCGTCAGCGCCCAAATTAAAGAGGGTAGAATTAAATTCTACATTGGGAATATCTTCCTAAAAAACTGGGGATATTCTCTGTTAAACAGAGCCATTGGATCAAAAATCTAATGGTGATTAAAAAATCATCAAATGATAAATTTACATTCTATTTTTAGGATAATACTTTCCTTGATCTTTCTAAAATAGAAAGACATTCTCTGTTAAACAGAGAGTTGTTGGATCAAAAATCCAATAAGAAAATATTTTCCTAATCTTTCCAAATGAGAAATATATACTCTAAACTCTTGGATTAAAAATCACCGTTTGACAGAATTAAATTCTTTATATGGGAAAATCTTTCCCTAATCTTGTTAAAAATAAGAATATATATTCTGTGAAACAAAAATCACTCGATCAAAAATCCAACGATGGATAAAATCCCCATAATAATCTTTAAGGCTAATTAAATCAATTAGTATCTCTCAAATGAGAGATTTTCTTTAATAATTAACAATTTGTCTCTCCTATGTAAAGGATCCGAGACTTCAAGTCTCATACAAAGAATCGACCTTATATACTTCTCTAAAAATACTGAGAATTTAATTCTCCAGAAAAAAAGAAGAAGATTCTCGCTCTCTCAAACCCTAGGTAAAGAAAAGCAGAGATAAATATATCTCCTTTGCCTACTATAAAATATTAAAAAAGGGTTTAACCCTTCACAAAAAGAACTTAGTTTTTCTTCCGATCTGAGATCTGCAAAAGAGATCTCCTCACAAGTTGAGAAATTAATTCTCAGCGAGGAGATTCTATTCCTCAGACTCAGAATCTAGGGGAAAGAACTAGATTAAAAGATAAGGAGAGAAAAAGAATATACATTCTACGAATTTAATTCCTCTAAAAGCAGGGTTTAACCCTACACAAAAGAACATAGTTCTTATTAAAAGAACAGAAGAACTTAGTTCTCCAATAAAATCGATCCCAGATCTTCAAAACAGAGATCTTGGTGATCATTAAAGGCCAAAATTCTATTAACATAGATTAAATCACTAAAAGAAAGGAGTTCAGTGCCTCATGTGTTTCTCACATGAGCGCCGAACAAAAGGAGCTCAGCTTCTTACGTAATTCCCATGTGAGTGCCCTAAACAAATTTATCATGCCCCGCTTCCCGTTATATGGCGAAGGGGACGCGACTGGCCGCTACGTATTTACTGTGAAGTAAATACGCTAAACGTATCTAAGATATAAATAATAATGCACAAGAGACAAGATATAATAAAACAACAACTTTATTTATTCACATTCTTTTTACAATACATGGAAAAGTAAATACATCTGAATGAAACTAATGCCTAAACAGTGGCATAACAGAAAATGAAATACATAATGTAAAGGAAATGTACAAGTGAAACTACAGCACGGGATCTTCAATAAACTGGTCTAAGTCTTCAGTGCTAGGCTCGATCTCTGGAAGGTTCGATCACCTGACGACATTCAAAGAAGAAAGAAAGAGAATGTCGTCAGTGAACAAATCGCTCGGTAAGTCCTAAAGATAAGGGAGAAGTAGAATAGACAGAGAGTAAGAGAGAGAGAGAGAGTATAGCTTTTAAAGTTGTATTATTTTTTTTATACTGTTGTATTTAGTATTAACGCTATTGTTTCTAGCTTGGTACAGAAGGATACCAGTGTATACGAGAGGAGTCTCTATATGCCAGAGAATCATGCAAATGGAAGTACAAGGCTCCGTCGTAATACCACGGAACAACGGCATGGATGTAATTACGTCTTATGGTTGCTGTCTTATGCCACTTCTAACACCTTCCCTACCAATCTACCTCTTAAACCCCTGATGTCTTGTTTGTATTGAATTGCAACTTGTATTGTCTTGTAATATAAATTGTATAATTGGATGATTTGCCGAAACCATGATATCAGTAAATGGATATAACTAGAGAATCATGTAAATGGAAATATATCCATGGTTCGGTTCAGTCAATATAAATTGAATAGATTGAATATATGGATTCATGGATTCATATTAAATAGTAGTTTGTAGATTGTACTTGAATCATATTCAAGTCAGATTAATTATAATGAGACTCAGTCTGAGCCAGAACAATTAGAAAGAGAAATTGAAATTCTAAATTAAGTTTTGATGTTATTGGTAACCGCTGCACATGGGCGACAGGATTTGTGTCTTTTTCAAAGATGATTACCGTGTTGATAACACCATTTGTTAAGTTGTCTACCTTAAGATAGGCAAGCACCCACTTCTCCGGCTCCCTGAGGCTCAAGAGATTGGTCCCGCTTAAACCTATATTTACTAGGGTCCTTATTGTAATTTATAGAACTTGAGGGGGTTTTATGTAAAAATAATTTTGTATACTTTTCAGAATACACCCCAAGTATTTAGTTATCGTATTTAGAGTTTTCTTATGTGTAGATTTTATATATGTGATATTTCTAGTGAAAATAACGTAATTTCATAATATAGGGTATTTAATTGTAATATTGAACTTGTATGGAAATTTCATGGTATTTTCATATAAAATGATTCTTGTGATTTAGAAAAGTTGGAATATTTATAATATATCAAAAATAGGTATTTTGATAATTCATATATATTTATATATTCATAAAAAATAATTTTAATTTATTATTTCTAGAAATCTCATTTTCTTAAGATATTTGTATTTTAAATCTCTCGAGACAGAATGCTCCTTGCGGAGGTCTGCATCTCGCACTACTAAGCACGAGGATATGCGATAATCCGCACCATCCCGAACGGGTTCCCCAAATGGGTTGTAGCGGCGCTTTGCAAAGATTTGTGTAAAATACATATTTCTTGTGAAAATGGTTTTAATAGTAAATGGTGTTTATATGTAAAGTTTCGTTTTCCCGTATTCTATGTTCCCGAAAGGTATTGTGTTATGTTGCATATGAGTGTTGTGAAGAGGCAGGTCATTAGCTCGTGATCTATTTAAAGGTATAGCAAGATATATGATGTTTGATGTTAAAACCAAACTACATGGTATTTTACTGAAAAAGTGCGACAAATTTTGGAATATACATTCTTTTGAAATGGAATTTGTTCTATATATTTTGTTACTGATTAATAGTCAAGATGTAAGAGTTTTGTATGGTTGTGTTTAAGAAAAATTGAACTTTACAAAGAAAACCGAATCGGAAGTCGGATTTAACTCCGCTTCCGTTGGGTTTTAGTAAAAGCAGTTTTAAGAATAGATTAGAGAAGAGGGAGGTGGGACTTATGGATTTGTAGTATAAAGAAGAAGGAAAGGAGACGGTAGGAGGCGCTAGTGCGTCGTTTCGTCGCCGGGAGCTCCTAGGGCCGTCCTCGGAAGATCGCCGGAGTTTTGCCCTTCGCTAACTCCACTTGTACACAAAATTTCTAGAGGAATTTCTTGAGAGTTTGGACAGAATTGTAAGTGAGGGATGTGTGTCTAGGGTAGTATTTATAGGGTAAAACTAGGGTTTAGGGTAGGTGAAAGGGTGTAAAAAAAAATGTATTAAAAATATGGTTTAATGGGATTTTAAACTGTTTTGTTCATGTGCAGGAAATTTAAAATATACAGGGGTGTTAAGAAGACCAAGAGACACAACTTTTGTGTTGGAGGATCGGCGATCCGGCCGAGTCCGGCCGACGGCGGCGGGCCGAGTCGGGCCGGGGCTCACCGCCACGTGTCCCTTGTCACTTGGTGTATCCCCTGGGTCAGTTTTTTACATGTGCAGTGGGGTTTTTACAAGTTATGCACGTGTAGGTTCTTAGGCTTCTAAAAATTTAAAACAAAACAATATTAAAAATAATGTGGGTGATGGGATTTGAACTCTGGTGCTTTGGTTCGGCAGTGCAAGGTCTTACCAATGAGCTACAAGCTCCTTCTTACTATTAAAAAGCAAAACAAACTTATATCTTGTGCTCAGGCAAAAGTACCCTTTTCTGTATTTTTTTGAAAAAATTGTACAGAAATTTTATAGTTGTTACATTCTACCCTCCTTATAAAAATTCCGTCCTCGAAATTTGTAAAAGGAAAGTGTAACGGATTCAAGGAAAGTTTGGTGAGTGAAGTACAGATAGTGTATGAAAAATATGTGAAGGAACTAAAGAATGCGAAGGTTTTGGTAAGATTGTAAAAGAGGTAAGAGAATTTTGGGTTAGGACAGATTCAAAATATATGATTCAAAGTATATGAAATTGTATGATTCAAGGAATATGAATTTTAAAGAATATTTTAGTTGCTGGTTCTTGTGTTATATTGCTTAGGTTGTTCACGCAGAACAGAACTGCATGGTAGGGTTCCATACAGCTCTGACCTGCATGGGCCGCCAACAAAACCTGTCATGCCCCGCTTCCCGTTGTACGACGAAAGGGACGCGACCGGCCGCTACGTATTTACTGTGAAGTAAATACGCTAAGCGTATCTAAGCAATATAAATATAAATGCATAAGAGACAAGATATAATTAAACAGCAAATTTATTTATTCACATTCTTTCTACAATACATGGAAAAGTAAATACATCTGATGAAAGTAATGTCTAAACAGCGGCATAACAGAAAAGGAAATACAAAATGTTAAGGAAATGCATAAGTGAAACTACAGTTCGGGATCTTCAATAAACTTGTCCAAGTTTTCTGTGCTAGGCTCGATCTCTGGAAGGTTCGAATCACCTGACGACATTCAAAGAAGAAAGAAAGAGAACGTCGTCAGTAAACAAATCGCTCGGTAAGTCCCAAAGATAAGGGAGAAGTAGTATAGACAGAGAGTAAGTGAGAGTGAGAGAGAGTATAGCTTTTAAAGTTGTATTATTTTTTATACTATTGTATTTAGTATTAACGCTATTGTTTCTAGCTTGGTACAGAAGGATACCAGTGTATACGAGAGGAGTCTCTATATGCCAGAGACTAATACAAATGGAAGTACAAGGCTCCATCGTAATACCACGGAACAACGACATTGATGTAATTACGTCTTATGGTTGCTGTCTCATGCCACTTCTAACATCTTCTGTACCAATCTACCCCTTAAATCCCGTGATGTCTTGTTTGTATTGTTTGTATTGTATTGCAACCTGTATTATCTTGTAATATAGATTGTATAATTGGATGACTTGCCGAAACCATGATATCAGTAAATGGATATAACTGGAGAATCATGTAAATGGAAATATATCCATGGTTCGGTTCGGTCAATATAAATTGAATAGATTGAATATATGGATTCATGAATTCATATTAATTAGTAGTTTGTAGATTGTACTTGAATTATATTCAAGTCAGGTTAATTATAATGAGACTTAGTCTGAGCCAGAACAATTAGAAAGAGAAATTGAAATCCTGAATTATGTTTTGAAGTTATCGATAACCGCTGCATATAGGCGGCAGGATTTGTGTTTTTTTCAAAGACGATTACCGTGTTGATAACACCATTTGTTAAGTTGTCTACCTTAAAATAGGCAAGCACCCACTTCTTCGGCTCCCTGAGGCTCAAGAGATTGGTCTCGCTTAAACCTACATTTACTAGGGTCCTTATTGTAATTTATAGAACTTGATGGGGTTTTATGTAAAAATAATTTTGTATACTTTTCAGAATACACCCCAAGTATTTAGTTATCGTATTTAGAGTTTTCTTATGTGTAGATTTTATATATGTGATATTTCTAGTGAAAATAACGTAATTTCATAATATAGGGTATTTAATTGTAATATTGAACTTGTATGGAAATTTCATGGTATTTTCATATAAAATGATTCTTGTGATTTAGAAAAGTTGGAATATTTATAATATATCAAAAATAGGTATTTTGATAATTCATATATATTTATATATTCATAAAAAATAATTTTAATTTATTATTTCTAGAAATCTCATTTTCTTAAGATATTTGTATTTTAAATCTCTCGAGACAGAATGCTCCTTGCGGAGGTCTGCATCTCGCACTACTAAGCACGAGGATATGCGATAATCCGCACCATCCCGAACGGGTTCCCCAAATGGGTTGTAGCGGCGCTTTGCAAAGATTTGTGTAAAATACATATTTCTTGTGAAAATGGTTTTAATAGTAAATGGTGTTTATATGTAAAGTTTCGTTTTCCCGTATTCTATGTTCCCGAAAGGTATTGTGTTATGTTGCATATGAGTGTTGTGAAGAGGTAGGTCATTAGCTCGTGATCTATTTAAAGGTATAGCAAGATATATGATGTTTGATGTCAAAACCAAACTACATGGTATTTTACTGAAAAAGTGCGACAAATTTTGGAATATACATTCTTTTGAAATGGAATTTGCTCTATATGTTTTGTTACTGATTAATAGTCAATATGTAAGAGTTTTGTATGGTTGTGTTTAAGAAAAATTGAACTTTACAAAGAAAAAACTGAATCGGAAGTCGGATTTAACTCCGCTTCCGTCGGGTTTTAGTAAAACCAGTTTTAAGAATAGATTAGAGAAGAGGGAGGTGGGACTTACGGATTTTTAGTATAAAGAAGAAGGAGAGGAGACGGTAGGAGGCGCCATTGTATCGTTTCATCGCCGGGAACTCCTAGGGTTGTCGTCGGAAGATCGCCGGAGTTTTGCCCTTCGCTAACTCCACTTGTACACAAAATTTCTAGAGGAATTTCTTGAGAGTTTGGATAGAATTGTGAGTGAGGGTGTGTGTGTCTAAGGTGGTATTTATAGGGTAAAGCTAGGGTTTAGGGTAGGTGAAAGGGTGTAAAGAAAAATGTATTAAATTGTATTAAAAATATAGTTTAATTGTATTTTAAAGTGTTTTGTTTATGTGCTGGAAATTTAAACTATACAGGAGTGTTAAGAATACCAAGAGACACAACTTTTGTGTTGGAGGATCGGCGATACAGCCGAGTCCGGCCGGCGGCGGCGGGCCGAGTCGGCCGAGTCGCCGGCCCGAGTCGGCCGAGTCGGGACGGGGCTCGTCGCCACGTGTCCCTTATCGCTTGGTGTAGCACCTGGGTCAGTTTTTTTACATGTGTAGTGTGGTTTTACGAGTTATGTATGTGTAGGCTCTTGGGCTTCTAAAAATTTAAAAGAAAACAATATTAAAAATAATGTGGGTGATGGGATTTGAACTCCGGTGCTTTGGTTAAACAGTGCAAGGTCTTACCAATGAGCTACAAGCTCCTTCTTGCTATTAAAAAGAAAAACCAACTTATATCTTGTGCTCAGGCAAAAATATCCCTTTCTGTATTTTTTTGAAAAAATTGTACAGAAAGTTTTACAGAAAGTTTTGGGTTGTTACAAAATTGCTCAGCACCTCACGTGCTTCCCACGTGAGCACCCTAAACAAACTGCTCAGCGCCTTATGTGCTTCCTATGTGGGTGCTCAAAGCAGAACGTTCAGCGCCTCACGTGCTTCCCACGTGAACGCCCAAAACAGAAGACTCAGCGCCCCACTTGAAACATATGTGAGCGTTGTATAAAAGTGCTAAGCACTATAAATTTAGTCAAAATGACTATGTGCTTAGCACTGATTGGGCAACGCCCATGTCTGAGCGCCTCACATGATACACACGTGAGTGCCAGAACCATAAATAAGTGCTTAGCATTTCTGAATAAAGGGAGAAAGCCCAAGGCTGAGCAAACAATCCTAGAAACAAGTGCTTAACACTTCAGAATAAAAGGAAAATGTCTGAGCAGACCAAGCTCAAATTGGCTAAGTCCCTCTGAAGTTACTTGCAGCTGAGCCCAAATACTATGTTGTTGGATCTTAACTAAAATTTAATGATTTTTAAAATGTTTCTAAGCTGATCTTAGTCTCAAATAAGACTAATGTATTCTTAGTTAAAATAAATTGAGCCCAAATGCTCATATATTTAAGTCAATCTTAATCTCATACTAGATTAACGTTCCTTAAACAAAACAAAATATTTTTGAACTGATGGAATACATACAACCTAAGTTCAAACATAAAATATATATGGATTTGGACTAATCCGCGCCCTACGGGCGACGACATAAACTAGTCTCCGTATACAATCTACGAGAAACCTTAACAAATAAAATAACACACGACACAAAGTGATCTTCTTGAGCAGGAGAAAGTTTTTATCGTAACACGATAATGTAATTAATTGCAAGGGCTTGCGCCTACAAAGAAGTGCGTCCTCACAATCAAAAACCACTCATAAATTAGGGGGAATCTGATAAAGTCTGCTACATCGGTCGCATCTATACAAACCTCCAATATACGGTACCATAAATCAACTTGGTATCTTCGGAGAGGTGGATGGATATGTCCAAATAGCATCTGCCCCCAAATTCAGGCTAAACGTCCCAACGTCTCAGTCCAGTCTTCGGCGGTAAACAGATTCTGGCACGCCCTGTGGAACTTTTTCCTCTTTCCACTCTACATTTCGTGTGTCTTGTTCCGAAATGAAAATTGCGGTTCGCTATGGTTGCCCCTGGAATCAATGTACTGAAACTTGGTGTCTTGATCCTGTGAAGAAAGTCAATGGCTTCTAATTGCACTGCTTGCAATAACAGCTCCCTCTCCGCCCTAGCTGGAGGAGTGATATATGGGCCTAACGCGGCCTCCATTTTCTTAATGCCGGTGGGGCAGGTTACACAAGCTACTACCGAACTGTTCTTCGGGACCATGCTCCCACCTGTGAACTTTGGTGCCTCGACGCCACAAGAAGAAGCTCCCAGAAAGTCGGTCTTCGATCGGCTGGAAACAATGATGGCTCTTATCAGCAAGCCGTCAAACCCTAAAGTTTCAGTCTTCAACAGGCTGAGGAAGCACTTAAGCGGGCTCGTAAAGAAGCCTATGATACCATAGGGAGCTACCCTAAAATGGCTATCTCTCCCTACTCCTGCTGTGGGTGAGGCCGATAAAAGTGCTTCCCCTCCAAGATGGTCGGTTTTCGAAAGATTGGCCAACCCCGCTCCAACTCCAACAAGGACGTCGATCTTCAACAGACTGACACCAACCGAAACTCCTAAGCAACGCAGGGGGCATGATGAAGACGCCTCTAAAACTGAGGCAATTCCCCACTCCAAGGCATGCTCGATGTCGCCACTGGCGCCGAGTGAAAGAAGCTGGGGGCAACTCTCCCTTTGGGCTTACCCCACCAACTCCTATGGTGGATATCAACGCTGCTGTTCCAACCGGGAACATCTTTGATCCTCTCAGGAGAGCCCGCAAGAACTCTCTGACAGCGGTGCTGAAGAAATCACCTCCTATAGTAAAGGCCCATGTGCAGCGACAGCCAGAGCAGCTTTGCCAATGTCTCTCTTCATAAATACATAGGGTCTGGCGAAAAGTCCAAGACTCTGTGCATAACAAAAATTACTCTCGTCGACCTAAAAGATCTAATGGCCGACAATAAAAAGACTGCTCCTCCACCATACAATGGGGGGTCGTTCCTAAATAAGTGCCCGTCACAATGGCTCCTTCAGCTCCGACTTCTCATAAAAGAACGAGACCGGAGAAAATCCTACCGTCGGCGGCAAATTCCTAAGGCGATGGATTTAAATGCCCTTACATACGGTCTACATGGTCAACGGGAAAGAAGAAAGCCATGTCTCGGTGAGTCACCGACCTCAAACTCAGTCGCTGACAAAAGCTCAGGAGCAACAACAAATGCTCCAAGAAATGTTGAACAAAATGACGGTACTCACCGGACAAAAAGAAAGTCCGGACAAAGAGGTTGAACAACGCTAAGAGCAAGAGACCGATACAGTGTTCTTGCGACGAGTGCTAGAAAGAAAAGATAAGGAAGCTATAAAGCAAGCTGTTAACATCAAGCAGATGGCTCTTCTATTCCAGGACATGGTGGGAATAATGATACAACCAGAACTCCCGGCTGAAGATCTGCCTATAGTTATCGAGGATGAAAGAGGGGAAACATTAAACCCTCCTCCGGCCTTATCAGCGGTCAAGGAAGAAACCATCTCCAAGGTGGCCCTGGATGACTACATCGCTCAGCAAATAAGAGTTCACTAGGCCAGTGAAGCCACCGGCCAACTCATCAGAACCGGGAGACCATATTCAATATGGTATGACCGGATCAAGTACCCATCGGGATATACAATCCCCAAGCTCCATGTCTACAAAGGAATGGGAAATCCTCAGTAGCATGCCGCACAATTCTGAGCACTATGCGGCAATACTAGAGGCGACGACAAACTATTGCTTCGCTAATTTGTCAAAAGCTTGTCAGAGACAACTTTTGAATGGTATTCAGAGCTCCCAAATGACTCCGTGAAAACCTTCTCCGAAATGGAACTGCTGTTCACGCAAAAGTTCTCCAGCGCAAGTGAACGCACTCTGATCGTGACCCTGATCAATGCTAGGTTAAAGACGGGAGAAACTTAGGTCCAATACGCGATCCGGTGGCGGAACCTGTGGTCTAAGTACGAACAACGCATTGAAGAGTCTCTGGCCGTGGGCATGTTCATCGGAACCCTCAATTCTCAATCTACCGTGTCCCAGTTCATGACATTCTTCAAACCCAGCATTTGAAGCTTCTTCTATCAAAAAGCTTGGGCATCTTTCGATGAGTAGGTCCGAAAAGAGACTTAAGGAATCCCTATGTGGTTAACATTTCCCTGAGGTGCCTAGCCTTTATGGGCAAGTAATCCATCTCGCCATTCCTTATTGCGCACTTCGGTGTGAATAAGAATCGGAGCAATCTTTAGTTTCGAGTCTAGTCTCGGCATCAATCCCATTCCCTTAGTGAAAGTCTTCAAGCTCAATCCCAACTAGTCCCAGGTCCCAGAAAAAGACTTCAAAGAAGTAGCTCGTAGAACTGAGTTCCGCTAACCGCTTCTTGCTAACAAAGCTTTCCAATTAAATGAATGTGTTTGCGTCCTCACCACCTTCTAGACGCTAATAGACAAGTTGGCCTAAATGGATCAGATAGGCCATGGGCCATCTTCCTCAAATAAGAACCCTCGAAATAACAAGGGTAAAGGGAAAGCGACCTTCGTTTCCAATATGCAACAATAACCGAGTGGCCCAAAACCGGCTGCTCGCCAAAACGTGTGTCCGCGCCCGTCCTTGGAAGAAAGGCTAGGACGTGCTTACTCTTTTTCTCGCAACAAGACGAGAAGACTGTTTGAACTGGCAATGCGTAATAACCTCATCACATTGCCAGACCCGCGGCGTCCAACGCAACCTGGCGACGTCAACAATCCAATTACTGCTCCTTTCACAGAATAGTGAGCCACCCAATTGAGGATTGCTACATCTTCAAAAATTAGGTTGAAGACCAGTACCAGTAGGGAAAGTTCGTGATGTCTGATAACTGGAGGGTAAACCTGCCCCAGAAACACGCTCCTAAAAAGGTGGACATGTAGGGGCACCGTGCTCGCTTGTAGAGGAAGCTCTGTGGGAAGTAGGTCTTTCAGCAAAAACTAAAAGAATACTGAAAGATCTGTAAGCATGTCCGATAATCAGATGGAAAAGCCCACTTGAACTTGAAATTATTGAAGAGATGTTGAAACCATGTCCTGCACCGGAAATTATTGAGAATTGAAAACCCCCCCAAGTCAAATCTTCAAAGTCTTCCAAGAAAAAGAAGAAGACCAAAAAACCCGTGCAGCCTGCCGAGTATGACGACAAGCGCACAGAGCTTCAGAAATACATAGATGCGCTAGAGAAAAATAAGCAGAAGGCGCAAATACCAATCACGCTCGAAGAATTCCTCAAGCATAATCATTAGGACGGAGACAGTGACAATGATGGGAGAAATGACTCATCAGAAGAAGCGGAAAATAATGTAGCAAGTTGCCACATGGTCTCCCATTTTTCGTTATATGGCGAAGAGGCTCCCTTAGCGTCAAAAAATGACGTGGAGGAACTGGGGGCAGAATCGGCGCTAAATTTCCTGAAACTGCCAGAAGATGACCCGATTGAGACACTTTTAAACAAAACCTTTTAAAAAAGCAATGACGATTGAGAACGCGAGACAACCATATATGAAAATGCTAAGTGTCAGCGTCTGAATAAAGAAGCTATGATGAGAAGGATTCGTAAAGCACTTCGACCAAACCAAAGCACACCTGTAACAAGTAAGAGTAGGATCAAAACTGAGAAACGGTTCTCCAAAGCCCTGTTAATGGCGATGAAGCTGCCACCTCTCATGAAGTACACTCCTGGAGTCCTAAACTTCGACGGAGGAGACTCACAACCAAAATATTGCCTATATCATCGATGGGTCACCCATCCTATCGAGGAATGCGGTGCCTTCAAGAAGTGGTGGCAAGGATATGTCGTCCATCGAAAACACTTCAAGAAGGAGAAATGCGATGCTCCCGCTCTTCAACAACAAAGTGGCGAGACAAAAACGCATAAAGAAACAATTGGAAATTGTCATATGTTAGTTATATGTATGCCCCAGAGGCCATTATTGTACATATGATGTATATTATAGTGGATGTTTGGACATATATAGGGAGGACTTTCTTGTTCGACATGATAGTAAGCTATCTGGTTACTCTTTATCTTAACATATACACTTATTGGCTCTCTGTTTTATGTTGATAAAGCTCTTAGGATGAGTACTTGACTACCAGGATTATGAAGCAGATCATACTAGTGGGTCCAGGGTAGTCCGTAAGTACATCTTTCAATTGTTCCTAGTCGTAGGAGTATCGAGACGGGGCATCGATATTCCAGAGTAGACTAGCGTTTACGTTTCTTGACCCATATGATGGGCGATGGATGATCCCACATCCATTGGTGTTTGACATTAAAGATTGTATACGGGTGCTCAGTGGAGACTGGGTACACTGGACATGACTCGCCGAGAACTCCTAGATGGTATTATACCTCACGTCAGATAGCAGTTCTTCGATAACACTGGTACAGGTTAGTCTGTAGACCCGAGATCGTCATAGAGACTTGTGTGATTCCCACTGTGCTTTGATTTCCACCTTACCACATTCAAGAGAATGTGCAAAACGGTGGTTTTTTGGTACAGTCCCGAGTCACATGGAGGTAATGAGTGATAGGAGGGGATTTCGTCTCTCCCGGTATTGGGGGTTGATGTTGCGCTATGCACGATTGGCCATAACAAAAAATCCCTGACCAGGGTTGCTGAGATTTACTAGTAATTGTTATCAGTAGTTTCTCGAACCATTATGGGCCTCACATCGGCATGACTTATCAGGCTATTGGGGTCTAACGTTTACTACCCCAAGATGGATATGCGACATATCAGACGAAGAGACCGGACTGTACGGTAGTGTTACTTATTTGATTCGCAGGAGTATGAGCAGGCTTACTTGTTGATCTTTTGATCGCTCAATACCCGGGTGGCCGTTACGTCTAGCAGTACCGCTGACAGCTTGTGGGTGACTGATATGATCATCACCTATTGCCGGCGTATTGACGAGTCTTTTGAGTCCTACACAGAGGTTTCCTGGCTCAGGTGAAACAAAGTAGGAGCACATATGTGATATGTGCGGGACCGAGATTAATACGCGTATGTGATACTGTATTCTAATCTCGCGATATATGATATCGGTCGGTTATATGTGATATAGCCGGGTTATCGAATTAAGTGTTGATTCGATAAGTTGATACAAATAATATTAGTCGGTTATATATGATATAGCCGGATTATTAAATCAAGTATTGATTTAATAATTTAATGTATGATTATATATTTGATATATTAATTTTTACATTAACTAATATTAGCTCACTTAAGAATTTTTTTTCTTACATTTGCATTTAATATATATGTGATATATGTAAATTGTGTTTCTTTTTGTATCATACTTGATGATACATCATACAGGGGTGTATGAGACTTACACCATTCCATAGATAATTAAGGGGTTATTATTTATTTAAAGTAATTCAAAATTAGGTGGAAATTAGTAACGGTTGATGCTTAATGGAAGCTTGTAGAATTATTGACTAAGTCCACCAAATTTGTTTTATTTAAGATATTTATTAACCCAACTATTATCTTAAGCCATGGTTAAGTCTCTACATGAGTTAATATTAGATATTATCTCACCCATGGTTGCTATTCTCACTCATTTGATTCTCATTCCATTCACATCTTCATCATCTTCTTCATTTCAATTTTGCTCTCTAGCTTTTTGGAAAGTGAAGAAATATTGTGTGAAAAATTATTCTAAAGTGAGCAAAAATCCTACTTCATCAACCTATACTAGATTAGCCATTTAATTTAGGTTGTTTGCTTCACTAATTCCCAGTTAGAGAAGAGGTAGCTTGAGTTGGAGTTTTCTTGACGTAGATCATCTTCGGCCTCGAAGAATTCAAGCAAACTTGTTCCTTTCGCCTAGTGAACCTTTACTAGAGTCTGGGAAATCAGTACTCGGAGTGAAGGGACTACTACACGGAGCTTTAGAAGTGAAGGACCGGTCTACAAAGGTTGTATTCCTCATTCACTTAGTGTGATGTTTGATTACATGCCAGATTAACTCCTAATTTTCTAGTTAGATCCTTGGTATGGGTTGCATAGCTCTCTAGGTTTTTTAAAATTGCATACTTGATGTCCCATAAATCTTAGTTTGGGTGCTATGGAACCCAGCAGTGGTATCAGAGCCAAGCTAGAGCATTAGGCGTTGTTTAGGAGAAGATAGAAGTTCGAACGAACTCCGAATACCCGATTTTCACCCTTCTCTGGAAATTTTTCAAAATGTTGGATTTTTCCGTGTTAAAAATATTCAAAAAATCATGCAGGTAATTCTATAGACCTTCTAGAAGAACGATACCCAATCTCGACTACATGACCACGGAACCGCGGCCAAATAGGGCTATTTGCGGCGGTTCCGCGGCGCCATGTGTGAGACATGGGTCGACCATTCTACGGTTGGTCCGTAGGTACTGTGGCATGTTTTAGTTATTTTTTAACACTACTCAAATGTTGAGGTCTCTGGGAAATTTTGGGAATTCGTTGATTCGATCGAAAAGTTTAACATCGTCTAGCTATCTGTGAAATGTGATACAATATTTGGAATCCATAATAATTAGTTTTGTGAAAACTAATTTGAATTTTATAAATCTAGCAATTTAGTCTTATTTGATCGGTTGCCACGGGATTTTGATGTGGATCAAAAGTCCGTCACAATTACGTAGTGTACGCGGATACTCGCCGGATAACATTACTAGATAGCCACGCCCATAGCCCGGACCAAGTGACTGTAGGAGAACACCGTTGCCAAAAGCATCCTCCTGGGTGCTCGCGGCCGTGGTGTTCCGCCTAAGTGCACTTTGTCGACGGCATCGTGGTGCGGCCGTCTACTAAAGTTTCTGATGAGCATTCGATCAACTTGTCTGGAATCTTGTTGAATTGTCCGACTTGTTATTGAAAAGTGTTTTCAATATTGAGACTAAAATACGGGGTTTATAATGTTAGGCATGAAATTCGGAATATGAGATATTTCAGGTTTATGATGTCTACGGTGGTTGCGGATTCCAATTGTTGTAGTTTTCACTTTCTTTTTTGCGTCCGTAAGTGTAATATGTGGTGTATCTCCGGTTTCGTTGCTATACGTCAATGACAATTGGGATACGCATATTTACTTACGTTGATGGCATGTGATGTTATGTGTTGCTGTGATATGTTATATTGGATCGTCGTGTTTGAATAGCCGGGGGTTTTTGCATGAGATGGGTGTTTTTGCGTGAGATGGGTGTTTTTTTATTTTCATTCATGTAGAAACTTGTATGTAATATTCTTTTATTGGAGCACTTTCGGGTTGAGAATGTTGTCACCATTGATATATATTATTTACTTTTCCGCATTAGGATAGACCCAAGGTGGAGAGCACAAGTAACCGGGTTCTAGGGTCCAGTGGGAGACCATCTCAAGGAGTCGAGACCGGGTCTCCTAAATCTAGAATTCGTAGGGTTGCTTGCCGCTCTCGTAGGGGTGTACAGATGTGGGTTTGGCTATTCATCTCGACCGTGGAATCCATGTTTTTACTGGCTTAATTTAAAACATGGAATTCCTAGTATATCCAATATTTCATATGTGGATTTCTGTTGCTAATATTCTATGATGTTATCACTTTATATGATGAGACGAATGTTGTTATTATATATATGATATATAATAAACGTTGCTTATGTTTTACACCCGCGCTAGTCCCTCCCTGCTATGCCGTTAGTTAAGTAACCTAACGGTGCATAACGGGACACTGCGACGAATGCGGATGGCATAAGTGTACGTTCTATTTTTTTTATTTTATCTGTGATGCTTAGGAAGCATAAATGATGGGACTTCATTAATGAGATTAATGAAAAAGAAAGAAACCTAATGATGTTGTAGAATCCTGTTTTAAAAACTGGTAGCTCTAGTTCTTGCTTTGCATAGTGGTATTCCTTGTAGAATATCCAGCACCTTATTCGATAAGGAAAGAGCCGAGATCCCTTCACCGAGAGTGACCTCTTTAGCAAAACTGGCAAATGCTACAACCCACTTGGTTTTGTTTTTTGATTGCTTCTCTAGTTCTTACTTTGCATAGTGATATTCCTCGATAAATATCCAGCACCTCATTCGATGAGGAAAGAGCCGAGATCCCTTCACCGGGAGTGACCTCTTTAGCAAAACTAGTAAAAGCCTAAAAAACACTCCTTTTCAAATCACTCGATTCTACAATGATATCAAGTTCATTACGCAAAAGGTTTTCTTAAAAATCTGTCGTAGCCCTCCATCATTTCAGATAAGTACTATTTAGTATTCGTGCTACGTTTGTTGATTATGTTAAGGCGTAGTGTGCGGTAGCTGATTAGTGCTTATCTGCTAAAGCATGTGATGCGATTGGATTAAGGTAGTCGTATGACTTTGTTGACTATGTTAAGGGTCGTACGGGTGGGTTTAATTCAATCATGAAATGAACGGGTTAAACTTGACTAACACTTATGATTTGTTGACTATGTTAAGGTCATAAGCTGCTAGGGGTAAAATATTATCGGGAATTTCAAGTGTTGAAATTTGCAATGAGATTGCATACCTTCTATGAGATAGTTGGATCTTGATACCCACTGCGAGTAAGAGTTACTCCCGGGAGAGTTTTACACATTACAATTAGCCAATCAAAATAGGAGTCTAGAAAGTTGTTAATGGGGTTACGCCCCTGGGAAAACGAGGTTTATTTTAATTAGGTCCGTGCAAAAGTACGGGGAACTGTTAGTTAATGTAAATTAGTATATCACATATACAATTATACACTAAATTATTAAATCAACACTTGACTTAATAATTCGGTTATATCACATATAACCGACTAACATCTAATGTATCGACTTATCGAATCAACCCTTGATTCGATAACCTGGTTATATCGCATATAACCGATCGATACAAACTTCGCGAGAATAGAATATGGTATCTCATACTCGCATTATTCTCGGTCCCGCACATATCACATATGCGCTCCTATTTCGTTTTGCCTGAGCCAGTAAAACTTCTATATAGGACTCTACAGACTCGTCAATCGCCGGCAGTAGGTGCTGATCATATCAAGCACCCACAAGCCGTCAGTGGTACTAGCTGGACGTAACGACTACCCGGGTATTGAGCGATCAGAAGATCAGCAAGCAAGCCCGCTCCTACTCCTGCAAAAAGCCTGACAATGATACTACCATACAGTCCGGTCTCCTCATCTGATATGTCGCATATCAAGTCTAGGGGTGGTAAACGTCAGACACCAATAACCGATAAGTCATGCCGATATGAGGCTCATAACGGGTCGAGAAACTACTGGTAACACTTACCAGTAAATCTCTAAACCAGCCCTGGTCAGGGACTTCCCTGTTATGGCCAATCGAGCATAGCGCAACATCAACCCCTAATACCGGGAGAGACGAAACCCCTCCTATCGCTCATTGCCTCCATGTGACTCAGGACTATACCCAAAAACCACCATTTTGCACGCCCTCTTGGATGTGGTAAGGTGGAAATCAAAGCACAGTGGGAATCACATAAGACTCTATGACGATCTCGGGTCTATAGACTAACCTGTACCAGTGTCACAAGAGAACTGCCATCTGACGTAAGGTATAATACCATCTGGGAGTTCTCGGCGAGTCCGTCCAGTGTACCCAGTCTCCACTGAGCACCCGTATATTATCTCTGATTTCAAACACCAATGGATATGGGATCATCGCCCATCTACATGGGTCGAGAAGCTATACGCTAGTCTACTCTGGTATATCGATGCCCCGTCTCGATACACCCACGACTAGGGACCTTGAAGGATGTACTTATGGACTACCATGTCCCCACTAGTATGATCCGCATCATAGTCCAGGTAGTCAAGTACACATCCTAAAGGCTTTACCAACATATAGCAGAGAGACAATCAGTGTACACGTTAAGGTAAAGAGTAACCAGATAGCATACTATCATGTCGAGCAAGAAAGTCCTCCTTATATATGTCCAAGCATCCACTACAATATACATCTCATGTATAGTAATAGCCTCTAGGGCATACATATAACTAACATGAACTTCCCTCAAAGTATCGACACTGGCCTGGCCGAAAGATTGGTGAACTTGTAGGGTGTAATTAATCTCGGCTAGTCTTACCTTTTAGGGGTTGAAGGAAGATTGGATAAAAACGGTGGGAGCCATCCTGATTAGATAAAATAATAACCAATCTGATCTTGCAAGAGCATACGCTGAGTGTTTTCTTCTCTCTCTCTGTCTCTCCTGGTAGCGACCGTGACATGCCTTAATCAAGATAATAATATGGATGTATTGACCGAACCTGCTTATTATGCTGAGCTGGGGAACGTTGGTTCCGCTCTATCTTATAATTGTTATAAGTCCGAGCAGGAAATAGGGGAATATCCGTATTCCCACGTGACCCAAACGAGAAAAAAGCATGTTGATGCATCTTCTTCGGGTGTGTTTGTTACCAAGAACTGTTTCTCAGCATCCTCTACGTCCTGAGTATTTGATACCGGATCAGAATCCCACATATATAATCTGTTACAAGGGCTACAGAAAGGTAGAGAACTGGGATTGGGTGATATGTCTCTAAGTGTAGAGAATGGTGCAATTGTTGCAGCCAAATCAGTTGGTAAATATCACCTTGTATTACCAAATGGTAGATACATTGATTCTGAACAAATGTTATTACATGCCGAACCTGATATACAACATTACATCAGTTTCTTTATTAAGTTAAAGAAGGATATAATTTTGTATTGAAGGATAATGTTGTGAACATTTTCCTTAATCAAGAGTTGATTAGATCAGTTACGTTATGTAATGGCATATACTTTCTAAATCAAACCACAGCTCAAAGTAAATAGATCACACACAAGAGGGGTAGTTCAGAAATGAACGAATCCTTCTTATGGCATTGTATACTAGGTCATATCAATACGACACGACTAGCTAAGTTACATAAGGATGGATATTTGAATCCGTTCGAATTTTCATTTTATGATACTTGCCGGTCTTGTCTCAAAGGTAAAATGACCGATACTCCGTTTACTGGAAATGGAGAAAGAGTTACTGAACTCTTGGGATGGATACATGATGATGTATACGATCCTATGTCTAGAAATGCCAGGGTTGGTTCTTTGTACTTCATTACATTCATCGACAATCTCTCAAGATTCGGACATGTGTTTGTTTCACCTAATCAGAGCAAAGCTCTGTTGAAATTCAAAATTCAAAATTCTGAAGCAACGCTTCAAATCTTGGGCGCAACGCGCCACATGTCAGACGCTGATACGTCAGCGCAGCGCCTAAGAAGGCGCGCCCAATCAGAGCAAAGCTCTATTTAAAGGAAGCAACGCTTCAGTTGCGCATGCACTGCGCTGCGCGACACGTGTCAGCGCAGTTGCGCTATCGCAGTTGTGCTGCGCTGTGCGACACGTGTCAGCGCAGTTGCGCTGCGCTGTGCGCTGCGAGACACATGTCAGCGCAGATGCGCTAGCGCAGTTGCGCTGCGCGACACGTGTCACGCGCTGGGGAATCTGCGCCAAACAGAATTAAAATTCTAAGAAATCTTTTCTGTTCTTGTTAAAACAAGAAGATTTTCTTCTGCAAAGCAGAAACCCTTGGATCAAAGATCCAACGGTGGGGAAAATTCCCCAAATCACTCAGAGAAAGATCTCTTTAACCAATTTAACTAATTTATCGGCACTATAAAAAGGACCCTAGACCTCAATTCAAAGGCATCAACATTTTTCTTGAAAAAAGGTCAAGAGCTTCAAACAGAGAGAGAATTCTGAGAAAATTTCAAAGAAAAAGGTAAAAATCTTCACGAGAGAAAAGAAATTTCTTTTAATAAATCATTGATCTAAAAACCAGATCAATGTTCTTCACATAATAAATAGTGCTTTGCACTTTTATGAACCTCTGGTTCTTGAAACAAAAAGAAAAAACTTATTTTTCTTTGATCTAGAAATCAAATAGTGCTCTGCACTTCTGTTCTTGAATCTAAAAGATTCTTAGTGCTTTGCACTTCCAAACTGCGCTGTTGCGCTCTTGAGAGAGCGCCACGTGTCAGCCACAGAACAACTTACGCTACGCGCTCTTGAAATAGAGCTTTGCTCTCTGGAATTAGCGCAACTCACTAGAGCTCGCCACGTGTCAGCAGCGCAACAGCGCAGCGCACTGCGCCGTTGCGCTTGCGCTCACCAGAGCATGACACGTGTCGTCATCACAAGCGCTTGCGCTCTCTGATTGGCGCAAAGCGCCTGAAAATGCACTGCATTGCTTACAAAAGGGCCAAGCCCAATTAAAGAAGGTCTAACAGGCCTAATAAAATGCAATGCATTATTTTAAAAAGGGCAGAGCCCAAACCAAAACAGATGCTCTGCATCATAAATAAAGGGACAGAGCCCAAATCAAAAAGGCCTAGCAGGCCAGAATAAAATGCAGTGCATTATTAAATATGGGCAAAGCCCTAGCACAAGCCTAATAGGCCAAAGATCAAGTAAACTGTTGAATATTCTCAACGGGACTTAGCCCAATCATGGCCGTAAGTCCCTAAATTAAATTGACAGAGCAAGATTGCTCTCTTAAATCAATTTATGACCGGTTCGAGGGTACATCTCCGAACTCCTCTGACACCCATCGTTGTAATTCTTCAACGACGTTAGAGAGGTGACGGGTCCCGACGACCACACATCAATATGGACTGCGGGGTCCTTAAACTCGTGGACCGAAACGTCCTTAAACTAATATCGGACCGAAACGTCCATAAACTAATATCGGACCGAAACGTCCCTAAACTAATATCAGACCGCAACGTCCCTAAACTACCTATGGACCACTATGTCCCTAAACTGGAACAATAGAGCCTCCGAATGCTCTTTCGCCGGATCTAAACGATCCCGTTTAAGTTGATCTTAGCCCCCAAACACGGCTAACGTATCCTTAAACACTCAAACGGACTATAAAACTCCAAATCAACATTGGTTCAAGGGTACATCCCCGAACTCCTCTGACATCTGCAGTTGTAATCCTTCAACGACGTTAGACAGGTGACGAGTCCCGATGGCCAGATATTAAATGGATTATCACGTTAAGTTGATCTTAGTCTAAAACAGGACTAACGCATCCTTAACAAACGTTTAAGTTGATCTTAGCCGCAACACGACTAATGCATCCTTAAACTAAAAACACCAAACCCAAATCTAAGTAAATACGGATTTGGACTAATCCACGTCCTACGGGCGACGGCATTACTCAGTCTCCGTATACAATCCACGGGCAACCACAAACAAAACAAACACACACGACGCGAAGTGAAATTCTGGAGAAGGAGAAAGTTGTTACCGCGATGCGGTAGCTGTTGGGGTAAAAATTTACACCCCGGTTGACCAAGTCAAAATCAAAGTCAACCCCTAGCCAAGTGGGCCCAAGCCCAGATCCAGTGGGCCCATGCCCAGGTCGAACCCGAACATGAAGCGGCCGGCCTCCCCCCATGCCAAGATAAAAATTTTGTAATAAATAATTTTGTTGTATTTCTTTTATTTTATTTTTGGATAAATGTAAGAAAAATAGGCATCAAGCCAAATTTTTGTAAAGCCCATGGCTTATGTGCAAAAAAAAATGGCACATGAGCCATGAAATAGGCAAAATGCCATTTTATGAAGCCCAAGGGGCTATGTGTAAAGTGTATAGCTTATAAAGGCAAAGATAATGAAATATCTCAACAACTTTTTCTCTCTCCAAAAAAAAGTTTCAGATCTGAGATCTTTCTTCCTTCTTCAAGGTTCCAAAACCTTCTTCTTTCTTTTGAATTAAATCAAGAGTTTTACTCTTCCTTTTTCAAAACTAAATAGTTTTCCACCTCAAAACCCATTAAGGGGAACTCAGATCTGCCATCAGATCTCAAAAAGAAAAGATTTTTAAATCTCACATCTCTTTATCTCCAAGATCCGGCCAGCAAAGGAAGAAGAAGGACCCATTTCCTTAACCTAAAGCATATTAGGAGTTTAACTCCACCCTATTTTCTCTTTAAAGAGTTTCCGGGGCTAAACCCACCTTTTTCTCACTGGTGAGCTAGCGCTCGAGCGCAAAGCGCCCACGTGCCGACACGTGGCGCGCTTGCGCTCCAGCACACTGCGCTCGAGCGCAAAGCGCCCACGTGCCGACACGTGGCGCGCTTGCGCTCCAGCGCCTCGCGCTCGAGCGCAAAGCGCCCACGTGCCGACACGTGGCGCGCTTGCGCTCCAGCGCCTCGCGCTCGAGCGCAAAGCGCCCACGTGCCGACACGTGGCGCGCTTGCGCTCTGCGCTCGAGCGTAAAGCGCCCACGTGCCGATACGTGGCGCGTTTGCGCTCTGTGCTCGAGCGCAAAGCGCCCACGTGCCGACACATGGCGCGTTGCGCTCCAGCGCAAAGCGCCCACGTGCCGACACGTGGCGCGCTTGCGCTCCAGCGCTCTGCGCTCGAGCGCAAAGCGTCCTCGTACCGACACGCGGCGCGTTGCGCTCCAGCGCTCTGCGCTCGAGCGCAAAGCGCCTACGTGCCGACACGTGGCGCGCTTGCGCTTAAGCGTCTAGGCGCTGGCCCCACGCATCCTTTGGATGTTTTTTCCCCTTTATTTATATATACATGTATATATATATACATATGTATACAAATGTACACATACACATACTCCACGACACTGTCCCTGTTAGAAAAATTTCTAACGGGGCGCTGCCCTGCACCCCGCAAGGGGGCTGCTAGCCCCCGTGACCCCCAGCCCGCTATCCGGGTAGCGGGACCCCCGTAAAAACTCTGCGTGGCTCCCGATATATTTAAACCCCCCCTCCAAAACACAACACACGTACACTGCACATTGAGTTCGCATGACCAGTTTAACCCGTTAATCGGAGGTTCCCTCGCCCCAAAGGCGGGGGGTAATTAACGGCAGCTTAGTACGCGGCTGCCGGAGATTCGGATCCCCACAATCAATAAACCCCGGCCTACCCTAGGCAGGGGGAATCTGTAGTATACGCCTGACAAGTGCGCGCGTATTCCCATCTCAATGGGGTGACGAAAAACACCCTACAGACTCTGGCACGCCCGGTGGGACCAATCTCTCCTCCCATATTTCGGGTTAAACGTTCATGCGAACTCAATCAATATACATATCGATTGCTTATACTGAAATGATGTTTTTTTTTTCCGTGCAGCAATCAACCTTCGACGACAATGTCTCCCCTGACGAACTCAACTTCCAATGTGACCCCGATTCCGTACGTGGTCAAGATTAACGCTAGTGTGGTTCTCCCCGCAAGCCTCAGTCGGCAATAGGAGGAACCACCCCGCCAATTTGGCTCTGTCATCATCTACCCTGCCAGAAGCGCTCATCTGGCAGAGATCCTGGCGGAACAGGTGGCCAAGCCAGTCTCAAGGGGTAAGAGGCCGAATGTCGTGATCGCCAAGGCACCACAACCGAAACTTAAGATGGTGTCTGAATGAGTCCCCGGCGCTCTAGCTGGGGGCAAGACTTCCAATGCGAAGGGCAACATCAAATGTTGCGAACGAGCTCAGGCGATGACTCCAACAAATGCACAATCGAGCGTATCTCTAAGGCCCTCCATCAACCGGCCTGCGGCGTCTTCCCAAAAAGCCGAAGTCCGCCAGGCGCTTAGAACAGAAAAGTTAAGGGAGAAGCGGCTCAGGTATCGAGCCAACAAAAGGGCCAAGGCTTCGGCCAAATGGAATCGTGTGAAGTTCCAAGTGCAGGGTTGCCCCGCGACGACGGCTGAGTCGGACGTAAGAATCAACAATTCCTTCGAGCCTCTAAAGTGGGTTCAGAAAAATGCCATGACAGCCAGAATCAAGAAGACAGCGGTCCGAACAGTGCCACAAAGAGACGTGTCCCGGCCCCAACAGAAAAAGTACGACACTGTCTCTTCAAGGGCCTATCAGGCGCTCTGTGCCGCACGAAAGCAGCAGGGCAAATCTAGAAAAGAAGCGCCAGCACCATTCAAGAACCTGGTTAGGCCAGCCGCCTTCAATCGACTACCAGCTACCGAAGCAAGGGGGTCAAGACAGCGATCCGTGAAATCAGCCACCAATGATAGAAAGACGGCCGGATATATCACCCATACGGTCTATATGGCGGGCGGGCGCCCTAGCGACAACCTTCGCAGCAAAAGCAAGGACGGGGCCACCACATCCCAAGCCCAATCTAGCCAGAATGTGGTTGCCGCCGCCCAAGAACAGCCGCCCCCGCTAGATGAAGAAAACCCTCTTGATGAGGATGATAGGCAGATAGACCCCTCGGTTCATGTAGAGTCAAGCTCGGACATTGAAGAAGAGCCGACTTTCCGCCCCAGGACTGCGGAGCAGGAGCTACTTCAAGAGCTTCGAAAACAGCTCAGGAGCAAAGATAAAGAGATGGCCAAGCTCTATTCGAAGATTGACGACTTAACGAACGTGGTGATGCAGCTTACGGCTCAAATTGCTCGAGCGCCTCCCAATCAGGCACAAGCCGCTACTAATCAGCCGGGTGATGACAATCCGAGGCAGCCAATGCCTGTTCCTTTGGGACCAAGACTGGTCGAGCCGAATGAAAGCCGGCCACATTCCGCTTCTGGGGACGCCTTGGCCCCAGATAGCACTATCCCGCTAACACAGGATCGTATAATGGATTTGGTCACCAGCAAGGTTAAAACATTGGTGGACGAAGCCGAAGCTCAGAAAGAAATCGGCAGTATTGGGCGACCTTATCCCGCGCAGTACGATTTGATTGAGTTCCCAAGCGGCTACGTCATTCCTAAGTTCGGAAGATTTGATGGAACGGGGAATGCAAATCAGCACGTCGCCCACTTCAAAGCATCGTGCGGAAATACAGGGGGCAATGACGCGCTCCTTCTTCGTCAGTTTGTCAACAGCTTGACCGGCGTCGCCTTCGACTGGTATGCGAGTATACCGGATGGGTCTGTCATTACATTTGCCCAAATGGAGTCCCTGTTTCGGCAAAGGTTCATGAGTGTCAGTGATAAAATCTCCATCGCCGACCTTGTGAGGACCAAGCCGGGGAAGAATGAAAGCAACACCGACTTTATTGCCCGATAGCGTAATCTCACGGTCAAGTGCGAACCGCCGCTGGAGCAGGACCAGTCCGTCAGCCTTCTTATTGGGAACCTCAGCAATTGGATGGTCCCATTCTTGTGTACAGCAGGCCTCAAGACTTTTCAAGAGCTAACCAAGAAAGTCCAAATGCTGGAACGCTCGAAACAAGAGTCCCCGCCGGACTCTCAGAGAGACAAAACCTGGAAAAGCAAGCGGGACGACAACCGTAGAAGCGGGAGTTCTAGCAGTACCAATGTCTTCAATGCCTCCGACAATGAAGAAAAGCGAAGGGCGGGCGAATCCAAAACCAACCGGTCTCGAAAGCCATTGCTGGGAGGAGATGGGCCTTCCCTAGAGGAGAAAAAGAACAAGGTTTACTCTTTTAGAAGGGACAAGGTCCGCAAGATATTTAAAGATGCCTTGAACAACGGCCTACAATTGTCGGAGTCGAAAAGACCCTAAGAAGCAAAGATGACCGACAATCCTCTGTATTGCCCGTACCACCGAGTAGTGAGCCATGCGATCAAGGATTGCTATATCTTCAAAGACTGGGTCGAGAAGCAGTACAAGGCTGGAGAGATCGAGCTGTCCAAAAGCGTGTTGGTGAATAATCAAGTTGCAACCGCCAACTTTATACAGACAGAAGTTGAAGCTTTCTAGGAGCAGACAGCTGAACCTGCTGCCCTGAAAAACGAAATTGACTCTTCGCGGCCTCCGTGGAGTACGCACATATCTAATAAGATGAAGAAGATGATAAAGCTACTTCGGAAAGAACCCAGGACGGAATGGGAAGGGCAGAAGAAGCCTACCAGTCCAGCTGCCAATGCGGCTCCATCAGGCTCAAAATCCAAGAAGCTCAAGAAGAAGAAAAGTGCAGCTCGGCGCGAAAACGAGTCTGCAGGGAGATCGACCATTCAAAAATATATCGATTCCCTCGAAGAGTATGAACAAAAGGAAAGAACATTGATTCAATTGAAGGAGTTCTTCCCTGTACAAGCGGCTGAAATTCTGGAGGAGTTAGAAGAAGACTCCAATGAAGAGATCCCAGTAGTGACCTGCTACGCCATCCATCTTGGCAGCGACTCCGAGGATGATCTCTGTTTTTCGGAAGAGGACGAGGAGCTCACCACAAAGGCCAATCAAATCCAGCTCAGAAGCGGTAGGGCTCTACCGCAAAATCAGGGCAACGCCCCAAAAGGAAAGGAAAAACAAGTCGCTAATGAAGAAGATGGCAGAGAACCGGCTGATGGAAACATAAGTCCTTCCTCGGTGGACTATAATGTCTTGGCGCATCTCCGGAAGCTTCCGTCTCTCCTGAGCATCTACGACGCCTTAGTCCTATCTAAGAAGCTTAGAGATGTTCTCATTCACGCTCTACAAAACCCCGAGCGGTATCAGGCTCACTTTACGGAAATTAATATGAAAGAAGCCCGGCAAGCTTTGCATGCCGCCGCAGTCACATTTAAGGATGAAGACTTGCTACTGGAACGGCAGAGCATAATCGGCCGCTTTACGTGACCGAGTACAGCGACGGAGATCGAATTAATCGCATATTGATTGATCCGGGGTCCTCAGTGAACATCATGAACTTGCGAACTCTGAAGAGTTTGTCAATAGACGTCCGACACCTGTCAAGGGAAAGGATTGTCATTCAAGGCTTCAACCAAAATTGCCAGCAAGTTCTGGGGTCTATAGCTTTGCCAATCAAATTTGGGGATCTGCAAACTGAAGCTAAGATATACGTGATCGACGCCGACACATCTTATAAGATTCTCTTGGGGCGGCCGTGGCTCCACGATTACGGCATCATTCCGTCAACTCTCCATCAATGCATGAAGTATACTAAAAATGGTGAAGAAAGACGCATTGACGGAGACATCCAGCCGTTCGGTGTGCATGAAGTCCAATATGAAGATTCTCGGTACTTTACGAACCACCAAAATGCTAAGCCACAACTGACTAAGGATAGAATGGCCCCAAGACTCAAAAGCAAATCTACGCCGGCTATCACTTTCAAAAGTAAAAATACCCAAGTGCGCCCGCATTTCGGCAGCGACACTGATGAGTCCGACGCTGGAAGCCCATCCTTCCGCAAAACTCGCCCTCATTTCGGCAGCGATACGGACGAATATGTTACTGAAGGCCCATCTAGCAGCAAAGTCCGCCCTCATCTTGGCAGTGACACTGAAGAGGCAGAAGAAGAGGACCTGCCGTGCAACAGCTGTGCAGATCGGCCCCCCATGCAGCAAGCGAAACTACGAGAGACCTTCGAAGTCGCAGAAGGGTCTCTGACCATCACAAGGGTGCCGGAACGGATGTGCAAAGAGCTCGACGCATTTTCAGTCTCTACCGTGGACCAGCTGAAAACTTTCTACGTGCCCGGGAGGAAAAATAGACAGAAGGGCCTCCTGTTTTACAGGTCAAACCCCGTTGTGCACCCGGACGACCTTTCTGTCGTGTGCGTTCCCTATGAGAGAGGCATAAGAGCCGTCCTCAATCCTAGATACTATGCGCCCGAGATGCGGGAATACTTTAAGAAGTGTGGATGCCGGTTATATCAAACAGAGTCTGAAGCAAAGTTTTACAAAGGTCTATGGTATCCGCCCCAGGTCCGAGCACTCATCGATGGACGAATTCCAGATAGACGGGGCATAGGCTACATTCAACCTGATTCCAAAGCGTGCTACATGATCCATGTTGGTGAGGCCAGCGAAAGATCGAATAATGATGACGAGATAGTCGAGCCAGAAGAAGCTCCTCAAGAGCTCGAAGATGGCGGACAAGCAACCTTTGATAAGCTAACCGAGATCGACTTAGGAACGCCCGATAATCCAAGGCCGACCTACATCAGCTCACTCTTGTCGGAGGAAATGAAAGAGCAGATAATTGCCCTGCTGCGTGAGTTCGTCGACTGCTTCGCGTGGACATACAAAGAAATGCCTGGCCTTTCCCCTGAGGTAGCCGTGCATAAGCTGGCTATATCTCCTGATGCTAAGCCAGTCAGACAAGCTCCTCGAAGAATGAGAAAGGAGTTGGAAGAAAAGGTCATCGAGGAAACCAAGAAGCTCATCGATGCCGGCTTCATCAGGGAAGAGAAATATGCAGACTGGATCGCATGCATAGTCCCAGTGAAGAAGAAAAATGGACAGATCCGAGTTTGTGTCAATTTCAGGGACCTCAACAAGGCATGTCCTAAAGACGACTTCTCGCTACCGGTCATGGAAATGATGGTCGATGACACCTCAAATTACGAACTGTTCACCTTTATGGACGGCTCGTCTGGATATAATCAGATTAAGATGTCTCCTGAGGATGAGAAGCACACAGCATTTCGAACCCCGATCGGAATATATTGCTACAAGGTAATGCCATTCGGACTGAAGAACGCAGGTGCTACATATCAAAGGGCAATGACTAATATCTTCGATGACCTAATCCATAAAGTCGTCGAATGCTATGTTGATGATCTGGTCGTCAAGACTAAAGCCAAGGCCGATCATATCCAAGATCTCAGGACCGTTCTCACCAGACTGAGGGAATACGATCTGAAGATGAATCCTCTGAAGTGCACTTTCGGCGTGTCATCGGGAAAATTCCTGGGCTTCATAGTCCGACATCGAGGGATCGAAATTGACCCATCAAAGATAAAGGCCATCATGGAGATGCCCCCTCCGAAGAGTCTGACGCAGCTAAGGTCTTTTCAAGGCAAGCTTGCTTATATACGGAGGTTTATCTCAAATTTATCGGGGAGATGTAGGCCCTTCTCAAAGCTCATGAAGAAAGGAGCTCCTTTTATCTGGGATGCCGAATGTCAAGCAGCGTTCGAAAGCATCAAACAATACTTGTTGCACCCTCCAGTGCTGGCCGCTCCCATTCCAAATAAACCGCTGATTCTCTACACTGCCGCGCTGGACGAGTCACTCGGTGCGCTCCTTGCCCAGAATAACGATGAGGGAAGAGAAAATGCCCTCTACTACCTCAGTCGAACTCTAGTCGGGGCGGAACACAACTACTCCCTAATCGAAAAGCAATGCCTGGCTCTAATATTTGCTGTGAAGAAGCAAGGCACTATTTGCTCGCTCATCGGGTTATGCTGATCTCCAAGGTCGACCCGCTCAAACACTTGATGACCAAAGCAAGCCTAGCCGGCAGAATGGCAAGATGGGCTGTCATGCTACTTGAGTTTGACATAGTTTATACCCTTCAGAAAGCAGTAAAAGGGCAAGCTATTACAGACTTTCTCGCCGCTCATCCTATACCAGAAAGGTCGCCGCTAAATTGTGAGTTACCCGACGAAGAAGTGCTGCACCTCGAGGAAGAGGAGCCATGTTGGGAGCTCTACTTCGATGGGGCCTCATCAATAAGTAGCTCCGTCAGATCAAGCGTCCCGGAGGTAAAAGCGGGGATAGGATTGGTGTTCATTACGTCATCAATGGGAACCCTACGGTGTTCTTTTGCTCTCACCGAGCCTCGGACAAACAATGAAGCTGAGTATTAAGCTCTGATAGCTGGTTTGGAACTCGCCATAGAAATGGAAATCCTTCGGCTACGGGTTTACGGTGACTCCCAGCTTGTCGTCAACCAAGTAAGCGGCGACTATAAGATATACAAGCCCGAGTTAGCTCGGTACAGAGGCCGGGTGGTGGAACTCATGAAACGGTTCACTCATATTGAACTAACGAGAGTCCCTAGAGCGTTGAACGGAAAGGCTGATGTACTCGCTCGCTTGGCCAAGGAGCTGGCTGATCCTGACATGGACGAAATTCTGATCACAGTCAGGAGCCGGCAAATTCTACCCTCAGTCTCTCTACGAGAAGAGGAAAGCACGGAACAGAAGAGCAGTCCTGCGGAAGAAGCTTTGATCATCCAAGACGAGCCCGATTGGAGAGAACCCTTCATAGAGTACCTCCGATACGTCAAGCTGCCCGAAGAAAAATCTGCGAGGATTCAGCTGAAGAAAAGAGCTCTCCGATACGTGTTTGTAAATGACACGTTATACCGCAGGTCATATGACCAACTCTGGCTCAGGTGTCTGTCATTGGCCGAAGCCCAAAAGGTCATGAAAGATGTCCACTCGGGCGTTTGCGGTGCTCACCAATCTGGCCCTAAAATGCGACTTCAAATCAAACGGCTTGGGTATTAATGGCCCACCATGATAAGGGATTGCGGAGAGCATGCAAAGAAATGTTATATCTGCCAAATTCACGGTGATTTTATTCACAAGCATCCCAATCCATTGCATCCTACGGTGGCGTCGTGGCCCTTCGAAGTCTGGGGCACCGACATTGTTGGCCCAATTGATCCTCCGTCATCTAAAGGCCACCGGTTCATACTGGCCGCGACATACTACTTCTCCAGGTGGGTTGAAGCTGTCCCGCTAAAAGAAGTCAAGACAAAAGATATTCTGACATTCTTCCAGCATAATATTCTATACCGTTTCGGTACACCAAGAAGAATCATTTCTGACAACGGGCCTTCTTTTAAGAGCTTCAATGTCTCAAGGTTCGCTACTCAGCACAAGATAGACTGGAGATATTCCTCCATCTATAATCCAAGAGCCAATGGGCTAGCCGAAGCCTTCAATAAGACTCTATGCAAGCTCTTGAGGAAAAATGCTTCAGCCAACAAGAGAGACTGGAATCTCAAACTTCACGAGGCATTGTGGGCATATCGTACCACGCACCGTACTCCAACTCAGTCCACTCCATACTCATTGCTCTTCGGAGTGGAGGCGGTCCTCCCCCTCGAAGTCGAAGTTCCAAGCTTAAGAATGGCCGTTCAGCATGAGTTGATGGAGGAGGAAAACGTGCTCCTTCGACTTGAAGAACTCGATGCCCTCGAAGAAAAGAGGCTCGCGGTGCAGCAAAATCTGGAGCTATACCGAGCCCAAATGTCACGGGCCTATGACAAGATAACCCGTCTCCGCGCTTTCAAGAAAGGTGAATTGGTGTTGGTCCTCAAAAGACCGATCATCCCCAATCGACATGCCAAGGGAAAATTCGAGCCAAACTGGGAAGGACCATACGTCATCGAGAAAGTGTTCGATGGAGGATCCTACCAACTAATAAGTGCCGAGGGAGAAAGGCCCATGCCACCCATCAATGGCCGATATCTCAAGAAATACTACACGTGAATGCTCCAAGTCGCAGGCGAATTGAGCACATCAGCCCTACGGTCTGGATCATACATCCTGCAAAACCATATACAATCCACGGGCATAAATGACCCCTATCTCTCCTAAATCCTGCCGGTGAGACTACTTTTAAAGTCCCACCAGCGGCAAAAAAAAGGAAAAGAAATAATAATAAAAAAATAAACGGTATGTCCACAAGCAAAACGGGCACGGATGAAAACCCGAAAGGGCTCCGTGAGTAAAGACAGCAGGACTGCCGGCGAGTTTGTGAAAACCTGAAAGGGCGCAAACTCATGAAAAAGAGATGAAATGCACTCTCAAAGTCCTCTCGACCTTGAGAGGAGAAAATTCCTGCGTAAGATCCTTACGACTCACAAAGGAGCAACACACTTAGGAATCCTTACGATTCCTAAGGAGAAAATACACCTGCGGGATCCTTACGACTCGTAGGGAGAAGATGCTTTTATGGGACCCTCACGGCCCACAAAATTGAAAAGCCTTAGGTGATATGGACCCAAACCTATCTCCTAAGCCATCGTTCCCCAACGGGCAACGGCAAATGATGAGTCGCTCATGGCATTTCGCTTCAGTGTTAGCGGTGCTGATGCCGACCAAAAACCCAAATCCCAAGTCCTCCCAAGGCAAATGATGAGTTGCTCCTGGCATTATTCCAGTGCATCAATGCTGATGCCAAACAAGATCCAAATTCCAAGTCCCCAAACGGTGAATGATGAGTCGCTCCTGGTATCATATCCCAGTGTAGCGATGCAGACGCCAACCAAATTCCAAATCCCATACCCCAACGGCGAATGATGAGTCGCTCCTGGTACCACATTCCAGTGCAGCGATGCAGACGCCAACAAAGCCCTGAAATTTTTCCGGCCCTACGGTCTGGATTATACATCCTGCAAAACCGTATACAATCCACGGGCGTAAAACAATCCCGATCTCTCCAAAAAAAAAGAGAAAAAGAAGAAGTTAAAAAAAAAGGGGGGGGGGGTATGTCCACAAGCAAAATAGGGCACCGAGGAAAACCCGAAAGGGCTCCGTGAGTAAAAACAGCAGGACTGCCGGCGAGTTTGTGAAAACCTGAAAGGGCGCAAACTCGTGAAAAGGAGATGAAATGCACTCTCAAAGTCCTCTCGACTTTGAGAAGAGAAAATTCCCGCGTGAGATCCTTACGACTCACAAAGGAGCAACACACTTAGGAGTCCCCCACGACTCCTATGGAGAAAATACAACTACGAGATCCTTTCGACTCGTAGGGAGAAAATGCTTTTATGGGACCCTCACGGCCCATAAAATTGAAAAGTCTTAGGTGATAGGGATCTAAACCTGCCTCCTAAGCCATCAATTCTCAAATTCTCTCGGGGCAAATGATGAGTTGCTCCTGGCATTATTCCAGTGCAGCAATGCAGATGCCAAACAAAAACCAAAATCCCAGAATCCTCTCAATGACAGATGATGATTCGCTCCTGATACCATATTCCAGTATAGCGATGCTGATGTCAACCCAAATCAAAATCAACAAGTCAACTTCCACTCCGACACCGCAGAAAGCGGAGCAAGTCAGAATCCAATCTCGACACCGTAAGAAGCGGAGCAAGTCAAGTCTACCCCTGACACTGCAAGAAGTAGAGCAAGTCAAATCAAGCACCGACCGTCCACGTCGCTAAAAGGGCAACACCGACCGTCCAAGTCGCTAAAAGGGCAGCATCGACCGTCCAAGTCGCGAAAAGGGCAGCATCGACCGTCCACGTCGCTAAAATGGCAGCACCGACCGTCCATGTTGCAAAAAGGGCAGAACCGACCGTCCATGTCGCAAAAAGGGCAGAATCGACCGTCCACGTCGCTAAAAGGGCAGCACCGACCGTCCAAGTCACAAAAAGGGCAGCATCGACCATCCACGTCGCTAAAAGGGCAGCACCGACCGTCCACGTCGCTAAAAGGGAAGCAACGACCGTCCAAGTCGCTAAAAGGGCAGCACCGACCGTCCAATTCGCAAAAAGGGCAGCGCAGTATTCCTACAAAGCGGGAACCAGATAACTCCGGGCCAGGGAAAACGTCTATCACGGACACTCCGTCTCGGAGACATGTCAAGCAACGACCGTCCATGTCATAAAAAGGGAAGTGCCAGCTTCCCAAAAAGCGGGAACCAAATCAAGTCGTCTCCACGTGAAAGAAAATCCATCAATTTCATGCACACGACCCACATATGTGGTGTGGATTTATTGATGGGGGGCAATTTGTTGGGGTAAAAATTTACACCCCGGTTGACCAAGTCAAAATCAAAGTCAACCCCAAGCCAAGTGGGCCCAAGCCCAGATCCAGTGGGCCCATGCCCAGGTCGAGCCCGAACATGAAGCGGACGGCCTCCCCCCATGCCAAGATAAAAATTTTGTAATAAATAATTTTGTTGTATTTCTTTTATTTTATTTTTGGATAAATGTAAGAAAAATAGGCATAAAGCCAAATTTTTGTAAAGCCCATGGCTTATGTGCAAAAAGAAATGGCACATGAGCCATGAAATAGCCAAAATACCATTTTGTGAAGCCCAAGGGGCTATGTGTAAAGTGTATAGCCTATAAAGGCAAAGATAATGAAATATCTCAACAACTTTTTCTCTCTCCAAAAAAAAGTTTCAGATCTGAGATCTTTCTTCCTTCTTCAAGGTTCCAAAACTTTCTTCTTTCTTTTGAATTAAATCAAGAGTTTTACTCTTCCTTTTTCAAAACTAAATAGTTTTCCACCACAAAACCCATTAAGGGGAACTCAGATCTGCCATCAGATCTCAAAAAGAAAAGATTTTTAAATCTCACATCTCTTTATCTCCAAGATCCGGCCAGCAAAGGAAGAAGAAGGACCCATTTTCTTAACCCAAAGCATATTAGGAGTTTGACTCCACCCTATTTTCTCTTTAGAGAGTTTCCGGGGATAAAACCCCCCCTTTTTCTCACTGGTGAGCTAGCGCTCGAGCGCAAAGCACCCACGTGCCGACACGTGGCACACTTGCGCTCCAGAGCACTGCGCTCGAGTGCAAAGCGCCCGCGTGCCGACACGTGGCGCGCTTGCGCTCCAGCGCCTCGCGCTCGAGCGCAAAGCGTCCGCATGCCGACACGTGGCGCGCTTGCGCTCTGCGCTCGAGCGCAAAGCGCCCACGTCCCGACACGTGGCACGTTTGCGCTCTGCGCTCGAGCGCAAAGCGCCCATGTGCCGACACGTGGCGCGTTGCGCTCCAGCGCTCTGCGCTCGAGCGCAAAGCGCCCACGTGCCGACCCGTGGCGCGTTGCGCTCCAGCGCTCTGCGCTCGAGCGCAAAGCGCCCACGTGCCGACACGTGGCGCGCTTGCGCTCCAGCGCTCTGCGCTCGAGCGCAAAGCGCCCTTGTGCCGACCCGTGGCGCGTTGCGCTCCAGCGCTCTGCGCTCGAGCGCAAAGCGCCCACGTGCCGACACGTGGCGTGCTTGCGCTCCAGCGCTTTGCGCTCGAGCGCAAAGCGCCCTCGTGCCGACACGTGGCGCGTTGCGCTCCAGCGCTCTGCGCTCGAGCGCAAAGCGCCTAAGTGCCGACACATGGCGCGCTTGCGCTCAAGCGCCTAGGCGCGGGCCCCACGCATCCTTTGGATGTCTTTTTCCCCTTTATTTATATATACATGTATATATATACATATGTATACAAATGTACACATACACGTACTCCACGACACTGTCCCTGTTAGAAAAATTTCTAACGGGGCGCTGCCCCGCACCGCGCAAGGTGGCTGCTAGCCTCCTTGACCCCCAGCCCGCTATCCGGGTAGCGGGACCCCCGTAAAAACACTGCGTGGCTCCCGATATATTTAAACCCCCCTCCAAAACACAACACACGTACACTGCACATTGAGTTCGCATGACCAGTTTAACCCGTTAATTGGAGGTTCCCTCGGCCCAAAGGCGGGGGGTAATTAACGGCAGCTTAGTTCGCGGCTGCCGGAGATTCGGATCCCCACAATCAATAAACCCCGGCCTACCCTAGGCAGGGGGAATCTGTAGTATACGCCTGACAAGTGTGCGCGTATTCCCATCTCAATGGGGTGACGAAAAACACCCTACAGTAGCGTAATTAACTGCAGGGGCTTGCGCCTGCAGGGAAGAGCGTCCCCACAATCAAAAACCCCTCAAGCGAGGGGGAATCTGACGAAGTCTGCTACATCGGCCGCATCCGTCTAAACCTCCGATACACGGTGCCATAAATCAACTTGGCATCTTCGGAAAGATGGACGGATAAAACCAAATAGCATCTGCCCCGAATCTCAGGCGAGACGTCCTAACGTCTAGGCCGCCTTTCGGAGGGGAACAGATTCTGGCACGCTCGGTGGGACCTCTTCCTCTTTCCACTCCATACTTCATGTGTCGTCTTCGCGAACCAATCGCGGTTTGTTAAATGGTTGCCTTCGGATTTCAAGTTACCAAGATTTGGTCTCTTGCCTGGCCCAGAACTTAAGATTCAATGGCCTCTAACTGCACCAACTGCTCGAAGTGCCCCTGCAATGGACGCTCCACCCTCCCGGAGGTGTAGCATATGGGCCCCAAGCGGCCTCCTTCCTCGCTCTGCCGGTAAACCAGGTGACCCAAGCCACTACTGGCCTATTCTTCGGGACCATGATCCCACCTACAAGCTTCTCTGCGCCAATACCTGCACCGAAAGTGAACAAAAAGTCGGTCTTCGACCGGCTCACTGCTACGACAGCCCCTGTCAACGGGTCGCCCACTGCCGAACCAACAGCCTCTGTTTTCACCAGGCTAAATCAGAACTCTAAACTGGCTGTCCCAAGGAAGGCAATGACTGCTGCTTCAGAAGTCGTCAAGGCGGCTTCCCCTGTCAAAGAGTCAGTCTTTTCAAGACTGACGATTCCTGCTCCTGTCCTTGCTCGAGGATTTGTCTTCGATATGTTGGATATCACACCTTAGAAGACAACCTCAGTCTTTAAGAGGTTAACACCGGCGGCTCCTCATTCAGACAGGGGGCAAAGAGAAGATGTCTCAATCTCCGAGCCAGTCCCAACGGCTCGTCATGCTCGACGTCGCCATTGGCAACGAGTGAGGAAGGCAGGGGGCAACTCTCCCTCAGGGCTAACTCCGCCGGCTCCTGTGGTGGAAATCAATGCCGCTGTTCCAACTGGGAACAGCTTTGAACTACTGAGGAAGGTACGTAAGAATTCTCCAACCGCTACATTGAAAAGATCCCCTCCTCCCGCGGAGAGAGTTCCGGGAACAAAGCAAGAACAACCTCTCAACGGATGTCCTAAAAAATATACAAGGTTTGGCATAGGGTTCAAAACTCCGTGATTGAACCAGGTCATTCTCGTCAACAGAAGAAGGCGAAGGTGCAAAAAGAAAAGGACCGTCCTATTGAACAACAAAGGACAACAATCACCAAGATGCCTACTGCAACGGCCCCCTCCACTTCAACGGCCAACAAAAGAAGAAGGCTGGATAAAACCCCCACGCCCACGGCAAATGCCAAAGGTGGTGAGCCTAAACGCCCTAAGTCCGGGGGCATGATAGTTCATACAGTTTATGTGGCATCGGGAAAGGAGGATAGCCACATATCAACAGGACATAGACCGCATACACGGTCAGTGACCAAGGCTCAGGAACAGCAACAGAAGCTCCAGGAGATGATGAACGCTATGGCCGCACATACAGGGCCAAAAGAGAACCCTGAAACGTCCTCAGATGAGCGCCACGAGGAAGAAACCGACGCCGAATTCCTTCGTCGGATATTGGAAAAGAAGGACAAAGAGGCCGCTGAACAAGAAGCCAACATACAGCGTATGGGCCTCCTCTTCCAGGACATGATAGGGATAATGATACAACAAGATCCCCCGGCTGAAGAGCCCCCGATCGTCCTTGGTGACGATAGGGGAGAAACATTAAATCCTCCACCAGCTCTGTCGACGGCTAAAGAGGATACAATCTCCAAGGCTGATTTGGATGAGTACATCGCCCAGCAAATACGGGTTCATCATGCGACCGAAGCGGCCGGTCAGGTCGTAAAAACAGGGCGGCCATATCCAAGTTGGTACGATCAAATCAAGTACCCACCCGGTTACACAATTCCCAAGTTCCATGTCTACAAAGGGACGGGCAATCCTCATCAGCATGTTGCCCAGTTCAGGGCACTTTGCGGAAACACCGGCGGTGACGACAAGCTGTTGCTTCGCCAGTTCGTTGGAAGCTTATCAGATACGGCATTCGAATGGTACTCTGAGCTCCCAAACAACTCTATCAAAACTTTCGCGGAGATGGAGCTGCTGTTTACTCAGCGTTTTGCAAGCGCCAGTGAACGCACCCCGATGACGGCACTGATTAACGCCAGGGTAAAGCCAGGCGAGACGTGGGTTCAGTATGCTATACGGTGGCGGAACTTGTGGTCGAAGTGCGAGCAGCGCATTAAAGAAGCTCCCGCAGTGGGCATGTTTGTGGGAACCCTTGATCCGCAAGCAACCATCTCGCAATTTATGATGTTTTTCAAGCCAACTACCTTCCAGGCCTTGATTGACAAGCTAGCGTAGATGGATCAAATGGGCCATAAACCCCCTCTTCCAAGGCCGGACTCCCGAAATGACAAAGGGAAGGGAAAAGCGATCGTCGTCGCTAATACTCAACAACAACCGAGCGACTCGAAGCCGGTTGCTCGTCAAAATAATATGCGCCCGTACGTACCCCTTAAGGATAGGATGGGGCGTCCTTATTCCATTCCCCGCGATAAAACGAGGAGGTTATTCGAGCTGGCATTGCGCAACAGACTCATAAATCTGCCGGTTCCAAAACGTCCGTTGCAACCAAGTGACGTCAACGAGCCCAACTACTATCCTTATCATCGAGTACTAGGCCATCTGATCGAAGATTGCTACGTTTTCAAAAATTGGCTTGAAAACCAGTACCGACAGGGCAAGTTCGCGTTATCTGATAAATGGAAGGTGAATCCCCCGCAGCCCCACACCTCTAAAGGGACGAATACGCCGGGGGCAACATGCTCCGTCATTGAAGAAGCTCCTTGGGAGGTTGTATTATCAGCCAAGACAAAGAGGATGCTAAACGATCTTCAGACATGTCCAGCAATCAGGTGGAAGAACCCGTTGGAACCGCAGGTCATTGAGGGGATGTTGAAGCCACGTCCAACTCTAAAGACTGATGATGGTGGTTCAAGCACTTGCAGCCAGCCGTCAAAATATTCGAAAAAGAAGAAGAAGAAATCTAAGAAGCCCGTGAAGCTCGGTGACAAGCGCACGGACTTACAAAAGCAAATTAACGCATTGGATGAATTAAACCAAAAGGCACGGACTCCCATTACACTCCAAGAGTTCCTCAATCATGTCTTTCAAGAAGAAGATGAGGGAGAAAGTTCATCGGATCAATCTGAGAAATATGTGTCGAGCTGTCATATGATTTCCCATTCGATCGCGAACAATGAGGAGACTCCCGGCACTAAAACACTGGGGGCAGATACCGAACCAAAATTCCCGAAACTATCAGACGAAATGATTGTCGCGTTCCTTAACGAAGCTCGATTGAAAAGTAAAGCTGATCGAGAACGCGGGATGACTATATTTGAAAGGGCCAAGCGCCAGCGACTTGATGAAAGAGCTGAGACGATCCCGCTGAAGCAAAACACCTTCGCTATTGACAAAAGCCAATTCAAGATAAAGAAAAGGTTTGCTAAGGCCATATCAATGGGCATGAAGCTACCATCCTCTGAAGGAAAAATTACTGGTGAAATAGAAATACACCCCTCCTATTGCTTATATCATCAGAAGGTTTCGCACCCCACTCAAGCGTGCAAAGCTTTCGATAAATGGTGGCAAGGATACGTTGCTCATCGACAACGCTTTAAGCGGGAAAAGCGCAAAACTCGTCGGGAGCAAAGAAATACGACCGAAGGGCTTGAAAGAACCACTGGCGATTGTCGCATGGTTAACACTGGCGGGTCATAAGTGCCTACATTCGGGAGCGATTCTGATAAGGAGTTGGAACTTGCCCCTCTCTTTAAAGAGTCAACTTCGGGAAAAGAAGAAGAGCCGAAGGTTTGCGAACATATTCGGCTGCGGAATCGGACGCTGCATGAAAAGAATCTCGGACCCTCAAATAGAAAAGATAAAGGGAAAGAAAGGGTCTCTGAAGATATCGTCTTAGATGACCAAGTTCTGGAGGAGCTAGCCGCCAAGGGCCTGCCAAAGAAGAATAAGATGGATTACAACGTCTTAGCGCATCTGAGGAAGCTACCCTCACAGCTCAGCATTCTTGACGTTCTTTTGCTATCAAAGGAGGCGAGAGATTCGTTAATTAAGGCACTCCAAGAGCCGGAACAATTCCAAGCTTTCCTGGCCGAGGAAAAGATGAAGGATGAATTGGAGGAAGTGCACACGGCCGATGTCACTTTTGGCGATGAGGACCTTCTCCTTAGGAATTGCGAACACAATCGCCCCCTTTATGTCTCGGGATACTGCCATGATATAAAGATAGGCAAAATCCTGATTGATAACGGGTCGTCCGTTAACCTACTCAACGTGCGGGTGTTAAAGGAAATCTGCATGAGCGTCCAACACCTTGCTCGGGACAAGATCACCATCTCCGGGTTCGACTACCAATCGTCAAAGACTCTTGGATCTGTGATACTGACGCTACGCTTCGGGCTACTCGTCACGGACATTAAGTTCCACGTCATAGACGCCAAGACATGCTACAACGCTTTGCTCGGCCGACCATGGTTACACGAGTACAACGTCATCCCTTCCACACAACATCAGTGTATGAAGTATTTTAAGGATGGTTTCGAGTATACCGTGACAGGAGAACTGAACCTGTTCTCCATGAACGAGGTCCGCAAATATGAAGATGCCAAATATTTCTTACCGGATTTCGAAGATACGGAGAAGTGTCACAAGCCAGAGAATAAAGCTAATGCCACCATCCCTATCTTCGGCAGTGATACCGAGGAGGAAGAGGAGATAGTTTATTCGGGTCCATCCCAACACAACAAGCCAGGACCGTTCGCTCCTACGTTGATCTTTGGTAGCGACTCGAAAGATGAGATTCGTGTTGTATTCTCTGCTCGACCTTCAATACGAGCATCCGCTGACGAAGAGCAAAGTCTACAAGTCGCCATAGTGCCGCTTAAACACCATAAAGAACTGGATGCACTTAATATTTACAATGTAGAAGAGCTGCAAACGTTCTATATCCCTCCCAGGCGAGAAAGCGAGAAAGCAATTCTATTTTACCGCTCTGAAGAAACCAAGGTGGAGAAAGAAATCTGGCATGGCGCGGATCCTACGCTCGACAGGCTTCAGCCTATTCGTCTTCCCAGATATTATACGGAAGGTTTGAAAAAGCTGCTGAAATGCCAGGGGATATCCTTCAAGCAGACCGTTCGAAAAGCCAAGTTCTATGATAAAGTCTGGAACGTTCCCGGGACTCAACGCAAACTGCCTAACGGGAGAATGGAAACAAAAGGGCTTGGATACATCCGGTCAAAGAAACGGGATTTACTACCCGGCTGCTACGTCGTGTATGACCTTGATGGAGAAGCAGATGCTCAATGGGAGGACGTTAATCCTAGACCAGTGAAAGTTCCAGATGCAAAGGAGCCCAGTCCGTTGTTCGAGGAACAAATGGACAAACTTATAAGGAAAGCTGGTCAAAAAGTCCGAGATGATCACAACCGTGAGACGGCCATCTACGAGAAAGCCAAGACGCAACGCCTTCTCCAACAAGCCATGAAGGATGAAAATGCTGCTCCTTGCCAACCTGTTATAAAGAAGGCTCGGCGCAGAAGCAGAAATAAGTCGAAATGCCAAAAAGGCGCTCAACAGCAACAAAGCGGGGCTAAGAAGCCACGCAAACGGGAGCCGAGCGTTATTGATCTATCCCTTATGAAGAAAATGGGTCGAGCGTACTCGTTTCCTCGGGACAAGATGAAGAAGATACTTGATCTTGCTCTAAAGCATCAAATGCTTACATTGCCGGAGTCTAAACACCCCGAACAAGCGGGCGAAGTCTCACACCCGGACTATTGCTCTTACCATCGAGTAATAGGGCATCCTCTTAAAGATTGCTTCACCTTCAAGAATTGGGTCAAAGATCAGTATCAGCTTGGCAAGTTCGCTCTATCTGACAGCTGGAGGATAACGCCGCCACAGAAGCATGAACCCAGAGCCATGAAAGCAGAACTAGATCCACATCAGTCTTGGAAGCGAATCCGCACTTGTCATGTAATAACGCTATCAAAAGAAGGGCCCGAGAATATAGGTAACCTTCCTTGGTGCTTCGAGAACAGCAATGACGAGGTGATCTCAGAATTTCCGCCAGCGCCAAAAGAGCTGGAAGATGGAATCCATACCACTGCAGATAACCTTAAGAAAATTGAGTTGGGAACGACAAATGACCCACGACCGACATTCATCAGCGAGCTGCTATCTGAAGAGAGGGTGGCCGCGTTAAATGAGCATCAATGCCGAGGTCAAGAAGCTGATCGACTCTGGCTTCATCCAGGAGGTTCAATATCCGGAGTGGATCGCCAACATCGTCCCGGTGATGAAGAAAAATGGGACAGTGCGTATATGCGTAGATTTTCGGGATCTTAATAAAGCTTGTCCGAAGGACGATTTTCCAGTGCCAGTCACCGAACTGATCATAGACAATACGTCCACTCATGAGATTTTCTCCTTCATGGACGGCTCGTCAGGATATAATCAGATAAAAATGCATCCAGAAGACCGGAAGCACACAGCCTTCAGGACCCCTTTATGAATATTTTGTTACAAGGTGATGCCCTTCGGTTTAAAGAACGCCGGTGCCACCTACCAAAGGGCCATGAGGAAGATCTTCGACAACCTTATACACGAAATCGTCGAATGCTATATCGACGACGTCGTGGTTAAAAGCAAATCATACGAGGAACATCTCGATCATTTGAAGACTGTATTTCAACGCCTTCGACGATACAACTTGAAAATGAACCCGCTCAAGTGTGCATTCGGAGTTTCCTCAGGAAAATTCCTGGGATTCATTGTTCGAAACCGAGGTATTGAAATAGATCCGTCAAAGATCAAAGCGATCATGGAAATGCCTCCGCCGAGAACTCTCAAACAGTTGCGGTCTCTCCAAGGGAGGCTCGCATACATACGGCGATTTATAGCCAATCTTTCAGGCAAGTACCGTCCTTACAGTCACCTGATGAAGAAGGGAACCCCATTCGTCTGGGATCAAAAATGCCAAAGTGCGCTAGACGAGATCAAGCAATACCTGCAGAACCCGCCGGTGTTGGCTGCTCGGTTAAGGGAAAGCCTCTCATTCTTTATACAACCGCCCTCGAAGGTTCTTTAGGCGCATTATGGGTACAAGAGAACGATCAAGGGAAAGAGAGAGCACTCTACTACTTAAGTCGAGTTCTGCTGGGGGCAGAAAGCAACTACCCCCCCATCGAAAAACACTGCCTGGCGTTGATCTTTGCGATAACAAAGCTCAGACACTATGCGTTGGCGCATGAAGTCCGTCTCATTTCAAAGGTGGACCCTCTTAAATACTTGATGTCAAAGGCCATATTGACGGGACGACTCGCTAAATGGACCGTGCTCTTGATGGAATTCTCGATAACGTATCAACCTCTCAAGGCAGTGAAAGGCCAGGCCATCGCCGACTTCCTCGCTGAGCATCCGATACCCGCCGATTCTCCTCTGAATTGCGATCTTCCAGACGAACATGCGTTCGATGCGATCGACGGTGATAATAGCCGATGGGAGCTTTATTTCAACGGGGCATCTTCCATGAAAAAGCGCAAACAAAATACCCCTATAATCAAATCGGGGGTAGGACTCATCTTTATAACTCCACAAGGAGGGATAATGCGCAACGCGTTCTCCCTAACAGAGCCGAGGACAAATAACGAAGCCGAATATGAAGCTCTGATAGAAGGCCTTGAGATCGCCATTGACATGGGAATTGAAAACCTCCTTATATACGGGGATTCTCAACTGGTCGTTCATCAAGTAAACGGCGACTACCAAACGTGCAAACCGGAATTGGTGAAATACGGTGAAAAGGTGCAACAACTGTTGACCCAAATTCCCTCTTATACTTTGGAGAACATACCGCGCGCGGAAAAAAGCAAAGCGGACGCGTTGGCCAAACTTGCTAAAGAACTGGCCGACGAGAACCTCGATGACGTAAGAATCGTGGTACAAAGCCGTCGGGTGCTCGCCCCAGCGGAAATATCTCCGGAATTATCCGAAGAAAAGGGAACGAGCGAGCAGACAACCCTGCAAGTAAAAGATTGGGAAAATACCAAAGATTAGAGAGAAGTCTTCATATATTACTTCAAGTCCCACCGAATGCCTGAAGAAGCATCCACAAGACATCAGCTCATGAAACGAGCTCTGTCTTTCGCCTTCATCAATGATACTCTGTACAAGAGGTCATTTGATTCTCTGTGGCTGAGATGCTTAGGACCTGACGAAGCGAAAAGGGTCGTCCAGGAAGTTCATGACGGCCTCTGCGGTTCTCACCAAGCAGGCCCAAAGATGAAGTTGAAGATCAAACGGATGGGCTACTACTGGCCTACGATGATTCAAGATTGCCTCGAATATGCGAAGCAATGTCACTCATGCCAAATTCATGGAGACTTCATCCACCAGAATCCAAATCCACTACATCCAACGGTGGCTAGCTGGCCATTCGAAATGTGGGGGACTGATATAGTCGGCCCCATCGAACCAGCATCGTCTAGAGGGCATCGTTTCATCCTAACAACGACTGACTACTTCTCCAAATGGGCAGAAGCAGTACCGTTAAAAGAAGATAAGACGGAGAATATCCTCCATTTCTTCAAGACGCGTGTCATATATCTATTTGGAACTCCGCGACGGATCATCTCCGATAACGGGCCAGCCTACAGAAGTCACAAGATCAGTCGCTTCGCGCAACAACACAATATAGACTGGAGATATTCCTCGGTTTATAATCCGCGAGCTAACGGTCTAGCTGAGGCATTGAACAAGACCTTGACGAAGATCATGAAGAAAACGGTGTCACGAAATAAGAAAGACTGGCACGAAATACTGCAAGAAGCTCTTTGGGCATATCGAACCACGTTCAAGACAGCCACTAACACAACGCCATATGCGTTGGTGTTCGGTACAGAAGCACTACTCCCCCTCGAGATAGAGTTACCCTCTCTACGAATGGCAGTCCACTACGAGCTGACGAACGAAGAAAATGCTAATCTTCGGCTTGAGGAGCTTGATGCCCTTGAAGAAACACGGCTCATAGCGCAACAAAATCTGGAAGCTTATAAAGCAATGATGACGCGCTCATACGAAAGATTGACCCGACCGGGGACATTCCGCCAAGACGAACTCATGCTAGTGGTCAAAAGGCCTATGATCCCCAATCGCGCCAAGCGGGGAAAATTCGAGCCAAACTATGAAGGCCCGTACATCATAGATAAGGTCTACCAAGGTGGGGCCTATCTACTCATGGACATGCACGGTGAAAGGCCTTTCAGGCCAATAAATGGTCGCTTCCTAAAGAAATACTATGCTTAATGAGCCACAGCCTAGGTCAATGATAGATGACGACGACTATGTCCGCTCGCTATCTTCCTAAGCTCAAGCTTTATAAGCAGTAGCTGGCCTTCTCCGTGACGGACCGAAATGTCTTTAAACTAATAGCGGACCGAAACGTCCTTAAACTACTACCGCAGCATCTTTCAGGCTGACAAGATATAAAAAAAACATATAAAAATAAAATAAAATAAAAACGGTATGTCCATAAGCAAAAAGGGCACGGATGAAAACCCGAAAAGGCTCCGTGAGTAAAAACGGCAGGGCTATCGGCGAGTGTTCGTGAAAACCCGAAAGGGCGCGACCTCGTAAAAAATATATAAAAATAAAAAGAATAATAAAAAAAACGGTATGTCCATAAGAAAAATGGGCACGGATGAAAACCCGAAAGGGCTCCGTGAGTAAAAACAGCAGGGCTACCGGCGAGTGTTTGTGAAAACCTGAAAGGGCGCAACCTCGTTAAAGGACACTTATAGGGTCCTCTCGACCTTGTAAGGAGAAACCACTCGCATGAGATCCTTACGACTCACAAGGAAGCAACACACTTAGGGATCCCCACGATTCCTAAGGAGAAAATACACTTGCGAGATCCTCACGACTCGTAAGGAGAACTCTCTTATGGGACCCTCACGGCTCATAAGAGCTGAAAGTCTTAAGTTACAGAGACCTAAACCTGTGCTTAAGCAACCCCCACAACCTTCGATATTTCCCTACAAGTGGCTCAATACTGACCCTTGTATACAATCCACGGGCGTGAATAAACATTTCCCTAACCAAGTCCCTTCCGTGGCTGGGGATATGTTCGCATGACCCTTGTAGGTCATCTCGATTTACAAGGAGAAAACCCTCCTGTAGGATCCTTACGACTTACAGAAGAACATGCACTTAGGAATCCTCACGATTCCTAAGGAGAAAATACGCCTACAAGATCCACATGACTTGTAGGGAGAAATACCTCTGTGAAACCCTTACGGCTCATAAAGTCAAAAGCCTTAGCCGACAGGACCCTAACCCTGGTCGCTAAGCCACTTTTGTTCGACATCGACAGAGGCATATGATGATTCGCTCCTGGTAATATCCCAGTTGTAGCGGTGCTGATGCCGAAATCGGATTATAGCGAAAAGCCAATAGGCCGCACATGCATATGAAATAGCCGAAATGATAGGGCAAGTTGCAATAAAATGCAGCAAGTGAAAATGTATGCATGCAAAATAGCCGAAATGATTGGGCAACTCGCAATAAAAAGCATCGAGTAAAAATAAAAAAATAAAATAGCCGAAATGATTGGGCAACTCGCAATAAAAAGCAGCGGGTAAAAATAAAATAAATAGCCGAAATGATTGGGCACTACAAAAAATAGCCGAAATGATTGGGCAATCGCGACCTTCGCGATATAAAAGCTGAAATGATAGAGCATCGCGGAGATAAAACAAAAAAAATGATGATAAAACTTTGGCCCTACAGTTAAGATCACATCGATCCCTGTATACAATCCAAGGGCGTAAACAAAGAGGGAAATATACCTTCCTAACAGGCTTCGCCAGAAGACGATGCCAGATCTCGACGGTTCAGTCCAACTCCGAAGAAACCAGTATCTTCAGCAAATTCCTCGACTCATGGATACAAACACTCCTTGACGAGAGCCTCCTGATCCGCGTCGACTCGCAGAGCCACCAGTGCCTCCGTGGGAAATTCTCGACTCGTTTCAAACCCCAAGGAAACAAATAATCCTTGGCGCTTGGGAAACAAATAATCCCTAGCAAACTCCTCAACTCACGGATACAAACACTCCTTGACGAGAGCCTCCTGATCCGCGTCGACTCGCAGAGCCACCAGTGCCTCCGTGGGAAATTCTCGACTCGTTTCAAACCCCAAGGAAACAAATAATCCTTGGCGCTTGGGAAACAAATAATCCCTAGCAAACTCCTCGACTCACGAATATAAACACACCTTGATGAGAGCCTCCTGATCCGCGTCGACTCGCAGAGCCACCAGTGCCTCCGTGGGAAATTCTCGACTCGTTTCAAACCCTAAGGAAACAAATAATCCTTGGCGCTTGGGAAACAAATAATCCCTAGCAAACTCCTCGACTCATGGATACAAACACTCCTTGACGACAGCCTCCTGATTCGCGTCGACTCGCAGAGAAACTAGTGCCTCCGCGGGAAATTCCCGATTCGTCTCAACATGCAAATGAAGCCTCAGGCAGCAGGGACTAAAAAACTTGCATCCTGAACAATGGGACCCTGCAAGTCAATCCAAAATGGTCTCTTGCATACTATTCACGGGTCTCACTCTCCAAAGTCGAATTTCGACGAGGAGGGAAACAACCGCTTGTGGGTCCTCTCGACTCGTAAGAGGGAAAAATTCTCTTATAGGATCCTTACGACTTATAAGAGAAAACCACACTTAGGAATCCTCACGATTCCTAAGGAGAAAACCCACCTACGAAATCCTCTCGATCCGTAGGGAGAAAAGTCTCTATGAGACCCTCACGGCTTATAGAGTTGAAAAGTCTTAGGCAGCAGATCTGAACCTGCGGCTTAAGCCATCGCTATTTCTTAAGAAAGTCAGGATACTCGTTCTAATCATTCGTTAACCATGTTTGCTAAGGTGATATGCGGATAATAAAAGAAAGAAAAGACGGAGAAAATGACACATTACAAAAAAGGTGTATCTTTTATTCATAAAATTTATTGGATACAGGATACATTATGTCAAAGAATTAAAAAAATATATATATACATTCTTTTATCTACGAGTACAAACGATACAAAGATGGATAGCTACTGAGGAGGAAGTGTCTTTAGTAAATTCACAAGCTGCTCTCGCACTTCCTTCAGCGCTTCCTCCTGAGTGACAGCCGCAGCCACCTCCGCCTCCACCTGGGCCCGCTGCTGCAAGAAGAATGAAAGTTGCTCCTCCGCCGCCTTCTGGGCTGCTTCTCGGCTGGGTGCATCTTGCTCGACAACGTCAAGTTGTTGCCTCAATGATAACCCTTCGGAAAGACATTGCAGGAGGTCCTCAAAGACAACCTTCAGCCATGCGGCGTTGGCCTCCACCCGAGCATGCAGTTGGGCAGACTTGCTTGAAGTCTTACCACGCTCCTTACGCCTTGAAATGACTTCTTGTTCGAGATGGCGGAAGTAAGGAGCGCTCTGCTCAATCCACGAGGTTCTTTGATTACTGGCAGCCAAGGTCTCTGGAGCGGGACGCAGCGACTCCAACTGATATAGGCGACCCTCGATCTCCCTACAATGGTTAACCCAGGATGCGATGATGCCATCATCATGAAAGTTCACGAGTATTGCTAGCATCGGGTTAACCACCATAGCGAAGTCTGGGGCAGATGTAGGAGTTTCAACGTCGAGTTCCTCGACGTAGTCACTCAACATGCGCAGACTATTCGCGGCGCCTTTTGAAGACAGACTCCTCAGATAAGGACCCGCCGGCATTGTAATACGAGGCTCGAAGGGCGACGAGGCCGGAACGACAACTGAAAAGAAACAGGATGCGATCAGATAACAGTACAGAAAATAAAGAGAGGGAAGTTATCAACGTGATAGTCGCTGTACCAGTCGAGAAAGGTGGCAAGGTCGGAAGGGCCGGCGGCGCAGCTGATCTTTTATCCCCTCCTTCAATCTGTAGCACTGCAGTCAAGATAAAAAGGGGGGTTAGAGGTAACTCCATCAATGAAAAAAGAAAGACGTCAATGGAAATCATATTCACCAACGCCACCAGGGGAAGAAGCAAGTTCGGATGGGAAAGAGAAGTGTGGGAGCAACATCTGATATACATGATCAAAGAGCACTCCTGAAGAGACGCAACAATATGACTTTAGTACACAAATTATATGTCTGAAGTATAGGATTAATAAATTGCAAACCCATACCTTCCAACATCCTAGATGCTATGAGAGAGGGTTGAGAGGTGACCACCGCCAAGGCAGTTGTTGAAGGCGCTCCCTCAAGCAGTGGAGCATCGGCACTGGCTGCACCTGCGTTACAACAAATGCGAATTTGTCAGAAAGGATTGTAAGATAAAAAAGATAGCAACTTAGGATTTACCTGATGAGCTACCGGCTGAAACGGAGGCGATTCCCTCCTCTATTGACATGAGACCACCGCCCGTGGCCTCATCACCCGACTCAATAGGAACCGTTGTGGTGCTCGCGAGACCTGGAGACAGCGGAGGACCATAGACGGGGAGGGCTATGACTGGAGTATTGCCAGATTCCAGAGAAGGAGCGGTTGGCTCGTCCTCGGGAATCATGGCCACCTCACCCACTACTCTCTCAGGTTCAGTAGTCGCGGTTGTATCGTCCACCATCACCACGAGATCGCCGGCCTCGAGCGCCTCATCCGCCACCACCCTGGACTCAGTTATAATGATCATATCATCTGACACCACTTCAGGTTCGGCATCAATGACCTTCTCGGCGGTAGGCCCCTCGACCTCCACCTCAGGCTCCAAAGCCACAACGACGTTGCCTACCGTCGGCTCGAGTTCGGCAGGTACCGCCTCCTCTGTTTCTTTGGGATCAACGGTTTCCGCCTCCCCCTCGATCGGACTTGGCCCTGCAAGATAAGGGATATAAGGACCAATGACATTAAAATCCTTATAAGAAAAACTCTGAGAGAAATATTACCTGAAGCGGATTTACCGTTTCCTCTTCGAACTGCGCGCGCCACCTCTCTGCGGGCAGTGGATAGGACGACAGGGGCCTCTTCAGATGGGGTATCAGCACGAGGGGCAGTGCTGGGACCTGCTCCCATAGCCAAGGCAGCCCTGCGCGCCTTCGCCTCACGCCTCAGCCGCTTCCTTTCCTCCCGGGCTGTCGCGATGGACCTTTGTGATGCCTCCTTCAAGGCATCGTCATCCTCGTTCAGGGATGCCTCCAGAGCCTTTAAGGCATCTTTCATCGGCTCTTCAAGACGAACCTCCTGCGGTGGCCCAGAGGAAGCAGGAACATCGGCAGCTGGTAGAACATCTGCGTCACTTGGAGGGAACGGCATTGAGGTTCCTGTAATTAAAAGGGAAAGGTTAGATCGACCATAACACAAGGGAAATGAAAACTTAATGAGTCGAAACTTACTAAGGCCCATGGATGCTCTAAGACGTTCCTCCTCCTGGAAAGTCTTCATAGAAGCGGCAATGGCTTCTTCATCAGTGATGCATGTTGAAAGAAAAGAAAGAAAAGCGTTAGTCAAAGGCAATAAAGAGGATATGTTGCAATAAAGAAAAGGCGACTAGTAGTTACCTGATTGCGCAAGCTTAACTAGCCACGCGTCACGCCTCGCCAACCACGCTGAAGCTTCGAGAGCAGCCTCCAAGTCTGTATCGTCTGGTGGCGGCATCACTAATCCTTCGTTGGTCCCGTATTCGATCATGCCCTCGGCATAGGGAGCATGGGGTTCCTGACCGAACACGACGTCCGCAGCGAAGAGTGACTTCTTTTTCTTTTGCCCTCCGACCCTAGGCTCACGGGGGATCGACTTCCGTTTAGCAGCCACTTTGGGACGACGGGTCCCGATGTCCGCACCCACGCCAGACTCCGGCGAGGATACAACCACTGTCTCCACTGGAGCACAGGGTGCAGGAGGTGCATCTATGATATCAGGGAGCGGCAACTCACGTGGAGGACTTTGCGCACGCGATGGTCTGCCCCCGGCATCTTTTAAAGGAGGAACCACCGGGGTCCTTGGCACTAAGGGAGCGTTACGATTGGTGCCGGGAGGTGCTTCTTTACGGTCGATCAACACTCGCCTCTCTTCCTTTATAACGGCCCCCATCGCATGATTGTACCACTCTTTATATACATTAAAGAGTCGTGGAGCGCAGGCCGGCGTGCTGATGAAAAAACGAGAACCCGTGTTCAGACGCATGAAGTGATGTAACGCGTTCTCCATCCCTTCTTCATTGGCAGCAGGTTCCAGTAAGAAAGCTTCCAAGGGTACCCCTTGATCGTAGCCCAATTGTTGGGCGAAGCGATGCGGGTTATATCTCATGAAGATTGCCACATCGCCCTGCTTGAAGACTAGGAAGCCCGGTCTAATAGAATACAAGTGGAGGGTCTCCCGGGCCGTCAACACTAAAGCTCCATCCTTAAAGGAGTCCTGTAATGGTCGCACCGCAGTGGTGGACGCTTCTCCAATGGTTAATACCTTGTCAATGAAGGACATCCCGACTCCAACGGTGTGAGGGCGAAGCAGTAAAACTCTGGCGTTCCGCGGTGAAGGGGTCACGATTGATGAGCCAATCAACTGTATAATGCGAGGAAAACCGCACTTGTCAAAGAATGAAGGCCTTTTATGCATGCCGAAGACACCCGCCGTTTGTAGCTCGAGCCACGATGCAAAATAGTGCATCGGGAAGACCACATGCAGTACCCCGGGCTCATTAGCATCCACTGCTCGGCTGAGGCCATGATATAGGTGGGCCAAGCCAGCAATCCCAATAGCCACCTTTACCCCGATGGCCATCCGGTGGGCTGGGTAAAACACAGAGGGCTGCATACGATGAGAGTGCATCGGGATCGCAAACCAGCTCAGCCACAATCCAAGAAATCCTAAGAAAAAGGCCTCCTCATCCATTCCAGGGGCCGCAATTTCTGCAAAAGACATGGTTGGGGAGTTAGGAAGAAAAAAGTCCTTTTGGTCTATGTCTTTCGCTGGCAGGTTATCCAAACCTAAACTGAAAGGGTCCTCAAGGGTGGCAAACTTGGCAGCTTCTGCCGAGAGGACGTTTGGATGAAGGAACTGAGCAATGAAATCCTCAAAATTAACTCCGCGGCTCCCACGTTCGATAAAGAGAGATTCATAGATGTTCAACACCTTAATCAAGCTTGGGAATTGATGTTGAACAGCGTTCTCCGGTGTGACCCCCCTTACCACCGGCCTAGCAACAAAGACGTACACATCTGTCGGGAGCAGCTCCTCATAATGTTCTCCCATGACTGGCAGACCGAATACCTCTGTGAACTCCTCCAAAGAGATGGACACTTCCCGATCCATGGCAAGGAAAGTGTGGGTAGGAATATTCCACTACTCCAGGAAAGCCTTGAACCACCAGGTGGGGAGCGTGGGATACTGGAAGAGAGAAACGTAGACCGCGGTGTACAGTCCTAATTTTATCAACTGCGACTTCTTCGTCGACAGGATGTACCGGGCCCACGGCAGATAGCCGATTGGGTGGCGGGGAATCAGACCAAGGTTATATGATTGCCCCCAAGGTCGTGCTTCACCTTGACAAATACGGCGTCCTAGGATATCCAAAACCATGGGACGCTGAACCGGAACCGCATCCATAGCGGGATGAAGAAAGCTGTTCGCGGTCCAATCCACCATCTCCACGGCATACTGCACCGAGGGTGGGGTAGCCTAGTGAATCGCCGTGATAGGCTCGGACGGCACTGCACATGTGAAGCTGCGTCGACCCATAATGATCTGGTTATACCAAGACCCCCAAAGGTGGAGATTCTTGTACTCCAGGTCGTATTCTCTAATCATGGTCAGGACTTCACGGTCCAAGGGTGCCTCAGGAAATCCCTCCTCCGAGCGAACGAACGGGAATGAAGTGTCTAGAGACATGATCGCTGCAAAAGAACAATCTAGCCGTTAGTGTTGTAATTCCAACGTTTGGCGTCTAAAAAAGGAAATGCATTAACTAAATTAAAATTAATTAATTACATCACACTGCAGTGCAGTGGGTAGGAGACCGAAGGGGGGACCCACAAAATCTGGATGACAATACGTCAGTTAATAAGACAACCTCATCATTAGATGAGATTGTCAGTTGGTCCCCAGGAAAACATTCCCATTTATAAAAAAAAGGGAGGGGAAGAATCCTTAGAGACAAGGAGAAAATCTCCTTTTTCAGAGCAAAGCTCTGTCACAGAGTGACACTTGTCAAACTCTGATCTCAGAGAAATAAGATTCCTTAAAAAGAGCATAGCTCTATAATCCATCAGAAAATGTTACACCTAAAAGAATTAGAATTTTTAGAATCTTGGAAAATCCATGAAAAACTTGTGAAAAATTTTCATTTTTCAGATCTAGAAGATCTACAGATGATTCAAAGAGCAAAGCCCTGTTCATGGGTTAGAACCCATAAACAAGATCTCTACAGATCTATAAGTTCTTAAGAGCAAAGCTCTGTTTATGAAACCCCAATGGGGATCTCTTTAGATCAAAAGATCTGTGAGAGCAAAGCTCTTTGGTTGAAGATTAAGTTCAATTAAGTTAATTAATTTTACCTAAAGTTTTGATTTTAGAAATGAGCAAAGCTCTGAAAGTTCTTGAATGAGAGCAAAGCTCTGGGAAATAAAAATCTTGAAATGATAAGATTTTTCTAAGGGCCAGAGGTCCTATTTATAAGGCGCTTGGCCCCTTGAGCTCACCCCTTGATCCAACGATCAGGAGTTTGCCACCGCTGCACTCACGTGTGCGCCACGTAAGCGCAACGGTGGGGGGGCATTTGTTTCGTCCAATCAGAGCAAAGCTCTGTTGAAATTCAAAATTCAAAATTTTGAAGCAACGCTTCAAATCTCGGGCGCAACGCGCCATATGTCAGACGCTGATACGTCAGCGCAGCGCCGAAGAAGGCGCGCCCAATCAGAGCAAATCTCTATTTAAAGGAAGCAACGCTTCAGTTGCGCATGCACTGCGCTGTGCGACACGTGTCAGCGCAGTTGCGCTATCGCAGTTGCGCTGCGCGACACGTGTCAGCGCAGTTGCGCTGCGCTGTGCGCTGCGCGACACGTGTCAGCGCAGATGCGCTAGCGCAGTTGCGCTGCGCTGTGCGCTGCGCGACACGTGTCAGCGCAGATGCGCTAGCGCAGTTGCGCTGCGCTGTGCGCTGCGCGACACGTGTCAGCGCAGATACGCTCGCGCAGTTACGCTGCGGGACACGTGTCAGCGCAGATGCGCTAGCGCAGTTGCGCTGCGCTGTGCGCTGCGCGACACGTGTCACGCGCTGGGGCATCTCCACCAAACAGAATTAAAATTCTAAGAAATCTTTTCTGTTCTTGTTAAAACAAGAAGATTTTCTTCTGCAAAGCGAAAGCCCTTGGATCAAAGATCCAACGGTGGGGAAAATTCCCCAAATCACTCAGAGAAAGATCTCTTTAACCAATTTAACTAATTTATGGGCACTATAAAAAGGACCCTAGACCTCAATTCAAAGGCATCAACATTTTTCTTGAAAAAAGGTCAAGAGCTTCAAACAGAGAGAGAATTCTGAGAAAATTTCAAAGAAAAAGGTAAAAACCTTCACGAGAGAAAAGAAATCTCTTTTAATAAATCATTGATCTAAAAACCAGATCAATGTTCTTCACATAATAAATAGTGCTTTGCACTTTTATGAACCTCTGGTTCTTGAAACAAAAAGAAAAAACTTATTTTTCTTTGATCTAGAAATCAAATAGTGCTCTGCACTTTTGTTCTTGAATCTAAAAGATTCTTAGTGCTTTGCACTTCCAAACTGCGCTGTTGCGCTCTTAAGAGAGCGCCACGTGTCAGCCACAGAACAACTTGCGCTACGCGCTCTTGAAATAGAGCTTTGCTCTCTGGAATTGGCGCAACTCACTAGAGCGCGCCATGTGTCAGCAGCGCAACAGCGCAGCGCACTGCGCCATTGCGCTTGCGCTCACCAGAGCAAGACACGTGTCGTCATCACAAGCACTTGCGCTCTCTGATTGGCGCAAAGCGCCTGAAACTGCAGTGCATTGCTTACAAAAGGGCCAAGCCCAATTAAAGAAGGCCTAACAGGCCTAATAAAATGTAATGCATTATTTTAAAAAGGGCAGAGCCTAAACCAAAACAGATGCTCTGCATCATAAATAAAGGGACAGAGCCCAAATCAAAAAGGCCTAGCAGGCCAGAATAAAATGCAGTGCATTATTAAATATGGGCAAAGCCCTAGCACAGGCCTAATAGGCCAAAGATCAAGAAAAAATGTTGAATATTCTCAACGGGACTTAGCCCAATCATGGCCGTAAGTCCCCAAATTAAATTGACTGAGCAAGAATGCTCTCTTAAATCAATTTACGACCGGTTCGAGGGTACATCTCCGAACTCCTCTGACACCCATCGTTGTAATTCTTCAACGACGTTAGAGAGGTGACGGGTCCCAACGACCACACATCAATATGCACTGCGGGGTCCTTAAACTCGTGGACCGAAACGTCCTTAAACTAATATTGAACCGAAACGTCCATAAACTAATATTGGACCGAAACGTCCATAAACTAATATCGGACCGAAACGTCCTTAAACTAATATCGGACCGAAACGTCCCTAAACTAATATCGGACCGCAACGTCCCTAAACTACCTATGGACCACTATGTCCCTAAACTGGAACAATAGAGCCTCCGAATGCACTTTCGCCGGATCTAAACGATCCCGTTTAAGTTGATCTTAGCCCCCAAACACGGCTAACGTATACTTAAACATTCAAACGGACTATAAAACTCCAAATCAACCTTGGTTCAAGGGTACATCCCTGAACTCCTCTGACATCTGCTGTTGTAATCCTTCAACGACGTTCGAGAGGTGATGAGTCCCGATGGCCAGATATTAAATGGATTATCACGTTAAGTTGATCTTAGTCTAAAACAGGACTAACGTATCCTTAACGAACGTTTAAGTTGATCTTAGCCGCAACGCGACCAATGCATCCTTAAACTAAAAACACCAAACCCAAATCTAAGTAAATACGGATTTTGACTAATCCACGTCCTACGGGCGACGGCATTACTCAGTCTCCGTATACAATCCACGGGCAACCACAAACAAAACAAACACACACGACACGAAGTGAAATTCTGGAGAAGGAGAAAGTTGTTACCGCGATGCGGTAGCATAATTAACTGCAGGGGCTTGCGCCTGCAGGGAAGAGCGTCCCCACAATCAAAAACCCCTCAAGCGAGGAGGAATCTAACGAAGTCTGCTACATCGGCCGCATCCGTCTAAACCTCCGATACACGGTGCCATAAATCAACTTGGCATCTTCGGAAAGGTGGACGGATAAAACCAAATAGTATCTGCCCCGAATCTCAGGCGAGACGGCCTAACGTCTAGGCCGCCTTTCGGAGGGGAACAGTGTTCATGTTGAAACATGAGTCTGAAGCTTTTGAGAAATTCAAGGAATATAAGTAGGAAGTAGAGAACCAAAAGGGTAGAAGTATTAAAGTCCTTCGATGTGATCGGGGAGGAGAATACTTGAGCACGGAGTTCCTGGAATATTTAAACGAGAATAGGACTCTCTCTCAGCTTACTCCTCCGTATACACCACAGAACAACAGTGTATCGGGGCGGAGGTATCGTGCCCTATGAGATATGGTGCGCTCTATGATGAGTACTGCTGAGTCGCCTGTTTCCTTTTGGAGTTATGCACTTGAGAAGCTGCATACCTATTGAATTGGGTTCCAACCTAATAAAGTTCCTACCACTCCATATGCGATAAGGAATGGGAAGAGACCATGTCTTAAACGGGTTAAGATATGTGATGTCTGGCCTATGTTGAAAGGCAAAATCTGGACAAACTAAAGGCAATGTCAGTTCTGTAAGTTTGTTGGATATCCCGAACATTTGCGAGGGTATATCTTCTACACACTGAGGAGAAAAATGTGTTTTGTTTCTCAGCATGCTATCTTTTTAGAAAATGAATTTCTTATGGAAGATATTACTGGTCATGAGGTAGAACTGGAAGAAGTTCCAGCTAGACAAACTAACAAAATGATTTGGTAAAACCGGAGGATTCAATAGTTCCCAACAAACCTCTGCCTCTCCGCGCATCTGGTAGGGTTCCTCATCCACCTGAGAGATACTGCGGTTTCCTCAGTGACGGTGGGAGCGAGGATTGCATCATGGTAGATGATGACCCAACTAGGTTCAGGCAGGCCATCACGAGTAGAGACTCTGTGAAATGGTTGGATGCTATGCGATCTGAGATGGAATCCATGTATAGCAACAAAGTATGACTTTGAATGTTGCACCTGAAGGGGTAAAACCCATCGGGAGCAAGTGGATCTTGAGAAGATTCTTGGTGTAGATGGAAAAGTTGAGACTTTCAAAGCTAGATGTTCCCTGATTAAAAATCAGGAAAGGATTCAGAAGAGGCATCACGTGCTCACTCGTGACCAGTGGTCACGTGTTGGCACGTGACGTTTAAAGCAGCAGCACAAAGCTCATTCAAGAAAGAGCTGCAGAAAAGGCATCACGTGCTCACACATGACTAGTGGTCACGTGTTGGCACGTGACGGATGAGTAGCGGCCAGAGAACAGAGCGCAGAAGGAGAGAAGCCCATTCCAGGGGGGTCATGTGCCTACAAGTGACCAGAGGTCACATGCGTTCACGTAGCCACACGTGACCAGCCTCAAGAGCCTTATTTTTATGACAGAATTAAATTCTGAGAAAAGATCTCTCAAGTCTTTCCAAAGTGGAAAAGAATTATTTGGAACCGATGGATTAAAAATCTGAAGGTGATTAAATATCACCAATTTATGGAAAAATCTTGGACTTGGAAAGATTTCCCCCCTAAATCTAACCGAAATAATAAAGAGATACATTTGGATTTAAAATCCAATGGTGAATAAAATCCACCTAATAATCTAAAGGCCCGGATTAATGATAAACATAAATAAAATCTCTCAATAAACAAATCAAATCTTTCAATGAAAGATTCACTAAAACTGATTGATCATCTTCCTTCTCCTATAAATAGGAGCCAAAGGAGAGAGTTTAAAGGGAGGAGAGGGAGAAATATACGGAGACATATACAGAGAGAAAGAGAGATAGAGCCTTGAGATTTTGGAAGAAATTGATCCTCTGCAAAAGAAAACCCTAGGTAAGAAAGGAGAGGCTTAAAAAGAGAATTTAATTCTCAAAAGAGTTTAACTCTTAGATAAAGAAAAGAACTTAGTTCTTTCTCTGGTGGAGGATCTGCAAAGTGCACATCTCCCCATGAATTGAGAATTTAATTCTCATTGGGTTGAGATCCTGCCATGCAGATCTAAAATACAGAGGAGGAACTGAGTTTTAAGAATTTAATTCTCACTAAATGATAGGAATTCAATTCCTTTGAGATAAAATTAGGGTTTAACCCTATAAGAATTTAATTCCTTCAAAATGAACAGAACTAGGGTTTAACCCTATTCGAGAACATAATTCTCTCAAAACTCACAGGAATTTAATTCCCTTAAGAAAAGAAATTAGGGTTTAACCCTATCAAGAATACAATTCCTCAGAAGAGAACAGGAATTTAATTCCCCTAAAGTTTGTTGCTAGGGTTTAACCTTCTGAGGAAATTAATTCTTAAAAGATGAACAGATCTTTAAAACATGAAAAGAGCCAGAGTCACGTGTTACCACGTGACCGCCGCAAAGACCCACAGAAAAGAACTTTGAAGCAACACTTCACGTGTTACCACGTGACTCCTGCGAAGACCTATAAAAAAGAACTTTGAAGCAACGCCTAACGTGCCCCATGTGATCTCTAAAGCACACAGAGAAAAAGACGAAAGGAAACAGAAAAGAGTTCTAGGGCGCCCTCACGTGATCAAAGCGTAAGCCCCCGTCACGTGCCCACACGTGATGGCTTTCAGAATTACAAGTGTTAAACACTTATCTGTAGAACAAAATAAAGAGCTCTAGGGTGCTTTCACGTGCTACCACGTGACCCCTTGGCTGAAGCTTTAACAGACAAGCACCAAAATTCTCATCACGTGACGGCACGTGATACTTTAAAAGTATTCAATACTTTTGACGGAACAAAATAAGGGGAATCAGGGCGCTCTCACGTGACCCCTCTTATCTTAGTGTTTAAACACTAAATTATAACCTCTGTAGTCAGTGTTTAACACTGATTTTCTTAGTGTTTAACACTAATTTGGAAAACTCTATTTGAAGTTTTTAACACTGATTTCCTTAGTGTTTAACACTAATTTGAAAACTCTTTTGCCAGTGTTCAACACTGATTATCTTTTAGTGTTTAACACTAACTTGTCAATCTTATTCCCAGTGTTCAACACTGTTGGTCTCTAGTGTTTAACACTAGCCTTAGCCCAATTGGCTAAGTCTCCAGAGGCAAAGCCTCTCCTTCAATGAATCAAAAGAAGGCCAATATCCCAAACATAATTGGACTTAGCCCAAGATGGCCATAAGTCCTCAATTCAAACTCAATTGGGCCAATGGGCTCATAATATAATAATTGATCTTAGTTTTCAAATTGGACTACAGATCACTTAATCTACCTTGGCGTAAGGGTACATCTCTTCACTCCTTTGATACTTGTCGTTGTAATTCCTCAACGTCTTCAAAAAGGTGACGGGTCCCGATAACCACATACATTGATATGGACTATGGGGTCCTTAAACTCATGGACTACGACGTCCTTAACCTTGACCGTGATGTCTTAAAACTAACACCGGACTGTGGAGTCCTTAAATCCACGGACTACGACGTCCTTAACCTTGACCGCAATATCTTAAAACTAACATTGGACCGCAATGTCCTTAAACTACCTATGGACCGCAATGTCATTAAACTAAACAACAGGGCTCTCCTAATTACTCTCTTGTCAGATCTAAACGATCCCGTTAAGTTGATCTTAGTCTAAAACTAGACTAACGCGTCCTTAACAAACGTTTAAGTCGATCTTAGTCTCAAACGAGGCTAACGTATCCTTAAACACAACCCCTAAACCCAAATCTAAGAAAGATATGGATTTGGACTAGTCCACGCCCTATGGGCGACGACATAACTCAGTCTCCGTATACAATCCACGGGCAACTAAACACAAAACAAACACACACGACGCGAAGTGATCATCTGGAGAAGGAGAAAGTTGTTACCGCAATGCGGTAGTTTAATTAACTGCAGGGGCTTGCGCCTGCAGGGAAGAGCGTCCCCATAATCAAAAAACCCTCAAACGAGGGGGAATCTGACGAAGTCTGCTACATCGGCCGCATCCATTTAAACCTCCGATGCACGGTGCCATAAATCAACTTGGCATCTTCGGAGAGGTGGACGGATAGCACCTATTAGCATCTGCCCCGAATCTCAGGCGAGACGTCCACGTCACGCCGTCTTTCGGAGGGGAACACTAGACTTGTAGTAAAATGTTCTCGTCATGCAACCAAGTGTGGATTATGATGAAACATTTTCTCCAATTATTATGCTTAAGTCCATCAGAATTCAAGCAGGCATCGCGGAGTTGGAACATCTGTTTTGATGTGGCAGTCAAAGAGTTTGACTTCATCAAGGTAGATGAACCTTGTATATACAAGAAGGTTGTAGAGAGTAAGATTGTCTTCCTCGTATTATACGTAGATGACATACTTTTGATAGGAAATGGGTTTCCTATGCTACACTCGGTCAAGCTCCTCTTATCACGAGGATTCTCCATGAAAGATCTGGGTGGTACCTACTACATCTCGAGCATTTAGATCTATAGAGATAGATCTAATCGGATGTTGGGAGTGTCCCAAATCCAAGTACATTAACACCATACTAAAGGGGTTTAGTATGGAAGATTCTGAGTGTGGTAGTTCGCCCACTTACTCAAAGATCACTCTCTCCAAAAAGATGTCTTCCAAGACTGATTTGGAAAAAGCTCACGTACAAGGGATATCCTATGCTTCGGCAGTAGGCTCTATCATGTATGTGATGTTGTGCACCGACAAGATATAGCTAACTCACTAGGTGTAGTGATCAGGAATCAATCGGATCTTGGGAGAATCACTGGACAGCTGTGAAGGACATTCTTAAGTACTTGAGAAGCACTAAAGAAATGTTCTTGGTGTTTTGGTAACGGTGAACTCCAGTGGGAGTCCTTTACCAATTCGAGCTCCCAGAGTGATAAGATCGACTGAAAGTCATTCTTAGGCTATGTCTTTACCCTCAATGGAGGGACGGTATGTTGGAAGAGTTCCAAGCTAGATACCATGGTAAACTAGATGATAAAGACCGAACACATCGCTACCAACGATGCTGCCAAAGTAGCTATCTGGATATTTTTTGTTCATGAGTTGAACTTGGTTCCTACCATTGATCGTCCAATAACTGTTATTATAACAACAATGGAGTTGTGGCTTTGGCCTAGAAACCCCGGTCCCATCAGCAATCCAGACATATTCTGAGGCAATATCACCTGATCAGGGAGATAGTTGATCTCCAAAGGATCGAGGTAAGGAGAGTTGACGTGAAGGATAACACGGTGGATCCACTCACAAAGGCCTTTCCCTAGAGAGACTTCTATCGGACGTTGAGTATGAGATACTACAACAACTGGCCTTCGTGCAAATGGGAGATTATTAGTTATATGTATGCTATAGAAGCCACTATTGTACATATGATGTATATTATAGTGGATGCTTGGACATATATAGGGAGGATTTTTTTGCTCGACATGATAGTATACTATCTAGTTACTCTTTATATTAACATGTACACTTATTGTCTCTCTGTTACATGTTGATAAAGCCCTTAGGATAAGTACTTGACTACTAGGATTATGATGCAGATCATATTAGTGGGGCAAGAGTAGTCCATAAGTACATCCTTCAATTGTTCCTAGTCGTAGGAGTATCGAGACGGGGCATCGATATTCCAGAGTAGACTAGCGAATACGTTTCTTGACCCATATGTTGGACGATGGATGATCCCACATCCATTGGTGTTTGAAATTAAAGATTGTATACGGGTGCTCAGTGGAGACTGGGTACACTGGACATGACTCATCAAGAACTCCTAGATGGTATTATACCTTACGTCAGATAGCAGTTCTCTGATGACACTGGTACAGGTTAGTCTGTAGACCCGAGATATTCATAGAGTGTTGTGTGATTCCCACCGTGCTTTGATTTTCACCTTACCACGTTCAAGAGAATGTGCAAAACGGTGGTTTTTGGGTATAATCCCGAGTCACATGGAGGTAATGAGCGATAGGAGGGGATTTCGTCTCTCCCGGTATTGGGGGTTGATGTTGCGCTATGCTCGATTGGCCATAATAGAAAATACCTGGCCAGGGTTACTGAGATTTACTGGTAATTGTTATCAATAGTTTCTCGAACCGTTATGGGCCTCACATCGGCATGACTTATCAGGCTATTGGGGTCTGACGTTTACCACCCCCAGGCTGGATATGCGACATATCAGACAAAGAGACCGGACTGTAGGTAGTGTTAATTATTGGATTCGTAGGAGTATAAGCATGCTTGCTTGTTGATTTTCTGATCGCTCAATACCCGGGTTGCCGTTACGTCTAGCTGTACCGCTGACGGCTTGTGGGTGACTGATATGATCATCACCTACTGCCGGCGTATTGACGAGTCTTTAAAGTCCTACACAGAGGTTTCCTGGCTAAACGAAGTAGGAGCACATATGTGATATGTGCGGGATCGAGATTAATATGTGTATGTGATACCATATTCTAATCTCGCGATATATGATATTGGTCGGTTATATGTGATATAGCGGGGTTATCGAATCAATTGTTGATTCGATAAGTTGATATAAATAATATTAGTCGGTGATATGTGATATAGCCGGATTATTAAACCAAGTGTTGATTTAATAATTTAATGTATGGTTATATATTTGATATTTTAATAGTTATATTAACTAATATTAGCTCACTTAAGAATTTCTTTTTCTCACATTTGCATTTAATATATATGTGATATATATTAATTGTGTTTCTTCTTGTATCATGCTTGATGATACTTCATACATGGGTGTATGAGACTTACACCATTCCATAGATAATTAAGGGGTTATTATTTATTTAAAGTAATTCAAAATTGGGTGGGAATTAGTCATGGTTGATGCTTAGTGGAAGCTTGTAGAATCATTGACCAAGTCCACCAATTTTGTTTTACTTAAGATATTTATTAACCTAACCATTATCTTAAGCCATGGTTAAATCTCTATATGAGTTGATATGAGATATATCTCACACATGGTTGCTATTCTCACTCATTTGATTCTCATTCCATTCATATCTTCATCTTCTTCTTCATTCCAATTTTGCTCTCTAGCTTTTTGGAAAGTGAAGAAATATTGTGAGAAAAATTATTCTAAAGTGAGCAAAAATCCTACTTCATCAACTTATACTAGATTAGCCATTTAGTTTAGGTTGTTTGCTTCACTAATTCCCAATTAGAGAAGAGGTAGCTTGAGTTGGAGTTTTCTCGACGTAGATCATCTTCGGCCTTAAAGACTTTAAGCAAGCTTGTTCCTTTCGCCTAGTGAACCTTTACTAGAGTCCGAAAAATCACTACTCGGAGCGAAGGGACTACTACACGGAGCTTTAGAAGTGAAGAACCGATCTACAAAGGTTGTATTCCTCATTCACTTAGTGTAATGTTTGATTACATACTAGCTTAACTCCTAACTTTCTAGTTAGATCCTTAGCATGGGTTGCATAGCTCTCTAGGTTTTTAAAAATTGCGTACTTGATACCCCACAAATCCTAATTAGGGTGCTATGGAACCCAGCAGGATATTCATCAAGGAATACCACTATGCAAAACAAGAACTAGAGAAGCTATTAAAACAAAACCAAGTGAGTTGTACCATTTGCTAGTTTTGCTAAAGAGGTCACTCCCGGTGAAGGGATCTCGGCACTTTCCTCATCGAATGGGGTGCTAGATATTCATCAAGGAATACCACTATGCAAGGCAAGAACTAGAGCTATCTTTTTAAAAATTTCGATTCTACAACATTTTTAGGTTTCTTTTCTTTTCATTAATCTCATTAATGAAGTCCCATCATTTATGATTCCCTAAACATCACAGAAAAGAACCGAAAATAGAACGTACGTTTATTCCATCCTCATTCGCTACGAGGCCCCGTCATGCACCGTTAGGTTACTTAACTAACGGCAGAGCGGGGGCTGGACTAGCACGGGCGCAAAACATAAGCAACGTTTATTATATATCATATATATAATATAGTATTCGTCTCACACAGTTATATGATCACATCACAGAACCAAGAAGCAAAAGTCAACATATGAAATATTGGATATATTAGGAGGTTCGTGTTTTAAATTAAGCAAATAATGAAAACACGGATTCCACAGTCTTGATGAATAGCCAAACCCACATCCTTAGACCTCTACGAGAGCGGCAAGCAACCCTGCCAATCCTAGAGTTAGGAGACCCGTTACGACTTCTCGTGATGGTCTCCCACTGGACTCTAGAACCCGGTTACTTGTTCTCCCCGTCTTGGGTCTATCATAATACGAAAAAGTAAATAATATACATTAATGGTGACATAATTCTCAACCCGGAAGTGTCTCAATTAAAGAATATTACATACTTTTTTACATGAATGAAAATTGAAAAACTCTCATCTCACGCAAAACCCCGGCTATTCATTCACGACGATCCAATATAATATATCACAGCAACACATAACATCACATGTCATTAACGTAAGTAAATATGCGTATCCCAAATTCCATTGACTTATAGCAACGAGATCGGGGATACACCACATATTACACTTACGGTCGTAGAAAAGAAATGAAAAACTATAATATTTAGAATCCATAAATACCTTAAACATCATAAACCCGGAATATCTCATATTCCGAATTTCATGCCTAACATATAAAACTTGCATTTTAGTCTTAAATTGAAAACTCTTTTCAATAAGCAGTCTCGGATAATTCAACAATATTCCCGACTAAGTGATCGTGTACTATATGCGATTGCGACGGAGTTTTAATCCGAATCAAAACTCCATGGCAATCGATCAACTGAGATTAAAACGCTAGATTTATAAAACACAAACTAGTTCTCACAAAACTAATTATTTTGGATTCTAAAATTTTATCACATATCATCATAATCTATACGACGCTAAACATTTTGATCGATTTATTAAACACCCACAAATCCCAGAGATCTCAACAACTTGAGTCTTATTAAAAACACCCAGTAAGTGCCAAATATGATAATGAAGCAGCAGAAGAAAATTGATGCTAGAATGACAGAAAAGTGCGGCGAAACCGTGGCCAAACATGGGTTTAGGCCGCGGTTCCGTAGATCTTTGGTGGAATTGGCATCTCAAATTTCTTGGGGCTCCACTAAATTCCCTGCACGATTTTCTGGAAATTTTTAATCTGAAAAATTCCAACTTTTGAAAAATCGACAGAAACTTGGTGAAATTTGGTTTTCAAAGTTCGATCGAATACTTTAACGTCGTGTAGACTTCCCCTAATCTTCTTTCTTGGCTCTAATACCATAAAAGTCTACCCTAGCATAATAATGAGGTTTAAACGAGCATCATGCATGCAATTTTAAAAATTTCTAGGTGCTAAGCTACACTAACCAAGGATCAAACTAGATTATTAGGGTTAACTATGATGATATAATAAAACTAAATTAAGAGAAGGAGGCTACAACCTTTGTAGACCGTATCCTTCTCTTCTCAAGCTCCGTGTAGTAGTCTGCACGACTTCACTAGGCTCCACTTGAAGTTGGATCGAGCTTCCTTTGCGATCTTCGTGTCGAATATGATCCACCCAAAGCTCCGCTAATCCAAGCCACCTCTTCACTAAACTTACTTTAGTAAAGGAAACACACTACATCTAAGTGCTAATTAAGTGTAGGATGGTAAAGTAGGGGTGTAAAGCTCACTAGGTTGATCAGAGCTATATGGTTCACATCACATGTGAGTCTTAGAGCTTTAAGACACGAGGAAGAAGAAGAAATAAAATGGAGAGAGCTCAATAATGGCTAAGGCAAAAAATGAACTCATGAAAAACTCAAGTGAAGAATGGCTCCTCTCTTGACCTCACTCATTCAAGCATAGAATGTATTGCAATAATAAATTGCAACCATGCTTGAATAGTGAGTCAAGACTAATAAAGAAATGATAAATGCCATGCTTCACCCCATTCCTCATTTTCCACCTCATTTCTATTTTTCACAAAAAAAGAAAATCCTACCATACTTCATATATATATATATATATATATATATATCATATATATATATTATGAAGAAAATAATTAGTGAGCTAATAATATTAGTTATTATATAATTATATCAAATATAAATATATATCAAATTATTAAATCAACACTTGATTTAATAATCCGGTTATATCACATATAACCGACTAATATCATTTATCTGTATATCACATTATCAAATCAACACTTAATTCAATAATCTAGTTATATCAAATATAACCTAACCGATAACAAATAACCGCCAGATTAGAATATGGTATCACATACTCGTATTTAATCTGGCCCCCGCACATGTTAGCATATGGGCCCTACTTTGTTTCGCTTGAACTAGGAAACTTCTGTGTGGGACTTTAAAGACTCGTCAATACGCCAGCAGTAGATAATGATCACATCAGTTACCCACAAGCCATCAGCGGTACTAGCTGGACGTAACGGCTACCTAGGTATTCAGCGAATAGAAGATCAATAAGCAAGCTTGTCCAAACTCCCATGAAGCCTATAAGTAACACTTACCGTACAGTCCGGTCTCTTCGTCTGATATATCGCATATTGAGTCTGGGGGTGGAATCGTCAGACCCCAATAACTTGATAAGTCATACCGATGTGTGGCCTATAACGGTACGAGAAACTACTGATAACTCTTACTGGTAAATCTCATCAACAGCCCTGGCCAGGGACTTCCTGTTATAGCCAATCGAGCATAGCGCAACATCAACTCCCTATACTAGGAGAGACGAAACCCCTCCTATCGCTCATGGCCTCCATGTGACCCGGGACTGTACCCAAAATCCACCTGTTTTCATGACTCCTTTGAGCCATGGTCGGGAAGAAATCAAAGCACGGTGGGAACCATACAAGACTCTATAACGATCTCGGGTCTATAGACTAACCTATATCAGTGTCACCAGAGAACTTCTATCCAACGATAGGTATAGTATCATCTAGAAGTTCTCGGCGAGTCCTTTTCGGTGTACCCATTCTCTAATGAGCACCGGTGTACAATCTTTGATGTCAAACACCAATGTATTTGGAATCAACCATCGCCTCTTACAGGGACAAGAAACATACACACTAGTCTACTCTGGAATATCGATGCCCTGTCTCGATATTCCCTCGACTAGGAACAATTGAAAGATGTGCTTGTGGACTATCTAGGTCCCAGTAGTATGATCCGCATCATTGTCCTGGTAGTCAAGCCAACATCCTAAGGGCTTTATCAACTTGTATATGAAAGACAGTATAATAATACCCGTGAACATGTTAAGATAAAGACAACCACATAGCATACTATCATGTAGAGCAAGAAAGTCCTCTATATATATGTCCAAGTATCCACTATATCATACAATAATGGCCTCTAGGGCATACATATTCCTAAAAATATAGGGCAAAGAACGCAAACAATGTTCAAAGACAACAAAGCGGGTCCAAGACGTTGTTCAATCAAGAAAAGCTTGATTGGAGCCCGTCCTTTATAAAGAAGATGGGTCGGGAATACTCTTTCCTGCAAGACAGGTCAGGGAAAATATTCAACCTTATCATGAAGCACCAAATGATGATGCTTTCGGAGTCTCGGCACCCCGAACAAATAAATGAGGTCCATCATCCGGATTATTGCTCCTATCATCGAGAAATAGGTCACCCCCTTGAAGACCGCTTCACCTTCAAGGACTGGATGGATGACAAGTATCGATAAGCAGGTTTATGTTATCTGACAGCTGGAGGGTAACCCCGCCACAAAAGTATGAGCCAAAGAGAACCTATACCGTCAGGATAGGACCAACTCGACCGTAAGAATGGAAGCGAACTCGTACCTGCCATATGATAACACTCTCAAAAGAGAGAGAGAGAGCATGAGAGTATGAGTGACCTCTTCAGGTGCTTCGCAAATGAAGACAAGAACGAGGTGATCTCAAAGTTTCCACTAGCATCAAAAGAGCTGGAAGATAGGATACACACCACGGCGGACAGCCTAAGAAAAATTGACTTAGGGACATAAAATGATCCGAAGCCGACGTTCGTCAGTGAGCTGCTATCTGAAAAATAGGTAGCCACTTAAAATACATGCTCATGTAGTATAAATACTACTTTGCATTGAATTATTCCGAAATTCCCGGTCTAGATCCAAAAACAGCAGTATATAAACTGGCCATATCGCCAGACATAAAGCTAGTCAAACAGGCACCAAGAAGGATGCGGTTCGAACTTGAGATTAGTATCAACACTGAAATCAAGAAACTAATCGACTCCGGCTTCATCCAAAAGATTAAATATCCTAACTGGATTTCTAATGTTCAGTGATGAAGAAAAATGGGACAGTTCGCATCTGCGTGGACTTACAGGACCTTAACAAAGCCTGCCCGAAAAATGACTTCCCAGTACCCGTTACTGTACTGATGATCGATAACACGTCCACCCATGAGGTCTTCTCTTTCATAGATGGATCCTCAGGATACAATAAAATAAAAATGGTTCATGAAGACTAAAAGCACGCCGCCTTTCGGACCACGTTGGGCATATTCTGCTATAAAGTGATGCATTTCGGTTTGAGGAACGCTGGCGCTACCTACCAAAGGGCCATGAAAAAATCATCGATGACCTCATACACGAGATTGTCGAATGCTACATCGACGATCTTGTGGTGAAGAGCAAATCTCATGAGGAATATTGGGAACATTTAAAAATAGTGTTCCAACGTCTTCGGAAATATTATCCGAAGATGAACCCTCAAAAATGCGAGTTTGGAGTCTCCTCAGGAAAATTCCTAGGATTCATCATTCGTCACCGGGACATCGAAATCGATCCCTCAAAAATCAAGGCGATTATGGAAATGCCCTCGCCAAGAACACTTAAACAACTGCGTTCTCTCTAAGGAAAGCTCGCTTATATTCGGCGATTCATAACCAACCTCTCCGGAAAATGTCGTCCCTACAGTCATCTGATGAAGAAGGGGACCCCGTTCGTCTGGGATCAGAAGTGCCAAAACACACTAGACGTAATCAAGCAATACCTGCAAAACCCGCTGGTATTGGCCGCTCCGGTTAAGGGAAAACCCCTTATCCTATATTTAACGGCTCTTAAGGGTTTTCTAGGCGCATTGTGGGCGCAAGAGAATGATCAAGGAAATGAGAGAGCTCTGTACTATCTAAGTCGGGTTCTCTTGGGGGCAGAAAGAAACTACTCTCCCATCGAAAAACATTGCTTGGTGCTGATCTTCGCAATAACGAAGTTCAGACATTACGCCTTGACATATGAGGTCCGCCTCATATAGAAGGTGGATCCTCTCAAATATCTAATGTCAAAGGCCATATTGATAGGAAGGCTTGCCAAATGGGCCCTCCTCCTGATGGAGTTCTCAGTAACATATCGTCCTCTCAAAGTAGTGAAAGGACAGGCCATTGCCAACTTTCTCGCGGAGCATCCTATACCAGCCGACTCCCTCTTAAATTGTGAGTTGCCGGATGAGCACGTATTTGACACAATTGAAGAAGAAAAAGAAGAAGATAAGCCTCAGTAGGAGCTTTACTTCGATGGAGCATCATCCATGAAGCGGTGAAAGCAAAACACCCCCATAATCAATGCTGGGGTGGGCCTTATCTTCATGACCCCATAAGGAGGGATATTGCGTTATGCCCTCTCCTTAAGGAGCTAAGGTCTAACAACGAAGCCGAATACGAAGATTTAATAGCCGGTCTTGAGATCACTATTGATATGGGAATCAAAGACCTCCTCATGTATGGAGATTCCCAGCTGATCGTTAGTTAAGTAAATGGCGATTATCAAACATGCAAGGCAGAGTTGATAAGGTATGGCAAAAGGTGCAGCAACTGCTGACACGAATCTCTTCCTATACCCTGGAAAGCACACCACGAGCGGAAAATAGCAAGGCGGATGCGTTAGCCAAATTGGCTAGGAAATTGGCCGATGAAAACCTCGATGACGTAAGGATCACTGTACGAAGCCGCAGGGTCCTCGTGCTAACAGATATATTTTCGGAAGCCCTGATAGAGCCATCCAAAGGAAAAGAAATGACTGAACAAATAACCCTTCAAATAGAGAACGAAGAAAAGGTCAAGGACTGAAGGGAAGTCTTCATAGACTACTTCAAGTCCCAACAAATGCCCGAAAATGCATCATCTAGATATCGGCTCATGAAACGAGTTTTGTCATTTACCTTCGTCAATGATACCCTATATAAGAGATCATTCGACCTCCTATGGCTAAGGTTCCTAGGGCCGAACGAAGCAAAGAAAGTCGTCCAAGAAATACATGATGGATTTTGCGGCTCCCATCAGGCGGGTTCGAAGATGAAGTTGATGATAAAAATAATGGGTTACTATTAGCCCACGATGATTCAGGACTGCCTCGAATATATGAAGCAGTATCACTCGTGCCAAATTCACGGGGACTTCATACATCAGCACTCAAATCCGCTGCACCCGACAGTGGCCAGCTGGACATTTGAAATGTGGGGAACTAATATAATTGGCCATGTCGAATTGTCATCATCCAAAGGACACCGGTTTATACTGGCGGCAACCGACTACTTCTCTAGGTGGGCCGAAGCAGTACCACTAAGGGAGGTGAAGACAAAGAATATCCTCCAGTTCTTCAAAACTCATGTCATATATTTGTTCGGCACTCCACGACAGATTATCTCGGATAATGAACCAGCTTATATAAGCCATAAAATCAGCCGTTTCGCATAGCAGTATAAAATAGATTAGAGATACTCTTCGGTCTATGATCCTCGGGCCAACGGTCTAGCTGAAGCTTTCAAAAAGACCCTAACCAAGATTATAAAAAAGACAGTGCCCAGAAACAAAAAGACTGGCACGAAAGGCTGCATGAAGCTCTCTAGGCGTGCCAAACAATGTTCAAGACGACCACGAATACAACACCATACGCACTGGTGTTCGGCACGGAAGTAGTACTCCCATTGGAAATAGAATTCCCTTTTTTACAAGTAGCGGTTCGATACGAGCTGACAGATGAAAAAAATGCTCATCTTTGGCTTGAGGAGCTCGACGCCCTTGATGAAACCCGCCTTATAACATAGCGAAACCTAGAAGCTTATAAGGCAAGGATGATTCGGTCATATGAAAGACTGATCAGGCCGAGAACATTCCGCCAAGGCTAACTCATGCTGGTGTCAAAAGACCGATGATCCCCAATCGTGCAAAACGGGAGAAGTTCGAGACAAACTATGAAAGCCCGTACATCATATACAAAGTCTATCTACTCATGGATATGCATGGCGAAAGGCCATTCCGGCCAATAAACGACCGATTCCTCAAAAAGTACTATGCTTGAAAAGTCATGACTTAGGTCAATAATAGATGACAACGCTTGTGTCCGCTCGCTATCTTTTTGAGTCAGAATTTTGAAAGTAGTACCAAAAGATGTTCACCCCAAAATATGAGAATGTTGGACCGAAATGTCCCTAAACTAATAATGGACCGAAATGTTCTTATACTAACATTCATCCCCAAAATGAGAATGTTGGACTGAAACATCCCTAAACTAATGGTGGACCGAAATGTCCCTTAATTAATAATAGACCGAAATGTTCTTAAACTGACATTCGTCCCTAAAATGGAAATGTTGGACCGAAATGTCCCTAAACTAATAATGGACCGAAATGTCCTTAAACTAACATTCGTCCCCAAAATGGGAATGTTGGACCGAAACGTCCCTAAACTAATGGTGGACTGAAATGTCCCTAAACTAATAATGGAATGAAATGTCCTTAAATTAACATTCGTCCCTAAAATAGGAATATTAGATCGAAACGTCTCTAAACTAATGTTGGACTGAAATGTCCTTAAACTAATAATGGACCGAAATGTTCTTAAACTAACATCCGTCCCCAAAATGGGAATGTTGGACCAAAACGTCCCTAAACTAATGGTGGACCGAAATGTCCCTAAACTAATAATGGAGTGAGAAGTCCTTAAACTAATAATGGACCGAAAAGTCCTTAAACTAAAAACTTGCCCCAAAATATGGCGACAATAGACCGTCGTGTCCTTAAACTAATACATTTAGCCCTATGGTGGATCCCCATATTGATTACCGTATGCAACCTACGGAATTAACGATTCATAACTCTTCCAGGTCCTACATGATGCAGTCCTTCGAAAAAGATCGGGGTCTACAGTTAAGGGTGTGTTACCTTATGGGCCGCCTAAAAAAACTTGCAAAGTCCTCACGACTTTGTGAGGAGAAAACACCCGTGTAAGATCCTTACGACTCACAAAGGAGAAACACACTTAGGAATCCATACGATTCCTAAGAAGAAAATGCACTTACGAGATCCTCATGACTCGTTAGGAGAATATACCCTCTATAAGACCCTTACAGCTTATAGAATTCAAAAGCCTTAAGTTACAGAGATTTGAACATGTTTTTAAGCTACCAAAACCCCTACAAAACTTTTCTGCCCTATAAGTAGTACAATATCAACTCTTGTATACAATTCACGGGTATAAATAAATATATTCTTCCTCCAAGTTTTACCAATGGTGAGAAATATCCCCATATGTTGAACAACTTCTTGTAAGTCCTCTCGACTTATAAGAAGAAAATGCTCTTGTAAGACCTCTCGACTTATAAGAAGAAAATGCTCTTGTAAGATCCTTACGACTTATAAGAGCAAATACACTTAGGAATCCCCACGATTCCTAAGGAGAAAAAACACCTATGAGATCCTCACGACTCGTTAGGAGAAATACCTTTATGAGACCCTTACGGCTCATAAAGTCAAAAAGTTTTAGTCGACGGGATCCTAACCCTGCTTGTTAAGCCTCCTATGTTCAAATCAACAAAGGTAATGATGATTCGCTTCTGGTAATATTCCAGTTGTAGCGATAATGATGCCAAGATTGGTATCATATTCCAAACTTGCAATAAAAATAACAAGTAAAAATAAAAATGATATAGCTGAAATGATTGGGCACCGCGAAAAACAACCAAAATGATTGAGCAATCGCGACTTTCGCGATATAAAAAATAGAAAAGATAGAGTATCAAGGAAATAAATTTAAAAAAATATATAATAAAGTAAAACTTTTCTTCCTTGCAAGTAGGTCTGTATTGACTCTTGTGTACGATCCATGGGCATAAATGAAAGAAAGCGAACCATATTTTTCCACCACGCTTCGTCAAAAGAAGAACCGAGTCTTGATGGCACATCTACAGCCTAGAGACTATTTGGACGTCCTTCTTACTCCAGCAAATTACAGACGTGACGTCAATAAGGAAAAATAAAAGTGGAGTGATGGCATAGTCTTAACTCCAGATCTCGATGGAAATATCTACAGCCTAGAGTGCATCTCGACGTTCCAGCAGGATGCAGACTCAATGTCATTAAATATCCATCTTTATGAAGCTTGTTTAGTCTTGTTTCATTAATATGACCAAGTCTACAATGCCAAAGAAAAGCTTCATTTATCTCTGAAAATTTTCTTTTATTTTTGTGTTGTACGTTGAAAACTGTGTGTTGATTAAGGACGTATATCCCGTTATTTAATATACCACAACCAATCAACTCTTGATTCAGTCTAATGTTCATAACATTGTGTTGCACAGCAAAATGATACCCTTCATTGTCTAACAAGGAAACAGATATAATATTACAAAGCATACTTGGTACAAAATAACACGGGTTCAAAACCAATATACAACCCGAAGGCAAACCTAGGTGATACTCTCCTACTGAAACTGCATTTATATTGGAACCATTTCCAACTTGGAGAGTATGATCACCTGTCTTCAGAACTCTGCTATTTCTCAACGCCTGCACAGAATTGCAAATATGAGAACCCGAACCGGTATCCAATACCCAGGAAGCAGAATTAATAGAAAAACAGTTTTCAATTACAAACACACCTGAAGCTGAAGCATCACCATGCTTCTTCTTGAGTGCTAGGTACTCAATACAGTTCCTCTTCCAGTGTCCCGTCTTCTTGCAATAGAAACATCCACCTTTCTCTGATGCCCCAACCTTGGACTTGCCTTTTCCCTTCACCTTTTTGACTCCACCCTTAGGTGTGGTGGGTTTCTTCTTCATCTTTCCCTTGGCCTTAGCCTTTGGGTAAGATGAGGAGGATTGCCCAACAGACATAACGGGAGTCTTCACTGACTTCAGTGTGCTCTCTGCACTCCTTAACATATTAAGGAGTTCAGGTAGTTCCTTCTCCATGTTGTGCATGTTTAAGTTAACGATGAACTGAGCAAAGGTGGAGGGGAGAGACTGTAGAATAATATCTGTATACTGTTCATTGTCCATTGTCCACCCAAGGTCCTCAAGCTCTTCTATGAGAGCTATCATTTTCAGAACATGGTCTCCTACTGCTGTGCCAGCGGTCATGCGCATCTGAAACAGTTTCTTAGACGCTTCGTATCGTAATACGCGGGATTGCTCTCCATACAACTCTTTTGTGTGGAGAAATATGGCTTTTACGTCCATATTCTCGTGCTGCTTCTGATGTGTGTTATCCATCGATGCAAGCACGAGGCATTTTGCCGTGGCACAGTCAGCGTCCCATGTCTTGTGGATTTTCCTATCCGCAACTGAAGGTTTAGGACCTAGGGGGGCAAGACTGGAGCTGTGAGGACATATGATACTTTATCATAAGTCAAGGCTATATTTAAATTCCTCAGCCAGTCTTTATAGTTGGTCCCATTCAGATTGTTTTTATTTAATAGAAGCTTAAGTCCTGTCATGGGTATCTGCCATTAAGAGAGAGAAAAGAATACACTTAGTGAATGCTCTTGCAAAGATCAGATTGGTTATTATCTTGTCTAATCGATGTCTCCCACTGTTTTTATCAAATTTTCTTTAAAACCTTTTAAAAAGAAAACTAGCCGGGATTAATTACATTCTACAACTTCGCCAACCTCTCAGCCAGGCCAGTGCCGGTACTCGAGGGAGGTTCCCCGTGCTTTCGTACGGACCTAATTAAAGTAAACCTCGTCTTCCCAGAGGCGTAGCATCGTTTGGCACCTTTCTAGACACCTACCGAGTCAGCTAATTGTAAAGTGCAAAATTCTCCCGGGAGCAACATTTGCTCGCAGTGGGATCGGGATCCTATTATCATATAGTAGGTATACAATCTCATTGTAATTTTCAACTCTTGAAATTTCCGATATGATTTTTACCCCTAGTACTTATGACCTTAACTAAAGTCAACATATCATAAGTACTAGTCAAGTTCTTCCCGTCATTTCGTGATTAACTAGACCCACTCATATGACCCTTAACTAAAGTCAACATAATCATATGAATGTCCTAACTAATCTGCATCATATGTAGGGTAGGAAGACATCACTCAGCTACCGCTCACTGCGCCTTAACTAAAGTCAAAATACGCAGCACGAATACTAAGTACTCTGCTTCCTAAAATGACGGAGGGTGGCGGATAGTTTTTAAGAAAACTTTTGACGCTTTGAACTTGATATCATTGTAGAATCTAATAGGTTTAAAAAGGAGTGGCTTAAGCTCCGCATTTTGAAACTTGCTTTTTATAAAAAAGGCCGAGTGTGTTTCAAATATGTTTCTACAATATCCTTTTAGGTTCATTTATCTTTTACATTAATCTCATTAATGTAGTCCCATCATTTAAATCCTAAGCCATTACAGAGAGAAACGAAAATATAACGTACACTTATGCCACTCGCATTCGTCACAGTGTCCTGATATGCACCGTTAGGTTACTTAACTAACGGCATACCGGGACGGGGCTAGTGCGGGTGTAAAACATAAGTAACGTCTAATATATATCATATATATTGTTAGTGTTTATGCCCTAGAAGGCCATTATTGTATCATACTAGCTTGTATATTACTTAATGGAAGCTTGGGATATTCACATGTATATAACAGTCTTGCTAAACATGGTAGTATGCTACTTGGTTTTTCTATCTTAATATGTGAGTGTACGTATTGATAGAGCTCTTAGGATCTTGCTTGTCTACCAGCGTTGTGATGGCAATCACACTAGTGGGGGCTGGGTGGTCTACAAGCACATCCTTATTCAGGTCCCTGGTCGTTGGATTATCGAGACAGAGCATCGATACTCTGGAGTAGACTAGTGTGTACGCTTCTCATCCCAGTTGGGGAGATGGTCTGTCCCACAGCCGTCAGTACGTCGTACTGGAGATAGTATACAGGTGCTCGTTAGGTTACGGGTACACCGGACAGGACTCACAGGGAACTGTTGGTTGGTTTGATACCAGTCGTCAGTAAACAGTTCCCAGGTGACATGAGTACAGCGTAGTCCGCAGACTTGACACTGCTACTTCGCCTCGAGTGTGTCCCACTGTTCTTAGATTGCTACCCTACCACGGCTCAAAGGAGTCGTGCAAACAGGTAGCAGTTGGGTACAGTCCCGAGCACTTGGAGGCAGTGGCGGTTAGACAGGATTCGTCCCTCCCGGTATTGGGAGTAGATATCGTGCTGTGTCAGAGAGCCATTACGCAAAGTCCCTGGCCAGGGCAAGCGAGATTTGCTGGTAGGTTCCAGTAGTTTCTCAGGGTGTAATGGGCTTCCCTCCGACACGACTTATACCGCTATTAGAGGACTGACGCTTGCCGCCCCCTAGGCCCGATATGCGATAGTCTTGGACGAACGGACCGGACTGTATGGAGATTGTCACATCAGACTCAGTAGGAGTTCGGATGGGTTTCCTCATCGGCCTTCTTATCGACAACTACCTGGGAACCGTTACGTACAGCTAGTGCCGCTTGCGGTCTGTGGTTAAACCCACTGCCAGCGTAGTAGTCGAGTCTCTAGAGTCCCACACAGAGAGTTTCCTACTCCAGGCGAAACGATATAGAGGTTGCATGGTTTTGCGACAAAGGGTTCGGACGCATACGTGCGTTTACGCGCGTACGACTTTCGGACAGTTTTTACCAGTCGGCTTTGGTTTAAGCCAGTTACTGGTATCCGGTTATTGGATTTTTACAGTCTAAAGTTTTTCCGTATTTTTGCGGATTGGAGGGGCGTTCTCGTAATTGTGCGAGAAGCTTCTAGAAGATGTGACTAAGGAGGTTACTTAGGATAAGATTGTGAGTCATGAAAGTGATTCATCATTATCATTATTGCACCATAAATGATAATGACACATGCTTAATGAATCACCATTTATCATTTATGAAGCATGCTTATTCATTACATTTATTCATTTATTCTTTAAATGAGAATGCTTCATAATATATTATGATACTCACTTTCTTATCTCATTATCATTATCATATTCTCTCTCCTCAAGCTCTCATCTTCAAGAGACTAATCCTTAATCCTCATGTGTTGAGATCAAAGGATTAGTTAGACTTAAACATCCATTACCTTCACTTTATATCATCCTTTCTTCTTTGATTAGCAATCAAAGTAGATTAGTTACCTCAAGTTAGAGGTGTAGCTTGGTGTTTTGCTCTCGGGTGGATCGTCTACTACCTAGAGAAGGTCGAGGAGAACAAAGGAGGACACAAAGACGAAGGACCGGTTTCGATAGGTATAATCCCTAAGCATAGTAGTTTAGAACAACTATATGTTTGGTTAGTTATCGTTTAGCTTCGATTTAAGCGGTTAGTCGATGTTCGTTCTTTAAACATGATCGTTTTTGAAAATTCCGCCTCCCCACAAGTACTGGGGTGAAGTACATCGACTTACAGTGGTATCAGAGCCTCGCTAAACAATAAATAACTTGATTGCAAATTTGTACGAATTTCGAACGGTAAAACGAAGCCGGAAAACCCTAAATCTGTTCAGTTTCTGTCGAACTTAAAATGATGTCCTAAAATTGTTCAGGGTTGCTCAAAAAGCTAGAAAAGAGTCCAGGAGAACACCCATGAAATTCGAGCCCATGACTCGGCTAAAGCGCCGCGGAAGGGCGACGGATCCCACCGATCCGCCGCGCTTCCGCGGCCGAGTTGCCGAGTCATGGACTCATTTTTCATGTGTGGGTCCCCTGTGTTATTTGAGGTTTTCTGGAATATTTTAATTTTGCTCAGGTTTCCAGTTAACAGAGCAGATTTTGGAGCAATATTAAAGATGTTTAATCGATCGAAATTGTACAGTATTTGCATATTGGATTATATCTGTGATTGTTTAATGTGTTCGTAAACCTCCCCTAACTGCTAGTATGTCGGTTGGCAGGGGGTTGCACATTTATGAAATGGTTATATTTGTTTGTGCATATAAACTGTATTGGACTGTTGTGGTGTTTAGCCGGGGTTTAGCAATGGGTTATTGTTTAATTCATTTGTTGTAATATTATTTTGCGGGGAACATCCAGGTTGCGGTTGTAGCCACCGATGTATTATTTCATTTTACTGTTTTTGCTCCTAGGACTGACCCAAGGTGGGGTACACAGACTGCCGGGTGGGTAGTTTGCCGTACCCGTAGGGGTCGAGGGTGGGGTAACGGCTATTCATCACAACTGTGTAATCTGTCTTTTCTTGCAGGCTCAAAAGAAATACAGATTGCTTGCAAATCCAATATTGTTTATCTGTGTTCTGGAATGAATATCATTGCATCAGACGAATGTAAAATATCTATATATATTGTAGTTATTTAGACGTCACTTATGTTTTACACCCGCGCTAGCCCTGCCCCCGCTCTGTCGTTAGTTAAGTAACCTAACGAGTGATGACGGGACCCCGTGGCGAATGCGGATGGCATAAGAGGACGTTGTATTTTCGTTGTTTCTGCAATGATAGGTTAGTAATGGGACGCATTATCTATAATGCAAAGAAAATAAACCAAGTTTAAATCGTTGGAACAATTTAAAAGAAACCACTCGGTTATTTTAAAAACAGATATTTTTAAATGCGGAGATTTAACCACTCCTTTTAAAAGCTATCAGGTTCCTTCGGTTATATCAAGTTCACTACGTTCACGGTTTCGCCAAAACCAGTCGTAGCCCTCCGTCATTTCTTATGGATGGTCAGTAGTATTCAAGCTATTCTTGTTGGCATACGTCAAGGCATAGTGTTTGGTAGCTGCTGGGGTATTCATTTGTTACATAGATAGATGTGTTGGTTTGGGACAGTCGCATTACCTTGTTAGCATACGTCAAGGGTATATACGGGTGGGTTCAAATTAATAAGATAATGATGGGCGGAACTTGACATGTGACTTTTGATTTGGTGGCATACGTCAAGGTCATAAGAGCATGGGGCAAAAACTTATATCGGGAATTTCTAAAGAAACTGAAATTTGCAAAGAGATGCATACCATTTGGAGTTTGATGAATGTTGGTAGGATTCCTTCAACATTATCATACGATGATATTTGGGTCCCGATCCTACTGTGAGTATATGCTACTTATCAGGATATTCGTCACTTAACGATCAATGCTATAAACCTAGTAGGTGTCCAGAAAAGTGTCAGCGGGGTTACGCCCCCAGAGAAAAGAGGTTATTTAATTAAGGAACTTCGCGAAAGCGTTGGAAAACCTCCCTCGAAGTACCGACACCAGCCTGGCTGAACGGTTAAGCAAGTATTGTACGGTGAGAATAGTCCTGGCTAATTCTTCTTTTATGGTTTGAGGAAGGATTCGAGAAACAGTGGGAGCCATCCAGTTTAGATAAACTAAAAACCACTCTAAACTTGCAAGAGCATCATGCTAAAGAGTTTTCTTCTCTCTCTCCTATTTGCAGCGACCCTGAAAATGACTGGACTTAAGTTACTTTTAGAGAAAAATATACTGACAGGGCCAAACTATAAAGATTGGCTGCGGAATGTCAAAATGGTTTTGACCTATGACAAACTGGGGTACGTCCTCACCGCTACGGCACCTGCTGTCCCTGGTCCCAAATCCAGCAATGCGGATAAGGAAATCCGCAAAACCTGGGATTTAGATTGCGCGAGAGCCAAGTGCATCGTGCTTGCCTCGATGAACAATGAACATCAGAGGAGGCACGAGGATATGTCCCTAGATGGCATATTTCTCTATACAAAGGAACTTTATGGAGAGCAATCTCGTATAGCAAGATACGAGACCTCTAAGAAATTGTTTCGAGCGAGGTTGGCTGTCGGGTCATCGGTAGGTGAACATGTCCTACAGATGATCGGCTATATTGAAGAGCTCGCAGACCTTGGGACGACTTTGGATAATGAGCTCTATACAGACCTTATTCTCCAGTCCCTTCCTCCCACCTACTCCCAGTTTATCCTCAACTTCAACATTCAAGGAAAAGAAGTTGAACTTACGGAACTCCTGAACATGTTAAGGAGTGCAGAGGGCACCTTGAAGAAGGCAAGGGAAACACCCTCTATGTTTGTTGGCGGTGCATCTTCTTCCGGGTCCAAGGCTAGGGCCAAAGGAAGGAAGAAGAAGGCCGCACCCAAACCTAGAGGAGGTGTTAGTAAGGTGGGAAAGAAGGGAAAGAAAAAGTTTGCAGCACCGGTAGTTGGCCTGGATGAGTGCTTCCATTGTCGCAGGAAAGGGCACTGGAAGAAGGATTGCAAGGCGTGGAACGCCAAGAACCAGGAACCGAAGCAAGCTGTGGCTTCGACTTCAGGTGTGTATGTAATTGAGAATTGTCTGTCAATCAACTCTACTTCCTGGGTATTGGATACCGGATCAGGATCTCATATTTGCAATTCATTGCAGGCACTGAGAAACCGTAGAGTGCTGAAGGAAGGTGATATGATCCTCAGGGTTGCTAACGGAGCTAGCGTGGGAGCTGCGTCCGTCGGGGATTATCACCTAGGATTGACGAGTGGACACATTTTGGTTTTACATAACTGTTATTTTGTACCAAGCTTAACGTGTAATATCATATCAGTTTCCTTGTTATCAAATAAAGGTTATGATTTCACGTTTGTAAGAGATGTTGTCAACATCCACCTTAATCATGGTTTGATTGGGTCTGGTACTCTAAATAACGGCATATATGTTTTAAACCAACTCCAAATTTTCAATGTCCAGAACACACTAAAAAGAAAGTCTCCAGATTTAAATAAAGCTTTCTTATGGCATTATAGACTGGGTCACATCAATGAGAGAAGGTTGACTAAGTTGCATAGAGAAGGATATTTGGACTCGTTCGAATATCAAACTTATGACACTTGTCAATCCTGTCTCAAAGGAAAGATGACAAAGACTCCATTTACTGGACAAGGAGTAAGAGCGAGCGAGCTCTTAGGACTCATACACAGCGATGTATGTGGTCCAATGTCTACACATGCAAGAGGTGGTTATTCCTACTTCATTACTTTTACAGATGATTTCTCTAGGTTTGGACATGTCTTCTTGATGAAGCATAAATCCGAAGCCTTTGAGAAATTCCTGGAATACAAGAGTGAAGCGGAAAACCAAACAGGCAAAAGTATTAAGACACTGAGATCTGATCGAGGTGGAGAATACTTAAGTGCCGAATTCCTAGGTTACCTAAAAGAGAAAGGAATTCTCTCTCAGCTTACTCCTCCATACACTCCACAGCACAACGGTGTATCGGAGAGACGGAATCGAACCCTATTGGATATGGTACGATCCATGATGAGTAATGCTGAGTTACCGCGATCTTTCTGGGGGTATGCGCTAGAATCGGCGATACATCTTTTGAACAGAGTTCCAACCAAAACTGTGCCTACCACACCATATCAGATGTGGAGTGGGAAGAAACCCTATCTTCAGTACCTGAAGACGTGGGGATGTCCAGCTTTTGTAAAAAAGCAGCATCCGGACAAGCTCGAGGCACGCTCAGTAGAGTGTAAGTTTGTGGGATATCCAAAGAACTCTACAGGATATTGCTTCTATTACGCAGAGGAACAAAAGGTTTTTGTTTCTCGTCATGCCCGCTTCTTAGAAACTGAATTTTTAGAAAATCAGAAGAGTGGGAGCGTAGTAGAACTGGAAGAAATTCCAGAACCACAAGCTGCTACTGAAAGTTTGGTAGAACCAGAGGTTCAAGAAGAACAGAACATTCCCGCACCCCTCCGCAGGAGTAGTAGGCCGTGAGAGATACTACGGTTTTCTCATAGACGGGGATAGAGAGGATTGCATCATAGATGATGATGAACCTACTGACTTCCAGCAGGCCATCCAGAGCGGCGACTCGGTACGATGGCTAGATGCAATGCGGACCGAAATGGAGTCCATGTACACCAACAAAGTATGGACTTTGGACTTTGCTCCAGATGGGGTAAAACCCATAGGATGCAAATGGATCTTCAAGAAAAAGATTGGTGTAGATGGACAGGTGGAAACCTATAAGGCTAGACTTGTTGCAAAGGGTTTTCGTCAGAGACCTGGTTTGGACTATGACGAAACTTTTTCTCCAGTGGCTATGCTCAAATCCATTCGGGTCCTTCTTGCTATTGCTGCCTTCCATGATTATGAAATCTGGCAGATGGACGTAAAGACGGCTTTTCTGAATGGAAATTTAGAAGAGAGCGTCTATATGGATCAGCCAGAGGGTTTCAATCAGAGTGGGAGCAGCGGGAAAGTATGCAAGCTGCTTAAGTCTATTTATGGACTAAAGCAGGCATCGCGGAGTTGGAACATCTGTTTTGATGAGACAGTCAAAGAATATGACTTTATCAAAAATCCAGATGAACCGTGCATATATAGTAAAGTTGTAGCCAGAAGTGTCGTATTCCTCGTCTTGTACGTGGATGACATTCTATTGATAGGAAATGACATTCCTATGCTACAATCTGTCAAAGGATTCCTGTCACACAGGTTCTCCATGAAAGACCTGGGTGATGCCTCTTACATTCTGGGGATCCGGATCTATCGTGATAGATCCAAGAGGATGTTGGGGCTTTCACAGTCCAGGTATATCGACACTGTACTGAAAAGATTCAGTATGGAAGATTCTAAGCGCGGTAATCTACCGGCTTGTCACGGAATCACCCTCTCCAAAGAGATGTCTCCCAAGATTGATTTGGAAAGGGAACGCATGTCTATTATACCCTACGCTTCTGCGGTAGGCTCTATAATGTATGCGATGTTGTGTACCAGACCAGATGTAGCTTACGCACTAAGCGTGGTAAGCCGGTATCAGTCTGACCCAGGGGAGAAACACTGGAAAGCAGTAAAGAACATTCTCAAGTACCTGAGGAGGACTAAGGAGATGTTCTTGGTTTACGGCGGAAAAGACCTCAGGTTGGAGGCCTTTGCTGATTCCGGCTTCCAGAGTGATAAGGACGATTCCAAGTCCATGTCGGGTTATGTCTTTACCCTCAATGGAGGGGCGGTGTGCTGGAAGAGCTCCAAGCAGGACACCGTTGCTGACTCGACGATGGAAGCGGAGTATATTGCTGCTTGCGATGCCGCAAAAGAAGCAGTCTGGATGAAGAAGTTCCTAACAGAACTTCAGGTGGTTCCTACCATAGTTGATCCAATACCTCTGTATTGCGACAACAACGGAGCTATAGCTTTAGCGAAGGAACCAAGGTCCCATCAGAAGTCCAGACACATCTTGAGGCGGTATCACCTGATCAGGGAGATCATTGATCGTCAGGAGATCGAGGTTCGGAGAGTTGCTTCAGAAGAGAACATTGCTGATCCATTCACAAAGGCCCTTCCTCAGATTCAGTTCGAGAGGCTACTCGAGATCATTGGTCTACGATATGCCAGTACATGGCCCTAGTGCAAGTGGGAGATTGTTAGTGTTTATGCCCTAGAAGGCCATTACTGTATCATACTAGCTTGTATATTACTTAATGGAAGCTTGGGATATTCACATGTATATAACAGTCTTGCTAAACATGGTAGTATGCTACTTGGTTTTTCTATCTTAATATGTGAGTGTACGTATTGATAGAGCTCTTAGGATCTTGCTTGTCTACCAGCGTTGTGATGGCAATCACACTAGTGGGGGCTGGGTGGTCTACTAGCACATCCTTATTCAGGTCCCTGGTCGTTGGATTATCGAGACAGAGCATCGATACTCCGGAGTAGACTAGTGTGTACGCTTCTCATCCCAGTTGGGGAGATGGTCTGTCCCACAGCCGTCAGTACGTCATACTGGAGATAGTATACAGGTGCTCGTTAGGTTACGGGTACACCGGACAGGACTCACAGGGAACTGTTGGTTGGTTTGATACCAGTCGTCAGTAAACAGTTCCCAGGTGACATGAGTACAGCGTAGTCCGCAGACTTGACACTGCTACTTCGCCTCGAGTGTGTCCCACTGTTCTTAGATTGCTACCCTACCACGGCTCAAAGGAGTCGTGCAAACAGGTAGCAGTTGGGTGCAGTCCCGAGCACTTGGAGGCAGTGGCGGTTAGACAGGATTCGTCCCTCCCGGTATTGGGAGTAGATATCGTGCTGTGTCAGAGAGCCATTACGCAAAGTCCCTGGCCAGGGCAAGCGAGATTTGCTGGTAGGTTCCAGTAGTTTCTCAGGGTGTAATGGGCTTCCCTCCGACACGACTTATACCGCTATTAGGGGACTGACGCTTGCCGCCCCCTAGGCCCGATATGCGATAGTCTTGGACGAACGGACCGGACTGTATGGAGATTGTCACATCAGACTCAGTAGGTGTTCGGATGGGTTTTCTCATCGGCCTTCTTATCGACAACTACCTGGGGACCGTTACGTACAGCTAGTGCCGCTTGCGGTCTGTGGTTAAACCCACTGCCAGCATAGTAGTCGAGTCTCTAGAGTCCCACACAGAGAGTTTCCTACTCCAGGCGAAACGATATAGAGGTTGCATGGTTTTGCGACAAAGGGTTCGGACGCATACGTGCGTTTACGCGCGTACGACTTTCGAACAGTTTTTACCAGTCGGCTTTGGTTTAAGCCAGTTACTGGTATCCGGTTATTGGATTTTTACAGTCTAAAGTTTTTCCATATTTTTGCGGATTGGAGGGGCGTTCTCGTAATTGTGCGAGAAGCTTCTAGAAGATGTGACTAAGGAGGTTACTTTGGATAAGATTGTGAGTCATGAGAGTGATTCATCATTATCATTATTGCACCATAAATGATAATGACACATGCTTAATGAATCACCATTTATCATTTATGAAGCATGCTTATTCATTACATTTATTCATTTATTCTTTAAATGAGAATGCTTCATAATATATTATGATACTCACTTTCTCATCTCATTATCATTATCATATTCTCTCTCCTCAAGCTCTCATCTTCAAGAGACTAATCCTTAATCCTCATGTGTTGAGATCAAAGGATTAGTTAGACTTAAACATCCATTACCTTCACTTTATATCATCCTTTCTTCTTTGATTAGCAATCAAAGTAGATTAGTTACCTCAAGTTAGAGGTGTAGCTTGGTGTTTTGCTCTCGGGTGGATCGTCTACTACCTAGAGAAGGTCGAGGAGAACAAAGGAGGACACAAAGACGAATGACCGGTTTCGATAGGTATAATCCCTAAGCATAGTAGTTTAGAACAACTATATGTTTGGTTAGTTATCGTTTAGCTTCGATTTAAGCGGTTAGTCGATGTTCGTTCTTTAAACATGATCGTTTTTTAAAATTCCGCCTCCCCACAAGTACTGGGGTGAAGTACATCGACTTACATATATATATAATATTTCATTCGTCTCAGACATGTATTAAAAGATCACATCAGATAATGAAAACAGCAGAAGCACATAAAGGATAACTAGGAGGTCCGTATTTTGTATTTAGCCAGCAATAAAAATACGGATTCCACGGTCGCAATAAATAGCCAAGCCCACACCCCTAGACCCCTACGAGAGCGGCAAGCGACCCTACCAATTCTGGAGTTTAGGAGACCCGGTCTCGACTCCTCGAGATGGCCTCCCACTGAACCCAAGAACCCGGTCACTTGTGCCCTCCACCTTGGGTCTGTCCTAATGCGGAAAAGTAAATAATATACAACACCGGTGACAACAACCTCACCCCGGAAGTGCCCCAAATAAAAGAATATTACATACAAATTAATTTTACATGAATTAAAAGAATACTCTCATCTCACATAAAAAAGAAAACACCCGGCTATTCATTGCGACAATCCTGCATATCAAATCTCATCGACACATAATATCAAATATCATCAACGTAAGTAAGTATGCATACACCGATCGTCATTGATGTATAGCAACGAAAACCGGTAATACATACTACACTTACGGTCACAGAGAAATAAAATGGGAAAAATACAACAATTGGAATCTTTAACTGCATTTAGACAACACAAATCCGGAATATCACATATACAAGATTTCATGCCTAAATAATGTAAAGCTCGCATTTGGGTCTCATTCAAGAAAACACCTTTTCAAAACAAACCGGATAATTCAACAAGATTTCCGTTTATCCCGAGACCGAACTGCTAGATTTACACGCAACAAACAAATTTGTAGATTTCAATTATTGTATCACATACTATTAAACTAAGCGACGTTGAAACATCCGATCAAACGATTTAAACAACCACAGACTGCTCTGAAAGCTCAACACCTGAGTAGATTCTAAAAATACCAGTAACATCAGAAAACATATATGGGCCAGCACAAGAAAATACGGCCTATGAATCAACTATACCACTGCGGAACCGCCGCAACAAGCCTCTTGGGCCGCGGTTCCACGGCCGTATAGTCGATTTAGGGGATCGTTTTTCTGGTGAGCCCATATATTTCCCTGTTTAATTTTTTACATATTTTTAATTTGAAAAATTCCAGGTTTTTAAAAAATTTCCAGAGAGCACCCCCCGGGTGTCGTTTTTCGTCCGTTCGATGTTTTCAACGTCGTCTAGGTTACCACAAAGCTCTAGCTTGGCTCTGATACCACTGTAGGATTTTCTTAACACCTCTATTAGGGTTTAGAAGCATCATACATGCTATAACAATAAAATTTTGAGGTGCTAAGCAAACTATACAAAGAATCGAACTAGAATATATGAAGTAACTATTAATAGTATCAACAATTAAGAGTTAAGTTATACTAAGTGATGAGACTACAACCTTTGTAGACCTCTTTGGAAGACTCCTTGGCTTTGAAAAGGTTCGCTTGATCAACTCCTCGTCGACGACGATCCACCCGAAGCACTTTGCTCTAAGCTTGATGCTTCCTTCGATCTTTGAAAAACTTGAAGCACAACACCCTACACAAGATAGCTAAGGTTGTGTAGGATGATGAAGTGGTTGCTATTCTTATTTAATACCTTTTCTTTTCTTTCTCTAACTCTATTTTAACATTTAAAAGAGAGCTAGGGTTTTGAGGAAGAAGATGGCTCTCTCTTTTCTTTTGGAATGATAATGATAATAATATAAAAAGAAAAATGAGAGAGAGATATATCTTTTCATAACCATAACTATAGTTAAAATAATATCTAGATATTTCAATTTAGGTCAAAAGGCAAAAGGAAATGAAACCATGGTTGAGTTAAATTCAACCATGGAAATGTGTAGAAAAGTGTGGAAAGAATGACTCATAAATCTTTTCTTTTGCCTTTAAACTTTATTGAAAATATCCATATATATATTACTTTATCTACAATATGATTCTTATATTGCCATCCTCTTTGTATCATCAACCATGATACGTTTCATGTATGTATGTATGTATGCACATCATCATGTACATATACATGCATGTATCTATAAGAAGAAAAGGATTTAAATAAATAATATAAAAGCCAATATTAAATCAACACTTGATTTAATAAATTGGTCATATCTTATACGACCTGACTAATATTAAATGCCCGATTAAAATACAGTATCATATACTAGTATTTAATCGAGGCTCCGCACATATCTCATATGTGCACCACTTCGTTTCGCCAGAGCCGAGAAACTTCTATGTGGGACTCTAAGACTCGTCAATACGCCAGCAGTAGATGATGATCATATCAAACACCTACAAGCCGCAAGTTGTCAGCTAAATATAACGGCCACCCAGGTATTGAGCGATCAGAATAAGAACAAGCGAACCTGTCAAAACTCCTGTCAATCCATCCGGCAACACTAACCGTACAGTCCGGTCTCTTCGTCAGATATGCTGCATATCGAGTCTAGGGATGGAATCGTGGACCCCAATAACTCAATAAGTCATGCCGGTATATGGTCTATAACAGATCGAGAAACTACTGATAACACTTATCAGTAATATCTCAGCAGCCCTGGCCAGGGACTTCCCGTTATAGCCAATCGTGCACAGCACAACATCAACCCCCAATACCAGGAGAGACGAAACCCCTCCTATCGCTCACTGCCTCCACATGCCTCGAGACTATACCCAAAATCCACCTGTTTGTATGACTCAGTAGAGCCGCAGTAGGGTGGAGATCAAAGTACAGTGGGAGGACACACAAGACTCTATGACGATCTCGGGTCTACAGACTAACCTGTACCAGTGTCACCTGAGAACTGCTATCCGACGTATGATATAATACCATATAGGAGTTCTCGGTGAGTCCGTTCAGTGTACCTAGTCTCACTGAGCACCCGTATACTATCTTCGGTGTCAACACATCAGACGGATATGGGATCATCCATCGCCCATCATATGGAACAAGAATGGTATACGCTAGTCTAAACTGGAATATCGATGACCTGTCTCGATATACCTACGACTAGGAATATTTCAAGGATATGCTTATAAACTATAGATGTCCCACTAGTATGATCCACATCATAATGCCAGTAGTCAAGCCAATATCCTTAAGGCTTTATCAACATGCACCAAATGAATATAAACATGATCAAGTGAACATATGATAAAGCAAAACCAGATAGCATACTATCATATCGAGCAAGACTGTCCCCCGAATATATATATATACATATCAGTACATACACTATCTCATAATAGCCTCTAGGGCATACACATATCCAACACGAAGTGCGAAGTTAACGCTTGGCACAGATGGTTGAAAAGCACTCCTGTAAGATTGCGACAATATACGTCAAGCAATTAATATAAAAAGTAATACCAATGCTGAAATAATAAAAAATTGAAGGAAAAATTACCTTCCGTTGCTAAGCCCGAGAAGATTCGGGGAAATGCAAAGGAGATAGGTGGAGCGACAACGGTCATGGTGTTAGCTGATGGGGGTTCTTCAATCAGCAAATCGCCAGGGTTTGCTGTGCCTATACCATAAATAAAGAAAACGTTAGAAAATATGTCTAGCAAAAATAAGGATTTGAATGTGACAGCACGGAAGGTACCCGTGGATCTCATGAGAATCGACGATGCGGGAACCATGATTGTATTTGGAGTATCACTAGTCGTGACAGCTTCTGTGACTTCCACCACCATAGAGGAGACAGATTCAAAATTTGCGCCTTCATCTCCTAAATCAATAAGAGTTGTCACTATGCTAGCATTACCTGTGGACACTGGAGATCCACCGGGAGAAGGAGTGGAAGTTGGAGCAATATTAGACTTAAGATGAAGGCCCTCCGTCCTAGAATCTTCGGTTGCCGCCAGCTCATCTGCAGCCCTAGTGCCTGAACTTGTCCCTGTTGTATCATTAAAAAATGGAATGTTAAAATTCGGATAAGTTGCTACTTAAGGAAACCTGGAAAATAGGTAAAATCCTATCAGGTTTTATCGAAACATCAGGCCCTGCTTTCCCTAGAACCAAACGTTCCGCCTCCTCTCAAGCCGCACGTGCGATGTGCCTATGGGAGGTCAACAAGGCAGGGGATATCCTCTGTGGAAGCGCTAGGGGTTCACGTTTCACTTGAGTCGGCACCAGTGGCTAGGCTGGCCCGATGCTCCCTTGCTACATGCCTCCGATATTTCTCCTCGGCTTTGGCCGTATGAAGGGATTTCTCCAGAACAACCGACAGAGGAAGATCCTCATCTGAATCAGACTCAACCTTAGGATCTGCTACAACATCTGTCATCGGCTTCTTTAACGATGCTTCCCGTAGTGGCGCATAGGTGGCCTTAGCAATAGTCGGCAGCTCTGAAGATTCTGTAGGGCTCGTCGAATTAGGAATATCCTCTACGCTAACACCCAAAGATGGCAACTTGCTCGAAATAGCGCTAGTTACAGAGATTCCTATAATGAAAAGAAAGGAGTTAAGGTGTGGGCAATATGAGCTAAATGTTCTAATGCGCATAAAATAAATCATACTAAGGCCCATAGAAGCACGAAACCTCTCCTCTTCCTTGTATGTTTTAATGGATGCTCGAAGAGCCTCTTCAGTGGAGATGCTTGTTAAAAAAAGTGTTAAATAAAGTGCAAAAACATTTTTTTCACGCCCCGCTTCCCAGTGTATGGGGAAGGAGACGTGGCGGGCCGCGACGTATTTACTCAGAAGTAAACACGTTAAGCGTAAATAAGCAATATAAATGAATAATAAAAGATGTAATAAAATAACAACTTTTTAGTGATAATCATTCTTTACATACAACTGAAAAGTTAAGTACAATGATTGAAAGCGATGCCTAAACAATGACATATGAACGGAAAAGAAAAATAGTACAAGTAAGGCCTAAAAGTCTGCCTCCTCTATAAACTGCTCCAAATCGTCCTTGTAATACCCTAGTTCATTTATACCAGTTCTAGTTCATGTATTTCTTTATTTATGGTATTTTCCTGATTTATTGTGTTTTGGGTGTGAATAGTGTATTTCACATTTGTATTTACATCCGACCCGACCCGCATGCTTGAAACCAGTCTTGATTCATGTTTATGATTTATCCTGACCTGTTACATGGATTCGTGCATTTTCATTTTTACTGCATACTGGCATTTTATCTAGCATTTGCGTTTTTTAATATAACATTTAAAGTCAAGTAAAATATTTTAAAAATACATTGCATAGCCTGCATGATACCTCTAGCCCCGTGGTAGCATCCATGCATCTTGTTCTCGTCCCGTTCAGTGTAACGGACTTATTTGGATGGCTACGGGCACATGCGTGCATCCGTTCTTGGGGGTATGCATTTTTCGTTATCCGGACATTCATTTTTTATTTTGGTCGACATGTATATTTTTCGTATTTTAAAACTGAATTTTAGACCCGACCCGGGCATGTTTTGGACTATCTTTGTATTTACCAGAATATCAAATTTTATTTATATAATATTAATTTTATAAATTGATACAAATTAAAATTTAGTTAACTAATAAAAGATTTTTTAAATTTAAATCTAAACTAATTTCCTAACAAACTAATTACCCCCTTCTCTCTCTCTCCTATGCATATATATATTTATATATATATATATATTATTTATTTAATTTTTTCTTTCCTTATTTAATACACAACCTCTTCTTCTTACTTCTTCTTCTTCTTTCTTCTTTCTTTTTCTTGATCTTATTTCTTGATTCCGGTGATCACCGCCGGAGCCGTGCTCGTCGCTGACGATCCGAGTGATCCAGTGAACATACCTGACTTGCGTGATCACTCTCATGCGTTGTTTGGAACCGTTCCGTGTACCATGCAGGCGTCGCGACATTTCGCCGACGAAGGACGTACCGTACACATCCATTCTTGTTCCGTCTAGGCAAGTTAATCTTGCTACATGCTATATAACTCATTATATACCTATTTAAATAAATACCACACCTGTATTTTAAATCAAGCATCCCATGTTTCATATTACAGCCTTTCGATGTTCCGTTTACATTTTTATAGTGCATTTCAGATCTAGGGCATGCAAACCAATCTTAATTACATGCTACATTACTTTAGACGCATCTATTTTAACAAATGGAATACCTGTATTTAAAATCATGGACTCCATGTTTAATTTTATAACTTTTCGATGTTCCGTTTGCATCCATTCATATCATTTCAGATCTAGGTTATGAAAACTTATCTTGTTACATACTATACTATCATATACTGCATCAAATTGAATAGTTACATTTCATATTGCTTAGTTATATATTCCGCAGTTGTTAGTTTATCATTTTACGATTATGTGATACCCGTTTGCATCCATATCATTTAAAATATATATCGTCGTAATATTTCTTATTATTATCTTTAATTAGTTTATAATCTGTATTTTATAATATTATACATTTGAAAATATTATAGTTTACGCATGAAACGTCGTCGCAAAGCGGATATGACAAATCTGAAATTTATTGTACACCTTACCTTATAAAATTCATTATAAATCATAGAAAAATTATTAGTATATGTTCTTTAGTTCGTTACATAGATAACTCAGAATACTATAACTCTATGAAATATTTACTTGCAAAATAAATTGTTTAAATAATGTAAAATGCAAATGAAAATATCTTTAAACTGCTGTCCAGGGAAATTCCATCAGCAAACTTTCAATTTCGAATGTTCATAGATTTTTCTAAGGACAACCTGAGATGCTTAAACTTATAAAAATAAAAACCTTATTGATTTATATTTGTTTTGGTATAAGACACGTCCCTTTTGGAGAACGTTTGTTATTTTTAAGCTATTTTACAAATCAGGGTGACGCTGAATTTCTGAACGGAACTTTCTTGTGCATGGTTAATCAATCCCACTTTTATAGTTATTAATCGGTTTGAATATGTTATCCATGTTAATATTATTATATCAATATCTATTATATTCAGCAAATTTTACCGATTTACAGTTTTATAGTATCCGTCTGTATCCGTACAGTTTATTACATATCTAGTTGCACGCCGAGACCATATTTTTTCATGTTACTGTTGTATTAGTGCACCGTGCTTGATAATTGTGCATCCTACATAGTCATGATGTAACCCCTGACAAAATATTTGTGCATCCATGCTTTACCGTGCATCCGTACTTGCTACAGTTTTAGTATGAGCATCCGCTTGACACATGTGCACTACCTGTCATGACCTGATATACTACTGCTTGACTTGATACCTATTACACCACTACTTGACATGACTTGATACATGTACACTACCTGACATGACCTGATATATCACTACTTGACATGTTACCTGATCCTGTTTCTAATGCCGATAATCCTGACATGTTATCCCGATGGACATATCCTGTTGTCTGTATAGACAAACCTTTTCCTGCTTGATCCTATGTTGGCATTAGTCTCAGATTTATAAATACCTGACTTACACACATAACTTGGGGGTATGAGGAAATCAAGAATATAGTTGAACGTAACTCAACGTTCTATTATATCATTTTACCGTGGTCCCGTGGGGAATGAACGGGACATAGACTCACAGTCTATTACATTATTTTACCGTAGTCCCGTGGGGAATGAATGGGGCATAGACCGATGGGTTACGATGATGATTACATTAATTGATTTCGAATAACATTAGAGTAGATAACCCTATAGCACAGTTTAGACTACTCACTGCACTTTACCTGTTTATATCCTGTTCACTGATCTATATTCATGTTACGGTTTACTTGCTACTGATGACTTATTATTGTTCATACTTCATGCCTGCATATTTCATCACATCCTACTTGCTTAGAATTATTGATATTTTGACGCAGTGACGTCTGGGTTTTGAATGGCCCAGATCCTTTATCTTTATGGCAGGTTGTCCAGGAGTATTTTGATAAACAGGACGCGCAGTGAGGACCTGTTATTAATTTAGTTTAGTTTCCTTTCAGTATTTTCATTCCTGATGTGAGCCCGCATTATGGGACGTACATTCCAGTTTATTATTGTATTGGATCTTTTTGCTTCCTTATTATTTTTATTCTTGACTCGTTATTCTGGCTCATGGACATGTATTAGATAGTTGTTTATTATTTTACTGTTCTTGATATCTCTACAGCCGTAATGTGACCGTGGATGGATATTTCCTATCCACAGGTAGCATGGTTGGCTCTGTCACGTGCCCATCTTAGCGCACTCTGGGAAGCGAGGCGTGACAAGGTTTGTTTGGTATCAGAACCATAGGATTTAGGTTAATCGGGTTTGATTCTTTTGTAGTTGGGTATTGGACCCAATACACGAATCAGAAAATCCGTGATTAGGAACATGTCCTGCCACATTGTTATCACGATTCTTGAATCATATCTTTCTCTTGACCCCTGTCCTGACGATATGCAAACAAGTTTGTACCTCGAGTTGAAATGTTTTGGTTCCCTATTGTTTCTTCCGTCCTATTCCTTTGATTCTGATACTAGGATTGGGCAACTTGAACGGAATTATGTGATTGTATCTATGAACTGCAGCATGGTTACAATGCGGTACTCTATTTAAGTAACTTGGAGTCCTGGTCTTGTTTCATTTCCTTGTTTCATGGTCATTTTATTACATTGGTTCTCTCCGTTTCATTGCTTACCAGTTTATGTTTTGTAGATTTCTTGGTGACCGATACCGGCAGTTATGAAGTTGTCTTGGAAATTGATGGTCTCACTTTCCACGCTCACATTGATTGTAGGGCAAAGAAAGTGATTTTCCAGATTCCCGGACATCCGGAGTTTGTTTTGCTGGAGGTAACAGTTCTGTCGGGCTAGTCGAGTTTAGGGCTAAGCCGACAAGCAATGTTCTTTCATCAATGGAAGTTGATAAGGAGGAAGCACCAGCTGTAGTTTGAGAGTTCATGGACGTGTTCGAGGACATCTCGGGTTTACCGCCAAAACGAGATGTTGAGTTCGCGATCGATCTTGTTCCTGGTGCAGCACCAATCTCAAAGGCGTACTATCCGATGGCACCAGTGGAGTTGGAAGAAGTAAAGAAGCAGGTTACCGAATTGCTAGAGAATGGTTGAATTCGTAGCAGCAATTCACCTTGGGGAGCTCCAGTTCTTCTAGTAAAGAAGAAAGATGGCACAAGGAGGATGTGCATCGATTATCGAGAATTAAACCGGGTGACTATTAAGAACAAGTACCCGATCCCTCGCATTGGCGAATTGTTCGAGCAGCTTAGTGGCGCGAGGGTATTCTCGAAGCTGGATTTGTGGTCCGGATATCATCAGGTCCAAGTTAAATCAGAAGATATTTGCAAGACTGCGTTCCGAACTCGGTATAGACATTACAAGTATTTAGTGATGCCATTCGGAGTCACGAATGCATCGGCGATATTAATGGACTTGATGAACCGAATCTTTTCACCATTCTTGGACCAGTTTATAGTGGTGTTCATCGATGATATTCTGGCCTACTTGAAGATCGCACTACAGACATTGAGGCAAGAAAGATTATATGCAAAGATGAGCAAGTGCAAGTTTTGGCTTGAAGAAGTGAAGTTTTTAGGGCACGTCGTATCCGAAGATGGAATCTCCGTTGATCCCGAGAAGATTGCAGCAGTTCAAAATTGGCTGATTCCGAAGAACGTAGCAGAGATCAGAAGTTTTCTTGGACTTGCCGGCTATTACAGAAGGTTCGTGGAGAATTTTGCCCTGTTCGTGGAGAATTTTGCCCGGTTGGCTGAGACTTTAACCAAGCTTACGCGTAAGGAAGTACCGTTCGTATGGACGGATATGTGTGTGTCAGCTTTTGAGGCGTTGAAGCAAAGATTGATAACCGCTCCTATTTTGACCGTACCATACGGTTCCGGAGGATTGGTGATTCACAGCGACGCATTTGGGAAAGTTGTGGGATGTGTTTTGATGCAGCATGGGAAAGTTATAGCTTACGCATCGAGGTAGTTGAAGACCGATGAGAAGAATTATCCAACTCATGACTTAGAGCTTGCAGCAGTGATTTTCGCTTTGAAGATTTGGAGACACTACTTACCGGGCGAAAGGGTCGAAGTATTCACCGATCACAAAAACCTAAAGTATGTGTTCCAGAAGGCTAATGAGCAGGTAGATGGCTTAAACATGGGGGGAGGGGGGGCGTTGAGGGGGGGGGGGAGCTGATGGCCGACTATAATCTTGATCTCAAGTACCATCAGGGGAAAGTTAATGTAGTGCCGGATGCGCTTAGTCGGTTGCCAGCAATTCGGATGTTGACTGCACAGAAGGAGCTTATGGAAGACTTTTGGAGATTCGAGTTAGAGATCGTGCTACCGCATTCTTTAGGACAGTTGATGCAGCTGCAAGTACAATCGTCATTGATCGAGAGTATTAAAGCAGCGCAGTCGAAGGACCTAAGATAGCAAAGGTTTCGAGAACAGGTTGAAACTGGACTTCGAACGGACTTGTTAATTCATGAAGATGGTTCGTTGCGATATGGTAGCCGTTTGTGTGTGCCAAAAGGAGATATTCGCGAAGAAGTTATGAAGGAGGTACACAGTTCCGCGTATTCCGTACATCTAGGAGGCACAAAGATGTGCCGCGATCTAAAACAACATTTCTGGTGGGAAGGCATGAAAAGGGAGATTGCTCGCTTTGTAGTAAAGTGCTTGGTGTGTCGGCAAGTTAAGGCCGAACATCAAAGGGTTGCTGGTTTATTGCTACCACTTTCGATTCCTCAATGGAAGTGGGAACATATAACCATGGATTTCATGACGGCTTTACCGCGAAGTCCAAAGGGCAACAATGCAGTTTGGGTGATTGTTGATCGATTGACCAAGGTGGCTCATTTCATACCATTTCGAGTTGGTCAGTCAACGAAAACGTTAGTAGAACGGTATGTGCTGGAGATTGTGAGATTGCATGGAGTACCTGTGAGCATCGTATCTGATCGTAACACCCGATTCTTATCGCACTTCTGGAGAAGTTTACAGGAAAGTTTGGGGACGCGATTGAAGTTTAGCACAGCTTATCATCCTCGGACAGATGGTCAGTTGGAGAGAACGACCCAAACTCTTGAAGGCATGTTGAGAGCTTGCATGTTAGACTTCAAGGGTTCATGGGAGGATCATCTACACTTGGTGGAGTTTTCTTACAACAACAGCTTTCAAGCGACTATTCAGATGGCTCCATTCGAAGCATTGTATGGTCGCAAGTGTCGCTCACCCATTTGTTGGGATGATATTGGAGAACGAAGATTGTTGGGACTGGATTTGAGCGTGCAGACAGTAGAGAAAGTTAACACTATCTGGAATCATATGAAGGCAGTACAACATCGGCAGAAGAGTTGGGCCGATATATCGAGAAGACCTCTAGAGTTCACGGTTGGTGATCTTGTGTTCTTGAAGATATAACCGACTAGAGGAGTGATTCGTTTTGGGAGTCGAGGCAAGCTTAGTCCTCGATTCGTTGGGCCTTTCGAGATTTTGGAACGTATTGGAGGAGTGGCGTATCGATTAGCTTTACCACAATCTTTGGCGAATGTTCATGACGTGTTTCATATATCTCAACTCCATAAGTATGTTCGAGATGAAACACGCGTGCTAGATCATTCGGACCTGACTGTAAGAGAGGATTTGACCTTTGAGGAACGACCGATGTCGATTGTTGATCGACGAGAAAAGGTCCTTAATAATAAGGTTATCCCTCTCGTACTTGTTTCTTGGGGAAATCGCTCGCATGGAGAATCGACTTGGGAACGAGAAGAAGAAATTCGACAGAACTTTCGACACCTATTCCTGTAGATTCGTGTTGTTTACCTTTTCTTGTCTTGGGAATTTCGACGATGAATTCTTTTTGTAGTTGGGTATAATGTAATACCCTAGTTCATTTATACCAGTTCTGGTTCATGTATTTCTTTATTTATGGTATTTTCCTGATTTATTGTGTTTTGGGTGTGAATAGTGTATTTGACATTTGTATTTGCATCCGACCCGACCCGCATGCTTGAAACCAGTCTTGATTCATGTTTATGATTTATACTGACCTGTTACATGGATTCATGAATTTTCATTTTTACTGCATACGGGCATTTAATCTGGCATCTGCATTTTTTAATATAACATTTAAAGTCAAGTAAAATATTTTAAAAATACATTGCATGGCATGCATGATACCCCTAGCGCCGTGGTAGCATCCGCGCATCTTGTTCTCATTCCGTTCAGTGAAACAGACTTGTTTGGATGGTTACGCGCACGTGCATGCATCCGTTCTTGGGGGTATGCATTTTTCGTTATCCAGACATTCATTTTTTATTTTGGTCGACATGTATAGTTTTTTGTATTTTAAAACTGAATTTTAGACCCGACTCGGGCATGTTTTGGACTATATTTGTATATACCAGAATATCAAATTTTATTTATATAATATTAATTTTATAAATTGATACAAATTAAAATTTAGTTAACTAATAAAAGATTTTTTTAATTTAAATCTAAACTAATTTTCTAACAAACTAACAACCCCTTTCTCTCTCTCTCTCCTATGCATATATATATTTATATATATTTTATTTTTTTTTTTTCTTTATTTAATACACAGCCTCTTCTTCTTACTTCTTCTTTCTTCTTTCTTTTTCTTGATCTTATTTCTTGATTCCGGTGATTACCGCCGGAGCCATGCTCATTGCTGACGATCCGAGTGATCCAGTGAACGTACCTGACTTGCGTGATCACCCTCGTGCGTTGTTTGGAACCGTTCCGTGTACCGTGCGCGCGTCGCGATATTTCGCCGAAGAAGGACGTTCCGTACACATCCGTTCTTGTTCCGTCTAGGTAAGTTAATCTTGCTACATGCTATATAACTCATTATATACCTATTTAAATAAATACCATACCTGTATTTTAAATCAAGCATCCCATGTTTCATATTACAGCCTTTCAACGTCCCGTTTATATTTGTATAGTGCATTTCAGATCTAGGGCATTGTTCCCCTCCGAAAGACGCGCAAGACAGACGTCTTGCCTGAGATTCGGGGCAGATGCTAATTGGTGCTATCCGTCCACCTCTCCGAAGATGCCAAATTGATTTATGGCACCGTGTATCGAAGGTTTAAACGGATGCGGCCGATATAGCAGACTTCGTCAGATTCCCCCTCGTTTGAAGGGTTTTTGATTGTGGGGACGCTCTTCCCTGCAGGCGCAAGCCCCTGCAGTTAATTACGCTACCGCATCGCGGTAACAACTTTCTCCTTCTCCAGATGGTCACTTCGTGTCGTGTTTGTTTGTTTTGTTTGTGGTTACCCGTGGATTGTATACGGAGACTAATTTATGTTGTCGCCCGTAGGGCGTGGATTAGTCCAAATCCGTATTTTCTTAGATTTGGGTTTGGGGTTTGGGTTTAAGGATACGTTAGTCTCATTTTAGATTAAGATCAACTTAAACGTTTGTTAAGGATACGTTAGTCTAACTTAAGACTAAGATCAACTTAACGGGATTGTTTAGATCCAACAAGAGAGCATTTGGACTCAATTGTTTAGTTTAGGGACATTGCGGTCAATGACCAGTTTAAGGGCATGGTGGTCCAATACCAGTTTAAGGACATAGTGGCCCATTGCCAGTTTAAGGACATGGTGGTCCAACATTCCCATTTTGGGGACGAACATTGGTTTAAGGACGCATTAGTCCATGAGTTTAAGGACCCCACAGTCCGTATTACCAGTTTATGGACATGGTTGTCCAACATTCCCATTTTGGGGACGAATATTGGTTTAAGGACGCATAAGTCCATGAGTTTAAGGACCCCACGGTCCGTATTACCAGTTTAGGGACATGGTGGTCCAACATTCCTATTTTGGAGACGAATATTGGTTTAAGGACGCATAAGTCCATGAGTTTAAGGATCCCACAGTCTGTATTACTAGTTTAGGGACATGGTGGTCCATCTCCAGTTTAGGGACATGGTGGTCCAACATTCCCATTTTGGGGACGAATATTGGTTTAAGGACGCATTAGTCCATGAGTTTAAGGACCCCACAGTCCGTATTACCAGTTTAGGGACATGGTGGTCCATCTCCAATTTAGGGACATGGTGGTCCAACGTTCCCATTTTGGGGACGAATATTGTTTTACGGACACATTAGTCCATGAGTTTAAGGACCCCACAGTCCGTAGCAATATGTGGTTGTCGGGATCCGTCACCTCTCTGACGACGTTGAAGGATTACAACGACAAATATCAGAGGAGTTCGGAGATGTACCCTTGAACCGGATGTAAATTGATTTGAGTGAGCAGTTGTGCTCAGTTCAATTTAATTTGAGGACTTGCGGCCAGAATTGGGTTAAGTCCATTTGAAAATGTTTAACATTTTATTTGTGTTTGGCCTGTCAGGCCTTTATTTGGGCTCTGCCCATTTTAATAATGCACTGTATTTTTTTATTTGGTCTGATAGACCTTTTAATTAGGCTCTCCCCTTTTTAAATAATGCATTGCATTTTTATTTGGTCTGATAGAAATTTTAATTGGACTCTTCCCTTTTTAGTAATGCACTGCATTAAATGTTCTGACAATGCCCCACGTGGCTTGTCAGGCGCTTTGCGCCAATTGAGGAGCGCAAGGCGCAAATTCATGTGGATGTGACATGTGTCACACTGGTGAGTGCAAGTCTCGTAGTGCAGAGCGTAGCATAACTGCGCTGACACGTGTCGCGCAGCGCAGAGCGCAAGTCAACTGAAGCGTTACTTCCTTTATTATTTGAATTTTTAAAACAGAGGTTTGCTCTGATTGGGGGAAACAGAAGCGTTGCTTCATTTCCCGCCTTAGAATTTGAACAGAGCATTGCTCTGATTGGGGGAAACAAATGCCCCCTACCATCGCGCTTACGTGGCCCCAGACGTGAGCGCAGCGGTGGCAGAATTCCAACCGTTGCGCCATCCTTTGGAAGTTGAAACGGCTCTCAATGCCTATAAATAGGACCTTTGGTCCCTTAGATGATTTTCATCTCTCCTTGAGAATTATCTCTTATTCAGAACATTGCTCTTAGGCTTTAAAAACTTTTCAAGAGTTAGAACTCTAGTGAATTTTTAGGTAAGAATTAAATTAAATTAATTTTAAGAGCCTTGCTCTTAATAGATCCCTGATCTAAAGAAACCTCATTTAGGGTTTCCCTAGAAGAGCTTTGCTCTAGGGATCTAAAGAGAACTAAAGAGAACCCTATTAGGGTTCCATTAATAGAGCTTTGCTCTCTAAAAGGATTTTTCTTGCTTTTTCTTAATTCATTAATGGAGCTTTGCTCCTTCCAAACCATATAGAAGAACTCTTAAGAGTTTTTCGTGGATCTTGGAGATTAAAGATGCCATTTTATGTTTTGATGAATTATATCATCTTGCTTAATCGGTCTGTCTGATAATTTTGTTGATTTTATTTTACAGGAGTAATGGACGCCTATATGTACGATCTCAATGAAGTTATCTTTTACGGGGACATCCGCCGACTCGTCCGTTCTCAGAACCGAGAATTTACCAACGCCGAGTGTGCCGAGATTATGAGTCGTTTTGACGCATATAATGGCCAACTACTTCCCCAGCGTTCCCCTCTCCTGAAGTTTATCGTGGGAGCGATCTGGGAAGCACTCCCTTTATTCTATACCGGCGTGCCACTTGGAGCGTTGGATGCCGCTGAGGATAAGGTGCACTCGGTGTATCTGATGAACTTAATCTCGAAGAGACGGCGAGACAATCTTGTCAATCTCTTGCACCAGGCTTTTCAACAGTCCGCCATTCTTGCTGCTTATCGGAGGGTGGAGGACATCAGTGGGGATCCCGACGCCCGTGCTCGCGAAAGGAAGCACACTAGGATGATTCGCCAGGCTTGGAAAGTTCTAGACAAGGTCACTTTTGAGTTCCTCAACCCAAGTCCGGGATTTGAGGTTTTGCCGTTGTAATCACTTGGATAATGTCTTTGTTTATTTCTTTATAATTGTAAGAATTTTCCAAGTATTAATGACAAATCTTTTGCCTCCTTCCTTTCATTTTCTGCTTTTTTGTTGGCATATTTCTTAAGTAAGTATAGCCCGTAGGTGATATAGAACATTCCATCTTGAATACTTCGGGGATTAGTGATGGCTTAGGAAGCAGGTTCAGGTCTGCTACCTAAGGCTTTTCAACTTTATGAGCCGTGAGGGTCTCATAAAGACTTTTCTCCCTACGGATCGAGAGGATCTCGTAGGTGTACTTTCTCCTTAGGAATCGTGAGGATTCCTAAGTGCGTTTTCTCTTATAAGTCGTAAGGATCTTAAAAGAGAATTTTCCCTATTACGCGTCGAGAGGACCCGTAAGCGGTTGTTTCCCTCCTTGTCGAGATTCGACTTCGGAGAGTGTGACCCGTGAATAGTATGCAAGAGTCCATTTTGGACCGACTTGCAGGGTCCTAGTGCTTAGGAAACAGGTTTTTTAATCCCCGCTGCCTAAGGCTTTATCTCACGAGTCGAGACGAATCGAGAAGTTCTCGCAAAGACACTAATTTCCTCACGAGTCGAGACGAATCGAGCAGTTCTCGCAAGAATATCCTAACGTCACAGTTAACCACTGCTTTTTACGACAGAAGTCCATTAGGGTCTGTGGTACTTAGGGTTTTGTCCGTCGTACCGTCGCGTTGGCTAATGTATTCCTCGATAGGCGATCTTGCTGTTCGAGTAGCCTTGCGACTGTCGTGTCTATGATCCCTTCGGGGGCTGGACAAGACGTCTTCAAGCAATCCTCCTAGGCAGTTTGACCGTCGGAAGAGCAAGCGTTAGGAATTTTGCCATGCTGCTTTTTACTTGAGGTTAGGCTCATTTTGGAGAGCCCCGATGAGTCATAACCACTCTGCGCTGGTGTGGGATGATCTCCGATAGTCTTTCGGGCTTTATATGACTTGCCGTTAAGACCCTGAAGCTAGGAATTTGGCCTTTGCTTCATTTGCTGGAATTGCGTCCTCTATATCGAGACGAATGTCGCGGTTGTGTCTAGGTTGCTGGTGAACCGTCGAGGTTTAGAACTAGGGATTTTGTCGTGGCTCCTCTTGGTGATGTTGCGCCTGCTGTGTCGAGACGAACGTCAAGGTGGTGACCACTCCGCACTAGTGCGAGATGATCTCCGATTATCTTTCAGGCTTTATATGACTTGCTGTTAAGACCCTGAAGCTAAGAATTATGCCTTTGCTTCATTTGCTTTGTCACGTCCGAATCCTGTTGGTGGAAGAACGCTGTGGTGACATCTCGTCTGTTGTATCGAGACGAACATCAAGGTGGTGACCACTCCGCGCTGGTGTGAGATGATCTCCGATGGTCTTTCCGGTTTTATATGAGTTACCGTCAAGACCCTGAAGCTAGGAATTTGGCCTTTGCTTCGTTTGCTTTATCGTGTCCGAATCCTGTTGGAGGAAGGAACGCTGGGGTAATATCTTGTCTGCTGTATCGAGACGAACGTCGAGGTGGTTCCTAGGTTGCCTGTAAACCTTTAGGACCTGGAACTAGGGACTTTGCCGTGGCTCCGCTTTACTGACCATGGGGTCTTTTGTTGACGTTGCATCTGCATCGTGCTGGATTGCGAGGGAATGATGTCGTTGACATTGTGTCTGCCGTATCGAGATGAACGTCAAGCTGGTGACTACTTCGCACTGGTGCGAGATGATCTCCGATTGTATTTCAGGCTTTATATGACTTGCCGTTAAGACCCTGAAGCTAAGAATTCGTCCTTCGCTTCGTTTGTTGGCATTGCGTCTGCTGTGTCAAGACGAACGTCGAGGTGGTGACCACTCTGCACTGGTGCGAGATGATCTCCGATTGTCTTTCAGGCTTTATATGACTAGCCGTCAAGACCCTGAAGCTAGGAATTTGGCCTTTGCTTCATTTGCTTTTGGCGTTGCGTCTGCTTTATCTAGACGAACGCTGGGGTGGAGATGGGATTTTGCCGTCACTCCGCTTTGCTGACCATGGGGTCTTTTGACGTTGCATTTATATCCTGCTGGACTGCGAAGGAACGCCGTTGTTGACATCTCGTCTGCTGTATCGAGATGAATGTTGAGGTGAAGCTGGGATTTATCCGTCGCTTTGCCTTGTTTTGACCGTGAGGTCTTTCGTTGATGTTGCATCTGCATCCTGCCCGAGTGAGGAGAAACGCCGTTGGTGATCTCTAAGTTGTCGATATCGACGTCGAGACCCTGAAGCTAGGGATCTCTTTTTGCTTCGTCTATTGACATTATGTCTGCAATATTGCGAAAAATGTCGAGGTTGTCTCTGGGTTGTTTATAAACCGTCGAGATCTGGCTTCGCTTTCTGGTGGAGCCTGTTGGGAAGGTATGGTTCCCTCTTTGTTTGTGCCCCTGGATTGTATACAGGGATCGATGTGATCTCACATGTAGGGCAAAAGTTTCATTCATTTTTTTTCATTTTTTTTATATTATTATTTTATTTCCGCGATGCTCTATCATTTCAGCTTTTATATCGCGAAGGTCGCGATTGCCCAATCATTTCGGCTATTTTGCATGCATACATTTTTACTTGCTGATTTTGTTGCAAGTTGCCCCATCATTTCGGCTATTTCGTATGCATGTGTGGCTTGCCGTCTTTTCGCTGCAAGCTAGGAATTAGACACCGATTTTGGCATCAGCATCGCTACAACTGGAATATTGCCAGGAGCGAATCATCATTTTCCATGAAAGGACTTGGAATTTGATACTGTTTCAGGCATCAGCATCGCTACAACTGGGATGTTTCCAGGAGAGAATCATCATTTGCCTTTGTCGATGTCGAACAAAGGTGGCTTAGCGAACAGGGTTAGGGTCCTGTCGACTAAGGCTTTCGACTTCATGAGCCGTAAGGGTCTCACAAAGGTATTTCTCGCTACAAGTCATGATGATCTCGTAGGTGTGTTTTCTCTTTAGGAATCGTGGGGATTCCTAAGTGCATGTTCCTCTGTAAGTCGTAAGGATCTTACAAAAGGATCTTCTCCTTATAAGTCGAGAGGACTTACAAGTGTTGTTTGCTGTACGAGCATATCCCTAGTCACGGGTGGGACTTTGATGGGGAAATGTTTATTCGCGCCCGTGGATTGTATACAAGGGTCAGTATTGAACCACTTGTAGGGCAATATCGAAGGTTGTGGGAGTTGCTTAAAATCAGGTTCAGGTCTCTGTAACTTAAGACATTCAAATCTTATGAGCCGTGAGGGACCCATAAGAGAGTTCTTCTCACGAGTCATGAGGATCTCGCAAATGTAATTTCTCCTTAGGGATCGTAAGGATCCCTAAGTGTGTTGCTCCCTTGTGAGTCGTAAGGATCTCACGCGGGTGATTTCTCCTTACAAGGTCGAAAGGAACTTGCAAGTGTCTTTTAACGAGGTTGCGCCCTTTCTGGTTTTCACAAGACTCGCCAGTAGCCCTGCTGTTTTTACTCACGGAGGCTTTTCGGGTGTTCATACGTGCCCATTTTGCTTATGGACGTACCGTTTTTTTATTCTCTTTTTATTTATTCTTTTTATATAACTAGATCGCGCCCTTTTGGGTTTTCACAAGCACTCGCCGGTAGCCCTGCTGTTTTTACTCACGAAGCCCTCTCGGGTTTTCATCCGTTCCCTTTTTGCTTATGGGCATACCTTTTTTTTTACGAGTCTGCGCCCTTTCGGGTTTTCACAAACATCGCCGGTTATCCTGCTGTTTTTACTCACGGCACCCTTTCGGGTTTTCATCCGTGCCCATTTTGCTTATGGACCTACCGTTTTTTTTACTACCATGTCAGCCTGAAGATGCCGCGGGTTGGTAGTAGTTTAACGACGTTTCGGTCATCAGCCAGTTTTAGGACATAGTGGTCCATCGTTAGTTTAACGACGTTTCGGTCTTTCGCCAGTTTTGGGACACAGTGGTCCAATGTCGACGTATTTAAGGCGAATCTCTAGTTTACTGAATTTTCGGTCGATGGGGTTTTCCTTATGAATGAGCACGATGCCCCCGGCATGTCCATCTTTTTAGGGGCATGTGGTTGTGGCGGGCTCACCTTACAGTTTTCAGACAGCGAGAACTTGCCCTGTTGGTATTGGTCTTCAACCTAGTTTTTGAAGACGTAGCAGTTTTCGATCGGATGACCCAATACTCGATGGTAGGGACAGTAATTAGGATTGTTGACATCATTCAGCTGTAGCTGGTGTTTTGGCTCCGGTAGAGTGATAATCCTGTTGCGCACTGCTAGTTCGAACAGCCTCCTTGTTTCATCCCAGGGAAATGAGTAAGGACGTTTCAACTTCTCATAAAGGGGTTGCCGCTTGTTGCTTTGGAGAACAACCGGTCTAGGGCCACTCGATTGTTGTTGAGCGTTGGCGACGAAGGCCGTTCTTCCCTTCCCTTTATCTTTTCTGTTCGATCCCTTGTTTGCGGGTCCGAGATTCTTTCCGGGTAGCATGCGATTGCACGGTTGAATGTTCTCGCAACTCCTCAATTCTTTCGTTTCAGAGATGGATTCCTTGAAGAGAGGACCGTGGGCTACTTTTTCGTCGGAGTCGCACCCAAAGGTGAGAACTCGCGATCCCCCGGGATCAACCCTATGACAATTGCCGGCAATTCTTTTACGCTCATCTGTCGCATTTTTCCGCTGTCTATGAGCTTCAGGCTTTGTCCTGTTGAAGTGTTGCCTGTGAGCGACATACCCTTGCCACCAACACTTAAAGGAGTTGCAGTCTTCAGTAGGATGTGCGATCTTCTGATGATATAAGCAGAAGTTAGGATGTACGTCCGCTTCATCAAGATGTATACCGCCAGGAGAATTTTCTCTGAAAGAGGGCAGCTTCATCCCCATCGATATGGCTTTGGCGAATCGTTTCCTTGTATTGATCCTTCTTCCATTTGCGTCGGATGTACTTTGATCCGGTGGGAGTGTTTCGACCCTTTCATCTAGTTGCCGGCGTTTGGCTTTCTCGAATATGGCCATCTCGTGCTCTCGATCAGCTTTGCTTTTAAGACGGGCTTCGTTCAGGAATGCATCAATCATTTCGTCTGATGGTCCTAGAAGTTCTGGCTCAGGATCTACCCCCAGCTTCTCTGTGTAAGGAGCTTCTTCGTCATTTATTGACGAGTGAGAGATCACATAGCAGCTTGCCACATAATCTTCAGATTCATCCGACGAGTCTTCTCCATTGTCATCATCTCCGTCCTAAAGGACGTGGCTGAGAAATTCTTGGAGTGTGACTGGGGTCCGCGCCTTCTGATTATATTCTTCCAACGCGTCAATATGTTTTTGCAGATCTGTGCGCTTGTCATCAAACTTTGCGGGCTTTTAGGTCTTCTCCTTCTTCTTCGAAGATTTTGATGGCTGGGTGCGAGCGCTTTGACTATCACCAATCTTTGGAGTTAGGCGCGGCTTCAGCATCCCCTTGATGATCTCAGGTTCCAACGGGTTCTTCCATCTGATCGCCGGGCATGTCTGGAGATCATTCAGCATCTTTTTGGTTTTGGCGGTAAGCACGACCTCCCATGGAGCTTCTTCAACAAAAGAACAAGTTGCCCCCGGCATGCCCGTCTTCTTTGGAGTGTGAGGTTGTGGTGGGTTCACTTTCCACTTTTCAGACAGCGCAAACTTGCCTTGTAGGTACTGATCCTCGATCCACCCCTTAAAGATGAAGCAATTCTCGATCGGGTGACTTACAGTTTAGTGGTAAGGAAAATAATTGGAATTATTCACCTCGCTGGGTTGCGGTGGTCTCCTTGGATTCGGTAGACAGATAAGCCTATTGCGCATCGCCAGCTCGAACAGCCTCTTCGTTTTATCCCACGGGAATGAGTAAGGGCACTTTATTTTCTCATTATAATATCGCCGTCTCTCTTCCAGTTGATCCGCTGGTTTTGGGGCACTGGGCTGCTGTTGGGTGTTCGCAACGAAGGTCGCCTTCCCTTTACCCTTGTCGTTTCGGGGTTCCGGCTTTGGAGGAGACGGTCTATGGCCCATCTGGTCCATTTGGGCCAGCTTGACGATCAAGACCTGGAACGTGGTTGGTGTAAAGAACATCATGAACTGTGAAATAGTTGCATGAGGATCTAGGGTGCCCACGAACATGCCTACCGCCGGCGCTTCTTTAATGCGTTGTTCGCATTTTGACCACAAGTTCCGCCATCGGATTGCATATTGAACCCAAGTTTCGCCCGGCTTCATCCTGGCATTAATTAGTGCCGTTATCGGGGTGTGTTCACTAGCGCTTGCAAATCTTTGTGTAAACAGTAACTCCATCTCCGCAAATGTTTTGACTGAGTCGTTAGGTAGCTCCGAATACCATTCAAAGGCGGTTTTTGCTAGGCTGCCGACGAATTGGCAAAGCAACAGTTTGTCGTCGCCTCCAGTGTTGCCGCATAAGGCTCTGAATTGAGCGACATGATGATGTGGATTCCTTGTCTGCTTGTACACATGGAATTTAGGGATAGTATATCCTGGCGGGTAAGTGATTTGGTCATACCAGCCTGGGTAGGGTCGTCCGGTTCTAACAATTTGCCCAGCCGCCTCATTCGCCTGATGAGCTCGTATCTGCTGAACTATATAGTCGTCTAGTGCAGCTTTGGAAATGGTTTCCTCCTTGGTTGCTGAAAGGGCTGGAGGAGGATTAGATGTCTCCCCTCCGTCGTCTCCAACAATGATTGGGGGGTCTTCAGCTGGAGGGTCTGATTGTAACATCATCCCTACCATATCTTGGAAGAGGAGCGCCATTTGTTTTATGTTAGCCGCTTGCTCTGCGTCTTCTTTGTCTTTCTTTTCGAGGATTCTACGTAAGAAGTCAGCATCGGTTTCTTGCTTATGATGCTGTTCTGATGATGCCTCCGAGCTTTCTTTTGGCCCGGTAAGTGCGGTCATTGCAGTCATCATTTCCTGAAGCTTCTGTTGTTGCTCCTGGGCTTTGGTCACGGATCGAGTGAGCGGTCGGTGACCCGTCGAAGCATGGCCTTCCTCCTTTCCGGAAGCCATATAAACAGTATGGACCACCATGCCCACAGACTTGGGGCGTTTGTGCTCAGCACTTTTACGGTTCACCATGTTCATAGGGGCTTTTTGCGGCCTCCATTTTTTTTGAGTGATTGACGTTGAGGGAGCCGTTGCAGTGGGCGCCCAGCCAGCTGTTGCTTTTTCCTGCTTGACAGAGTAGTCCTTCTCATCTTTTTCTGTCGGCGGAGGTAGTCTTGATCAACAACTGAGTCTTGAACTTGACGCCAGACTTTGTAAATCTTAGAGGACAGCCGCTGAGGGGGCTGCTCCAGCTTCTTCTCTGTATCATTCCCCACAGGTGAAGGAGTTCTCTTCAGTACTGCAGTAGGAGAGTTTCTGCACACCTTGTTGAGCAGTTCAAAGCTGTTCTCGGTTGGAACAGCAGCATCGATCCCCACCGTTGGAGCTGGTGGAGTAAATCCAGAAGGAGAGCTGCCCCCAGCCTTCCGTACTCAGTGCCAGTGACGACGGCGAGCATGTCGCGTGGATGGTGTTGGTTCAGCCGCAGGGGTGACCTCCTCATGCCCCCTGTGTTGGTCAGAATTCGCTGTTATCGGCTTTTTAAAGACCAACATCCGTTGAATGGGGACGGCCAACCGATCGAAAGCAGACTTCCGAGTAGGGGAAGCAACCTTGGTGATTTCGCCTGAAACGGGAGCAAGGTTGGTTATCCGCTTCGGGATAATGCCTTCTGGTATTGCAGGCTTCTTCATGGGCCCGTTGGAGCTCTGGCCTAGTCTGTTAAAAACCGAGGCAGTAGAGTTGGGCGACCCGTTGAGAGGGGCCGCGGTAGTTGTAAGCCAATCAAAGACCAACTTCTTTGGAGCTTCTTGCGACGTCATTGGGGTATTGAAGCTCATCGGTGGGAGCATGGTCCCGAAGAATAGTCCAGTGGTGGCTTGAGTTACCTGCTCCACCGGCATCTTGAAAAGAGAGGCTGCTTGGGGCCCATAAGTCACTCCTCCAGCAAGGACGGAGCGAGAGTTGCAGTTGCAAGTAGTGCAGTTTGAAGCCATTAATCTTCTGTTTTCTGCACGGAGAAAGACACCAAATCTAAGTACCTCGAATCCATAGGCAACCATAGCAAACCGCGATTCGTTCGCTAACACGACACACGAAGTGTGGAGTGGAAAAAGGAAGAGGTCCCACCGGGCGTACCAGAATCTGTTCCCCTCCGAAAGACGCGCAAGACAGACGTCTTTCCTGAGATTCGGGGCAGATGCTAATTGGTGCTATCCTCTTTTGGACTAAGATCAACTTAAACGTTTGTTAAGGATACGTTAGTCTAACTTAAGACTAAGATCAACTTAACGGGATCGTTTAGATCCAACAAGAGAGCATTTGGACTCAATTGTTTAGTTTAGGGACATTGCGGTCGATGACCAGTTTAAGGACATGGTGGTCCAATACCAGTTTAAGAACATGGTGGTCCAATACCAGTTTAAGAACATGGTGATCCATTGCCGGTTTAAGGACATGGTGGTCCAACATTCCCATTTTGGAGACGAACATTGGTTTAAGGACGCATTAGTCCATGAGTTTAAGGACCCCACAGTCCGTATTACCCGTTTAGGGACATGGTGGTCCAACATTCCCATTTTGGGGACGAATATTGGTTTAAGAACGCATAAGTCCATGAGTTTAAGAACCCCATAGTCCGTATTACCAGTTTAGGGACATGGTGGTCCAACATTCCTATTTTGGGGACGAATATTGGTTTAAGGACGCATAAGTCTATGAGTTTAAGGACCCCACAGTCCGTATTACCAGTTTAGGGACATGGTGGTCCAACATTCCCATTTGGGGGACGAATATTGGTTTAAGGATGCATAAGTCCATGAGTTTAAGGACCCCACAGTCCGTATTACCAGTTTAGGGACATGGTGGTCCATCTCCAGTTTAGGGACATAGTGGTCCAACATTCCCATTTTGGGGACGAATATTGGTTTAAGGACGCATTAGTCCATGAGTTTAAGGACCCCACAGTCCGTAGCAATATGTGGTTGTCGGGACCCGTCACCTCTCTGACGACGTTGAAGGATTACAACGACAAATATCAGAGGAGTTCGGAGATGTACCCTTGAACCGGATGTAACTTGATTTGAGAGAGCAGTTGTGCTCAGTTCAATTTAATTTGAGGACTTGCGGCCAGAATTGGGTTAAGTCCATTTGAAAATGTTTAACATTTTATTTGTGTTTGGCCTGTCAGGCCTTTATTTGGGCTCTGCCCTTTTTAATAATGCACTGCATTTTTTATTTGGTCTGATAGACCTTTTAATTAGGCTCTGCCCTTTTTTAATAATGCATTGGATTTTTATTTGGTTTGATAAGCAATTTAATTGGGCTCTGCCCTTTTTAATAATGAACTGCATTAAATGTTCTGACAATGCCCCACGTGGCTTGTCAGGCGCTTTGCGCCAATTGAGGAGCGCATGGCGCAAATTCATGTGAAGGTGACACGTGTCACGCGCTGGTGAGCGCAAGTTTGTTAGTGCAGTGCGCTGCGCCAGTGCGCTGCTGACACGTGGCGCGCTCTGGTGACTTGCGCCAAACCAAGAGAGCAGTGCTATGTTTTTAGAAGCGCAAGGCGCAGTTGTTCTGTGATTGACACGTGGCGCTCTCTGGTGGCTTGCGCCAATCCTAGGAGCGCAACAGTGCAAATTTCAAAAGTGCAAGGCACTGTTTAATATCTTGATCAAATTTAGATCAAAGAAAACAAGTTTTTCTTGTTCCAGAGAGGTTCTACCTTAATATTTCAAGAACCAGTAGTTCATCAAAAGGCAATGCCTTTATATGGATCAAAAGATCTAGTCATGAAGTTGATTACTTTTTTATTATTATTTTCTATTAAAGATCTTGATCTTGTTCTTAGATCATTGATCTTTTTAGAAGAAATTCTTATTTTTTTCAATTGTTTTACCTTTTTTCTTTCTCTCTGAATTCTTCTCAAAGTTTTTAGAAGAGCTCCCTGTATCTCTATCTCTCTTTATGTGTGTCTTAGACTTGGAGTCTAGGAGCCTTTATATAGGGCCAATGAGTTTGTTAGGTTGGTTACATAGATCTTTCTCTAATTGATCTGGGAATATTTCCCCACCGTTGGATCTTTGATCCTAGGGCCTCTGCTTTACAGAAGGAAATCTTCTTGTTTTTAACAAGATTAGAAATATCTTTCCAAAATTTTATTGTTTAAATGCTGGCACAGTTAGCGCAAGCGCACCTGCGCTTGACACGTGTCGCGCAGCGCAGCTGCGCTGACACGTATCGCGCAGCGCAGAGCAGCTGCGCTAGCGCAACTGCGCTGACACGTGTCGCGCAGCACAGAGCGCAAGTCAACTGAAGCGTGTTTCCTTTATTATTTGAATTTTTAAAACAGAGCTTTGCTCTGATTGGGGAAAGCAGAAGCATTGCTTCATTTCCCGCCTTAGAATTTGAACAAAGCTTTGTTCTGATTGGGGGAAACATGCATGCAAACCAATCTTAATTACATGCTACATTACTTTAGACGCATCTATTTTAACAAATGGAATACCTGTATTTAAAATCATGCACTCCATGTTTAATTTTATAACTTTTCGATGTTCCGTTTGCATCCATTCATATCATTTCAGATCTAGGTCATGAAAACTTATCTTGTTACATACTATACTATCATATACTACATCAAATTGAATAGTTACATTTCATATTGCTTAGTAATATGTTCCGCACTTGTCAGTTTATCATTTTACGATTATGTGATACCCGTTTGCATCCATATCATTTAAAATATATATCGTCGTAATATTTCTTATTATTATCATTAATTAGTTTATAATCTGCATTTTATAATATTATACATTTGAAAATATTATAGTTTACGCATGAAACGTCGTCGCAAAGCGGATACGACAAATCTGAAATTTACTATACACCTTACCTTATAAAATTCATTATAAATCATAGAAAAATCATTAGTATATGTTCTTTAGTTCATTACGTAGCTAACTCAGAATACTATAACTCTATGAAATATTTACTTGCAAAATAAATTGTTAAATAACGTAAAATGCAAATGAAAATATCTCTAAACTTTTGTCCAGGGAAATTCCATCAGCAAACTTTCAACTTCGAATGTTCATAGATTTTTGTAAGGATAACCTGAGATACTTCAACTTATAAAAATAAAAACCTTATTGAATTATCTTTGTTTTGATATAAGACATGTCCCTTTTGGAGAACGTTTGTTATTTTTAAGTTATTTTACAAATCAGGGTGACGCTGAATTTCTGAACGGAACTTTCTTGTGCATGGTTAATCAATACCACTTTTATAGTTATTAATCGGTTTGAATATGTTATCTATGTTAATATTATTATATCAATATCTATTTAATAAATAATAGTACTTGTGTTTTTATATTCAGCAAATTTTACCGATTTACAGTTTTATAGTATCCGTCTGTATCCGTACGGTTTATTACATATCTAGTTGCACGCCGAGACCATATTATTTCATGTTACTGTTGTATTAGTGCACCGTGCTTGATAATTGTGCATCCTATATAGTCATGATGTAACCCCCGACAAAATATTTGTGCATCCATGCTTTACCGTGCATCCATACTTGCTACAGTTTTAGTATGAGCATCTGCTTGACACATGTGCACTACCTGTCATGACCTGATATACTACTGCTTGACTTGATACCTGATACACCATTACTTTACATGACTTGATACATGTACACTACCTGACATGACCTGATATATCACTACTTGACATGTTACCTGATCCTATTTCTAATGCCGATAATCCTGACATGTTGTCCCGATGGACATATCATGTTGTCTGTACAGACAAACCTGTTCCTGCTTGATCCTTTGTTGGCATTAGTCTCAGATTTATAAATACCTGACTTATACACATAACTTGGGTGTATGGGAAAATCAAGAATGTAGCTGAACGTAACTCAAAGGGCTATTATATCATTTTACCGTAGTCCTGTGGGGAATGAACGGGACATAGACTCACAGTCTATTACATCATTTTACCGTGGTCCCGTGGGGAATGAATGGGGCATAGACTGATGGGTTACGATGAGGATTACATTTATTGATTTCGAATAACTTTAGAGTAGATAACCCTATAGCACAGTTTAGACTACTCACTTTACTTCACCTGTTTATATCCTGTTCACTGATCTATATTCATGTTACGGTTTACTTGCTACTGATGACTTGTTACTGTTCATACTTCATGCCTGCATATTTCATCACATCCTTCTTGCTTAGAATTATTGATATTTTGACGCACTGACGTCTGGGTTTTGCATGTCCTAGATCCCTTATCTTTATCGCAGGCTATTCAGGAGTATTTTGATAAACAGGCCGAGCAGTGAGGACCTGTTATTAGTTTAGTTTAGTTTCCTTTCTGTATTTTCATTCCTGATGTGAGCCCGCATTATGGGACGTACATTCCAGTTTATTATTGTATTGGATCTTTTTGCTTCCACATTATTTTTATTCTTGACTCGTTATTCTGGCTCATGGACATGTATTAGATAGTTGTTTATTATTTTACTGTTCTTGATATCTCTACAGCCGTAATGTGACTGTTGAGGGATATTTCTTATTCACAGGTAGCATGGTTGGCTCTGTCACATGCCTATCTTAGCGCACTCTGGAAAGCGGGGCGTGACAGTCCTGGCTGGGCTCGATCTCCTGAGAATCGGGTTCTCCTGACAACATTACAAAGAAAGAAGAGACATGAATGTCATCAGCGAACAAGTGCTCGGTAAGTCCCTAAAGATAGAATGTAATAGATAGGTAAAAAGAATAGAATATGAAAGATATGTGTTTGTTATGCTAATATAGTTGTCTGTAGCTTGGTTCAGAATGTGCCAGTGTATACGAGAGGAGTCCAACTTGCTCCATAAACTAAGGTAACATGTAGGTACAAGGCCCCATCAAAACCCACGGGACAACGACACAGGATGTTTTTGTAGGTGTCTTTTAGTGACCATCATCTGCCACTTCTAACACATTCCATGCCAATCTACCCCGTTAAAGCCCTGTAATGTATATTGTATTGATTGTATTGAGTTGTAGTTATCAGACTTGCCGAGACCATGGTATAAATTGTTTATGTAAACTGATTCAGGATGTAAACGGTAGTCATGTAGTCAAGTTCAAAATATAGCCATAGTTCGGTCGACTCAAGTCATGTTGATATTGTTCTGGTATTCATGTTCAAGTTCAAGTGTTATGTTTGGTATATTAGATTCATGTTGCATTGGAGTTATGATTGGATTCATGTTTAGATTGTATTAAGATTAGACCGAGACTCGGATTGAGTCAAACACTTAAACAGATTTGGATCCTGAATTAGATTTTGGTGTTATCGGTAACTGCTGCATATGGACGGCAGGATTTATGTCTTTTTCCAAGACAATTACCATTAATAATACCATTTTATTTTTCTACCTTAAATAGGCAAGCACCCACTTTCTTCGGCTTCCTGATACTCAAGAGAATTGGTCCCGCTTAAAACTATATTTACTAGGGTCCTTATTGTAATTTAATATAACTTGAGGGGTTTTTATGAAAAATATTTTTTGCTATACTTTCAAAATAAATCACAAGTATTTATATATGTTATTTAGAATTGTTATGAATGTGAATTTTAGAGAATGAGGTATATTAGTGAAAATATTCATAGCTTGAATAGTTCAAGGTATTTTAGTGTAAAGTTTGACTTGTATTGATACTTGATGGTATTTTCATGAAACTTGTAATTCTTTTATTTTGTTTAGAAAACATGGAATTTTAATAATATATTGAAAATATATGGTTTGATAACATTTATATAATTATTAAATATAAATTTTTATTATTAAATAGAAATCTTTGTTTTTCTTAAAAATTGTATTAAAATTCCATCGAGATCGTATGCTCCGTGAGGAGGTCTACATCTCGCTCTACTAGTCCCGAGGATGTGCGATAATCCTCACCATCCAATAGCGGGTTCCTCAAAATGGTTTGTAGAGGCACAATCGCAAAGAATTAAGTAACTCAATTTAAAGAAATCTGGGTTTTTAATAGTTTAAGGTATTTTGATAAAAAGTCGTATTTTGCCACAAAAATATTGTTCAAGAGAATTGTGCTATTTCAAGATGTGTGTATGTGAGAGGTAGGTCATTACCTCGTGAGGTTTTCTAAAGGTATGCTAAGCAAAAATAATTAAAAGACGTCATATGTAAAGTTTGTGGTATTTAAACAAAAAACGCAATTTAAAGTTACATAACATGGTATTTTAAGATGAAAATTGTTCTAATTATTTGTTCCATGATTAATGAGCAAGGTATAGTGATATGGATGAGTGATTCTTAAGAAAAATTGTAATTTTAAAGATTATAGAATCGAATGTCGTTATAACTCCACTTACCGACAAGTTTTGAAAAGAAGAATTTTTATGGTAGAAAGAGAAGAGAGAAGATGGGACTTACTTGCTAAAATAATAGAGGGAAGGTAGAGGAAGAGAATGGTAGCCTTCGTGTAGTCGCGGAGTCGCCGGAAACGTCTCGAATTCTCGTGGAGTTGAGGACTAACTCCACTTGTACTCTTCTTAGACTTGAGAATTTTGACAATAGATTTCAGAATGAAGAGGGCTAGGGTATGGGGTTGTATTTATAGGATGAAATTAGGGTTTAGAAATTGAAGAAAGAATTAAAAATGCATTAAAAATTGGATTTAAAGTTTCATTTTAATTCTCTGTTAATTTTCAGGGAAAATAAACAAAATAGGAGTAGTGGGAGTAGGACAAGGGTCATGTATGCAGGGAACGGGGAGCATTCCCTATGGGAGGCCCGGCGGTGCCCACCCTATGGCGCATCTCGCCGGCCAAACTGAAGCGTTGGGTGCTTGGATTATTGCTATGTGTCCTAGTTGCTGTTATTAGCATTTTGCACATGCTTGATTTTCTGTGACTTTTCATTTTATGTGCAGAGCACGTGTAAACTTTTGGGCTTCCAAAAATTTTAAAAGAAAAATCAGTAAAAATATATGTGGCTGATGGGTTTCGAACACAGGGGCTACGTCACAGTAGTGCAAGGCTTTATCAGTGAGCTATAAGTGGCTTCTTGCTGTTCTTAAATAAATTTAATTTATAACTTGTACTCAGGTTAGCAAACTCCATTCTGTATATTAACTTTAAAATATTTTGGTACAGTGAAATTAGAATCGTTACAATTTTACTCTAAGATATACAAAGAGTATAGATGATCTGTACCCGACGCTGCAAAGGAAACAAGTGCTGCTTGCTCATAGGCCAATCGTTCGGAAGCCTTAAGATCGGCCTGGAAATCAGTCACCATGTTTTCATCGATAGAATCTTAAGGATGAAAAATATCGTCATTGGTCCCGTATTCTGAAAGGCCTTCGCTATAGGGGGCATAGGGCTCTTGACTAAAGACAATATCGGCCGAGAACATGGATTTCTTCTTCTTCTACGAACCAAAAGCAACTCCCGACGATAAGAACTTTCTCTTTGTTGGCATCTTGGGGAGGCGTGTTCCGATATCCGAGCCAATGTCTGACTCGGGGAACGCTGCAGACATCACATCGGGTCGTGGCTTAGCCGTCGACACCGTCGGAAAAACATGCGGAGCTACTACCGTATCACTCTCTCTTAAGGAAGGACGGATGACAGCGCGTCATTTCAGCGGGACCACAGAGTTGCTAGCTGGAACAAAATCCTTATGATCAAGGAGCATCCGCCATTCTTCTTTGATAACAGTGCCTATCGCGTGTTGATACCAGGCTACATAGGCACTTAAGGCCCTCGGAATATGACCCGGTTCAGCCATCAGGAAGTGAGATCTCGTGTTCAATCGCATACAATGATGGTTCGCATTGCGAACGGTTTCCTCTGAAACAACCGGATTGACAAGAAACGCTTCGAGAGGAACGCCCTGGTCATAGCCTAATCGTTGAGCGAAATGATGCGAGTTATATCTCATGAATAGCACTGAGGCATTTTGCCTGAACATCAAGAATCCCGGCCTAACAGAGTACAGATGTACAATTTCCGTGGCCTTAAAAGTAGAAACCTCATCCTTAAACACGTCATGAAGCGGCTGGACCACTTTTGAAGATTCTTTGTCATTAGTCAAGATCCTATCAACAAATGTCATGCTATCCCCAACTATGCGCGGACGCAAAAGCAGCCGTCGAGCTGCCCGTTGTGTTGGATCGGGAGAGGAAGCGTCGATCAAGTGCATGACCCGGGGAAAATTATACCCCTCATAAAATTTGGGTCTCTTATGCATGCCGAAAGCTCCCAATACATGCATCTCTATCCATTATGTGAAATAATGGAGAGGGAGGTTCACGGGCCCCACACCCGGCTGGTGGTGCCAGCCGCCATGCTCAAACCGTTATACAAATGAGCCAATCCCGCAACTCCAACGGCCATACGCGTTCCTGCTACAATACGATGAGCCGGGTAGAAGACGGACGGTTTCATGTACTGATGGTGCATTGGGAGTGCGAACCAACTGAGCTATAAGCCAATAAAACCCACGAGAAATATTTCCTCAACGATGTCCGGGGCAGCAATTTCTACAAAGGAGATGACGGGGGTGTCTGGAATAAAAAACTGCTTCAGATCCGCATCGGCAGTCGGCAGCTTGTCCAAACCAAACCCAAATGGATCATCAAGCTTGGTAAACTTTGCGGCTTTCTTCGACAAAAATTCTGGGCAAAGGAAATGGGCGATAAAATCTGCAAAGCTAACCCATGCCCTTCGGACTCCAAAAATAGACTCTCGTAAATATTCAACACCTTGATTAGATTCGGGAACTTGTGCCGGATAGCATTATCTGGCATGAGACTAATGACAATCGATTCGGTGGCAAAAATATACTTATCGGGAGAAAGTATCTCCTCATAGTGCTCCCCCATGACGAGTAATCTAGAGATATCTAAAAATTCCTCCAACGAAATCGATACCTCCATGTCCGATAGCAGAATCGTATGAGTTGGAATATTCCACTGTTCCAGAAAGGACTTAACCCACTATACATGAGGAGTGTGGTAATAGAATAGAGATGCATAAATCACCGGGTATAGCCCAGTCCGTAGCAAAAACGATTTCTTTGCGGATAAGATGTAGCGAGCCCAAATGAGGTAACCTGTCAGATGTCGAGGGGTCACTCCTATGGTATAAACCCGACCCCACGGTCGTGCCTCTCCTTAATATATACGACGCCCAAAATATCTAGGGCCATCGGCGGTTGGACAGTTATCAATGCCATAGATGGTTGAAGACGACCATCTGCAGTCCAATTAATCTCTTCCACAACATAAGTAACTGGCAGAGGGTTGGTGTACTGAATCGAGGGGATCGGCTCTCATGGCACCTCGCAAGTAAAGCTGCGCCGACCCCGGATGATGTAGTTGTACCACGCTCCCCACAGATGAAGAGATTTCCGTTCGGGATCATAGACCCAAATTAAACTAAGGACCTCATGATCGGTGGATGCGTCAGCAAAAGCACTCTCCGAGCGAACGTAGGGAAAAAAGGAACCAGAAGCCATGGTACCTGAAAAAAATCCAGTGGAAAGTTAGCAAAAAAAACGCTAGCATCACTAAACTTAAAAAAACTAGTGGGCCCCACAAAATCAAGATGGCGGCTACTTATTGATTAGAATATGTGTCCAATGGAGAAATCTAAAAAGATTCTTTAAGGCTGTTTTGAATAATAAAATTTCAGAGCTGAGCTTTGCTTTAACAAAATGATATAGAATACCAAAAATTCCAAGAAGTCCCAAAAGGGGTTTGACATTAAATTTCCAGAAAGCTCTTATAAATTAAAATTCCCAAAGAATTTTTTTAGAACTAAGTTCTGTGAAAATTCGCCAGAGCAAAGCTCTGATTAAAATCTCAAGAAAAATTTCCAAAGGGGAAAAGGTCTAAAAATCAGAACTAAGTTCTGAGGAAAATTGTTAAGCAAAGCTCTGTTAAGTTAAATCTTCAAGAAAATCCCCAAAGGGGAGAAAATGTTAATCAAAACTAAGTTCTTTTAGAGCTAAGCTCTACAATAATTTTCCAAGGAGAAGACTCTTACCAAAGAAAATTTTGGCAGAGCAGGTCTACGATGTAGATCAAGGAAACACATCTAAGCTATAATGGAGAATAAAATTCTCAAAGAAGAAGATGAAAACACAGCATTCTCCTAGGGCTCCAAGCCCTATTTAAAAGGGTGGGGGTCGGTTCAGATTTTCTGAATCCCAAGACGGATCAAAAGGCCCAAAATTGAGCAACATTGCACTCACGTGCATGCATATAAGAACAATGGTGGTGGGAATTTGTTCCCTCATATAATTATTTTTAATTAAACACAATAAGGCAGCCTTATATACTTCTCACGTGAGCGCCAGCGCCGGCCTCTAATAAAATTAAATCCTATAGCGGCGCCTCACGTGAAGTTCACGTGAGCGCCAATATGCAAAGCACATGGTGACTGATTCCATAAGAATTAAATTCTTAGGCGGCGCCCACGTGCATAGCACATGAGCATCATGCCCAAATTAAAGAGGGTAGAATTAAATTCTATATGGAGAATATTTCCCTAAAAAACTGGGAATATTCTCTGTTAAATAGAGCTGTTGGATCAAAGATCCAATGGTGATTAAAAAACCATCAAATGATAGAATTAAATTCTATTTTTGGGAAAATACTTCCCTTGATCTTTTTAAAAGAGAAAGATATTCTCTGTTAAATAGAGAGTTATTGGATCAAAGATCCAATGGTAAAATATTTCCCTAATCTTTTTAAATGAGAAAGATATACTCTAAACCCTTGGATTAAAAATCCAATAGTGATTAAAAATCACTGTTTGATAGAATTAAATTCTTTATATGGGAAAATATTTTCTTAATCTTGTTAAAAACAAGAATATATATTCTGTGAAATAGAAATCACTGGATCAAAGATCCAACGGTGGATAAAATCCCCCAAATAATCTTTGAGTTCAATTAAATCAATTAGTAACTCTCAAATAAGAGATTTTCTCAAACTAATTAACAATTTGCCTCTCCTATATAATGAATCTGAGACTTCAAGTCTCATACAAAGAATCAACCCCATAAGCTTCTCTAAAAACCTGAGAATTTAATTCTCCTGAAAAAAAGAAGAAGATTCTCGCTCTATCAAACCCTAGGTAAAGAAAAGCAGAGATAAACATATCTCTTTTACCTTGTATAAAAAAGGATTTAACCCTTCAAAAAAAACTTAGTTCTTCCTCTGATCTGAAATTTGCAAAACCGATCTCCCCACAATTTGAGAATTTAATTCTCATTGGGAAGATTTTGTTCCTCAGACTCAGAATCTAGGGGGAAAAAATAAATTAAAAGAAAAGGAGAGAAAAGGAATATACGTTCTAGAAATTTAATTCCTCTAAAAGCAGGGTTTAATCCTATACAAAAGAACTTAGTTCTTGTTAAAAGAACAGAACAACTTAGTTCTCCAATAAAATCGATCCCAGATCTTCAAAGCAGAGATCTTGGTGATCATTAAGGGCCAAAACGCCATTAACAGAGATTAAATTTCTAAAATAAAGGAGTTCAGCGCCTCACGTGTTTCCCACGTGAGCGCCGAACAAAAGGAGCTCAGCGCCTCACGTGCTTCCCACGTGAGCATCCTAAACAAACTGCTCAGTGCCACACATGCTTCCCACGTGGGAACTCAAAGCAGAACGCTCAGCGCCTCACGTGCTTCCCACGTAAGCGCCCAAAACAGAAGACTCAACGCCTCACTTGAAACACGCGTGAGCACTGTATAAAAGTGCTGATTAGGCAACATCCATATCTGAGCGCCTCACATGATACACACATGAGTGCCAGAGCCATAAATAAGTGCTTAGCACTTCTGAATAAAAGGAGAAAGCCCAAGGCTAAGAAAACAGAGCCAAAAACAAGTGCTTAGCACTTCTGAATAAAAGGAAAAAGGCTGAGCAGACCAAGCCCAAATTGGCTAAGTCCCTTTGAAGTTACTTGCAGCTGAGCCTAAATGCTCTGTTATTGGATCTTAACTAAAATTTAATGATCCTTAAAATGTTGCTAAGCTGATCTTAGTCTCAAATAAGATTAATGTATTCTTAGTTAAAATAAATTGAGCCCAAATGCTCATATATTTAAGTCGATCTTAATCTCAAACTAGATTAACGGTCTTTAAACAAAACAAAATATTTTGAACTGATGAAATACATACAACCTAAGTTCAAACCTAAAATATATACGGGTTTGGAGTAATCCGCGCTCTACGTGCGACGACATAAACTAGTCTCCGTATACAATCCATGGGAAACCTTAACAAATAAAATAACATACGACACGAAGCGACCTTCTGGAGTAGGAGAAAGTTTTTATCGCAACGTGATAACGTAATTAACTGCAGGGGCTTGCGCCTGCAGGGAAGAGCGTCCCCACAATCCAAAACCCTTCATAAATGAGGGGGAATCTGATAAAGTCTGCTATATCGGTTGTATCTATCCAAACCTCCGATATACAGTGCCAAAAATCAACTTGGTATTTTCATAGAGGTGGATTGATATGTCCAAATAGCATCTGCCCCCAAATTCAGGCTAGACGTCCCAATGTCTTAGTCCAGTCTTTGGCGGTAAACACCCATCTTGTTGTCGGTAATATCCACCGGCGGTTCCTCTGATGGCTGTTCGAGCTGAGCCATCATCCCGACCATGCTCTGAAATAGAAGGGCCATCTTGTTCATTTTAGCAGTCATTTCCGCCGCTTTTTCATCTTTATTTTTGAGAACGCGCTTTAAGAAGTCAATATCTGACCCTTGTCGTATCCTTTCTTCGGGTGCATCCTCTAGGTTTTCTTTAGGCAGCGGACTAACTAGTTCTGCCGTCTGAGCAAGAATCTCCTGCAGCTTTTCATGATGCTACTAAGCCTTTGTCAGAAACCGAGTATGCGGCCTATGACTAACAGAAGCTCGACTTTCATCTTTGGAGCTCACTATATGGGTTTTGTGAACTACCATACCCTCATACTTGGGATGTTTGGGATATCGGCCCTTAGCATTTGCCTCGGGCGCTTGAACTTTCTCTGGCCTCTCTCTTTTATGAGTCCCCTGTATTCAAAAAGGGAGTTGTCAGTGTTTGGCTGACGCTTCATTTTCTTGAACTTGGGAGAAGAGCTGCAGACAACGACGGAGTTCTTCACCTCCTTCCACACCTCATATATAGATGAGAAAAGTCTCTTTGGAAAGCTAACTGGCTTCTTCTATCTTTGGATCTCTACGGGCTGCAGAGACTTATCAATACTACGGTGGGGGAATTTTGTCTGACCTTTCACATTAGTTCGAAACTGGTCCCGGTTGGAACAACAATATTCACCATTTGAGTTAGAGCGGGTGGAGTCAACCCGGATGGAGAACTTCCCCCAGCTTGTCTTATTTGACGCCAATATCGACGTTGATCATGTCCTTCAACCGGAGCTTCTTCAGTCTCAGGAACTTGTTAGGCTTGCTCCATGTTTACTTTCAGAGCATGACTGTTATGCCCCCAGTGTTTGTCTTGGCCTTCGGCAGATACCAGTCGTTTGAAGACCGTTGCCTTTGGTAGAAGTAAAGCTTGAGAAGCCAGCTTGTGGAAGATAGATTTCTTCTAGGCTTTCTCCTTCGGTGTTGAGGCACCGAGGATAGGAGGTTAAGGTATCAACCCAAAGAGAAATCTATTCATTTCATGAAGAGCCGGAATGCAGAGGATTGAGGCTGCAAGTGGCCCATACTTGACTCAACTAGATGTGGAAGAGCTTGAGTTGCAATGAATGCAGTTGGAAGCCATTGATCTCTGCATAGAGATGAAATACCAGCTTCAGTATCCTAAGACCTAAGGGAAACTATAAACATATATACTGCGATTTTGTTCATGAAAAACACGACACACGAAGTGTGGAGTGGAAAGAGAAAAAGGTCCTATCGGGCATGCTGGAATCTGTTTACCGTCGAAAATAGAGGCGAACTGGGATATAACGTCTTGCCTGAATTTGGGAGCAAATGCTATATGGATCATATCTTTCCACTTCTCCGAACATACCAAGTTGATTTATGGCACTGTATATCGGAGATTTGGATGGATGTGACTGATGTAGCCGAACCTATCAGAATCCCTCTCATATGTGGTTTTTTTTTATTGTGGGGACACTTTTTCCTGCATGAGCAAGCCCTTGCAGTTAATTACATTATCGTCAAGCGATAAAAAATTTCACCTTCTCCATGGATATCACTTCATGTCGTGTTATATTTTGTTTATTATGGGGTTGCTCTTGGATTGTATACGAAGACCAATTTTGTCTTTGCCCATAGGGCGCGAATTAGTCCAAATCCGTAAATCTCAGATTTGGGATTGAACCTAGACTATACCTGCCATCAGTTCAGAAGCTTAAGGATCGTTAATCTTTTTTTAGATTAAGATCAACATAAACATATGGTTAAGGACCGTTAATCTTATTTTAGATTAAGGCCGACTTAAACATGTGAACATATGGGCCTAAAGAAGTGTAAACTTCATGGACTTAGTCTATTTTAGACTAAAATTAGGTTTCTATATCACCCAGCAGTGCTAGAACTGACTCATTTAGCGTTCACATGTATATCACATGAGACATTAAGTCTCGGCCCTCACATTCCTTTCACTTGAGATTTTAAGTCTCGGGTGCTCACATACTTTTCATGTGAGACATTTCTCCTTAGCGCTCACGCGCATATCATATGAGATGTTTCTCCTTAGCGTTCACGTGCATATCACGTGAGCCGTTGTCTTCATAGCTTCTTTTGAGTGCTCATATGGATATCACGTGAGACGCTTCTTCCTTAGAGATTTAATCTCTATTTATCTTTGAAACTTAAGTTTCAGAGAAGTTCAAGCTTCTGCTAATGGTGTTTTGACCATTAACAATCACCAAGATCGATATTTGATGATCTGGGATCACGGGAAGTTAGGTTCTTTAAGAACTTGAAGATCTTGCTCATGTGAGATCCAAGTTCTTGTCATCTTTGAAAGGAACTAAATTCTTGGAGATAGAAACTCCATATTCTTTATTTCTTTTCTTATATTTTTTTTTATGGTGGCAGAACACCAAAGTTCTTCTTTGGATCCTAAGTTTAAGATCAAGATCCCTTTCTGAGAATTAAATTCTCTTTTTGTGGGGGACTTGTCCTGTGGATTTTAGATCTAGAGAAATATCTAAGTTCTTTGAAGGGTTAAACCCTGTTTTTATATGCATGATAGGAACGGGATATATTTCTCCCTTATTTTTACCTAGGATTTGAGAGGTTGAAGATGATATTTTAGGAGAATTAAATTCTCGTTTTTTTATGGAAGCTTATGGGGGGGTCTTTCTTATGTGAGATTTAATCTCTTGGGTCTTTTATATAGGAAAAGAGAAAAATCACTTTGTTTGAAAAATCTCTCATTGAGACATCCTGATTGATTTTATAATCAATTGGAGATGTTTAAATCATCATTGGATCTTTGATCCAATGGCTCTCTGTTTTACAGAGAATATATTTCTTGTTTATTTAACAAGATTAGGAAAATATTTTCCTAACATAGAATTTAATTCCATCTTATGATTAATTGGTGATTTTTTAATCACCGTTAGATCTTTGATCTAAAAGCTCTCTGTTTAACATAGCTAATCTTTCTTATTTAAGAAAGATCAATGGAAATATTTTCCCAAGTAGAATTTAATTCTACCTGAAGCAAACTGCTTCGACATTGGGCGCCAACGCTCACGTGCTTTTCACGTGAGTGCTCACATGTTTATCACGTGGGTGTTGTGAAGCCGGTACTTACGTGCTTTGTATGTGAGTGCTCATGTGTTTAATATGTGGGGGCTGCTATAGGATTTAATCCTAACTGCAGCAGGTGCTCGCGTGGTATGCTCGTGAGTGCTCGCGTGTTTTAACATGTGGGGGCTGCCTTCTATTTTTTTTATAAGAGACCAAATATAAGATTTGAGACAAAAAATTTGGCGGTAATAGCAGTACTAATGATGTGTACGTGTAGCATGAGAGTCTATGATTGTGCCATATGGTAATCATTAGTAGTTGTGCAAGTGTTTTTCTACACTGTTATGGCAGTACTAATGATATGTAGTGTAGCATGTGTGTCTGTGATTGTGCCACATGGCAATCATTAGTAGTATGCTAGTGTTCTATCAAGCGTTTTTATATAAACATGGAAATTGGAATATGAATCATGGCATTTCAAACAAGTATAGGCAACACATGGCGTAATTCCCTTAGCATACGAACCATGAATTATAACGACTAAAAAGTGTACAAGCATGGTATCATAAACTGAACATACAAAGTTAATTAGAATGAATAATATAAACATAGCTTAAATAATAGAATAATTGAAACACGAACGTATAGCGGTAAAGTAAATGTAACATGAACTAGCGTTATAAATAGATAAATACTTACGAATAATACAATTATAGTTTAAAATAGAACGAAACGTTGTTTTGAAAATAAGGAGGCTACGATATTTTTAAAATAGATATTCATTTGAAATTATCAACACATCCTTGACCTTATGGTTTTAAAAATAGGAAATGAATCATTGGTTTTAAAATGAGTATAATCTTAGTATTTCATAATTTCTCAATCGGGATTAATAGAAAGATTCCACGAGTCAAATAAACAAAGGCCGCATTTGGAAATCTATCCTCACCTCATCCGGTACGGAATCTCCCTCGTACGATGTCCAACAAACATCCAATCACAATCAGTACGGAACTCTAGTCGCGTACGCAAATACATAGCCATATAGTACGGACATCTAGTTGCATACACAAACACATAACATTAATCTTACACATACACACACGCACACACGCACACATGCACATACATATACATACATAGCCTACTAGTAATGAATTATAGACTAAGTACATAAGTATAGATTAGGTATACGAATTATGAACTTTAGACTAATTATACGAGTTATGTATATAAGTTTTCTAAAATAATATTATAGACTAGGTATAAGTGTTACGAGTTATAAACTAAGTATATGAATATATGAGTATAAGTGTTCTAACACGACACTATATGCTAAGTATACTGTTTACGAATTATAATGAATAATTAACGTCCAAACGTGACATTATAAACTATGTATATAGGTTATGTATCTATTAAATGAGTGTTCACAAGGATTGGATTCGGGGATGCTATAAGCCATCCACCAGACTTCCCCCGTAGATATAAATCTACTCACTAAAGTGCGTCTCAAGCTAGTCGAAGCCCACGACTGTCTTGCCCTTTCTCGCCATCTTATAAGTCTCCGCAATCGATCCTAAAAACGTAGAGATTAGTCGAGAAAGGTGGAAAACAAAACACAAGCAGAATAGCAAAACAACCAAGAAAATACACGGCAGACGTCTGACCAAGCACTATGCAGACGTCTGACCACAAAACAAAATCCAACCAGAGACTTTCAAGAAAACGTCTGAAGGAGTCCCAGATGTCTTCTCCTTTGAGCAACAGGCGTCTGACCACAACTAAACTCCAACCAAAAACTTGATCCCAAACGTTTGTGCTTGAACCTAGACGTCTGACCAACAAAATAAAACAAAAACATATTAAAGGCAGACGTCTGAAGCTTCTATGCCCAGACGTTTACAGAAGAAAACTACTCATACGAAAATACTAAAAATTGTATAATTTTAAAATCTAAACCTTTACATCAAAATATCCTTTACTATCCAAAATAAGGTGTAATCGCCAAGTAAACCATACTAGATTCATTACTACAAGTGGAGCACTTTAGAAACCCAAACTTGAAAGAATTTAACCCATAAAAATACCAATTTTATGTAGGAACTATACTTTTACATGGCTAAAACTTTAAAAACTTGATGAAAAAGAGAGATCTTTACTTATTTGCGTAGGGAAAAAGTGGAGCTCGAAGTTTTGATGAAGCTACAAGGAAGTTGAGAGGTTGAGGATGACTCCACTTGAAGTTTTGAAAACTCTAGTTGCAAAAATTGGCACCAACCATGGATTTTTATGGAGAAGATTTGAGTTTTGAGGTTGGGTTTTGATAGTTGGGAGTTTGGAAGATTTAGAGATATTTTTGGAGGAGGAGAAGAAATGAGAGGGATGAGAGAATGAGAGGAGAATGGGAGGGTGTGGACATGTCTCTCCTATACTCGCTCTCTCTCTCTCTCTTTATCTCTCTCAAATAATTCCTAAAAAAGACTCATGCCAAATATGTTTAGTAACCATGCCAAAATCCCACATTTTTCAATTTCAAAAATAAATGTATATACGTATACCAATCTATGAAAAACTGAATCCATACGTGTTATTATTTACGTATAACTCATAATATCATTATTTAAATTCTAAAATAATAGTTATAAATTTCAAAATGTTACAGCCTCTTCCTGGTGTCTCCGCTTCCCCTGGGTATGCATGTCATTCGCGCCATGCTTTTTATGGTCTTAAGTAGGCATCCCGCTCTTGGTTTGAGCGATTTAGTCAAACTCTTCTAACTGCAGGATTCACCGAGAGACTTACTGATTATACATTTTTTATCGCTCTTCTTCCAAAGGCCGAGCTCTTCTTTTGATCTATATTGATGATATGATTATCACTGGTGATGATACAACAACTATTACATATCTAAAGAAACTTCTTCAGCAACAGTTTGAGATGAAGAATCTTGAATATTTACGCTATTTTTTTGGGATTGAAGTTACTTATTCTTCCCGTGGTTATTTATCATAGCAGAAGTATATTTCTGATCTTTTTGCACAAGCTACGGTTAATAATTCTACTATTACTGCCAGTATTTCTATAGCGACGCCGATGGAGTTTCATCTGAAGTTTCGTCAAGCAGATGGAGCGACCCTACCAAACACCACTCTGTATCGTGAGTTGGTTATATTGGTTGTAGTGCCCTTAAGTCAATTACTGGATCGCAACACGTGATTGCAATGATTGAGGGAGGACCTATACTGGTAGAACAGTCTTACTCGAGATGATAGTATGATATCTAGTTTGTCTTTGTCATCGTGTACATACTTCAGGTGACATTACAGATCACTATTACATGTTGATAGAGCCCATAGGATTTATGCTTGACAACCAGCAGTATGATGACGATCATATACGTAAGAGTTGGGTGGTCTATAAGCACATCCTTAAAGTGTCCCTAGTCGTGGGAGTTTCGAGACTGGGCATCGATACTCCAAGAGTAGACTAGTGTATACGGATTGAGACCCCGACGAGGGGCGGTGGCTGGTCTCACAAGTCATTGGTGTCAGTTGGTTCACCTAAGATGTATACAGGTGCTCATTGGGTTATGAGTACAACGGACGGACTCGCCGGGAACATGCTAGTTGGTACTATACCTATTGTCAGATAGCAGTTCCGTGGTGACATGTGTACAGGTTAGTCTATCGACCTGAGATCGTCATTTGTCTCGTGTGAGATCCCACCGTGCTTTGATTACTACACTACCACGGCTCAAAGGAGTTGTGTAAACAGGTTTTAGTTGGGTACAGTCCCGATCCACATGGAGGCAGTGAGCGGATCGTCAGGGGATTCGTCTCTTCCGGTATTGGGGGTGATGCCGCGGAGTGCACGGGTGGCCATCACCAGAAATCCTCGGTCGGGGTAGACGAGAATTACCGATCCAGGATCGGTAGTTTCTCAGTTGGTGATAGGTTTCATGCCGACACTAAATGTCGTGTTATTAGGGGTCTGACTTTATCCACCCCTTAGACTCGATATGTGATACTCATACACGAACGGACCGGACTGTATGGATATTTTCATTGTCAGGCTCAGTACGGTTTCAAGATGAGTTTGCTCGTCGGCCTCTCTTTCGCTTAATACCTGGTTAGCCGTTACGTACAGCTAGTGCCACTAACGTGCTTGTGGTTAAACCCACTGCCAGCATATTGACGAGTCTTTAGAGTCCCACACAGAGGGTTTCCCTGATTCGAACGAAACATTGTAGAGGCCATATGGTTTTATGGCAAGGTTCGATCATATACGTGCACTTGTGCACGGATCATGAAAGGACGGATAATACTAGTGGGCTTTGGTTTAAGCCGAATCCTAGTGTTATATTGTTGGATTATTTTCGTCCCATTGTATTCGTATTCATTCGGAATACAGATGCGGGTATGTATATACCGATGAGGGGTATTCTTGTAATTCGTTACAAGATAACTTTAGGGTTGCCATTTCTTTTTCTAGTATTAAACACTTAGGGTTTTGTTTAAATGTTTAATATTGTTGAGGTGGAAAGTGTGAGCATTGGTTTTGGCTTGGGCATTGATTAGGCATGGGCTGTTGATTTTTGGGGGAATGATATTTCTTTAGTTGCACAATTTAACTATTCAACCCATACCTCACAACTCAAGAAAAAAAGGCAAATGTGTGGTTGTTCTTTTTGGGTGTGCAGGGGATAATTTCGTGGCCTTTTTTTTTGGGGTGCAGGGATTTTTCTTTAGTTGCAAAGCCACCTCAAAAACAATAGCCACCTCAAAAGCAAAGCCATTTTTTTTCTTTTTCCTTTTGCTTCACATTATCTTCATCCCAATGGCAACTCTTTCACCTCCACCCTAACATGTCTCATGTGTTTAGCAACCTAGGGTGTATTGAGACAAAGTATTCACACACTATCTCTACTTCATCTTGGGTATCTAGGCTAGCAAACTGGATGTCCGAATTGCCTCGGTTTTGAAGCGGGAGCCTGTATTACTAATCCTCGACGCGGATCGTCTTCGACGAGGGAGACCGGAGAACAAACTTGATCGAGGAAGCTGCGAGGAGCTTGGGACAGAGGTTGAAGACCGAAGGACACGGATCGATCGGTATAACCTCTCTACACTCCTTTTACAGTTAACTAGTATATGGTCAATGGTTCGATCCGGGAATCGGGTTCCGTTAGCGCCGGGTTTTAAAAAGTTTTTGTTCCGCGTTTGGCTACGGGTTGATGGCCGAGGCGCTGGCGTAACCTTACATGGTATCAGAGATAACTCATTAACCGCCTACTAGTTGGTTTAGACAATGTTCAACTGTCGAAACCGAAACAACTCCAATTCAATACCCGTTGTATTCCAGTTTCTGTCATTTTTTCAGTGTCTTCAAAAATTATTTTAGTAACTGCAGAAGACTACTTGTTTGACCACTAGACTGCACCCCAAATACGATCCAATTCTACTTGAAATGAACCGAGCACATTCCCTAAAAATCCGTGCCGGCCGGCCATTATATTAATTCTGGATTTCGTATTTGGGTTGTGTTTTTGACTCTGGAATATTGTTTTATTGGTATTGCTAGTTTAGCCCAGTTTGGATATGGTTTTATCTGTAGTTTGGGGCTATTCGGGGTTATTTCGAAGTCGATATTTCTAACATTGTTTAATGTTTACAGTACTTACATTTCTATCTGCGACCATGAATGTCATTTGATCGGTACAACTTGTCTAATTGCTATAGTTCTTTTAGACGGGTTTGCGAACGTGACATTCACGTCGATGTTCTGTGTTGTGCTGTGTTGTTGCGGATTCGTCGTGGTGGGTAGCTTGGCTGCAATGTTAGTACAGTTTAGTTTTATTTGTACATTTGATATCGCGGGGCGAGCGTCCGACATGTGGACTGCCGTCACTGCCTGTTTGTATATTATTTGTTTGGGGCACGACCGGGTTGAGGTCGATGTCACCATTATACACATTTTCTTTTCTGTCCTAGGATTACCCCACGGTGGGGTGCACGGATAGTCGGGTTCTGGAGGGAAACGGGTCCGCATCTCATGGCGTTAAGAAGGAGGGGGCCTCACTCTAGAATTGGCGGGCTATTTGCCGTACTCGTACGGGGTACAGGTTGACCCAAGGAGGGGTGCTCAAGTTACCAGATTCCGTGAAGTGCTGGGTGGTCCATTCACTTTGATGAAGGGGGCTGCCTCGCTTCTGGTTTTGGCGGGTAACTTGCCGCGCTCGTAGGGGTCTAGGTTTTCATTACACAGGCTATCCACACGACCCAAGGAACGTCGGGTTTCACTTGCGACTCAAAAGAAACCCGGGGCTCCCAGATTATCTGTATATTCTGTGATGCTTATTGCTTATCTGTGATGTTGCATTTATCATGCCTGGAGTGATTATTATATATTGTTATATATATACTAGTAGATATTGTATATGTTTTATACCCGCACTAGTCCAGTCCCCGCTCCGTCGTTAGTTAAGTAACCTAACGAGTGATGAAGGGACCCAGTGGCGAATGCGGATGGCATATACGTACATCATATTTTCGTTCTTTTGTGGTGTGATTAATTGAAGGGATCGCATTGATTCGGATCAATGCAAGGAAAATAGACCTATTCGATATTGTTGGAACAATTTTAAAAAGCTGTTATTACAAGGACGTTTTCTTTTATTTTGCACAACGGTATTCGGTTATGAATATCCAGCACCTCATTCGACGAGGCAAGGGTCGAGATCCCATCATCGAGAGTGACCCCTTAGGCAGAAGTTTGCGTCAGGGTAATAACTTCACTATAGTCGATTATTTTTTGCTTTGCATCGCGGTATTCAGTTGGAATATCCTTCACCTTATTCCACGAGGAAAGAGCCGAGATCCTTTCACCATGAGTGACCTCTTTAGCAAAGGTTTTCGCCACTATATATTTGTAAAAAGCTATCTGGTTCCTTCAACGATATCAAGTTCATTACGTTAAAGGTTTTTTGCCAAAAACCATTAGTAGCCCTCCATCATTTTAGACGGGTAGCACTTAGTATTCATGCTATGTTTGTTCGCCTTCGTCAAAGCATAGTATATGGTAGCTATTTGTTACTTTTCTGTTGCATAGATAAATGCGTTGGTTTGGGACAGTCGTACTACTATTTTGGCCTTCGTCAAGGGTATGTACGGGTGGGTTCAAATTATCCTGGACAATGACGGGTAGAACTTGACATGTGACTTATGATATGTTGGCCTTCGTCAAGGTCATAAGAGCATGGGGTATAAATCACATCGGGGGTTTCAAACATACAGGAAACTTTCCAGGCACGCGCATACCTTCTGGAGTGTGATAACGTGAGTGGATTCCATCAGGTTATCATGCGTTGATAGTTGGATCCCGATACCGACTGATGAGTTGGTTTACTCCTCGGGTGATTTTAGATGATCCCGACTAATTCTTCTTTCAGGTTTGGATGAGAATTTGAGGATACAGTGGGAGATATCCTGATTAGATAAAGTGATTGACCATTCTGATATAGATTTGAGTGCACGCTGAGTGTTTTTTTTCTCTCTCTCTTTGGCAGCGACCATGTCTCGACCCTAGACTATAACTCAGTAACCAAGTTAACTAGACCTTCTTAAAACACATTGACTTTTGGATTGTCAAAGTTGCATATATCATTGCCACTCCTACTTTTACCCTTTGATTTTCTCCGTAACATTCCGTATCACTACGAAGATCCACATTTATTGGATATAACCATCGTATAGTTACATACGAACTCGAAGAAACTTGTTTCAGATTTGAGGATGGTTTCCGGTTCTGGAGAAATTGAATAGGTCTATTCGGTTGTCTTTTCCTTTTACCTTCTCTCAGGTTGTGAGGGTTCCTAGGATTAAGAAAGGGTACACCTATTGCGCTTATTGGATAGTCTTCTTCCAAACCATAGGCAGGTGCCGAAAGGTAGGGAAAGAAGAAAACCAATTAGCCTAAGTGTGGTGTACAGAAGATAATAAGTGAAGACAAATAAAGGGATTAGAAAGAGGGCAAAGTAAATTGCGACTGCTATCATTCACGACGAAACCGTGTATATCATCGCCACTCCTACTTCACCTTTGAATTTATCCAGAGCACCCTGTATCACTACAAAGATCTACAGTTATTGGATAATCTATCGCATAGTTACATACGAACTCGAAAGAACTTGTTCCAGTTCGAGGATGGATTCTGGTTCAGGAGAAATAGAATAAGGTTTATTCAGTTGTCTTTTATCGTTACCTTTTCTCAGGTTGCGAGTACTCCTAGGATTATGAGAGTACACCTATTACGCTTATTGAATAGTCTTCTTCCAAACCATAGGCTGGTGTCGAACGGTAGGGAAGGAAGAAAACCATTTAGCCTAAAGATGGTGTACAGAAGGTAATGAGTAAAGACAAATAAAAGGATTTGGAGAGATGGCAAATAAATATACGGTTACAGTCATGAATCTGGATAGTGGAAGTGGCATTACTAGGAATACCCGGATACCCCTTCGAAACATTTTCATGTTTCAGTTTCACTATGCGTTGTTAATTGAAAACTGATTTCCCAATTAGATCTTTACTCCAGGGTATGTATTTACCAGACATGATTCTCACATCTGTATGGTTTTCCAGATGATGAGTGGGAGTAAGTTATTGGGAATTAGGTGATCATATCCTCATTATATCGGAATTCGTTGTAATTGGTGATATTTGAGGAAATCGCCTGGGGTTTTGCCTGATGGCAGATATTTGGTTTTGAATATTCGTTGTTATGCACCAATTTCAAACTGATATATCTGTACGTTTATTTTATAAAGTGAGATGTAACTTTTTTAAATTATGTCCATGACATTTACCTATATCAGTTGATGGTTAGGTAAGGAGCATTAAACAGCGGTGTAATTCTTCTTAACCATAGATACAGTTTTCAACCTACAATGCACAGGGTTTGAGTTATTCAACTCAGGGGACTTATACAAAGTATTGTATGTTGTCCAGTGTCTATTAGGACGGAGGGATTGGTCCTCTTAATATATTTTGTTTACTTGTGACTTCTCCAGTTTTAGACAAGTATTTCGTAGAAATACAAGGTCCAAGTTTTGAGAAGTTATAGGTATAAGAATAAAATAAAGAACCATGTGTTGCAAGTATCAGGATTCTTCAAGGTAATCGAAGATGTGGATACTTTTGTTTGGTATTCAGTTAATAGTAATGGCTTTGAGAAAGTCGTTTCTCTTTCAGGTTACTCATATCTGGATGCAATCCTAGTTGAGTAATGTTGATCGGCCTCCTTCCATTTAGTTAACATGCACTGGAGACAGCTGCATGATTTGAATCTAGTTGCAATTAAACCAGTGCCTTTGTTTCTATATTGTATATAGAATGGTTCATATCTTAATGATGTTAAGGTATATGGAGTTGCCCGGCTTATGCTTAAAACCAGACTCTGGATAACTCAAGGCACGTTTCTGTAATGGCAGTTTATGAGTTATCCCGGCCTATGACGAGGGTTAACTTTCTACCATCTGGAAGATCAATAGTGATATTGTTCTTGACTCGCCACAGTTTTAGTAAAATGGACTTTTTCAGAAAACAGTAGTGAGAGTATGGTTGAACTGGAATTGATTCCAGAACCACAGACAATTACTGAAAATTTAATAGAACTTAAAGATTCAATCGGGTTTGACATTCCATTAGCCACTCCGCAGATATGGTGGGTAACCTCAAACGCCCGAGAGGTATTTCGGTATCCTCAAAGACGGTGGCAGGGAGGTTCTTATTTACCCAGACTTGACACTACTGTTGTTCCAGACTATGAGACCCGGCAGGAGGATGAGTATAGCGTCGTATTAAACTATCTTTAGAAGTGCACGTATATATGACTCTTACCAGAGGGTTGTTGTAGTCAGTGGGAACAGCGGAAGCATAGTGGACAAGTTGCTTATGTCTATTTATAAACTAAAGCAAGTATAAAGGAGAAATGTTATCTATTTTTGATGTGACAGTCATAGGCTTTGATTTCATCAGAATAGGAGATGGATCTGTTAAGAAGGTAGTAGGGTGGTATGTCCTGGTATTTGGATGGCATACACTTTGTAGAAAGTGAAATTCCTATACTACAATCGGTTATACTGTGGTTGTCACACAGTGGTTTCTCCACATAGGATATGGATATTATATAAGGTATTCCAGTTACTAGATCTATGGTTTTAGATCTAGATTTGGGTAATTTTACAATCTGGGTACTTTGACACTATTCTAAAAGTGTTTTTGAATGTACGACTCCTGGCATGGTGGTGTACCTGCAGGTGATGGAGTCACCCTCTCTAAAAGTGTCTTACAGACTAAAGCGGAGCGGGATGTGCATGATTGGCATATCACTTGCTTAGGCAATTGAGTCAATCATGAGATGTCAAGTACCACACCAGATGTTGTTTTTGCACTAGATGCAATAAGTTGATATATTAATCCAATCCCGGAGAATCGTTCGGAAGCAGTTTATGAACATAAGTGGATGTCCTAGGGATATGGTAACGGCAGCCTCCTTCGGGAGACAGTTATCATTCTAGGCTTCCAAGGTGACTTGGATGACAGAGTGACTGTCATAGTTATAGTTTTCCCTCTGACGAGGGGCAGTAGTTTGGACAGATGGTCCAAGAGGATACCGAGGGAGGCACGACGCATGATACTGATTAAATTCAGTTGACGCTACAGTCTAATAAGTTTACTGGATTTGGAGTTCATTTGTGAACTGGGTCCCATCGGATATCCAGACATATTCTAAGACAGGTATTGCTCATTTCGGGAGATGGCTTTCTCTGCGAACTTGAAACAAAAGAGAGACATAGAAAGAAACATTGGAGCCGATCCACTCACTGAGGCTATTTCTCGAACACAATAGTTTGACAAACGGGCTTTGTGAAACTGATTACTAGAGAAATTGGGTGTTCGGTATCACACGGGCTGTGAGTATGCGACACCGCAATAATTAGCCTTAAGTGCAAGTGGGAGATTGTTGGTTGTAGTGCCCTCAAGTCAATTATTGGAACGCAAGCACATGATTGCAATGATTGAAGAAGGAGCTATATCCCGGTAGAACAGTCTTACTCGAGATGATAGTATGCTATCTGGTTTGTCTTTATCATCGTGTACATGCTTCAGGTGACATTACAGATCACTATTACATATTGATAGAGCCCATAGGATTCATGCTTGACTACCAGCAGTATGATGGCGATCATATACATGAGAGTTGGATGGTCTATAAGCACATCCTTAAAGTGTCCCTAGTCGTGGGAGTTTCAAGACTGGGCATCGATAATCCAATAGTAGACTAGTGTATACGGATCGAGACCCCGACGAGGGGCGGTGGCCGGTCTCACAAGCCATTGGTGTCAGTTGGTTACCCTAAGATGTATACAAGTGCTCATTGGATTATGAGTACACCGGACGGACTCGCCAGGAATATGCTAGTTGGTATTATACCTATTGTCAGATAGCAGTTCCGTGGTGACATGTGTACAGGTTAGTCTATCGACCTGAGATCGTCATTTGTCCCATGTGAGTTCCCACTATGCTTTGATTACTACCCTACCACGGCTCAAAGGAGTCGTGCTGGGTACAGTCCCGAGCCATATGGAGGCAGTAAGCGGATCGTCAAGGGATTCGTCTCTCCCGGTATTGGGGGTTGATGTCGCGGAGTGCACGGGTGGCCATCACCAGAAATCCTCGGCCGGGGTAGACGAGAATTACCGATCCAGGATCGGTAGTTTCTCAATTGGTGATAAGTTTCATGCCGATACTAAATGTCGCGTTATTAGGGGTCTGACTTTATCCACCTCCTAGACTCGATATGCGATACTCATAGACGAACGGACCGGACTGTACGGATATTGTCACTGTCAGGCTCAGTACGGTTTCAGGATGAGTTTTCTCGTCAGCCTCCCTTTCGCTCAATACCTGGGTAGCTGTTACGTACAGCTAGTGCCACTGACGTGCTTGTGGTTAAACCCACTGCCAGCGTATTGATGAGTCTTTAGAGTCCCACACAGAGGGTTTCCCTGATTTGGGCGAAACGTTGTAGAGGTCGTATGGTTTTATGGCAGGGTTCGATCGTATACGTGCACTTGTGCGCGGATCATGATCGGACGGATAATACTAGTGGGCTTTGGTTTAAGCCGGATCCTAGTGTTACATTTTTGGATTATTTTCGTCTCGTTGGATTCGTATTTATTCGGAATACAGATGCGGGTATGTATATACATATGAGGGGTATTCTTGTAGTTCGTTACAAGATAACTTTAGGGTTGCCATTTCTTTTTCTAGTATTAAACATTTAGGGTTTTGTTTAAATTTTTAATATTGTTGAGGTGGAAAGTATGAGCAAGGGTTTTGGTTTGGGCATTGATGAGGCATGGGCTGTTGATTTTTGAGGGAATGATATTTCTTTAGTTGAACAATTTAACTATTCAACCCATACCTTACAACTCAAGAAAAAAGGCAAATGTGTGGCTGTTCTTTTTGGGTGTGCAGGGGATAATTTCGTGGCCTTCTTTTTTTGGGGTGCAAGGATTTTTCTTTAGTTGCAAAGCCACTCAAAAACAACATCCACCTCAAAAGCAAAGCCATTTTTTTTCTTTTTCCTTTTGCTTCACATTTTCTTCACCCCAATGGCAACTTTTCACCTCCACCCTAACATGTCTCATGTGTTGAGCAACCTAGGGTGTATTGAGACAAACTTTTCACACACCATCTCTACTTCATCTTGGGTATTTAGGCTAGCAAACTGGATGCCTGAGTTGCTTCAGTTTTGAAGCGGGAGACCTTATTACTAATTCTCGACGTGAATCGTCTTCGACGAGGGAGACCGGAGAACAAGCTTGATCGAGGAAGCCGTGAGGAGCTTATGACAGAGGTTGAAGACCGAAGGACACGGATCAATCGGTATAACCTCTCTAAACTCTTTTTACAGTTAACTAGTATAGGGTTAATGGTTCGATTCGGGAATTGGGTTTCGTTAGCGCCGGGTTTTAAAATGTTTTTGTTCCACGTTTGGCCAAGGATTGATGGCCGGGGCTCTGGCGTAACCTTACATCGTGCACTTATTTACCTCTCTCTAACCCGGCCAGACATTGCACATGTTGCTCATGTTCTCAGTTAGTTTATGAGTATTCCTACATCGGTTCACTATTCAGCTCTCATGTGGGTTCTTCAATACTTTCGTGGCACTCATACTAGGTCATTGTTGTTTCTTTCCGATTCTGACCTTGCTTTAAGCGCATACTCTGATGCAGGATGGGATGACGATCCTGACACTCTTCGATCTACCACTGGATTCTCTGTCTTATTGGATACATCCTTGATTTCCTGGCACAGGAAGCGCCAAGATACCGTTTCTCGCTCTAACACTGAAGCTGAGTACCGTGCAATGGTTGATACCGCTGCAGAACTTAAATGACTTCGTAGTTTACTTACTGATATAGGTGCCGTCATTCCCTCTCTCGTTTCACTTTATTGTGACAACAAGAGTGCTGTTTATATTGCTGAAAATCCAGTTTTTCATGAACGTACTAATCATATTGAGGTGGATTGTCACATAGTTCGCCAAGAAAACAACCGAGGTCGGATTTCACTTCCTTACATCCACTCCTATAATCAAATGTCCAATCTCTTTACGAAACCTCAAATGCGTACTGAACTTTCGCATTTCTTGTCCAAACTCTCGGTTTATGATCCACCATGAGTTTGAAGGGGGCTATTAAGATATTTATAAAAATTTGATTATCTTTATCTCATTGTATAGGGATTTAATCCTGTATACTATATATAGAGCGTCACATTATATATATTTTTTTGATCAATCAATAATATTATTTTTCTATTTTCCCAAATTTATTATTTGTAATATATACAATGATAAAATCTAGTGGCATCTTCAAGCAGTGCACAAATTGTTACTTTTCCCACCGCTCAGGATGTCTATCGAGCCAGGCCATGCCGGGCCGGCCTGAGACCCGCCGAGCTCGCGGTCTTCGGGCCGGGCTTAGGCTCGGCCCGAACCCCCTAAACTCGAATCTTGCCCGGCCTGAGGCCCGGCATGGGTCGAGCGGCCAAACCGGGCCATACTGGTTTTAAAAGAATGAATTTTTTTTAGAAAAGAATTTAAAATATTTTTAAAGGAAAGTTTTTACTTTTATGATTTTTTAGGAAATTTTTTTAACCCGAACTTCGTATAGGTCCCGGGCTTGACTCAAATATTTTATTGATTAAATCTTTTTATGGGGGAATATAAGTTGGCAAATGTTACCCCTCATAAAATTGGCAAAAAAAATTTAAAAATACAATTCATAAAAAAAACTAACCGGTGACCTCCTATCGGTCATTACTCTTTATTGGTGTCGGAGTCTTTAATACTCTTAATGTGTTGTTGTCTAGTTTCTGTATCGAACCAATTTTTTGGCACACTGCGATCTCCAATACGCCATCTAACATCCTCACTCTCTTATTGCTCAAAACCTTGTTATCATCACTAAAAGCAGATTCTGAAGTTACTATGGACACCGGAGTTGTTAGTAAATCATAAGCTATGGCAGAAAGCACAGTATACATGTGTCCATGTGTTTTCCACCAATCTAAAATATCAAGATTATCTATTTGATCCGCGGTGAGAAAATTACTGAAATCAGTTTGCAAATGCATTGTAAGCTCACTATAAGTAGAAGAAGTAGAAATGGTTGTTCTTTGTTTTTTCTGCTGCAAAAACAGAAATATTTCTTTTTTGGAAGCTTGCTGTGAAGAGAAAGATAAAGAAGAAGTTCTGTTTTGACCGTACTGTGCATCATATATGGTATACAAATCATGCAAATAAGAATCTAAAACTTTTTTATAATCTCCTATATCGGTGCCTAAGTTTTCATGGTATCTGTCTAATAATTTTTTTTTTTGAGTCTAGGATAAAAAACAGAAGCTAAACAAAACAATACATGAACTTTATGCAAATATTTATTCAATTTTGTAGCCATGCTATGTAACATTCTAGTAAATGTATTTTCAGGATCAATTACATGCTCATTAATAATCTTACTAATATAAAATAATTTTTCTACTGCTAAACATGTAGGAGGATAATAAATACCAGATAAACATTTAATTATATTGTAAAATATTTCTAAAAGTCTCAAAACATATTCATAAACAAACAAATCATAATTCTCTAAATTATTATTGGGTATTTGTTCCTCAAAAAATAATGTAATAGGCTCCTAATATTTAAAACACATTTCAAAATCTCATAAGTGGAATTCCTCCTAATTGGAATGTTGAATTTGAAAGATATAAATTTTAAATTTAACTGGGTACAAGTTTGCTTAAAAATTTATTTTCGGGGCTCGGAGCTTTCAATAAATATCATTGCATATTTAAGTTTCGCCAAATGAGAATAAATTAGACTAAGACCATCATACATAATTAAATTTAAAACATGACATGCACATCTTAGATGAAATAATTCTCCATTCAAAACAGAATTTAAATTATTTTTTAAAATTGCTATATTAGAATTATTATTAGTAGCATTATCAAAACTAACTAAAAATATTTTATTTTGAATATAATATTCACGTACAGTAGTCAAAATCCAATTACTTATATTATTTCCACTATGTGCATGCTCCATTTTTGAAAAACCAATAATTCTTTTATGTGAAAACCAATTATTATCAATGAAATGTGCAGTAACACAAATTTGACTCATGCCCCATTTTGTAGTCCAAAAATTAGAAGTTAATGTAATTTTACATTTAAAATTTACAAAAATATCAATCAAATTGGTTTTTCCATCAATTTTTTTTAAAACATCATTTCTAGGTGTTGTTCTGGATATTCATTGAAATGCTGGATTATATACATTTTTTACCAATCTATCCAATTTTTCGTTTCTGCAAAACCAAATAGTTGTTCAGCATGTATGACATATCTTGCAAGTTCTCTTCGATTAATATCTTGTGAATAAGAAAAATTAGTTAAAGAGTTAGGTTCCATACTTAGAGTCGTCTGTCGAGAATCTGCTTTTTGGTGTTTGATTAAATATCTTTTTAGATTGGTAGTTCCACCTGAAATGGCACAACAAAAATCTGCTTGGCAATAAGTAAACTGCCCGCTCGTTTTTATCTGCAACTGTTTGTACACAAAATGTTTCCAAACTTCAGAAGTTTTAGTTCTTTTATCTTCAGGGGCAAAAGCTCTTGCTTCAGGAACGGTTGGAGTGGGAACTTCTTCAGGACATGACTTTATGACGTAGCATGGATCTCATAATTAGAAAATTCATAATTAAAAGAATAAGAATCAAAATTAGTTTGCAACATATTAGTTAATCTCTGTTTCTCTTGTGAGTCCATATCAGTTTGAAAAGAACGTCTCCGTGAAGATGAAGTATCCAAGTTACCTTGTGAAGATGAACCCGGTATTCTTAATTAGAAATATTAGTAAAAGAGAAAGAGAGAAAATAAAAAATATACGAGAAAAATATATAATCAATTCAAAAAGCCCCCAATTCCAAATAGCAGAATCAAATTAGTGGAACTAAAATCGCTACTAAAAAACGTAAGTATTAGAGATGATGTATTAGAGATCGTTAATTTTTGAATGGTCTCTAATACAATATTAGAGACCGTTTATGTATTAGCGACCGTTTATACGGTTCCTAATACATATGCAATAAATCCACTTTTAAATTCAAGGTATTAGAGTGTATTAGGAACCGTATATACGGTCGCTAATACCTGCGAAATCAGACGCGCGCAGCAGCAGGAATTTTTAAAATTTTCATGATTTTAAATCCTTAAAAAATATTCTTCTCTTTCAAATACTCCCCAAATTCCTTTCTCTCTGTCATTTTTTCTTCCTATTTTTTTTATTCCCACCAACAAGTTTAGATATTAATAATTTTTGTTGTTTTTTTATGCAGGGGACAACAGAGGAAGATCCAAGAACACTGATGATGAAGAAAGCGAAGAGATGATGAAAGGCAGAGAATAGATGTGGTTTCTAGTGTTGATGATCAAAATCTATGAACGTTGTTTGCTGAAATCAAAGCTTCTATCAATTTTGTCTCATATTCCAGTTCTTTTAATTTGTTCCTGAAATAGGTTTTCAAGAATCTGATTGCTAGCTCGCTCTCTCTCTCTCTCTCTTTCTAAGCTTCTTTGAAAGTCGGTCTTAGCACCCCTACTATTTTTCTATGAGTATCAAATATGCAATTTTTAAAATTTAGAGGGCTAAGTCTACTTAAACAAGATCGTATTAGAGATTAGGGTTTTAAAACATAGCAAAACAAGTTCTAAATTAAGTGAAGAGAGGTTACAACCTTTGTAGTCTAATCCTTCACTTCAAAAGTTCCAAATAGTAGTCCCTAGAACTCTTCTTTGACTCCACTTGAAGGATGGAACAAACTTTCTCGAAGTCTTCGTCGTCGAAGATGATCCAACTTGAGGCAACTCACACTCAAGCTCACACTTCACTACTCAAAGTATTAGTGAAGAGAATAACCTATACTAATTTGCTCGAATAGTTTAGCTTGATGAAGTAGGAATTTTCCTCACTACAAATCTTTTTTCTTTTTCATTATCTCAACTTAGAAAGAAAACTAGAGAGAAGAAGAAGAAGGTGAACTTGGAGATGAGAGTGAACCTTAAGGATAAGATGAGATCAAGAAAATGATGAATATGTGTGAATAAAATAAGGAATGAAGATGAGTCATGATTTCTCAAAACTTCTTAAAGCAACCAAAAAAATGACTCATTCTTCTTTTCTTTAATTCACATATATAAATCATTATCTTGTCATCTTTATCTCTAATGCGATTCTCACACATCCATGTTCCATATATCATCAACCAAGATACAAATCAATATATGTATATATATATATATATATATATATATATATATATATATATATATAAAGAGAAGAAAATCTTAAGTGAGCTTAATATTAGTTTATATATATATCAACAGTTGATTCAATAATCCGGTTATATCATATATAACCCGGCTAATATCAATTAACGCTAGATTAGAATACGGTATCATATACTCGTATTTAATCAAGTTCCCGCACATATCTCCATACGTGCCCTACTTTGTTTCACTTGAACTAGGAAATCTCTATGTGGGACTCTAAAGAATCACCAATACGCTACCGGTAGGTAATGATCACATCAAAGACCTACAAGCCATCAGCGGTACTAGCTAGATGTAACGGCTACCCAGATATTGAACGAATAGAAGATCAACAAGTAAACTTGTCCAAACTCCCGTAGAGCCTATAAGCAATACTTATAGTAAAATCCAGTCTCTTCACCTAATATGTCGCATATCGAGTCTAGAGGGTGGAATCGTCAGACCCCAATAACTCAATAAGTCATGCCGATGTGTGGCCTATAAACTTTTGAGAAACTATTGACAACACTTATCAGTAAATGTTATTGGCCATGTCCAGGGACTTGCTGTTATAGCCAATCGCGCATAGCATAAGATCAACTCCTAATACCGGGAGAAACGAAACCCCTCCTATCGCTCACTGCCTCCATGTGACTCGGGACTGTACCCAAAAACCACCCGTTTGCACGACTCATTTGAGCCGTGGTAGGGAAGAAATCAAAGCACAGTGGGAACCACACAAGACACTATGACGATCTTAGGTCTACAGACTAATCTGCATAAGTGTCACCAGAGAACTGCTATTTGAAGATAAGTGTGATACCACATAGGAGTTCTCGGCGAGTCATGTTCGGTGTACTTATTCTCTAATGAGCACCTGTGTACAATCTTTGATGTTAAACACCAATGGTTGTGGGATCAACTATCATTCCATACAGGGTCAAGAAACGTACACACTAGTCTACTCGGGAATATCGATGCCCTGTCTCGATACTCTCTCGACTAGGAACTGTTAAGGATGTGCTTGTGGACTACTCAAGCCACACTAGTATGATTTACATTATAGTCCTGGTACTCAAGCCAACATCCTAAGGGCTTTATCAACATGTATCAAAGAGACAATAAACTAAAATAAGTGCACATGTTAAGATAAAGAGCAACCAGATAGCATACTATCATGTCGAGCAAGAAATTCCTCTCTCTCTCTCTCTCTCTCTCTCTATATATATATATATATATATATCCAAGCATCCACTATAATATATAATAATGGCCTCTAGGACATACATATTCCTAACAATCTCCCACTTTCACTAAGGCCAGCTGTAGTATCACATACCCAACATTCCAAAAAGTCTCTCGAACTGTGTCTGAGGAAGGGCCTTCATGAGTGGATCCGCCGTGTTGTCTTTCATGTCAACTCTTCTGACTTCGATCTCACAGCAATCAATTATCTCCCGGATCCAGTGATACCGCCTCAAAATATGTCTTGATCGCTGATGGGACCGGGGTTCCTTGGCCAAACCCACAGCTCCATTGTTATCACAATACAAAGGTATTGGATCAACAATGGATGGAACCACACCAAGTTCAATCATGAACTTCTTCATTCAGATAGCCTCTTTGGCAGCATCGTTAGCAGCGATGTATTCAGCCTCCATCGTCGAGTCTGCAACGATATCTTGCTTGGAACTCTTTCTATATACTGCCCCTCCATTGAGGGTGAAAATAAAACCCGAGACAGACTTGCTGTCATCCTTATCACTCTAGAAGCTCGAATCGGTAAAGGACTCCACTTGGTGTTCTCCGTTACCATACACCAAAAACATATATTTAGTCCTTCGTAAGTACATAAGAATGTTCTTCACAGCTATTCAGTGCTTCTCCCCTGGGTCTGATTGATACCTACTTACTACACTAAGTGCATAAGCTACATCTAGTCTAGTGCATAATATCGCGTACATGATAGACCCAACTGCAGAAGCATATGGTATCACACTCATGCGAGCCCTTTCCAAATCAGTCCTGGAAGACATCTCTTTGGAGAGAGTGATTTCTGAACAAGCGGGTAAAATACCATACTTGGAATCTTCCATACTAAATCTCTTTAGTATGGTGTCTATGTACTTGGATTGGGAAAATCCCAACATTCTTTTAGATTTATCCCTATAGATCTTTATCCTCAGGATGTAGGAGGCATCACCCAGATCTTTCATGGAGAATTTTTGTGATAGGAAGAGTTTGACCGAGTGCAGCATAGGAACATCATTTTCTATCAAGAGTATGTCATCCACATACAATACGAGGAAGACAACGTTACGATCTACTACCTTTTTATATATGCAGGGTCCATCTACATTTTTGATGAAGTCAAACTCTTTGACTGCTACATCAAAACAGATGTTCCAATTCTTAAGGCTTATCAGCCAATCCTTCACTATCGTTTATTATTGTTATTCTATTTTTCCTTGTATTGCAGATATAGTTTATCATTATAGATGGTTATGACTTTTGCTTACTTATGCGTATTCTTTTAGTTGCGCTATATATATATATATATATATATATATATATATATATATATATATATATAGAGAGAGAGAGAGAGAGAGAGAGAGAGACCCTTGATTTTCATCTAGTTACTTTTGCGTAAATCGATATATAATAGTATTTGATTTTGTTACTTTTCGTATTTCATTTTATAGCTTATCGTTTATTTTAATTTTGAGGACGAAATTTTCTTTAAGGGGGGTATAATGTAATACCCGGTTTATTTTGTACTCTATCTTGTGTATTATTAGTAATAAATTCTTTTAAAATATTTTCTCCAAACGATTTTTTCCTATACTTTTCCTGTGACTCTAATTTCCTAATTAGTTCTAATGAGAATCCCATTAAACATATTTTTCCTTATCATATTATTTTTCTTATATCTATTCGATTTTATTTTTCCTAATTATCTAAGTTTAAACCCTAACCCAAATCCCCGGCTTAAACCCTCACTCCCTCTTTCCCTCTTTTTAATTCCTAAACACAGCCCTCTAAACCCAGCCCATTCCCTAGCTCCAGACCCGACCCGAACCCTCACCCCTCACTTCTTCATCTCCCCCCTCATTCTTTCCCGTCTCTTTCTCAGCCGCGACCTACTCATCCTCCTTCCTCGCCCCCCTCCCCCCGCACGACTCGCTCCCTCCTCGCAACGGCCCTCCACCAACTGACCCCGCGACCTCGCCTCCGCCGCCGAACCCCCATGACCTGCACTCCCGTGACCATGTCCTCATCCCTATGACCCCCGCGCCCACTCCCCCACTACCCGCACCCATTCCCCAACGACCGTGCCCGCTTTCCCCTGACCTCCACCGCTCCTCTGTCGCTCCTCTCCCCCCCCACGTCTCTTTCTCTCTCTCTCTCTCTATTCACACACTCTCTCTCACTCACCAAACCCAACTCCTTCTCCGATCACTACACCCATGTCTCACCGTAGTACACCAACACCATCCTCAAGACCTCTCACCGGCTACCTCTATCTTCATCTCCCCTCACCATCGCCTCCAAACCGACCACAAACCCGCTACCGCATACAGCGCCGATCACCTTCTCCCGAGATCCCCTCGCCGAAGAGCATCCCCTGCCACCGTCACTTTGCACCGACCCCTGCGCCGCCTCGAGCTCCTTTCTCAACTCCATCATGCTTCCCTCCAACCGAGACCACCTCTCCAAGCATGCAACTCCATGACCACAACCGCTTGAGCACTGTCGGCCGACCCCGGCATCGTCGACGACCCCCTCGACGGCCACCACAAGCTCCTTTTCTCCTCCTCCAGCGACTGAGCTCCCCACCTCCATTGCTTACTTCCTCTCACCCCCCGAGCCTCTACTTCCCCTCTCACAACCCCCACTTCGCTGCAGTTGCGCTGTCGACCTCCTCCTTGGACCCACCGCCGACGAGGCCACTACCATAGCCACCACCTCTCACCACCAGCAGCACCACTTCCTCCACGCAACTCCTCCATCAACGGAGCCGCGATCCCCACAAAGTCGCCGTGTCGTGTACGTGCCCACTCCCAGAACCACCATGCCACCATCAGACCCACACATGTGTCACGCCTGTACCCACTCCCCGTGCCATGTCGTGCCAGCCCCTGTGCCATACCATGCCCGATATAGTGCATGCGCCGTGCCGCTCCTGCACCACGCACCGAGTCAGGACCGTGCCCAGTGCCGTGTCGTGCCGTGTCACGCACCGAGCCAGGACCACGCCCACTACCGTATCACGCCCGCGTCGCCACCGCGTCCAGTACCGGATCACCGCGCATCGCGCTCGCGCCACGCGCCGGTGTCCAGCATCGCGCCGTCTCATGTGTCGAGACGAACTCTGCAGTGGCGTCGCTTCTATATCAAGCGACCGAAGGCAAGCGAACCCCTTACTTGCTTTACATGCTATAATTATTAGTTGTCAAATTGTGACATGTAGATAATGCAAAAGTGTTCGATGCGAATTCTAAACCAAAACCAAAATGAAAATAGCGAAACTTATGATCAATAAATCCATTTTCTGTTTATAATTATCGTGTAACATTTTGAAGGTAAAATAATGTTGTTTCGCACAAGAAACGCCCCCCCAAAAGGCAACGTTGAATCTGAAATTCACCGCACATGCCATGTTCTACAATCCATATTAAATTGAATAAAACATGCAACTTAATGTTCTAAGGCTCATATCAAATCCAATATATAAAGCTACAACACCCCATAGTTCATCCTTGTATTTTATTAAGCAATAACGATGAATACTGAGGCGATTCGCGGCCCCGAACTTTAGTCCGGGCAGCGTTTCGTTTTGGATACCTGGCTTTGGAAAACCTGTATACCCCTTCTTTAGACTGAAAATGCACGGATCCTCATACGATCGCGTAGATAATTTAGTTAGCTAACACCTGAATTTGGTCTCGTGCTGTTTCACCGTCATTTGATATTTAATTTGCATTTTAACGTAACTAGGTGTTCTGCAGTTTCTGCAGTGACTCCTCTTGCATAACTACACTAGACAGGACATAACTTTTATACAGAACTGCTATTGATAATCCGTTTGATGCGTTGGAAACATAACAGAAAAATATACATACTATTTAGCTGTAGCATCACCTAATTATGCTCCCAACTGGGAGTAAAATGTGTTATGAAACGGACTTTCAGTTCATAAATTGGATTTCCAGCAGTGAACACTTAAAATGAAATGGCCATAACTAGCGAACCTTAAACCCGATTAACGCGAAACCAATTTTTATGGATAGATAATTAAACATACTGCTTACCCCTTTAACATTGTTTCATTAAATTTTGCACTTATGTTTTATAGTAAATTTTACAAGTGGTATGACACCGGCTGCTATGTTTTATTCGTATTATAATTAATTGCATTTTCATCACATCATGTAGCGGTTATATTCTCATTGAATAGTAGTCATGAAGCATTGATAGCCTAGTGATTGTGTACATTACCCAGTGATAGATATTAGTGATTGTATTATGGCAAGTACATTAGTGTTAAAGCGTGATCGAATAGTGAAAGTAACACGTACTTGTACACAATCAGCGGAACCAGTTAAATTATTGCATTGTCGACGCCTATGGGGAATATGTAAGTGTAACTATAACTAGCGTGGGACGGTTATGGAGCACTTGCATTAGCGTCATAGCTAATGCATCAAACACTGCCCATTTATCTTGGGTACCAGTCGAGACATGCTTGATGGAAACCCTGTCTCCAATTCTCGCGTAGACTTGTCATGGAGCGACTAGTATTTGGGTTCATGGTCAAACTTTGATGTAGACCGTGGGTGTGGGTTAGTTTGAGTGTGAGTTCAACGGAATCTCGGGAGTCTCATTGCCAGCATATACAGCAATTCTAGGAGTCATATGGGTGATATTACTGATTATTAACGAGCGTGATTCGGGCCTGTGTTCCCTTGCCCCTGGGGCCCTACCCTTGGGTTGGGTATACTCCTGCGCGGTTGACGCTCACACTTGGACTGACGATAGATTTAGCGACCTGGACAGTGAGACTTAAAGACTGATAGGTTTAGTGACATGGTCATGCATTGTTTACTGATTCGATATACCTGCTTTACTGTTTACCTGTACTGGTTACTTCATGCTCATGCCATCACTCCATGCTTACTGTTTCATATTCATTATTATTGCACGTGTTTACATTTGTATTTATATATATTGCTATTGTGTCGCTCTGATGACCTGAGTATGCATGCTCAGAGTGAGAAGTGGACTGAGCTTGGATCAGGACTTGACATACCTTGATGATTTTACGAACATCCAGATCAGCGACGCTAGCGTTATCTTTCTCTTGATCCTGGTATAATTTTATCTGTTTTGATAGATTTCGTGACTGCATTTCTCATTACCTGTGCATTGATTACTGATTACCACGTAAAGCTAGAAGCCAAAGTGTGACTACGGCAGGATATTTCTTTGACCGTAGGAGCATGGCTGGCCATGTCACCCCTCATATTCCGTATTTTGGGAAGTAGGGCATGACACTTGCCCAGACTCATGACAATTGTCATAAGATAGAGCGGAACCAACGTTCCCCAGCCCAGTATAATAAGCGGGTTCGGTCAATACATCCATGTTATTATCCTGATTAAATCATGACATGGTCGCTACCTCGAGAGAGAGAGAAGAAAACACTTTAGCGTATGCTCTTCCAAGATTAGATTGGTTATTTTCTGATCTAATCTGGATGGCTCCCACTGTTTTTATCAAATCTTCCTTCAAACCCTAAAAGGTAAGATTAGACGGGATTAATTACACCCTACAAGTTCGCTAATTGGTCAGCCAGGCTAGTGTTGGTACTTCGAGAGAGTCTCCCCATACTTTCGCATGGAACTAATTAAATAATCTCATTTCCGCAGGGGCATAATCTCGTTAACACCTTTCTAGACACCTACTGTATTAGCTAATAGTAAAGTGGAAAACTCTCTCAGGAGTAACGCTTACTCACAGTGGATATCGGAATCAAACTATCACATAAAAGGTATGCAATCTCATTGCAAATTTCAACACTTGAAATTCCCGATAATGGTTTTTACCCTTAACGACCTATGACTTGACGGAGGTCAACAAACCATAGGCCGCTGTCAAGTTCAACCGATCATTTCTTGATTGATTCGAACCTACCCACAAAAACCCTTGACGGAGGTCAACAAGGTTGTGTGACTGTCCCTACCGATCGCATCAACATGCTGCAGATAAGTATTACCCAGCTACCGTACACTGTGCCTTGACGGAAGTCAACAAACATAGCATAAGTACTAAACAGTAACTATCTAAAATGACGGAGGGTTACGACTAGTTTTGAAGAAAACTTTTAACGTAATTAACTTGATATCGTTGTAGAATCTAGTGATTTGAAAAGGAGTGGTTTAAGCTCCGCTTTAAAAATCGAGTGGTTTTCAAAACAAACCGAGTGGGTTGTAGCATATGTTAGTTTTTTCTAAAGTGGTCATTCCCGGTGAAGGGATCTAGGCACTTTCCTCATCGAATGAGGTGCTGGATATTTATAATGGAATACTACTATGCAAAATAAGAACTAAAGCTACCTTTTTGAAAAATTTGATTCTACAGCATCTTTTAGGTTTCTTTTCTTTTCATTAATCTTATTAATGAAGTCCTATCATTTACTTTTCCTAAATATCACAGAAGAAACGAAAATAAAACACACATATATGCCATCCGTATTCACCATAAGGACCCGGGTCTTCACCGTAAGGTTACTTAACTTAAGGCAGGGCAGGGTCAGGACTAGCACGGATGCAAAACATATATAGTATCTACTAATATATCATATATATAAGTAGCATTCGTCTCACGCAGTTATATAATCACATCACAGAACAGCAGAAGCAGATATATGAAATATAGGATATACTAGGAGGTCCATGTTTTAGAATAAGCCAGTAACGAAAAACATGGATTCCACGGTCGTGATGAATAGTCAAGCCCACACCCCTAGACCTTTACGAGAGTGGCAAGAAACCCTACCAATTCTATAATTAGGCGAATGGTTTCGACTCCTCGAGATGGACTCCTACTGGACTTTAGAACCCGGTTACTTGTGCTCTCCGCCGTGGGTCATCCTAATGCGAAAAAGTAAATAATATATATCGAATGGAGACAACAATCTCAACCCGGAAGTGTCCCAATAAAAGAATATTACATACAATTATTTACATGAATGAAAATTGAAAAACCCCCATCTCACATAAAACCCTCGGCTAGTCACTCACGACGATCTAATATAATATATCGATATAGTAACACAATAACATCATATGTCATCTACGTAAGTAAATATACGCACCCCTAATGTCGTCGTCGTATAGCAACGAGATCGCGGATACTGTCGCATATTACACTTACGGTCGCAGAAAAGAAATGAAAACTACAATAATTAGAATTCGTATCTATAGACATCATATACCTGGATTATCACATATTCCGAATTTCATGTCTAACCTTATAAACCTTACATTAAGTCTCGAGTTGAAAACCTATTTCAAAGTATAAGCCGGGCAATTCAATAATATTCCTGATAAATGATTCGAAAGCTCTTCGAAAACGTTAATGGATGGACGCACCCCCAAGCTTTCGACGAAGTGATCCTGGGCGTTACACCATGGCCGCAAGCACCCAAGTTGATGCTCTTGGCCACGGGGTTCTTCCATGGTCACTTTGTCGAGACAATGGGGCGTGGCACTCCACTAGTATTTCCCGTAAAGTTTTCGCGTACGTTACGAGATTACGACGGAATTTTGATCCAAATCTAAACTCCGTGGCAATCCATCAAACAAGGCTAAAATGTGAGATTTATAAATCGACAACTAGTTTTCGCAAAACTAATCAATGTGGATTGCAAAAATTGTATCACATAACCAAAGCAATTAGACAAAGTTAACATTTTGATCGATGTTTCAATTAACAACAATTCACAGAGACCTTAACCACTTGAGCCTCATAAAAAATATCCAGAAAATCCAAAACATGAAAATGAAGCAGCACAAGAAAACTGGAGTTCTAACTCCCCAAGTGAGCGGCAGAACCGTAACCAATACATGGTATAGGCGGCGGTTCCGCGGCCATTTGGAGGAATTAGGAGCTCGTATTTCTTGTACCTCCATATAATTGCCTGCACGATTTTCTGAGCATTTTTAATCTGAAAAATCTCAAAGTTTCAAAAAATGAAAAAAAAACTAGAGTTATCCGGAGTTAAAACGTCGATCGAACATTTTAATATCGTCTAAACTTATCCTAAGCCTCTAGTTTGGCTTTGATACCATGAAAGTAAGTATTAGTACCTCTACTATTTTTTTATAAGCATAAAGTATGGAATTTTTAAAATCAAGAAGGCTAAGTCTACTTAAACAAGATCATATTAGAGATTAGAGTTTTAAAACATAGAAAAAAAGTTCTAAACTAAGTGAAGAGAGGCTACAACCTTTATAGTCTAGTCCTTCATTTCAAAAACTCCAAGTAGTAGTCTCTAGAACTCTTCTTTGACTCCACTTGAAAAATGGAACGAACTTGCTCGAAGTCTCCATATGTACCCTATTTCGTTTCGCTTGAGCTAGAAAACCTCTATGTGGGACTCTAAAGACTCTCCAATATGCTAGCAGTAGATAATGATCATATTAAAGACCTACAAGCCGTCAGCGGTACTAGCTGGACGTAACGGCTACCCAGGTATTGAACGAATAGAAGATCAACAAGAAAACTTGTCCAAATTCCCGTAGAGCCTATAAAAAACACTTACCGTATAGTCCGATCTTTTCGTCTGATATGTCGCATATCGAGTTTGGGGGGTGGAATTGTCAGACCCCAATAACTCGATAAGTCATGCCGATGTGTGGCATATAACCTTTCGAGAAACTACTGACAACACTTATCAGTAAATCTCATCAGTCCAGTCCAGGGACTTACTGTTATAGCCAATCGTCCATAGCACAACATCAACTCCCAATACCGGGAGAGACGACTCCCCTCCTATCGCTCACTACCTCCATGTGACTTGGGACTGTACGTAAAAACCACCTGTTTACACGACTCATTTGAGCCGTGGTAGGGAGGAAATCAAGGCACAATGAGAACCACACAAAGCACTATGACAATCTTGGGTCTACTGACTAACCTGCACAAATGTCACCAGAGAACTGCTATATGATGATAGGTATGATACCATCTAAGAGTTTTCGGCGAGTTTTGTTCGGTGTACTCATTCTCCAATGAGCACATGTGTACAATCTTTGATGTTGAAGACCAATGGCTGTGGGATCAGCCATCGCTCCATATAGGGTCAAGAAACGTACACACTAGCCCACTCTGGAATATCGATACCATGTCTCGATACTCTCTCGACTATGAACTTTTAAGAATGTGCTTGTGGACTATTGAAGCCCCACTACTATGATCTACATCATCGTCTTGGTAGACAAGCCAACATCCTAAGGGTTTTATCAACATGAATCAAAAGGACAGTAAATTAAAACAAGTGCACATTTTAAGATAAAGAGTAACCAGATAATATACTATCATATCGAGTAAGAAAGTCCTCTATATATATATATGTGTGTGTGTGTGTGTGTCTCCACTATAATATAAAATAATGGCCTATAGGGCATATATATTCTTAACATTCTTTAGATTTTAGATATTTTTTCTAAATTATCTTGTTCTTCGGGATTTAGAGTGGTTTCTCTTGTACCTAAAAAAGATCAATATTTTATTATGGTAGTCATTAAATTTCTATCTTTTGTGCTTAATGAGATGCATGATGATGATGATGGAAGAGAAAGCGAAGAGAAGGAGAAGGAAAGGGAGGAGCAGGTGGTGCCATGGACGTAGGGGTGGAGGCGCCGATGTCCATAGAGAGGAGGAAGAAGACATCCATGGGGACGAAGAAGAGGACTCCAGATTTATTTATTTTTTAATTATGATTCAGGTATTGACGATCGTTTGGACGTTCGCAGATACCATCAGTTTTACTTTTTTTTAAAATATGTTGCGCACGTATTAGCGACCGTATAAACGGTCGCTAATATGTTTATTAGCGACTACATTTTCAGCGACCGGGTATTAGCCACCGTATAATATTAGGACGGTCGCTAAGTATTAGAGATCGTTTAATATGGTCTCTAATATGCATAGTTTTAAGTAGTGAGTGAAAATTGAGACTGCAGAAATTAAGATTGCGTGATTTCAAATTTAACAGTAAACTTCTCGGAAATTAAAGAGAGTGATTGGAAGATTAAAAATTTTGTTGTGGTGAATTGTGAGAAGAATGAGAAGTGTAGAGGTGTTTATAGAGTTTTAGATTAGGGGTATAGGAATGTATAATTTTGAGTGAGGGGGTTTTAAATAATTTTTACAAACCCTACTTTAATTCAAATTTTATTAAAACCCACCCCATTCAAAAAAAAATCTCAATGCAATGACCAGCCCCTCCAATGCAATGACCCGTCGGAATGTATAATTTTGAGTGATAGCATTTTAGATAATTTTTACAAACCGCGGCCATTTTTCGGACAGGAGCGGCCCGGTCCGTTAGACAGCTTGACCCACCGCCTTCACGTCCGCAATTATTTAGATTTCTCGCATGCATGCAACATGCTTCTTGCCAATCTTAATGTGGGCCCCGCCGCATTATCAGAGCGATTGGTGGGTCCCAGAATCCCCAATGTGGGTTTTTCTTCTTAAATACCGGTAACCATTTTATCCGCGTTGGCTCTTATCCGTGTGTGGTCTCTCTCAACTCTCTTATCTTGTCTCCAGTTAAGAAAAGTAAATTTAGAAGTAGAAAATAAGACATTGATGTGTTCATAGAAATATGTAGATGATTAAATTGATACCGGCCAAGGTGTGTCTACATGGTCCTTTAAGTTCAAATTTTCGCTACTCAGAGATGGCATCAGGGTTACTGTTTTTCAGGATACTTTGGTTCCCTCAACGTAAACTGATGGATCTCTGGATCTCTTTCAAATGTTACCTTCCGTTGATCTGCAGCGAGTGGAGATGAGCGGCTGAGATTGAGTTGGGAGGTTGCATCATGAAGCGTGTGGATCTCAATGGGCTTGAAGTGGTTGAAGCTGAGCTACCAGCAAGGAAGTCCCGGGATGGTTGTGCCACCGAGGACCTTCCGACGATCAAGTTAGACGGGCTAAATGGGTAGAGTAGCGGCCTATTGGGATAAAATTGCCGTGCCTGGTGATAGTGCTCGATATTGGCGATCTCCAAGATCATGACACGTGATAGGTGACGTGCTCTAGAACTCAGAAGAAGGGGCCCACGGGGGCCAACCTAGCCACCATATACCCGACCTGCAAGCACAAGCTAGCTCTCCTTGGGGCTCCCTGCAAATTACCCTCCTCGGCCCCTCAGCTCGCCTCGAGCAGCCGCAGGACCAAGGCTCCTCGGCCTCCTCGCTCGTCCCCGAGCTCCCGCCAAGGCCGTCCTCCTCGGCCCTCCGACCAACTCCACCACTCCCAGGCGTAACCGCCGTTCCGCGAATCTCGCCATGCGCAGATTTTACGCCAGCAACGTCCTACGTTCCATGCCATCACGATCCCTATTAATGGGCGATCCGCTCTCTACGCGGACGTGACGTCGGGAGCGTAACTGCCGGCGAGATTCTTACGCCCGTTGCTGCGTGCTCCACCACTATATAAACCCCCATCACAGAGGGGTCAAGAAAGCCATTTTTTACTCTTTTAAGCCATTACTCTGCTCGGATCTCATCACTAACTTGAGCGTCGGAGGGTCCTTGGTGGTACCAAACCATCCCGAGACTTCTTTGCAGGTACTCGGCACCAACTCCCTCACTTCACCTCTTCCACCAAAACTCATTGAGACCCACACGCAACGGAAGGTAACCACCTAAGTCTACCAGGAGATCAGCGGAAGACATCTGACGGAGACCCGAAAATGACCTCCATCATTTGGCGCCGTCTATAGGAAGCAACTCCCCAAAACACAAAGTTGGCCTTCCGATCTCCCTCCAAATGGCAAGCAGCCACCCTGAGGATCCCGGTACCAATCGCCACCTTACACTCACCGAAGAAGGGGATGAGCCTCCTCCGATGACCGTCATCAACGCCCTCGCAGGCCGGATAGATCGGCTGCAATCCCTCATGGAGGCCTTCGTCCGCGTCCAAACGGTCGGACTCGGGCCCCAGATCACCGCTCCACCGCCTCCAGAAGGCTCTGCCCCCGTCAGGGCGGCCGAACACCAGCAGGTAACGACTCCTGGCCATCGATCTCTCGAGCCGGTGCCCCCTGAGGCCCGTTGGGCGCCCCACGGCTCCACACCAAGATCCGCCGCTAGGGCGGCCCTCCCCGAGCCTCCATGCGACCCTTATCCCCCTGAGGAGGTGTCAGTCACCTCGCCTCTCCACAGGCGTGGTCGACACCACCACACTTGGTGGGGCCGCATAGAAGGGGCTCACCTCGGCGGTTCCAGAGACACCTCGCCTCCGGATCTGAGGCACCACATCGAGAGGAACCGAAGCCGCTCCCAGACGCAGGTCACCCGCAGCGAAGGCCAGGGATCCTAAGGCGCTGAATCCTCAGGATACCATGGTCGGCTCGACGCCTTCGAGAAGAAAATTGAGGGCATGCGCCGGGAGGCTCACCTCTCGAGCGACGGGGCTAAGTATGCCTCCGACTCGCTCACAAAGCCGTTCACCGAGGACTTGCTCTCCGTCCACATCTCCTCAGGCAACAAGCCTCCAAAGATCTCTCTGCTCGATGGGAAAACCGACCCGAAAGACCATCTGGACGCTTTCACCATGGGGATGAGCTTCCAGGATCACTCCGACGCCGCCCAGTGCAGAGCCTTCCCGGCCACCATTATCCGCGCAGGTCGGGACTGGTTCCGGGGGCTCGAGCCTCGCTCAATTTCGACCTTCGACGAGTTAGCTACCCAGTTCCTCGGCCATTTCATGGGGAACCGTCGACATAAGCGCACGGTCGACTACCTCTTCACGGTTAAGAGTGGGGACAAGGAAATGTTCAAGGCCTATATTGCCCGTTTCTACAACGCCCTTCTCGAGGTGCCCGAGCACCGGGACGAGACCGTCATCATGGCGCTTAGATCCAGTCTGAGGCACAAGGAATGGTTACGCTCCTTCGCGTTGGCGCAGCCTAAGACCATGGCCGAGGTCAAGGCGTGGACCGAGCGTGAGATTCAACTGGAATCCGAGGCGAATGCTAACCTCCCCCGAGCAGAACGGACCGACCAGAAGAAGAGGGCTCGGGAGGAGAGGCCGGAACGTCAGCAGCCCTACCACCCTAAGTTCCAGGAGTATACCCCCCTCAACGTCTCCCTCGCGGTGTAGCTGGAGGAGGCCCAGAATGAGGGGTTCTTCAAGTTCCCTCCGATCCCGCGTCAGGCCGCAAAGCGAACTCGGGGCCCCTACTGCGCTTTCCACCTGGTACTGGGCCACGCCACGGAGGACTGCAAACAACTAAGGGACTACATCAAAGAGCTCATCCGATCTGGGCACCTCGCCGCTTACCTGAGGGACAAACGGCAGGCCGACCGCGAGCAAGAGCAGCATCTCCCTCCTGCCGACCTGACCATCGGTCAGATCATGCTTGCCTCGACGGACGACCAGCCCGGAGCTCGGGGGGCGCCATGCCCCATGTCAGGCGCGGGGACCAATTGCCCTTCAGGGAGCTCGGCCCAGGCCTTTAAAGTCATCTACTAGCCTGTGCCTTTCTTTTAAAGCAATGTAAATTCTTCCTAGGATTCGTTGTTAATTTAATAAAGATCAGTGGAGCATTGTGAAAAGGAAAGGAAAGTTTTGTTTATTCAAAGGGTATTATGGGCTCCTCAGCTGTACATGCAAAAACAAAATTTACAACAGTGGGGGAAGGGGGTGCAGCGAGCATTGCTCTTGGTACTCGGCGAAAATCTCCGCCAACCGGGGCCGCGCGAGGTCCAACCGCTGTCCTCGGTTCCCCCCACAGGCATCGACCCCGAGCCTCAGCTCATAGCATTCGCGGACGAGCGCCGCTGAGCGGGCCAGCCGGTTCGCGAAGATTAAGCCGAAACGCCTCAAAAACCGCAGCTTGCTCACGACCTCATCAAAGAGCAGCTCAGACAGGGGGTTGTAAAGCCCCGGCGATGCCCTCCAGATGGAGTACATCAGCAGCTGCAGCAGGGAGGAGCGTCTGGGGAGCAGCCGGCCAAAATGGTCCTCAATGCTCCCGTAGACCAGCTGCACCGTGTCCTCGGTGCAGTACGGGTCGTAAAGGTGCACATCTTCAAAGCGGACTATGTCGGGGATGATAAACGGGAAGTCCTGCATTCTTGACGACCTGTTTACGAAGGAATGAAGGACCGGTACTCCTTCAGCCTTATATAGCCCACTGCGCAGCCCAACAGTCGCCCTCTTTCACCCAGGGAGTCACCGCCATGCGGCAGCCATCGAGCCTTCTCCGGTGGAGTCGAAGCGACGTGCCCTTAGCGCTTCGCCTCCCCCTGCATTCAATGCACTGGCTACCAGCGTCGTCGCCCTGGCCATTCCCATTCCCCGGACCTACAGCTGGATGGAAGGGCTACACCTCGTCAAGACTCAACCCAGCAGCTACCCTGCTCGGTCGTCCCTAGCGGGCAGCTTCCCTGCCGCAACGCTGGGGATCAAAAAGCCCTCCCAGATGCAATCGAGCCCGAGGTTCCCTCGCTCGGCTATCCCCAGCGGGCAGCTTCCCTGCCACAACTTCGGGGATCAAAAAGCCCACTCAGAGGCAGTCGGGCCCGAGGATTCCTCGCTCGGCTATCCCCAGCAGGCAGCTTCCCTGCCGCAACGCCGGGGATCAAAAAGCCCTCCCAGAGGCAGTCGGGCCCGAAGTCCCCTCGCTCGGCTATCTTTCAGGAAAAAAGCTCTCGCTAAGAGGCACCGGGCAGTAACCCTACCCGGCCAAGGGTCCTTGGTAGGCTTCTTACAGCCTTATTGCTCTTCCCGCGCCAAAGACCAAAGTCCTCCCAGAGGCAGTCGGGTCCTTGCTCGGCTATCCCCGGCCGGTAGCTTCCTACCACAACCGACAGGGATCAAAGTCCTCGCCAAGAGGCACTGGGCAGTAACCCTGCTCGGTCCCCGTCCTGAAGGATCAAAACCCTCGCAAGAGGCAACCGAGCAGCTACCCTGCTCGGTAAAAACTCCGGCTGGTAGATCCCTACCCGCGACGCCAGGGATAGAACCCCCTCACAAGAGGCACCAAAGCGGCTACCCCGCTCATTCATCCCAGGCTGGTAGTTGACTACCCACGACGCCAGAGGCCAAAGCCCTCGCCAAGAGGCAACCGCACAACTTCACTGCCCGGTCATCCTTAGTGGGCCTCTTACAGCCCCTCCAGCGCTAAAGACCAGGCCCTCGCAAGGGGCAACCGAGCAGCTACCCTGCTCGGCCATCCCTAGCGGGTAGCTCCCCTACCACCACGCCAGGAACCAGAAAGCCTTTGCAAGAGGTGACGGGGCAGTTGCCTTACCCAGTCACCCCCGGATGGTGACCAACACTCGGAATCAGAGATGCTCTATGGCCCGTGGAAGACCCGAGACCCCAGTGAGGGGCGTCAGGTCTGTCCAAGTCTAAATGATCTCCTCTCGACTCCGGGGCCAAGGGAGATACCTCCTCGGAAGCGCTCGTCAGCAAGTGATTGCAGACAACTCGACGGGCGATCGCTAGACAGATGGCCAACTTGCAGACAACTCGACGGACGATCGCTAGACAGATGGCCAACCTGACATAAAAGCACAACGGTACAGGCAAAAAATATCCCACGAGCATTCTTCACAAACAGACGGCAAAGCGCAATTCTATGGAGCCAAAGAAAAACTTTATTACTACCAAAGGCAAAATTTTTTTTACAAAGGGTATTTTTTGGGCTCCCCAGCCTTACAAAATTCAAAAGAAAAACAAAATGAAGCTAGGGGAACGGGGGCTCTACACCTCGGGGCCAGGCACGGCCTCGAGGTCCTCGACCTCCACCACTTGGCGTGCTGGGTCCTTGGCCACCTCCTCGCCGGGAACTTCTTCCCCTTGCTCGTCGGCGTCCACGAGGGGGAACTCGGCCTGGAGATCCGCGTCATAGAACCCTGGCATCCAAGACTTAATGGCATCGAGGGCGTCATGCCAAATGCGGGTCATTGCCACGGCCAGGTCATCATAAAAATCCTTCAACCCCTTATAGCTCGCCACCGCCCTCGATTCAGCCGACTTAGCCGCCTCGGCCGCTACCTGATTGGAATAGATTTAGCGTACTTATGCGCTTTCGAAAGATGAATCAAAAATATTTATAAACCGCAATCAAGAACGACATCACTTGGTAGCTAGCCAGTGAGTACGGGTCGGTCCACAAGGATTTTGTAAATTTCCTAATTATTCTAACGAGTTAATTCCAAACGGTGTGAATTGATTGATTAAATCTAAAAACTAAATTAATCTAGATCTAAATCTTGCTAGGGTTAGGTTTAGGTTAAGTTTGGAAATGCAAAGATTTCCTCACCGCTTTCTATACCCAAATTAAGATCTCTTTAGGAGTTATGGTAATTATTAATAAAGGGGATTAGTACCATCGGGAAGAAACGGTGTTTCTTCCTCTAGGTTCTTGTCCTTCCTTTCTTAATCCTTACCCTAACCTTCATGGAAAACACGCTCAACCGGGCCTTTATACTATGGTATCACCGCTACCTCGTGGGATAGGGTACCGTAGGGAGCGGTGTGTGCATGTATGCATGGAGTCCTATAAAAACGTGTGATGGGCAAGAAAGGGGTAAGAGATCTTCATCTCTCAAGCATTCCCCAAAGCTAACCCTAACAAGCAAGGAGACTACTCGCTCATTAGGAAATTGAAGAACATATCTAAACTATCTATCTAGGGTAAGGAATTAAAGATCTAACTAGGGAAGATAAGAAATTACCTAGGGTAGATAATAAAATTAACTAGGGAAAATAAAAAGAACTACTTACAAATTGATGCACTCTTCATTCAATATAGAAATTACAGATCTGAATTTTAGATATAAATTTAGGCACAAGAAGAGGCATACCTCAAAAAGAGGTTTAGGGTTTCTATTTATAGATCATAGAAACCCTAGGGTTACAATCGTTTCACGTCTGCAATTACAATTTTACCTCTAAAAAAGACTAGTCAACGCGTCGCCAGCGACACAAATTTCCACCGACACGGGCTCTGTATGGCCCCGGAACCGCGGCCAAAACCCCTGTTTGGCCGCAGATCCGCGACCATCTAATGGGCTTCTCTGTTGGTTTTTCCTGGGCTGCTTCCTGTTGACTTTTACTTCTTTTTTCTTTACTTGGTTTCTCAGATTGTCTTCTAGTTTTCTTCCAGATTTCCACAGTGAATGATGTTGTAGACTTTACCGTTTGCTTCGTGTCAAAGTCTTGAATCTTGCGCTGCCTTTATACTATGTGAACTTATTTATTGATCTTCGTTTATTCTCCAAACTGTAGGCTTGATCAAGATTCTTCCATTTGTTGGTCGTAGTCTCACTTTTGTATCGTCTTTTCATCTTTTTCACTGTTTTGTTCTGAGAACCTGTAACCTGCAACTATGTAGCAGACATGGATCAAATGCACCTGTTTATTTGTAAAATGAATAAGAATGGGGTCTATAAGAATGCAAAATTATGGTATGAACAAATACCCCAAAACTTATCTTTTGCTCGTCCTTGAGCAAACCTAGTTTTATTCTCGAAAAAAGACCTAGCCTCACTTTCGCAGGGAAATGCGATTGCACTGAGCTCGTGAAACAAGCCTTTAAACCTCTAGGTGTCCCTAATAGGAGGAGTGTTGTCTCCTGAGGGTTTTCAGTAGATACTACCCAGAAAATCCTATCAATTCGGCCTATTGACTTTTATTCTCCAATTAAGTTTTCTAACAAGAAACTCTATTATCTTCGACTCAGAAATTATCAACCCGTATTTTTCACGCTTCCTTATCATTTAACTTAAGATCATATATATTCTTGTGAATTTACTTAGCTTTTGGCATCTTTTAAGTTTTCCTTCTAGGGTTCAATCTCAACTTAGGAATTTTTATCATCTCTATTAACGATACGAGTCCTATTTTTCATTCCTATCTCTTATCTAAACCCCAATCACATACCCCCTAAGTGTGTGTATATATCACCCCTACACTTGGAAATTCAAATCAAGCTATTATACTCTTGTCCATCGTCCAAAGTATTTTTCAATTGGTGAATTTTTAGATGAATTTTGCTTACACATCCTTCATGCGACCGTTAATACTTCTTGAGGTACCAACGACCGATTACAAAATGTTCTTGCATTTTAAAGCGTAATTCCTTAGTCTTGTAACACCTAAGGCTTTAGCAGTGACTCCCAAACCAGTTGGTCTAAGGCACTAGGTGATGAAGCACCCTCGCTAAATATTTTTTTATTTTTGCAGCCTTAAGTAATTACAAAAACCAGTGTTCATTTTTTTTTCTTTATTCACACTTGTATATTTTTTTATTTTTTTTCGTACTAAGGACTTAAGACAAGAGCATTTCAAGGTCTCTTCTTCTATTCCAAGTTTCAAGGTTCGTGTTTGTGCAATTTGTAGGGTATATGTTTTCAGCACTTAGACTTAAGCTAGGAATTATTTTTCAAACTTATACTTTAATAAAGATATCAATACTTTTCCTTTGTTTCAACTCAAAATTTGCCTATTTATAAATAAACTACAAAAACATATACTTTCTACCGTTAAATTTTAAGAAAGGTTATTTTTAGGGTTTTTAATTTACTAAGTCTAAGATCTAGTTGTTCATAGCTAGTTAACCTTTTTGTCAAACTCAAGTTAATTAAGGCCAAAATTGAATACTTTAATTTTTATAATTTTTCAAATTTTCAATTTTTATGGGTTTTAAAATAAGTATGCAAAAGCAAAAAATATACACATGAATGCGAAGGAAGAAGGCTTACCGAGCATACCCCCAAACTTAATCTTGACAGTGTCCTAACTGTCAGGCTACACCAAGAGGGTCAAAATGTCGGCACTCCCCTGTTTATTTACTTTTTTTTATTTATTTTTTACTTTTCATATTTTTATTGTTAACAGAAAAAGAAAACAAAAATATATATATATATACATATATACAACAAGGTCCTCTCCAAACTAAACAAGGCCTTACACAGGCCAAAGGTTAGCACCAACAATTCAAAATATTTATCGTGATAATGGTAGGGTTGGTGAAAGAATGGAGTGTAGAGAAAAGAAATGAGAAGCACACGAGACCGTGTGGAGATAGAAGTGGTATACAGTCTCGGTGGAGGAGAAGAATGGCGGAAAAGAGAAAGAAGTATAGTACGAACTTGAGGGTGTAAATCGAGTGAATAAATTAGCACAATTTGTGATGACCGATGCGTTAAAAGCTATTGTGCTAATCTATCGACCCGTCGAGAAATGGGGTCAAATCCCTCAAGAGACGCGAGAAAATATGGGTACTTCGAACTTGGTAAACCCTCCATTGAAAATGGAAACGCGACGGATTCTTACTCGGTCGGCACGATAGGAAGGACGAAAGGGAGTGATTTAGGGATAGTCTTATTCTCACCGAAGTAAACTGTCTCGAACTCGAAGGATTCCATCAATGGTTCGAAATGACTGTAAGTAACCGAGTTTGATTGTTTAACTAACTCATCTGAAAATTCAAAGGATTCAAACTCGGGCGGTGAGTCTTCAAAATCGTCCGAAAAAGTGAAGCACTCGTAATCTTTATCGGCTGTAAGAACTGTGTCAGCTTCAAAGAGGTACGCACTAGTAGCATCCAAACTGTTATGATCGAAGAGAAATCTTTCAAGCTCACAGTCCTCCTGCGTGATCTTTTGCGTGGTCGAAACGATGGAAAGAAGGGGTGATTTAAGAAGTATAACAGTTAAAGGTTCCAGAGGATGAATTGGAAAATCCGACACATCAAACAAAAATGGTTCATCCTCAATACTATCCTCATAATTCTCCTCAAAAATTATCCCATCCATGCAATTATCATCAAAATCAAGACGCATATGAAGTTTGGGAGAAACATTTAATGACTCGGGATGATGAATTGGAGATAAAATTTCAGTAAAATCTACGGGTTCATCATCCAAAATATTCTCGGCGTCAATATCCTCAATCAAGTGAAAATCAATTTTTTTGGACACCTCATCAACAGCATGGATATTTATCAATTCAGGTTCTAGGTTCTAGATTAGAGGTGTAGAGATCAAAAGGATTAGGTGTGGTTTCACTCGAAAGGGACCCTTCACAATCTGGCAAATCAAGCACTACAAAGTCGCACAACTCATTAGACGTTCTATCTTCAACTGGTGAATCATTTGGGACACTTGTTTGAAAACCGGAGTTGTGGGATTGAATTGAGTATGGGTAGGTTTGATTTGGAAGGGTATTTAGCTCACTTTCTCCACTCAAATTATCGATCTGTCCAAGTGCCGCATCATACATTGAAATTTTTGGAGCTAGTTGGAAACTAGCTATCGGTTCACTAGGTTGCAAAAGGGCGGCCATTGACGCATCCACATTCCTCATCATTTGGTTTGTCGCTAACATATAAGCCTCCAATGACTGTTCTAGACTAGACATGGGTTGTGAAGGGGTTTCGGTAAAAGATTCAAAATTGTTTGGATATGTGAAACTCCTAAATGGTTGTGTCAAAGCAATGTCTAGGGAAGGTGGGAAAGCCGGATAGGACTGGTAGGAATTGGATGGTTGGATAGGAGTAGGATCAACATTTGGATAAAAAGGTGAATGGACTTGTTGATCCCAAGAACTGGATGTGTTGAGAGGAGTGAAAGATCGGCTACGAGATAGTTCAATGTGTTCAGCAATAGACATGGGTTTCGGAGTTACATTCGGACTCGGAAAAGTGGTATCAACGTAAGAAGGTGGTGAAGGTTGAAATGGTTGATACAAAGTGGATTACAGAATCGAACTATTTCTCCTAGACGCTTCTATTCGATCTTTCAAAGAAATTTGGGGCATGGAGGGGTCGTCCGTAAATCGACCGAAACAATTCGCGTACGAAGCAAAGTTTGGTTCAGGGTACCAAAGTTCGGCAAGAGATTTGTGAGGTGGGGTACCCAATGTGTAAGAAAGGAGAAGAAAAAGAATGTGGGGGTGGAAGTGAGGTGCACGGTTTTCTTAGTGACAAGTTGCAAGTTTTTATAAAAAAAAATCCCTTTTTTTATGTGGTGCTCTTTGCAAAAATTTTCGATAAAGGGCTTAGACACACTTTCAATCAACCACAAATGCACAATCAGGCATAGATCTAGGGTCACCTAGGTCAGCTAGACAGCTCCTAACTGTTCTAAAGGGCTAGAAATAGGACCTCAAACCGCATCTTCACCGCCAATTGCGGCCAGGTAAGTGCCAGGTGAGTGGGAGGCTCTCCACTACAAGTAGTGGCCCTAATTAAGTAACCACTCGCCTTAGACACACTTGCATAGACACCGCAAAGTCAGGTTATGATCAACGGCCGATGCCTACAACTAGTCCTCTGTCCTATTGAGCGCGAAGTCCTTAGGGCTGAGTCTAGTCTTTTTTTAATTAATTGAAGGTCAATGCATATGCCTTATGTGATTTCTGGGGTCCTGGGAAGGGTAATGAAATCCCCACCCAATCTGGATTGGTGTAAAAGTCCCTTAAAGTCAGTTTTAAAATATGCAAAGCAATAAAAACAATCACTTGCAAACAATTTTTTTTAAGCGCGGCGCAAAAAATCCTGCACAAGATCAATTATTGGAAGGGGGAGAGATTTTTTAAGCACAAAGAATCCTGTAGGCAAATTTACAGAGGAGATATTGGGGTTCAGAAGGAGAAAGGAAGCTCACAGAAAAAATTTCAATTGATGACGTCAGGAGTATGCGGCGCTTCCGCGGCCAAAGGGCCCCTCGGGCGGCGGTTCCGCGGTGAGATATTTGGTTCAAGCCTCGAGAAATTTTTTGAGATGATGATGTCACCACTCCGCGGCGATTCCGTGGTCAAAATGGGGTCAACGTGGCGGAAGCACGGTCTATTGTTCTGTTCAGATCACGAGATTTTTTTTTAGTTCCTCTGATTTGATTTTCCCCTATTTTTCAGATCTTCGGTTTTCTGTTTTGATCTCTGGAGATTTCCAGATCCGAATTTGTTCTGTCGTCCTACAAAATTCACACGAAAAATACCCTTCACAAAATAAAAGATGATAAATTTTTATATATTTTTTTTTCAGTTTTTATGATTTTTTTAATTTTATATTAACCCGAAATTGCAAAAAGAAAATAGCACGCCATCCCCGGCAACGGCGCCATTTAATTGGAATAGATTTAGCGTGCATATGCGCTTTCGAAAGATGAATCAAAAATATTTATAAACCGCAATCAAGAACGGCGTCGCTTGGTAGCTAGCCGGTGAGTACGGGTCGGTCCACAGGGATTTTGTGAATTTGCTAATTGTTCTAACGATTTAATTCCAAACGGTATGAATGGATTGATTAAATCAAAAAACTAAATTAATCTAGATCTAGATCTTGCTAGGGTTAGGTTTAGGTTAAGTTTGGAAATGCAAAGATTTCCTCACCGCTTTCTATACCCAAATTAAGATCTCTTTAGGAGTTATGGTAATTATTAATAAAGGGGATTATTACCATCGGGAAGAAACGGTGTTTCTTCCTCTAAGTTCTTGTCCTTCCTTTCTTAATCCTTACCCTAACCTCCATGGAAAACACGCTCAACCGGGCCTTTATATTACGGTATCACCGCTACCTCGTGGGATAGGGTACCGTAGGGAGCGGTGTGTGCATGTATGCATGGAGTCCTATAAAAACGTGTGATGGCCAAGAAAGGGGTGAGAGATCTTCATCTCTCAAGCCTTTCCCAAAGCTAACCCTAACAAGCGATGAGACTACTCGCTCATTAGGGAATTGAAGAACATATCTAAACTATCTATCTAGGGCAAGGAATTAAAGATCTAACTAGGGCAGCTAAGAAATTACCTAGGGCAGATAATAAAATTAACTAAGGAAAATAAAAAGAACTACTTACAAATTGATGCACTCTTCATTCATTGCAAAAATTACAGATCTGAATTTTAGATATAAAATTAGGCACAAGAAGAGGCATACCTCAAAAAGAGGTTTAGGGTTTCAATTTATAGATCATAGAAACCCTAGGGTTACAATCGGTTCACGTCTGCAATTACAATTTTACGCCTAAAGAAGACTAGTCAACGCGCCGCCAGCGACACAAATTTCCACCGACACGGGATCTGTATGGCCGTGGAACCGCGGCCAAAACCCCTGTTTGGCCGCGGATCCACGGCCATCTAGTGGGCTTCTCTGTTGGTATTTCCTGGGCTTCTTCCTGTTGATTTTTACTTCTTGTTTCTTTACTTGGTTTCTTAGATTGTCTTCTAGTTTTCTTCCAGATTTCAACAGTGAATGATGTTGTAGACTTTACCGTTTGCTTCGTGTCGAAGTCTTGAATTTTGCGCTGTCTTTGTACTCTGTGAACTTATTTATTGATCTTCGTTTATTCTCCAAAGTATAGGCTTGATCAAGATTCTTCCATTTGTTCGTCGTAGTCTCACTTTTGTATCGACTTTTCATCTTTCTCGCTGTTTTTGTTCTGAAAACCTGTAACCTGCAATTATGTAGCAGACATGGATCAAAAGCACCTGTTTATTTGTAAAATGAATAATAATGGGGTCCATAAGAATGCAAAATTATGGTATGAACACCGCCCCCAACTCCTTTCGGAGGGTCTTCACCATCCTCTTCAGGTTGCTAGTGAGCACCTGAGAGTCCTTGAGTTTGCCCTCGGCATTCACGGCGGCCTCGTGATGCCGGGAGACCTCCCTTTTCCTGGCATCCACCTCGCCCTCCAAAGCGGTGATCCTCCCCGACATCGCCTCCTGCTCTCGCCTGGAGCTCTCTTGCAGCGAGGCGAGCTGACCCGTGGCCTCCAACGCTGGGGCTACCACCTCGATTTCCATGCGAAGGGCGAGGGCCACGTGCTGGAGAACCTGGGAGACACAAAGGATTAGAAAGATGAAAGGGGCACCAAATCTCATGATGAACTAGGGGCTTACCTGCACGGACTCCTGGGCGATCGACGCCAGCTGAGCCTTGAGGGTCCTCCCAGGAACTCGACCCCCGGCCGAGGTCTCTATTTCGTGCAGGAGGCTGTCCACGACCGACAGCCCCGAAAGCACCGCGAACCGGAGCCCCCTTCCTCTACTATGGTCGGCGAGGACCGGTCCCGGGAGGGTCTCCGGGAACTCCTCTTGAGCGACTCCGAGGGAGAACCGGTCTCCTCTTCCGAGGCCGTGTCCTCCAGAATCAGGGCCCGCTTCCGACCCGATGCTCTGCTGGGGCCCGAGGCGGGATCCGCCACCGAGCGTCCTCAGGGCACCGCCACCGGGGCGGCCTGCGCCCGAGAAGAGCTGGCGCCACCGGCCCCAGTAGGCTGCCTCGGCTGGCGCATAGAATCTCGGAGGGAGGCGAAGTCCATGGATCCTGCATGAAACAAGCACCCAACAGATCAGAAATACGAGTAAAACGTAAACCCAAAAAGCAAGCCTAAGTTACCGACGAACTCGACGGGGCTAAGCCCGGCCCATCTCAAAACCCTCTCGGACAACAGCACGTCATGTCGAGGGTTGGGTTCCCACGACGCCACTCTCACCACGGCGGGGTCATCGGACAGGTTCCCCGGCAGACACTTCTCCCTCGACCACTTGGTGGGCACAGGCCAGTCCTCGCCCTCGGGAGGGGAAACGAAGAAAAATTTCTTTTTCCAATCGTGAATGGAGGAGGGAAAGGCCATGACCCCATTCCCGACAGCGACCCCCGGCCGCTTCCTAATAGTAAGATAAACCCATCTCGGGTCGCTCGCTCGACCGCCGGGGTGACTCTTGAAGACAAGGGAAGAATCGAGAAGGGAAAGGCTGAAGGGAACCGCCTGCAACTTCAGGAAGATCAAGAACCCGAGGAGAATCCTCCACGAGTTCGGCACTAACTGGCCGGGGGACAAACCGAAGAAATTCAGCACGGCGATGATCTCAGGAGAGAAGGGCAGGCACATTCCGCCCCAAAAAGCTTCCAAATACAGGGCAATCTCCCTGCCCCGTACCTGATCTGCCCTCTCTCCCTCCTTGGCCAAATGAAGCATGTAGCGCGGGGGGGTGTGGAAGCGAGCCCAAGCGTTGGCGAGCTCGTCCTCATGCCTCACCCAGTACGGGGTGCTGGGGGCCACATCTGCCTCCTCCTCCCTGGAGGCGGCCCCCGCCTCACGATCCCGGGGAGAGGATCCAACCCCAGCTCCCCGAGAAGACTCATACACAGCTAAAGGAACCCTAGCATCTACTCCTACAACGTCTACTGATTCTACAGGGGAAGAAATCTAACCTGGGAAAAGAAATTCTTCAGAGCTGAAAACGAAAGAGGGGAGACGAGCGCCGAGCAGCTGAGGCTTGAGAGAGAAAAATATAAAGGAGTAAGGGCCCTAGGGCGGACCCCACCCATATTTATTGCTGCATACGACCTCATCTAACGGTGCCCATCGTCTCCCGCCTAAACGGCTCCTCGTGCCCAGCGGCTCCGATCGCTCCACATGGCAGTCCAGCACTGAACCGTGCTCCATCAGACGCTGCAGGCCTGCATACATCGCATCAGCCAATCGGCGCCCGACACGTGGACCGTCGCTTCAAATTGCAGAGTGCACGAACCTGTGCTCCTTCTTTAAATGCAAAGATCTTGCCTTGATTCGCTAGAGGAAAAGACAACCGACGGCCCGAGGACTCGTCCCGACGAAACCTCAGAAGGGATCCCACCTCGGGAGGCCCGGCAGTCCACTCCTGACCCGACCCGCTAGCTGGTCGGGACAAGAGTGGGGGGCTAATGATAGTGCTCGATATTGTTGATCCCCAAGATCATGATACGTGGCAGGTGACGTGCCTTAGAACACAGAAGAAGGGGACCACGGGGGCCAACCAAGCCACCCTGTACCCGACCTGCAAGCACAAGCTAGCTCTCCTCGGGGATCCCTGCAAATTAGCCTCCTCGGCCCCTCAGCTCGCCTCGAGCTGTCGCAGGACCAAGGCTCCTCGGCCTACTCGCTCGTCCCCGAGCTCTCGCCAAGGCCGTCTTCCTCGGCCCTCCTACCAACTCCACCATTCCCAGGCGTAACCGCTGCTCCGCGAATCTCGCCCTGCGCGGACTTTACGCCAGCAACGTCCCACGTTCCATGCCATCACGATCCCCATTAATGGGCGATCCGCTCTCTACGCGGGAGTGACGTCGGGAGCGTAACTGCCGGCGAGATTCTCGCGCCCGTTGCTGCGTGCTCTACCGCTATATAAACCCCCATCACAGAGGGGTCAAGTAAGCCATTTTTTACTCTTTTAAGCCGTTACTCTGCTCAGATCTCATCACTAACTTGAGCGTCGGAGGGTCCTTGGTGGTACCAAACCACCTCGGGACTTCATTGCAGGTACTCGGCACCAACTCCCTCAGTTCACCTCTTCCACCAAAACCCATTGAGACCCACACGCAATGGAAGGTAACCACCTAAGTCCACCAGGAGATCAGCGGAAGACAACATCTGACGGAGACCCGAAAAGGACTTCCATCACCTGGGTCGTCTGAGAGAGGGGTTTATATAGTGGCAGCCATGGGCTGGCGGGCGCGAGATTCGCGCCGGCCGTTGCGCCCTTAGCGTTACGCCCGCGTGAAAGGCGGGATTCCCCGCTGATGATGAGATACGCTTATTAATGAGGGAACGCGATGGCGTGGAACGTGGGATCATGCGCAGCGGGTATCTCGCGTCTGGAGCAACTCGCAGAGCCGTGACGGAGATGCCTGCGATCAGTGCTGTGGGCCGGTCGGTGAGACCGAGGAAGCTAAGCTCGGCGGGAGGCTTGGAAACAAGCGGGAGGCCGAGCGAGCTTGGTTCGGTGATAGCTCGGAGGCGGGCTAGGGGCTGAGGTAACTCAGCTTGTGGGAAGGCTCGGAGGCGAGCCGGGGGCTGTTTGTAAGGCGAGCATGATAGTGGTCTGGAAGGCCACCGAAGGTCGAGAACATCCTCGGGCGAGGGCCCGGGGCATGGTTCCAATTACCATTCTTGATCCTTTCTCGTAGGCTTTAGAACACGTCACTTGCCACAAGTCATGATCTGGGGAAACCCTAGTATCGAGCATCATCATTATCTCCCCACTCTCGTCTTGACTTATTAATAGGTCGGGTCGAGAGTGGTCTGACCGATCACCCGGGGTAAGCCCTTATTTGAAGATGTCGTCAGTGCGTATTCCCGGGCAATTGATTGTATTTCCTTGGTGATGTCAGCGGATCAGGGAAGAGATCTTGCATTAAAGAGGATGCGCCGATTCGGGCGTACGTTCATTGGAGCGCCAGGTCACGTGTCTGACAATGGTTGGCTCATGTGACGTGCTGCTGGTGTCCTCGCGCCTGATGGGACACACCCGATGCGTGTGCGATAGGTGGAGCGTCGACGGCCGTTGAATGCGAAGTGTCATTTTGGCGGGAGACAATCGGTGCCGATGGATGTGTTTGCAAATTGTTATAAATAGAGGTGGGATTCTCCCGAGGGTCCACACTTCGCTACAATTTCCTCTTCTCTCCGTGTGTTAGATCGGCACTCCTCCCTCTAGGTCGGATTTCATGCATTCTTCTCTCGGACGTCCCCTTCTTATGCTTATGTTAGATGTCTTCCTCTGAGGAGTTTGTCGAGGTAGTTCGGGTAGAGTCTTGGGAGTCTTCTGCAGCTTCCTCCTCTTCGTCCGGGTTCGAATCTTCCCAGGAGGTTAAGGTTAGTCGTGCTTCCTGGGGTCGAGCGGTATGGACGGTCCCCAAAGCGAAGGTCAGGAGAGTCCGTGACGCGTCATCCATATTGAGGCATGCTGACGAGCTTGCCACCATACGGGCTCGTTTCCATATTCCTCCCGGCTACTCGCATCGTCTGGTCGGGGGGGGGGGGGAAGAGAGGGCAGATCAGGTACAGGGTAAGGAAATTGCCTTGTACTTGGAGTCCTTTTAGATCAGAATGCGTCTGACCTTCTCTCCCGATGTGAGTGTGGCGATGAATTGTTTTCAGTTAGCCCCGGGCCAGTTAGTACCGAACTCTTGGAGGATTCTCCTAGGGTTCCTGGTTCGTTTGAAATTGTGGGGGATCCCTTTCAGTTTGAGCCTTCTCCTTTCCTCTCTCTGCTACAAAAACCACCCCGGCACTCGCAAGGACGAGCCAAGCTGGGTATACATTTCTTTTAGAAAGCACCGGGGTGGTACTGCCGGGTCGGAAGTCGTTGTAGTACCTTCTTCCATCCATGAATAGAAGAAGAAGTTTTTGTTTGTCGGGCCACTCGAGGATGAGGATTGGCCTATGCCCATCCAGTGGCACAAGGCCAACTGCCCGCGGGTGAGGCGGTCGAATAATCCCGACGCGGTGGCGGTGTCGGAGTGGGAGGCCCTCCCCCATGCCGATGTGTTGCTGTCTGAGCAGGCCCACAGTTGGGCCGGGCTCAGCCCTGCTCAGTTTGTGGGTAAGTTAGGAGTCTTTAGGCGACCAGTTTAGACTTGTATATTCTTCCACTTTTTCTGGCATTGCTAACTCCTTCTTTGTATTTTCATCTTATGCGGAACCCATAGACCTAGCTAAATGTCGGGTAGCCCTGGTCGAACAGAAAAAGGGGAGGAAGGCCGGAGGCGCCGGCCCCTCTCGTCTGTCGTCGAGCCGCTCCGGCCAGGCACTCGATCACTCCCCCGGCCCCGGAGTCCAGCCATGTGCCGAGCCAAAAATGCGCTCGGGAGCAGGAGCCCCGGGTTCTGGAGGTGGGAGGCGAGACTGGATCTCCTGCGTCTCTCCCCAAGAGGTACCATAGGATGGTGCCCCATGCCCTAGCTTCCCCAATCATGGTGGATGAAGGGAGCTTCGCTTCGAGGTGCCCTCGGGGCTTTCCGTCACCGACAACCTGTTCTCGGAGATGGAAAGGTCGGCCAGGGGCAAAATCCTTCGGGGGACCCTCAGGGCCCAAATGGCGGCCATAACCTAGAAGGCCGTGCAGGTCAGTGTTCGCACCTCACTCGGGTTTTTATTCAGTACTTTTTGTTCGCAATATTGGGTGCCCCCTTCACTTTTTAACCCCTCCCTTGTTTTCTTCAGGTCCTCCCGCACCGTGCCCTCGTTGTAAACATAGAGGACGAGGAAATTGCCCCAGCGATGCAGATCACGGGCGAGTCCTCCTCACGGGAGGAGAGCTCAAGGATGGAGCTGCAAGTGGCGATGGAGAGGCTCGCCGTCCTCAAAGATCGGGCAGCGGCCGGGGATCGGAAGATCGCCAGCTGCCGAGAGGCTGTCCGAGTCGCCGATGCTAAGTTGGAAGATTTGAGGGTGCTTGTCGCCACCCTAAAGAATATGGCGAACACCCTCCGGAGGGAGAACGAGACGGTGAAGGAAGGAGTGAGGTGTGCCGACCTCCGAGCTTCGAAGGCGGTAGAGAGCTACAAGAAGTCGGACCAGTACTACACCGACCTCGCTGAAGCCGCTGCTCTCGTTTGGCATGAGGACCTTGACGCCGTCAAGGCCCTGATGCCAGAGTTTCCTGACGGTGAGCTCTGGGGTGAGTACCCCCTCGGGGGTGAGGCGCAGGGGAATGCCCCTGGAAGCGCTGCCGGGGGAAAGGCCCCTGGTGGGAGCGTTGGGGAGAAGTCGGACGTCCCGGCTCCTGATTTGATGATTTTTCGTGGATGTGTTTATCGAATCAAATAGTAAAGAAATCACAACCAAAAATATTTGACCGCAATCAAACAACGGTGTCAGTTGAAGTTAATGAATGAGTGCGGATCGTCCTCAGGGATCTCGAAATTCGTTTGTACCTTTATTGGTTTGAAATGAAATGTTAATCGACAATAAGAGAAAACACGATTCAATTGATTGATTTGTATTCGTGTGTCACTAATCTTTTCTAAAGAATCAAGAACTATAAACAACAAGAATCGGTTTCAATGGTATTATCCAAACGACAATCAAGAATGATATAGAGGCTCGTAGGAATCGATAGGATCTTTAGATGTGTTGTAGTCTACAATATTTCATATTCTTGTCCTTCGAGGAATTGACACTAGATCAATGGTTATCGACGAGAGTTAGGGTTTTCTTGATGAAATTAAAGATTCATCTCTTAACCCTTGCCCTTTCGAGGATACCATTTATATTCTAGCCTCTAGCAATTTCAAGAATCGATCGGATCACCCCAATCTCGAGCGATGTTGATCAAGAAAGCATCGAATCGAATTGGGTTGTCGATTCTTGAACTTGCTAGGGTTTACAATCTCGTGGGATTCAAGAATTGATTACAAATTTGCTACATCATCATACTAAAGATCTTCTCGACTCCTTAACGAGCGGAGTTTTACTCGCGCATCACCACATAGACAATATTCAAGAACAGTAAAGATAACATGATGCGGAATTTTAAAGAAAACAAGAATGGAGAAAATATCACCTTTTATTTAATCAACAATTGTCAATACATTCTTTCAAGATCTACAAGAAGAAAGAAAAATCGATCGTTGACTCGGCTTCGCTCGACTCCGTGGATCGTGGATCTACTTTTTGATCTCTTGCCCGATGGAAGATCGGCTCGGCTCATAAAAGGGTTGAAGGAATCTTGCTTGGCTTGCACTCAAGATCTTGAATTGTGGATGGATTTAGGGTTAGGGTTTCCTACAAGATTTCTCACTAATCTTGAGGAAGAAGAAGATGGAGAAAGAGAGAATGGCTAAAATCTAAGATGTTGAATCTTTTTCTCTCTAGGGTTTCATAACCTCCTCCAATGAATGAGTCTAGGGTCCTATTTATAGAACTAGGTCTAGGTTTGAATTGGACTTTCCCTCCCAAAGTTTGTTGACAAGTTTGTTGGGCTTTAGCTTAGGGTTTAAGCAAGGGTTTAGGAAAGTTCTAGAAGTTCTAGGCTAGTTTAGGAGCTTGATGTTCTGGTGGAAGTGTCTGGATTCTTCTGGACTTTTGTATGCATTTTTGAGCTGAGGGCACTGAAACAGGAGTTGTGGTGAAAATTGAGTAACTGACTCCCTGGATCAGCCGCGTATCCGCCGCGTGAGGTGGGGTTTTGCCGCGCTTCCGCCGCGCCTTGGTGGCCTCGGGAACTGTGCTTTCTGCTGTGGCTTTCTACTACTGTTTGGGTTATCCTTTGATATTTAGAATTGCAGTTGCCCTTCTATGTTGATACCAGATTTGCTTTCAATGAGTTTACGAGCAATTGTAATGGTCGAGCAATGTATTGATCGAGCAAGTATCTCTTTTCCTGCATAGACTTCAAAATAGGGGTTGCAAGATATAGAAAATATGCTATGTAATGCAATGCAGTTAATTTCCCTAGAATTTCCGGTTTTAAGGTCGAATACATGTAATTTGATATTTTGCGACCAATTAGCTAATATGTGAATTATGAATACCGTACTCTCCTATATGTATGCAGATGACAAGGAAATTGCCGGTTAAAATATGCAGTATTTTCGACTGATCAAATACCCCCAAACTTAATTTCGATCGTCTCGAGAGAATGTTTTATTAAAAAGAGAAGGAGAAAACAAAGAAAGAGAAAAACTAACTAGCACACTTTCGTAGGCAACACGATTGCACTGAGCACGTGCAACAAGCCTTTAAACCTCTAGGTGTCCCTAGTAGGAGGAGTGTTGTCTCCTGAGGGTTTTCAGCGGATTGCACCCACAAAATCCAAAAATAAAAGCAAGATCATGAATATTACATTTAAAGATAAGAATTGTAAAAGAAAGACTTTGAAAATTAGGGTTTCCAACTAAGCTAGCTTTTCGGTTGTCATGAGCCCTATCTTAATGGTCATGAAAAGATGTCAGAAATCACGTCCTCCCTCAATAAAACATCGTCTTTATTCTTCATTCCTATCTTTATTCCAAACATCGATCATATCACCCTGCGTGTGTGTAAAGACATCCCTACACCCGGAGAATTCAATTCAAGCTATCATACTCTTGCCCTTCGACCTCAGTACTTCTTGGCAAACGAGATTGCTTACACACTTTCATGCGACCGTTAATACTTCTTGAGGTACTAACCGACCGATTACTAATGTGCATGCTAACTTGGTGTATTTTCCTAATCTTGCACCACCTCAGGCATAGCAGTGACTCCCAGACCAGTTGACCTTGGGGCACTAGGTGAAGAAGCACCCTTTTGCTATATATTTTTCTTGCCCTTGGTGATAACAAAACCAGTGTCCATTTTTCTCACCACTTTAAAACACATTTTTCTTTTTCATACTTTTGGCCTTAAGACAAGAGCATTTCAAGGTATCCTCTACTATCCCAGGCTTCAAGACGTGTGTAAGTGCGAATAGCAGGGTAGCAACGTTCAAAATGTTTGGCTTCCAGAATAGAAACTATTTTTCAGACTTATTTTTATCCTCAGATTAGTGACGTCCTTCATCTTACTAACCCTTGGGACAACGGCTCATAACTACTTATTACTAGTTCGTATAAGAAAACTTCTAATTTTCTTAGTTTTCTTAAATTTTTCCAATCTCATGGATGTAATTGTTCACTGTCTAAACTTTCATTATCTTATTTATATACAAAAAAAATGTAAATATTAAAATTATTTTTATATTTGAAAATTTTTAAATTTTTATGGGTTTTGAAAATTTTTCAATTTTTATAGATTTTTAAAAGAAATGTTCTTGTGCTTATGCAGATGATATGCAAATGATGCGAAAATAAGCACAAACCTCCCCCAAACTTGTTTTCAACAGTGTCCTCACTGTTGCCGACAGTCATACCTACAAAAATCTGTAAATCTGGGGAGAATTATTAGTGGGGGCAAATATATAAGTGAAGAACTTCCCCCAAACTTGTTTTATTTACTCACTTTCATTCAAAATATGATGCAATGATATACTGGACATGAAAGTGAGACGGAGGAATTTTAATCAAGATAAACTGGCTCTTGTAAGAACAAGAGCTCCTCCGTGGGGTCAGTGGAAAAATACGGCTTTAATCTATGTCCATTTACTTTGAAAACAGTGCCGTTTTTAACATTTTCAATATCTACTGCCCCGTGCGGGTATACAGACTGCACAACAAAAGGTCCCTTCCAACGAGATCGGAGCTTACCCGCATGAAGGTGTAATCGTGAATCATAAAGAAGGACTTGTTGACCAGGTAAAAATGTTTTCCTTACAATGTTTTTATCGTGAAAAACCTTAGTCCTATTCTTTGTGATTACAGCATTATCATAAGCTTCATCGCGGAGTTCGCTTAGCTCGTTTAGTTGCAGCTTCCGAAAGTTGCAAGCAAGGTTTAGATCAAAATTAATTTCCTTTATAGCCCACAATGCTTTATGTTCTATCTCAACAGGTAGATGACATGCTTTACCAAAAACTATCCTATATGGAGACATTCCTAGGTCGGTCTTATATGCAGTCCTGAATGCCCAAAGAGCATCCGTCAATTTGGTCGACCAGTCTTTTCTATTTTTAGCAACAGTTTTCTCCAGGATAAGTTTGATTTGTCTGTTTGAGATCTCAGCCTGCCCGCTTGTTTGGGGGTGATAGGGTGTAGAAAGACGGTGGTTGATTGAATATTTCCGCATCAGAGTCTCGAAAGATCTGTTGCAGAAGTGTGTCCCATTATCGCTAATAATAGCGCGTGGGTGTCCAAATCGCGAGAAGATATTCTCTTTCAAGAACTTAATGACAACTTTCTTGTCATTAGTGCGACTTGGAATGGCTTCTACCCACTTGGAAACATAATCAACCGCCAACAATATGTACAGATTCCCAAAGGAGTTGGGAAAAGGACCCATAAAATCTATGCCCCAAACATCAAACATTTCAACAACCAGAATGGGTTGCTGAGGCATTTCATTCCTTTGGGATATTCTACCCGTATACTGACATTGTGTACAGGTTTTGCAATGTTCAAATGCGTCCTTGAATAAGGTCGGCCAATAAAATCCACATTGCAAAACCTTTTCCGCTGTTTTTCTTGGACCAAAGTGACCCCCACAGGCCTGATCATGACAAAATGAAAGAATACTCTTGAACTCTTCATTCGGGACGCACCAGCGAATGATCTGATCAGGACAATATTTAAACAAATAAGGCTCGTCCCAGTAATAGTGTTTTACTTGGGAAAGAAAGCGGTATTTGTCCTGTTTTGACCAATCGCTCGGTATCAATCCCGTGGCATGATAGTTCACAATATCCCTGAACCATGGTTCAGAGGATATGCTCAAGAGTTGTTCGTCAGGGAATGAGTCATTGATCGGCAGGGTCACAGGGGAAGAAATGATGCGTGAAAGGTGGTCAGCTACTACGTTTTCACATCCTTTCTTATCTTTGATAACAAGATCGAATTCTTGTAAAAGAAGGATCCAACGTATTAGTCGACCTTTGGCATCTTTCTTCGCCAACAGATGTTTTAAAGCGGAATGATCAGTATATACAACAATAGGTGAGCCGATTAAGTAAGGCCTGAATTTCTCTAATGCGAATACAACCGCTAATAGTTCTTTCTCTGTGGTTGTATAATTGATTTGCGCATCATTCAAGGTCTTACTGGCATAGTAAATCACATGTGGCATCTTTTCAATGTGTTGTCCAAGGACAGCACCTACTGCAAAATCAGATGCGTCACACATCAACTCAAAGGGGTAGTCCCAATTTGGTGATGATAAAACGGGGGCTGAAGAGAGTGAGTGTTTAAGTGAGTCGAAAGCTGTCTCGCAATCCGAGTCAAAGTGGAAGGTCGTATCCTTGGCCAGGAGTAGCGTTAAAGGTCTAGCAATTTTGCTAAAGTCCTTTATAAATCTCCTATAAAAACCAGCATGGCCAAGGAAAGAGCGAATATCTTTGACGCTTTTGGGATGAGGGAGGTTTTGAATGACATCTACTTTAGCTCTGTCAACCTCAATGCCTTTCTGTGAAATGACATGTCCAAGGACTATTCCTTCTTGGACCATAAAGTGGCATTTTTCCCAGTTTAAAGTTAAGTTCTTCTCTTTGCATCGAGTAAGAACAGCGTCCAGATTCGCTAGGCATTCAGAAAAAGAATCTCCAAAAATCGAAAAGTCGTCCATAAAGATCTCCAGGAAATTCTCTACCCTATCAGAGAATATCCCCATCATACACCGCTGAAAGGTAGCGGGAGCATTGCATAGCCCGAAAGGCATGCGACTGTAAGCAAAGGTACCAAAAGGACAAGTAAAAGTGGTTTTATCTTGATCCTTTTTGGCGATGGGGACCTGATTATAGCCTGAGTAACCGTCCATGAAACAATAGTATTGTCGTCCCGCTAAGCGTTCCAGCATTTGATCAATAAATGGTAAAGGAAAATGATCTTTCCTTGTAGCAGCGTTGAGTTTTCTATAATCGATGCATACACGCCACCCAGTTTGGGTGCGTGTCTGAATCAACTCATTTGCTTCATTTGTGATCACAGTGATGCCGGATTTCTTAGGAACGACGTGTATAGGACTTACCCACTGGCTATCGGAGATCGGGTATATAATACCACTATCTAAGCATTTGACGATCTCTTTCATGACAGCTTCCTTCATGACGGGATTTAACCGTCTCTGTGGTTCTCGGGTCGGTCTGGCATCATCCATCACATGTATATGATGTTCAACTATCAAGGGACTGATCCCTTTGATGTCCGCCATACTCCAACCAAACGCCTCTTTATTAGATCTTAATACCGATAAAAGTGCATTCTCTTGCTCTGATGCAAGAGAAGTGGAAATTATAACCGGTAAAGTCTCGTTCTCACCAAGATATGCATATTTTAGGTGAGAAGGTAAGACCTTGAGATCTAATTCAGGCGGAGAAATGATCGAAGGGAGGTTCATAGAATGATTTTTGGATTTACAAAGAAGCTCAGAGCCTGTGAAAGATACAGACTCGGGTGGAGAAAAGTCAGAAGTGCAGGACTCAAGTGTAAGTGTAGTGTCCTCACTAAGTGTAAGATCAAGCAGAGATGTGCTAATGTCATCGAGATCAGTAAAGCAAAGTTCCTCGGCTCCACAACTATCGAGAGCGATCTCATGGACAGAACACACATCTAAAATATGAGCACTAGGTTCTGATGGCTGACTCCCAACTCTGTAGATATTTAGTTCAATGGTCATATTTCCAAATGATAAATTCATTGAACCATTTCTACAGTTTATAACAGCGTTGGAAGTGGCAAGGAAAGGACGACCTAAGATCACCGGAATTTGGCCCCGGGGGTTTGCTACAGGATGTGTGTCAAGCACAATGAAGTCTACAGGGAAAACAAATTCCCCGACCTTTATTAGCACATCCTCTAATTCACCCCTTGGTTTGGTGATAGATCGGTCCGCCATCTGGAGAGTACAATGAGCAGGTTTCAGCTCTCCAATTCCTAGTTGCTCATAGACAGAATAAGGTAACAGGTTAACACTCGCGCCAAGGTCTAAAAGAGCACGATTTATGTTTTTACCCCCAATCGAAATCGATATTGTAGGACATCCTGGGTCCTTTCGTTTCTTTGGTAGCTGGGGAATAAAAGCAGTGCTGATATTATTAGCCATAAAGACCTTCTTTGGCACCTGAGTCTTCCTCTTCCTAGTGCACAAGTCCTTTAGAATTTTCGCATAAGCGGGGACTTGTTGAATCGCATTTAGGAGAGGGATATTGATGTTAACCTGTTTGAACATTTCTAAAATTTTCTCCATATGAGGACTCGTTCTGTTAGCCCTTAGCCGGTTCGGGTAAGGTGCTTTCGCAATAAGCGCGGGGTCCATCATAGGAGAAGGAAAGGGGGGTAGACGAGATCCCAAAAGAGGTGTGGGGACCGTCTGTGGAGAACTATAAGGGTTGGGTGAAGGTGTTGAGCCTAAAGGGAACTGGAGAATAGGCTCGTGCGAAGGTGGTTTTGTAGAAGAAGAAGGATCAGAAGGAGAAGTGTGTGTATGTGGAAAGGTCTCAGCCGGGGTTTTGACATGATTTTCAGTATTATCAATATCTTCCCCGACATTATTATTCAGCACTCTTCCTGATCTCAACGTGGTAATGGCATTTACATTGTAATGCCCAGGATTCTGTAGGGGTTGAGAGGGAAGTTTCCCTTTTTCTCTCGCACTCATTTCAGCTTTGAGGCGTGCGATTTCAGCTTCCATCGTTCTAATACTCTCAGCTTGTGACGCTGAGTTTTTCTTTATTTCGCTGACGGAAGATCTAACCTCAGTTGAAACCTCCATGAAATTGGATAAAAGTGATTTCATGGTTTGGGTAAATTGAGAAAAATCGTCAGAACAGGACTGCATAGGATTAGACTGTGCATGAGTGTTGCCCTGGTTTTGGAAATTTTGTGACTGGTAGGGGTGCTGAGTGAGTTGAAGGGGTTGCTGTGGAGGTGGAGGAAGAGCCCTTTGAAAGTTATTTGTGTTTGGAACCGTGTTTTGAGATTGATTTTGGTTCCAAGCAAAATTCGGGTGGTTCCTCCAACCCTGATTGTACGTGGAAGAATATGGATCGTTTCGAGGTCGTTGAAATGCGGCATTAGAATGCTCTTGACCTTGAAACGCCGAGTTTAAAGGACATTCTTCCGTTAAGTGTGACGGATCAGAACAGCACCCACAAATAGTTTTGGGGAGTGATACCGGGTTTAGGGAGGCTGTTGCAAATTTGTGTTCCATAGCATCGAGCTTCTTTTGCATTGCTGCCATTTCTGCTCGAACACCTATGGACACATCTACTTGGTGTACGCCACCCCTATTCAGTGGTTGGGTTCCACTCTCCCAAATCAGTGATTTTTCAGCGAATTCTTCTAAGTATCGCCAGGCTTCCCCATCGTCTTTAGTCATAAATGTACCCTGACACATATTCTCAAGGCTTTGTTTCGTGCTAGGGTTACTGCCCTCATAGATGATTCGGCACAACTCCCATCTCGGGATGCCGTGATGAGGACATTGAACCATTAAATCCTTGAAACGTTCAAAGTACTTTGAAAATGGTTCGGTAGGGAGCTGGGCAAATTGGTTTAATTCACTACGAATTCGAGCCGTTCGTTGGACTGGGTAAAATTTCTTTAGGAATGCTGCGACGAATTCTTCCCAATTTGTGATTGAGTGTGCGGTGGTGTTATATAGCCACTTCTCGGCTATATCGCACAAGGTAAAAGGAAGAAGTCGTAGACGCATCGCATCCACAGACAGTTGAGACGTACCCATCATAGCGCATACGTTTTCAAATTTGGTAATGAAAACGTAAGCGTCCTCGGTCTCGAGTCCGTGATACTTAGGTAGAAGGTTGATATACTGGGGCTTTATTTCAAAGTTATCCCCGTTTGCTGGTGGTGTGGATAAGCAGGTCGAAAGAGGACCTCTAAGTGGATAGCATCTTTCCTGAAGAGAAATGTGTGGAGGATTCTGCGCACCAACGGACGGTGGCAGATTGGGGTTAAAGAAGTTTGATGGATTCGGATCCATCGGTGTGGGTGTGGTAGTAGGTAAAGAAAAGGTAAATGGAGAATCGACTTCGGAGTCGATAAAAGGTACGCGGACTAAACGGGCACTAGAATCCCGTGTCCAGCCTATCTTGTACTAAAAAGGGTTAGTACAAGTGGCAGCGTTGGCTTATAATTAGGGGTAAAATGAATGCGGTGTTTGCTTTTGAAAAGGGACGGATTTTGAAAAAAATGATGCGACAACAAAATGCAGCACACAAACCCTAGAATCTAATGGTCACCTAGGTCCGGCTCTAGACCGCTCCTAACTGCCAAAAGACAAGTCGCGGGATCAATCCTTCACTGCCTCTTTGTCTCCCTGTGGCCGGATGAGTGCCAGGTAAGTGGGAAGGAACCACCACTACAGTGGGCCTAATTAATAACCACTAGCCTTAGACACACTCGCCTTAGGCACCACAGAAAAACGCGGATAAGCAATGAATTACCCACGGCCCTCTCTTGTCCTAAATGAGCGCGATAGTCCTTAGAGTCATCTCTAGATTTCTTTTAGTTAATGGGGGTAAATGTGGATGCAAGTTTGGTGGTTTTCGGGGCCTAGGAAGGGTAATGAAATCCCCACCTAATTTGGATTTGGCCGTGCCCCTTAATTTTCCGTATTAGCAATGCAAAACAACCAAGAAAACAAAAATCACGCACAATTTTAATTTGCTTTTGCGGCGCAGCTATTGTTTGCAAAGAATCCTGCAGAAAGGATTAGTTGGAGCTAAAAAGGGAGAGAGGAGAGAGAGAGAAATCACCTGAAGAAAAATTTTCCAGAGAACCCCCTACACTGCGGCGCTTCCGCCGCGAATACAGGGCTCAGGCCGCGCTTCCGCGGTCCAACAGTGGGTTTACTGTACCAATTTCCTTCAGCTGCTTCCTGTTCCTATCTCCAGCTCTCTGGTATATCCCAAATAATTTTTCCACGGCTCAGAATGCTCCAGATCACCTTGCAATCAATTCACAACACACGTATAAGAGTTTGTACGAATTTTGAATTCAAGAAATGAAACGTAATAATTCTTTCACTTCAAACTATAAAATGTAAACGAATTAACGCGCGATCCCCGGCAACGGCGCCATTTTGATTTGATGATTTTTCGTGGATGTGTTTATCGAATCAAATAGTAAAGAAATCACAACCAAAAATATTTGACCGCAATCAAACAACGGTGTCAGTTGAAGTTAATGAATGAGTGCGGATCGTCCTCAGGGATCTCGAAATTCGTTTGTACCTTTATTGGTTTGAAATGAAATGTTAATCGACAATAAGAGAAAACACGATTCAATTGATTGATTTGTATTCGTGTGTCACTAATCTTTTCTAAAGAATCAAGAACTATAAACAACAAGAATCGGTTTCAATGGTATTATCCAAACGACAATCAAGAATGATATAGAGGCTCGTAGGAATCGATAGGATCTTTAGATGTGTTGTAGTCTACAATATTTCATATTCTTGTCCTTCGAGGAATTGACACTAGATCAATGGTTATCGACGAGAGTTAGGGTTTTCTTGATGAAATTAAAGATTCATCTCTTAACCCTTGCCCTTTCGAGGATACCATTTATATTCTAGCCTCTAGCAATTTCAAGAATCGATCGGATCACCCCAATCTCGAGCGATGTTGATCAAGAAAGCATCGAATCGAATTGGGTTGTCGATTCTTGAACTTGCTAGGGTTTACAATCTCGTGGGATTCAAGAATTGATTACAAATTTGCTACATCATCATACTAAAGATCTTCTCGACTCCTTAACGAGCGGAGTTTTACTCGCGCATCACCACATAGACAATATTCAAGAACAGTAAAGATAACATGATGCGGAATTTTAAAGAAAACAAGAATGGAGAAAATATCACCTTTTATTTAATCAACAATTGTCAATACATTCTTTCAAGATCTACAAGAAGAAAGAAAAATCGATCGTTGACTCGGCTTCGCTCGACTCCGTGGATCGTGGATCTACTTTTTGATCTCTTGCCCGATGGAAGATCGGCTCGGCTCATAAAAGGGTTGAAGGAATCTTGCTTGGCTTGCACTCAAGATCTTGAATTGTGGATGGATTTAGGGTTAGGGTTTCCTACAAGATTTCTCACTAATCTTGAGGAAGAAGAAGATGGAGAAAGAGAGAATGGCTAAAATCTAAGATGTTGAATCTTTTTCTCTCTAGGGTTTCATAACCTCCTCCAATGAATGAGTCTAGGGTCCTATTTATAGAACTAGGTCTAGGTTTGAATTGGACTTTCCCTCCCAAAGTTTGTTGACAAGTTTGTTGGGCTTTAGCTTAGGGTTTAAGCAAGGGTTTAGGAAAGTTCTAGAAGTTCTAGGCTAGTTTAGGAGCTTGATGTTCTGGTGGAAGTGTCTGGATTCTTCTGGACTTTTGTATGCATTTTTGAGCTGAGGGCACTGAAACAGGAGTTGTGGTGAAAATTGAGTAACTGACTCCCTGGATCAGCCGCGTATCCGCCGCGTGAGGTGGGGTTTTGCCGCGCTTCCGCCGCGCCTTGGTGGCCTCGGGAACTGTGCTTTCTGCTGTGGCTTTCTACTACTGTTTGGGTTATCCTTTGATATTTAGAATTGCAGTTGCCCTTCTATGTTGATACCAGATTTGCTTTCAATGAGTTTACGAGCAATTGTAATGGTCGAGCAATGTATTGATCGAGCAAGTATCTCTTTTCCTGCATAGACTTCAAAATAGGGGTTGCAAGATATAGAAAATATGCTATGTAATGCAATGCAGTTAATTTCCCTAGAATTTCCGGTTTTAAGGTCGAATACATGTAATTTGATATTTTGCGACCAATTAGCTAATATGTGAATTATGAATACCGTACTCTCCTATATGTATGCAGATTACAAGGAAATTGCCGGTTAAAATATGCAGTATTTTCGACTGATCAGCTCCCAACGCCGAGGCTCTTGCGGTGGACGCCGACTTTCAAGACGCCGCCCCGGTTGTGGTGGTGGATGCGGAGCTCATCAAGGTTTTCCCCGGCCCCGAGGCCTGAATCTCCCTGCCTCCTTATTTTCTTTTGCGCTGAAATTTTGTAAGCCTCCGGGCGTTTTTGTAAGGCTGGGGAGCCCATAATACCCCTGTAAAGACTTCCGACTTTTGTGAATGAAATCTTTTTGCAGTGTTCTTTGCGTACATATTTTCCCTTTGTTTGTGGTAAAATCTTTATTTGCGCAGTACTGCTTTCATGATGCATTAGGTCGGAGATTGGTTTTTCATCTAGCGATCGCATGTCGAGTTGAATTCAACCATTTGCCAAGTGTGCAAAGACCAGTGCAGGATCGGTATCTCCATGGCCCCGAAGTCGAGATGGGAATCGCTTAGTAAAGACGTGCAGGAAGTCACCCTTTATGGATGGATTGAGCAGGGAAGTTGCTCGATGGCCTGTTGATGAGGGCTTTGATCCTTGGCGTTGTTGGGTAGGAGATTACCAGCCAAGGATGGACCGAGTAGGGTTGCTGCTCAGTTACCTCTTGATGAGGGCTTTGATCCTTGGCGTCGTTGGGTAAGAAATTACCAGCCAAGGATGGACCGAGCAGGGAAGCTGTTCGGTGGACTCTTGATAAGGGCTTCGATCCTTAGCGCGGGAGGGCAAGGAGTTTCCTGATAAGGATGGACCGAGCAGGGTTGCTGCTCGGTTGCCTCTTGATGAGGGCTTTGATCCTTAGCATCGTTGGGTAAGAGATTACCAGCCATGGATAGACCGAGCAGGGAAGCTTCTCGGTGGCCTCTTGACGAGGTCTTCGATCCTTAGCACGGGAGGGAAAAGAGTTTCCTGCTAAAGATGGACCGAGCAAAGTTGCTGCTCAGTTGCCCCTTGATGAGGGATTTGATCCTTGGCATCGTTGGGTAAGGGATTACTAGCCATGGATAGACCGAGCAGGGAAGCTGCTCGGTGGCCACTTGATGAGGGCTTCGATCCTTAGTGCGGAAGGGTAAGGAGTTTCCTGCTAAGGATGCTTGATGAAGGCTTTGATCCTTGGAGTCGTTGGGTAAGAGATTACCAGCCAAGGATGGACCGAGCGGGGAAGCTGCTCGGTGGCCTCTTGATGAGGGCTTCGATCCTTATTGTGGGAGGGCAAGGAGTTTCCTGCTAAGGATGGACCGAGCAGGGTTGTTTCTCGGTTGCCTCTTGATGAGGGCTTTGATCCTTAGCGTCGTTGGGTAAGAGATTACCAGCCAAGAATGGACCGAGCAGGGAAGCTGCTCAGTGGCCTCTTGACGAGGGCTTTGACCCTTAGCGCGGGAGGGCAAGGAGTTGCCTGCTAAGGATGGACCGAGCAGGGTTGCTGCTCAGTTGCCTCTTGATGAGGGCATTGATCTTTGGCATCGTTGGGTAGGATATTTTCTGCCAAGGATGGACCGAGCAGGGAAGTTGTGCGGTGGCCTCTTGATGAGGGCTTCAATCCTTAGCACGGGAAGGCAAGGAGTTGCCTGCTAAGGATGGACCGAGCAAGGTTGCTGCTCGGTTGCCTCTTGATGAAGGCTTTGATCCTTGGCATCGTTGGGTAAGAGATTACCAGCCAAGGATGGACCGAGCAGGGAAGCTGCTTGGGTTTGCGAGGTTCTGTCTAACCTTCCTTGGTGTGTGAACATTGGGAAGAGCGACCGTCGCGGTCGATACGTGTCAGGAACGCATGGGGAAGGAGAAGCATTTCGAAGAGCCGCATCAGTTCCGCCATGTGGTGGTGCGGTATTGGAGTAATTTGGGTGGATCCCAGGATTCGCGCCCATGTGCGTGCAAATTTGAGGTTATAAATAGATAAGGAGACACAACTCTTTGGCGTCGCTTTTTGAGATGACTGGGTGCATGTATTCGATTGAAGAGATCATCACCTTCGACGACGACTTCATGTATGACAAGTCCCTGGATGAGGACATGTACCGGGGTATGGTTCAGTGCTTCGCGGGTCACGTCGGCCGGCTTTTCCCTCGGTGGTCTCCCCTCCTACAGTTGCTGATGTACGAAATTTGGAAGAGGTCCCCAGGTTGTACGACCCCCTCTCCGAGGAGCTGCTGGACGAGGCGCTCGACAAGGTGTGCTCGATCTATATGCTCGGCCTCATCTCGAAGGACAAGCACGATCGATCCTTGGCCATCACTTTGGAGTGCTTCCAAAAGAGGTATATCGTGAGCCAGGGCGCGTAGGGCGGAGCGCCGGGTGCTTCCGTGGCGTCCCGGGTTCGCGTGCAGCATCGGCGGGAACGGGCTGCAGGGGCTTGGGCCCGGTTGGCAGAAATCTACTCTGAGTATCACCAGGAGTACTTCTTCAATCCCGTTCCCCCTATGTTGTAAATTTCCCCTTTTTCTTTTTGATGTAAGGCTGAGGAGCCTACAATACCTTTTGAATGAATAAAATTCTCCTTTTTGCGATGCTCTATTGTTTCCTTCTTATTATTTAAATAAAAAGAACTTAGAAGAATTTACATCGCTTTTGTGAAAGAAAAAATATACATTTAGATATTCTTTTCAGAGGTACAGCTTGAGATTTTCGGCGTTGTAAGGCCGAAGGGCTTCACCTTATAGCAGTATACCCCCCGGTCCATTGTGAATGCGGTGAGATCCTCGTCCGCCGGATTTATACGGATCTGGTTGTAGCCGGAGAAAGCATCCATGAAGCTAAGTAGCTCGTGGCCTGCCAAACTGTCGACGAGCTGATCTATCCGGGGGAGGAGATAGCTGTCTTTCGGGCAGGCCATGTTGAGGTCAGTGAAGTCGACGCACATGCGCCACTTCCCGCTAAACTTTTTAACCATGACTACGTTCGCCAACCATTCCGAGTAAGGCACGTTCCGAATGAGGTTGGTGGCGAGGAGCATGTCCACCTCGTCCTCGATAACTTTTTGTTTGATCGGGACGAAGCTTCGTTTTTTCTGCCTGATGGGTCGGACCGTAGGGTCCACCCCGAGCCTATGCGATATGATTTTGGGGTCGATCCCAGGCATGTCGGAAGGCGCCCAGGAGAATATGTCCGAGTTATTCCTGAGGAAGTGGATCAGGTCATCTCGGCGATTCCCCGTCAAGAGGGACCCGATCTGGACGGTTCGCTCATTGTCCCCTTCTGTAAGGGGGACCTCAGTCAGTGGTTCCACCGGGGTTCCTCAGACCACTTTTTGCTCGTCTCGAGTATCCAGGAAACCCTTGATATCATCCTCGCACTCAAGGTCATTGTTTGTCCGCTCAGACGTAGATGTTGTGGTTGCGGTTTGTTGGTCCCCGTAGGCCTGACTTATCCCTCCTTGGTCGAGCGGGAACTTTATCGCTAGGTGGTAGGTCGTTATCTGGGTGTGGAGAGAGTTCAGTGTCGGGCGACCTAGGAGGACGTTGTAGGCCGATGGGATTCTCGTGACGATAAACTCCACATGCACGGTGCGCGTACGGCCTTCTTTCCCAATGTTAAATTGGAGGGTGATTACCCCTTCCGCAGTGATGGAGTGGTTAGTGAACCCCGACAAGACATGGGTGGTCGGCCTTAGGTCCGACGGGGTGAGTCCCATACGCAAAAAGCAGTTATAAAAAGGAATGTCTGCCGAGCTTCCCAAGTCGACTAATATCATCTGCACTTTGTAGCGGTGGACCCGGGCTGTGATCACCAGTGGGTCATTGTGAAGCAGGGATATCTCATGGAGGTCCTCGTCGGTAAAGATGATCGGCTTGGCCGCTTTAGCCTTCTTCCTTGGACGGCTGCCAGTCCCCTCGATCGGTAAGGGGTGCCACGTTTCGTCGGTCCCCGTCGTACCCCCTGCTGACTCGACCATGATTTGGCCGATTGTCAACTCGCCGGGAGGAGGATGGTGCTCTTGCTCACGGTCGGCTTGCCGCTTGTCTCGTAAGTACCTTGCTAGGTGCCCCGAGCGGATTAACTCCTCGATGTATTCTCGGTGCTGCTTGCAGTTCTCGGTGGGGTGGCCCTGCGACCTGTGGAAAGCGCAGTAGGGCCTCCGGGTACGCTTTACCATCCTATTCGAGAGTGAGGGGAGTTTGAAGAACCTCTCGCCGTTAGCCTCCTCTAACAGTACCGTCTGGGAGACGTTGAGCGGGGTGTACTCCTGAAACTTCGGGGAGTAGGGCTTTGGCCGCTCAATCTTCTTTTTCTCCTCCCTGGCCCTTTTCTTCTGATCGGCTTGCTCTGTCCGGGCAGGTTGGCATTCACCTCGGACTCAAGCCGGATCTCACGTTCGGTCCAGGCTTTTATCTCGGCCATGGTTTTAGGCTGCGCTAATGCAAAGGAGCGTAGCCACTCCTTGTGCCTAAGACCCGACCTAAGGGCCGTAACGACAGTCTCGTCACGGTGCTGTGGGACCTCAAGGAGGGCTTTGTAGAAGAGGGTGACGTATCCTTTGAAGGATTCTTTGTCCCCGCTCTTTATGGTGAAGAGATGATCAATGGTCCGCTTCTGCCATTTTTTCCCGACGAAATAACCGAGGAACTGGGTGGCCAGCTCATCGAAGGTAAAGATTGAGCATGGCGCGAGTCCTTGGAACCAGTCTCTTCCAGAGCGGATGAGAGTAGCGGGGAAAGCGCGGCATCGCGTGGCGTCAGAATTGTCCTGGAAACTCATCCCGGCTGTGAACGCGTCCAAATGGTCTTTTGGGTCGTACTTCCCGTCAAAGAGGGAGACCTTCAGGGGCTTATTCCGGGAGGAGACGTAGACGGCGAGAAGATCTTTGGTGAAAGGATTCGTGAGCGAGTCGGCGGCATATTTAGCCCCGTCGCTTGAAGGACGATTCTCCCGATTCATGCCTTTGATCTTCTTTTCGAGGGCGTCGTGTCGGCCGTGGTATCCCGACGATTCGGCATACTCTGATTTATGGCCTTTGCTGCTGGCGACATGCGCCTGTCCACGGCCCCGGTTCCGTTCGATGAGGTTCCTTAGGTCCCCTGGCGAGGTTGTCTTCGAGCTACCGAGGTGAGTCCTGTCAGCGCGACCCCGTCCAGGGAGGGGGTACCCATCATGCCTAGGTGCAGGCGAGCTGAAAAACACCTCCTCGGGAGGGAAAGGAGCGCGATGGGCCTCACGGTGGGGTGCTTTGGCAAGAGACCTCGGTGTTGAGCTGTGTGGTGTCCAGCGGGTCATTGAATTGGTTGGCCAGGGGATCTGCGGCTGCCGGAGATAGCGAGGCGGTGCTCGGTCGTGCCGACGTGGGAAGCGTCTTCTCTTCCTCTGTAGGGGTCCCGGTCGTGAGGTAGGGGAGCGGCGACCTGGGGAGTTTTCCCATCCGTTTGGACACGGACGAGTGCATCCACGACGGACACGAGCTGATCTATCCGAGCAGATAGGGCGTGAATGGCGTTCAGGGGAGGAGGGGATCCATCCGCACCTCTATTGTGGGGAAGGCGGCGGTTAGTTCTTGGATCGTCGCGGCGATCGCTCGCCATGAAGTTGAGATCGGAAGTTGAACTTTTGTTGAGTGGACCTAGCGTTCCCAGAGACGGCGTCAACTGATGGATCTCTGGATCTCTTTCAGATGTTACCTTCCGTTGATCTGCTGCGAGTGGAGATGAGCGGCTGAGATTGAGTTGGGAGGTTGCGTCCTGAATTGTGTGGATCTCAATAGGCTTGAAGTAGTTGAAGCCGAGCTACCTGCAAGGAAGTCCCGGGGTGGTTGTGCCACCGAGGACCCTCCGACGATCAAGTTAGACGGGCTAAATGGGCAGAGTAGTGGCTTATTAGGGTAAAATTGCCTTATCAGGGTCGTCTGAGAGAGGGGTTTATATAGTGGAAGCCATGGGCTGGCGGGCGCGAGATTCACGCCGGCCGTTGCGCCCCTGGCGTTACGCCCGTGTGAAAGGCAGGGGCTCATGTAACGATTATGGTTAAGTATGTGACATGCGTTTATATATTAGAATCAACATTATGAAGGAAATTGTATGTTTAATATTTGACGCATAATATTTTGTATCTCAAATATAACTAACATTGTTCATTGAAGATATTCTGCAAGATTAGCTCAGGTTAGATATCCGGAATCAAGAATCTGCCGATAAAGTAAAGAAAGTCGAAGAATAAAATACTGGCAGAAAATCAGAAAAGATAAGAAGATTCCAGATATCACATAAAGACCCAAAGACCAACATGAGAATAATCCAGAAGTTTCAACCCAAGAACCCACCAATCAGCCGCGGAACCGCGACCGAGTCAGGTCGAGTCGCCGCGGATCCGTGTCCGATTCAAGGAGTCAAGGTTCGAGAGTTTTCTGGAAGCTTCATCATAACAAACTTAGTTTGTTGGTGATTTCTGTTACTGGCTTTGGGTTATAAAAAGGACCGAGGGCTACATCAAAAAGGGAGCCAAGGATCTAGATTTAAGATTTAAAAAAATCCAATTTCCAAGAAATCATCCAAAATCCAAGATCAAATCCAATATCAAAAGGGAATCTAAGATCTAAAATCAAGAATTTTCGATCTTGAGATCCAAGATCAGGAAATCCATCGAGAAATTAATCAAGCGATCAATCAAGCAAATCTTCTTTACGCGAAGCCAATCATCGTCAATGAGCAAGCAATCCACGACAGGTCCAAGACTCGAGGTGATCAAGCGACGTAATCGACGGAACATCTACTTCTTCGAGGCAGAGATCGAGAGCAAATTTTTCTTCCTCTTGTAATCTGAACTCGAAAAATTGTATTGTGAAGTTGAGTAATAAAGGTGATCATTAGTTTTAATTTCTCTTTCTTTTAATTTCCGCATTATGAATTCTTTCTCTATTTCTTCTTTTATTTTCATGATACGAGAGTAATTCTCCGTTTGATAGGATTCGAAGGATTAAAGTAGATCAATGGGTAAGAAAATTCTATACTCCTTTTAAGTCTTATGAAGTTTATAAACTTTAACAAAAGAATTGTCAACATCCTTATCGGGCGTAACATCAATTTCTTGATAATCTCGACCACGATTGGAGATGAGATTGACGATCCTTTTGTTAAGGGCTAAGCAAGAATGGAGATCAATGAAAGGACAAGGGTCAATAGATGAGAAACCCTAGTTTCTTCCAAAGAACCCTAATCCTCATTTATCACCATCAATCTAGTTTTAAATCTATCAGTAGATAAGAGGAGTAATCTTTATTAGTCATCCATGAGTATTAAATCCAATCGAATCCTACAAACCTTCTTCATATAAATTTTCTTGATAATTTAATTAGATCTTGAACATTTTCTTGATTTTCTTAAAACTATTTTTTTGATTTTCTTGAAACTATCTTCTTGATTTTTTTAAAACTATCTTCTTGATTTTCTTAAAACTATCTTCTTGATTTTCTTTATTTTCTCTTTTCTATTTCTTTCAATCAACTAAAGCAAGAACTAAAAAAATTCCACGAATCCCAGAGGACGACCCGTACTCACTAAAGGTTCGCTACACGCGACACCGTTATTAATTGCGGTTATTTTACTACTACTTTTTCTTTCACAAAATTATAGTATCAATCAAATGGCGCCGTTGCCGGGGATACGTGAATAATTTTTCTTTCTTGTTATTTGGGTTGAAATATTATTATTCCATCAAAATATAAATCAAGAACACATTGTGTGTTTAACGATTAGTTTGTGAATTTTTGTAAGGGAATCTGGAATCACTGTAGCGAGGAGATAAATATTCAGAAGCAGTCATCAAGACCAGAGGAGCAAGGGAAGCACTTGTACCAAAAATCATTCAAAGAACCATCAAGTTGGCTGCGGAATCGCGGCAAGAAGGCCATTCTCACGGCGGAACCGCTGCGGATTGACTTAGGGTTCCAAGTTTCTTTGGTATATTTTCTATCTTCTTCTCTCTCCTCTGAGAAAGTCCAATAACAATTTTTCTGTAGGATTCTTTGCAAAAATTCGCCGCTTAAAAAATTCTTGTTGCGTGTTTTGTTTTTGGGTTGCTTTTGCATATTGTAATACGGAAAATTAAGGGGCAAAGACCAAATTTAGATTAGATGGGGATTTCATTACCCTTCCTAAGCCCCAAAAACCACAAAACTAGCATCCGCATCATCCGTCATTAATAAAAAATATCTAGACCAAGACTCTAAGGACCGTCGCGCTCAATTAGGACAGAGGAAGGTCGTGGGTAATCTACCGTTTATCCGCACTTCTTTTGTGGTTTCTAGGCAAGTATGTCCAAGGCAAGTGCTTACTTAATTAGGCCCATTATTTACGGTGATTTGTATAGCGGATACCTCCCACTTACCTGGCACTTACTTGACCACAAGAGAAATAAAGTGGTAGAAGAGGATTGATCCTGCGATTTGATTTTTGGAAGTCTAGGAGCGGTCCAGTGACTTGACCTAAGTGACCTTAGATCTAGGGTTGATTATGCATTTTTGTAATTGGTCTAAATCCGTCTTTTTTTAAAACAAACTTTTCTTTTTACGTAATTTTCACAAACACTGCCACTTGCGCTAAACCCGCTTAGTGCATGCACGGCTGGACACGGGATTCTAGTGCCCGTCTTGTCCGCGTTTCTTCTACCGACTCCGAAGTCGGTCTTTCTTCATCTTCTTTTTCCTCACCACCCACCAAAACTGCTGATATGGATGGTTTTCCATCAAATTTTAATAACACCACTCTGCCACCATCCGCAGGTGCGCAGAATCCACCGCGCATATCTCTTCAAGAAAGATTCTAGCCTATACGTGGTCCCCTTCCTACTTGTCTTTCTATTCCACCAGCCAATAGGGATAATTTTGAAATCAAGCCACACTTTATCAATCTTTTGCCCAAATTTCACAGACTAGAGTCTGAAGACGCATACGTTTTTATCACCAAATTCAAAAACGTATGTGCTGTGATGGGCACTTCACAACTTTCTGTGGATGTTATGCGTTTACATCTTCTCCCGTTTACTTTGTGTGATTTAGCTGAAAAGTGGCTTTATAACACAACTGCACACTCTATTTCCAATTGGGATGAATTCATTATAGCATTCCTTAAGAAATTTTATCCCAATCATAAGATCGTCCGTGTTCGGAGCGAAATCAACCAGTTTACCCAGCTTCTAAATGAACCATTTTGGAAATGTTTTGAACGGTTTAAGGATCTGCTTGTCCAATGTCCTCATCATGGAATCCATAGATGGAATCTGTGCCGAATTATATATGAGGGCATCAATCCAACGACAAAGCGGATGCTTGAAACCATGTGTCAAGGCAATTTCATGTCTAAAGACGATGGTGAAGCTTGGAAATTCTTAGAAGATTTTGCTGAAAACGCTTTGCAATAGGAAAGTGTTAGACCACCATCATCTAGGGGAGGTATCCATCAACTCGATATTTCCATCGCAGTAAAAGATGAAATGGCAGCGATGCAAAAGAAACTCGAAGCTATGGAAAACAAATTTTTATTAGCCTCCCTAAACCAGGTGACGTTCCCTAAAACCTTGTGTGGACGTTGTTCCGATCCATCACATCTAATGAAAGAATGTCCTTTGAATTCTCCGTTTCAAGGTCAAGAACACACTAATGCTGCTTTTCAACAGCGACCTAGAAACGATCCCTATTCTTCCATATATAATCAGGGTTGGAGGAATCACCCTAATTTTGCTTGGAACCAACACCAAACTCAAAATACAAATCCAAAACCAAATAACTTTCAAAGGGTTCCTCCACAGCAACAGCAACCACCACAGAGTCAGCATCCCTTTCAACCACAAACTTTTCAAAATCCAACCAACAATTCTACACCTTATAATAATTCGTTCCAAACGGCCGGTACCGAAAACTCCTCTGCACTCGAACGAACCTTGGATTTGTTTATGAAACATTCCATGCAAATGTCGGCTGGTATAAAGTTTTCTATCGAAACAATAATGAAGGACTCCGCCTCCCACGGTGAGAGTATAAAATCGATAGAAGCACAAATTGCACAATTAAATGTCGCGATGAGTGCAGAGAGAAAGGGAAACTTCCATCTGAAGCTCTACCGAATCCTGGCCACTCACAACATCATAATGTGAATGTCATTACCATGTTGAGATCGGGAAGAGTGCAGAACAACCAAGTCGGTGAACAGGTTGATAACACTACTACAAATAAGGGTTGTCCCTACGGATTTATTCGTAGGAGCAAACCACTGCCCCTACGGATATATCCGTAGGGACAAGAATCCGTAGGGATAAGAAAATACCCTGTAGGTACTGTAAGTCCACGTTGCCCACCCCGGTACTTGCGGGGAGGCGGAAAACGGAATAAAAATCGGATTTTTATGAGCTTAGGCAACATGGACTAGACTTTAAAGGATCTTTGCTAAACAAAAACTTGCTAAAGCTAACTAGAAACTAGCTAAGTGCTAGAAATGTTATACCTTTGGTCTTTATGTCCATCTCTCCTTGCTCCTTGGAGTAGTGGAAGGAGGTCACCTTGTCGTCTTCTCCCGTCAAAGAAAGATCCACCCGAAAGCCTCAACCTTTGGCTTCAACTCCAAGCTAGAAGTAACTAGGGTTCAAGAAGTGCTAGTCCTTCAACCCTAGATGAGAGTAGAGATGATCAAGAGAGGGTTTTTCTCAAGCTCAAGTGTTTCTCAACACATGAGAGGGGAGAGCTTGAGGGAGAAGAAGAACTAGAGAGAGAAATGAAATGATAGAATGAGAATAATTGTGAACCATTCTCACTAATATGTGTATATTATTTTAATTAAATAATTAGCTAGATAATAGTCATGGTTAATCATGACCTGACCATTATCATTTCAATTTGCAAGGATCAAAAAGTATCTTCCAAAAGAAATGATGATGGTCAAAGTGTCAACCTAGGTCAACAAGTCAAGGAGGTCAAATGGTCAACAACCATAACCATGCATAATTATTAAACTAATTATCAATTAACTATAATACACACATAAGCATTAGGGTTAACAAAATGACAATAGCCATTAACCCTAATCAAGGTCATCTCCCTCTGTCTCAAGCAACTGTGCATACGCACCCGCATTCGAGATCCGAGGAACACGAATACAATGAGAAAAACCAATCCCAAATCATATACTAGGATCCGGCTTAAACCAAAGCCCGCTAGTATAAACTGTCCGGACAGCAAACGTGCACAAGTGCGCGGATGTGAACGAACCCTGTCGCAAAACCATGCGACCTCTACTCATTTTGCCTAAAGGCGAATAGCTCTCTGTGTGGGACTCTAAAAACTCGACACTACGCTGGTAGTGGGTTTAACCACAGACCGCAAGCGGCACTAGCTGTACGTAACGGTCCCCAGGTAGATGTCGCTAAGAAGACTGACGAGGTGAACCCCATCTATACTCCTACTGAGCCTGTATATGACAGTCTCCGTACAGTCCGGTCTGTTCGTCTGATACATCGCATGGCGGGCCTAGGGGGGCGGTGAACGTCAGTCCTCTAATAGCGGTACAAGTCGTGTCGGAGTGTAGCCCAGAACACCCTGAGATAACACTGGAACCCTACCAGTATATCTCGCTTGCCCTGGCCAGGGACTACTCATGTAATGGCTCTCCTGGACACAGCGCGATGTCAACCCCCAATACCGGGAGAGACGAATCCTGTCTAACCGTCACTGCCTCCAAGTGCTTCGGGACTGCACCCAAAAACTACCTGTTTGCACGACTCCTTTGAGCCGTGGTAGGGTAGTAATCAAAGTGCAGTGGGAACACACTCGAGGCGAAGTGACAGTGTCAAGTCAACGGACTAAGCTGTACTCATGTCACCTGGGAACTGATAACTGACGATAGGTATAATACCGACCAACAGTCCCCGACGAGTCCTGTCCAGTGTTTTCGTAACCTAACGAGCACCCGTATACTATCTCAAGTACGACGTACTGAAGGCTGTGGAACAGACCGTCTCCCACACTGGGATGAGAAGCGCATACGCTAGTCTACTCCGGAGTATCGATGCCCTGTCTCGATAGTCCAACGACTAGGGACCTGTATAAGGATGTGCTTATAGACTACCCAGCTCCCACGAGTGCGAGCGCCATCACAACGCTGGTAATCAAGCAAAGATCCTAAGGGATCTTCTAATATGTATATAAGCGATATGCTAAAAGAAACACATGCACATATTGAAGTAGAGACAAACCAAGTAGCATACTACCATTTCGAGCAAGATTGTATATACAACTGTGAATATCCCAAGCTTCCATTAAGTAATATACAAACCAGTATGATACAGTAATGGCCTCTAGGGCATATACACTAACAATCTCCCACTTGCACTGAGGCCATGTACTGGCGTATCGAAGACCTATCATCTCGATCAGCCGCTCGAACTGAGTCTGGGGCAAGGCCTTGGTGAATGGATCTGCTGTGTTATCCTCTGATGCAACTCTCCGGACCTCGATCTCCTGGCGATCCACGATCTCCCTGATCAGGTGTTACCGCCTTAAGATGTGTCTGGATTTCTGATGGGACCTGGGTTCCTTCGCTAAAGCTATAGCCCCGTTGTTGTCGCAATACAGAGGTATTGGGTCAACAATGGACGGAACCACCTGAAGTTCTCTCAAGAACTTCCTCATCCAGACAGCTTCTTTTGTGGCATCAGATGCAGCGATGTATTCCACTTCCATAGTCGAGTCAGCAACGGTTTCCTGTTTGGAGCTCTTCCAACACACCGCCCCTCCATTGAGGGTGAAGACAAAACCCGACATGGACTTAGAATCATCCTTGTCACTCTGGAAGCTGGAGTCAGCAAAGGCATCAATCTGCAGGTCTTTTCTGCCATACACCAAGAACATCTCCTTAGTCCTTCTTAGGTACTTGAGAATGTTCTTTACTGCTATCCAATGTTTCTCCCCAGGGTTTGACTGATACCTGCTTACCACACTCAGTGCATAAGCCACATCCGGTCTGGTACACAACATCGCATACATTATAGAGCCTACCGCAGAAGCGTAGGGTATAATAGACATGCGATCCCTCTCCAAATCAGTCTTGGGAGATATCTCTTTGGAGAGGGTGATCCCGTGACAAGCCGGTAGATTACCGCGCTTGGAATCTTCCATACTGAACCTCTTCAGTATGGTGTCGATGTACCTGGACTGCGAAAGTCCTAATATCCTCTTGGATCTGTCACGGTAGATCTGGATACCCAGAATGTATGAGGCATCACCCAGGTCTTTCATGGAGAACCTGTGTGACAAGAACCCTTGACAGATTGTAGCATAGGAATGTCATTTCCTATTAAGAGAACGTCATCCACGTATAAAACGAGGAATACTATAGTTCTCGCTACAAATCTACCATAGATGCATGGTTCATCTGGATTTTTGATAAAGCCAAATTCCTTGACCGTCTCATCAAAACAGATGTTCCAACTCCGCGATGCCTGCTTTAGTCCATAAATGGACTTGAGCAACTTGCACACCTTTCCGCTGCTCCCACTCTGAATGAAACCCTCTGGCTGATCCATATAGACACACTCCTCTAAATGTCCATTTAGAAAAGCTGTCTTTACGTCCATCTGCCAAATCTCATAATCGTGGAAGGAAGCAATGGCAAGAAGGATCCGAATGGATTTCAGCATAGCTACTGGAGAAAAGGTTTCGTCATAGTCCAAACCAGGTCACTGACGAAAATCCTTTGCTACCAGTCTAGCTTTATAGGTCTCAACCTGTCCATCTACACCAATCTTCCTTTTGAAGATCCACTTGCATCCTACGGGTTTTACCCCGTCTGGAGCAATGTCCAACGTCCATACTTTGTTGGTGTACATGGACTCCATTTCGGTCCGCATTGCATCCAGCCATTTTACCGAGTCGACGCTCTGAATGGCTTGCTGGAAGCTAGTAGGCTCATCACAGTCTATGATGCAATCCTCTCTATCCCCGTCAATGAGAAAACCGTAGTATCTCTCGGGCGGATGAGACTGCCTACTACTCCTGCGGAGTGGCGTGGGAATGTCCTGATCTTTCGAACCCTCTGGTTCTACTGAGCTTTCAGTAATAGCTCGTGGTTCTGGAATTTCTTCCAGTTCTATTGCGCTCCCACTTAATTCTTTTTCTATGAACTGGTGTTCTAGAAAGTGGGCATGGCGAGAAACAAGGACTTTTTGTTCCTCTTCGCAATAGAAGTAATATCCCTTGGAGCTCTTTGGATATCCCACAAACTTGCACTGTACTGAGCGTGCCTCAAGCTTGTCCGCATGCTGCTTTTTTACAAAAGCTGGACATCCCCATGTCTTAATGTGATTAAGATAGGTTCTCTTCCCACACCACATCTGATATGGTGTAATAGGCACAGTCTTAGTTGGAACTCGGTTCAAAAGGTATGCAGCTGATTCTAGCACATATCCCCAGATCGATCGCGGCAACTCAGCGTTACTCATCATGGACCGTACCATATCCAATAGGGTTCGGTTCCATCTCTCCGATACACCATTATATTGCGGAGTGTATGGAGGAGTAAGCTGAGAGAGAATTCCATTCTCTTTTAAGTAACCCAGGAACTCGGCACTCAAGTATTCACCACCTCGATCAGATCTCAGTGTCTTTATACTTTTGCCTTTTTGTTTTTCTACTTCATTCTTATATTCCTGGAATTTTTCAAAAGCCTCGGATTTATGTTTCATTAAGAAGACATAACCGTACCTTGAAAAGTCATCCGTAAAAGTAATGAAGTAAGAATAACCGCTTCGTGCATGTGTAGACATTGGACCGCACACGTCGCTGTGTACGAGTCACAAGAGCTCGCTCGCTCTTTCTCCGTGTCCAGTAAACGGAGTCTTTGTCATCTTTCCTTTGAGACAGGATTGACAAGTTGCATACGATTGATATTCGAACGGATCCAAATATCCTTCTGTGTGTAACTTGGTCAACCTTCTCTCATTGATGTGACCCAGTCTACAATACCATAAGAAAGTTTTATTTATTTCTGGAGACTTTCTTTTGTGTGTATTCTGGACATTGAAAATCTGTGGTTGGTTTAATACGTATATACCGTTGTTCAATGTACCTGACCCAATCAAAGCTTGATTATGGTGAATGTTCACTACATTACTTACAAATGCAAATTCATAACCTTCTTTAGATAATAAAGATACAGAAATGATATTACAGGTTGCATTTGGTACATAATAACAACTACGCAAAACCAAAAAATGTCCATCCGACAATCCCAGGTGATAGTCCCCCACGGCCTCAGCATCCATGCTAGCACCGTTCGCAACTCTGAGGGTCATGTCACCTGCCTTCAAAACTCTACACTTTCTCAACGCCTGCAAAGAATTACAGATATGAGATCCTGATCCGGTATCCAATACCCAGGATGTAGAGTTTATTGATAGACAGTTTTCAATAACATACACACCTGAAGCTGAAGCCGCAACTCGCTTCAAACCCTATGTTCTGGCTTTCCAAGCCTTGCAATCCTGTTTCCAGTTACCACTTTTGTGACAATAGAAGCATTCTTCCTTCCCCACTAGCTTCCCCGCTATCTTTGTTGCTTTACCTTTTCCTTTCGTATCCACTTTACCGACACCGCCTCTTGGTTTGGCGGGGGTTTTCTTCTTCTTACCCTTGGATTTCGCCCTGGATCTAGAAGAGGAAGATCCTCCTACAAACAAAATGGATGTCTCCCTACCTTTCTGTAGGGTGCCCTCAGCACTCCTCAACATGTTCAGAAGCTCGGAAAGTTCAACCTCCTTTCCTTGCATGTTGATGTTAAGAATAAACTGGGCGTAAGTGGAAGGAAGGGACTGGAGAATCAAATCAGTATAGAGTTCATTCTCCAACGTGGTCCCAAGGTCCGCGAGCTCCTCAATGTAGCCAATCATCTTAAGCACGTGTTCCGCTACCGATGATCCGACGGCCAACCTTGCCGAAAACAACTTCTTCGACACTTCGTATCTTGCGATACGAGACTGCTCTCCATACAGTTCTTTTGTAAGAAGAAATATGGACTCTAGGTCCATATTCTCGTGCCTCCTCTGATGTTCGTTGTCCATCGAGGCTAGTACGAGGCATCTGGCCTTCGCGCAATCTATTTCCCAGGTCTTGTAGATTTCCCTATCTACGACACTGGTTTTGGGACCTGGGACAGGGGGAGCTTTGGTGGTAAGGACATACCCCAACTTGTCATAAGTGATTGCCATCTTGACATTCCTGAGCCAATCTTTGTAGTTTGGCCCTGTCAATATATTTTTATCTAGTAATAACTTAAGTCCGGTCATCTTGAATGGTCGCTGCAATTAGGAGAGAGAAAAGAAACACTTTAGCATGATGCTCTTGCAAGTTTAGAGTGGTTTTTAGTTTGTCTAAACCGGATGGCTCCCACTGTCTCTCGAATCCCTTCTCAAACCGTAAAGAAAGGATTAGTCAGGATCACTCTCACCGTACAATACTTGCTTAACCGTTCAGCCAGGCCAGTGTCGGTACTTCGAGGGAGGTTTTCCAACGCTTTCGCGAAGTTCCTTAATTAAGTAACCTCTTTTCCCTATGGGCGTAGCCCCGCTAACACCTTTCTAGACACCTACTAAGTTTATAGCATTGATCGTTAAGTGAGAGTTTTCCTGAGGAGTAGCATATACTCACAGTAGGATCGGGATCCAAATATCATCGCGTGATAAAACCGAAGGAATCCTACCAGAATCATCACTCCAAATGGTATGCAACGCTAGCAAGTTTCAGTACTTATGAAACTCCCGATGTGGATTTTTGCCCCATGCTCTTATGACCTTGACTTTGGCCAAAATATCATAAGTCACATGTCAAGTTCTACCCGTCATTCTCCTGGTTAATTTGGACCCACCCGTACCTACCCTTGACTTTGGCCAAAATGGCAGCACGACTGTCCTAAACCAACGCATCTATCTATGCTGCACATGAATACCCAATAGCTACCAATCACTATGCCTTGACTTTGGCCAAAATACATAGCTTGAATACTTTTTGACAATTCATGTGGAATGACAGAAGGCTACGGATGGTTTTGGCGAAACCGTGAACGTAGTGAACTTGATATAATCGATGGAACGAGATAGCTTTTAAAAGGAGAGGTTCAAGCTCCGCGTTTAAAAGTTTAATTTTGAAAAGAACCGAGTGGTTTTCAAAGTGTTCCAATCGACTTTTACTTGGTTTATTTTCTTCCATTAGTTCTTTTAATGTGTCCCATCATTTAATCCTACCATTGCAGAAAACAACCAAAATATGACGTACGCTTATGCCATTCGCATTCGCCACGGGTCCCCGTCATCACCCGTTAGGTTACTTAACTAACGACAGAGCGGGGGCTGGGCTAGCGCGGCTGTAAAACATAAGCAATGCCTAAATAGTTATCATATATAAGTATATAGCAATGATAGACATTACAGATCACAGATGAATACATTGGATATACTAGAAATCCGCAATCCGTTCGAGCCTGCAACGAAAAGCGGATTACACGGTCGCGGTGAATAGCCAATACCCCACCCAAGACCCCTATGGGTGCGGCAAATTACCCGCCAAGTACCTGAAGTGAAGCAACCTCCCTCAACACCGTGAGTAGGCCATTCGGCACTTCGAGATACCCGGTAGTTTGTGCACCCCCTCCATGGGTCTATCCTAGGAGCAAAAACAGTAAAAAGAATTATACAATGACGGCTACAACCCCGACCCGGTTGTGCGGCCAAACAAATAATAATATCACATCAATTTACATATTACAATGAATGAAAGAAAAGCAACACTCATCTCACATCCATCCCGGCTATTCACCCGCGACAATCCAACCCATTCATATACACATACCAGTATCAATCACAGATCACAAATATGTATAACCCCGACTAATCGACATATAGCGATTAGCCGACGTTCAATACATACAAACATCACAGATATAACCGTCATAGTCAAAGTGTAGTGAAATTCGGAAAAAAATACGGATTTATAGGCCCCCAAAAATAAATTACTATTCTGGAAAATCTGGGCACATATAACATATCTTAAAAATCCTAAAACCAAGCCAGAGATACACTGCACCAAACTCGACCCAGTGAAGAGCCAACTTGGCCGCGGTTGCGCGGCAATAGCTTGCTATTGCCGCGGAACCGCGGCTCCTTGGTCGAGTCACTGGACCGGGTTTGGTGGTTATCTTTAAAAAAAACCTGAGACAATTTTTGGAGTATTACAAATTTTGTTTTGACCAGAAAATTTTTTAACAGAAACTAGGGTTTTTGAAAACTCGGTTTTTGGATTTTTCGGTTTCGAACTTCGTTACACTTCACTACCTAGCTAGTTTATGTTTAGTTAGGCTCTGATACCACTGTAAGTCCACGTTGCCCACCCCGGTACTTGCGGGGAGGCGGAAAACGGAATAAAAATCGGATTTTTATGAGCTTAGGCAACATGGACTAGACTTTAAAGGATCTTTGCTAAACAAAAACTTGCTAAAGCTAACTAGAAACTAGCTAAGTGCTAGAAAGGTTATACCTTTGGTCTTTATGTCCTTCTCTCCTTGCTCCTTGTAGTAGTGGAAGGATGTCACCTTGTCGTCTTCTCCCGTCAAAGAAAGATCTACCCGAAAGCCTCAACCTTTGGCTTCAACTCCAAGCTAGAAGTAACTAGGGTTCAAGAAGTGCTAGTCCTTCAACCCTAGATGAGAGTAGAGATGATCAAGAGAGGGTTTTTCTCAAGCTCAAGTGTTTCTCAACACATGAGAGGGGAGAGCTTGAGGGAGAGGAAGAACAAGAGAGAGAAATGAAATGATATAATGAGAATAATTGTGAACCATTTTCACTAATATGTGTATATTATTTTAATTAAATAATTAGCTAGATAATTGTCATGGTTAATCATGACATGACCATTATCATTTCAATTTGCAAGGATCAAAAAGCATCTTCCAAAAGAAATGATGATGGTCAAAGTGTCAACCTAGGTCAACAAGTCAAGGAGGTCAAATGGTCAACAACCATAACCATGCACAATTATTAAACTAATTATCAATTAACTATAATACACACATAAGCATTAGGGTTAACAAAATGACAATAGCCATTAACCCTAATCAAGGTCCTCTCCCTCTGTCTCAAGCAACTGTGCATACGCACCCGCATTCGTGATCCGAGGAACACGAATACAATGAGAAAAACCAATCCCAAATCATATACTAGGATCCGGCTTAAACCAAAGCCCGCTAGTATAAACTGTCCGGACAGCAAACGTGCACAAGTGCGCGGATGTGAACGAACCCAGTCGCAAAACCATGCGACCTCTACTCATTTTGCCTAAAGGCGAATAGCTCTCTGTGTGGGACTCTAAAGACTCGACACTACGCTGGCAGTGGGTTTAACCACAGACCGCAAGCGGCACTAGCTGTACGTAACGGTCCCCAGGTAGATGTCGATAAGAAGACTGACGAGGTGAACCCCATCTGAACTCCTACTGAGCCTGTATGTGACAGTCTCCGTACAGTCCGGTCTGTTCGTCTGATATATAGCATGGCGGGCCTAGGGGGCGGTGAACGTCAGTCCCCTAATAGCAGTACAAGTCGTGTCGGAGTGTAGCCCAGAACACCCTGAGATAACACTGGAACCCTACCAGTATATCTCACTTGCCCTGGCCAGGGACTACTCGTGTAATGGCTCTCCTGGACACAGCGCGATGTCAACCCCCAATACCGGGAGAGACGAATCCTGTCTAACCGTCACTGCCTCCAAGTGCTTCGGGACTGCACCCAAAAACTACCTGTTTGCACGACTCCTTTGAGCCGTGGTAGGGTAGTAATCAAAGTGCAGTGGGAACACACTCGAGGCGAAGTGACAGTGTCAAGTCAACGGACCAAGCTGTACTCATGTCACCTGGGAACTGATAACTGACGATAGGTATAATACCAACCAACAGTCCCCAACGAGTCCTGTCCAGTGTACTCGTAACCTAACGAGCACCCGTATACTATCTCAAGTACGACGTACTGACGGCTGTGGGACAGACCGTCTCCCACACTGGGATGAGAAGCGCATACGCTAGTCTACTCCGGAGTATCGATGCCCTGTCTCGATAGTCCAACGACCAGGGACCTTTATAAGGATGTGCTTATAGACTACCCAGCTCCCACGTGTGCGAGCGCCATCACAACGCTGGTAATCAAGCAAAGATCCTAAGGGCTCTACTAATATGTATATCAACGATATGCTAAAAGAAACACATGCACATATTGAAGTAAAGACAAACCAAGTAGCATAATACCATTTCGAGCAAGATTGTATATACAACTGTGAATATCCCAAGCTTCCATTAAGTAATATACAAACCAGTATGATACAGTAATGGCCTCTAGGGCATATACACTAACAGGTACAAACGTCGTAGGTGCAAGTCGAAGCCTTGAACTTGCCCCTACGGAGTTTTTTTTAGGTCCGGTTTGCCCTACGGAATAGGCCGTAGAGGCAAAAATTTTATTTTATTTACGGTTTTAAAAAATAGATTAGGTGTACCTCCGAATGAATCCGTAGGGCCAAGTAGTAGCCCTACGGATACATGCGTAGGTACATATCCGTAGGGGCAAAATATCAGGATTCCTGATATTTTGCCCCTACGGATAACTGAGCAGGGGCATTTGTTTGCCCCTACGGATATATCCGTAGGGGCAAGCTCAACACCCTGATACTGACATCACAGGGAAAAATATCAGTTATCCTGATATTTTGCCCCTACGGATTAATCCGTAGGTACATATTATCAGTTTTTTTTAAAAAGGGCTGCCTATTTTTTTCTTGCCCTGTGCACGATAATATATACATCGATCAAATATAAAATTAATCATCACACAACATATCTCGCAGTATTCATAATCACATCTCACGCATATAATATACAAAAGAAACCAAAAAGCAGAATATGATATAAATATAAACTCGCAAACACCACCAATATCAATATCGTCCAAAATGTAGTACAATATGTATCATATAAATAAATACATGTTTCAAAAAATAAGAATCAAAAATCTACCCTAGCTCGGGCCTGCTCCACCTCTGATAAACGCCAGAATCTGGCGCGCCTGCTCCTTGGTCAATAAATCATGCAATGCGGAGCGTACGGGAGTCTGAGCGGGCTGTGGAGCTGGCGATGTGGTCTGCGCAGCCGCCGTAGAATTAGTGGCTTGCGGAGCCACGGCTGCGGGAGTCAGAGCGGGCTGTGGAGCTATAGGAGCTGTCTGCGGAACCGCAGCCGATGTAGTGCCTTGCGGAGCCGCAGCCGAAGGAGATGCATGTGGAGGCTCGGCCGATGTACCCTGTCGCGTCTGGACCTAACGTGTGTAATAAGCGAGTAAGAACTGTGTATTATTCGAATTCGTATCATTATCAAGTTATTTCGAAACCCCATTTGGATATCTAGTTTGGAAAACCGTAGTTTATTTTAATTAGATATGTATGTATGATTAATCAAAGCTAAGTCTACAACCAAATAAGCTCAGGCTACGTACTAATATTGGATATGTTGATATCTATAATATGAAATAATATTTTACTATTAAGTAGTATACATAACAGCATCTCCTTTAACTCCTGAACGGTGGCCTTCAAGCTCTCCAGTTCATGCTGGACACGTCGCTCACTGGAGACGGAGGAAGTAATCGCCGGGGTGGAGTCCAACCTCATATGGGCCCTGCTAGGGCCCAGTCCCCGGCCTCTCTCCCAACCTCCGTGGTGCCCTCCGTGCGCGGCGTCCAGGACTTGGGTCAGCAGCCTCGGATCGCTCTGTCCGGTAAAATCGATCCCCGATGCCTCGGCCTGCTCAACCACCCGCTCCTATACCCACATTAAGCAGTAAAATATAAGTATAAAATTTAAATTTGAACCTTCAAAAACTAAAATTTCAAATAGGGGTTGAATAAATATTAACACTTACGCAATACTCCTGGGTAGCGACGTCGGGATATCGAAGCTCGCCCGTGGCGGGATCTGTCATGGTGCCGTGGACGACAAGATATGCGGACAGCACGCTCGGTGTACCACCTTGCGCCAGGGTCTGAGCTGTCTGCAATATTAGAAAATAACTCTTGATATTAGATATATTAGAAAATAACTCTTAATATTGCATTATATCACAAAGGCCGGTCTATTGTAATTTACCGATAACTCCAAGGCTCGAGTAATATTCCTCGAGCCACCTATATAAGTAGGGCGACCCCTCTTCGCCGACTTCCTATTCTCTATATTTTGAGCGGCCTGTTTCTGCACAACACATTCACATTTAGTTTTCTAATTAAGTAACACAAAAAAATAAATTATATCCTAAACAATGAATTACATTTAAAATACATACATGTTTGCGTTGAGAGTCGAAATATTCGCACAATAGAGGCCATGTCTCTACGTCGGCTCTCACAAAGGCCGGAGTAGATAGTAGGGCCTTTCTCTCTGCCTCGGGGGTCGCCATCCACAGGGTGTAGCAGTCGGCCTTCAGCTCATTCCTGTTGTATCGGACCATGGTCTGCATGTTCTTCATCAGGCCATTGTACAGAGCATGAAGGTCGAGCACCCTTCCGGGGTGATCAGGGTCGGGTACAAGCTGAAAATCGTCATCCAACTAAAAATACAAAAAAAACATTGTTATTAGATTGCAAGTGTTAATAATAAATATATTGGATAAATCAAATGAAAATATATATATATATATATATTAATACCCGAGCCTGATCAAAGAAGAGGGCGAATGAGCGCCGGTGCTGCTCGCCCCACTCAACGTGAAGTGGATAGTTCTTCACGAGCCGGCTCTCATCCTCCATATACCGGACGAACCTCTCGGCATGAGGACCGGTATATCGATAATCAAGGGTAAAAAAGAGGGGGAATGCTGCCTCCCCCTAGCTCTATCAGGCCTCAGCCTATGAGACTGATTCGGGCTTCGAGTCCCCCTCTGAGGATGGGGAGGCCCTGCGTCTGCAAGAAATATCAAGACAATCAATATTAAGACAAAGTTGTATTAAGAAATTAAGATTAAACGAAAATTGAAGTGTGATATATACCTCCGGTGACTAAAGCATGAGCCCGAGCAACAGCACGAGCGGGACGATAGTTCCTCCGGTGAGGAACAGCCGGTGTCCCGGATGCGGACGCATCCCCTTCAACTATAAAATAAACATTGACGCTAAATTTCCATGAAGTTCATATTTATTTTATAGAGCATATGTAAAATGAATAAATATTTTATATTTATTCATACTAACCTACAGACGATGCGGAGGGTACGGAAGTGGCAGGAGTGGCCCCTGCGTTAGATGTGGACGCACCACCTATAATTAGATAATTAAAAACAGATTATATAAGTAATTGCAAAAAGAATGTGTAGATCAATAATATAACATTCTAAATCAATATGCATGCACTATAGGATATATAAACATACCCGCAGGTGCGGTGGTGTCACCACCTACAGCTAGACAATAATAAAAATTACTATCTAAATAAGAGCAAAAGGAATGTGTATATATTTATAATATAGCATTCTAAATCAGTATACATGCACTATATGATATATAAACATACCTGGAGGAGCGGGAGTGGCCTCTTTCCCTGATGTGGACGCATCACCAACAACAAGACAATCAAACATTGACAATATAAGTAATTTTGTCATAAACAGGCATGAATATCTATAACATTCAAAATGGATATGCGAGCAATATACCTAGAGGTATGGAAAAATCCACATGGAAGGAGGCATCCGAAGGGGTCTCTGATCTGGGTGCAAGACCGTCCTTCTGAAGCTCCCTACGCAGCTCTCCGGGTGGCAGAACCGCTCTGCCTCTGCTCTGCCTCTGCCGGTACCGCGGCTGGAGCTCCTGCCGCCCCTCGCTGCTCCCGTCATCGTCATCAAATCTAGATAAACGGTTTGTAGACGCATTAGACAATCATTAAAAATATTGACTATATATGTATAGATCGTAAAATGTGAAGTAATAATATAACATTACTGATAACCTTTTTCGTTTCGTGGGTGCATTATACATATCTACTTGGATTTCATAGTCGATGTCATTTCTAACCCACGTAACTTCATGATCGGCCGAAGACAACCTGTCATTCGAAACAGACGGTCGGAGCACTCTAAGCCTTCTCTCTTCTTCATCCTCATCACTGTCCTCGAATTCTGGGACATCGTAAACATCCCTGGGTTTCCATCGGCATACAACACTCCATCCCGGATGCTTCAAACACTATGAGTAGTATACTTGGAACGCTTGGTTCAGAAAGATAAACGGATCTTCCTGACCGTAAAATCGAAGTGTGTTCACACTGGTCAATCCATATTCATCTTTCCAAATCCCAAGATTGCTTCTCCACTTATCCGTATCGGTTCGCGTATCGTACCAAGTACACTGGAATATATCAAAGGGTTCTGATCTTCCGGGATAGTGGATGCCGAGTATACAATTTAAGTACCCATAATAAATCACACCGTCCGATCCTACCGTCGCAATCCCACTATTCTGAGTGGTTCTAGATGTTTCTATGTCCTTAACTTCGAATTTGTATCCAAGGACACCAAATCCTTTGTAATATGCAATCTCCATACTAGGAAATTGAGCTAAAAATCTTGAATCACTCTCAAATGATGTAGACAAGTTCGTATCGTGGGTCTAACAATACAAATTTTACGAAAAATACATAACGATACAAGTTTAGATTAAAACAGATAGCAATAAAATGTTATTCGAATAACTTACATGATCTGTGACCCAATCACAAAAATTATCCTGATAATATTTTTCCAATCGTTCTTCATTCCAATCAGGATGCCCCTCACGTACCTCGTTAAAATGAATTCTGTTTTCGACAAATAATGGTGACATTAATATTATATCATTTCATACACACACAAACACAAATATAACAATTAATCCAAAAAAACTTACACTCTAATTTGTTCAAAACATGCGCAATTAAGCAAGATAAACTGGTATATCTTGTTGATAAACATAGTGTCTACCCTCTTATAATCGGCTTTACCATATGGCCCGTCTTGAATTCTTCGAAGCCGGTTAAGTCTTGTCTCAATGTTCTCGTCCAGATAGCGGGAACAAAATGTGGTTGCTTCATCAAGAAGATAACCTTGCATGATAGAACCCTGTGGTCAATTTTTATTGCGTATATACTTTTTAAGAGTGTAGAGGTACCTAATGAAAATATGTTGAATAAATAAGTACGGGCATACACGAAAATAATAAATTTAAAAATTGCGCGAAACGAAAAATTACACGTACCTCTCGACGGGATTCATCCATCGATATTGTACCGGTCCGGCTAACTTAGCCTCAGTTGCAAGATGAACCGTCAAGTGGATTATGATATCGAAGAATGACGGTGGGAAAATACACTCAAACTTGCAAAGTATCAACGCAATAGAATTTTCTAGTTTATCCAGCGTCACAACCTCCAGTGTTTTAGCACACAACTCTCTGAAAAAACAACATAAGTCGTTGATTACTAGACCAACCGATTCGGGGAGAGAAGTCCAGAGGGCTAAGGGAAGAAGGTGCTCCACGATAACATGGTGATCATGAATTTTCAGCCTATCGATCTTGCCTTTCACAATTTTTATTTTCTTGCTGAATGATCCTGAGAAACCTGTGGGAACTTTCAAATCATGCAACAACTGCAGGAATCTTTTCTTCTCCGGTTGTGACATATGATAAGCGGCATTGGGAAGTACAAACTTGCCCGGTTTACCCACTACCGGTCTAAGGTGCAATTCACTTCTTATTCCCCACTCCTGTAGATCCATCCGAGCATTCAGGTTGTCTTTCGATTTTCCGTCTTTACAAAGAAGCAAGTTGAGTATGTGCTCTGATACTCCCTTCTCTATATGCATGACGTCCAGACAATGATGCACTAAATTTGTTGACCAGTACGGAAGCTTGAAGAAAATGCTTAACTTGTTCCAAAATGGTGGTTTGACCTGTTTCGTCGGATCCATCCCGAAGGTCACATTATTGTAACCATCCCATTGAGCAGTCACGTCCTCTCCGGAAAATGGGGATGGAGGTCTAAGAAGCTCCTTATGACCATCAAAGTGAACCGTGTCTAACCTATAGGGGTGGTCTGGAGGAAGGAAACATCGATGGCCGCAATAACAAACCTTCCTGCTAAAATTCAAGAATTTAGATGTTATGTGTTCATGGCAATGAGGACATGCTTTGTGACCATGTACGGGCTAACCTGATAGCATTCCATATGCAGGAAAGTCATTAATTATCCACATTAAAACCGCACACAGTATGAAGGTTGTATTTGTGTTTGCATCGTATGTCTCTATACCATCAATGAACAAAGATTTCAACTCCTCGATCAGAGGTCGGAGATAGACGTCGATATTGTTTCTCGGTGAGTTTGGTCCGTCGATAAGAAAAGGCATCATAAAGTATGATTGGTCCATAGCCAACCAAGGCGACAGATTATAAATTATCATTACAACGGGCCATGTGCTGTGACTTCCATTCATATAGTTGAATGGGCAGAAACCATCACTAGCCAGTCCGAGCCGGACATTGCGAGGATCGCTACTGAATATTGCGTGCCTCCTATCGAAATCCTTCCATGTTGGTGAATCTCTTGGATGGCTCATTTTTCCATCTTCACTTGGAGGAGCACGGTGATACCAAATCATTGCCTCGGCTGTTTTCTTGCACCCGAATAGACTTTGTAGCCTCTGTGTTATGGGAAAGTATCGTGCTATCTTGACAGGTATATCAAGCTTCTTATCAAAATCTTTCGGCTTATACATGGCCTCTCCGCATGTTGGACACTCTTTCAAATCTGAATTCTCTTTCCAGTACAACACGCAATTTTTAGGACATGCTTGAATCTTCTCGCACTTTAGACCCAAATCAGACATCATCTTCTGGGCTCCGTACCAGCTGTCGGGCACGTTATTTTCCCGGGGCATAGAATCTTTCAAGAACGAAAGAAGTATTGTGAATGACTTGTTGCTCCATCCATTTAAGCACTTAATCTGGAAAAGTTGGACGAACCATGAGAGGGTGGAATACTTCGCATTCTCATAAATTGGTTTTCTAGCATCATTCATGAAATTTTCATATTTATCCGCACGCGGTCTTTGACCGGAAGGAATGTCATCTTCGGTACGAATAGATTCACCTAGGGCAGCCTCTATCATATCCTCCATTTCTTCTGATGGAAATAAATTACCATCTTCTCCTTCTGTCGCATTACCGAATTCTCCTTCTTCTCCTGCCGTATTATCGTGTTCTCCTTCTTCTTCTGCCGTATTACTGCATTCTTCTACTTCCCCGTGATATTTCCAAGTTGTATAAAGTCTAGTAAACCCATATTTTACAATATGAAGCTCTGCCAATTCTACCTTCTGCCAGTACTTATTGCCACATCTATCGCACGGACAGAGAATCTTCTCTATTATGATCTTATTATGTGCGCGTGCAAATTCAATAAAAGCAGCAATTCCTGCGACAAACTTAGGTTGCATACGTTGTTTCCAATCCACATACATCCAGTCCTTAACTCTGACGTACTCTTAGGCCATGTTAGACTGTATAACATATAAACTGTAGGTTATGGTGACTATATTGAGAAATATAAGAACGGAATAGTTACTGACAAAGGAGAAAATCCGTGTATATGCTTTGTGTGTGCATTTTTCGTTGAAAAGAATAAATTATCGAACGTATGTTAACCGATAGACGGGGACTAAGTGGCGCTTTTAGTTTCATATATGAGTATCGATGAGAATATGAAGGTTTCATATTATCATCGCGTATCATATATTGGTTTTAACTTGAACATCTTGAATCACTCTCTAATTATGCGTTTGTTGTGTATTCTTGTTGTATGTGTGTGTTCCGGCTGTCGGGGGTAAGGCTTCTATCCCATTAAGAATGTATAGAGCAAACACCCATTCGCTTGTGCTTTCAACCGTTTCGAGTAAATTTCGGCAGCACCTCCCCGCTATTCTCCGAGTACACTGTAATAGAATAGATAATTATTTCAAAGCTGTGAAACAACGTTGAAATGAACATCTAATCTATCTTTATACACGGAGAACCAGCGGAAAGGTACCGACGAAATATCTCGAAACGGATGAAAACACAAGTGAATGAAGGTGTTTGCTTTATACATTCCTAACTTGTCCACACGGAACAAATCTATCGGTTACCATACGATTGAATCTTCTCGTCACATAGACTATACGACGGTTGTTAGTATCGAGCTATACCATCCGATATTTAACAACCTTCGTATAGTTCTATGTTACGACGAACATCGAACGTATGTTAACCGATAGACGGGGACTAAGTGGCGCTTTTAGTTTCATATATGAGTATCGATGAGAATATGAAGCTTTCATATTATCATCGAGTATCATATATTGGTTTTAACTTGAACATCTTGAATCACTCTGTAATGATGCGTTTGTTGTGCATTCGTGTTGTATGTGTAACATGATTTTAAACCATTAAGATCAAGATTGAAAGAACTGATCATCCACAAAGAGATTAAGGATTGACTTTTGACAGCCATTTGAAGGAAAAAAATTTCCTACGGCAACCTAATAATATACCCATTATCCTCATATATACATATATGCAGGCATGCATGGATACATACATGCAAATATTTGAAAAATTAATATATCAACCAAAAACTATTATTGCAATGGCATTCGTCTATAACAATCAACAATTAAAACTACAAATGTAGGATACTGATATCATAAAGCGTTATATGCAACATATGAATTCATATGACTGAAACATGCATAAAAAACATGTTCATCCAAAAAAAAGGCCACTGTCAAAAAATATAGACAAATACGTCATAAAAACAGTAACTAATTAACAAGTTGATTAGCATCTGGATCAAGAAAATGATAGGAAAAACAATTGACTATGATCTATAATGACAAGTCTATTACCATGACTCTCGACAAACAATGGTGGCTTTTCGTCCTCGGTAGCTTGATAATTGGGATTTCATGGCGAATAAAAATATGCATATGCCGTTTGACCAGGAACTTCAATAGGAAACTCAATGAGGTCGGGTGTACTGAAGTACGCTTTGTATTTCGCTATATCAGGTGATGAAGCCCAAGCCCTAGCTAGCCCCAGCCCCATCCCAACCGAACCCTAGCCCCAGCCCCAGCCCAGCCCAGCCCCAACCCCAACCGAACCCTAGCCCCAGCCCCAGCCTCACCCCAACCGAACCCTAGCCCCAGCCCCAGCCCCAGCCTAGCCCCAACCCCAACCGAACCCTAGCTCCAGCCCCAGCCCAGCCCCAGTCCCAGCCCCAACCCCAACCCCAACCCCAACCGAACCCTAACCCTAACCCTAACCCTAACCGAACCCGATGCCGATGCCGATGCCAAACCCTCACCCCTGCCCGAACCTGGCCTGAACCCTAAACCTAACATCATCAAAATTAAGAGATTTAATTACTAACCGGGTGGTGGAGGAGACGACAAAAATCGGTGGTCGACGACGATCGGCGAAGGTGGCGACGAGGCGCGGGAAGTCGACGAAGGTGTAGGAACGACTGACGAAGGTGGCGACGAGGCGTGGAGCGCGGTGGCGACGAGGCACGGAAACAGGCGATGAGGCGCGGGAGAGTGAGAGAGAGAATTTTTGGGAACGATGAATGACTTTTTTGTGCTTTTTTTTATTAATAACCTATTTATATGCCCCTACGGACATAACCGTAGGTCCACCGTTTGCAGCTCCGTAGGACCAAACAATAAATTAAAACGTAAGTCACCGTAGGGAAAACGATGTGGCCCTACGGATAAATCCGTAGGGGCAAGAAATAGTTGCCCCTACGGATTCCTGAGTCCGTAGGGGCAACCCCATATTGTAGTAGTGTAATGAGGAATCAATCAATGATACCTCAGCTTCCACTTCTAACCCTATTTCGTCTAATCTAACATCTTCTTCTGAGCCTATTCTCCGTTTTCCCCTAGGCTCGAACCCTCCGCCCACCTCTTTGAGTCAACTTAACACGATACCCACTCCAATTCTGGGATCCGTTCAACCCCCTCGATCTTCTCCAATATTATACCCAACTCTTATTGATAAAGCTCCTTATCCAAATAGGTTAAGGGGAAACAAATTAAGTCCACAAATGGAGAAGATTATGGAAATATTTAAACATGTTAACATAAATATCCCTCTCCTAAATGTTATACAACAAGTTCCGGCTTATGCGAAAATACTTAAGGACTTATGCACTAGGAAGAGAAAAACTCAAGTGCAGAAAAAAGTATTCATGACGAGTAATGTAAGCACAGCTTTTACCAAGAAATTACCGAAGAAACGGAAGGACCCTGGCTGTCCTACAATCTCTATTTCTATTGGGTGTAAAAATATCAATCGTGCTCCGCTCGACCTTGGCGCTAGTGTTAACTTGCTTACTTACTCTGTCTACGAGCAGTTAGGTATTGGAGAGTTGAAACCTGCCCACTGCACTCTCCAGATGGCAGATCGATCTATCACCCAACTTAGGGATAAGCTTGAGGATGTGTTGATAAAAGTCGGGAAATTTATATTCCCTGTGGACTTTATTGTTCTAGATACACAGCCTGTAGCGAATCCACGAAACCAAATTCCGGCGATTCTCGGTCGACCCTTCTTAGCCACTTCCAATGATGTCATTAATTGTCGTAACGGTTTTATGAACTTATCCTTCAGGAAGATGACGATTGAGCTTAATATTTACAAGGTAGGAAGTCAACCATCAGAACCTTCTGCTCATCTAATTGATGTCTGTTCTGTCAACGAGATAGCTTCCGACAGCAGCAAGGTTGAGGAATTTTGCTATAATGATCTCGACGACACTAGTACATCATTGTTTGATCTAGGAAATTATTATAGTGAGGACACCTTTGACGAGTCCACCCTTGAGTTTGAACCTTTTGACTCATTGCAAAAGTCAGTAGCATTTTCCGAGTCAATATCTTACGCAAGTTATGAAATTCTTAGGGAGTCCGAATAGCATTCCATTACCCCACCTTCTGTTGCCTTTTCGCCGACATTAGATCTCAAACTACTACCTTCTCATCTTAAATTTGCATATTTAGGTGAAAATGGGTCTTTGCCCGTGATCATATCCGCTTCTCTAGTGTTAGAGCAAGAGAACACTCTTTTGATGATCTTGAGATCAAATCGGTAAGCATTTGGTTAGACAATGACAGACATCAAAAGGATTAGTCCCTTGATTGTTGAATATCATATACATTTGATGGATGCAACCAAACCAACCCGAGACCCATAAAGACGGTTAAATCCTGTCATGAAAGAGACGGTAAAGAAAGAAATCATCAAATACCTAGATAATAGTATAATTTACCCAATCTCTGATAGCCAATGGGTAAGTTCTATTTATGTAGTCCCTAAAAAGTCTGGCATCACGGTCATAACTAATAAGGCTAATGAGTTGATCCAAACACGCACCCAAACCGGGTGGCGTGTATGTATTGATTATAGGAAACTCAATGCCGCAACGAGAAAAGATCGCTTCCCTGTACCTTTCATTGACCAGATGTTGGAACGATTAGCTGGACATGAATATTATTGTTTCTTAGACGGATACTCTGGCTATAACCAGGTCCCCATCACCGAAAAGGATCAAGATAAAACAATATTTACTTGTCCGTTTGGTACCTTTGCTTATAGACGCATGCCCTTTTGGTTATGCAACACTCCCGTTACATTTCAACGGTGTATGATGAGGATATTCTCAGACATGATCGAGAATTTCCTGGAGATATTTATGGACAATTTCTCTATATTCGGGGACTCCTATGAGGATTGTCTACATCATCTAGACGCGGTTCTTACCCGCTGTAAGGATAGGAACATAACTTTGAATTGGGAAAAATGTCATTTCATGGTCCAAGAAGGTATCGAGCTTAGACATGTCATTTCACGAAAAGGTATTGAGGTAGACAGAGATAAAATAGATGTCATCCATAACCTTCATCATCCCAAATACGTCAAAGATATACGATTCTTCCTTATTCATGCATGATTTTATAGGAGATTCATTAAGGATTTTAGCAAAATTGCCAAACCCTTAACTCTTCTCTTTGCCAAGGATACAACATTTCACTTCGACTCGGATTGTGAGGATGCTTTTGACTCACTTAAAAGATCTCTCACTACAGCCCCCATTCTATCATCTCCTGATTGGAACCACCCGTTCGAGCTTATGTGTGATGCATCAGATTTTGCTATTGGTACAGTCTTAGGACACCACATTGATAAGATGCCACATGCAATTTATTATGCAAGTAAGACCTTGAATGATGCCCAAATTAATTATATAACTACCGAGAAAGAACTCTTGGCAGTTGTATTTGCATTAGAAAAATTCAGGCCTTACTTGATTGGCTTACTGATAGTGGTTTACACCGATCACTCCGCCCTAAAACATCTTTTATCGAAGAAGAATGCTAAGGCCAGGTTAATACGTTGGATCCTGTTATTACAAGAATTTGAGCTGGTCATACGAGATAAGAGTGGATGTGAAAACGTAGTAGCCGACCACCTTTCACGCATCTCTTCTTCACCTACTGTGGCCTTGCCAATAAACGACTCTTTCCCTGACGAACAGCTCTTGACTATATCCTGGGAAGCTTGGTTCGTGGATATTGTGAATTATCTAGCAATGAGACTTATTTCTAGCGAATGGTCTAAACAAGACAACCATCGATTTCTATCCCGAATAAAGCACTTTTACTGGATGAACCTTATTTGTTTAAGTTTTGTCCTGACCAAATCATTCGCAGATGTGTCCCTAATGATGAATTCAAGAGTGTATTGTCTTTCTGTCATGATCAGGCATGTGGTGGTCACTTTGGTCCACAAAAAACGGCGGAGAAAGTTTTGCATTGTGGTTTTTACTGGCCTACATTATTTAAAGATACATATGATCATTGCAAAACATGACCATGATGTCAACACACGGGTCGGATTTCTTGAAAAAATAAGATACCACTCCAACCTATCTTGGTTGTGGAAATTTTTGACGTTTGGTGTATTGATTTTATGGGCGCTTTTCCCAACTCTTTTGGGAATTTATATATCTTATTAGCGGTTGATTACGTCTCGAAATGGGTGGAAGCGATACCGTGTCGCACTAATGACAACAAGGTTGTTATTATGTTCCTTAAAGAAAATATATTTTCGCGATTCGGACACCCTCGCGCTATAATTAGCGACAACGGGACGCATCGCGCTATAATTAGCGACAACGGGATGCTATAATCGGTCTTTCGAGACTTTGATGCGGAAATATTCAATCAACAATAAACTTTCTACGCCCTATCATCCCCAAACGAGCGGGCAAGCTGAGATTTCCAATAGGCAGATAAAATAAATTTTTGAGAAAACGGTTTCCAAAAACCGAAAAGATTGGTCAACCAAATTGACGGATGGTCTTTGGGCATTTCGTACCGCTTATAAGACTGATCTTGGTATGTTTCATTACCGTCTAGTGTTTGGAAAGGCTTGCCACCTTCTTGTCGAGATAGAACATAAAGCAATATGGGCTATTAAAGAGCTTAACGTCGATTTCAATCAAGCCTGCAACTTTCGGAAGCTACAATTAAATGAGCTAAGCGAACTCCGCGATGAAGCTTACGATAATGCGGTTATAGTAAAGAGCCGGACTAAAGTGTTCCACGATAAAAATATTTTTAGAAAAACTTTTACCCCGGGACAACAAGTCCTTCTTTACGATTCTCGTCTCCATCTTCACGCGGGTAAGCTAAGATCTTGTTGGAAAGGACCATTTTTGGTGCGGTATATATACTCGCACGGGGCTGTTGAAGTTGACAATATTAAAAACAGTTATATTTTTAAAGTGAATAGACATAGATTAAAACCGTATTTTTCCACTGACCCCACGGAGGAGCTTCTGTTTTTATAGGAGCCGCTTTATCATAACTAAATTTCCTCCGCCTCACCCCCATATCTCGATATGATTGTCTCATCCTAAGAATGGAGGTGAGTGATCAAAAATAAGTTTGGGGGAGAATTTCACTTTCATTATTTTTTATCCCCGTTAATAACCTTTCCCCCCAAAGTCTATAGGTTTTTGAGATTTTAAAGATGACAACAGTGAGAACACTGCTGTAAACAGGTTTGGGGGAGATTTGTACTTATTTACGCATTACTTTGCATTACACTTTGCATAAGCACAAAAATTTTTAATTTTTAATTTTTTCTTTGATAATGAAAGATTAGAAAGTGAAAAATTACATTTAAAAGATTGGAAGAGTTTAAGAAAAACAAGAAAGTTAGATATTTTCTTAAATGAAACTAGTAATAAGTAGTTATGAGCCATTGTCCCAAGGGTTAGTAAGATGAATGAAGTCACTAATCTGAGGATAAAAATAAGTTTGAAAAATAGTCTCCATTCTTAAGGCCAAACATTTGAACGTTGATACCCTACTATACGCACTTACACGCGTCTTGAAACTCGGGATAGTAGAGGATACCTTGAAATGCTATTGTCTAAAAGCCAAAGTACGAAGAAAATACAAATGAAGCATAAAAGTATAAAATGGTGAAGAAAAATGAACATTGGTTTTGTAATCACCAAGGAAGCATAAAAAAATATAGCGATGGTGCTTCATCACTTAGTGCCTTAGACCGACTGGTTTGGGAGCCACTGCTAAGACTTAGGTGTTGCAAAATGAGAAAATTGCTAATTATACCTAATAAGTGAGCATATTTAGTAATCGATCGGTTAGTACCTCAAGAAGTATTAACGGCCGCATGAAGAATGTGTGAGAAATTCTATCCAAAATATTCACCGACTAAAAAGTACTAAGGTAGATGGATAAGAGTATGATAGCTTGAATTGAATTCTCCGAGTGTAGGGATGTCTTTTACACACACGTAGGGGGATATGATCGGTGTTTGGAAGAAAGGAAGGGAGGAAGACTAAAGGAGATGTTTTATTGAGGGATGATGTGATTCTAACATCTTTTCATGACCATTAAGATAGCTCTCATGACAACTGAAAAGCTAGTGTAGTTGGAAACTCTTATTTTTCAAGTTCTTTATTTTATAGTTATTATCTTTATATATAACTTTCACATTCTTTCTTTTATTACTGGATTTTGTAGGTGTAATCCGCTGAAAACCCTCAGGAGACAACACTCCTCCTACTAGGGACACCTAGAGGTTTAATGGCTTGTTGCACGTGCTCAGTGCAATCGTGTTGCCTATGAAAGAGTGCTAGTGAGTTTTTCTATTTTTCTTTTTCTCCTTCTCTTGAATAAATAAGTTTGCTCGGGACGATCAAAATCAAGTTTGGGGGTATTTGTTCAGTCGAAAATAATGCATTTTTAATATGATAATTTCCTTACTTTTCTTAATCATCTAAAGGTGTTTGTTATAAATATAACACATATTAGAAGTTCATCTGCAAAATATCATTTACCGTGTGTTTATATATTATAATCAATATTATGAAGGAAATTGTATGTTTAATATTTTACACATAATATTTTGTATCTCAAATATAACTAACATTGTTCATTGAAGATATTCTGCAAGATTAGCTCAGGTCAGATATCCGGAATCAAGAATCTGCCGATAAAGTAAAGAAAGTCGAAGAATCAAATACTGGCAGAAACTCAGAAAAGATAAAGAGAATCCAGATATCACATAAATACCCAAAGACCAACATGAGAATAATCCAGAAGTTTCAACCCAAGAACCCACCAATTAGCCGCGGAACCGCGGCCAAGTCAGGACAAGTCGCCGCGGATCCGCGGCCGATTCAAGAAGTCAAGGTTCGAGAGTTTTCTGGAAGTTTCATCGTAACAAACTTAGTTTGTTGGGGATTTCTGTTACTGGCTTTGGGGCTATAAAAAGGACCGAGGGCTACATCAAAAAGGGAGCCAAGGAACTAGATCTAAAATCAAAAACATCCAATTTCCAAAAAATCATCCAAAATCCAAGATCAAATCCAATGTCAAAAGGGGATCTAAGATCTAAGATCCAAGATCAAGAAATCCATCGAGCGATTAATCAAGCAAATCTCCTTTACACGAAGCCAATCATTGTCAACGGGCAAGCGATCCACGACAGGTCCAAAACTCGAGGTGATCAAGCGACGTAATCGACGGAACATCTACTTCTTCGAGGCGGAGATCGAGAGCAAATTCTTCTTCCTCTTGTAATCTAAACTCGAAAAATTATATTGTGAAGTTGAGTAATAAAAGTGATCATTAGTTTTAATTTCTCTTTCTTTTAATTTCCGCATTATGAATTATTTCTCTATTTTTTCTTTTATTTTCATGATGCGCGAGTAATTCTCCGTTTGATAAGATTTGAAGGATTAAGGTAGATCAATGGGTGAGAAAATTCTATATTCCTTTTAAGTCTTATGAAGTTTATAAATTTTAACAAAAGAATCGTCAACATCCTTATCAGGCGTGACATCAATTTCTTGATAATCGCGACCACGATTTGAGATGAAATTGACGATCCTTTTGTTAAGGGCTAAACAAGAATGGAGATCAATGAAAGGACAAGGGCCAATAGAGGAGAAACCCTAGTTTCTTCCAAAGAACCCTAATCCTCATTCATCGCCATCAATCTAGTTTTAAATCTATCAATAGATAAGAGGAGTAATCTTTATTAGTCATTTATGGCTGCTAAATCTAATCGAATCCTACAAACCTTCTTCATATAAATTTTCTTGATAATTCAATTAGATCTTGAACATTTTCTTGATTTTTTTGAAACTATTTTCTTGATTTTCTTAAAACTATCTTCTTGATTTTTTTTATTTTCTCTTTTCTATTTCCTTCAACCAATTTAAAGCAAGAACTAAAAAAATTCCACGAATCCCAAAGAACGACCCGTACTCACTAAAGGTTCGCTACACACGACACCGTTATTGATTGCGGTTATTTTATTACTACTTTTTCTTTCACAAAATTATAGTATCAATCACTCGGCATTACTCATCATGGAGCGAACCATATCCAATAGGGTACGATTCCTCCGCTCCGATACACCGTTATGTTATTGTGTATACGGAGGAGTAAGTTGAGAGAGAATACCATTCTCTTTTAGAAAGTCACGGAATTCTGTACTCAAGTACTCCTTCCTCGATCAGATCGAAGGATCTTAATACTTTTTCCTGTCCGGTTCTCTACTTCACTTCTATATTCCTTGAACTTCTCAAGAGCTTCAGATATGTGTTTCATCAGAAATACATATCCGAACTTAAAGAGATTATCAGTGAATATAATGAAGTATGAGAACTCACCCCTCGCATGTATAGACATCGGACCACACACATCACTGTGTATAAGTCCTAAGAGCTCTGTAGCTCTTTCTCCGTGTCCGGTGAACGGATTTTTAGTCATCTTTCCTTTGAGACAAGACTGACAAGTTTTATAAGATGAAAATTCGAACGTATTGAAATATCCATCTTTATATAACTTAGATAGTCATTTCTCATTGATATGACCAAGTCTACAATACCACAAGTAGGCTTCGTTCATATCTAAACTCTTCCTCTTGTGTATGTTTTTTTATATTGAAACACGTGTTTTGATTAATAACGTAGATACCATTACACAGTCTATCTTCTGCAACCAATACCTGGTTAAGCTAAATGTTCACGATATTTCTATCTAAAACAAACTTATATCTATCTTTATCTAGTAAAGATACCGATATAATATTACAGAGCATGGAAGATACATAGTAACAATTGTTCAAAATCATAGTATTGCCGCTTGGCAATACTAGGTGATATTCACCGACGGCAGCAGCGTCAACTTGTACTCCGTTCTCTACTCTGAAGGACATATCATCTGGTCCAACCATTTTAGTTTTTCTCAGTTCTTGTAATAAATTAAAGATATAAGATCTTGATCCGGTATCTAGTACCCAGGAGATAGGGTTGATCGAAAACCAGTTTTCAATAACAAATACATTCGAAGAAGATGCATTAGAATGCTTCTCCTTCACTAGGGTCATATGGAATTCTTGATAGTCCTCTTTTCCTTACTCACACTCGTGACAATTGTCATAAATTAGAGTTGAACCGAAGTTCCCTAGCCCAGTGTAATAAGCTGGATCGATCAAGCCAAACATTTTATTATCTTGATTAGGGTGTGATATGGTTGCTATCTGGAGAGAGAGAGAAAAGAAATACTCAGCGTGCGCTCTTGCAAGGTTAGATTGGTTATTAGTTTATCTAATTAGGATGCCTCCCACAGTTTCCTCGAATTCTCCTCCAAATCTTAAAAAGAGAACTAGTTGAGATCATTTACACCTTACAAGTTTGCTAACCGTTCAGCTAGGTAGGTGTTGGTACTCCGAGAGAGGTTTCGTGTGCTCTCACACAGACCTAATTAAAATAAACATTGTTTCCGCAGAGGCGTAGCCCCGTTAACACCTTTCTAGACACCTAATAGGTTAGATAATTGTGAAGTGAAAAATATCTCCCAAGAGTAATCATACTCATCAGTGGGATCGGGATCCAACTATCATCGCTTGATAATCTAGATGGAAGCCACTCTAGTCAGCACACTCAAGAAGGTATGCAACCTTAGCAAGTTTTCTGTATATTTGAAACTCCCAATGTGGTTTTATCCCCTAATGGCTTATGACGTTGACACAGTCAATATATCATAAGTCGCTAGTCAAGTTCAACCCATCATTGTCCTAGATTGCACTAGACCCATCCGCATGACCCTTGACATAGTCAAAATGGTTATATGACTGTCCTAACCAATCACATCATATACTATAAACAAGCACCACTTAGCTATCGTACACTACGCCTTGACACAGTCAACATATACAACACGAATACTAAGTAATCGTTGTAAGAAATGATGGACGGCTACGGCTGGTTTTTGATGAAAAACCTTTAACGTAATGAACTTGATATCGTTGAAGGAACCGAGCAGTTTTTGAAAAGGAGTGGTTTAGGCCCTGCTTTTGAAAACTAGTGGTTTTGAAGAAAACCGAGTAATCTCCAGTAACATAAACTTTTTCTCAAGAGATCACTCTCCGTGAAGGAATCTACGCTCTTGCCCTTTCGAATGAGGTGCTAGTTATTCATGACTGAATACCTCTATGCAAAGAAAAACAGTACGACTATATTTTTTCGAAAAAAATTTTTGACAACATCTTTTAGGTTTATTTTCTTACACTAATCAAAATTAATGATGTCCCATCAATTAATTCCTATCACACCATAAAAGAACGAAAATAAAATGTACATAAATGCCATCTGCATTCACCTTGGGGCCCCGTCATGCACCGTTAGGTTACTTAACTAACAACACATCGAGGGAAGGGCTAACGCGGATGCAAAACATATACAACATCTACTAATATATATATATATATAACCATTCGTCCCAGGCATGATATAAGCAACATCACAGAAAAACGATAAGAAAAAATGGAATAGCGGATAATTTAGGAGCACCGGGTTTCATTTGAGCTGGAAATAAAACTCGATGTTCCCCTGTCGTTTGGATAGCCTGTGAAATGTAAAACCAAGACCCCTACGAGTGCGGCAAGTTACCATCCAATCCCAGAAGTGAGACAACCCCAATCAACGAAGTGAATGGGCCACCCACCAATTCACGGAATCTGGAAACTTGAGCACTCCACCGTGGGTCATCCTATACCCCCTACAAGTGCAGCAAATAGCGCGCCAATTCTAGAATAAGGCCCTCGGTCTTAACGCCATGAGATGGAGGTCCGTCGCCCTGTAGAACCCGGCTACTCGAGCACTCTGCCGTGGGGTAATCCTAGTACAAAAAATAAAAATATATACAATGGTGATATCGACCTCAACCCGGCCGTGCCCCAATAATAGAATATACAAACCGGCAGAAACGACAGTCCACAATCCAGACGCTCGCCTCGCAATAATGAATATACAAATGAATTCAAAATTGCACAACTGACATTGCACAAAAGGCTATCCATCACGACAATCTATCCAAAACATCAAATAGATAAACATCACGGCAGCAAAAGCAAGTATGTGCAACCCCATCTAAATGACATATAGCAATTAGACGACGTTTGAAAACACATACACAATATTACAGATATCAACAATGCAAAAGTTTCAAATTTTAAAACTTTCCAAGTTGTCCCAATACAAAGATAACGCTAAGTGAAATCTATGGCAAATCAAACAAGACCAAAAATCCAATTCTTAAAACCCAAGACACTGGATAAAAACGAAGAACGGAAGATATCAAAAAACCTGCAGTAGCAGGAATATGGAGATTTCTAGCGGTTTTGTTAAGATGGTTTTGCCTCGTTTTCATCGTATGTCATATACACATCAAGAGCAAGCCTCTGCATTTGTTTAAAAAAATTCAGAGATCATAAAATTTTCGAACAGCAAGAGGGTTTTGAAAATCAGAATTTTTCGGTTTTGAAACTAAAATATCGTCTACTATTAATTTATAATGTTTGGATGGTTTTGATACCATGTTGCGGTCCCTGGCGTCCTAGCCGCTAACCGCGATCGTTGCAGAACGAAAAACTTTAGTTTTTAAAACTTGGCGCTAGAAACAACTATCTAGAATCTAACCAAATATTAAACTAGTAAACTAAATGAGTTCTAACTACTCTGTAATAGGGGTTATACATAAAAGATACGTGTCCTTTGGGTGTTCAAAACCCTTTCCTCTTGTGCTCCTAGGGATCTTTGATCAACCTTTCTTGATGGCCTTCTTAATCCTAGATGATCCACCCAAGAGAATATGGCTCAAACTTGCATCTAAAAAAGAAGCAACTAAACAAACTAGTTTGCTAATCTAGTTTGCTTAGATGATATAGAGATATTTAGTAGTGTTTTTCTATCTCTAAACTCTATGTTTCTCAACACATAAGAGGGTTAGGATTTAAGGAAAAAGATGAACTCAAAAGAGGAGAGAGAATGTCAAACTTAGAATGATGGAAGAAAAATGGCTAAGTAAAAATATCAAGCATATCATCATCAATAACGAATATCAACCATGCTTGAATAGTTTTCCCAAATAAATAAATAAAAGCAATAGCCATACTTCTCACCATGCTTAAAGCCACTTCACCCCTCAACCTCATTTTCTATTTCTAATAAATAGAAAAATAAATAATGAAGTGTCATTTTCTAGAAGGTATTTTGTATAAATATAAAAGACTTTCTACCGTATATACATACCCGTATTCGTACCAAAATACGAATACCCTAGAGATAGAATAATACTACTAATTTAATACTAGTATTAAATCAATATCTTATTTAATAAACGGGCTTAATCTTAAGCCCGCTAGTATTATAATCCGTCCGATTAAATTTCACGCAACTACTATACGTAATTAATCGGAACGCTGCACGTATAAACATACAACCTCTACATCGTTTCGTATGAACCAGAGAAACATTCTCTGTGGGACTCTAAAGACTCGACAGTACGCTGGCAGTGAGTTTAACTACAAGCACATCAGGGGCACTAGCAGTACGTAATAGCTATCCAGGTACCTGTCAAAAAGAAGGCCGACAAGCAAGCTCATCAGAACCCCTACCGAGCCTATCCGTGATAATCTCCGTACAGTCTGGTCTCTTCGTCTAAGAGTATCGCATACCGGGTCTAAGGGGGTGGTAAACGTCAGACCCCTACTGACTCGATAAGTCGTGTCGATGTGGCTCAGGACCGATATGAGAAACTACCGATCTAATCATCAGTAAATCTCAACTACCTTGGCCATGATCTTATGGTTCTAGCTAACCGGTCATAGTGCGATATTGACTCCCAATACCGGAAAAGACGAATCCATGACAATCGCTCACTGCCTTCATGTAGCTCGAGACTATATCCAATCAAAATCTGTTTGGACGACTCAGTAGAGCCGTGGTAGGGTAGTGATCCAAGTACAGTGGGAACTCACACGAGACAAATGACGATCTTAGGTATAAAGACTAACATATACTCATGTCACCTGAGAACCGCTATCTGAAGATAGATATAATATCATCTTAAGATTCTCGGCAAGTCCTTCCAGTGTACTCACCCCTAGTGAGCACCTGTATACCATCTTAGATGATCACACCAATGGCTGTAGGACCAAGTACCGCCCCTCGTCGGGGTCAAGAAACGTATACACAAGTCTATTCTGGAATATCGATATCCGGTCTCGATACTCTTGCAACTTAGGACATTTAAGGATGTTAAAATCAACCGTTTACTATAATTATAAGTAAGAAGAATCTCTAAATTCTCACGACGCAAGTTGGAAACAGAAAATTAGAGTTGGCTCATGCAGAAAGTCTCAAAAATTCTCATTGACTTAAACTAAGAAGAGGGGAAAAGATGATACCATTTGCCATTAAAAGTTGCAATCATAAACTATGGGCATGACACACTGCATAGATACACAACTGTACATAAAACTATATAAAAAAAATCACAATATCGCACACAGGTTGCACATTTGCGTTTCTTTTCTTTCAGGTTAGGGCATCTAGAATCCCTTGTGAAATTCTTCTACTTCAAGAGTTCACATCAATGATTTTATTGCTTCAAGCAAATCGTTTGTAGCGAGTAGTATGCCTAGCCTTACTTTTATTCCGGAAATTTTTTTGGAAGAAAGCACATAATAATAACTACTTGAAGTGCACAAAGTCATGCTACTTTTATTATTAACAATAATTAACAATGTGTTACCTGTGTTTTACTAATTATATTCATGCTACAATTTTCCAATTGCACATTGTAACGCCTCTAATTGTTTGCTTGGTACTTTTAACGTATCGAGAAGATCTTGTTGTTTAATTTTGGTACATTCAATTATTCTGCTTTTAATGCTTTTGCTTTTGTTGGAAACCTTTCAACATTATCAAGTTGTTAGTGTAGACATAGCGGACATGCTACAAAATATATGGCAGGTGGCAATACTTCAAAATCTATCAACCCCTTATGAGTGAATAGAATCTCAGACAACATAAAAACTTATTACGAAACAGCGCATATGTTTAAGGTCCTCCCATCATAAGCATCATTAGCATCCAAAACAAAGCGCCATAGGCTACAACCAAGAAATACCATCGATCTAAGGCTAAACCATGAACTGATCGCTATCCACCACTGGAAGTTGTTGATGGCTTTGACTCCTTATATTAACCGTCGCAACTTTGGATCATGGCTTGCAATATTAATCTTCTTCGCCTCTTTTCGTAAATATTCTTTTAAATATGTTGCGTATACAAACAATCACAAAGCAAACACACAATCGATAACGAGAAGAAAATCAAACTATAGGCAAGATAGAAATATGAGTACTGACCACAAAACAAATAGACGAAGGCGAAACTTTATTAATTAACAAAATCCGAAGGAGTACAAATCAATGAAGAATACAAATCCCTCTTAAATCCTAGGTCTCTCACAATTATCAATGAGTTCTCACAAATTAACGAAAGTCAATCTGATCTAGGTCTATAATAAGCCAAGCTATCATATATATAGCATACAAAGAGTTCCCTAAAAAACTAATTTATTAACTCAGGAAATATTGCCCGACCCAGTATGACAGACGTCTGCATAAAGAATTGGCAGACGTCTGCCAAAAAATCACTGAAACTCCAGAGCGCATACCAGACGTCTGATTAAGAATGTGACAGACGTCTAGATTTCACACCAAAAGAACAGAGTGCTCAGCAGACGTCTGAATCTCATCGACGCAGACATCTGCCTGAAATATGCTCGTGCATACAGAGCAGAGGCCGACGTCTGGCGCTGAGACTGCCAGACAACTGACCTATAGATGATATCAAATCTCCATGTAGCTTCATGATAACTCTGGATTTTCGAGTAGGAATTCTTAGGGGATCGAATGTGAGGCATATCTAACAGATCTTCAACTTACCTCGTATTCCACAAACTCCTCCATCAAAATAATAATAGCTCCATCTTCACCACAAAATTCCTCAAGGTCTCAAATTAGTACGACGCACTCCAATTAAGTTTAAGCAGCACTCAAACTTAACTACATTTTGTCAACATGTCGATCAGATTGTCCGCTATACCAACCTTCTTCATAATAATCTCTTCTTTTTCAACGACTTCTTACACGAACCAATACCTTATGCCGATGTGCTTCATTCTCTCATGATGCATTTGATCTTTCATCAAGTGAATAGCGTTTTGGCTATCACAGTAAACTATTATGGTATTCTTTTGAATACCAAGTTCTAAAATAGTCCTTTCAACCAGATCATCTTCTTAACGGCCATATACTCCGTCTCTGTCGTAGATAACACTACCGTAGACTGCAAAGAACGCCAACTAATGGCACAGCCTCCTAAAGAGAATACATAACCGGTGGTCGATTTGCGTCTGTCAAGAACACCCGCATAATCGGAGTCGCTGAATCAAACTAAATCGCCGTCGTTCCATCTAAATACCAACCCCATGTTAGACGTGCCTCGAAGATATCATAATATCTATTTCACAACCTGCCATAGGATTTTTCTAGGAGATGCCATATAGTGACTAACAAAACTAACGGCGGTGTGAAATGTCGGGTCGTGTACAAACCATGGCATACATAATGCTACCCACCGCACTCGCAACATTCGACATGTATCTAATCCCATCCTCTATCTGCGGTGATGAAAGAGTTGAAAGTTTAAAATGAGCTACCAACGGATTACTTATAGATTTAGCGTCTTCCATACCAAAACGCTCCAAACTTTCTCAACATATCGCTGTTGAGACAAGTATATCTTTCCTCCTTTGCAATCGCGCCTAATTCCATACCAAGTATCTTCTTGGCCACTCCCAAATTCTTGATCTCAAACTTACCTTTCAACTGTTCCTTCAAATTCATAATATCAACCATATGTCTTACTGTTATCAATATATTATCAACATAAAATAGCAGGTATATGAAAGAACCATCGGCGGGCTTCTTATAATAAACACAATTGTCACTCATACTTCTCGTAAACCCTATTTCTTTCATGAAGGGGTCGAACTTCTTATACATGTTGGATATAGTGCCTTCAAAACAATTATAGTAATTGAAGGAGGGTCTATACGGACAGAAAAATCTTGCTCGAGATGATAGTATGCTATATGGTTTGTCTTTATCCTTCATGTATATATGTTTTACTCTTTATCACGTTTCGCTAATACATGATGATAAAGCCCGTAGGAACTTTGCTTGACTACCAGGACAATGATAGGGATCATACTAGTAGGGTCTGGTAATGTATAAGCATCCTTAAATGTCCCTAGTTTTAAGAGTATCGAGACTGGGCATCGGTACTCCAGTTTAGACTAGTTTAGACTAGTTTATACGTTTCTTGACCCTGACCGGGACGATGGTTGATCTCATAGCCATTGATATTTGACACTAAAGATTGTATACTGGTGCTCATTAGAGAATAGATTTCACTAGACAGCCTCACCGAGAACTCCTAGTTGTTATTTTATGAATTGTCAGATAACAGTTCTCTAGTGACATGAGTACAGGGTAGTCCCTAGACCTGAGATTGCTATAGTGTCTTGTGTGTGTTTCCACTGTACTTTGATTACCACCCTATAATGATCTACTGGGTCATGCAAAAAGGTTTTAGTTGGGTACAGTCCCGAAACACATGGAGGCAGTGAGCGGTCAAAGGAATCCGTCTCTCCTGGTAAAAGGGTTGATGTCAGGCTGTGCTTGATTAACCATAACCAGAAGTTTTCGGCCGAAGCAGTTGAGATAAATTGATAAGTGTTATCAGTTGCATCTCAAATGGTTATGAGTTTTACCTTAGCACGACTTATCGGGTTATTAAGGGTCTGACAGATTCCATCTCCAGACCTAATATGCGATACTCTCAGACAAAGACCGGACTGTACAACGACTGTCACTAACAGGCTCTGATTGGGTTCAGATGAGTTTGCTTGCTGACCTTTCTTTCGACTAATACCCGGGTAGCCGTTATGTGTAGCTAGAACCGCTGATGTGCTTGTGGGTTGACGGATATGATCTTTATCTACTACCAGTGTATTAATTGAGTTTTTAGAGTCCCACGCAGAGGTTTTTCCCGCTCAGGCGAAACGATGTATAGTACGTGAATGGGGATACGTGCGGGGGTTTGATTATATGCGATAATCGGACGTTCGATAATACTAGTCGGTTTATCATTAAACCGGTTTATTAAATCATGTGATGATTTATATATAGATATATATATATATATATATATAGAGAGAGAGAGAGAGAGAGAATAATGGAGGAAAGAGGTCCTAGGAGGCTTTTTCGTCAGGTGGCGTCTAAAATCTATATCTTCCGTAACTTTTTTCGACCATCGGCAACCATCATCATCATCTTTATCATGCAAGATATGGATACACCAAATTTCATGTGATTCCATTACTTTTTCACCGTTGAATTAGCAATGTAAAAAGTTCTATTGTCGGTAAACCGCTAATTTTGCACCCACTAAATCAACGGTGAAAAGGTGTTGGAATCAAATGAAATTTGGTGTATCAATATCTTAGATGATAAAGATGAAGATGATGGGTGCCGATTGTCGAATAAAATCGTGGAGGGTTAATTTTTTGGATGCCATAGGAGGAAATTCCCTCCTATGGCCTCTTTCCTCCATCACACACACACACACACACACACACACATATATATATATATATATATATATATATATTCTAGTATTATATTCACATTATTGTTCTCTCTCATTCGGTATTTGTATTGATACAAATACGGGTATATGTATTGGATACATATACTTTATGTATTTTAGATGTTTTATTATTTATATGATAAATTATTCAAACATCTAGAATAAATACACCTCATTTCTCATTAAAGGAAAATGAAAAAGAATGAGATTATGTGTCATGCAAGAATAGTGTGGAAGCATGGCTGTGAATATTTTAAAAAGAAAATGCTTTAACAAAAGCATAAGGATAACCATTCTCTACACTAATAATTTCAAGCATAACATCTTTCTTCATCCTTGTTTTTCTATCTAAGAAACTTTTTTCATGTGAGAAAAATATAGTGATCACTGCACCACTTCCTCTCTTGAATTAGCAACTCAAGATGCCTAAATTTCTTCACAGGTTTAGTCCTTGGTGGAGATGAAGTTTGTTGCGGGATTTTCTCGATGTGGATCATCTTCGACATGGAGATCGGCATGCAAGCGTGATCCGGAGGTGGTGGAGTTTAGCTTGGGTTTTCCGCAATTGGACGAACATGCTACAAAAGTTGTAGCTTGCTAAACTCTTCTTTTGATATACTTGTTTTCATGTTTAGGAAACTTGTGGTGTATAAAATGATCTTGTGGTGGTTTAATGATGCTAAGTCCCCGTTAAATTTTTATTTTTCAATTCCACCGTGGTCACAAGTGTTGTGATCCTAGCATCATCGAACCTTCATTACCAACATCTTGGTAACTGTTTCAAACCGTAAAGAGACTTCTTTAGCAAGCAAACGTGGTTTTCTTTCCCTTCAACTTCAAAACCTTCGGATTGTTGCATGTAAAATTTTCTACCAAATCAACATGCAAGAATGCGATCTTCACATCGAGCTACTCAAGCTCCAAATCTTATAGAGCTACCAAACCGAGCAAGACACGTATAGAGGTGTGTTTAACAACCCGAAAAAGCCACAATGAAGTCAATTCCCCGCACCTGAGAATAGCCTTTAGTTACCAACTGCGCCCTGTATCTCATATCAACCATCCCTTGATCACTTTCTTTCTTCTAGAAAACCCATTTGCATCTAACTATCTTCTTTACTTCTTCGGGCTTCATGAACTTCTAAGTTTGGTTCTTGTTAAGAGATTCAATCTCTTCATTCATAACGACTAGCCAACGAGTTGCTTCATAAGATGAAATCGCTTCTTTATAGCTTGTCGGCTCGCTATTATCAACTGTCTCTATAACGGACATCACATACGCTACAAGATCATCGTAGCTATATCTTTATGGTAGTCTAATGTCCTTTCTCTTTCGGTCGCGAGCGAGCAAATACTCCTCATCATGAGACTACTCATCATGAACTTCTTCAGACAATCATGAAGGATAGATCTCCTATGAACCCGAGCAATCACCGGCCTCACTATCAACTCTCGGCTCATCCTTTTTAGAATTGTTTTCAACTGAAGATTCCTTATTTTTCGGTTTTAATATAGCAGATTCATCAAACGTCACATCTCTGTTAATCATAAATTTAGACGGTTTTGGATCCGAACACCACAACCTATAACCCTTAACGCCGGTAGCATAATCGAGAAATATAAATTCCTTCGTTCGAGAATCCAATTTGCCTTCACGACAGCAGGGTAATCAAACACCTTAAGTGTTGAATTATCAGCATATTTTCTCGACAATACCTTCTCTGGTGTCTTACAACCTAGCGTCGTATAAGATGACCGATTTACAATATAATACGTCGTATTTACCGTTTCTGCCTAAAACTCCCTTTCGAGCCCTGCGTTGGACAACATGCATCTTGCTTTCTCCAAAAGAGTCTGGTTCATTCGCTTCGCAATTCCATTCTGTTATGGTGTATGGACAATGGTATGATATCGAACTATTCCTTCATTTTTGCATAAATCATTGAAATCTGCACCGCAAAACTCTAACCCATTGTCCATCCTCGGTCTTTTTATCTTCTTGGATGTCTGCTTCTCAAGCAACGTCTTCTATTGTTTAAATATAGTAAACAAATCACTTTTATACTTCAAAAGGTAGACACAAAGCTTTCTCGAAAAATTATCAATGAAGGTAAGCAGATATTTGACACCGCTTCCTTTAGAAGCAACCGGAAAGGGTCCTCAAATATCCGAATGAATATAATTAAAAGTACCTTTTGTGTTGTGCACCGCTGAACTGAAGCTAACGAGCTTTTGCTTTCAAAATACATAATGTTCACAAAACTCCAGCTTCGTCGTACTCTTACTACCAAGTAGACCCTGCTTCGATAACCCGGCCATACCTTTCTCACTCATATGCTCGAGCCTCATGTGCCATAATTTGGTAGTTTTCGAATCCATCATAGATTTGGATGATGAAATAGTTGCAATCCAGAAGTCGTCGAACTCTACAATAAATAAAAGGACCTTTTCTTCAATCCCTTCATCATAACAATAGCACCTTTAGTTACCTTCAAAACTCCACCTTCGGCGGAAAATTTGTAACTCTTTTCGTCGAGTGCAACTAAAGAGATGAGGTTCTTCTTCAAATCAGGTATGTGCTTGACTACCGTCAATGTCCTCAGAACACTATCGAATATCTTGATTTGGATTTTCCCTTTGCCAATAGCTCGGCATGAGCTATTGTTTCCCATCAAAACCACTCCACCGTCAATGGACTCGTACGCGGTGAACAAATCTCTATTGGAACACATGGGATAAGAACAACTCGAATCTATAATCCACTCATCCTTAGATCGATGTATGGTGTTAAGGACCATAAGAAGATCTCCTTTTCCTTCTGCTATACTAGCTTTAGCCAAAAACTCATTTGATTTGTCTTTCTACTTTAACTTGTTCTGCAACTTACAGCAATCGATCTTGAAGTGCATTTTCTTCTTACAATAATTTCAGGTAACGTTTTTAACCTTAGATTTTGACCGTGACTTCTTATTTGCTTCTAGATTTCTCTTCTCCGCTCGCCCTTGAACAAATAAGCTAGACGATGAACCATCCGTTTCGGTGGAAGTCAACTCCTTATCGATTTACTCTTTGTTCATCAAATTCTTCTTGACATCCTTAATTGAAATCATGTCTCGTCCATAAACCATGGTGTCACGAAAGTGCTTATATGAGAATGGTAATGAACATAATAAGAGAAGAGTCTGATTTTCATCATCAATTTTAATGTCAATCTTATCCAGATCCGTAATGATCGCATTAAACTCACCAACGTGAAATTTTATTGGAGAGCCTTCTGACATGTGAAGTATATAGAGACACTGCTTCAACAGAAGTCAATTCGTGAGAGATTTCCTTAAATATAACTCTTCTAACTTATTCCACAAATTAGTCACCGTCTTTTCCACCAAAACTTCTTATAGTACTTCGTTTGTCAGACACAAGTGAAGAGCCATGAAAGCCTTCTCATCCATTTCCTCCCAAACTTCCTCCGTCATAGTGAAAGGCTTTTTATCCTTCCTATGAATAGCCTTTTATAAATTGTTTTGAGTCAAAACGACAACCATACAGACTTGCCATAAACTAAAACTCATATTTCCATCGAATTTCTCGATATTGAACTTCATGATTGTCGGAGACATGATATGAGATCAAAATATCTTGAACACTAACGAACCCTACAATTTAAAATCATGATCTAAACAAGTAGAGAAGAAGACGTAGTTGTTGTTACCACCGTTAACCTAAATCGAAAAATTAAAGACCTAATATTGCAACCAAAATCTCACAACAACGCAACAATAGCTCTGACACCAGTTTGTTGCGTATACGAGACAATCACAAAGCAAACACACAATCGATAACGAGTAGAAAATCAAACCACAGATAAGATAGAAATATGAGTACTAACCACAAAACAAATAGACGAAGGCGAAGTTTTTTTAATTAACAAAATCCGGAGGAGTACAAATCGATGGAGAATACAAATCCCTCTCAAACCCTAAATATCTCACAATTATCAATGGGTTCTTACAAATTAACAAAAGACTATCTGATCTATGTCTAAAATAAGCTATCATATATATAGCTTATAAAAGATTTTCCTAAAAAACTAATTTCCTAACTAAGAAAATATTGCCTGGCCCAGTAAGGCAGACATCTGCATAAGGAATTGGCAGACGTCTGCCAAAGTATCACGGAAACTCCAGAGCGCCTACCAGATGTCTGAACAAAGATGTGACAGACGTCTGGATTTCACACCAAAAGAACAGAGTGCTCGGCAGACGTCTGAATCTCATCGAGACAGACGTCTACCCAAAATATGCCCGTGCATATAGAGTAGAGGCAGACGTCTGGTGCTGAGATTGCCAGATAACTGACCTGTAGATGATATCGAATCTCCATGTAGTTTCATGATAACTCCAGATCTTCGAGTAGGAAATCTTAGGGGATCGAATGTGAGACACATCTAACAAAATATTTATCTTGGCTTGCATTAGCATATTTTTTAAGCTAATGAGAGGTGAAACAGGTGCCTAGAAACGACCTCTTCCTATTACTTGATAAGAACTTGGTATATTCTTTTTACAATGCTCAAAACCTTGGAGGAATAGATGTTTTTGAACTTGTTGCAGCCTAAATAGAACGAGATATATATATAAGAATATTATATAACACCAAAAAAAGAAACAGATAATAGTTCCAAGGAAAGAAACATTCAAAATGCTTCAAGAAATTATATGGCTGCAGAAGACGCTGCATTATATGTCAACGAGCCTTTATCCTCAAATTTTTAGGTCGAATATATGAATCGTTTTCTTCTATTCTACTATGTTAAGGACCGTCTTCTTGGTTAAATTAACAGCTGACATATCGTTTTTAATTTCCTCTATAAAATCCTGGCATTCTCTATCTTAATGCATATCAAATATCAATCTACCTGTATTCATGAACCAAGTTTTTTATAACACTGTCATCTATCTATTTCTCAAAAATTCAGGTCATGTAACAAGTACAATGTAACTTCATACTGACCCTGTTATAGCCTTCACCGGTGAACTTCGCACCATTTCAGTAATTAACCTTCACTCTGTTCAAATTGAAGAAGTCTGCAAAAGTTATCAACAATTAAATGAAAATAAGTTTCAAGTATTAAAATTGATGAATATGAATGAGATGGCTAACTATGAAAAATACCAGAATTCTTTACAGGTTTGTCGCTCAAGACTCCAGGGAATTGCAACTCATTCTCTATATAATAGGACAAATCCCTATTAGCCATCCCAAGTAACGTATGTTAGACCTACTATGGGGATTTATACTACTTCGGTGAAACACTCCCCGGCGTTCGCGGGCTTTTCTTCTTTTCGGACACCATAGACAACTGCCCTAAGGGTCCGTTATTGTGCCGCACGACAATCCCTCCCCCCCCGGCTTTGGCTGCTCGTAAGGGTAAGGAACACATGACGGCCTCCCTCCAGGACGTCAAAATGTCTGGCTTGCTACCAAAGTCTAACTCGACATACCATTTTGACTTTCGATCGTCTATATACTTGCTTGCTAGATTAGGATACACTTTATCAACCCTTCAGTACTATGAGGGAAAAGTAGCGGAGCCCAAAATCCAATGCAGTTTCTGACCCTTTTTAACCGAGGGACTCATAAGGGAGTTCCCCGCTTTAAAATTTCGTTACAGGATTTAAACCGTGTGTATTATATGATTTGGAATTAACAGATACATTTATTCCATGAATCCATGGCAACAAACTGAAGAGAAACAACAATCTGAGAACCCAAAAGAGCTTCATCGGTTTTTCTCGGAGTTTCAAGAAACAAAGAATAGTAACTGATGATTCTCGATATCGGTGATCTCCCAGACCGTGACACGTGGCAGATAACGTGTCCCGAAGCTTGCAAGAAAGGACCAAGAACGGTACGTCGGAAGAATACCCCGGGTCTGATACCCATGGATGTAGCCGACCTTCTGCGACCGTCCACTCCACTCCTATGCCCGCCTTACAAACAACCGTTGGCTCGCCTCCGACCCCTTGTACAATTGGCCTTCTCGGCCCTCTCAGCTCGCCTCCGGGCTATCGCAGAACCAAGATACCTCGGCCTCCCGCTCGTCCCCGAGCCTCCCGTCGAGCTCATCTTCCTCGATCTCATCGACCGACCAACAGCACCAATCGCAGGCGCATCCGTCCCGCCTCCGCGAATCTCGCCAGGCGCGAGATAACTACTGCCTACGCTCCCGCGTTCCACGCCATCACGATCCCCCATTAACGAGCATATATCGTCATTAATGGGGAATCCGACCTATCACGCGGACGTAACGTCAGGGGCATAACGGCCGGCGTGATTCTCGCGGCTGCCTGCCCGATGCCGCCACTATATAAACCTCTCTTTCAGACGACTCAGGTAAGTCATTTGACTCCTCACTAGGCCGTTACTCTGCTCGAATATCCGGTCTAACTTGATCGTCAGAGGGTCTTCGGTGGCACAACCATCCCGGGACTTCCTTGCAGGTAGCTCGGCTCCAGCCACCTCAAACCCATTGAGATCCACACGCTTCAGGAGGCAACCTCCAACTCAATCTAAGCGGTCCATCATCGCTTGCAGCAGATCTATGGAAGATAACATCTGAAGGAGATCTGACATCCATCAGTTGGCGTCGTCTGTGGGAACATTCTTGATTCCACTCAACAAAGTTCATCTTCCGATCATAACTCAACGGCGAGCGATCACCATGATGATCCAAGCACTAGCCGCTGCCTCCCCCACAACGGAGGCGCGGACGAATCTCCTCCCCCGAACGCCATCAACGCCCTAGCCGCTCGGATAGATCGACTCGCGTCCGTCGTAAATGCACTCGTCCGTGTCCAAACAGCAGGGCAAGCTCCCAAGGTCGCCGCTCCCCCACTTCTGGACCGGGTCCCCTACAGAAGGAGAGAAGACTCTGAAACAACTCCATTTTTAATGTACAAAGAATTGATTTAAATTCAATGTATACTTGGAGTATTTATTGTTGCTGATATCTCTTTAAGTATTTATTTCACTCCATAATTACAAGAAGGAGCTTGTAGCTCATTGGTAATACCTTGCACTGCTGAACCAAGCCACCAGAGTTCAAATCCCATACCCCACATTATTTTTGTATTTATTTTTTTTAATAAAATCCTTTAGAAGCCCAACAGTCAAAACAGCATAACTCATAAAACTTGAACTGAACGTAAAAAACTAAATATACCATAATTCACTGCTCGAGATTCCCCGGCTCCCGACACCCCGACTCGGCCGAGTCGGCCGGCGGACCGGCTGAGTCGTCAACATAGAAGAGGAGCATCTTGACTTGGTCTTCCCCCTTGCACACACTAAATTCCTTGACCGGTTACAGAAAACCCAATAAATCTCTTTTACACCAAAGTTTAATGATTTTTAATGATTTTTTAATATATTTTTATATTTTTTAATTGAAAACCCTAACCCTAGCCTAACCCTATATATACCCCCTATACCCTCTACCCTCTCATCCTAAATTCCTAAGTCCACTCTCTCAAAATTCCAAGAGAACTTTAGTACGTTGGAAAACGAGCAAAAGGCGAAGCGCTGACGAAATCGACGGTGAAATTCCGGTGATCGTGCTAGGACCTCTCAACGACGATTCGACGCACTGGCAAACCCTCTACTTCCCCCTCACTCTCTAGTATTGTCCAAACCCGTAAGTCCCTCTTTTCTACCTTTCTTTTCTTTCATAAAAATACGACTTTACAAACCCGACGGAAATCGGAACAAACCGATTTCCGATTCGGTTTTCTATAAAATCTCACTTATCACCAATTCCATAATGCTTAAACATCTTCATGTTGACTATTAATCACTTAACAACTAATTTGAACAAGTTTTCTCACATGAAACGATAGCTTTTATAATATATCGTATTCTTTCACTTAAATATCATAATGTTTAGTTTTTACATTTAACCCTTTAGCATTGCTATACCTTAAAGTAGTTCACGAGGTAATGACCTACCTCCACACACACTCATATGCAAACATAACACGCTACCTTGAAAACTTAGAATACGATAAAACAAGATTTTACAATTAAATACCATTTTCTTAATAAAACCTTTTCTAAAAGTTTTAGGTTGCTACACTTTTAAAACAAATATCTTTTAATAGGAAAATACGATAAGTTGTAGACATCGATCGTTTATCTAAACCTGACTTTGTGGTGTCTAGGCTAGGCAAGTGAGCAAAGGTAACTTTAAAAGGTCCGTCTCACTATTCGTGAGCGGATCCCTCCTTCCTCACTTGTACTTACCTGGCCACAATTGGCGGCGAAGAGACGATTTGGGACTTCTAACAACTTGTTATTTAGATCATTTAAAATTAGTCTAGTTGAAATAAGAAACCCTAAAACCTAAAATACGGAAAATCGACTTTTGCAAATAAATACCTTTTACTTTAATAAAACCGTATTCTAAAGCTTTAGTATTTATAAATCTTTGCAAAGCGCCACTACAACCCATCTTTGGGGAACCCGTTAGGGATAGTACGGTTTATCGTGCACCCTCGGCTTAGTAGTGCGAGATTCAGACCTCCGCAAGGAGCATTCGGTCTCGAAAGGTTTAAAATACGATATCTTAAGAAAATGATATTTTTATATAAAATATTTATTGAAATTATTTTTGTATAAATATATGTATATTATCATTAAAAGATATATTTTGTTATAATATAAATATCCCACTTTTTCTAAAAATCACAAGACTAGATTTTTACATTAAGATACCATGAATTTCAAATAAATCAATATTACAGATAAATACATTTATTTATGGAATTAGAATATTTTCACTAAGAAATATCACAAATAAAATTTACACTCATTATAACTATAAAGATGAATAATAAATACTTGGGGTGTATCTTGAAAACTATACAAAAGTATTTTTACATAAAACCCCCTCAAGTTTTATAAATTACAATAAGGACCCTAACAATTATAGAACTTCGACTTACATTTCTTTTGGTCTGATTCGGGTTTGAGTCTGATTATTTCTGACGTGAATATGATTCAAGTCAATCTACATTCTTTAATATTCCAACTCAATATGAACACATGAATCCCAGAATCCAGTTAACAATCTATACAACTTGACTGAATCAAACCATGGATATACATCCATTATTCCGTTATTCCATTTACCAGATTATGCAGTTACAATCTGTTTACTGATATCATGGTTTTGGTCGGTCATCCAACTTACACAATACAATACAACAATACAATCAAAACACTACGGGGATTAAGGGGTAGATTGGTGCGGAAGGTGTTAGAAGTGGCACGAGACGGTAAGATTAAGACACCTAACCTATATTCCGTTGTTGTTGTACCGTGGCTTAACGGTTCCTTGTACATTCCGTTTGCCCTGGTCTCTAGCATACTGAGACCTCTCTCGTATACACTGGCATCCTTCAGTACCAAGCTACAAACAACAGCGTAAACACAATATCCTATTATATTATACTTTAGAAGATACCTCTTATTCTGTAATTTCTAATTCTTCCTTATCTTTGGGACTTACCGAGCGACCTGTTCGCTGACGACATTCTATTTCTTTCTTCTTTGAATGTCGTCAGGTGTTTTAGACCCGTCAGAGATCGAGCCCACCGGTGAAGACTTGGATCAGTTGCACGAAGACCCCGAGCTCTAGACATTGTACCTTGTTCTACTCAGTATTTTTCATTTCCTGTTATGCCATTGTTTAGGCATCACTTTTAATTCAGATGTATTTACTTTTCATGCATTGTACAAAAGAATGTTATTAATAAAGTAGTTGTTATTTTTTATATCTCTTGTCTCTTGTGATTTAACTTTATATTGCTTAGATACGCTTAGCGTATTTACTTCACAGTAAATACGTAGCGGACCTCATCGCGTCCCCTTCGCCGTACACCAGGAACCGGGGCGTGACAGGTTTTGTTGGTGGCTCATGCAGGTCTTGAGCTGTATAGAACCATACTATGCAGTTCTGTTCTGCGTGAACAACCTAAGCAATATAACACAAGAACCAGCAACTAAAACATTCTTTACAATTCATGTTTCTTGAATCTTACAAATTTCTATTCCTTGAATCTTATCATTTCATGTATTTGAATCTGTCCTAACCCAAATTTTTCTTCAAGATTATGGATTCCCCGAACAACACCAGCACCAATGTCAACAACACACCTCCAGCACTAACTCTCACACCAGCTATTCCTGCACCACCCACCGAACAAACAATGTTACTTGAGGCGATCCGCAGCCTTCTCGAGGGACAGCAACAACTCCTGAACCGTCCCGAGACCGACGCACCGGGAGTAAAGCAATTCAGGGCTTTACATCCCAAGCAGTTCTCTGGAAAAGGAAGCCCTCTTGAAGCGGAAGAATGGGCACAAAGTATAGAAGACGATCTGGCAGCAGCTCAAGTGCCAGACATCGCTTGGGTCCGTGTGGCGAAACTACAGCTCACGGAAAATGCTCGGAACTGGTGGAAGGCGGAAGAAATCCGTCTGGTACAGCCTATTGAATGGAAGACTTTTCGCGAGAAGTTCGACGCGAAATACTTCCCTGTGACTGCCAAGTTTGCCATGGAGCAGCAGTTCATTCATCCACAACAGGGTTCGATGTGGGACAAATCAGTAGATGAATATGACGCTGAATTCACCATGCTAAGCCGGTAAGATATGTCACAACAGTTAAATTTTTAAATCTCACATACTACACAGCTAACACAATCTTTAAACAGATTCGCGGCACACTTGATACCGACGGACGAGATCAGAGCCCGTCGCTTTCAACAAGGACTGAACACGGAGATTCAAGCTGCTCTAGCCACGGGAAAATTTCTGACTCATGAGGATGCTCTAGAAGCTGCCCGCAGTTATGAGGCAGTGATAAAAGCAAGGGGCAGACCTCAGTCTGCAGGAGTCAAATGCCCTGCCAATCAGATGGCAGGTGGAGCCTCGTCCAGGCCACCTTTCGTGCCAAGGCGACCCGGAGTACCGAACCATCGTCCCGGCCCAGCCTTTTGCACCTACTGCAAGAGAACTGGACATATGATGAAAGACTGCCGTCGATCCAACCGTCTTTGCTTAGTCTGCGGCTCAGCTACTCATGATATTGGGTCTTGTCCCCAAAGACAAAACCCAGTTGCTGCATCCAGGCCAGCAATTACCTATCCCCAGCGAGCAGCTCTTCAGGCACCTGCTCCAAGATCTGCACTACCTGCACCACCCAGAGGACCACAAGCTGCACCACCTCCTCGTCAGTTCCATCAAGCTTAAAGTAACGTTCCAAGCAATGCTCCTCAGGCCAGAAGGAATGTACCAAGGCGCCAGGCTTTCACGATGTCAGTGGAAGAAGCTGAGGCCACTGGCCAAGTCATCACTGGTAAACTTTTCTTTTCAAACTTTGCTTTTCTATCCTTCTACTTAGTTACATATTTTCTATACCTAAAACATATCCCACATACCTTAGGTACAATCTTAGTATCCTCAATCCCTGCACTAGCACTGTTTGATACTGGAGCATCGCATTGCTTTATGTCGCAACGGTTTGTCCAAACCCATGCGATTCCAGTCTGACCGCTTGTATCCAGCTGGAATGTCAGTTCAGGAAATGGAGTTCTAAAGGCAGCTATGGGATACAACTTGTGTCCAGTCGTCGTCTGCAGTCGAGAGTTTTATGCTGACTTCAAAGTGCTAGACATACCGAACTTCGATGTGGTTCTAGGAATGGATTGGCTTGGAACTTTTTATGCTACCATAGACTGTCGTCAAAGGAGGGTAGTATTCGAGATTCCAGACCATCCGGTCTTCTATTTCAAAAGCGGAGACCGTACAATGGAGCCAAGTACCTACAAAGCGAAGCCAAGAGAAGCAGTAGTTGCAGCAACTCAAGCGGAGGAAGAATTAAGACCAGATGTGGTTCGAGAGTTCGACGATATATCAGGTTTGCCTCCCGATCGAGCTCTTGAATTCAGTATTGATTTAGTACCAGGAGCACAACCGGTGATCAAAGCACCCTATCGTTTAAGTCCGGAAGGTTTGAAGGAAGTCCGAACACAGTTGGACGAATTACTGGCGAAAGGATGGATTCGTCCCAGCACTTCAAGTTGGGGATCACCTGTACTACTTGTGAAGAAGAAGGAAGGTTCATACAGAATATGCATCGATTACAGAGCCTTGAACGAAGTCACTATAAAGAACAAGTATCCACTCCCGTGCATCGATGATCTATTCGATCAGCTAAGTGGATCTTGTGTTTTCTCTAAATTGGATCTTCGTTCAGGTTATCACCAAGTGAAGGTCAAGGAAGCTGATATTCACAAAACAGCTTTCAAAACTCGTTATGGACATTACGAATTTCTAGTGATGCCATTTGGAGTGACCAACGCACCCGCAATATTCATGAACCTAATGAATCATGTTTTCCGGGAGTACTTAGACAGGTTTGTTGTCATCTTCATCGACGACTTCCTGGTGTATTCTAAGAGTCGGAAAGAACATGCAGAGCACTTACGAATTGTCCTAAAAACTCTTCGACAACATCAGCTGCCAAGTACAGCAAGTGCGAGTTTTGGTTAAAGCAAGTTGGTTTTCTTGGACATATCGTATCAGGAGAAGGAATCTCTGTGGATCCAGCGAAAGTTTCAGCAGTTAGCGAATGGCCTACACCAAAGTCAGTGAAGGATATTCGAAGTTTCTTGGGTTCAGCTGGATATTACAGAAGGTTTATTAAAGGCTTTTCAAAGATAGCAACGCCCCTGACCAAGCTTACACGTAAAGATGAAGAATTTGTGTGGTCAGGAGCATGCGAACAAGCTTTCGTAGAACTCAAGTCAAGGTTGACATCAGCACCTATTCTCGTCATACCGGATTAATCTAGAGGATTCGAAGTGCATTGCGATGCATCCGGTAAGGGATTAGGATGTGTTCTACATCAGCACGGTAAGGTTGTGGCTTATACTTCAAGACCGCTGAAGATTCATGAGCGCAATTATCCGACGCATGATCTGGAGTTGGCAGCCGTCATCTTTGCTCTCAAGATTTGGCGTCATTATCTACTTGGTGAACGAAGTGAACATCTACACAGATCATAAGAGCCTGAAGTACGTGCTTACTCAGAAGGAGATGAATATGCGGCAGAGAAGATGGTTAGAACTCATGGCGGACTTTGACATCAACTTGCAATATCACCCAGGGAAGGTGAATGTAGTACCTGATGCTCTTAGTCGCCAACCATTATCGATGAATCTCACCGCTCAGTGAAAGCTTCAACAAGACTTGCATCAGATGGAGATTGAAGTAATCATTCCAGGTAATACTTCAAGTTTGATGAATTTACAAGTTCAATCAACCATTGTCAATCAGATCAAAGCAGCTCAAACAAGTGATGCTAAGTTGCAAAAGATCAGAGAACAAGTTGAGAATGGACTCAGAATAGACATCATCATCCACGAGGACGGATCTTTGAGATACGGCCGCAGATTGTGTGTACCAAAAGGTCCTGTTCGGGAAGAGTTAATGAAAGAAGCTCACAGCTCTCCCTACTCAGTACACCCTAGAGGTACCAAAATGTACAAAGATCTATGTCAGAATTATTGGTGGCATGGAATGAAGCGTGAAGTAGCCAGAAGCGTCGCAAAATGCTTGGTGTGTCAGCAAGTAAAGGCTGAACATCACAGGACTGCTAGATTACTTCAACAGTTACCAATCCTAAAATGGAAGTGGAAACACATCACGATGGACTTTGTGACTGCTCTTCCTCGCAGCACAAAGGGTAACGATGCCATATGGGTCATTGTGGATCGACTCACAAAATCGTCTCACTTCATCCCATTTCGAGTTGGCCAATCTACTGAGACACTAGCGAAGAAGTACATGGAGGTAATAATCTAATTAAGATTTAAACTCTTCATAATGTACTATCTCTGATACCCATGAACTCATACAGGAAATTATGAGACTTTATGGAGTACCGGTCTGCATTGTCTCCGATCGTGACACCAGGTTCCGATCGCAATTTTTGCAGAGTCTGCAAGCAAGCTTGGGAACAAGTCTGAACTTCAGCACGGCTTATTATCCACAAACAGATGGTCAGTCGGAACGAACTATTCAGATCTTGAAGGATATGCTCAGAGCATGTATGTTAGACTTCAAAGGATCGTGGGAAGATCACCTACATCTTGTGGAGTTTTCGTACAAAAACAGCTACCAAGCAAGCATAAGAATGGCACCTTTTGCAGTATTGTTTGGAAGGAAGTGTCGATCTCCATTAAGTTGGGACGACATCGGAGATAGGGTACTTCTTGGACCAGAGATGATAGTAGCAACTGTTGATGTGGTTCGTACAATCAAGGAAAGGATGCGCATAGCCCAAGATCGACAGAAGCACTGGGCTGATGCAAAGAGACGACACTTGGAGTTCCAGCCAGGAGATCACGTATTCTTGAAGATATCTCCGAACCGCGGAATGATCCGATATAGAAGACGGGGTAAGCTAAGTCCAAAATATATTGGACCGTTCGACATACTCGAACGAGTCGGTGAAGTGGCATACCGCTTAGCGCTTCCACCTTCATTAGAAGGAGTGCATAATGTGTTCCACATATCCCAACTAAGAAGGTATGTGAGTGACCCCAGCCATGTTCTCGACCATTCCGAGCTCACGATACAGCCCGATTTGTCTTGTGAGCAACAGCCTGTGGAGATCCTGGACAGGAAAGTGAAGACACTTCGGAACAAGGAAGTTAACTTGGTTCGCATGATGTGGAGGAAAGACACTCCAGGAGAGTCCACTTGGGAAAGGGAGGATGAAATGCATACTAGATATCCACACCTCTTTGTAAACTAGTCCTCAAATAAAAGTTGTAAATTTCGAGGACGAAATTTTTGTAAGGAGGGTAGACTGTAACAACTCCATTTTTAATGTACAAAGAATTGATTTAAATTCAATGTATACTTGGAGTATTTATTGTTGCTGATATCTCTTTAAGTATTTATTTCACTCCATAATTACAAAAAGGAGCTTGTAGCTCATTGGTAATACCTTGCACTGCTGAACCAAGCCACCAGAGTTCAAATCTCATACCCCACATTATTTTTGTATTTTTTTTATATAAAATCCTTTAGAAGCCCAACAGTCAAAATGCCATAACTCATAAAACTTGAACTGAACGTAAAAAAACTAAATATACCATAATTCACTCCTCGAGATTCCCCGACCCCCGACACCCCGACTCGGCCGAGTCGGCCCAGCCGAACTCGGCCGGACGGCCGAGTCGTCAACAAAGAAGAGGAGCATCTTGACTTGGTCTTGCCCCCTGCACACACTAAATTCCTTGACCGGTTACAGAAAGCCCAATAAATCTCTTTTACTCCAAAGTTTAATGATTTTTAATATTTTTTTTATATATTTTTACATTTTTTAATTGAAAACCCTAACCCTAGCCTAACCCTATATATACCCCCCATACCCTCTACCTTCTCATCCTAAATTCCTAAGTCCACTCTCTCAAAATTCCAAGAGAACTTTGGTGCGTTGGAAAACGAGCGAAAGGCGAAGCGCTGACGAAATCGACGGCGAAATTCCGGTGATCGTGCTAGGACCTCTCAATGACGATTCGACGCACCGGCAAACCCTCTACTTCCCCCTCACTCTCTAGTGCTGTCTAAACTCATAAGTCCCTCTTTTCTACCTTTCTTTTCTTTCATAAAAATACGACTTTACAAACCTGACGGAAATCGGAACAAACCGATTTCCGATTCGGTTTTCTATAAAATCTCGCTTATCACTAATTCCATAATGGTTAAACATCTTCATGTTGACTATTAATCACTTAACAACTAATTTGAACAAGTTTTCTTACATGAAATGATAGCTTTTACAATATATCGTATTCTTTCACTTAAATACCATAATGTTTAGTTTTCACATTTAACCCTTTAACATTGCTATACCTTAAAGTAGTTCACGAAGTAATGACCTACCTCCACACACACTCATATGCAAACATAACACGCTACCTTGAAAACTTAGAATACGATAAAACAAGATTTTACAATTAAATACCATTTTCTTAATAAAACCTTTTCTAAAAGTTTTAGGTTGCTACACTTTTAAAACAAATATCTTTTAATAGGAAAATACGATAAGTTGTAGACATCGATCGTTTATCTAAACCTGACTTTGTGGTGTCTAGGCTAGGCAAGTGAGCAAAGGTAACTTTAAAAGGCCTGTCTCACGATTCGTGAGCGGATCCCTCCTTCCTCACTTGTACTTACCTGGCCACAATTGGCGGTGAAGAGGCGATTTGAGGCTTCTAACAACTTGTTGTTTAGATCATTTAAAATTAGTGTAGTTGAAATAAGAAACCCTAAAACCTAAAATACGGAAAATCGACTTTTACAAATAAATACCTTTTACTTTAATAAAACCGTATTCTAAAGGTTTAGTATTTATAAATCTTTGCAAAGCGCCACTACAACCCACCTTTGGGGAACCCGTTAGGGATAGTACGGTTTATCGTGCACCGTCGGCATCAATAAAAAGGCATCCCCAAGCGGGAGCTAGCTCTTCGTCAATCGAAGGTCACATCCACGCAAGCAATATAATATACAACGCTAAGGGCGAGGATCAAAACTCAAAAGGAAACTCAAAACAGCAAGAAATCCATAGATATACAACGCGCGACTTTAAGGACGAAAGAATAAACATCACTGGTCTCTATCTCTGAATTAAATACATGTTTGGTTGATGGAACTTCTAGATATAACAGAATAATAATATACAATGTATAATGATGGGTACGATACAAATAAACCCACCTACTAGCAAGTCACCCGAAAGAAGCAGTGCCAGCAAAGCCGTAAAGAAACCTGTACGGCAAAACCTGCAAGAAACTGTGGCACAACGGGGGTGAGTTGCCAACTCGTGAGTAGAAAAACATCTACGAACAGAAATCGCATGAACAACGCAATCCTAGGTCAATGTGTTAGTTATATGTATGCCCTAGAGGCCATTACTGTATATTGGATATATATTGTAGTGGATGCTGGGACATATATAGGGAGGACTTTCTTGCTCGACATGATAGTATGCTATCTGGTTACTCTTTACCTTAACGTGTACACTGATTGTCTCTCCAATACATGTTGGTAAAGCCCTTAGGATGTGTACTTGACTACCTGGACTATGATGCGGATCATACTAGTGGGGACATGGTAGTCCATAAGTACATCCTTCAAAGTCCCTAGTCGTGGGTATATCGAGACGGGGCATCGATATACCAGAGTAGACTAGCGTATACCTTCTCGACCCATACAGATGGGCGATGGATGATCCCATATCCATTGGTGTTTGACATCAAAGATGATGTACGGGTGCTCAGTAGAGACTGGGTACACTGGACGGACTCGCCGAGAACTCCCAGATGGTATTATACCTTACGTCAGATGGCAGTTCTCTGGTGACACTGGTACAGAGTAGTCTGTTGACCCGAGATCGTCATAGAGTCTTGTGTGATTCCCACTGTGCTTTGATTTCCACCTTACCACGTCTAAGAGGGCGTGCAAAACGGTGGTTTTTGGGTACAGTCCCGAGTCACATGGAGGCAATGAGCGATAGGAGGGGATTCGTCTCTCCCGGTATAGGGGGTTGATGTTGCGCTGTGTTCGATTGGCTATAACAGGAAATCCCTGGCCAGGGTTGCTGAGATTTACTGGTAAGTGTTACCAGTAGTTTCTCGAATTGTTATAGACCTCATATCGACACGACTTATCAAGCTATTGGGGTCTGACGTTTACCATCCCTAGGCGAGATATGCGACATATTGGACGAACAGACCGGACTGTACGGTAGTGTTACTGGTTGGATTCACTGGAGTGTGAGCGGGCTTGCTCGTCGATCTTCTGATCGCTCAATACCCGGGTGGCCGTTACGTTTAGCAGACCGCTTGCGGCTTGTGGGTGTTTGATATGATCATCACCTGCTGCCGGCGTATTGACGAGTCTTTAGAGTCCTACACAGAGGTTTCCTGGCTCAAGCGAAACGAAATATGAGCGCATATGAGATATGTGCGGGACCGAGAATAATGCGTGTATGTGATAACGTATTCCATTCTCGCGATGAATGTATCAAAAGGTTGTATGCGATATAACCTAGTTATCGAATCAAGGGTTGGTTCGGTAAGCCGATACATAGGATACTAGTCGGTTATATGCGATATGACCGGATCGTTAAATCAAGTGTTGATTTAATGATTTAATGTATAATTATATATTTGATATATTAGTTTGCATTAACTAGTATCGGTTTACTTTAAATGGATTTTCTCACTTGTTTGTACAAGTTGTATATGTGATATACTTTTTGTGCAAATGATTGTATCATGTTTGATGATGCATGTTAACTTGGTTAAGTGTAAAGATTAAACCATGGTTAAATTGATGATTAGGGTTTTCTTTTTCTTAATCATTTATTTATTTATTTATTTGGAAAAGATATGAAATGAAATGGTTGCAAGTTTTGTTTTTTTCTTTGAAGCTTCATGAAGCTTTGACTTTGTGACCATTTTGTCTCATGCTTAACCCTAACCATTTCACTTAACCTTGGTTCATTCTCTACACTTAACCATGGTAACTATTATGATAAGAATGAATGGGATTATCTTTTCTAGTTAATCTTTTTTATTCTATCATATTATTATCATCTTCTTCTTCTTCTTCTTCTTCAAGATGATGAACCTTGACTTCATCAATGGTGATTGATGAATTAGAGTGAGAAATCCAATTCTAAAGTCTACCCACTTCCTATTTCTTCATCCTCTACCTCTTGCCAAGTAGTAGAGTGTGTTTCCTTCACAAGTTTTCATGACTTGGTGAAGTGGGAGCTTGATCTAGTGATGCCTCGACGTAGATCATCTTCGGCATCGACGTCGACGACCTAGCCCGCCTATTTCTCCGATGAAGCTAACGCGAGAGTCCAAGATCGGATTTGTACAGCGGAGAGGACTTCTTCATAGAGCTATGTAGGTGGAGAAACAGATCTACAAAGGTTGTATTTCCGTTCTTTTAGTTTAGTTGTAAACTAGTATCATTTTATCGCCTAAAATTCTAGCCAACGATCTTGTTAGGGTTTCTCGGCACCGTTAAAATTGTAAATTAGCATGGTTGATGCCTTGTGAGACCTCTAGTGTGTGCCTAGGAACCCAACACAATGATCATAATATATCCTCAAATATATAACCATCAGCCTATAACAATGGCTAGGGTAAATATCTAACCCAAGTGTACTCCCATATGCCCGTGTCAGTGACTCAGGTAGCAATATATCATATGGATGATGTATGAATGCATGAAAACAGAATACACGTACTAATGAAACTGCTTTCATAATTTAGTGAGATTTTCTTTGTATTTTTAAAATGAGGTATCATAATGAAATCAGCATAAACAGCGTCTAGCATCGACACAAAACATAAATCTCAATGTCTCAAAATCTCAGGCTCCGGCTATCCGGACTGGCCTATATCATCAAATCTCAGTACCTCAATATCTCGAAATCTCAATGTCTTAATCTCAATATCTAGGGAGACGTCAGTCCAGACCGGCCCCTACCATCCATCTCAAGACCACGACGGTATCCTCCGGATATCCGACGCGTCGGGTAAAATCACCGGTCGGTAGTGCTTCCCTGCCAGGCTCAACGCCATCATCTCCGATCCTCTTTCCGCGGGGTACCGCACCGGGTCCACCATGTACCTGAAACGGTTCCTCCACTCCTCGAACTCGGGTCTCGAAATCCATCAGCAAACTCATGGTGGACGACTCATACATCATGGGAAAACCGCACTTTTTATTTTAAAGAGAGAAAAGAAGTTTATATAAGTTTTGCGGTTTTCCCCCAAATCCAGAAAATCTCATGGAAATCCGAATCCAAATCCTCAATAGCATGTAAACAGTGAATATAGGCATAAAAATCCACGAATGCGGCATAACAATGAATAATAACATGCATGAGCTAACAAGTAATAACTACAATGTCTAATCTAGCATATAAGTCAAGTACACTAATATCATGTCAAATTTTTTGGCTAACAACCTATGTCAATGCAATAGTATTTCTAAAGTGTACGTGGCATGGCAATTACCGATGAAGATGTGTGTGAGCCGGCAAGTAAGTGTACGTGGTACATACGCATCATCGGTAATGGTGCTGGTGTCCTAACAGCATGATATCAACAATGCAAATAGGAATCACAATATAAGTATGCGGTGCGGAGCGAACAGCAATAATGAGCGGGAGCTAAATACTAGACACAAGATAACAAATCTATATTTAATATAAATATGAGTTCTACAGTGGTGCCATTTGAATATAACCCGAATCGCGGTGTTTTGAAAATAAGGGCTACGGTGTTTTTAAGAAAAGATAAGTCCTTTGAAATATCCGTAGAATCCCTTGACCTGTTTTTAAAAATACCCGCGATCCGTTAGTTTTTGAAATAGGTAGGAATCTAATCTAGTCTGACAACTACACTAAACTATACGGCTGAACTAACAAGCTGAATTAAGGGTAAGGAAACCGCCTAACATCTGAGTCGATATATATATATAAACATATATATTAGTCGGTGATCCCGCCTCGATAATATCACATCCGATACCATATCTATAATCAGATATTCCCAAGTCAAGAGTGCGGATCTATCATCAATATATAGCTCGTACGTAAATCCGCCGTACGACATCCCCAAATCTGGGTACGGGTCAATATCATGTTCATCACATTATTCATCTGGTATCTTCTTTATCAAAGATCCTAATCCGGGTACTGATCTCCGTCTAGTACAATACTGATACCATCTATGTATGCATGCACGTGTGTGAAAACTACGTCAAAAGACCCGCTAAAACATCAGGTCGTATATCAAATACGAACCCTGTCATATCACCGACCTCACAGCCTCAAATCGAATCTCATCGACTCATCTCAAATCCCAAGTACTATTCGCAAATCCAGTATATGAACACATAGTCCCATACCTATGTAAACACATAAAAATATATTCCCATATACACACATATGAAAGAAGAATGTATGCAAGTATGGGTGTATGTGTGTGTATGTGTGATGCAACCACTACTCTAGGGTTTCGCAACATTAAACCAATCCAACACACCAAATATCCGTCTTTAACATTAATAATCTCAAACAATATATAATCAATATATGTGTGTATACGTATTTGTATACATCACCACGAACTGCGGGGGTGCTATACGCCATCCACCCGACTTCTCCCCGTAGATAAAAATCTACTCACCTGATTCTCGCTCGTCTGTGCCGACGTCGCAACGTGCTTGATTGTCGTCTCGAAGTCCACATGGGGTACCTACATATCATAACGCACCGTATCGCATTAAAATCCGACTCATGACCAAAACGACACACGAATCCTACATAGGTCAAAACATATGGTTTGCTTTCACAAATCAACCCAAAACCCTCGACATCGGCGTACAAACGCCGAGTGATCGCGAAAAACTCAAACGCACCAATCGTGGTTTCAAAACTCACTAATTATATAAGAAATATGTTTTAATTCATCAAAACCATAAAAGTAAACAAATCGTTTTATTTTCCAAAAATCTAGTTAGTAGGCGTTAACCGTTTTAATACAAATCTTGATATTTAAACGAAACTAATGGCCATAATAATTACTAAATATCATAACTAGGTTATATAAACCCTTACCAGATTTTATTCTAATCAATTTTCATTGAATTCAAAATTCTAGTTTGCAAAATACCCAATTTTAACACATTAAAAGCAACAATTTTTAAACTAGCAACTAGATTAGTTTTAACATTCCATTAACATGTTAATCTCCATATTAAAACCATAATCAATTTATAAAAACCCTAACTAGATTTTAAATTTCACATTTTCAATAATTTCTAAAAACCTAGTTTAGAAAAAAAAAGCTTAATTTGGACATTTTACATCTAACAATTTACATATTATCAAAAAGATTAAGTTTTCATTTCCTTAAGATGATAATCTACACTTTACAACCATGATTACATGATAAGAATCCTAATTGCAAATCACAAACCCTTACTTTTTAATTCAAACCATACTCTTGAATCATCCAAACTTGCAACAAAACCTAATTGAACACCTAATTAGCTTAGCTTAAAGCACTAATCAACAATTTAACTACATGGTTAGGATTATGCCTCCACAATTAGCTTGAGATCTAATATGAATCTAGACCTCCAAATTGAAATCCTTGCACCAAGATCCATGCTAAAAGAGATAAAGGAAAATGGGTAGGGCTTTGATTTGAATTTTAGCTTTGATTTTTGATGGAAATTGGTGAATTTTTTAAGCCAAAATGAACTGGGATTTTGGGGGAAAAGGGGCTGCTGCATATGGAGGAAGGGTCGGCTGGAATAGGGAGATTGGAGAGAGAATTAGGTGGGGAAAGTATTGACAAGTCAAAGAAGTCCAAGGTCAACACAACCATACCTCTTTTCTTATACTTTTCTTTTTGTTTTCTTTTCTTATTTGGGTGGAATGGAGTGGGGAAATGGGGGGGAAAGTGCTGCTGAATTTCAGCCACATGGGGATGGGGGTGAGTGAGTGTGGGTGTGGGTGTGGGGGAAAAAGATAAATGTTATACCCTAAACATCCATTTACACTAAATTCACTATTTAAGCCTTTTTCGTCGATATTTTCTAAAACCGTTTGAAAGCTTAATTTCATTTCAAAAAAAAACATGCTAAAATTTTGTTTAATGTGTTATGATGTACAAAATTTTTTTGAACCCATTCCAATTTGTAATTTTCTCTAATTAAATGTATTAGTGACGGCTTAAAATAATATTAAAATAATTATTTTCGGAATTTTTTTTCAGAAAATTAGAAATTTTACCAGTGGCTCAATAAACACCAAATACTAGCAATTATATAGCTAGAATATGTATATTTAATTTTATAATAAAGATATTTCTATTTTGACTTTTTCCAGAAAACCCCCTTATTTTACCGATTTTCCGAAATTTCACCGAAACGATTTTCAAAACGTTACAATCTTCCCCACTTAAAGAAATTTGATCCCCGAATTTAAATTAAACCCCCCAAATACTAAAACATCTAAGCAAAACCATCAAGTTGTCGGGGCTCCGAAATCATAAATACATAAAACAAATCGTAGCGCAGCGCATGCGCATGAAAATTGAGCATATAACTCAAAATCAAAACTTCGTCAAGCATCCCGCAATCATCGGAGTCATGGTGAAGACACAATGTCTAAATCTAGAATGAAAATCGGTATGATATACATCATTAAAACATCTGGAAGCAATGCATGCCAAATCTTCTTCAATTCGCTGTGCGATGCTCGCAGCACTGCACAGTGGCGGACGTCTATTGTAAGAAAATAACTACATATATATATATATATATATATATATATATATATATATCCTTTGTTTAATACGCACGTCTCGCCGTTTTTGAAAGCAATTTCCGAAGGGTTTCCTTTATAAAATGTTTCGTGTCATCTCGGACACGTAGGTAAATACTGAGACTATAGCTCTTCCTTGGAAATCCCTTCGATAACTATCAATGCATGCAAAAATATACTCAGGTACTGTCCTGTGACTAGTCCTGCTCAGTACTAAACCAAATAGCAAACATCATAAAATATACTGCTCCAACATAAATCAGTCCCAAATATATATATGAATGCCATGTGCGTCTGGTGCGCACGGAAATCGAAATCCATAAATGTGCCATACATGTGCACAGAAACAACATCTAGGTGCAACAGGTGTGTACCCAACATCTGTCATAGGTAACGTGTGTGCCTGACAGCAAAATCAGGTGCATCTGACCTGCACGAAGAATCTCGATTTAGTGCATCTGGTGTGCACCAAAATCGTACCTCATAACATGCGCCCAACATGCGTGAAAATCCAAATCAGGTGCATACATCATGCACGAAATCATGAAATCCAATATCTAGCGTCGAACATGCGCAAAATCCAATCAGGTGCACAAAGTGCACAAAACCAATATCGAACATCACCATCGAAATCGAAGTCCAGTGCAACTGTAGTGCATAAAATGAGTATCACTGCACTGCAAGCATATGTGAACTATACCGAGTGAAAGAACCAAATCGTGTGCGTACATATGCACAAAATCAACTCCACTGTATGAAACCCATAAATCATAAACATGAGAAACCAAGGCACGAAAACGATATCAAGTGCAACAACTGTGCAAAAATCGTAAATACTCAGTAGGTGCAACCATAGTGCATGAAAACAAATATCATGAAACTCCATCATCAAAATCAATCATGCAAATAGACCGCCCAAAATACCGAAATCAAATATGGCGGAATAGTCCCGCTCAAGCACATCCTCCAAAAATCTCTGGCCAACTGTCGTGGTCACTCATAGCATATCTCGTCGACGATCCTGAACTTTGGCCTGCCGGTGTGCGTAACATGACCACTCCTGGGTCCAAGTCTTCTCGTAATTCATCCCAGAAAGGTCCTGTCGAGGTCTCTCCCAAATCATGTCTCTGCCGAACTGTCCGGAAGTTATCGTCCTTTACTATATCTGTTTCTTGTTCCGGAAAGGATGCATACTTATTGCGACTCCTTTTGGAAGATATATCCAAGCACAATGCCTCGGCATGCGTATCGCATCTCTGATGTCGGTGGAGTGGAACGTCGTCTTATCCAGATCTTGTACGGACCTCTTTACTCCACTTTTCTCTAATGTCGACTGCTTCGGACTCGTCTCGTCGTGGCTGCATGGACTGAGCTCCAACGGCTATCCTCGTATCTGGAGTCTCCCAAGAAATGCATCTCACCACCTAGGATCCGAATGAAGTCGAACCATCCGATCGATTCGTCAAAACCTCATAATCCCCTAAGATCTCAACATCTTGGGTACAGTTTAACCGTATCGAGTACATACCACAGCATCGATGGTCCAGCCGTAGAAGGGCAAACCCAAGCCTCACTAATGGCGCCGCAGAACTGCCGCAAACCCTAAAGTTCAAAGGCTTTCATATGGTCATTAAGTCGAGTTAGGGTTTCATTCTTCTAGAGGGTCCATAGAATTGCCTGCATGTCTTTCCGAATACTTTAAACTTGGAATAATGGGTTTCTTACATTCGATCGTCTCTGTCGACTCTCAACGTATCAGCGTGAAGTCATCTTTAGCTGGAATTAATCTATCTGATGACCTCGCATCGGGTAAGCGAATGAACCACATGTCCTAGTCATTCATCCTCGGTGACTAGCGACCTTCTCTCATCTCTTAGTACAACTCGTACTGTAGTAGCTCCAACATCTGGGGTGATATCTCGTCGTTCGCAGCAATAACTGGCTCACTTGTCTGCACGCTGAATAGTGCCTCGATCATCATGAATAAGCCATACACCAACGGTCATCAAAATCCGGCTGGCCTCTATCAGTGGTTCAATCCTCTGGTGCCGATCAGCACATCCGAGTAATCTCATACAGCGATCCATCCAACGCTCGTGGTGCAAAACACAATAAAAAGACACATCTCTGCAATCGTGTGTCACCGGAATTACGCCCTGGTCAGTCCTCGTTCGTGATGAGCTCGTACTGACCGTAACTCTAGTCGTAGCTCTCCCTGCCCGTAATCGTGGCAGCAAAACCATAACCGATACCGATGAGGCTAGATCAGGAATGAATATAATACTGAACAAATAAATGTACATCCTAAGGCTTCTTAAGTGGATTAGCGTATCGTAAGTATGCCGCGGAATATACCACGGTACGTCACTCTATTTTAGTCACATATTCCATCAACCAAGGGTCATCCTACGCTCCGAAGGTAAAACCTAACGCTCTGATACCAACTTTGTCATGATCCGAATGTATGGAACATGACCGACACTTAAATTACGAAACGGCTCGAGGCGTACGTAATCTAAGTAAGCCAAAGCCCAGAAATCAAAACCAAAGAAGCATTGGAGTGAAGGAAAAACCAAGTTAAAACGAGTAGTTTTAATAGCATAAGCCGAATTATGCGCCTTAAAAACATCAAGTATTTTCTGAAAATTTCGTCAGAGTCTCCTTTGTAAATACTGGCCCCCAAACGGGATACAACATGAATAGTATACGAAATCAATAAAATGGCATCCCCAAGCGGGAGCTAGCTCTTCGTCAATCGACGGTCACAACCACGCAAGCAATATAATATACAACGCCAAGGGCGAGGATCAAAACTCAAAAAGAAACTCAAAACAGCAAGAAATCCATAGAAATACAACGCGCGACTCTAAGGACGAAAGAATAAACATCACTGGTCTCTATCTCTGAAATAAATATATGTTTGGTTGATGGAACTTCTAAATACAACTGAATAATAATATACAATGTATAATGATGGGTACGATACAAATAAACCCACCTACTAGAAAGTCACCCGAAAGAAGCAGTGCCAGCAAAGCCGTAAAGAAACCTGTACGGCAAAACCTGCAAGAAACTGTGGCACAACGGGGGTGAGTTGCCAACTCGTGAGTAGAAAAACATCTACAAACAGAAATCGCATGAACAACGCAATCCTAGGTCAACGATCATAATATATCCTCAAATATATAACCAGCAGCCTATAACAATGGCTAGGGTAAATATCTAACCCAAGTGTACTCCCATGTGCCCGTGTCAGTGACTCAGGTAGCAATATATCATATGGATGATGTATGAATGCATGAAAACAGAATACACGTACTGAAGAAACTGCTTTCATAATTTAGTGAGATTTCCTTTGTATTTTTAAAATGAGGTATCATAATGAAATCAGCATAAACAGTGTCTAGCATCGACACAAAACATAAATCTCAATGTCTCAAAATCTCAGGCTCCGGCTATCCGGACTGGCCTGTATCATCAAATCTTATTACCTCAATATCTCGAAATCTCGATGTCTCGATCTCAATATCTAGAGCGGCTCCAGTCCAGACTGGCCCCTACCATCCATCTCAAGACCACGACGGTATCTTCCGGATATTCGACGCGTTGGGTAAAATCACCGGTCGGTATTGCTCCCCTGCCAGGCTCAACGCCATCATCTGCGATTCTCTTGCCCCGGGGTACCGCACCGGGTCCACCATGTACCCAAAACGGTTCCTCCACTCCTCGAACTCGGGTCTCGAAATCTATCAGCAAACTCATGGTGGACGACTCATACATCATGGGAAAACCGCACTTTTTATTTTAAAGAAAGAAAATAAGTTTATATAAGTTTTGCGGTTTTCCCCCAAATCCAGAAAATCTCATGGAAATTTGAATCCAAATCCTCAATAGCATGTAAACAGTGAATATAGGCATAAAAATCCATGAATGCGGCATAACAATGAATAATAACATGTATGAAGTAACAAGTAATAACTACAATGTCTAATCTAGCATATAAGGCAAATACACTAATATCATGTCTAAATTATTAGCTAACAACCTATGTCAATGCAATAGTATTTCTAAAGTGTACGTGGCATGGCAATTACCGATGAAGATGTGTGTGAGCTGGCAAGTAAGTATACGTAGTACATACGCATCATCGGTAATGGTGCTGGTGTCCTAACAACATGATATCAACAATGCAAATAGGAATCACAATATAAGTATGCGGTGCGGAGCGAACAACAATAATGAGCGGGAGCTAAATACTAGACACAAGATAACAAATCTATATTTAATATAAATATAAGTTCTAAGGTGGTGCAATTTGAATATACCCCGAATCGCGGTGTTTTGAAAATAAGCGCTACGGTGTTTTTAAGAAAAGATATGTCCTTTGAAATATTCGTAGAATCCCTTGACCTGTCTTTAAAAATATCCGTGATCCGTTAGTTTTTGAAATATGTAGGAATCTAATCTAGTCTGACAACTACACTAAACTATACGGCTGAACTAACAAGCTGAATTAAGGGTAAGGAAACCGCCTAACATCTGAGTTGATATATATATAGACATATATATTAGTCGGTAATCCCGCCTCAATAATATCACATCCGATACCATATCTATAATCAGATATTCCCAAGTCAAGAGTGTGGATTTATCATCAATATATAGCTCGTACGTAAATCCGTCGTACGGCATCCCCAAATCTGGGTACGGGTCAATATCATGTTCATCACATTATTCATCTGGTATCTTCTTTATCAAAGATTCTAATCCGGGTACTGATCTCTGTCTAGTACAATACTGATACCATCTATGTATGCATGCACGTGTGTGAAAACTACGTCAAAGGACCCGCTAAAACATCAGGTCGTATATCAAATACGAACCCTGTCATATCACCGATCTCACGGCCTCAAATCGAATCTCATCGACTCGTCTCAAATCCCAAGTACTATTCTCAAATCCAGTATATGAACACATAGTCTCATACATATGTGAACACATAAAAATATATTCCCATATATGCACATATGAAAGAAGAATGTATGCAAGTATGGGTGTGTGTGTGTATGTGTGGTGCAACCACTACTCTAGGGTTTTGCAACACTAAACCAATCCAACACACCAAATATCCATCTTTAACATTAATAATCTCAAACAATATATAATCAATATATGTGTGTATACGTATTCGTATACATCACCACGAACTGCAGGGGTGATATACGCCATCCACCCGAATTCTCCCCATAGATATAAATCTACTCACCTGGTCCTCGCTCGCCGGTGCCGACGTCTCCACGCGCTTGATTGTCGTCTCGAAGTCCACATGGGGTACCTATATATCATAACGCACCGTATCGCATTAAAATCCGACTCATGACCAAAACGACACTCGAATCCTACATAGGTCAAAACCTATGGTTTGCTTTCACAAATCAACCCAAAACCCTCGACATCGGCGTACAAACGCCGAGTGATCGCGAAAAACTCAAACGCACCAATCGTGGTTTCAAAACTCACTAATTATATAAGAAATAGGTTTTAATTCATCAAAACCATAAAAGTAAACTAATCGTTTTATTTCCCAAAAATCTAGTTAGCGGTCGTTAACCGTTTTAATACAAATCTTGATGTTTAAACGAAACTAATGGCCATAATATTTACTAAATATCATAACTAGGTTATATAAACCCTTACCAGATTTTATTCTAATCAATTTTCATTGAATTCAACATTCTAGTTTGCAAAATACCCAATTTTAACACATTAAAAGCAACAATTTGTAAACTAGCAACTAGATTAGTTTTAGCATTCCATTAACATGTTAATCTCCATATTAAAACCATAATCAATTTATAAAAACCCTAACTAGTTTTTAAATTTCACATTTTCAATAATTTCTAAAAAACTAGTTTAGGAAAAAAGCTTAATTTGGACATTTTACATCTAACAATTTACATATTATCAAAAAGATTAAGTTTTCATTTTCTTAAGATGATAATCTACACTTTGCAACCATGATTACATGATAAGAACCCTAATTGTAAATCACAAACCCTTACTTTTTAATTCAAACCATACTCTTGAATCATCCAAACTTGCAACAAAACCTAATTGAACACCTAATTAGCTTAGCTTAAAGCACTAATCAACAATTTAACTACATGGTTAGGATTATACCTCCACAATTAGCTTGAGATCTAACATGAATCTAGACCTCCAAATTGAAATCCTTGCTCCAAGATCCATGCTAAAAGAGATAAGGGAAAATGGGTAGGGCTTTGATTTGAATTTTAGCTTTGATTTTTGATGGAAATTGGTGAATTTTTGAAGCCAAAATGAAGTGGGATTTTGTGGGGAAAAGGGGTTGCTGCATATGGAGGAAGGGTCGGCTAGAATGGGGAGATTGGAGAGAGAATGAGGTGGGGAAAGTATTGACAATTCAAAGAAGTCCAAGGTCAACACAACCATACCTCTTTTCTTATACTTTTCTTTTTGTTTTCTTTTCTTATTTGTGTAGAATGGAGTGGGGAAAGGGGGGGGGGGGAGTGCTGCTGAATTTCAGCCACATGGGGATGGGGTTGAGTGAGTGTGGGTGTGGGTGTGGGGGAAAAAGACAAATGTTATACCTCAAATATCCATTTACACTAAATTCACTATTTAAGCCTTTTTTCGTCGATATTTTCTAAAACCGTTTGATAACTTAATTTCATTTCAAAAACAACATGCTAAAATTTTGTTTAATGTGTTATGATGCACAAAATTTGTTTCAACCCATTCCAATTTGTAATTTTCCCTAATTAAATGTATTAGTGACGACTTAAAATAATATTAAAATAATTATTTTCGGAAAAATTTTCAGAAAATTAGAAATTTTACCGGTGGCTTAATAAACACCAAATAATAGCAATTACATAGCTAGAATATGTATATTTAATTTTATAATAAAAATATTTGTATTTTGATTTTTTCCAGAAAACTCCCTTATTTTACCGATTTTCCGAAATTTCACCGAAACGATTTTCAAAACGTTACATTCAGTCTCGAAAGGTTTAAAATACGATATCTTAAGAAAATGATATTTTTATATAAAATATTTATTGAAATTTTTTTTGTATAAATATATGTATATTATCATTAAAAGATCTATTTTGTTATAATATAAATATCCCACTTTTTATAAAAATCACAAGACTAGATTTTTACATTAAGATACCATGAATTTCAAATAAATCAATATTACAGATAAATACCTTTATTTATGGAATTAGAATATTTTCACTAAGAAATATCACAAATAAAATTTACACTCATTATAACTATAAAGATGAATAATAAATACTTGGGGTGTATCTTGAAAACTATACAAAAGTATTTTTACATAAACCCCCCTCAAGTTTTATAAATTACAATAAGGACCCTAACAATTATAGAACTTCGACTTACATTTTTTGGTCTGACTCGGGTTTGAGTCTGATTTTTTCTGACTTGAATATGATTCAAGTCAATCTACATTCTTTAATATTCCAACTCAATATGAGCACATGAATCCCAGAATCCAGTTAACAATCTATACAACTTGACTGAATCAAACCATGGATATACATCCATTATTCCGTTATTCCATTTACCTGATTATGCAGTTATAATCTGTTTACTGATATCATAGTTTTGGTCGGTCATCCAACTTACACAATACAATACAACAATACAATCAACGGGGATTAAGGGGTAGATTGGTGCGGAAGGTGTTAGAAGTGGCACGAGACGGTAAGATTAAGACATCTAACCTATATTCCGTTGTTATTGTACCGTGGCTTAACGGTTCCTTGTACATTCCGTTTGCCCTGGTCTCTAGCATACTGAGACCCCTCTCGTATACACTGGCATCCTTCAGTACCAAGCTACAAACAACAGCGTAAACACAATATCCTATAATATTATACTTTAGAAGATACCTCTTATTCTGTAATTTCTAATTCTTCCTTATCTTTGGGACTTACCGAGCAACATGTTCGCTGACGACATTCTATTTCTTTCTTCTTTGAATGTCGTCAGGTGTTTTAGACCCGTCAGAGATTGAGCCCACAGGTGAAGACTTGGATCAGTTCCACGAAGACCCCGAGCTCTTGACATTGTACCTTATTCTACTCAGTATTTTTCATTTCCTGTTATGCCATTGTTTAGGCATCACTTTTATTTGAGATGTATTTACTTTTCATGCATTGTACAAAAGAATGTTATTAATAAAGTTGCTGTTATTTTTTATATCTCTTGTCTCTTGTGATTTACCTTTATATTGCTTAGATACGCTTAGCGTATTTACTTCACAGTAAATACGTAGCGGACCTCATCGCATCCTCTTCGCTGTACACCGGGAAGCAGGGCGTGACAGACTCTGCTAGCGTCGGCACTGCTGACCACCGCCTAGCTGCCTCCCACGGCCGCAGATCTCCCGGGTCGACATATTCTATGACCCGCTGGGCGCTCCACAGTTCAACACCTAGGTCCGTCGCCGGAGCGCCTCGCCCCGAGCCCTATCGCGCCCCTGTCCCTCCCGAGGAGGTGTCGGTCAGCTCGCCTGCGCCCAGGCATGACCGACACCCCCTCCCTTGACGGGGCCGCGCGGATGAGACTCGTCACGGCAGCTCGAAGACTACCTCGCCAGGGGACCTAAGGAACCTCATCGAAAGGAACCGGGGCCCCATCCAGACACAGGTCTCCAACAGCAGGGGCCAAAGATCAGAATGTGCCGGATCATCGGGATACCACGGCCAACTCGACGCCCTCGAAAAGAAGATCGAAGGTATGCATCGGGAAGGTCGTCATTCGCGGGATGGGGCTAAGTACGCCGCCGAATCGCTCATAAAACTTTTCACCGAAGAGCTGCTCGCCGTCCATGTCTCCTCCCGGAACAAGCCTCTAAAGGTCTCTATCTTCGACGGTAAGTCTGACCTGAAGGACCATCTAGACACATTCATCATGGGAATGAGGTTCCAAGACAACTCTGACGCCGCCCAATGCCGAGCTTTCCCAGCCACTCTCATCCGCTCCGAACGATACTGGTTCCTAGGACTCACGCCACGCTCGGTCTTAACCTTCGACGAGCTGGCCACCTAATTCCTCGGCCACTTCATCGGGAGCAGGAAGCAGAAACGGACCGTCGAACATCTCTTCGCAATCAAGAGCGGGGACAAGGAAACATTCAAAAGGCACGTCACCCTCTTATACAATGCCCTTCTCGAGGTCCCAGAACATCGGGACGAGACGGTCATTACAGCACTTAGGTCTGGTCTTAGGCACAGAGAGTGGTTATGCTCCTTTGCATTAGCGCAACCTAAGACCATGGTCGAGGTAAAGGCCTGATCGAGCGTGAGATCCATCTCGAGTCCGAGGTGAACGCAAATCTCCCCCGGTCAGAGCAAACTGACCAAAAGAAAAGGGCGAGGGAAGAGAAAAAGAGGCTTGAGCGGCCAAAGCCCTACTCCCCGAAGTTTCAGGAGTACACCCCGCTCAACGTCTCCCAGACGGTACTGCTAGAGGAGGCTAAGGGCGAGAGGTTCTTCAAGCTCCCCCCCCCGGTCTCGTGCATGGAGGCAAAGCGCATCCGGGCCCCTTACTGTAGTTTCCACAGATCGCAAGACCACTCCACGGAGAGCTATAAGCAGCTCCGAGACTACATCGAGGAGCTCATCCGTTTGGGACACCTGGCAGCGTACTTGCGGGACAAGCGACAAGCTGACCATGAGCAGGAGCAGCGTCCCCCTCCTGGTGAGTTGACAATTGACCAAATAATGGTCATGTCGGGGGGGGTACGTCGGGTACCTACGAGGCACAGCACCCTATGCCGGTCGAAGAGGCCAACAACAATCCGAAGAAGAGGGCCAGAGAGATCGAGCCAATCGTCTTTGACGACGGGGACCTCCACGGAATATCCCTTCCTCATAATGACCCTTTGGTGATTACAGCTCGGGTCCACCAATACGAGGTGCAGATGATACTGGTCGACTCGGGAAGTTCGGTGGACATTCTCTTCTACGACTGCTTTCTGCGTATGGGCTCACCCCGGCAGACCTAACACCGACTTCCTACGTCCTGTCAGGATTCACCAACCATTCCATCCCGGCGAAAGGGGTAATCACTCTGCACTTTAACGTTGGGGAGGCCGGCCGTACGCGAACAGTGACTGTGGAATTCATCGTAGCAAGAATCCCATCGGCCTACAACATCCTCCTCGGCTGCCCAACGCTGAACTCCCTCTGGACCCGGATATCGACCTACCACCTGGCTATGAAGTTCCCTCTCGACCAAGGCGGGATAGGTCGGGTCTATGGAGACCAGCGGATTGCAAAGGTTTGCTTCACCGCAACATCTTCGTCTGAGCGGACAATCGACGATGTCGAGGGCAAAGGTGACATTAGAGGTTCTCTGGACACTCGAGACGAGCAAAAAGAGGTCCAAGGGACCCCGGTGGAGCCACTGACAGAGGTTCCTCTCGTAGAAGGGGACGACGAAAGAATCGTTCAAATCGGGTCGCTTATGATAGGAACTCAGCGAGTCGACCAGGTCCATTTCCTCAGAAACAACTCCGACGTGTTCGCCTGGGCGTCTGCTGACATGCCTGGGATTGACCCCAAAATCATATCTCACAAGCTCGGGGTAGATCCTACGGCCCGACCCGTCAGGAAGAAAATGCGAAACTTCGCCCCGGTCAAACTGAAGGCTATCGAGGACGAAGTAGATCAGCTCTTCGCCGCCAACTTCATTCGCAATGTGCCCTATTCGGAGTGGCTGGCGAACGTAGTTCTGGTTAAAAAGTCGAGCGGGGAGTGGCGCATGTGCGTCGACTTCACCAAGCCTACCGTTTGCAAGACGCGGAAGGGCGCGAGTGGACAATGCCGAGAAGCTCAAACTGTACCAATAAAAAGAACAACTACTAGAGTGTACTTCTTTTACTAAGACAATGTAAACTTTTCTCAAGATCTTTCTGTTTATATGATAAGAAGGGATCAATAAAACATTGCAAAAAGAAGAGTTTTATTTATTCAAAAGGGTACTATAGGCTCCTCAGCTGTACATTGAAAAGGAAAAATTACAGTAGCGGGGGAAGGGGGTGCAAAGAACATTACTCGTGGTACTCCGAGGATATTTCCGCCAGCCGAGCCCTCGCGGCCTCAGATCTCTGCCTCTGATGCCGTCCGCGACCGCCGAAATCATGCCTCAATTGGTAGCACTCAAGGATGAGTGCCGCCGAGCGATCCTACCGATCTGCGGAGATCAGGTCCAAGAGCCGCAAAGACCTTAGCTTACCAACAGCCTCGTCCTTCAGCTGTTCGGATAAGAGGTTGTAGAGCCCCAGCGATGCCCTCCAGATGGAGTACATCAACAGCTGGAGCAGGGGGGAGCGCCGTGGAAGTAGTCGGCCGAAATGATCCTCAATGCGGCCTAATTCTAACTGCACCGTGTTCTCAGTGCAGCACTGATCGTAGAGGTACATGTCCTCGAAGTTTATGATGTCGGGGATGGTAAAAAGGAAGTCCTCAATTCTTACGTTTTGGGTGTGAAGGAAGAAGTGATCAACGATCCCTCCGTTTTATAGCCCACAACGCCCCAGGAGTCCAACAGTCGCTTGTCTCACCCACAACTGTACCGCCACGCGGCAGACATCGAGCCTTTCTCGGCGAAATTTTAACGACGCGGTTCCTGCGCTTCGCCTCCCCCATGCGTTCATGATACGTGTCGCCCACGACTGTCCCTCTTTCTGATACTCACGCTGGGAAGGTCGGACAGAACCTCACAAATCGACCGAGCGGCAACCATGCTCGGCCCATCCTTAGCAGGCCTCTTACGGCCCCTCCCGCGCTAAGGATCGAAGCCCTTGCCAAGAGGCAACCGAGCAGCTACTCTGCTCGGTCATTCCTGGCTGTTAGTTCACTACCCCCACGAAGCCAGGGATCGAAGCCCTCACCAAGAGGCAACCGAGCAGCTACCTTGCTCGGTCATCCCTGGCTGTTAGCTCACTACCCTACGAAGCCAGGAATCTATGCCCTCGCCAAGAGGCAACCGAGCAGCAACCCTACTCGGTTATCCCTGATTGGTAGATCCCTACCCTACAACGTTAGGGATCTAAGCCCTCGCCAAGAGGCAACTGAGCAGCTTCACTGCTCGATCCACCCTTAGCAGGCCTCTCACGGCCCCACCCGCTCTAAGGATCCAAGCCCTCGCCAAGAGGCACCGGGCAGCAACCCTGCTCGACCCGTCCTTAAGGATCCAAGCCCTCGCCAAGAGGCACCGGGCAGCAACCCTGCTCGGCCCATCCTTAGCAGGCCTTTTACGGCCTCTCCCGTGCTAAGGATCAAAGCCCTCGCCAAGAGGCACCAGGCAGCAACCCTACTCGGCCCATCCTTAAGGATCCAAGCCCTCGCCAAGAGGCACCGGGTAGCAACCATGCTCGGCCCGTCCTTAGCAGGCCTCTTACGCCCCCCCCCCCCCCCCACGCTAAGGATCAAAGCCCTCGCTAAGAGGCACCGGGCAGCAACCCTGTTCGACCCGTCCTTAGCAGGCCTCTTACATCCCCTCCCGCGCTAAGGATCAAAGCCCTCGCCAAGAGGCACCGGGCAGCAACCCTGCTCGGCACGTCCTTAAGGATCTAAGCCCTCGCCAAGAGGCAACCTGGCTCACCCTTGCTCGGTTATCCCTGGTTGGTAGTTCCCTACCCCACAACGCCAGAGATCTAAGCCCTCTCCAAGAGGCAGCTGAGTAGTTTCACTGCTTGGTCCATCCTTAGCAGGCCTCTTACGGCCCCTCCCGCACTAAGGATCTAAGCCCTCGCCAAGAGGCAACCGGGCATCAACCCTGTTCGGTCCATCCTTAGAGGATAACCCCGACGTATCTTCACTACGCGACCCCACGTCGACTTCGGGGCCACGAAGGTACTGACCTCATACCGGTCTTTGCACACTTAGGCAATTGGCAAAATGGTTAAATTCAACTCGACGTGCGGTCACCAAATGAAATTCTCTAAGCTCAGCACCGTGCAAACAGAGATTTAACGACAAGCAAAAGGAAAAACTGCGCCAAACACCGCAAAAAAATACTTCATTCAAAAGTCTTTACAAAGGTATTATTGGTGTCATGACCCGAAGGTACGGAACGTGACTGGCACTTAGATTACGAGACGTCTCAAGGCGTAACGTAACCTAAGTCAGCCAAAGCCCAGAAAATCTAAACCATAAACAATAAGAGTGAAGGAAACCTTTCATGAAAACGACTTTAAAATCAATTAAGTTGTATTAACCCCTTTTTAAAAATATCAAAATTTTCCAAAAATGGTGATTTAAAAGAGATCGTGTATATGACACCGCCAGAGGGCTTCGTAAACAGTGGGAGCAGCGGAAGCATGTGCAAGCTGCTTAAACCCATCTATGGGTTTAAGATGGAATCGCGGAGATGGAACATCTATTTAATGAATCTGTCAAAGAGTTTGACTTCATCAAGAAGATAGATGAACCATGTATAAATAAGAAGGTTGTAGAGAGTATGGCTGTCTTCCTCGTATTGTGCGCGGATGAGATACTCTTGATAGGAAAAGGTGTTCCTATGCTACACTCGGTCAAGCACCTCTTATCACACAGGTTCTCCATGAAAGATCTAACTGATGCCTACTACATTCTGGGGTTATAGATCTATAGAGATAGATCTAAATGGATTTGGGATTGTCCCAATCCGGGTACATAGACACCATGCTAAAAGGGTTTTAGTATGGATGATTCTAAGCGTGGTAATATACCCGCTTGTTCAGGAATCACTCTTTCCAAAGAGATGTCTATCGAGACTGATTTGGAAAGGGCTCACATACAAGGGATACCCTATGCTTTGGCAGACGGGTCAATCATGTATACGATGTTATGTACCAGACCAGATGTATCTTACTCACTAGGTGTAGTGAATAAGTATCGAAAAGATCTTTGGGAAAACCACTGGACAGCTGAAGAACATTCTTAAAGTGCTTGCGAAGAACTAAAGAGATGTTCTTGGTGTATGGTAACGGTGAACTCCAGATGGAGTCCTTTACCGATTCGAGCTTCCAGAGTGATAAGGACGACTGAAAGTCAGTCTCAGGTTTTGTCTTCACCCTCAGTGGTGGGACGGTATGTTGGAAGGGTTCCAAGCTATATATCGTAGCAGACTCGTTGACAGAGGCTAATTACATCACTACCAACGATGCTGCCAAAGAGGTTGTCTGGATGAATAGAGTTCATGAGATGAACTAGGTTCCTACTATTGGGCATCCAATACTTATGTATTGTGATGACAATGGAGTTGTGGTTTTGGCCACAGAACCCCGGTCCCATCAGTGATCCAGACATATTCTTGGACAATATCACCTGATCAGGGAGATAGTTGTATCTCCGGAAGATCGAGGTCAGGAGAGTTGACACAGAGGATAATACAGCGGATCCACTCACCGAAGCCATCCCCCAGATGCTATTTGAGAGACTTTTTGGGATGTTGGGTATGAGATACTACAGCACATGGCCTTAGTGCAAGTGGGAGATTGTTAGGAATATGTATGCCCTAGAGGCCATTATTGTACATGTGATATATATTATAGTGGATACTTGGACATATATATAGAGGACTTTCTTGCTCGACATGATAGTGTGCTATTTGGTTACTCTTTATCTTAACATGTTGACTGGTATTCTATATTGTCTTGCTCTCGCATGTTGATAAAGCCCTTAGGATATGTACTTGACTACCAGGACTATGATGAGATCATACTAATGGGGCCAGGGTGGTCCAAAAATACATCCTTTAATCAGTTCCTAGTCGTGGGAATATCGAGACTTGGGCATCGATATTCCACAGTAGACTAGTGTGTACGTTTCTTGTCCCTTAAAGAGCGATGGTTGATCCCACAACCATTGGTGTGTGACATCAAAGATTGTACATATGTGCTCATTGGAGAATGGGTACACCGAACGGACTCGCCGATGACTCCTAGTTGGTAGTATACCTATCGTCAGATAGCAGTCCTCCGGTGACACTGGTATAGGTTAGTCTGTAGACCCGAGATCGTCATAGAGTCTTGTGTGGCTCCCACTGTGCTTTGATTTTCTCTCTACCGCGGCTCAAAGGAGTCGTGCAAACAGGTGGATTTTGGGTACAGTCCCGAGTCACATGGAGGCAATGAGCGATAAGAGGGGTTTCGTCTCTCCTGGTATTAGGGTTGATGTTGCGCTATGCTCGATTGTCTATAACTGGAAGTCCCTGGCCAGGGCTACTAATGGGATTTACTGATAAGAGTTATCAGTAGTTTCTCAAACCGTTATAGGCCAGACATCGGCATGACTTATCACGTTACTGGAGGCTGACGTCTACCACCCCTAGATATGATATGCGACATATCAGACGAAGAGACCGGACTGTACGGTAGTATTACTGATAGGCTTCATGGAGAGTATGGACAAGCTTGCTTGTTGATCTTCATATCGCTCAATACCCGAGTAGCCGTTACGTCCAGCTAGTACCGCTGACGGCTTGTAGGTGACTGATGTGATCATCACCTACTGCTGGTGTATTGACGAGTATTTAGAGTCCTAGACAGAAGTTTACTGGTTCAAGCGAAACGAAATAGGACACATATGTGATATGTGTGTGGGCCTGATTAAATACGAGTATGTGATATCGTATTGTAATCTGGCAGTTATCTGTTATCAGTCAGGTTATATGTGATATAACCGGATTATCGAATCAAGTGTTGGTTTAATAATGTGATATTCAGATTAATGATATTAGTCGGTTATATGTGATATAACTGCATTATTAGATCAAGTGTTGATTTAATAATGTGATATATATTATATGTGATATAATTATATCTTAACTAATATCATTAGCTCACTAATTGCTTTATATATATATATATATATATATATATATAAATGTATATTTGATACACGCGCGCGCGCGCGCGCGCACACACACACACATATATATATAATATGAAGCATGGCATGTTTTTCTATTTTTAGAAAATGGAAAAATAAGGTGTAAATTGTGGAGATATTTGTGGTATGGTTCAAGGCATGTGTTTATATGTTTTTATATTACTCTTGACTCATTATTCAAGCATGGTTGCAATTTTAATTGCATTTTTATTCCATGCTTGACTGAGTGAGGAGAGAGATGATTCATTTTATTGATTCTACACTTGCTTCATAGTTCATGCCTTAGCCATTTTTCAAGAGCTTTTTTCTTCTCTTGCTCTCTATAATTTTCTTCACCTCACCTCCAAGCTCAAAACCCTCACATGAGATGTGAATCATTGAGCTTGTGTGACCTTAGTGAGCTTTACTTTTCCCCTACTTCATCATCCCACACCAAACTAGCAATTTGGTGTGGTGTGTTTTCTACACTAAAAGTGTTTAGTGTAATGAAAAGCTTGTGCTTGTGGACTTCGGGTGGATCGTCTTTGGCGCGAAGATCACGAAGGAGGTTCGTTCAACTCGGAGAGGAGCCTTGAAGAGTCACGTGGACTTCATCCCGGAGCTTTTGAAGAGAAGGACACGAACTACAAAGGTTGTATGCTCTTTTTCTTCTCTTAAGTCTAATCACATCACAAAGGAATACACCTAAAATTCTAGTAGTGATCTTGTTAGTCTAGCTTAGCACCTAGAAAAATTAAAATTTGGCATGTTTGATGCCTCTAGAACCTCACCATGGTGCTAAGGTCGACTTTCAAAACCAAAGCCCACTAGTATTGTCCGCCCGAACATCATATGTGCACAAGTACACATGTGTGATCGAACCCTGTCGTAAAACCATACGACCTCCACTCGTTTCGCCCGAGACAGGAAAACTCTCTGTGTAGGACTCTAAAGACTCGACAGTACGCTGGCAGTAGGTTTAACCACAAGCACGTCAGCGGTATTAGCTGCACGTAATGGCTACCCAGGTATCTGTCGATAAGAAGGCCGACGAGCAAACTCATCCATACCCCTACTGAGCATGTCTGTGGAAATCTCTGTACAATCCGGTCTGTTCATCTAAGAGTATCGCATATCGGGCCTAGGGGGCGGCAAGCGTTAGACCCATAATAGTGCAATAAGTCGTGTCGGAGTGCAGCCAAAAACACCCTGAGAAACTACTGTAATCCCTACCATCAAATCTCGCTTTCTCTGGCCAGGGACTTTGTGTAATGGCTTTCCGAATCACAGCGCAACATCAACCCCCAATACCGGGAGAGACGAATCCTATCTAACCGCCACTGCCTCCAAGCGCTTCGGGACTGCACCCAACTACTACCTGTTTGCACGACTCAATAGAGCCATGGTAGGGTAGTAATCTAAGAACAGTGGGAACACACTTGAGGCGAAATAGCAGTGTCAAGTCAACGGACTATGCTGTACTCATGTCACCTGAGAACTACTACCTGACGATAAGTATAATACCAACTAGCAGTTCTCCACGAGTCCGTCCAGTGTAACTCATAACCCAATGAGCACTTGCATACTATCTCCAGTACAACGTACTGATGGCTGTAGGACATACCATCTCACCTGTTGGGATGAGAAGCGTATGCACTAGTCTACTCTGGAGTATCGATGCCCTGTCTCGATAATCCTACGACTAGGGACCTTTATAAGGATGTGCTTGTAGACTACCCAGCCCCTACTAGTGTGACTATCATCACAACGCTGATAGTCAAGCAAACATCCTAAGGCTCTACCAATATGTATTAGCGATACGTCAAGGAAAACATATACACATATTAAGATAGATACAAACCAAGTAGCATGCTACCATATTGAGGAAGACTATCATAAATCCGTGTATATATCTCAAGCTTCCAAAATGTAATATATAAACTAGTACTATACAATAATGGCCTCTAAGGCATATTACACTAACACTCCACTTCCTTTGTATGTCTATTTGAAAGCCCCTGTGCCTCTGTTGGGTCACTCCAGTTGCTCCAGAATTCTCTGCACACTTGCATAAAACTTGTTAGAAATAACAAGATGGGTTTTTATTATTTTTATGGATTTTTGTTTTAAAATATATACACAAATTAACCCGCATAAAAAGAAAGAAATACGTTACCGTCTCCCTGGCAATGGCGTTATTTGATTGATCGTGTCTATGCATGTTCTATTAAGTCCTACTTACCGCAATAAAACGGTGTCGCTTTGTACTTAGCCGCGATGAGTACAGGTCGTCCACGGAGAGAAGATATGTTTTTCGTTCGTGTTTTAGACGAGTTAAATCCAAATGGTCCAATATGTTCAAAGCTATCCTAAATTTTGTGTATTATGTTAAAGAAAAGGCTTGTTAGGGTTAGGATTAGGTTAGTTGAGTTAGGATTATCCTTAGTCTTTCCTTTGTTCCTCTTGATATTGATGTTAGGGTAATCAGAAACAACGTGGATTAGAGTTCTCAAGTAAGATATTTGCGAGTCTAGGCTAGGCCTTCCATACGCTAAATCCCTTCTTATTGATTCCCGTCCTTCCGTTCTTTACTCTTATCCCTAACCTTCAGCGAAGGAAAACACGATGGGTCTCATTTTAGGATCACCTCTATCATTAAGCATAAGGTGCCTAAAGGAGAGGGTTGTGATTCCTTGGTTGAAATTCAACTTCCAAGATATCGGGCAAAAGGAAGAGTAAGGGATTTTTCTATCCCTCAAACTACCCTTTTCTTTACCCTAACAAATGAGCAAATTCTTCACTCATTATTAAAATAAAATAAAATAAGAGAAGAAGAAGAAGAAGATAGAAAGAAGAAAACCAAAAGCAAGCAAGCTACTTCGGCCTTTACCCAAGGAGCTCTCTTGAGCATCATGGCTTGAAAACATCAAGGATAAAGAAAATAGAAGAAGTTCAAGAAAGAAAACAACAATTACAACTAATTACCCTACTACAATTTATCTATGGAAAGTAAAAGCAATGCAAATGAATAAAACTACAACTGCAATAAGAAAAGATACAAGACAAGATAAAAATAAACTCTCATCTTCATTCATATCCACTCAAAAACTCTCACAACTCTCCAATGACATACAAGATGAAGAAGGAGACTACCTACTTCTATTCTAATCCTAAAACTATGATAAAATGAACTGCTGAACTATACTATTTATAAAATCTGGATCGCAAAACCCTAGGTTGATACTGGCCCCATATAAGAAGAAGAAACTGCCTATGAAAATTCATCAAGTATAGCTCCAGGACCGCGGCTATTCCGTCGCGGCTATTCCGTCGCGACTTGTACTAGCCTTGCGGCTATTTTGCCGCAATATTGCTGAGTTGGCGATCCATTATTTTTGTGTGTTTTCTTGAAAATTTTTGGGGTTCTTCTAGAGCTTCACACTTGGATTTTGACAACTTTGGAATTTCTAGGTGTTGACTTGTTGACTATTGATTTTGACTAGATCAAAATTGATCCGTTTAAGCTTGAAAGTCCGTCAACTATTTCGGAACCAGTTTCTCTGTATTTATTGAGCAAACACATATCAAAAACACCTATCTACATGCAATAAGATAAAGAATGAGTGGTATAAAGATGCAAAATTCTGATGTGAGCAACAACAATCAACTCTTAAGCAGTAAGAAAGTGAACAATAAAAATAGGAGTGTATATATAAAGGGGACTACCAAAATTTGTTTCCCATTTTTGCTTAGTAGAGTAGTTTTAGATTTAGGTCTAACATTAATTACCAAACCCCTAGAACTTGATATTTACTTATTATTCTTTCCGGACTCATAAGTTACTCATAAAGGACCTTCGATTTGTCCATAAAGATGTTCTTCTAAGTAAGTTAAGATTTAATGGTAACGACTAATCTAAAGATTATTTTAAATTGCTTTTTACTTGAATTTAGTTTATGGGTGCTACAATAATGTGCTTCTAGAAGAGCAGTACATTTTGAGGCTTTTTTCCCTTGAAATATTTCTCCACCATCTCCAAATCTTAGCTATGCCATTGAAACAAAAACAATGCAAAAGCCAATGCAATCTACTTGACACACTTGCTCCATATCCATGATTCTCTCAATTTAAATTGCCTCATGTACATCCCAATAATTCACAACACAAAGAGCTAGAATCTTTTCTCGACACTTGAGGAAAAAGATTTTATGTCCTTTTTCGTTTTAGTGGGGTTGAGCAATGTACTTATTTTGTTTTTGAAAGCAGCAATGTACTTATTAATATATAATGCATTTAATCTATTCATTCATTTTTCATCTTGAATAGTACTAGAAAAAATTATGATATGTAATAACTTCGAAACAAACAAATTGAGGTGGCCTGTATGAATCAATGGCAGGTACAGGTAACAGCAAGTATCAGCCAGGCTTAGCTTAATTGGTATAAATTTTCTCTCCAATATGAGAGGTCGTAAATTCGATCCTCAAGTGGGGTTGATTTCAAAAGGAAAAAAAAAATAGCAAGCCCACAAATTCGGATTGGAGTTCCTGCTATTATTTGTTCACACTATTACAAACAAGTAACATCCAACACCTCATATTTGTGTAAAACAATGAGTCTCATAGGTTTGTGTTTTTTGATTGAGATGTGAGGTTTAGGATTTACCATAGCATGGAAAAATAGCAGGGAATCCAAAGCTGAAGTTCCTGGTCCCACAAATTGAGGTTTCTGGTCCCACAAATTCATGCCGTTCGTTACTATTTTGATACACAAGTTTCATCTATGAGATTATTAGATAAATATATTTGGCAGGGTGTATAAAATCGCTTCGCTCAACATGGCCGATTTAACCTTTTGAATTGGAAAATTTGAAATTTTTTCCCGATATTGCAAAAAGGGTTTTACAAATATCCCTCTCTCAAGCAATTAATTCTTAAATATATTTTGTATTAACAAACTTTCAATCTGAAGTCACACTAACAATGAGAAGAGAGAATGAAAAATATGATATTTCAAACTCTGGTTTATACAAGAGAATGAAAATCGGATAAAAACCAATAGTTCCTAAAAAGATCCATAGTTTGCTTGAGGGCCACCATCTTTTCGATTTAGCTGGTCTTATGGCCGCCAATGAGCGACCTTAATCTCTGAATGTCCCTCCCACTGCATTTCTTACGTCTTCATATGCCGCAACCCTCAATAGCACTCTTCATTTTCTTCTAATCAGTGTGCATGAGAACGAGATCGTTATAAAGGTCAATGGTGAACCTGCGGTGTTTTTTCCTCCTGATGAGATTGCTAGATCTGCAAATTCTTTCAACATTTCTTTCATGGCTAAATGTTCGTACAGAAGACCATCAATTCTTGATACGAAAGACATTAAAGCAAACATTTTTCCTTCATTGAAGCCTTTGTTACCAGTATGTTGGATCGTAAGCATCTTCATTTAAGATTCCATAATCAAGATTTTAATAAGATTTGCACTAGTAAAATAGGAGGTTGCCCCTACGGATAACGAAATCCATAGGGGCAGATTTAGTTTTGCCCTACGGATTAGTCCGTAGGGCCTTAATGTTGCCCCTACGGTCCTTACATATTAATTTAAAAAATATTAAATCGTAAATTGTTGTTTGCCCCTACGGAGCCGCAAACCAGGAACCTACGGATTTATCCATAGGGGCAACTAAATAGAGATTTAATTAAAAAGGCACGGATCGATCCCTACGCTCATTACCTAAAAATTATTTTCCCAATATCGCGCGCGAACCCAAAATCCCCAAACCCTTGTTCCCGCCGATCGCCTGTGTTTCATCGCCGTTATCGTCATCGCCAGCGCAGGCCAATTCTCCGTCGCCACCGCCTGGTTCATCCTCATCTCCGTTTTCGTCGTCGCCTCCTTTCGTCGCCGCCTCCAATGGATCGTCGACGCCTCCACTGCACAGGTTAGGAAATCTTAAATTAAACAAATTTTTGATTATTTTATGGCTAGGGTTCATGGTTTGGGTACCGATGAGGCATCCGTTGGGGGTAGCGTTAGGGTTGGGGTTGGGGTTGCGGTTGGGGCTGGGGCTGGGGTTGGGGTTGCGGTTGGGGTTGGGGTTCGGCAGGGGGTTGCGGTTGGGGTTGGGGTTGGGGTTGGGGTTAAGGCTGGGGTTGGGGCTGGGGCTGGGGTTAGGGTTAGGGTTAGAATTATGGTTGGGGTTGGGGTTGCCCCGTTTCGTATCAGAACTCGAGTCTGACATCGTAGATCTTTCAGCCATTTTGGTTATATTGTTATCATGATGTTAAATTCTTTATGCTCTCATCAAATTTTTGGGATCTTTGTAATTTGCTTGCTCTGTTTGGGGTTTCAGTTGATCCTCATTAAAAAATTGGTGATTGATCTCTTCAATCATATTATTATCTGTATTTAAAATTTTTGTGAAGCCTTCAGAGTTTGGAAAAATCTAGAATTACCGTTGAAATTCTGGCAACATTCAAAAACTGTGTATATGATGTATGTGTGTGTGTGTGTGCATGTATATACATTTGAAATTTATCTTTCTTCTATGATATAAAACGGTTAAACCGAGGAAAATTACTGGGGGAATTTTTGCTAAAATGTCTTGAGAGGGGGTTCAAGTGATGGGATAATTTCATTTGGTAATCTTTTACTTATTTTACATCTCTTATTTTTTCATGCAAAAATCTGAATAGGTTTCTTGCAATTTTGCCTATCGATCAATTATTATATTTATTTCTATTTTTTGTGGATGATTTGGCTTCAATTGAATGGAGGCGATGATGGCTTGCCCTCAAGCTTCCACTTTTATGAGCTTTATAGTTATGAGATTGGCGAGGCAAGCTGGTTTGTATCCATCTTATTTCTTTTCCTAAATTTAAATCCAAATATAAACTGTCTGATTGAGAGAGAGAGTATGGGAGATTATGTATTATTCAATGTGTTTAGAAGCTGGCATGTTCTGAGCGTCATCTCTGCATGAAAGCTATGGTTTTGCAAAGGGTTTGCCCTAACTATTTTCTGTGGGGAAGCTGAAGGCCTGAAGCTTCATCAAACTCAGGATTGGATTCTGGTCGGGTATTGTAAATTCTTGTGAAAGTTCCGTTCAAGATTTGTTCAGAGCTTGCATAACATCCTTTTCATCTTTATGAGATCTTTATGCAGTCATTTTTTTGGGTTTATATATTTCTAGAGCCCGTTTGACTTTGGACTTAGGATAACCCCAAATCTCTTTCTTATTTTGATTCCTAAGCTGGCATATCTGAGGCTCGTAGTCCAGTATCGTTGCAGGAAAAGCTAGGGTTGCGAACATTTTTGCAACGATAATTTCTGTATGACAGCTTAAGCACACATAAAACTTAAACAATCTTGAAGCACTGCAGTTTTTCACTAAACTACCTAAAAGTTATTATATTGCTGCAAGCTTCCTTAAAGTGCTGCATCTAAGTGTATTTTAGTGGGAAAACCCTTGAAAGCCAAACTTCATGGGGTTTGCTGTTTGCCTTCTCTGTAGCTAGTTTGAGGTTTATTTAGTTTTGGATTTGTTTTGCAACACTCTCTGAGTTCCAAATCAACAAAAAGCTGAATGTTGAATCACAAGCAAGAAGCAGCCAAACTGGCCCTAAAGTAATCCTGAGTGATGATAATTTTCCAGGGAGTTTAAAATTTATAGAAATGGCGAGGCAACATTGGATTGTCTGCAAGTATTCAAGCAACCTGTTTGCAGCCATCATGCTATTTGTGATCCCAGTATAAAACTCAAACATGCCTCTTAGTTAGTTTACTTTAATTTGTTATTTATGTGTGTGTGTCAACATTGGATTGTCCCAAGTATAAAACCAAACCCACAAAACATCAAAACTGTCTCCGACAATCTTATGGTCATTAGACATAAGATTTATGCATATAGGTAACATCTGCCAATATGCCATATCCAGTCCGCAATCTATTTTTGCCTATTGGCTAATATGAAAATATCGGCCCGCGTATATGACATAATCAAAGTTGTTAAATCTTGATACGGTTTGTGTTTCGTTTTTTTATTTATCAGTTCTATCAATGTTGCGTATAACGCTTTATGATATCAGTATCCTACATTTGTAGTTTTAATTGTTGATTGTTATAGATGAATACCATTGCAATAATAGTTTTTGGTTGATGAATGCTATTGCAATGTAGGATGATCAGTTCTATCAATCTTGATCTCAATGGTTTAAAATCATGTTACACATACAACACGAATGCACAACAAACGCATAATTAGAGAGCGACTCGAGATATTCAGGTTAAAATCAATATATGATACTCGATGATAATATGAAACCTTCATATTCCCATCGATACTCATATATGAAACTAAAAGCGCCACTTTGTCCCATGGATCACAAACTAATTAAATAAATTTTGAATACCAATCTGGACTGGGATTTGAATACCAATCCTAGTTTGCTATATTTTTTTATATATAGTAGATGGTGATACTTCTTTAAGTAAAAACAACCCTACACTTAAGCGAAATCATAAATCGAAACACACATATATAGAATACAACTCATACATGGGTATCCTCAAATCTAACTTTCATTGAATTTGCACGCGCACTTAAAATAACAACCTTTATACTAAAAAATTATGTATGCCATTACTTAGTAGTTTATGGTTTTTAGACGCAAAAGCCATTTGAGAAATACTTTTCCAACCCACTATTAATCCATATTCTCAATATAGTCATTGAATTTGCACGCGCACATAATAAGAAGGAGAAGACAATAATGTGGCAGAAGAAGAAGGAGAAGACAGTAATGTGGCAGAAGAAGAAAAAAATGACATTCATCGTTCTCTGTTTCAGCATCAATCTTCTGATATGAACTAATGATGGCTTTCACATAGGCTTTTCCCTTTAGAGACTTTTTAGTGTCCAATGGAAAGTATACATCAGATTTGTGCAGGTCGGGTTCTTCTATGACTTTTAAGAGTCTCAACTGATTCTGTAAATTACACTCTAGTTGGGTGGTACTTTTACCACTTCTCACTGCAGGTGCGCTCTCTAATATCCATTTTGAATGTAATATTATCGATATTCAAAATGGATATTAGAGAGCGCACCTGCAGTGAGAAGTGGTAAAAGTATCACCCAACTAGGGTGTAATTTACAGAATCAGTTGAGACTCTTAAAAGTCATAGAAGAACCCGACCTGCACAAATCTGATGTATGCTTTCCATTGGACACTAAGAAGTCTCTAAAGGGAAAAGCCTATGTGAAAGCCATCATTAGTTCATAGTTCATATCAGAAGATTGATGCTGAAACAGAGAACGAGGAATGTCATTTTTTTCTTCTTCCGCCACATTACTGTCTTCTCCTTCTGCCACATTACTGCCTTCTCCTTCTTATTATGTGCGCGTGCAAATTCAATGACTATATTGAGAATATGGATTAATAGTGGGTAGGAAAAGTATTTCTCAAATGGCTTTTGCGTCTTAAAACTATAAACTACTAAGTAATGGCATACATAATTTTTTTAGTATAAAGGTTGTTATTTTAAGTTTTCCCTTATAGAGATATGATCTAACTGCATCTATAAACTATAAGTGTGCAGAAAATTATGATAAGAAACCATAAGAAAGGGTCGTAGCCATGCATAACCTTGAATCTACATACCAAATCATGCAAAAGCATGCACTTATTGTCACCTTGCCTTGGAATATAAAATATCTTGGAAGACTATAAGCGAGCATTTAAATCTTGATAGCTTTTGACTTCAACATATATTTTTCTCAAGTACCATGAAATATACTTGCTCCGTATAAACCGTTTTCAGGAAGATGGATTAATAATGACAAATTATCCATTGTGGCTCACTAGGTTAGCATTTTCTCTTCTATTGACCATCTTACTAATCTGCTTGGTAAATTTATTCGGAACCGGCTGCGAATCATTAAAAGACATGCATAAGAAAGAAAGCTAAAATACAGATATATAGCATACCGATACATCGAAACTTCATAGTTGCGATGGCAATCCAGAGATATTTATTTCTACACACGTGGTGCGCGTGCGAATGCGTGAGGCATCATGGACAAATATTTCAGAACATGGAAAGTATTATTCGTATAAAGTAATTAAAACTTTTAAACACCTTGGGTAGATATTTTCTTAGTTGATGCAATCATATCATGAGGACTAAATTTAAGCTATTATACATATGCTTATGTATTTTTCTAACCTAATATATCACACACACACAGAGAGAGAGAGAGAGAGAGAGAACACCAGGTAGATAGAGAAATCAGGTAGCAGGATCCTGAAGAAATGGAGTCCATAGCATTGCTCATCATCATCATCCGTGATCCCTTTGAAAAAATATTATCAAAGGGATCATGGATGATGATGATGAGCAATGCTATGGACTCCATTTCTTCAGGATCCTGCTAACTGATTTCTCTACCTACAAGGTGTTCTCTCTCTCTCTCTCTCTGTGTGTGTGTGTGATATATTAGGTTAGAAAAATACATATGCATATGTATAATAGCTTAAATTTAGTCCTCATGATATGATTGCATCAACTAAGAAAATATCTACCCAAGGTGTTTAAAAGTTTTAATTACTTTATACGAATAATACTTTCCATGTTCTGAAATATTTGTCCATGATGCCTGACGCATTCGCACGCGCACCACGTGTGTAGAAATAAATATCTCTGTATTGTCATCGCAACTATGAAGTTTCGATGTATCGGTATGCTATATATCTGTATTTTAGCTTTCTTTCTTATGCATGTCTTTTAATGATTCGCAGCCGGTTCCGAATAAATTTACCAAGCAGATTAGTAAGATAGTCAATAGAAGAGAAAATGATAACCTAGTGAGCCACAATGGATAATTTGTCATTATTAATCCATCTTCCTGAAAACGGTTTATACGGAGCAAATATATTTCATGGTACTTGAGAAAAATATATGTTGAAGTCAAAAGCTATCAAGATTTAAATGCTCGCTTATAGTCTTCCAAGATATTATATATTCTAAAGCAAGGTGACAATAAGTGCATGCTTTTGCATGATTTGGTATGTAGATTCAAGGTTATGCATGGCTATGACCCTTTCTTATGGTTTCTTATCATAATTTTCTGCACACTTATAGTTTATAGATGCAGTTAGATCATATCTCTATAAGGGAAAACTTAAAATAACAACCTTTATACTAAAAAAATTATGTATGCCATTACTTAGTAGTTTATGGTTTTAAGACGCAAAAGCCATTTGAGAAATACTTTTCCTACCCACTATTAATCCATATTCTCAATATAGTCATTGAATTTGCACGCGCACATAATAAGAAGGAGAAGACAGTAATGTGGCAGAAGGAGAAAACAGTAATGTGGCGGAAGAAGAAAAAAATGACATTCCTCGTTCTCTGTTTCAGCATCAATCTTCTGATATGAACTAATGATGGCTTTCACATAGGCTTTTCCCTTTAGAGACTTCTTAGTGTCCAATGGAAAGCATACATCAGATTTGTGCAGGTCGGGTTCTTCTATGACTTTTAAGAGTCTCAACTGATTCTGTAAATTACACCCTAGTTGGGTGATACTTTTACCACTTCTCACTGCAGGTGCGCTCTCTAATATCCATTTTGAATGTAATATTATAGATATCCATGCCTGTTTTTGTCAAAATTACTTATATTGTCAATGTTTGATTGTCTAGTTGTTGGTGATGCGTCCATATCAGGGACAGAGGCCACTCCCGTTCCTCCAGGTATGTTTATATATTATATAGGGCATGTATATTGATTTAGAATGCTATATCATAAATATACACACATTCCTTTTGCTCTTAGTCGTCCAACTCATTATCATGGGCTGCTTGATGAGATTAGATTTGCGCCTGATGATCTACAAGAGCTTGTTCACTCCCTGTCATATGTGTAAGCAGCGCTATATGCGAGTTTACCTTGTTAGTATGTATGTACTGAAATTAATTAATATTATTCAAATTTTGATACATGCAGATACCAGAGGAGCACATCTTCTATCTCTGTAGGTAAGGCTTTGAATTTGTTGATTTTGGTATTTCTTGTCAATTTTATAGACCAATATGTGCTAAATATAATGTTCTGACAGTTACTAGGGGGAAGGCAACATTCGAGGCTGCTGACCCCAGTCCTGGACGCCGCACACGGACGGCACCACGGAGGTTGGGAGAGAGGCCGAGGACTGGGCTCTAGCAGGGCCCATATGAGGTTGGACTCCACCCCGGTGGTTACTTCCTCCGTCTCCAGTGAGCGACGTATCCAGCAGGAACTGGAGAGCTTGAAGGCCACCGTTCAGGAGTTGAATGAGATGCTGGTATGTATACTACTTAATAGTAAAATATAATGTCATATTATAGATATCAACATATCCAATATCAGTACATAGCCTGAGTTTATTTGGTTGTAGACTTATGTTTTATTAATCATACATGTACATATCTAATTAAAATAAACTACAGTTTTCCAAACTAGATATCCAAATGGGGTTTCGAAATAACTCGATAATGATAAGAATTCGAATGTGGGTGTAGGAGCGGGTGGTTGAGCAGGCCCAGGCCTGGGGAACGATTTTACCGGACAGAACGATCCGAGGCTGCTGACCCCAGTTCTGGACGCCGCACACGGAGGGCACCACGGAGGTTGGGAGAGGCCGGGGATTGGGCCCTAGCAGGGCCCATATGAGGTTGGACTCCACCCCGGCGGTTACTTCCTCCGTCTCCAGTGATTGGCATGTCCATCATGAACTGGATAACTTGAGGGCCAGCGTTCAGGAGTTGAAGGAGATGCTGGTATGTATACTATTTTATAGTAAAATATCATTTCATATTATATACATATCAACATATCCATAATTAGTACGTAGCTTGAGCTTATTTGGTTTTAGACTTAAGTTTGATTAATCATACATACATATGTAATTGAAATAAACAACGCTTTTCCAAACTAGATATCCAAACAGGGTTTCGAAATAACTTAATAATGATACGAATTCGAATAATAAACAGTTCTTACACGCTTCTTACACACGTTATATCCAGACGCGACAGGGTAGATCAGCCGAGCCTCCACACGCATCTCCTTCGGCTGCGGCTCCGCAAGCCACTACATCGGCTGCGGTTCCGCAGACAGCTCCTGTGGCTCCACCGCCCACTCAGACTCCCGCAGCCGCGGCTCCGCAAGCGACTACCTCGATGGCGGCTGCGCAGACCACATCGCCGGTTCCACATGCCGCTCAGACTCCCGCTCGCGACGAATTGCAGAGTTTATTGACCGAGGAGCAGGCGCGCGTTATTCTATCGTTATTTAGAGGTGGAGCTGGACCGAGCTAGGGTAGATTTTTGTTTCTTTTTTTTTGAAACATGTATTTATTTATATCATACACATTGTACTACATTTTGAAACGATATTGATATTGGTTTGTATTTATATCATATTCAGTTTTTGTGTTTCTTTTGTATATTATATATATGCGTGAGATGTGATTATGAATACTGCAATATATGATTTGATTGATGTATATATTATTGCGCACAGGGCGGGAAAAAATCAAGCAGCCCATTTTTAAAAAAAATTTACAGACAATATGTACCTACGGATTAATCCGTAGACACACATTTTACCCCTACGGATATATCCGTAGGCGCTAAATATCAGCAGTAACTGATATTTCCCCCAGATGTCAGTTCCAGGGGGTTGGGAATGCCCCTACGGATATATCCGTAGGGGCCACTGACTCTCCCCTACGGCGTTATCCGTAGGGGCAAAATATCAGGAATCCTGAATTTGTGCCCCTACGGAAAAGTACCTACGAATATATCCGTAGGGGGTAGTACATGCCCCTACGGGTATATCCGTAGGGCCAAGTAATTTATTAAAATAAACCGTAAATAATATAAAATCTTATACCCTACGGCTTAATCCGTAGGGGAAACTGGACCTACACATATATCCGTAGGGACAAAAATTTAACCGTAGGGGCAAGTTCAGGGCCTCAACTTGCACCTGCGGCCTTTGCACCTACGGGGTATTTTTTCGCCCCTACGTATATATCCGTAGGGGCAGTGGGTTGCCCCTACGGATAAATCCGTAGGGGCAACCCTTCTTTGTAGTAGTGTTGGCTAAAGAAATTCCTTTACATTAAAGTTTTTCACTTTAGATTTTTCATGTGGATGTCTTTCTTCTCTTCAGATCAAGAGCCTACTGATGGAGACGTGAATCTTCTTCAGATGGTGTCCTCCGTCGATCTTTTTACCAACGGTGCTGAACGGTTGAGATTTGAGAATAAGGTTGAGCGTGTGGGTCTCAGTGGGCTGTTGGTTATTGTTGATGCCGAGCTACTTGTAAGGGAAGTCCCGGAGTGAGAAACCATTGTAGGACTCTCCGACGATCAAGTAAGTACCGAGAAATATTAGGGCAAAGTAGCGGCGTATTGGAATGAGTTCGAGATATATGAGTTGTTTAGAAGATGGGTTTATATAGCGGTCTTCTGGAGCGAGCCGATACGAGATTCTCACCGTCCATTACGCCCCCGTGTCATGTTCACGTTGATTGCAGGATATTCCCATTGATGGCAAGTGTCACGCTCCGCTTCCCAAAATATGCAGACTACGGCACGTGACAGAGCCAACCATGCAACCTGTGGCTAGGAAATATCTCTCCACAGTCACATTACGGCTGTCTATAGGATATCAAGAACAGTAAAATATAAAATCTATCTAGTACATGTCCATTTGCCACAATAAATAAAGTCAAGAAAATGTATAAGCGGAAACGAATCAAGATCCAATAAACAATATCTGGAAACTTGTCCCAATATGGGCTCACATCAAGAAATAAAACTGTGGAAACAAATAACTAAACTAAACATCCCTAAATAACACATGTTCAATTCCTCACTGTTCGGCTTGATGGCTAAAATACTCTTGTTCAGCCTGCGATAAAGATAGAGAAACCAAACCATGCAAAACCCAGACGTCAGTGCATCATAATATCAAAATAACAATAATAATCCAGGATGTAACGATATAGGTAAACATGAATATAAATAAATAACATAGATATGAAACAGTGATGTATGTGTATGTATGTGATGTGTGATGTGTAACCTAAAACCGTGCTTCTAGGTTATCTATTCTAAAAATCTTTGAAATCAATTAATGTGATCCTCATCGTAACCCAACAGAATATATCCCGTTCATTCCCCATGGGATCACGATAACAGGATTTATTCCGTAACGCCCGGAAATACGACAAACAAGTAATTATTCCATTACGCCCGAAAAAACAGCAAAAAGGTAATTATTCCGTAATGCCCGGAAAAACGGTAAACAGGTAATTATTCCATAACGCTCGGAAAAATGGCAAACATATAATTATTCGGCAACGCCCGGAAAAATGGCAAACATATAATTATTCGGTAACGCCCGGAAAAACGGCAAACATGTAATTATTCTATAACGCCCGGAAAAACGGTAAACATATAATAATATGCTCTTGAATTACGTTTCGGTTACATTCTTAATTTCCCCTTTATCCCGACGTTTGTGTTCAAGTCATGTATTGCTAATATAGATTTGATACCAATACAGGATCAAGAAGGTACAGGTTTAGTCTATGCAGACAACAAGTTACGTCCATCAGGACAACAAGTTAGGATTGTTGGCATTAGTAACTAGATGCAAGTAATGGGTCAAGTAGTATGTCGTAAACATGTCATGTGATGCATATATATCAAGTAGATACCTAAATGTGAAACTGTAACGAATATCTGAACACGGTAAGCACGACGGATACCAGGATGCATATGTGTCTAACTGTAATAACCTGTTATACGTCCATGACTACATATGTTGCAATCTAGATAACACGTTATAATAATGTAATAGTAAAATGATATCAGGAAGTTCCGGCATGCAACTAAAGAATTTATGATTAGCACAGATACGAACGGATACTGTAAAACGGTAAAACTATAATATTTGCAGCATAATGAAACACATGTATTATTTTTATTCATATATAAATAGATATATTAATATAGCACGTTGCAAGATAAACTTGCCTGGTCGGATCTCACAATGGGGTAAGTACGTCACGTTCGACGTCGGATAAACGTCGCGATACAACCATATGCGTACAGGACTGGACCTGTCTGATTAATGACGTGACCACGTTGGACGACGATGTTGACCGGATCGTCGGCGACATGCGCGACTCCGGCGATGGCCAGGAACCGATCAAGAAAGAGAGAAAGAAAGAAAGGAGAAGAAGAAAAAGAAGGGGTTGTGGTGTCGGCATTGGGTGCTGAGGACAGAGGATGGGTGATGGCGACGATGGGTAGCCGTCGGCGATGGGTAACGGCGAGGGCAGTGGGATGCATGGGTTGAAGGGGTTGCTGTTTGGGTCGTCGGGGATTGAGGTGTATGGTTTGTGGTGTCGGGAGTTGGAGAAGGAGGTAAGGAGGTGATGGCGAAGATGACGGCGAGGTGAGGGTGATCGGCGGTGAGGGTTTCTGTGTTGCTCGGTTGCAGGGTTCTTAGATTGGGGTTCGTGGGTTGCTGCAGGGACGTCGGGGAGGTGGAAGAGAAGAGGAGGTAGTGGTGAGGGTAGTGATGAGGGTAGCGAGACGAGGGTGGTGATGTCGGGATGATGGTGACGGCAAGTCGCCGGAGATGGGTTCTTGGGTTGGCTCGGGTTGTGGTTTGGGTTTTGGGTTCTCGGGAAAGAGAGAGGGGAAGTGGAGGAAGTGGAGGTGGTGTTAAATTCGGGGTGAAGTCGACGAGGTCGAGATGGTGAGGTCGGCGGCGAAGACGAGGGATGCGGTTAGGGTTTGAGTTTTCTTTCGTCACGGCACAGAGAGAAGAACAGAAACGAGAGGAGAGAGAGGTGTGTGTTTTTGATTATATTAGGTTATAATATATAATTATATAAGAGAGAGAGTGTGAGAAGAGGGAGATAGCAGGAGGAATAAATATTTAGTTAATTAAATATATATACACACACACACACACTTTTAGGTTTAGAAATATATTATAATATATTTCATAGGATTATACAGCTATTATCAAAATACTTACGAAAAATACACGGGTCTCTTCTAAAAATCTAGTTTAAAATATGGATAATATACGTACAAACCAAAACCATAATGCGATATCCGGTTAAATAAAATGCATACCCCCAAGAACGGATATACGTAGAATCACGCAGCGATCCAATCGAGTCTGTTTTAACAGTCTGGACAGGAACACGATGTATGGATACGACCATAGGGTATGGGGTATGATAACATGTCATGCTAGATATTAAAAATAATATCTGGTTATAATTTTTATTATTTAAAGATATGCATATACCAATTATATTGTACATGTATATATAATCTAGCTGTGCACGGATTCTCTGTACTAGTAAGATATGACGTAATCTAGAACCGTAAGGGATTTCAAACATGCGGGTCAGGTCGGATACTAACCACAGATACCAAATGCGTCATCTGCACCCAAAAACAATAATAAACAAGAAACTGTCACAAGATTTAGAAATACCCAAATAAATATCGTATAAATGCACTAGGGTGTTACAGCAAGATACGCTCATTAATGGAAAGAAATACTAGCGTGAGACGCGGGACGTGGAGCGGCGGAGATCTCTCCGTGGAGAGATACACGGAGCCGTTACGGGGGCGCCCGGGCTCCATGCTCCTGGCCAAACATGGATGATGAGGAATCTCAGATGTAGGATAGCTTGGAGACGAGCAAGTGAGCCGAGGAGTCTCAGCTATAGGGTAGCTCGGAGACGAGCTATTGGCTGGCGGTCAGCCGAAGGGGAACGTGCTCCAGGGATGTCATCTGAAAAATCGGGAGCAACCTCGGAGGTGAGGTGCTGAGGAATGTCCCCATGCATCATAATTATTCTAGATCTGCAGCCCCCAGGAATCTAGCGGGCTTATGTGGATGACACGTCATCCACTACGTGTTGTGATTTGCGAAAATCCTACTTACGAGCATCATCATTAGTCCCCCACTCTCATTCTGATCTATTTATGGATCGGGTATGTAAGACCACGTTACCTCTCCCGGTTCTTTCGGGCTTGCGGAAACGGTGAAAAAAGATTTTTCTGGTCATGGTAACATGGACTAGAAAACCCGGATCTCTGCTAAACTACACACTAGCAACAAACAAGAGCTTTACCTACTCGGTTAGGGGGTTATACCTCTACTTGAACTCCTTCTCTTGGACTCCTTGTGGTGGTCGGATGGTTCTCTCCTCGTCGCCTTCTCTTGCCGAAGATGGATCCACCTGACGGTCTCTACCTTGAGCTCCTTCCTCGAACTTGAGGAAACTAAAGTGTCAGGCTTGCTAGGCCTTCAACCTTAGGATGAGTAGAGAGTGGCTTTGGTGTTTTATCTCAAAGGAAATGGTTCTCAACTCATGAGAAGGATTTTCCTTTAGCTAGAGGAAGAGGAAGAGCAATGGATGAGAGAGAATGAATATGAGAGAATGATAATAGTTTTGCAACCATAACCAATATATGTGAATTAATCTAATTAATAATATTAATCAAAATGAAAAAGGTGATGGTTGGTTTGATAAGACCATTATCATTTCACATTAAATGTTTTTGCAAAGATCAAAGAGCATCTTTGGAGTGAAATGATGATGGTCAATGTTTCAACCTTGGTCAACAAGTCAACCTTGATCAACAAGTCAACAACCCTAACCATAACTCAATTTCCTTTAATTAATATTATTAATTGATATTTCATATATTCATTAGGGTTTGGTAAACGACAACCGTCAACTGTGCATACACACCTGTACCAAAACCCTAATGAGAATCCTCTTCCTCTGCCTCAGTCAACTGTGCATACACACCCGCATTCGTGTTCTGAGGAGCACGAATACAATGAGATAAAACTAACCCCAAAGCATATACTAGGATCTGGCTCAAACCAGAGCCCGCTAGTAATGACTGTCCGGACACCAAGCGTGCACAAGTGCGCGGATGTGAACGAACCCTGTCGCAAAACCATGCGACCTCTACTCTGTTTTGCCCAAAGGCGAAACCCTCTGTGTGGGACTTTAAAGACTCGACACTACGCTGGCAGTGGGTTTAACCACAGACCGCAAGCGGCACAAGCTGTACGTAACAGTCCCCAAGTAGATGCCGATGAGAAGACTGATGAGGTGAACCCATCTGAACTCTTACTGAGCCTGTATGTGACAATCTCCGTACAGTCCGGTCTGTTCGTCTGAGAATATCGCATGGCGGGCCTAGGGAGCGGCAAACGTCAGTCCCCTAATAGCGGTACAAGTCGTGTCGGAGTGTAGCCCAGAACACCCTGAGATAACACTGGAAACCTACCAGTATATCTCGCTTGCCCTGGCCAGGGACTTTGTGTAATGGCTCTCCTAGACACAGCGCGATATCAACCCCCAATACCGGGAGAGACGAATCCTGTCTAACTGTCACTGCCTCCAAGTGCTTCGGGACTGCACCCAACTACTACCTGTTTGCACGACTACTTTGAGCCGTGGTAGGGTAGTAATCAAAGTACAGTGGGAACACACTCGAGGCGAAGTGACAGTGTCAAGTCAGCGTACTAAGCTGTACTCATGTCACCTGGGAACTGATAACTGACGATAGGTATAGTACCAACCAACAGTTCCCGACGAGTCCTGTCCAGTGTACTCGTAACCTAACGAGCACCCGCATACTATCTCAAGTACGACGTACTGACGGCTGTGGGACAGACCGTTTCCCATGCTGGGATAAGAAGAGTATACGCTAGTCTACTCCGGAGTATCGATGCCCTGTCTCGATAGTCCTACGACTAGGGACCTGTATAAGGATGTGCTTATAGATTACCCAGCCCTCACAAGTGTGACTGCCATCACAACGCTGGTAATCAAGCAAAGATCCTAAGGGCTCCACTAATATGTATAGGCGATATGCTAAAAGAAACACATGTACACATTAAAGTAGAAACAAACCAAGTAGCATACTACCATTTTGAGCAAGACTGTCTATACAATTGTGAATATCCCAAGCTTCCATTAAGTAATATACAAACTAGTATGATACAATAATGGCCTCTAGGGCATATACACTAACAATCTCCCACTTGCACTAAGGCCATGTACTGGCGTATCGAAGACCTATCATCTCGATCAGCCGCTCGAACTGAGTCTGGGGTAAGGCCTTCGTGAATGGATCAGCAGTGTTATCTTCCGTAGCAACTCTCCGAACCTCGATCTCCTGGCGACCCACGATCTCCCTGATCAGGTGATACCACATCAAGATGTGCCTGGACTTCTGATGGGACCTGGGTTCCTTCGCTAAAGCTATAGCCCCGTTGTTGTCGCAATACAGAGGTATTGGATCAACAATGGACGGAACCACCTGAATTTCTGTCAAGAACTTCCTTATCCAGACTGCTTCTTTTGCGGCATCTGCAGCAGCGATATATTCCGCTTCCATCGTCGAGTCAGCAACGGTTTCCTGTTTGGAACTCTTCCAACACACCGCCCCTCCATTGAGGGTAAAGACATAACCCGACATGGACTTGGAATCATCCTTGTCACTCTGGAATCTGGAGTTAGTAAAGGCCTCAATCTGGAGGTCTTTTCCGCCATACACCAAGAACATCTCCTTAGTCCTTCTCAGGTACTTGAGAATGTTTTTTACCGCTATCCAGTGCTTCTCCCCAGGGTTTGACTGATACCGGCTTACCACACTTAGTGCATAAGCTACATCTGGTCTGGTACACAACATCGCATACATTATAGAGCCTACCGCAGAAGCGTAGGGTATAATAGACATGCGATCCCTTTCCAAATCAGTCTTGGGAGACATCTCTTTGGAGAGGGTGATCCCGTGACAAACCGGTAGATTACCGAGCTTGGAATCTTCCATACTGAATCTTTTCAATATGGTGTCAATGTACCTGGACTGTGAAAGTCCTAATATCCTCTTGGACCTATCACGATAGATCCGGATCCCCAGAATATAAGAGGCATCACCCAGGTCTTTCATGGAGAACCTGTGTGACAAGAACCCTTTGACAGATTGTAGCATAGGAATGCCATTTCCTATCAAGAGAATGTCATCCACGTATAAAACGAGGAATACGACAGTTCGTGCTACAAATCTACTATAGATGCATGGTTCATCTGGATTTTTGATAAAGCCAAAATCTTTGACCGTCTCATCAAAACAGATGTTCCAACTCCGCGATGCCTGCTTTAGTCCATAAATGGACTTAAGCAACTTGCACACCTTTCCGCTGCTCCTACTCTGAATGAAACCCTCTGGCTGGTCCATATAGACACACTCCTCTAAATTTCCATTTAGAAAAGCGGTCTTTACGTTCATCTGCCAAATCTCATAATCGTGGAAGGCAGCAATGGCAAGAAGGATCCAAATGGATTTCAGCATAGCCAGTGGAGAAAAGGTTTCGTCATAGTCCAAACCAGGTCTTTGACGAAAACCCTTTGCAACAAGTCTAGCCTTATAGGTCTCAACCTGTCCATCTACACCAATTTTCCTTTTGAAGATCCACTTGCATCCTACAGGTTTTACCCCATCTGGAGCAACGTCCAACGTCCATACTTTGTTGGTGCACATGGATTCCATTTCGGTCCGCATTGCATCCAGCCATTTTACCGAGTCAACGCTCTGAATGGCCTGCTGGAAGCTAGTCGGCTCATCATAATCAATGATGCAATCCTCTCTATCCCCGTCTATGAGATAACTGTAGTATCTCTTGGGCGGATGAGACTGCCTACTACTCCTGCGGAGCAGCGTAGGAATGTCCTGATCTTTCGAACCCTTTGGTTCTACTAAGCTTTCAGTAATAGTCTGTGGTTCTGGAATTTCTTCCAGTTCTATTGCGCTCCCACTTAATTCCTTTTCTAAGAACTGGTGTTCCAGAAAGTGGGCATTACGAGAAACAAAAACCTTTTGTTCCTCTGCGTAATAGAAAAGTACCCCCTGGAGTTCTTCGGGTATCCCACAAACTTGCACAGTACTGAGCGTGCCTCGAGTTTGTCCGCATGCTACTTTTTGATAAAAGCTGGACATCCCTAGATCTTCAGATATTGAAAATAGGGTTTCTTCCCACTCCATATCTCATATGGTGTGGTAGGCACAGTCTTAGTTGGAACTCGGTTCAAAAGGTATGCAACTGATTCTAGCGCATATCCCCAGAATGATCGCGGCAACTCAGCGTTACTCATCATGGACCGTACCATATCCAATAGGGTTCGGTTCCGTCTCTCCGATACACCGTTATGTTGCGGAGTGTACGGAGGAGTAAGCTGAGAGAGAATTCCATTCTCTTTTAAGTAATCCAGGAACTCGGCACTTAAGTATTCACCACCTCGATCTGATCTCAGTGTCTTGAAACTTTTGCCTGTTTGTTTTTCTACTTCATTCTTATATTCCTGGAATTTTCCAAAGGCTTCGGATTTATGTTTCATTAAGAAGACATATCCATACCTTGAAAAGTCTTCCGTAAAAGTAATGAAGTAAGAATAACCGCTTCGCGCATGCGTAGACATTGGACCGCATACGTCGCTGTGTACGAGTCCCAAGAGCTCGCTCGCTCTTACTCCGTGTCCAGTGAACGGAGTCTTTGTCATCTTTCCTTTGAGACAGGATTGACAAGTTGCATATGATTGATATTTGAACGGATGCAAATATCCTTCTGTATGTAACTTCGTCAACCTTCTCTCATTGATGTGACCCAGTCTACAATGCCATAAGAAAGCCTGATTTGGTTCCGGAGACTTTCTTTTGTGTGTATTCTGGACATTGAAAATCTGTGGTTGGTTTAATACGTATATACCATTGTTTAATGTACCGACCCAATCAAAACTTGATTAAGGTGAATGTTCACAACATTACTTACAAATGCAAATTCATAACCTTCTTTAGATAATAAAGATACAGATATGATATTACAGGTTGCATTGGGTACAAAATAACAATCACGCAAAACCAAAACGTGTCCATCTGACAATCCCAGGTGATAGTCCCCTACGGACTCAGCATCCATGCCAGCTCCGTTTGCAACTCTGAGGGTCATATCACCTGCCTTCAAAACCCTACGCTTTCTCAGTGCCTGCAAAGAATTACAGATATGAGATCCTGATCCGGTATCCAATACCCAAGAAGTAGAGTTTATTGATAGACAGTTTTCAATAACATATACACCTGAAGCCGAAGCCGCAACTTGCTTCGGGTCCTGGTTTCTGGCCTTCTAAGCCCTGCAATCCTTTTTTCAGTGTCCACTCTTGTGACAGTAAAAGCACTCTTCCTTTCCCACAAGCTTTCCCGCTACCTTTGTTTCCTTTGCCGTTCCCTTCGTATCCACTTTACTAACACCGCCCATTTGGTTTGGTGGGGGTTTTCTTCTTCTTTCCCTTGGCTTTCGCCTTGGACCTAGAAGAGGAAGATCCTCCTACAAACAAAGTGGATGTTTTCTTACCTTTCTGTAGGGTGCCCTCTGCACTCCTCAGCATGTTGAGGAGTTCTGAAAGTTCAACTTCTATTTCTTGCAAGTTGAAGTTCAGGATAAACTGGGCGTAAGTGGAAGGAAGGGACTGGAGAATCAAGTCCGTGTAGAGCTCGTTCTCTAACGTGGTCCCAAGGTCCGCGAGCTCCTCAATGAAGCCAGAATCAGATGATCTTTTTTATGACAATTCTAGGTCTTTTGCGAATGTCTCCATCTTAAGCACGTGTTCCGCTACCGATGATCCGACGGCCAATCTTGCCGAAAACAGCTTTTTCGAGACTTCGTATCTGGCGATACGGGATTGCTCTCCATACAGTTCTTTTGTATGAAGAACTATGGATTCAAGGTCCATATTCTCGTGCCTCCTCTGATGTTCATTGTCCATAGAGGCAAGCACGAGGCACTTGGCCTTCGCGCAGTCGAATTCCCAGGTCTTACGGATTTCCTTATCCGCGACGCTGGTTTTGGGACCTGGGACAGGGGGAGCTTTGGTGGTAAGAAGATACCCCAACTTGTCATAAGTGATTGCCATTTTGACATTCCTGAGCCAATCTTTGTAGTTTGGCACTGTCAGTATGTTTTTATCTAGTAGTAACTTAAGTCCGGTCATGATACTTGGTCGTTGCAATTAGGAGAGAGAGAAGAAACACTTTTAGCATGATGCTCTTGCGAGTTTAGAGTGGTTTTTAGTTTGTCTAAACAGGATGGCTCCCACTGTCTCTCGAATCCCTCCTCAAACCAAAAAGGAAGAATTAGTCGGGATCAATCCCACCGTACAATACTTGATTAACCGTTCAGCCAGGCCAGTGTTGGTACTTCGAGGGAGGTTTTCCAACGCTTTCGCGAAGTTCCTTAATTAAATAACCTCTTTTCCCTGTGGGCGTAGCCCCGCTAACACCTTTCTCGACACCTACTTGGTTTATAGCATTGATCGTTAAGTGAGAAAATTCCGGAGGAGTAGCATATACTCACAGTAGGATCGGGATCCAAATATTATCGCGTGACAAAACTGAAGGAATCCTACCAGAATCATCACACTCCAAATGGTATGCAGCGCTAGCAAGTTTCAGTTTCTTTTGAAACTCCCGATGTGGATTTTTGCCCCATGCTCTTATGACCTTGGCGTGAGGTCAAAATGTCATAAGTCACATGTCAAGTTCTACCCATCATTATCCAGGTTAATTTGAACCCACCCGTACCTACCCTTTACGTAGGCCAAAATGGCAGTACGACTGTCTCAAACCAACGCATTCTATCTATGCAACAGATAAATATCCGGCAGCTACCAATCGCTATGCCTTAGCGTGAGGTCAAAATACAGAGCTTGAATACTACCGAATATTTAACTGAAATGATGGAGGGCTACGAATGGTTTTGGCGAAACCGTGAACGTAGTGAACTTGATATAATTGATGGAACGAGAAAGCTTTTAAAAGGAGTGGTTCAAGCTCCGCATTTAAAAGTTGGTTTTTGAAAAGAACCGAGTGGTTTTTAAAGTGTCCCAACGACTTTTACTTTGGTTTATTTTCTTGCATTAATTTAATGCGTCCCATCATTTAATCCTACCATTGCAGAAAACAACGAAAATATGACGTACGCTTATGCCATCCGCATTCGCCACGGGGTCCTGTCATCACCCGTTAGGTTACTTAACTAACAACAGAGCGGGGGCTGGACTAGCGCGGATGCAAAACATAAGCAACGCCTAAATAGATATCTCATATAGATATATACATTCGTCAGATGCAATGATAGCCATTCCAGATCACAGATGAATACATTGGATATACTAGGAATCCGTGTTTCGTTCGAGCCTGCAACGAAAAGCGGATTACACGGTCGCGATGAATAGCCAATACCCCACCCTAGACCCTTACGGGTGCGGCAAACTACCCGCCAAGTACCCGAAGCGAAGCAACTTCCCTCAACAATGTGAGTAGGCCACTCGGCACTTCGAGGTACCCGATAGTTTGTGCACCCCACCTTGGGTCTATCCTAGGAGCAAAAACAGTAAAAGAAATTATACAATGACGGCTACAACCCCATCCCGGTTGTGCGGCCATACAAATAATATTACATCAATTACAAATTACATGAATTGAAAGAAAAAGAAAGCTCTCATCTCACAACCCCCCGGCTATTCATCCGAGACAATCCAATGAATTCATATACACAAACCATCAACATTACAGATCACAGATATGTATAACTCCCACTAATCGACGTCTAGCGATTAGCAGACGTTCAATACATATTTCACTTCACAGATATAACCCATTAGCTAAAGTCTAGAGAAGTTCGATCAAAATACGGATTTGTAACCACCCCAAAAACAAATTTGTTCTCTGGAAAATCTGGGCAGAAACAAACCATCCTAAGAATCCCAAAACATCAATATAAGAACACTGCAGGAGAAACGACCCACGGTCGAGTCAACTCGGCCGCGGATCCGCGGCAAGAGCATGCTCTTGGGTTCCGCGGTGAGTTGGTCGACTCGCTGGATCGTTTTTCTTGGGTGTTCTTTAAAAACCCTGAGCCGATTTTTAGTACATGATTTATTATTTTTTGAGCAGAAATAAAAATCGGCAGAAAGTTGATATTTTTAACGAGTTTTGCGGTTTTTTTGTCCGATCGAAATTCTAGATACTTTGCTAACATGCTAGGGTGTGTTTAGTTAGTCTCTGATACCACTGTAAGTCCACGTTACCTCTCCCGGTTCTTTCGGTCTTGCGGAAACGGTGAAAAACGATTTTTCGGGTCATGGTAACATGGACTAGAAAACCCGGATCTTTGCTAAACTACACACTAGCAACAAACAAGAGCTTTATCTACTCGGTTAAGGGGTTATAACTCAACTTGAACTCCTTCTCTTGGACTCCTTGTGGTGGTCGGATGGTTCTCTCCTCGTCGCCTTCTCTTGCCGAAGATGGATCCACCTGAGGGTCTCTACCTTGAGCTTCTTCCTCGAACTTGAGGAAATTAAAGTGTTAGGATTGCTAGACCTTCAACCTTAGGATGAGTAGAGAGTGGCTTTGGTGTTTTATCTCAAAGGAAATGGTTCTCAACTCATGAGAAGGACTTTCCTTTAGCTAGAGGAAGAGGAAGAGCAATGGATGAGAGAGAATGAATATGAGAGAATGATAATAGTTTTGCAACCATAACCAATATATGTGAATTAATCTAATTAATAATATTAATCAAAATGAAAAAGGTGATGGTTGGTTTGATAAAACCATTATCATTTCACATTAAATGTTTTTGCAAAGATCAAAGAGCATCTTTGGAGTGAAATGATGATGGTCAATGTTTCAACCTTGGTCAACAAGTCAACCTTGGTCAACAAGTCAACAACCCTAACCATAACTCAATTTCCTTTAATTAATATTATTAATTGATATTTCACATATTCATTAGGGTTTGGTAAACGACAACCGTCAACTGTGCATACACACCCGTACCAAAACCCTAATGAGAATCCTCTTCCTCTGCCTCAGTCAACTGTGCATACACACCCGCATTCGTGTTCCGAGGAGAACGAATACAATGAGATAAAACTAACCCCAAAGCATATACTAGGATCTGGCTCAAACCAGAGCCCGCTAGTAATGACTGTCCGGACACCAAACGTGCACAAGTGCGCGGATGTGAACCAACCCTGTCGCAAAACCATACGACCTCTACTCTGTTTTGTCTAAAGGCGAATAACCCTTTTTGTGGGACTCTAAAGACTCAACACTACGCTGGCAGTGGGTTTAACCACAGATCGCAAGCGGCACTAGCTGTACGTAACGGTCCCCAGGTAGATGCCGATGAGAAGACTGATGAGGTGAACCCATGCGAACTCCTACTGAGCATGTATGTGACAATCTCCGTACAGTCCGGTCTGTTCGTCTGAGAATATCGCATGGCGGGCCTAGGGGGCGGCAAACGTCAGTCCCCTAATAGCGGTACAAGTCGTGTCGGAGTGTAGCCCAGAACACCCTGAGATAACACTGGAAACCTACCAGTATATCTCGCTTTCCCTGGCCAGGGATTTTGTGTAATGGCTCTCCTAGACACAGCGCGATATCAACCCCCAATACCGGGAGAGACGAATCCTGTCTAACCGTCACTGCCTCCAAGTGCTTTGGGACTGCACCCAACTACTACCTGTATGCACGACTCCTTTGAGCCGTGGTAGGGTAGTAATCAAAGTACAGTGGGAACACACTCGAGGCGAAGTGACAGTGTCAAGTCAGCGGACTAAGCTGTACTCATGTCACCTGGGAACTGATAACTGACGATAGGAATAGTACCAACCAATAGTTCCCGATGAGTCCTGTCCAGTATACTCGTAACCTAACGAGCACCCGCATACTATCTCAAGTATGACGTACTGACGGCTGTGGGACAGACTGTTTCCCATGCTGGGATGAGAAGCGTATACGCTAGTCTACTCCGGAGTATCGATACCCTGTCTCGATAGTCCTACGACTAGGGATCTGTATAAGGATGTGCTTATAGATTACCCAGCCCCCACAAGTGTGACTGCCATCACAACGCTGGTAATCAAGCAAAGATCCTAAGGGCTCCACTAATGTGTATAGGCGATATGCTAAAAGAAACACATGTACATATTAAAGTAGAAACAAACCAAGTAGCATACTACCATTTTGAGCAAGATTGTCTATACAACTGTGAATATCCGAAGCTTCCATTAAGTAATATACAAACTAGTATGATACAGTAATGGCCTCTAGGGCATATACACTAACAGGGTCGAGAGTGGTCTGCTCGGTTTTCTCTGTTCAGCTTGGTGCCGAGGATTCTTCGCAGTGGATTGTCCGGGAATAATACGACATTTGGAAAAAGTGTCTCTTCGATCTCCGGATCCATGTGGCCTCTTATCACGCGCCTTAATTTGTGCGTGTATCCTCGATGACGTCAGCGAATCAGTGAAAGGGTGGCACCATAATAGAGACGTCGCTTCGCTTGTTCAGGCTGTTGATTTCGTACTACGTGGCCATAATTAGGTGGCAGATTGCGAGACGTCGCTTCCGCCAGTTGGATTTGCACAAGGGGGAAACGCCTAATGGTTGGCTACCGCGTGGCATCATCGGGACCATAAGGCGCGACGCTTCGTTCTAGCGGGAGTGGACTTGGGCCGTCGGATGGCTTTTGCTGAGTGTATAAATAAGGAGACATATCCCTAAGAAACACCTTTGCTTCTCTTTCCTCCTTTCATCTGAGGATTGCTCGGCGCTTCATCCCTTAGGTCAGATCCCCAGTCAAAATCCATCCTCAGCCACTCTTCCCTTGAATCAAGTTAGAGATCTTCCTCTGATATTTTAGTAGGGTTGAGTCAGGCGATGAGGCTTCAGCCTATAGAGCCGAGTCTAGTGGGTCATCTTTCTCTTCCTTGGCTTCTGATAGCCGAGAAAGATCTTCTTCTTCCTCCGCGTCGGGTTCACCCCCAAGGGGTGGTGATACCCTTGTTCTTCGTTGTCAGGAGGCCAAAAGAGCTCCCAAGGTGCGTATCGAGAATACTCGTGATGTGCCCTCGATACTGAACAGGTCAGATGAGCTTTCTGATATCCAGGCTCGTTTCCATATCCCCTGGCTACTCGCTCCGTCTGGCCAGGAAGGGTGAATGGGCAGATCAGGTACAGGGCAATGAGATTGCTCTATACTTGGAAGCGTTCCGAGAAGGGATGTGTCTGCCCTTTTCACCCGTGGTTTGCACTATCCTACATTGCTTCCAACCTGCCCCGGGCCAGCTAGCACCGAATTTGTAGAAGATTCTCCTCGGGTTCTTAGTCCGGCTGAAAATTGACCGGATCACCTTCAACTTAGGTCTTCTTCTATCCTTCTCTGCAACAAGAATCACCCAGGTACTCGTAAGGATGAGCCGAGTTAGGTTTATTCCTCCTTTAAAAAGCATAAGGGTAGGACGGCCGGGTCAGGGGTAGTGGTTGTCCCTTCTTCCATCCATGAGTGGAAGGAGAAGTTCGTGTTCATCGGCCCTCCGAAGGGAGAGGAATGGCCAGTGCCCACCAAGTGGCACAGGGCAGATTGTCCGAGGGACAAGCAGTCAAGCGCCTCGGAGGCGGGGGTCGTGACATGGTTGGAGCTGATCAAGCGTGTCGATGCCTTGCTTTCCAAGCAGGCCCTAAGCCGGGTGGGACTCAGTCCCGTGCACTTCATAGGTAAGTTAGGACTTCGCCGACTAATTTAGACTTAGCATAATTTGTCGTTCCTGTTGCTAACTATTTCTTACGTAGAGCCTATAGATCGATCAAAGATAATGGTCGTTCTGGCCGCTAAGGTGGAGGGAAGAAAGGGCGGCGGCGGTAGCTGGTCCAAGCCCACGCCAGGCGCCGACCCTCGGCAGGGTCTTCCCGCCAAGGTCATCGGCGTTGTTCCCGTCCCGGAGGAGCGCATGAGTGGAGGGCAAAAACATGCCCGGGAATAGGCTCCCCGGGTGAGACCGGAGGCGCGTTCTTCCGCCGAGTCTCCGGCCAAGAGACTCAAGAAGGTGGTTTCCTAGTCACCCCCGGCTGGGATACAGGTGCAGGAGGGCGACTTCTACATCGAGGTGCCATCGGGGCTTTCCGTGATCGACAGCCTACTGGCGGACATGGAGAAGGAAGTGGGAGCCAAGATTCCTCGGGGTACCATGAAGGCCCAGGTTGCGGTGATAGTTCAGGAGGCCGTTCAGGTTGGTGATCTTTCCTTAAATTTTCTAAGTGATTTTTCCTCTGTTTTAGTTCCCGACGAATGTTGTTCACGTTGTTCTACATATCCTTCAACATTGCGCTCTCCTAACCGCCATGGAGGCTGAGGAAGTTGCCCCGGCGATGAAAAAGGCCGAGGAGACATTCTCGTGTGAGGAAGAACTCCTTTCCAAATTTAAGGAGGCCGAGGAAAATGCTGCCTCCCTTGAGTCGAGGCTGGTCTCAGAGGGTGTGAAGGCCACTAGGCTGAAGGAGTCTCACTGGGCCCTGACCAACTCTAACCGGGCTCTTCAAGCCCAGGTCGGTGAGGTTAACGAGCTTTTTGAAACCATGAGGAAGCAGAGAGACTCGTTCAAAGGGGATTCTCGGGAGGCCTATGAGGCGGCGAAGTGGGCTGAGGAGAGAGCAGAAAAGGCCGTGGAAGACTACAATGCGTCCGACCAATTCTACGTCGACCTTGCTGACTCCGCGGCCGTTGGGTAGCACAACGCCCTCGATGTTGTTAAGGAGGTGGTACCCGGGTTCGACGACCGGGAGCTTGACCCTCCCGGAGGAAGAACCCCACGGCGGTAGCACCGAGCTGGCGGGTGGAGGCGAGCAGGCTGGCGGAGGCGCCGAGCAGGAAAACGACGGGAAGGCCTTGGCCGAGAAGGTGACTTAAAACAGCCGCTCTCCCTATTTCCTCCTTTTACTTTGTAAGCCTTCGGACAATTTTGTAGCTATTTTGTAGAGCTGGGGAGCTCATAATACCTTGTACATAATCTTGAAATTTAATAAAATATTTTAGCTCGTCTTTGATGTGTCTGATTGGAATGTACATGTTTTTGTTTCTGTTTTTCCAAATGTGGATAGACCGGTGTCCCTCCTCACCCCGGAGTCGAGGTGACTTAAGACAAGCGAACACTGGGTTTATTCTTCCAAGTATAGATAGGTCGGTATCCCATTGTTGTTGTTTCTCTTTTTCCAAGTGTGGATAGACCGGTGTCCCTCCTTACCCCATTCACCCCGGAGACGAGGTATGGCGTGAGTCGAGTGCACTTAACAGAGGTTGGTGCTATCACTTCTTCGGATTCGATTGAGGTTGGAGTTCGGCCGGCTATCGACAAACCCGAGCTTTATTTACTTAGGCCATGTTAGGAGTTTTGCCTTCTTTGAGTACGAGCCTCGGGTAGAAGTCGGCGCGAGGCATTAAGATCCACCATTGATGCCGAGCAGGAAACTATCTGGCTGCCTCATGAAGAAGGATTTGGATCCACGGCATCGTTAGGCAGGAAGCTGCCCACTGTGGATGGGCCGGGCATGAAGCTACCCGGCTGCTCGTGTGGAGGGCTTTGGATCCACGGCATCGTTGGGCAGGAAGCTGCTCGCTGTGGATGGGCCGGGCTGGAAGCTACACGGCTGTCTCATGGAGAAGACTTTGGATCCACGGCATCGTTGGGCAGGAAGCTACCCTCTGTGGATAGGCCTGGCAGGAAGCTACCCGGCTGCTCGTGAAGGGGGCTTTGGATCCATGGCGTCGTTGGGCAGGAAGCTACCTGGCTGCCTCGTGAGGAGGGCTTTGGATCCACAGCGTCATGGGGAAAGAAGCTGCCCGCTGTAGATGTTAGGAATATGTATGCCCTAGAGGCTATTACTGTACAATGATGTATATTATAGTGGATGCTTGGACATATATAGAGAGCACTTTCTTGCTCGGCATGATAGTATGCTATCTAGTTACACTTTATCTTAACATGTTGACTGGTATTCTTATACTATCTTTCTCTTACATATTGGTAAAGCCCTTAGGATATGTTCTTGACTACCAGGACTATGATGCGGATCATACTACTGGGACCAGGGTAGTCCAAAAGTAAAACCTTCAATTGTTCCCAGTCGAGGGGATATCGAGACAGGGCATCGATATTCCAGAGTAGACTAGTGTGTACGTTTCTTGACCCTGTATGGGGGCAATGGTAGATCCCATAGCCATTGGTGTTTGACATCAAAAATTGTACACAGGTGCTCATTAGAGAATGGGTACACCGAACAGGACTCACCGAGAACTCCTAGATAGTTATATACCTATCGTCGGATAGCAGTTCTCTGGTGACACTGGTACAAGTTAGTCTGTAGACCCGAGATCGTCATAGTGTCTTGTATGATTCCCACTGTGCTTTGATTTCCTCCCTACCACGGCTCAAAGGAGTCGTGCAAACAGGTGGATTTTGGGTACAGTCCCGAATCACATGGAGGCGGTGAGCGATAGGAGGGGTCTCATCTCTCCCGGTATAGGGAGTTGATGTTGCGCTATGCTCGATTGGCTATAACTAAAAATCCCTGGACAGGGTTGCTGGGATTTACTGATAAGAGTTATCAGTAGTTTCTCGAACTGTTATGAGCCACACATCGACAAGACTTATTAAGTTACTGGGGTCTGACGTTTACCACCCCTAGACTTGATATGTGACATATCAGACGAAGAGACCGGACTGTACGGTAGTGTTATTGATAGGCTTCATGGAGAGTATGGACAAACTTGCTTGTTGATCTTCATATCGCTCAATACCCAGGTAGCTGTTATGTCCAGCTAGTACCGCTGACAGCTTGTAGATGACTGATGTGATCATCACCTACTGCTGGCGTATTGACGAGTCTTTAGAGTCCCACACAGAAGTTTCCTGGTTCAAGCGAAAAGGGGCACATATGCTGATATGTGCAGGGGCCAGATTAAATACGAGTATGTGATACCGTATTCTAATCTGACGGTTATCTGTTATCGGTTAGGTTATATGTGATATAACCGGATTATCGAATCAAGTGTTGATTTGATAATGTGATATACAGATAAATGATAGTAGTCGGTCATATATGATATAACCGGATTATTAAATCAAGTGTTAATTTAATAATTTGATATATATTTTTATTTTATATAATTATATGTTAACTAATATTATTAGCTCACTAATTTCTTTATTAATATATATATATATATATATATATATATATATATATATATATATTTGATATATAAATATATATTATTAAATGAAGAAAGGTTGAAATTTCTATTTTTGGAAAATAGAAAATGAGGTGTAAATTGTGGTATGGTTTAAGGCATGGGTTTTTATCATTTTATATTGGTCTTGACTCACTATTCAAGTATGTTTGCAATTTTATTATTGCAATTTATTTCCATACTTGAATAAGTGAGTAGCCATTCATTCATTCTACACACTTGGTTATTTTTGCCTTAGTCATTTCTTGAGCACTTGCTCTCCTCATTTTTTCGCACCTCATCTCCAAGCTCAAAACCCTCACATGTGATGTAAATCATTGAGCTTGTGAGAACTCTAGTGAGCCTTAAATCCCCTATTTCACCATCCCACACTAAACTAGCACTTTGGTGTGGCGTGTTTCCTTCACTAATAGGAGATTAGTGAAGAGGTAGCTTGAGCTAGAGCGACTTCGGGTGGATCATCTTCGGCGCGAAAATCACGAAGGAGGCTCGTTCAAACTTGAAGTGGAGCCTGGTGGAGCCGCGTGGACCACAACCTGGAGCATTTGAAGATAAGGACACGGTCTACAAAGGTTGTTACCTCCTTCCCTTCTCTTTGTTTGTGATATCATCATAGTTTAACCCTAATATTCTAGTTAAGATCTTGTTTAGTGTTTGTTAGCATCCGAAATTTTTAAAATTGCATGTGTGTTGCCCGTTTAAACCAAGTAGAGCTGCTATCAATCACTTTCATAGTATTAGAGCCAAACTAGAACATTTGGGTAGGTCTTTACGGTGTTAAAGTGTTCGATCGGATTTTCGAAACCCGCAAAAAGTGAAGTTTCTGTCGATTTTCAAAAGTTGGAATTTTCGTAATTGAAAATATGCAGAAAAACGTGCAGGGTTTTATTTGGAACCCCAAGAAAATTGAAGACCTAACTTGCTCAAAGAGCCGCGGAACCGCAGCCAAAACCCTAGTTTGGCCGCAGTTCCACCACAAGTTTGACTTGTTTTGGTCTCTGTTTTCTTGTGCTGCTCTATGGTTAAATATAGCACTTTCTGGATGTTTTTAATGATACTCAAGTTGTCGAGGTCTCTAGAATTTGTGGGTATTCGATAAGTCGATCGAAATGTTTAACGCTTTTTATATCTTGATGATATGTGATACAATTGTTAGAATCCGGAATAATTAGTTTTGTGAAAACTAGTTAGTATTTTGTAAATCTAGCCGTTTAGTCTCATTTGATCGTTTGCCACGGAGTTTCGATTCAGATCAAAACTCCGTCGCAATTGCGTATAGTAAGCGATCACTTAGTCGGTTATCCTGTTGAATTATCCGACGGCATATTGAAAAGTGTTTTCAATTTGAGACTAAAATGCAAGCTTTATAAGTTAGGCATGAAATTCGGAATATGAGATATTCCGGGTTTATGATATCTAAAGATATCGCGGATTCAAATTATTGTAGTTTTTCATTTCTTTTCTGCGACCGTAAGTGTAATATGTGGGCTATCCCAAATCTCGTTGCTATATGTCAATGACATTCGGGATACGCGTATTTACTTACGTTGATGACATGAGATGTTATGTGTTGCTGTCATAAGTTTTATTGGATTGTCGTGATTGAATAGCCGGGGGGTTTTGTGTGAGATGAGAGTTTTTCATTTTCATTCATGTAAAATTTGTATGTAATATTCTTTTATTGGGACACTTCTGGGTTGAGGATGATGTCACCACTGTTGTATATTATTTACTTTTCCGCATTAGGATAGACCCAAGGCGGGGAGCATAAGTAATCGGGTTCTAGAGTCCAGTGGGGGACTATCTCGAGGAGTCGAGACAGGGTTTTCTAACTCTAGAATTGGTAGGGTTACTTGCCACTCTCGTAGGGGTCTAGGGATGTGGGTTTAACTATTCATCATGACTATGGAATCTGTGTTTTACATTACTAGCTGAATTTACAATACGGACCTCCTAGTATATCCAATATTTCATATATTGCTTCTGCTGCTTGGTTCTGTGATATGATCATATAATTGTATGAGACGAATGTTATATTATATATATGATATATAATAAACGTTGCATATATTTTGCACCCGCGCTAATCAAGTCCCCGCTCTGCCGTTAGTTAAGTAACCTAACGGTGAAGATGGGGCCCCATGGCGAATGTGGATGGCATAAGTGTACGTTCTATTTTCGTTTCTTTTTCTGTGATGTTTAGGAAACATTAAATGATGGGACTTCATTAATAAGATTAATGAAAGAAAAGAAACCTAAAGATGTTGTAGAATCAAAATTTTCAAAAAGGTAGCTCTAGTTTTTTCTTTGCACGGTGGTATTCCTTGATGGATATCCAGCACCTCATTCGATGAGGAAAGAGCCGAGATCCCTTCACCGGGAGTGACCTCTTTAGAAAAACTAGCAAATACTACAACCCACTTGGTTTATCATCATAGCTTCTGTAGTTCTTGCTTTGCACAGTAGTATTCCTTGATGGATATCCAGCACCTCATTCGATAAGGAAAGAGCCGAGACCCTTTCACCGGGAGTGACCTCTTTAGCAAAGCTATTCGGTTTGTTTTTGAAAAATACTCGATTTAAAAGCGGAGCATAAACCACTCCCTTTTCAAAATCACTAGATTCTACAACGATATCAAGTTCATTACGTTAAAGGTTTTCTTAAAAACCATTCGTAACCCTCCGTCATTTCAGATAAGTGCTATTTGGTATTCGTGCTACGTTTGTTGACTATGTTAAGGCGTAGTGTGTGGTAGCTAATTAGTGCTTATCTGCAACCATATGATACGATTGGATTAGGGTAGTCGCACGGTTTTGTTGACTATGTTAAGGGTCGTATAGGTGGGTTTAATTCAATCAAGAAATGACGGGTTGAACTTGGCTAGCGCTTATGATTTGTTGACTATGTTAAGGTCAAAAGTGGTTAGGAGTAAAAACAATTATCGGGAATTTCAAGTGTTTTGCAATGAGATTGCATACCTTTTATATGATGGTTGGATCCCGATACCCACTGCGAGTAAGAGTTACTCCTAAGAGAGTTTTGCACTTTACAATTAGCTAATCCAGTGGGTGTCTACAAATGTGTCAACGGGGTTATGCCTCTAGAGAAACGAGGTTTATTTTAATTAGGTCTGTGCAAAAGCACGGGGAACCTCCCTCGGAGTACCGACACTGGCCTAGCTGACCGGTTAGCAAACTTGTAGAATGTAATTAATCCCGACTAATCTTACCTTTTATGGTTTGAAGGATGATTTGATAAAAACACTGGGAGCCATCCTGATTAGATAAGATAATAACCAATCTAATCTTGCAAAGAGCGCACGCTATTGCGTTTCCTTCTCTCTCTCCAGGTAGCGACCAATGACACGCCTTAATCAAGATAATAATATGGATGTATTGACCGAACCCACTTATTATACTGGGCTAGGTTCCTCTCTATCTTATGACTGTCATAAGTCTGAGCAAGGAATAGGGGAATATCAGGATTCCCACACCACCCATATGAAGAATAAGCATGTTGATACATCGTCTTCGGGTGTGTTCATAACCGAGAACTGTTTCTCAGTTTGCTCTACGTCCTGGGTATTGGATACCGGATCAGGATCCCACGTATGTAATTTGTTACATGAGCTAAAGAAAGGTAGAGAACTGGGAAAAGGTGATAAATCTCCGACAGTATGGAATGGTGCAATTGTTACAGCCAAAGCAGTTGGCGAATATCACCTATTGTTACCAACAGATAATATATTGATTCTGAACGACTGTTACTACGTACCAAATATGATGTGCAATATTATATCAGTTTCTTTGCTAACTAAAGAAGGATATAATTTCATATTAGAGAATAATGTTATGAACACTTTTCAAAATCAAGTGTTGATTTGGTTTGGTACGTTATGTAACGGTATATACGTTATGAATCAATCTACAGTTCTAAACGTACAGAACACACACAAGAGGAAGAGTTCAGAAATGAACGAAGCCTTCTTGTGGCACTGTAGACTAGGTCATATCAATGCGACAAGGCTAGCTAAGTTCATAAAGTTGGATATTTGAATCCGTTCGAATTTACATCTTATGAAACTTGCGAGTCATGTCTCAAAGGTAAAATGACCAAAACTCCGTTTACTGGATACGGAGAAAGAGCTACTGAACTCTCTTAGGACTGATACATAGTGATGTATGTGGTCTTATGTCTACACACGCCAGAAATGGTTTCTCGTACTTCATTACATTCACCGATGATCTATCAAGGTTCGGACATGTGTTCTTGTAACGACCGTGAACTTTAGATACGTAATAAAAATAATTTATAATTTTTCTCGAAGTCAAAACAATTATTTTACTGCTTATATTGGTAGAAAACACTTTAAAAATATTTTTCCATGTTTAAAATAAATTAATATGATTTTTAGGAATTTTTGGGAATTTTTAAGAATTAAAAAATTCTTTTTATCGAAAGGAAAAATTTTTATAACCGATGAGAAGATCTATTTTAGACCAAATTTGGTTTCAAAACATATAAAATATCAAAATACATTTTATATAATTTTTTCAGATTTTTAAAATATTTTTACTATTTTTAAATAATTTCTAGAACCAAACAAATAATTTTTAAAAACAATTTTAAATGATAATAAATAATTGTATTGGTTGAAAAAGATACAAAATATCAAAATACATTTTATATAATTTTTTTCGATTTTTAAAATATTTTTTACTATTTTTAAATAATTTTTAAAAGCCAAAAACAATTTATAAAACATTTTTCAATAATAAAAATAATTTTATTTTATTTAATTATTCTGAAATAAATCTGGACCATCAGATTTAAAAATCAATGGTCCAGATCTTGCCGACATATTTTTATTATTATATATATATATATTTATATATATATTTATAATAAATATATATATATATATATATCTGCCTTTAATCTGGACCGTCAGATCAAGATCCAACGGTCAGAAATTATCCATACCAACCCCCGACACTGTTCACACGTGTAAACCGTGGGCCGTCAGATCTGACCAAATCAACGGTCAGATCTGATCGGTTACTGTAGCAAAATAATTTTTTAATCCCAGAAATCCCTATAAATAGCCCAGAACTTCTAAAACTCCTAAAAAATTATCTGTTCGGTACAAAATTCTGAAAAAATTTCCAGAGCTTCCTCTTTGAGTTCTCTACACTCTATAATAAGCCTCCAAGGTAGCAAAAATCTCAGATTCGAGATATTTAGTTTCTCATACAACCCGACGCTCGCCGACTTTCATTTTTCTAGATCATTTCAGATAAGATCTCTCAACACTTGACCTCTTGTTATCTTCATCATGTCAATATCTATCTGTGAAAAATATCTTAGGGCCTAATTATGAATATTTAATTGTATTATCTATTTTACGAGTTTTGACAATTAAAATCGATATTAAACCATGTTAATATAATGAACTTTTAGCAGTTATCCCTCATGATAAAATCACGGGATAACAAACAACTGTGAATTCATGCTTGGACATACTTAAATAACTCATAAGACAACTATCATGACCGGGACGACTTTTGCCGGAATAAAAGTAATTATTTTACGGTTTAATAAAACCTATCGATAATTAGTTTAATAATTATTAAAATATGGAAAAATTTATATTAAATTCTATATATTGTTAAAATTAATGGTAAACATTTAAAACTATATTCTTTGCTAATTTGGGTATTTCACAACAAATTCCATGTTATGTAACTTTTATTGCATTTTACGTTTAAATACCCTCATGTTTAATTTATCATATTTAACCCCTAAACTTCACTATACCTTAAAATAAGTCACGAGGTAATGACCTACCTCTACACACACAAATATAATCTTAATTTATAAACGTCAAAACATAGAATACGAAAATACAGGACTTTTCACTAAAATACCATTATCTTTATAAACCTTTTCTAAAAGCTTTAAGTTGTACACAATCCTAAATAAAACCTTTTAAAATAAAAGCACGATAGGTCATGGACATCGATCGTTTATCTAAACTGACTTTGTGGTGTCTAGGCTAGGCAAGTGAGCTTGGGTAACTTTAAAAGGCCCGCCTCACGATTCGTGAGCGGATCTCTCCCTCCTCACTTGTACTTACCTGGCCACAATTGGCGGTGAAGAGGCGATTTGAGGCTTCTAATGACACATCGTTTAGACCTTAGAAATAGGCTAGTTGGCTTAGAAAACCCTAACAACTAAAATACGGAAAACTATACTCTTTTACAAATAAATACCTTATATTTATAAAACCGTTTTTTTTAAATGAATACTATTTGTTAAACCTAAGCAAAGCGCCGCTACAACCCACTTTTGGGGAACCCGTTAGGGATAGTACGGTTCATCGTGCACCCGCGGGCTAGTAGTGCGAGATTCAGACCTCCGCAAGGAGCATTCGGTCTCGAAGGGTTTAAAATACGGCATTTAAGAAAAAAATGAGATTTTGAGAAAATAAAATATTATTTGAAATTATTCTTGTATTAATATATATTTAATTATCATTTAAACATTTATTTATTTATAATAACAAGTTTCCATCTTTTTCTAAAATTACAAGATTAAAAGTTACATTAAAATACCTTGAATTTCAAATAAATCAATTAATACTTTTATTAGGATATATTCACTAGAATAACATAAATAAAATTCACATTCCTTATAACTATAAAGACGAATAATAAATACTTGAGGTGTATTTTGAAAAATATACAATAGTACTTTTTACATAAAACCCCCTCAAGTTTTACAAATTACAATAAGGCCCCTAACTAATATTGAACTTCAAATTACCTTTCTTTTAGTCTGACTCGGGTTAGAGTCTGACTATTTCTGACTTGAATATGATTCAAGTCAATCTATATTCTTTTATATTCCAACACAATTTGAATACATGAATCCATGAATCCAGTTAACAATCTATATAACTTGACTGAACCGAACCATGGATATTCCTTTTACATGTTTCCCAGATATTCCATTTACATGATCATACAGTTACATCCGTTTACTGATATCATGGTTTTGGTCAGTCACCTAACTTACATATTCCAATACTACAATACTGTTAAAACATTACGGGGTTTAAGGGGTAGATTGGTACGGAAGGTGTTAAAGGTGGCACGAGGTGGTCAGATTAAGACACTTAACCTGAATCCTATTGCTGTTGTACCGTGGCATAACGGTTCCTTGTGCATTCCGTTTGCCCTAGTCTCTAGCATATAGAGACTCCCCTCGTATATACTGGCATCCTTCTGTACCAAGCTACAAACAACAGCGTTAACTCAACATTATATCAATATATAATACAACTTTAAAAGATACCTTCTTACTCTGTCTATTCTATTTCTCCCCTATCTCTGAGACTTACCGAGCGACCTGTTCGCTGACGACATTCTATTTCTTCCTTCTTTGAATGTCGTCAGGTGCGTTGGATCAAGCTGAGATCGAGCCCACCGGTGAAGATTTGGAGCAGTTCCAAGAAGACCCAGAGCTCTAGATAATTGTACCTTGTTCTTTCCAGTATTTTCATTTTCTGTTATGCCACTGTTTAGGCATTGCTTTTCATTTCAGTTGTATTTTCTTTCCATGCATTGTACAAAGAATGTTATTAATAAAAGTTGCTGTTCTGTTATACTCTTGTGTATTTATATTGCTTAGCTACGCTTAGCGTATGTACTTCTGAGTACATACGTAGCGGGCCTTGTCGCGTCCACTTCGCCGTACACTGGGAAGCGGGGCGTGACAGTTCTTGTTGAAACACAAGTCTGAAGCTTTTGAGAATTTCAAGGAATATAAGTGCGAAGTAGAAAACCAAACGGGTAGAAGTATTAAAATCCTTCGATCTGATCGGAGATGAGAATACTTTAGCACGGAATTCCGGGATTATTTAAAATAGAATGGGTTTCTCTCTCAGCTTACTCCTCTGTATACATCACAACACAACGGTGTATCGGAGCGGAGGAATCGCACCCTATTAGATATGGTGCGCTCTATGATGAGTACTGCTGAGTTGCCTATTTCTTTTTGGGGTTATGCACTTGAGACAACCGCATACCTATTGAATCAAGTTCCATCAAAATCTGTTCCTAAAACACCATATGAGATATGGAGTGGAAAGAGACCATATCTTAAACGTGTTAAGATATGGGGTTGTCCGGCCTATGTCAAAAAGCAAAATCCGGACAAACTCGAGGCAAAGTCAGTTCTATGCAAGTTTATTGGATATCCAAAGAATTCACAAGGATATATCTTCTACCACACTGAGGAACAAAAGGTGTTTGTTGCTCAATATGCCACCTTTTTAGAAATGGAATTTCTTGGAAAAGAAATTAGTGGTAATGAGGTAGAACTGGAAGAGATTCCAGCAACACAAACTAGAACTGATGATTTGGTGGAGCCGGAGGATCCAATAGTACCCAATGAATCCCAGCCACTCCGCAGATCTAGTAGGGTTCCTAATCCACCTGAGAGATACTACGATTTTCTCATAGACGGTAGGAGCGAGGATTGCATCATGGAAGATGATGACCCGAATAGTTTCAAGCAGGCCATCACAAGTGGAGAATATTTGAAATGGCTGGATGATATGCGATCCGAGATGGAATCCATGTACAAGAACAAAGTATGGACTTTGGAAGTTTCTCCAGATGGGGTAAAACCAATTGGGAGCAAGTGGATCTTCAAAAAGAAGATTGGTGTAGATTGAAAAGTTGAGACTTTCAAAGCTAGACTTGTAGCAAAAGGTTTTCGTCAACGAATAGGTATCGATTATGATGAGACCTTTTTTTCCTGTTTCCATGCTTAAGTCCATCAAAATCCTACTTGCCATTGCTACATACCATGACTATGAAATCTGTCAAATGGACGTCAAGACCGCTTTTCTAAATGGTGATTTAGAAGATAGCGTGTATATGACACAGCCAGAGGGCTTCGTAGACAGTGGGAGCAGCGGAAGCGTGTGCAAGGTTCTTAAATCCATCAACGGATTAAAGCAGTCATCGCGGAGCTGGAACATCTATTTTGATGAAGCTGTCAAAGATTTTGACTTCATAAAAAATTTAGATGAACCATGTATATACAAAAAGGTTATAGAGAGTAAGGTTGTCTTCTGTAGGGTGTTTTTCGTCACCCCATTGAGATGGGAATACGTGCGCGCTTGTCAGACGCATTACAGATTCCCCCTTCCTAGGGTAGGCTGGGGTTTATTGATTGTGGGGATCCGAATCTCCGGCATCCGCGAACTAAGCTATCGTTAATTACCCCTCGCCTTTGGAGCAAGAGAACCTGCGATTGACGGGTCAAAAGGTCATGCGAACTCAATATGCAGTGTTGTGTTTTGAAGGGGTTTTGGATATATCGGGGGGCCCGCAGTGTTTTTACGGGGGAGGTATTTTAGTATGGAGTACATGTAAAATGAGGGGAAAATGGCGTCCAAAGGACGCGTGAGCGCCAGCACTTCACGTGCCTAGCACGCTGGCACTGGGCGCTGGCGCTAGCGCTGGGCGCTAGTGCCTTGCTAGTGCCTCACGTGATCGGCACGTGGATGCTTGGACGCTGGGCGCTTGGGCGGTGGCGCTAGCGCCTCACGTGTCCGGCACGTGGGCGCTTGGGCGCTGGCGCTGGCGCTAGCGCGAGCGCTTTGGGCGCTAAAGCCTCATGTGTCCGGCACGTGGGCGCTTAGGCGCTGGCGTTAGCGCCTCACGTGTTCGGTACGTGGGCGCTAGCGCCATACGTGCCCGGCACGTGGGTGCTTGGGCGCCGGCGAAAAGAAGAGGTTTTTACCCCCGGAAATAGGAGTTAAACTCCAAAAGAGGATTTTGAGTGGAGTTAAAGTCCAAAAGATTTAGATTTGGAGTTAAACTCCTAAAGGATCTGGATTAGGAGTTAAACTCCTTTAAGAATTTGGGTCTTGGAGTTGAAATCCCTAAAAATCTTCAGAGGTTCTGCTCTCCTAAGTCTTGGATCTTCTCTTGAGCTTTGGATCTTTTCCAAAATGGGATTTTCGAAGATGGGTCTCCTTCTTCCTCCTTTTGGTTGACCGGATCTTGGAGGAAAAGGGGGGTGAGATTCAAAATCTCTCATTTTTGAGATCTGATGGAAGATCCAAGTTCCCCTTCATGGATTTGATGGTGAAAGACTATTTATTTTTAGAAAAGGAAGAGTTAAACTCTTGATTTAATTCAAAAAGGGGGAAGAAGGTTTTAGAACCTTGGGGAAGGAGAAGGAGTACATACCCTAATTTTTTAGGGAGAGAAAAAAGTTGTTAGATATTTTCATTATCTTTGCCTTTATAGGTTACACACTTTACATATAGCCTCTTGGGCTTTACAAAATGACACTTTTCCCATCGCATGCCTCATGTGCTCATTTCTTTTGCACATGAGCCATGAGTTTTACAAAAAATTGGCTTTATGCCAATTTTCTTACATTTATTCATAAAAAAATATACACCAAAATTATTTATTACAAAATTTTTATTTTGGCATGGGGGAGGCCGGCGGCTTCATGTTCGGGCTCGACCCGGGCATTAGCCCACTTGACCTGGGCTTGGGCCCATTTGGCTTGAGGTTGACTTTGATTTTGACTTGGTCAACCGGGGTGTAAATTTTGACCCCAACATCTTCCTCGTATTGTACGTGAATGACATACTCTTGATAGGAAACGATGTTCCTATGCTACACTCGGTCAAGCTCTTCTTATTATACAAGTTCACCATAAAGGATCTAAGTGATGTCTCCTACATACTGAGGATTAAGATCTATAGAGATAGATCTAAACGGATATTGGGATTGTCTCAATCCAGGTACATAGACACCATTCTAAAGAGGTTTAGTATGGAAGATTCTAAGCGTGGTAATTTACCCACTTGCTCAGGAATCACTCTCTCCAAAAAGATGTCTCCCAAGACTGATTTGGAGAGGGCTCACATGCAAGAGATACCCTATGCTTCGGTAGTCGGGTCAATCATGTATGCGATGTTATGTACCAGACCGAATATAGCTTACTCACTAGGTGTAGTGAGTAGGTATCAATCAGATCCTGGGGAAAACCACTAGACAGCTGTAAAGAACATTCTTAAGTACTTGAGAAGGACTAAAGAAATGTTCTTGGTGTATGGCAACGGAGAACTCAAGGTGGAGTCCTTTACCAATTAAAGCTTCTAGAGTGATAAGGACAACAGTAAGTCGGTCTCGGGTTTTGTCTTTACCCTCAATGGAGGGGCGATATGTTGGAAGAGTTCCAAGCAAGATACCGTAGCCGACTCGACGATGGAGGATGAATACTTCGTTGCCAATGATGCTTCCAAAGAGGCTGTCTGGATGAAGAAGTTCATTGCTGAACTTGGTGTGGTTCAATCTATTGAGCATCCAATACCTGTGTATTGTGATAATAATGGAGCTGTGGCTTTAGCCAAGGAACCCCGGTCCCATCAGAGATCCAGACATATTCTTAGGCGGTATCACCTGATCAGGGGGATAGTAGATCACCGGGAGATCGAGGTCAGGAGAGTTGACACGAAGGATAACGTAGCGGATCCACTCACGAAGGCCCTTCCCCAGACGCAGTTTGAGAGACTTTTGGGAATGTTGGGTATAAGATACTACAACACATGGCTTTAGTGCAAGTGGGAGATTGTTAGGAATATGTATGCCCTAGAGGCCATTATTGTACATTGATGTATACTTGAACATATATATACATGACTTTCTTGCTCGACATGATCGTATGCTATCTGGTTACTCTTTATCTTAACATGTTGACTGGTAATCTTATACCGTCTTTCTCTTACATGTTGGTAAAGCCCTTAGGATATGTGCTTGACTACTGGGACAATGATGCAGATCATACTACTAGGACCAGGGTAGTCCAAAAGCGCATCCTTCAATTATTCCTAGTCGAGAGGATGTCGAGACAGGATATCGATATTCTAGAGTAGAATAGTGTGTACGTTTCTTGACATTGTATGAGGGAGATGGTAGATCCCATAGCCATTAGTGTTTGACATCAAAGATTGTACACAGGTGCTCATTAGAGAATGGGTACACTGAACAGGACACGCCGAGAACTCCTAGATGGTTATATACCTATCGTGAGATAGCAGTTCTCTGGTGACACTGGTACAAGTTAGTTTGTAGACCCGAGATCGTCATATTGTCTTGTGTGATTCCCACTGTGCTTTGATTTCCTCCCTACCACGGCTTAAAGGAGTCGTGCAAACAGGTGGATTTTGGGTACAGTCCCGAATCACATGGAGGCGGTGAGCGATAGGAGGGGTTTCGTCTCTCCCGGTATAGGGAGTTGATGTTGCGCTATGCTCGATTGGCTATAACTGAAAATCCCTGACCAGAGCTGCTGGGATTTACTGATAAGAGTTATCAGTAGTTTCTTGAACTGTTATGAGCCACACATCGGCATGACTTATCAAGTTACCGAGGTCTGACGTTTACCACCCCTAGACTTGATATGCGACATATCAGATGAAGAGACTGGACTGTATGGTAGTATTACTGATGGGCTTCATGGAGAGTATGGACAAGCTTGCTTGTTGATCTTCATATCGCTCAATACCCGGGTAGCCGTTACATCCAGCTAGTACCGCTGACAGCTTGTAGGTGATTGATGTGATCATTACCTACTGCTGGCGTATTGAAGAGTCTTTAGAGTCTCACACAGAAGTTTCCTGGTTCAAGCGAAAAGGAGTAGGGCACATATGCTGATATGTGCAGGGGCCAGATTAAATACGAGTATGTGATACCGTATTCTAATCTGACGGTTATCTGTTATCGGTTAGGTTATATGTGATATAACCGGATTATCGAATCAAGTGTTGATTTGATAATGTGATATACAGATAAATGATATTAGTTGGTCATATGTGATATAACCGGATTATTAAATCAAGTGTTGATTTAATAATTTGATATATTTTTATATTTGATATAATTATATGTTAACTAATATTATTAGCCCACTAATTGCTTTATATATATATATATATATATATATATATATATATATATATATAAATTTTATATATAAATATATATATTATTAAATGACGCATGGTTGAAATTTCTATTTTTGGAAAATAGAAAATTAGGTGAAAATTATGGTATGGTTTAAGGCATGGGTTTTTATCATTTTATATTGGTCTTGACTCACTGTTCAAGCATGGTTGCAATTTTATTATTGCAATTTATTTCCATGCTTGAATAAGTGAGTAGCCATTCATTCATTCTACACACTTGGTTATTTTTGCCTTAGTCATTTCTTGAGCTCTTGCTCTCCTTATTTTTTCTCACCTCATCTCCAAGCTCAAAACCCTCACATGTGATGTGAATCATTGAGCTTGTGAGAACTCTAGTGGGCCTTAAATCTCCTACTTCACCATCCCACACTAAACTAGTACTTTGGTGTGGCGTGTTTTCTTCACTAATAGTAGATTAATGAAGAGATAGCTTGAGCTAGAGAGACTTCGGATGGATCGTCTTCGGCGCGAAGATCACGAAGGAGGCTCGTTCAAACTTGAAGTGAAGCCTAGTGGTGTCATGTGGACCACAACCCGGAGTATTTGAAGAGAAGGATGTGGTCTACAAAGGTTGTTACCTCCTTCCCTTCTCTTTGTTTATGATATCATCATAGTTTAACCCTAATATTCTAGTTAAGATCTTGTTTAGAGTTCGTTAGCACCCAAAATTTTTAAAATTGCATGTGTGATGCCCGTTTAAACCAAGTAGAGGTGCTGCCAAATACTTTCAGTGGATGGGATGGGCAGGAAGCTACCGGCTGTTTCGTAAGGAGGGCTATGGATCTACAACGTCGTTGGGCAAGAAGTTGTCCGATGTTGATGGGCCGGGAAGGAAGCTACCCGAATGCCTCGTAAGGAGGGCTCCACGACGTCGTTGGGAAAGAAGCTGCTCGCTTTGGATGGGCCGGGCAGGAAGCTGCCCGGCTGCCTCGTGGAGAAGGCTTTGGATCCACAACATCGTTGGGCAGGAAGCTACCCGCTGTGGATGGGCCTGGCAGGAAGCTATTCGGCTGCCTTGTGAAGAGGTCTTTGAATCCACGGCGTAGTTGGCAGGAAGCTGCCCACTGTGGATAGGCCAGGTAAGAAGCTACCCGGCTGCCTCGTTAGGAGGGCTTTGGATCCACGGCGTCGTGGAGCAAGAAGCTGCCCGCTGTGGATGGGCCAGGCAGGAAGCAACCTGGCTTCTTTGTGTGGAGAGCATTGGATCCACAGCGTCGTTGGGCAGGAAGCAGCCCAGTGTGGATGGGCCGGGTAGGAAGCTTCCCGGCTGCCTCATAGAGAAGGCTTTAAATCTACGGCGTCGTTGAGCAAGAAGCTGCTCGATGTAGATGGGCTGGGCAGGAAGCAACCCGGCTGCCTCGTAAAGAGGGCTTTAGATCCACGGCGTCGTGGGGGAAAGAAGCCTCCCGTTGTGGATGGGCCGGGCAGGAAGCTACCCGGCTGCCTTGTGAGGAGGGCTTTGGATCCATGGCGTCATGGGGAAAGAAGCTGCTCTCTGTGGATGGACCGAGCAAGAAGCTACCCGGCTGCCTCGTGAAAAGAGTTTTGGATCCATGGCGTCGTTGGGCAGGAAGCTACCCGCTGTGGATGAGCCGGGAAGGAAGTTACCCGCCTGCCTTGTGAAGAGAATTTTAGACCCACGGCGTCGTTGGGCAGGAAGGTACCCGCTATGGATAGGCCGGGTAGGAAGCTACCCGGTTGCGACGAACAGGAGGATGTCCGCCGGTCTCGAAACCGAGCAGGAACCTACTCGCGTAAGGGTTTAGCTCGGAAACCAAAAAAAATTAAAGGATAGAAAAAGAGGAATCTCATTATTCAAGAGAGTACAAGTTCATATATACAATTTAAGTTTTTCGGCGTTATACGGCCGAAGAAAGTTTCACTCTAAGGAATCTTGGAGGCGGTAGGCTCCTCCGGGCAACGCCTCGATCATGAGGAAGGGACCGTCCTACTTCACGGAGAACTTATGCAGCTTCCCCTCATAACCAAGTCTCTTGTTTTGAATGCTCGATGTTTAACCCGGGCATTGTAATATCGGACGGGTTGTTGCTGATATGCGGCTATCTTTATTTACTCCCGGTCTCTCTTTTCCAATAGGATGTCCAAGTTGTTTCGAAGGGCCAAGACATTGGCCTCGTCGTCGAAGTGTTCGACTCGATAACTGGTAATTCTGATTTCCGCGGGGACCATCACCTCAGTACCATAGCAGAGACTGAATGGGGTTTCCCTCGTGGATGTCTTCTTCGACGTACGCAATGCCCACAACACCCGTGGCAGTTCCTCAACACATCCGCCCTGTTTTCCTTCCAGGCATGCTTTGAGGCCCCGGATAATACCTCGGTTTGCTACCTCGGCTTGGACAGAGTGGTTAGTAAACTTGGAGACAACGTGCGAGGTTGGTTGGAGATCTTACGTGCTTAACCCCATAAACTGGAAACAATTGTAAAATAGGATATCTGCCGAGCTCCCCGAGTCGACTAGGATTCTCCGGACTTCATACTGATTTATCCGGGCCGCGATGACCAAGGGGTCATTCCTCGGTGAAGGTGATGGGAGCGACCTCTTTGTACTTTTTGGAGGGGGAACCTAAGGTTATGATCGGCTGGATACGGAGGGTATCCTTGTTGCTCGGAGTCGAGTCAACAGAGATGACCATGATCTGCCCGACCATCAACTCTCCGGTTGGGGGTTGGTCGGTTTGCTCCCGATCTGCTTGATATTTGTCTCATAGGTACTTTACTAGGTGACCAGAGCGGATCATCTCCTCAATATAATCACGGAGTTGTTTACAGTTCTTGTTCGGGTGCCCCTGTGACCGATGAAAGGCACATTATGGGCCGCGGAGTCGCTTACCCGGCCTTTGTATCATCGGCGGGAGTTTGAAGAATCTCCCGCTCTTTACCTCCTCTGGTAGCCCGGCCTGAGAGACATTCAGAGAAGTGTACTCGTGAAACCTCCGAGAATAAGGTTTTAGATGATCAGTCTTTTTCTTCTCCACCCGATCCCGTTTATTTTGGTCTGCCCGATCCCCTTGGGAAAGGTTGGCGTTTACCTCCAATTCGAGTTGGATCTCTCACTCGGTCCAGACTTTCACCTCGGCTATGATCTTAGGTTGCGCTAATACAAAAGAGCAGAGCCACTCTTTCTGCCAAAGACCAGATCTCAAGACGGTGATGACCGTCTCGTCCCGGTGCTCGAGTACCTCCAGGAGGGCATTATAGAACTAGGTGATGTAGCTCTTGAAGATTCTCTGTCCTCGCTCTTGATGGTGAACAGATAGTTGACTATCCTCTTTTGTCGTTGGTTTCCGACGAAATGATCGAGGAACTGAGTAACCAGCTCATCAAAGGTGGAGATTGAACGCGGAGTAAGACCACGGAACCAGTCTCGACCGGCCCGGATGAGGGTGGTGGGGAAAGCTCGGCACTAAACTGCATCTGAATTATCTTGGAAGCTCATGCCCGCTGTAAACGCGTCCAAGTGGTCCTTTAGGTCGGACTTCCCGTCAAAGAGGGCCACCTTGGGCGGTTTGTTCCGAGATGAGACCCACTCATTTAGTAACTGCTCTGTGAAGGGCCTCATGAGAGAATCCGTGAAGTATTTTGCCAATTCTCCAGGCGGACGGGCGGCAAGCCGCATGTCCTCAATCTTCTTCTTGAGGACCTCAATTTGTTGTTGGTACCCCGAGAATTCTCCATAGCCAAAGTGCCTACTGTCTCGGTTTCGGGCTTGAGTCATGAAGCGGCTTCGCCTTCGCTCTAACACATTCCTCAGATCCCCGGGGTGGACCGTTAATGGTTCGTCTCGACGTGCGCCATGTGTGTGTCCTCGGTGAGTGTAGTGACGTCGGTCTTCCCTTGAATCAGGCGACATGACCGACATCTCTTCAGGGGGTGAGAGAGCGTAGCGAGTGTTGAAGCGATAATCTAGTCGCTCCCGAGACCTTGGTGTCAAACTGTCTAGCGCCCAACGAGTCATGGAATCATTCCTCATATGGGGATCGTGACTGCCGGAATCAGCATGCCAGTGTTCCGTGATGTCAAGATTGGCACGAGCGAGGTCGAGGACTTGAAGGCGCCACTCTGCCGCCTTGTGCACGCCGTCGTTCTGGGGAGCAGGGCCGGCGGTTTGGCATGCATAGACGGCCGTTTGGACACGAACGAGCGCGTCCACCATCACCGTGAGTCTATCGATCTGTGCGGATAAGGTCTCGACGATGTTGGGAGGCGGAGTAGAACCGCCCCTGCCTCTGTTGCGGAGGACACGGTGGCTTATGCCGCGATCTCCGTTGTAATGATCGCTGGTCATTATATAGAAGGTGGAATATCAACTTTCGCGGTAGAAAAGCCTTACGAAGTTCCCACACACGGCGCCAACTGATGGAGGCGTGAATCTTCCTTAGATGTTGTCCTCCGTCGATTTTGTTGCCAGCGGTGCTGAACAGTTGAGATTTGAGATGAAGGTTGAGCGTGTGGATCTCAATGGGCTGTTTGTTGTTGTTGACGCCGAGCTACCTGTAAGGAAAGTCCCGGGGTGGAAAACCACCGTGGGACCCTTCGACGATCAAGCAAGTACCAAGGAATATTAGGGCAGAGAAGCGGCATATTGGAATGAGTTTGAGATACCTGAGTCTTCTGGAAGAGCGGTTTATATAGCGGTTGCCTGGAGCGACCCGATACGAGGATCTCACCGTCCGTTACGCCCCCACGTCATGTTCACGTTGATGGTGGGATACATCCATTGATGGCATGATATGCTCATTAATGGCGAGATACGCTAGCGTGAGATGCGGGACGTGGAGCGGCGGAGATCTCGTCGTAGCAAGATACACGAAGCTGTTACGGGGGCACTCGGGCTCCGTGCTTCCGGCCAAACAGGGATGCTGAGGAATCTCAGATGTAGGATAGCTCGGAGACGAACAAGTGAGCTGAGGAGTCTCAGCTATAGGGTAACTCAGAGACGAGCTATTGGCTGACGGTTAGCCGAAAGGGGAATGTGCTCCGGGAAGGTCATCCGAAAGGTCGGGCGCAAACCTCGAAGGCAAGGTGCCGAGGAATGTCCCCATGCATCATATTTATTCCATCTCTACAGCCCTCAGGAATCTAACGGGTTTACGTGGATGACACGTCATCCACTACGTGTCGTGATCTAGGGAAATCCCACTTACGAGCATCATCACCTACCATTGTTCCCGCATGATTAAATCATCAGGTTTGCTTTCAATTTTTTTCCAAATATGTTGCACTCCATTGTTAAACATGTTGGAAAGCTTATTAAAGTGGATCTTCTTAAAGTGGATCTCTGCACACTTCATTGCACAAGAACTAATAAAGGCAGGTTTTGTGTCGAGTTGGATCTTCAAAAACCTAGTCCTCTAAAACCATGGATTTGTATTTCTAATTCTACCAAGTTTTCTCAGAAGATTATAGTTGAAAATGAATTTATATATTGTAATATTTGTGCTAAATATGGACATGTGGCCAATATATGCAAGAGAAATCAAAAAAATATGGTTGAAAATTCATCTATTAATGCTAAGGCGTTTAATAAAGCTAAAAAAAACTTTGATGCCATACCAAATTGAGCAATGCTGAATAGTGGTTAGTTCGGAACTTGGCGACATACATGCAATACTATCGTTTTGTCATATGTAAGTATTAGGGATGATGCGCCTGCTAATTGTAACAATCTACTCAAAGATTCTGCTATATTATTAGATCCTAATAATGATGAAATTAAAAGTACTAATCAGGTTATTCAACAACTTTCCCCTATTCTTTATAGTTCACGTTTCGATGCTTCCACTTCTACTATCAACAATGAAGCTCCTCATGCTCATATATGTGACATCATCCATCAAGCTTGTGGTGCTCTGAATCTAATAGCAACAATCAAGCCGTGAACACTTTGAATTCTCAGGGCAAGTCTCTTCTATCCAAGGAAGAAAAGGGTAAATCTATAAATCCAGATTTTGATTTCCAAATTTCAACAATCACAGAGTCTAATTGTATGACAAACATCTCCGATTTACTGCCATCTGTTCTTCCGTATAGTATCTCTAATGATTTAGATAATAAGATTATACATCAAAGATCATTATCTCAGAACATAGAATTCATAGAGAATTCTGTAGATTCGACGTCTTGACCTGTTAACTCAGATAATTCAATTATGCAAAGTTCTAAATCGATTGAGTTGGACTCGGAAGGTGATCCCGTGATTCCTCCTAGATTTAGACCACCTCGCGTTAAGAAGACCTCTAAAAGAAAATTGATTAGCGTTGTTTCTTTTAATAAACATTTTTCTCTAGCGCATAGATCTATCTCTTCCATCAAAGAATTATAAGAAATTGGGTATGAAATGCTCCGTTAAAATCCTAAATCTCTTGATGATTATAATCATAATGATATCATAAATATTGCTACTTCTTGCAGTGTTATTACTGAAGATGGATAATTATTAATAGTATTCGTTGATTAGATGTGAAAAGAAGCAAGGAAGATCTTGATTGCCTTCAAAAGTCAGAATCTACAAAGCAGTTAATTTAGTAGCCGCATATGTTGGAAGTAAATAGTAGCAGCATTTTTTTCGTCTGTATTTTTTATATGATATATCGAGAATTTTTATTGTGGGTATAAAGCTTATATCTTATGGTTGTATTTGTGTGAAAAATAAGACGATGGTCCTTCCATTAATTAAAATCATAAGATAATAGTTCAAATATCAATTGTTTACTCGATGCAACAAATATATATTGTCTTGTAATTATTTTTCTTTATTTCAATTTATTGTTGTGCTTCTTGCACTGCTTATTTACTTCAAAAAAAAGTCTGGTTTAAACAGCTTGTCAAATAGTCCCGAAAGCATGATGAATGCTATTTAGATTCGGATGGGTAAGTTGTGATCAAATTTGCATTTATGTTTGAAGGGATGAGACCCTTCATTTAATTCGAAAATTTTAATTCCTAGTTACTATAATTTCATATTAAAACTTAGAATTGGTATGCCTTTAGCATCGTGTGCAACATTTTGGGAGTATTTGAAGTATGAAGATGCTCATAAGCGGGAACTCTCAAGATCATGACACATTGTAGATGACGTGTCCCGAGGCTCACGAAAACATGGCAAGCACCATATATTGGAGGCGCCCCCGGGCTATCTTCCCGAGGCATGACCCGACCTTCGATAGATTCCTGAACACTCCAATGCTCGCTATACAAATAACCATCGGCCCGCCTCCGAGCCCTCCTACACGCAGAGCTTCCTTAGCCCGCCTCCGAGCCATCACAGAACCGAGCTTCCTCGGCTTCCCCGCTCGCCTCCGAGCCATCACAGAACCGAGCTTCCTCGGCTTCCCCGCTCGCCTCCGAGCCTCCCGCCGAGCTAAGCCTTCCCGGTTCTACCGACCAACCAAGAAAGCAGAGCCCAAACGCCTCTGCCACAGCTCCGCATATCTCACCATAAGCGAGATATCTGCCACCCAACATCCCGTGTTCCGCGCCGTCATATCCCTCCATTAACGAGCGTATCTCGTCATTAATGGGGGGGATCATGTCATTCACACAGGCGTAACATCAGGGACGTAACCGACGGTGAAGATCTCGCACCAGCTCGCTCCAAGCGACCACTATAAAAACCCCTCTCTCAGACGACCCAGGTAACGCAATTTTATTCCAATAAACCACTACTCTGCCTAAATTCCTTGGCTAATTTTATCGTCGAAAGGTCCACGGTGGTACAGCCACCCCGGGAATTCTTTTGCAGATAGCTCGGCTTCTCCTCACAACAAGCCCACTGAGATCCACACGCTCAAGGAGGCAACCCTCAACATCAATCCCAGTTGTTCACTAACGCTCGCGACAGATCGACGGAGGACAACAACTAAAGAAGATCCTAACCTCCATCAGTTGGCGCCGTCTGTGGGAAGCTAGAAATTTTTCCACCCATCAAAAGTTGATCTTCCGCTCTCGACTATATGGAGAGCGAAGATCGTGGCGATCCCAGCACAAGCCGTCGCCCTCCCCACAACGGAGGCACGGACGGATCTACTCCCCCTACCGAATGCCATCGACGCCCTCTCGGCAAGGATCGATAGGCTCGCGCCCATAGTGGATACCCTTTTCCGCGTCCAAACAGCAGGCCCAGCCCCCTATGTCGCCGTTCCCCCTCCCGGGGATCATGACCTCTGCAGAGGGGGAGATGACACCGCCCATGCTGGAACCACTGAACAATGTCTTGTTCACTCCGGCGACCACAGGTCCCCCGCGTCGACTGATTCTATGACCCGCTGGGCGTCACATGGCCCCACGCCGCAGTCTCGCGAAAGAGCCCATCGCCTTGAGGCCCGTCGTGTTACCGTCCCTCCCTAGGAGGTATCGGTTAGCTCGCTTGCACCCAGGTATGACCGACACTCCCTCCGTCGATGGGATTGCACGAACGACACTCACCACGAGGACTCAAGAAGGACCTCGCCGAGGGACCTGAGGAATTTGATAGAACGGAACCGGAGTCGCAGCTAGGTGCAGGCCACAAGCGGGAAGGGCCGCTACTCCGACCACGCCGAATCCTCGGGGTACCACAATCGTCTCGACGCCCTCGAAAAGAAAATCGAGGGTATATATCGGGAGGGTCACCCGTCGAGCGAAGGGGCCAGGTATGCCGCCGACTCGCTTACAAAGCCCTTCATCGAAAAGTTGCTCTCCGTACACATCTCGTCCAAAAACAAACCTCCCAAGGTGACCCTCTTCGATGGGAAGTCCGACCCAAAGGACCATCTGGACGTATTCACGGTGGGCATGAGCTTCTAGGATAACTCCAACACTGCCCAATGCCGAGCATTTCCCGCCACACTCATCCGGGCTGGACGAGACTGGTTCCGAGGACTCCCGCCACGCTCCATCTCTACCTTTGATGAGCTGGCCGCCCAGTTCCTCGGACATTTCATCGGGAACAGAGGAAAAAAGCGGACTGTCGATTACCTCTTCACCATAAAGAGCGGGGACAAGGAATCTTTTAAAGGATACGTCACTCGCTTCTACAACGCTCTTCTTGAGGTTCCTTAGCACCGGGATGAAACTGTCATCACCGCTCTGAGGTCGGGTCTTAGGCATAAGGAGTGGCTCCGTTCCTTTGCATTAGCGCACCGTAAGACTATGGTCGAGGTGAAAGTTTGGACCGAGCGAGAAATCCAAATCGAGTCTGAGGTAAACACAAACCTACCCTGGGGCCACCAGGCCGACCAAAAGAAGAGGGGCAGAGAAGAGAAGAAGAAGGTCGACCGGCCAAAGCCATACTCTCCGAAGTTCCAGGAGTATACTCCACTTAACATCTCTCAGACCAGGCTGTTAGAGGAGGCGAAGAGCGAACGATTCTTCAAGCTCCCTCCGGTCACCAACAGAGCGGCTAAACGAACCCGGGGCCCGTACTGTGCCTTCCATAGGTCGCAGGGGCACCCGACCTAGAACTGTAAACAACTCCACGATTACATCGAGGATTTGATCCGCTCCGGCCATCTGGCGAAGTACATGCGAGATAAGCGACAGGCAGACAGGGAGCATGAGAACTAGCCCCCTCCCGGTGAATTAACGATCGGCCAAATTATGGTCGTTTCTTCGGGGTGTGCACATGGGGCTGGCGAGCTTCTCCGCCTCCTACCTATCGAAAGAACAAGTGACTAGCCCTGGAAGAAATGCAAGACCGCCGAGCCCATCACCTTCACTGATGAAGACCTCCACGGTATATCCTTGCCTCACAACGACCCCCTCGTGATTAGGGCACGGGTCCACCGCTACGAGGTTCAAAGGATATTGGTCGACTCAGGAAGCTCGGCAGATATTCATTTCCATGACTGCTTCCAGCGTATGGGGCTCGGCCCATTAGACCTATGGCCAACCGCCCACATCCTATCAGGGTTTACCAACCACTCCATCCCGGTCGAGGGAGTGGTTACCCTCCTCCTTAACATTAGGAAAGCGAGCCGTACGAAGACCGTACCGGTGGAATTCATCGTCACCAGGATCCCCTCGTCCTACAACATTCTACTGGGACGCCCGATGCTAAACTCTCTTCGGGCTCAGATCTCGACCTACCACCTCACGATCAAGTTTCCGTTAGATCAAGGTGGGATCGGCCGGGCCTACGAGAACCAGCAAATCGCCAAGATTTGCTTCATGGCGACATCCACCACTGAAGAGCAAAGCGACGACCTCAGAAGCGCAAACAATTTCCAAAGGTCCTTGGATAGTCGTGACGAACAGAAGGAAATCCGAGGAGCCCCGGTGGAGGCGCTAACAGAGGTCCCTCTCGTCGAGGGAAACAAGGAACGAACTGTCCAGATCGGATCCTTTTTTACGAGAGCCCGGTGTGAAGATTTGATCCACTTTCTCTGAAGAAACCTAGACGTGTTCGCCTGGGCGCCTGCTGACATGCCCGTGATCGACCCCAAGGTAATCTTACACAAGCTCAGGGTCGACCCGACGGCCCGACACGTCAGATAAAAGAAGAGAAGTTTCGCTCCGATCAAACAACAGGCGATCGAGGATGAGGTCGATAGGTTGCTTGCATCTAACTTCATTCGAAATGTGGCCTACTCGGAATGGCTGGTGAATGTGGTCATGGTTAAAAGGGTGAGCGGGAAGTGGCGCATGTGCATCAACTTCACAGATTTGAACAAGGCCTGCCTGAAAGACAACTATCCCCTCTCTCGGATAGACCAGCTTATGGACAGCTCGGCAGGCCACGAATTGCTAGTTTCATGGACGCTTTCTCTAGATACAACTAGATCCGTATGAACCCGGCAGATAAAGAACTAACTGCATGCACCACGGACCGGGAGATATATTGCTACAAAGTGATGCCCTTCAGCCTAAAAAACGCCAGGGCTACATACCAGCACCTGGTTAACAAAATGTTTAAACCGCAGATCGGGGGGAACATGGAGGTTTACGTCGACGACATGCTCGTGAAATCAATCTCATCGGACGAGCACGCCAAGGATCTTGGCGAGACATTTTATATCCTCCGCAAGTACAAAATGAAGCTGAATCTAGCCAAGTGCGCGTTCGGAGTCACTAGCGGGAAATTCCTCGGGTTCATAGTTACCCACCGAGGAATCGAAGCTAACCCAGAGAAGATCAGCGCCATTTTCAACTTGGGCACGCCAAAGAGCAACGTGGAGATCATGCGACTCATGGGGAGAGTGGCCGTTCTCGGTCGCTTCATGTCGAGATCCGGAGAAAAGTGCCTCCCTTTCTTCAAAGCCCTGAGAAAGATCGCAAGGTTCGAATGGTCGGAAGAGTATCAAAACGCTTTCGAGCAACTCATAGTGCACCTGGAAACTCCCCCACTACTCACCCGGCCAATCGAAGGAGACGAGTTGTTACTGTACCTTGCGGTATCCGATCATGCTGTTGGCTTGGTGCTCGTCTGAGAAGTCGAAAGAGTACAGAAGCCGGTCTACTACATGAGCCATGTCTTTAAAGATGCGGAAACAAGCTACCCAGCCATAGAAAAGATTTTATTGGCGCTTATCGTCTCCTCAAGTAAGCTACGGAACTACTTCCCAGCACACACCATCCTCATCCTAACCGAGCGGCCCATAGGGGATATTCTCGCCTCCCCCGAGTCGTCTGGAGAAATGGAGGTAGGAGTTATCCCAGTTCGACATCAAATACCGTCCCAGGCAAGCCATCAAAGCGCAAGTCCTAGCATACTTCGTTGTCGAGTGTGCCATCCCCAATAAGGAAGCAGTGTCGGCACCCGTCCCCACGTTCGGGACCCTCGGTCGAGGAAGTGCCCGACTCCGTCCCCGACCGGGTCCTCTACGTCGATGGATCCTTTAACGAGGAGGGGAGCGGTGCCGGTCTCATCATTCGAGGCCCGAACGAAGCAGAAATGGAGTACTCTTTGAAGCTCGGGTTCAGAACGTCAAACAATGCCGCGGAATAGGAGGCCTTGCTTGCTGGGTTGCGAATCACCTCTGGAGTGGGGCTGAAGACGATCTGAATTCGCAGCGACTCCGCCCTAGTCGTTGCCCAAGTGACCGGGCGCTTTGAGGCCCGAGAGCCGCCTATGGTGAAGTACTTAGCCAAGGTAAAGAGACTACGAAAAAGTTTCGACGAAGTTCAAGTGGAGCAGATTTCTCTGTACCTGAACGCCCAGTCCGACACCCTGAGCAAGCTAGCTACGGCCCAGCATGGAAGACAGAGAGGTAACGCTTCAAGTATACACTACCTAGGAGGAAGGACGGGATTGGAGAAAGCCCCTCGTAGAGTTCTTGAAGGAGGGTACACTTCTAGAGGACCGAAAGGAAGCGCGTCGCCTTCGAGCTAAAGCCCGTCATTTCGTATAGAGCAATGAAAACCTTTACAAGAAGTCATACACACAGCCTCTGCTCCAGTGCATCGACCCCCACGAAGCCGACTACGTCCTGTGTGAGATACACGAAGGGGTCAGTGGAGCACATCAAAGGGCCCGTACCTTAGTACAAAAGACGCTGCTCTAAGGGTACTATTGGCCGACGATTCACCAAGACGCTCAAAAGCTCGTCAGAATATGCAAAAGCTGTCAACTCCATGGCAGCATACCCCGTCTTCCGGCTACCGAGCTAACGGCCTTCACCTCCTCCTGGCCATTTGCCCAATAGGGGATGGACATGGTGGGCCAACTCCACACAGGTACGGACGGGCACAAATACATCCTCGTCGCGGTAGACTATTTCACGAAGTGGATTGAGGCTGTCCCCATCAGAAAACCAGATGCCACCACGACCATCAATTCCTGCAGAACAACGTAATCTCCCGATTCGGGATCCCGAGGTGCATCGTTACCGACCACGGGACGAATTTCGAAAACGACATAGTCAAAGGGTTCTGCGACAAATACCACATACTAATGAAGTTTTCCGCGGTCGCGCATCCTCAATGCAATGGAAAGGCCAAGGTTTCTAACCGAGACGTCATCTGAGGTCTTCTAACTCGTTTAGAGGGAAGGCAGGGCAGCTGGGTCGAAGAACTACTAGGGGTGTTATGGGCCTTACGCACATCGAAGAAGACGCCCACGGGAGAGACCCCCTTCAGCCTCTGCTATGGTACCGAGGCAATGGTCCCAGTAGAGATCGGACTGCCAAGTTATAGAGTTGAACACTTTGATGACGAAGAAAACATCTCTGTGCTCCGGACTAATATAGACATCTTGCTAGAGAAGCGGGACCGGGCACAGATCAAAGCCGTCGCTTATCAATAGCAAACTGCTCGCTACTACAATGCATGAGTTAAGCATCGTGCCTTCAAGACGGGAGATTTAGTCCTGAGGCGAAATGAATTTGTAGACCAAGGCAAGCTGCACAAGTTCTCTTCGAAGTGGGATGGCCCATTCCTCATCTCCGAAGTATTGCCCGGTGGAGCCTATCGCTTACAAGACGCGGGAGGACGCAAGTTTCTTCGGCCCTAACACGCTAAGAAACTCAAATTATACAAATGAATGTATTTTCTTCTTTTCGAAGCAATGTAATTTTTATTAAGTCTCCCAAGTTATAAGAGACTTCTTCCATAAATTTTGTTCTCTTTCACGGTTCCGAGATCTCCTGATTCGTTTTTGAGAAAATATGCAAAAAATACTAAAGGGATAAAACGGAGACAAAAGCACATCGGAAAAGAAGAACTTTATTCATTGAGTAGTATTATGGGTTCCTCAGCTTCACACAAAAAATATATATACAAAAATATTATAGTAAAAGGGGTCGGGGATTAAGGAAGCACTGCTGGTGTTACTCCGAGAAGATTTCCGCCAGCCGAGCCCTAGCTTCTGTGGCTCGCACCCTATCATGGTGCCCACGGACCCGAGACACCACGGATGGGCCAGAGACTGCACCCGTCGGGAAAGAGTCGGCAATCAGCCTCTTCTGGAAACACTCCAGAAGAAGAGTCGTCGAGCGATCCCATCTGCTCTTCAAGATCAGGCCGAAGTGATGGAGCGGGTGCAACTTGTCGATCACCTCGTCCTGCAGCTGCTCGGACAAGGCATTGTTCAGGCCCGGGGACATCCTCCAAATCGCGTACATGAGCAATTGGAGAAGAGGGGGTCGTCGAGGGAGTAGGCGGCCGAAGTGTCTCTCCACGCGCCCTATCACCCATTGGTACATCTCCTCGGTGCACTCCGGGTCATAAAGGTACATGTGGTCGAAGGAAATAATCTCCTTGACGCTGTAAATAAACCCGGCCATTTGTAAGAAGCGCAAGGATGTGTTTATTGGACGGAAATGCCTTCGCTATTTATAAGCCCCAAGCGAATCCCTAAAGGCCTAAGTTTTCACGCGTGACAACGCGAATCACGGGATATTTACAAATTTCCCAATACGGAGTTGCCGCGTGGCGACCATGCCGTCCCTCTCGGGCCCCAAGCGGTCAATGGGAGTTAGACCGATGCGCACTACGGGGCGATGTACCTCGCCTTTGGGCTTCTGCCATGTGTTGTCCGCGACGGTCTCTCTTCTTGGGTTTGCAGGTCAAGGGAGACTGACCGACGCCCCTACGAGGCTACCGAGCAGCTTCCCTGCTCGATCAATCCTTAGCGGGCATATCGTGCCCACCTACGCTAAGGATCGAAGCCCTCCTCACGAGGCCACCGAGCAGCTTCCATGCTCGGTAAATCCTTAGCGGGCACATCGTGCCCACCTACGCTAAGGATCGAAGCCCTCCTAACGAAGCCACCAAGCAGCTTCCCTGCTCGGTAAATCCTTAGCGGGCACATCGTGCCCACCAACGCTAAGGATCGAAGCCTTCCTGACGAGGCCACCGAGCAGCTTCCCTGCTCGGCCAATCCTTAGCGGGCACATCGTGCCCACCTACGCTAAGAATCGAAAACCTCCTTACGAGGCCACCGAGCAGCTTCCCTACTCGGCCAATCCTTAGCGGGCACTTCGTGCCCACCTGCGCTAAGGATCGAAGCCCTCCTCACAAGGCCACCGAGCAGCTTCCCTGCTCGGTCAATCCTTAGCGGACACATCGTGCCTACCTACGCTAAAGATCGAAGCCCTCCTCACTATAGGGTGTTTTTCGTCACCCCATTGAGATGGGAATATGCACGCGCTTGCCAGGCGCATTACAAATTCCCCCTGCCTAGGGTAGGCTGAGGTTTATTGATTGTGGGGATCCGAATCTCCGGCAGCCGCGGACTAAACTGCCGTTAATTACCCCTCGCCTTTAGAGTGAGAGAACCTCCGATTGACTGGTCAACAATTCATGCAAACTCAATATGCAGTGTGCGTGTTTGGAAAAGGGTTTTTTCTAACAGGGACGGTATCGTGGAGTATGTGTGTGTGTATATAAAAAAAATGGGTGGAAGCGTCTTAAAGACGCGTGCGTGGCACGTGGGCGCATGGTGCCCGGGGTCACGTGCGCGCACATGGGTGCTTTAGTGCCCGGGGTCACGTGTGCGCACGCGATCGATGGGCGCCTTGGTGCCCGGGGTCATGTGGGGCGCACGCGACCGATGGGCGCCATGGCGCCCGGGGGTCACGTGGCGCACACGTGACCGATGGGCGCCTTGGCGCCCGGGGTCACGTGGCACACACGCGACCGCGGGAAACACCCACGGGAAGGGGGCCTAGCCCCTAAGTTGGGGAGTTGAACTCCCAAGGGGATTTTTTTGGAGTTGAACTCCTAACAGAAACTAAATTATGGAGTTAAACTCCAACAGATCTAGAAAGGAGTTAAACTCCTAGAAATCTTTGGCTCTTCTTTTAAGCCTTGGGTCTGTCCAAAATTAGGTTTTTGGAGATAGGCCTCCTTCTTCCTTCTCTTGATCGGCGGGATCTTGGAGAAAAAGGGGGTGAGACTTAAAAGTCTCCCCTTTTCGAGATCTGATTGGAGATCTAAGCTCCCCTTCATGGGTTTTGGAGTGAAAAACTATTTATTTTTTAGAATGGATGAGTTAAACTCTTGATTTAATTCCAAAAAGAGGAAGAGCTTTTAGACCCTTGAGAAAGGGGAAGGAGGCACAAACCCTAGTTTTTTAGAGAATGAATTGTCTATTTTTATTCATCATCATGTTGCCTTATATAGGCTTACATATTTACATATAGCCCCTTGGGGTTTACAAAATGGCATTTTTCCTATCCCATGCCTCGTGTGCCATTTCTTTTTGCACATAAGTCATGGACTTTACAAAAATTTGGCTTTATGCCTATTCATGCATAAAAAATTACATAAAAAGTACTTATTGCATGATTTCATTTTGGCATGGGGGGCTAGACGCGGGCTCGACTTGGGCATGGGCCCGCTTGACCTGGGCTTAGGCCCACTTAGCTTGGGATTGACCTTGACTTTGACTTGGTCAACCAGGGTGCAAATTTTGACCCCAACAAAGTGCCCCCCATCAATAAATGCACAACACGCATATGAGTTGTGTGCATGAAATTGATGGACCTTGAAGCTGGATTTCGAGGTGGAACATCATTCCGGGGGTGGAGAATCCCTCGGGGAGCATGATTCCCAGGGATCGGAGCATCATTCCGATTTGCAGAGTATAATTCTAGAGTCAGAGTATCATTCCGAAGAGTCGGAGTATAATTCCGAAGGTTGGAGCATAATTCCGAGGATCGGAGCATAATTCCGAAGGGTCGGAGCATAATTCCAAGGATCGGAGCATAATTCCGAAAAGTGGAAGCATGATCCCAGGGATCGGAGCATAATTCCGAAGAGTGGAGGCATGATCCCAGGGATCGGAGCATGATCCCGATGAACGGAGCATAGTTCCAAAGGGGTCGGAGCATGATCCCGATGAGCGGAACATGATTCCAAGGATCGGAGCATAATTTCGATGAGTGGAGCATGATTCCAAAGGGTCGGAACATGATTCCGACGACCAGCAGACATTCTGACCGAAGCATAATTTTGATGCAGAGGTTGATTCCCAAGAGAAGCATAATTTCGGGGATCGGAGCATAACTCTGAGGATCGGAGCATCATTCCGAAAAGCGGAGCATGATTCCCGGGATCGGAGTATGATTCCGATGTGCGGAGCATGATTCCAGGGATCGGAGTATGATTCTGATGAGCGGAGCATGATTCCAGGGATCGGAGCATGATTCCGATGTGCGGAGCATGATTCCGATGAGCGGAGCATGATTCCGATGAGCGGAGTATGATTCCAGGGATCGGAGCATGATTCCGATGAGCGGAGCATGATTCCAGGGATCGGAGCATAATTCTGATGAGCGGCAGACATTCTGACCGAAGCATAATTTCGATGCAGAGGTTGATTCCCAAGCAAAGCATAATTCCTACAGGGAAGGCAGGTACTCCGAGGTGAAGCATGATTTCGACATGGGGTACATTCTGAGATGAAGCATGATTCCGACACAGAGCTTGCTGGTTGACTTGATTCCGAGCCGGAGATTTTCGACGAGGAGGTTGTTGGTTGATTCCGAGCCGAAGTATAATTCCGACAGGGAAGGCAGATACACCGAGGCAAAGCTTGATTTCGTCACGGGGTACACTCTGAGACGAAGCATGATTCCGGCGCAGAGCTTGTTGGTCGACTTGATTCCGAGGCGGAGCTTAATTCCGATGAGGAGGTCGCTGGTTGATTCCGAGCCGAAGCATAATTCTGACAAGGAAGGCAGATACATCGAGGTGAAGCTTGATTTTGACGCGGGGTACACTCTGAGACGAAGCATGATTCTGACGCAGATCTTGTTGGTCAACTTGATTTCGAGGCGGATCTTATTTCCGACGAGGAGGTCGCTGGTTGATTCCGAGTCGAAGCATAATTCCGACAGGGAAGGCAGATAAACCAAGGCAAAGCTTGATTTCGACGCGGGGTACACTCTGAGACGAAGCATGATTCCGGCGCAGAGCTTGTTGGTTGACTTGATTCCGAGGCGGAGCTTTATTCCAACGAGGAGGTCGCTGGTTGATTCCGAGCCGAAGCATAATTCCGACAGGAAAGGCAGATACACCGAGACGAAGCTTGATTTCGACGCGGGGTACACTCTGAGACGAAGCATGATTCCAACGCAGAGATTGTTGGTTTGATTTGATTTAGGTTGACATCGGCATCGCTACACTGGAATATGGTACCAGAAGCGAATCATCATTTGCCATTTCCTGTTGGGGAGCGATGGCTTAGGAGACAAGTTTAGGTCCCTATCACCTAAGACTTTTCAATTTTATGAGCCGTAAGGATCCCATAAAAGCATTTTCTCCCTACGAGTCGAAAGGATCTCGTAGGTGTATTTTCTCCTTAGGAGTCGTGGGGACTCCTAAGTGTGTTGCTCCTTTGTGAGTCGTAAGGATCTCACGCGGGAATTTTCTCCTCACAAAGTCGAGAGTACTTTGCGAGTGCATTTCATCTCTTTTTCACGAGTTTGCGCCCTTTCGGGTTTTCACAAATTCGCCTGCAGTCCTGCTGTTTTTACTCACGAAGCCCTTTCGGGTTTTCATCCATCCCCATTTTGCTTGTGGACATACCCCTTTTTGTGTCGCTGGTGGGACTTTGAATGTGGTCTCAGCGGTACGACTTGGGAGAGATTGGGATGGTTTTACGCCCATGGATTGTATACGGTTTTGCAAGATGTATTATCCAGACCGTAGGGCCAGAAGAATTTCGGGACTTTGTTGGCGTCTGCACGCTGTACTGGAATATGGTACCAGGAGCGACTCATCATTCGCCACTTACGGATTTGGATTTTGGCCGGCGTCTGCATCGCTGCACTGTAATATGGTACCAGGAGCGACTCATCATTCGCCACTTGGGGATTTGGATTTTGGCCGGCGTCTGCATCGTTGCACTGGAATATGGTACCAGGAGCGACTCATCATTCACCATTGCCTATTGGGAAGCAATGGCTTAAGAGACAGGTTTAGATCTCTATCACCTAAGACTTTGCAATTTTATGGGCCGTAAGGGTCCCATAAAAGCATTTTCTCCCTACGAGTCGTAAGGATCCCGTATGTGCATTTTCTCCTTAGGAGTCGTGAAGACCCCCAAGTGTGTTTTTCCTTTGTGAGTCGTAAAGATCCCGTGAAGGTTTGTTCTCCTCATCTATCGTGAGGACACATGAGTGGGTCTTCCCAATGGACCATGATTCCAAGGGCGAAGACCAACCGCGTAACTGATGATTGCGGTGGGGCATGGGTATGATGAGAATTATTTGAGCCCGTGGATTGTATACGGTAGTCAATCTGGGGACTAACCGTAGGGCCGGAAGGATTTTGGGAAATTGGATTTTGATTGGCGTCTGCATCGCTGCACTGGAATATGGTGCCAGAAGCGAACCATCATTCGTCGTTGGAGAGTGAGTTTTTTTATACCGCGGTTGCTCTATCATTTCAGCTTTTATTACCGTGAAGGTCACGATTGCCCTATCATTTCGGCTATTTACTCGCTGTTGCCCCATCGTTTCGGCTTTATTTTCATCTTTATTTTTACTCGCTGAATTTTATTGCGAGTTGCCCAATCATTTCAGCTTTCTATTTATTTATTTATCTTTTTTTTTTATTTACACATTTTTGCATCCACAGTTTAACGATTTAGAGATCGATTATTCCCAGTTTAATGACATGGTGGTCAAATGTTTCCAGTTTAACGACGTAGAGGTCATCTCTTTCCAATTTAACAACTTAGAGGTCGTCTGTTTCCAGTTTAAAGACTTGGAGGTCTAGTGACGAGGAGCTTAGAGAAGATACCTGATTGAGCAGTTTTCAGGGGCACCGCTGGAGTTTGCACGAGATGCCTTATTACTTTGTCGGTGTTGATGGCCTTGCCCCCAGCTGGGGCCAAGGAAAGCCATTCAAACACCGACTTGCGTTCGAAGATGGCAATTAGAAATTGTTAACCCTGCACAAAGAAGCATGGTTTCAGTACAGATGGCGATATATATATTGATTGAGTTTCCATGAACGTTTAACCCGAAATATGGCACGAGAGATAGGTCCCACCGGGCGTGCCAGAATCTGTAGGGTGTTTTTCGTCACCCCATTGAGATGGGAATATGCGCGCGCTTGTCAGGCGCATTACAGATTCCCCTGCCTAGGGTAGGCTAGGGTTTATTGATTGTGGGGATCCGAATCTCCGACAGCCACGGAAAAAGCTGTCGTTAAATACCCATCGCCTTTGGAGCAAGAGAACCTCCGACGGGCCAACTATTTATGCGAACTCAATATGCAGCGTGCGTGTTTGGAAAAGGGGTCCCGCAGAGTTTTACGGGGGTCCCGCTAACCGGATAGCGGGCTGGGGTCAGGGGGGCTAGCAGCCCCCTTGCGGGGTGCGGGGAAGCGCCTCGTTAGAAATTTTCTAAGAGGGATAGTGTCGTGGAGCATGTGTGTGTATATAAAAAAAATGGAGGGAAGCATCTTAAAGACGCGTGCATGGCACGTGGGCGCATGGTGCCCGTGGTCGCGTGCGCGGCAAGTGGGCGCATGGTGCCCGAGGTCACGTGCGTGCACGTGACCACTGGGCGCCTTAGCGCCCGGGGTCACGTGGGCACACGTGACTGATGAGTGCCTTGGCGCCCCGGGGTCACGTGGGCACACGTGACCGATGGGCACCTTGGCGCCCGGGGTCACGTGGCGCACACGTGACCGATGGGCGCTTTAGCGCTCGGGGTCACGTGGTGCATACGTGACCGCGAGAAACACCCACAGGAAGGGGTCCTAGCTCCTAGGTTGGGGAGTTGAACCCCTAAAGGAATTTTGTTGGATTTGAACTCCTAACAGAAACTAAATTATGGAGTTAAACTCCAACAAATCTAGAAAGGAGTTAAACTCCTAGGAATCTTTGGCTCTTCTTTTGAGCCTTAGGTCTGTCCAAAGTTAGGTTTTTAGAGATGGATCTCCTTCTTCCTGTAAGTGCACGGCGGCGCCCCGGCCGTCAAACCGACGCCGGAGTGCGGAAGCGGTGATAAACTTTAATTTTGCGGACATAGCAAACCGGCACCACCGCGCACTAAACCCGGATCGGGCCATTAAACTAAATCTAGCTAACTACAAAGAGAAGGGGAAGAGATATACCGACGATGCAAGTCCTCCGGTCTTCTCGTCATGGTCCCGATCTCCTGCGGAAAATCCTGCCTCCTCCTCGTCGCCGGAAGTGCACCACATCGCCTACTTTGTTTACGGGCTCCCACCTCAATGCCGAGGCAACTCGGGCACGAAGCCGGCTACTCGACGTGCCCAAGATATACTGTAGAATATAATCTAGAGCTTAAGTCTCATATGGGGTTATGGTTGCCATGGATGTGGAGGAATTTGTGCAAGGAATTTTTCATGGATGCTTGCTGGAAAGGAGATGGAGCATGCAATGTGTTGCTCGGCCAAAACACCCAAAAGAATGCTCTCTCCCTCTCTGGAAATCAGCCCCTGCACCCCCAATATTATATTGCTCAATGCAAACATATATATTAATTAATCCCACATCTCAAACACCTTTATTTCTTCAGCACACTCATTTTGCCCATGCCCTCTTAATAAATTAATCCTATATTAAAACCACCAGCACAATGGGGGGGGCCACGAATTCATGAATGGAAATTATCCATACAAAAAAACAAATCAAACCTCTCTCTTTCTCCAACAGTGGCCGGCCCCCAATCCCAATTTTCAACAAAAAAACACATCAAAAACTTTAAACCCATACTCACTTATTAAATGCAAGGAAGTGATTAGAATGGAATCTAATCATGACAAAGGCTACAATATGCAAGGAAGCCCTCCACTAAAAGTTATTTGCGAACTTGCAAATAACCCCTCCAACGGATAGTCCGGCCGCGAAGGAATAAAAGAAAAAACGGCCGGCACGGAATGCAAACTGGCAACCTCAGAAAACTGATCCCGTAATAAAATTACAGGAAAACCCCGTTACTGTGCATACACACCCGCATCTGTATTCCGACCGGATACAGATGCAATGAGACAAAATCTCCACTGTACTATACTAGGATCCGGCTTATACCAAAGCCGGCTAGTATTATCCGTTCGATCCTGATCCGTGCAATACCGCACGTATCTGATCGAACCCTGCCATATAACCATACGGCCTATAGTACAAACTGTCCGATCCTGATCCGTGCAATACCGCACGCATCTGATCGGACCTTGCCATTTCTCCATACGGCCTCTACAACCTTTCGCCCGAAAGCTGAGTAACTGAATGTGGGGGACTCTAAAGACTCGTCAACACCTTGGTTGTGGATTTAACCACTAGCACGTCATAGGTATAAGCCAATACGTGACGGGCTACCAGGTACTGACTAAAAGGGACGTCTGTGAGCGAACTCAGCCTGACAACCCTACTGAGCCTGTCAGTGACAATATCCGTACAGTCCGGTCCGTTCGTCTATGAGTATCGCATGGCGGGCCTAGGGGGTTGGTAAAAGTCAGACCCCCAAAAGCGGTACAAGTCGTGTCGGAGTGTAGCCCAGAACACCCTGAGATACTACTGGAATACCTACCAGTAAATCTCCTTGCCTCGGCCGAGGGCTTCGTGTAATGGCTCTCCTAGACACAGCACGACCTCATCCCCAATACCGGGAGAGACGAACCCCTGAAGATACGCTCACTGCCTCCATGTTGCTCGGGACTGTACCCAACTAAAACCTGTTTGCACGACTCCTTTGAGCCGTGGTAGGGTAGTAATCAAAGTACAGTGGGAACTCACACGAGACAAATGACGATCCCCAGGTCGATGAACTAACCTGTACACATGTCACCAGGGAACTGCCATCTGACGTCTGGTATATGACTAACTAGCATGTTCCCGGCGAGTCCTGTCCGGTGTACTCATAACCCAATGAGCACCTGTATACATCTTAAGTGATCCAACTGACACCAATGGCTTGTGAGACCGGCCACTGCCCCTCGTCGGGGTCTCGACTGTATACACTAGTCTACTATGGAGTGTCGATGCCCTGTCTCGAAACTCTCACGACTAGGGACCTTTTAAGGATGTGCTTATAGACCCCAGCTCCCACTTATATGATCGCCCTCATACTGCTGGTAGTCAAGCAAGAATCCTAGGGGCTTTATCAACGTGTAATAGCGACTTGTCAGGTCACCTGAAGCAGTACACGATGATAAAGGCAAACCAAATAGCAAACTATCATCTCGAGTAAGACTGTCCTACCGGGATAGGTCCTCCCTCAATCATTGCAATCACGTGCCTGTGATCCAATAATTGACTCTGAGGGCACTATCTCCAACAATCTCCCACTTGCACTCAAGGCTAATTATTGCGATGTCGCATACTCACAGCCCGTGTGATACCGAACACCCAACTCCTCTACTAGTCAGTCTCACAAAGCTCGTTTGCGAAACTATTGCGTTCGAGGAATAGTCTCAGCGAGTGGATCCGCTTTGAAGTCTCTTTCTATGTCTCTCTATATCTCAAGTTCGCGGAGAAACCCATCTTCCGAAAAGAGCAATACCTGTCTTAGAATGTGTCTGGATGTCTGATGGGACATAGCTCATAAATGAACTCCAAATCCAAACTTCTTAGACTGTATCGTCAACTGAACTTAATCAGTATCCTGCGCCATGCCTCCCTCAGTATTGCCTTGGATCACCTGTCCAAAATGCTGCCCCTCGTCGGAGGGAAAACTATAACTCTGACAACTTCCTTGTCGTCCAGGTCACTTTGAAAGCCTGGAATGATAACTGTCTCCCGAATAAGGCTGTCGTTATCATATCCCTAGAACATTCACTTATGTTCTAAAACTGCTTCCGACTGTTTCTCCAGGATTAGATCAATATCAACTTATTGCATCTAGTGCAAGAACAACATCTGGTGTGGTACTTGACATCTCATGATTGACTCAATTGCCTAAGCAAGTGATCTGCCAATCATGCACGCCCCTCTCCCCTTTAGTCTGTAAGACACCTTTAGAGAGGGTGACTCCTTTGCCTGCAGGTATACTACCATGCCAGGAGTCGTTCATCCTAAATACTCATAGAATGCTGTCTAAGTACCCAGATTGGGAGACTACCCAAATCTAGATCTAAAACCATAGATCTAGTAACCAGAATGTCTGATATAATATCCATTTCCTTTGTGGAGAAACCACTGTGTGACGACCAAAGTATAACCGATTGTGGTATAGGAGTTTCCTTTCCTACTCTGTGTATGTCATCCAAATACCAGGATATCACACCCTACTACCTTCTCAACAGATCCATCCCCCATTCTGATGAAGTCAAACCCATGACTGTCACGTCAGAAATTGATGATCTATCTCCGCTACATCTGCTTTAGTCTATAAATAGACATAAGCAACTTGTCCACCAATGCTTCCGCTGCTCCCACTGACTACGACAACCCTCTGGCAAAGTCATATAGACGTACACTTCTAAAGCTAGTTTAGAACGACGCTATATTCATCCTTCTGCCGGATCTCACAGCCTGGAACAACAGCAATGGCAAGTCTGGGTAAACAAGAACCTCCCTGCCACCGTCCTTCAGTATACCGAAGTACCTCTCGAGCGCCTGAGGTTACCTACCAAAATCTGCGGAGTGGCCAATGGAATGTCAAATCAGATTCAAATCATGCAACTGTCTCCAGTGCATGTCAACTAAATGGAAGGAGGCCGATCAGCGTTACTCAACTTAGGAATGCTTCCAATTGTGAGTAACCCGAAAAAGAAGCAAGATCTCTTTTATCATTACTATCAACTGAATACCATACACAAGTATCTACATCTTCGATCACTTTGAAGAATCCCGATACTTGCTACACCTGGTTCTCTACTCTATTCAAATACCTATAACTTCTCAAAATTCGGACCCTGTGTTTCCACGAAACGCTTGTCTAAAAACTAGAGAAGTCATAAGTAAATAGAATATAGTATGAGGACCAACCCCTCTGTCCTAATGGACACTGGACAACGTACAATACTCTGTATAAGTCCGCTGAGTCTAACAACTCTTTCACTGTGTGTCGTAGGTTGAAAACTGTACTTATGGTCAAGAAGAATTACACCGCTGTTTAATGCTCCTTACCTAACCATCCACAGATATAGGTAAATGTCATAGACATAATTTCATAAAGGTATATCTCACTCTATGAAAATAGACGTACAGATATATCAATTTGAAATTGGTGCATAAAAGCGGATATTCAAAACCAAATATTTGCCGTCGGGCAAACAACCCAGGTGACTTCCTCAAATATCACCGATTACAACGAATCCCGATATAATGAGGATAATCACCCAATTCCCAATAACTTACTCCCACTCACCATCTGTAAAACCATACAGATGTGAGAATCATACCTGGTAAATACATACCCTGGAGCAAGTGTCTAATCGGGAAATCAGTTTTCTTTTAACATTACACAGTGAAACTGAAACATTGAAATGTTTCGATAGGGTACCCTGGTATTCGTAGTAATGCCTCTTCCAGATTCACGACTGTAACCGTATAATCCTCTGCCACCTCTCCAAATCCCTTCATATGTCTTTAGTCTTTACCTTCTGTACACCCCTTAAGCCAAATGGTTTTCTTCCTTCCCTACCGTTCGGCACCAGCCTACGGTTTGGAAAAAGACTATCCAATAAGCATAATGGGTGTACTGTCCCAATCCTAGGGACACTCGCAATAAGAGAGGGTGAAGATAAAAGACACCTGAATAAATCTTATTCCTATTTCTCCTGAACCAGAATCCATCCCCGAACTGGAACAAGTTCCTTTCGAGTTCGTATATAACCATACGATGGAATATCCAATAAACTGTGGATCTTCGTAGTGATACGGAGCGTCCTGGAGAAATACAAAGGTGATTTTAGGATTGGCGAAGAAATACCTGGTTTGGTCATGAATATCTGTTGCAATTTACTTTGCCCTCTTACTAATCCCTTACTTTGTCTTAACTTAATACCTTCTGCACACCATCGTTATGCTAATTAGTTTTCTTCATTCCCTACCGGTCGGCACCAGCCTAAGGTTTGGAAGAAGACAATCCAATTTGCGTAATAGGTGTACTACCCCTAAACCAAGGAGTACTCGTAACCTGAGAGAGGGTAAAAGAAAAAGAAAACTGAATAATCCTATCCGTTTTCTCCAGAACCTGAAACCATCCTCGAATAAATTCTTTCGAGTTCGTATCTAACCATACGATGGTTTTGTCCAATGGAAGTGGACGTTCGTAGTAATACGGGGTGTCCTGGAGAAAAGGGTAAAAGTAGGAGCGGCAATGAGGTTAGCAACTCTGACAATCCAAAAGCCGGTGTTAAGAAGGTTCGGTCAACTTGGTCACTGAGTTAAAGTCTAAGGGTCGGGTCAATGGTCGCTGCCAAAGAGAGAGAGAAAAGAAACACTCAGCGTGCACTCTAACCTAGATCAGAATGGTTACCAATTTATCTAATCTGGAAACCTCCCACTGTATCTCAAATTCTCCTCCAAACCAGAAAGAAGAATTAGTCGGGATTACCCGAGGAGTAAACTAACTCATCAGTAGGAATCGGGATCCAACTCTCATCGCATGACAACGTGACGGAATCCGCTCACGGTATCACACTCCAGAAGGTATGCGCATATCTGGCAAGTTTCAGTTCTTTTGAAACTCCCGATGTGATTTCTGCCCCATGCTCTTATGACCTTGACTTTGGCCAACATATCATAAGTCACATGTCAAGTTCTACCCGTCATTCTCCAGGTTAATTTGAATCCACCCGTACATACCCTTGACTTTGGCCAACATGGCAGTACGACTGTTCCAAACCAACGCATCTATCTATGCTGCATATGAATAACCAACAGCTACCAAACACTGTGCCTTGACTTTGGCCAACATACACAGCTTGAATACTATTGACTATCCATATGAAACGACGGAGGGCTATGAATGGTTTCTGGCGAAAACCTTTAACGTAATGAACTTGATATCGTTGAAGGAACGGATAGCTTTTAAAAATATAGTGACGAAAACCGTTGCTAAAGAGGTCACTCCCGGTGAAGGGATCTCGGCTCTTTCCCCGTAGAATGGGGTGCAGGATATTCCAACTGAATACCACGGTGCAAAGCAAAAGTAATCGGCTATAGTGAAGTTAATGCCCTGACGCAAAATTCTGTCCAAGGGGTCACTCCCGGTAAAGGGATCTCGGCCCTTGCCTCGTCGACTGAGGAGCAGGATATTCCAACTGAATACCACGATGCAAAACAAAAGTGAACGTCCTTGCAATAACAGCTTTTTGAAAAGTGTTCCAACAACATCAGATTAGGTTTGTTTTTAACTTGCATTGATCCGAATCAATGCAGTCCCATCAATTGATCACACCACAAAGAACGAAAATATACTGATGTACGTATATGCCATCCGCATTCGCCACTGGGTCCCGTCATTACCCGTTAGGTTAGCTTACTAACGACAGAGCGGGGACTGGACTAGCGCGGATGCAAAACATATACTACATCTACTAATATATATACCAATATATTATATTTCGCTCAAGGCGTGAAAGAAATGCAACATCACAGAAAATGTACAGCATCACAGAAACAGTACAGATATCTGGGATCCCCGGGTTTCACAGAGCCACTACTGAAACCCGACGTTCCCCTGGTCGTGTGGATAGCCTGTGCAATGAAATCCTAGACCCCTACGGGCGCGGCAAGTTACCCGCCAAGACCTGAAGCGAGGCAGCCCCCTTCAGCGACGTGAATGGACCACCCGGCACTCCACGGAATCCGGCAACTTGGTCACCCCTCCTGGGTCAACCTGTACCCCCTACGAGTGCAGCGAATAGCCCGCCAATCCCAGAGTGAAGCCCCCTCCTTCTCAATGCCATGAGATGCGGGCTTGTTGCCTTCTAGAACCCGGCTATCCGTGCACCCCTCCTTGGGGTAATCCTAGTACAGAATGTAAAATATACATACACCGGGTACATCGACCGCAACCTGGTCGTGCCCCAAAATAATAATACAAACAGGCAGTGACGGTAGTCCACAAGTCGGACGCTCGCCCCGCAATAACAAATGTACATAATACAACCACAACTGTACTAGCATTGCATCCAGGCTATCCCCCACGACCGATCCGCAACATCACAGCAAAAACAGAACATCAACGTGAAAATCACGTTCGCAAATCCGTCTAACCGGGCTATAGCAGTTAGACCGGATTTACCGATCGAGTGACATTCACGGTCGCAGATATAATGTAAATACTGTGAAATAATGTGTTTAAAATATCCGATCAATCAAACTTTAACAAGTGGGCCCCCAAGTATTACTGTAGCAGATAAAGAAATTATGGGCCCAATGTTAATATTCCAAAAACCCTAAAAACTCCCCAGAAGCCCACTGCAAAAACCCAACCCACTGATTCCTCCATGCTGCGGCGGAAGCGCGGCCACAAGTGGGTTTTGGCCGCCCTTCCGCGCTCTGGTTAGAGGATCAGTGCGTCGAATTTGAACAGTGGTCTTATAATTTTTAGTACATCATTATTTTACAACCTGAAAAAATTTTCGAGACCAAAAATTTTCAACAGAAAACTGTCGTGACAAAATACGGGTTTTTGGACATTTCGATCGATCGGAACTGAAAAACACATTACACAAAGCTAGACTATGTTAATGGCGAGGCTCTGATACCAATGTAAGTGCACGGCGGCGCCCCGGCCGTCAAACCGACGCCGGAGTGCGGAAGCGGTGATAAACTTTAATTTTGCGGACTTAGCAAACCGGCACCACCGCGCACTAAACCCGGATCGGGCCATTAAACTAAATCTAGCTAACTACAAAGAGAAGGGGAAGAGATATACCGACGATGCAAGTCCTCCGGTCTTCTCGTCATGGTCCCGATCTCCTGCGGAAAATCCTGCCTCCTCCTCGTCGCCGGAAGTGCACCACATCGCCTACTTTGTTTACGGGCTCCCACCTCAATGCCGAGGCAACTCGGGCACGAAGCCGGCTACTCGACGTACCCAAGATATACTGTAGAATATAATCTAGAGCTTAAGTCTCATATGGGGTTATGGTTGCCATGGATGTGGAGGAATTTGTGCAAGGAATTTTTCATGGATGCTTGCTGGAAAGGAGATGGAGCATGCAATGTGTTGCTCGGCCAAAACACCCAAAAGAATGCTCTCTCCCTCTCTGGAAATCAGCCCCTGCACCCCCAATATTATATTGCTCAATGCAAACATATATATTAATTAATCCCACATCTCAAACACCTTTATTTCTTCAGCACACTCATTTTGCCCATGCCCTCTTAATAAATTAATCCTATATTAAAACCACCAGCACAATGGGGGGGGCCACGAATTCATGAATGGAAATTATCCATACAAAAAAACAAATCAAACCTCTCTCTTTCTCCAACAGTGGCCGGCCCCCAATCCCAATTTTCAACAAAAAAACACATCAAAAACTTTAAACCCATACTCACTTATTAAATGCAAGGAAGTGATTAGAATGGAATCTAATCATGACAAAGGCTACAATATGCAAGGAAGCCCTCCACTAAAAGTTATTTGCGAACTTGCAAATAACCCCTCCAACGGATAGTCCGGCCGCGAAGGAATAAAAGAAAAAACGGCCGGCACGGAATGCAAACTGGCAACCTCAGAAAACTGATCCCGTAATAAAATTACAGGAAAACCCCGTTACTGTGCATACACACCCGCATCTGTATTCCGACCGGATACAGATGCAATGAGACAAAATCTCCACTGTACTATACTAGGATCCGGCTTATACCAAAGCCGGCTAGTATTATCCGTTCGATCCTGATCCGTGCAATACCGCACGTATCTGATCGAACCCTGCCATATAACCATACGGCCTATAGTACAAACTGTCCGATCCTGATCCGTGCAATACCGCACGCATCTGATCGGACCTTGCCATTTCTCCATACGGCCTCTACAACCTTTCGCCCGAAAGCTGAGTAACTGAATGTGGGGGACTCTAAAGACTCGTCAACACCTTGGTTGTGGATTTAACCACTAGCACGTCATAGGTATAAGCCAATACGTGACGGGCTACCAGGTACTGACTAAAAGGGACGTCTGTGAGCGAACTCAGCCTGACAACCCTACTGAGCCTGTCAGTGACAATATCCGTACAGTCCGGTCCGTTCGTCTATGAGTATCGCATGGCGGGCCTAGGGGGTTGGTAAAAGTCAGACCCCCAAAAGCGGTACAAGTCGTGTCGGAGTGTAGCCCAGAACACCCTGAGATACTACTGGAATACCTACCAGTAAATCTCCTTGCCTCGGCCGAGGGCTTCGTGTAATGGCTCTCCTAGACACAGCACGACCTCACCCCCAATACCGGGAGAGACGAACTCCTGAAGATACGCTCACTGCCTCCATGTGGCTCGGGACTGTACCCAACTAAAACCTGTTTGCACGACTCCTTTGAGCCGTGGTAGGGTAGTAATCAAAGTACAGTGGGAACTCACACGAGACAAATGACGATCCCCAGGTCGATGAACTAACCTGTACACATGTCACCAGGGAACTGCCATCTGACGTCTGGTATATGACCAACTAGCATGTTCCCGGCGAGTCCTGTCCGGTGTACTCATAACCCAATGAGCACCTGTATACATCTTAAGTGATCCAACTGACACCAATGGCTTGTGAGATCGGCCACTGCCCCTCGTCGGGGTCTCGACTGTATACACTAGTCTACTATGGAGTGTCGATGCCCTGTCTCGAAACTCTCACGACTAGGGACCTTTTAAGGATGTGCTTATAGACCCCAGCTCCCACTTATATGATCGCCCTCATACTGCTGGTAGTCAAGCAAGAATCCTAGGGGCTTTATCAACGTGTAATAGCGACTTGTCAGGTCACCTGAAGCAGTACACGATGATAAAGGCAAACCAAATAGCAAACTATCATCTCGAGTAAGACTGTCCTACCGGGATAGGTCCTCCCTCAATCATTGCAATCACGTGCCTGTGATCCAATAATTGACTCTGAGGGCACTATCTCCAACACTTCCTTCTCTTGATCGGCGGGATCTTGGAGAAAAAGGGGGTGATACTTAAAAGTCTCCCCTTTTCGAGATCTGATTGGAGATCCGAGCTCCTCTTCGTGGGTTTTGTGGTGAAAAACTATTTATTTTGGATAATGGAAGAGTTAAACTCTTGATTTAATTCCAAAAAGAGAAAGAGGGTTTTAGACCCTTGAGAAAGGGGAAGGAGGCACAAACCCTAGTTTTTTTTAGAGAATGAATTGTCTATTTTTATTCATCATCATGTTGCCTTATATAGTCTTACATATTTACATATAACCCATTGGGCTTTACAAAATGGCATTTTGCCCATCTCATGGCTCATGTGCCATTTCTTTTTGCACATAAGCCATGGGCTTTACAATAATTTGGCTTTATGCCCATTCATGCATAAAAAATTACATAAAAATTATTTATTACATGATTTCATTTTGGCATGGGGGCTGGCCACGGGCTCGACTTGGTCATGGGCTCGCTTAACCTGGGCTTGGGCCCACCTGGCTTGGGGTTGACCTTGACTTTGACTTGGTCAACCGGGGTGCCAATTTTGACCCCAACACTCACGAGGCCACCGAGCAGCTTCCCTGCTCGGTCAATTCTTAGCGGGCACATCATGCCCACCTACATTAAAAATCGAAGCCCTCCCCCATGAGGCCACCGAACAGCTTCCCTGCTCCGTCAATCCTTAGCGGGCACATCCTCACGAGGCCACCGAGCAGCTTTCCTGCTCGGTCAATCCTCAGTGGGCATATCGTGCCCACTTACGCTAAGGATCGAAGCCCACCTCACGAGGCCACCGAGCAGCTTCCCTGCTAGGTCAATCCTTAGCGGACATATCGTGCCTACCTACGCTAAGGATCGAAGCCCTCTTCACGAGGCCACGGAGCAACTTCCCTGCCCGGTCAATGCTTAGCGGGCACAACGTGCCCACCTACGCTAAGGATCGAAGCCCTCCTTAAGAGGCCGCCGAGCAGCCTTCCTGCTCGGTCGACCCTTGGCGGGTATACTCCTACCCACTGGCGCCAAGGATCAACGCCCACCAAGGGGTAACCGAGCAGATCCCTACTCGGCTAACCTCCGAGTGGTGAATCCTTACCATCCCAAGACGGAGGTCTGGGAACCGCATAAAGGGAGAACCCGCCGACGCCAACAAACTCTGACTTGGCTATTGTTCTCCTAACGCTAAGAACCGACTCTAAAGAATACCTTACACTCCTTCCTGCTTGGACGAGTCTCCCGATGTATCCTAAGTGAATGATAGTCACTTCGACTTCGGGGGTGGGAGGACACCAGCCTTCCATTAATTGACAACTAATTGGCTTAAACTCGATGCGCGATCGTCATCTAAAAGGTCTGTCATTGACCTACGGCCTAATATTTGCATCGAGGAAGAGACCGACAAACTCAAGTGCTCACACAAGAAAAACATTGTCATGCAAAGGAAGATAAACCCGGTTTTATTTATATTCTAAAAATCCTTTACAGGGTATTTGGGGCTCCTCAGCCTTACAAAAATTGCCCGGAGGCTTACAAATTTTTTTGAATCTACAAGAAAAAAAGGGAGGAGCTCAAGCAGCAGGCTACGTCGGGACCTCACCTTTGTTCGGGACCTCGCCTTGTTAGGCACCACCCTTAGGGGTCAGGATTTCTGCTTCCGCTGCCGCCCCGCCTCCGATGCCAGCCGCCTATGACGCTTCCACCGAGAGAGGGACCCGAGCACGGAGCTCACCGTCGGCAAACTCTAGCATTAACTCCTTGACAGCATCAAGGGCTGCATGCCAAATGATAGCGAAGGCTTCGTCGAGGTCGGTGTAGAACTGGTCTGACGCCTTGTATGCGTCCACCGACTTGCGGGCCCGAAGCTCGGCGATCTTCGCCGCCTCAAGCGCAGCCTCGGTCTCCCTCTTGCCGGCGTCCCTCGCCTTCTTCAATAAGGCGTGGCGCTTACCCAGCTCCTCCAACTTGCCCTCCACGGCTCGGTGGGACTCGCCCATGAGCTGGTAGGACTCCTGGCACTTGGAGAGCATGAGCTCCCTGGAGGCCAACCGGGTCTCAAGGGTGGTCGTCTTCTCCTTCTCTTGCAGCAGCTGAAGGCACAGATCCTCCACCTCCAAAGACGATTCCCCCACCTTCATCATGGCCGGGGCGATCTCCTCGGCTTCCATGTTGACGATGAGGGCGTAGTGTTGGAGAACCTAAGAAAATCAAAAGATGGATTTAGAGGTGTCCGAGCTAAGAGAGGGCAATTAAGACAACACTTAAACGAATACCGACCTGAAAAACCTCCTGAGCGATGGCGGTCACTTGGGCCTTCAGGGTCCCCTGCAGAATCTTTCCCCCGGCCGACTGCTCCATGTCCGCGAGCAAGCTGTCGGCGACGGAAAACCTCGAGGGGACCACGAAGCAAACATCCCTCTCCTGCACAGGAATCCCCTCGGGGATATCAGTTGACGGCGTGCGGGAGACCGTCCTTTTCCTTTTGAGAGGGACCTCAGTCACCTCCACCTCCTCCTACGCCCGGGGTTCCGGGTCTTGGGCGTGCTTCTGGCTACCCCCCACGACGGTCATCGGGGTCCCAGGGAGCTGCGGAGGACTTCGCCGGTGGGGACGGTTTCAGGGCCGAGCTTAGACCTACTCGGGACAAGACCATGTGTTCCCCTCCGAATGGCGGCCGAGACATGGGCTGCCTAGCCTGAGATTCGGGGCAGATGCTAATTGGTGCTATCCGTCCACCTCTCCGAAGATGCCAAGTTGATTTATGGCACCATGTATCGAAGGTTTAAGCGGAAGCGACCGATGTAGCAGACTTCGTCAGATTCCCCCTCGTTGAGGGGTTTTTTATTGTGGGGACGCTCTTCCCTGCAGGCGCAAGCCCCTGCAGTTAATTACGCTACCGTATCGCGGTAACAACTTTCTCCTTCTCCAGCTGGTCACTTCGTGTCGTGGGTGTTTGTTTTGTTTGTGGTTGCCCGTGGATTGTATACAGAGACTAATTTATGTAGTCGCCCGTAGGACGTGGATTAATCCAAATCCGTGTTTACTTAGATTTGGGTTTGTGGTTTTGGTTTGAGGATACGTTAGCTATATTTGAGACTAAGATCGACTCAAACGTTTGTTAAGGATACATTAGTCCGATTTGAGGCTAAGATCAACTTAACGGGATCGTTTAGATCCGACAAAAGAGCGTTTGGGCTCTATTGTTCCAGTTTAGGGACATGGTGGTCCATTGCATGTATGGTCGTCGGGACCCGTCACCTCTCAGACGACGTTGAAGGATTACAACGACAGGTGTCAGAGGAGTTCAGAGATGTACCCTTGAACCAATGCTGATTGGGGGGATTCATAGTCCAATTTGGGACTAAAGTCTGTTTGAAGGTTTAAGGATACGTTAGCCATATTTGAGGCTAAGATCAACTTAAACGGTTGTTAAGGATACGTTAGTCCAGTTTGGGACTAAGATCAACTTAACGGGATCGTTTAGATCCGACAAAAGAGCATTTTGGGGCACTATTATTCCAGTTTAGGGACACAGTGGTCCATCGCCAGTTTAGGGACGTGGTGGTCCATCTCCAGTTTAGGGACGTAGGGGTCCATTGCCAGTTTAAGGACATTGCGGTCCATTGGTAGTTTAAGGACATTGCGGTCCATAGGTAGTTTAAGGACGCATAAGTCCATGGGTTTAAGGACCCCACAGTCCATATGGGTGGTGTTTAAGGACGCATTAGTCCGTTAGTTTAAGGACGCATAAGTCCGCGGGTTTAAGGACCCCACAGTCCGTATCTTGGTTTAAGGACGTATGAGTCCATGAGTTTAAGGACCCCACAGTCCGTGTTGATGTGTGGTTGTCGGGACCCGTTACCTATCTGAAGACGTTGAAGGATTACAACGACAAATATCAGAGGAGTTCCGAGATGTACCCTTGAACCAATGAGTTGGTTGAAAGAGCAGATGTGCTCAGTTCAAGATGATTTGAGGACTTATGGCCAGTTTGGGCTAAGTCCAATTATATTTGAAATATTGGCCCTTTGGGCCATTAGACATTTGTCTGGGTTCAGTCCCTCACCATTCAGCAATGTTAAACAGAGATTTGGGGGCTCTGACAACATTTTGTCTTTGATTTCCTCAATATTGAGATTCATTTGGAGGAGGGACTTTTGCCTCTGGAGAATTAGCCAATTTGGCTAAAAGTAGTGTTAGACACTAGAGAACAACAGTGTTAAACACTAGAGGTAGAACTCTCAAAATTAGTGTTAAACACTAAAAGACAATCAGTGTTAAACACTGGAAATATGATCTTCAATTTGGTGTTAAACACTAGAAACAATCAGTGTTAAACACTGGAAATAAGATTTTCAAATTAGTGTTAAACACTAAAGAAAGAGGGGTCACGTGTGGACACGTGAGAGCGCCCTGATTTCCCTCATTTTATTCTGCAGGTAGGTGTTTAACACTTTTGATTCTGACGGCCATCACGTGTGAGCACGTGATGGAGGCCCCCGCTCTGGTCTGTTAGAATGCTCATTAGGGGTCACGTGGTGACATGTGGGGACGCCCTAAATATGAAGCCAGATCTCCTTTGTTTTATCCTCTAATCTGTGAATAAGTGTTAAACACTTTTCATCTTTATTTTAGAGCATCACGTGTTGGCACGTGATGGGGGTTTATGCATCGAATATTACAGCACTTGCTGAGGGGTCACGTGGGGACACGTGAGAGCGCCCAAAGCTTCTTTTGTTTTGTTTTGCCATTAAGTGTTAAACACTTTCATTTTTATTTTTAGAGCATCACGTGTTGGCACGTGATGGGGATCTGTGCGCCAATTGTTAAAGCATTTGCTGAGGGGTCACGTGATAACACGTGAGAGCGCCCAAAGCTTTCATTTCCTTTGCTTTTTCTTTCTGCGTTTTGGGAGTCACGTGGGAGCACGTGAGGTGATGCTTCAAAGTTCTTTGCAGGGGATCTTTTCAAGGGTCACGTGGGACACGTGACCCTAGTTCTTTTCATGAACAGAGATCTTTTATGAATTGAATTCTTTGTAGGGTTAAACCCTAATTATGATTTTGGAGGAATTAAATTCCTATCGTGAAAGAATTGAATTCTTATTTAGGATGAAACCCTGATTTCTTTTCAAAGGAATTAAATTCCCAGATATGTAAAAGAATTAAATTCTTGATTAGGGTTAAACCCTAGTTTTGTTTTAGGAGAATTAATTCTCAAAACTCAATTCCCCTTTTAAGTTTAGGATCTGCATGGCAAGATCTCGACCCGATGAGAATTAAATTCTCAAGTTATGGGGAGATGTGCTCTGTGCAGATCTTCAACCAGAAGAAAAACTAAGTTCTTTTTTGTATAAGAGTTAAACTCTTGGATTTTGAGAATTAAATTCTCTGTTTGAAGTTTATCTTTTTCCCTTTTCTCACATAGGGTTTTCTTTGTTGAGAATTAAATTCTCCTTTCTTTGCTTCCCTCTTGAGAATTAAATTCTCCTCTCTCTGTTTTTCTCTAAAAAAAGTAGATCCCCCTCTTCTTTTCTTGGCTCCTATTTATAGGAGAAGGAAAAGAGTTAATTTGTTTAGCAAATCTCTCATTGGAAGATTTGATTTGATTGTTGAGAGATTTGATTTATATTTATCATTAATCTGGGCCTTTAGATCATTCGGTGAATTTTATTCACCGTGGTATTTAAATCCAAAAGATATTCTATTTGCTATCCTGGTGGGATTTTCTGGGAAATCTTTCCTTGTCCAAGGGTTTTCTATAAATTGGTGATTTTTAATCACCCTTGGATTTTTAATCCAACGGTTCCCCATGACCTTTTTCCATTTGGAAAGATTCAGAAACTTTTAGAATTTAATTCTATTAAATTATAATGCTTTTTAAAGCCAGTCATGTGCTGGCACGTGACCTTTGGTCACGTGTGAGCACGTGACCCTCAATTGGGTTCCTTTCTCAGCCGCTTATTTATGTTTCAGTTTTAACCATTACGTGTCAACACGTGACCATTGGTCACGTGTAAGCACGTGATACCTCGTTGAGGTATTTTCTGACTTTTAGAATTAAATTATATTCATTATTTTAGAGGCTTTAAAAGCTCATCACGTGTCTGCACGTGACCCATGGTCACGTGTGAGCACGTGATGCCCCATTGGGGTCTTTTCTGAGTTTTTATTGTATCTTTTAACTCCTCCAGCGGGTTCTTAAAAGCCCATCACGTGTGGACAAGTAATTCCTCATAACTTTTGATCCCGGATGAATTACAAGGCCCATAATATATCAAATCGAAGGGTTTTTCGAGCCGCTTTCGATACCATCAGAACTTATCTGTTTCTCATTCGGGAGTTTGTCAAAAAACAGCCCGGAAGATACTGGTTCGGATTTTCTTAAGCGTATCGCCGCCATTTGATACCTTGGGCTCTTTTGCACAGAAATTTTGGCGGGAACAAATGCCCCCCACTACTTTGCCCACGTAAGTATTTACGTGGGTGAAGTAGTGCAAAGTAATGCATAGCGTATGACCAGTTTCGGGTTGGTATATTACTTTCAGAATCTTGATCTGAGAAGATAACGAGCGGACACAAGCGTCGTCATTTATCATTGACTCAAATCTCGACTCTTAAGAGATATAGTTCCAAACCCTTAACTCCATGAGCCGCACCCTTCTATCTCTTTATATCTTACTCTGGAGTGAAGTAGTTTATATGCTCATGAGTAGCTTTTCCATTTCAGTGGCATGTATCTTTGGCGAGTGTGGCTCATAGATGGTCCATCTTGACCTCTTTGCAGGGCAGTGATGGTTTAGGAGACAGGGTTAGGATCTGCCACCTAAGACTTTTCAACTTTATGAGCCGTGAGGGTCTCATAAAGACTTTTCTCCCTACGGATCGAGAGGATCTCGTAGGTGTATTTTCTCCTTAGGAGTCGTGAGGATTCCTAAGTGTGTTTTCTCTTATAAGTCGTAAGGATCTTATGAGAGAATTTTTCCCTCTTACGAGTCGAGAGGACCTGTAAGCGGTTGTTCCCCTCCTTGTCGAAATTCGACTTCGGAGAGTGAGACCCGTGGATAGTATGCAAGAGACCATTTTGGGCCGACTTCCAGGATCCCAGTGCTTAGGAAACAGGTTTTTTAATCCCTACTGCCTAAGGCTTTATCTCACGAGTCGAGACGAATCGAGAAGTTCTCGCAAAGACATCATTTTCCTCACGAGTCGAAACGAATCGAGCAGATCTCGCAAGAATATCCTAACGTCACAGTTAACCTCTGCTCTTTACAACAGAAGTCCGTTAGGGTCTGTGGTACTTAGGGTTTTGGCCGTCGTACCGTCGCATGAGCTGATGTATTCCTCGATAGGCAATCGTGCTGTTCGAGTAGCCCTGCGACTGCCGTGTCTCTGATCCCTTCGGGGGCTGGATAAGACGTCTTCAAGCAATCCTCCTTGGCAGTTTGACCGTCGGAAGAGCAAGCGTTAGGAATTTGCCATGCCGCTTTTTACTTGAGGTTAGGCTCATTTTGGAGAGCCCCGATGAGTCATAACCACTCCGCGCTGGTGTGGGATGATCTCCGATAGTCTTTCAGGCTTTATATGACTTGCCGTTAAGACCCTGAAGCTAGGAATTTGGCCTTTGCTTCGTTTGCTGGCATTGCGTCCTCTGTATCGAGACTAATGTCATGGTTGTCTCTAGGTTGCTGATGAACCGTCGAGGTTTGGAACTAGGGATTTTGCCGTAGCTCCTTTTGGTGATGTTGCGTCTGCTGTATCGAGACGAACGTCGAGGTGGTGACCACTCCATGTGGGATGATCTCCGGTGGTCTTTCAGGCTTTATATGACTTGCCGTTAAGACCCTGAAGCTAGGAATTTGGCCTTCGCTTCATTTGCTGGCATCGCATCCTCTGTATCGAGACGAATGTCGCGGTTGTCTCTAGGTTGCCGGTGAACCGTCGAGGTTTGGAACTAGGGATTTTGCCGTGGCTCCTTTTGGTGATGTTGCGTCTGCTGTATCGAGACGAACGTCGAGGTGGTGACCACTCCATCTGGGATGATCTCCGATTGTCTTTTCGGTTTTATATAAGTTACCGTCAAGACGTTGAAGCTAGGAATTTGGCCTTCGCTTCGTTTGCTTTGGCACGTCCGAATCCTGTTGGGGGAAGAACGCTGGGGTGACATTTCATCTGCTGTATCGAGACGATCGTCGAGGTGGTGACCACTCCGCGCTGGTGCGAGATGATCTCCGAATGTCATTCAGGCTTTATATGACTTGCCGTCAAGACCCTGAAGCTAGGAATTTGGCCTTTTGCTTCATTTGCTTTGGCGCGTCCGAATCCTGCTGGGGGAAGAACGCTGGGGTGACATTTCATCTGCTGTATCGAGACGATCGTCGAGGTGGTGACCACTCTGTGCTGGTGCGAGATGATCTCCGAATGTCTTTCAGGCTTTATATGACTTGCCGTCAAGACGTATGAAGCTAGGAATTTGGCCTTCGCTTCATTTGCTGGCATCGCGTCCTCTGTATCGAGACGAATGTCATGGTTGTCTCTAGGTTGCTGGTGAACCGTCGAGGTTTGGAACTAGGGATTTTGCCATGGCTCCTTTTGGTGATGTTGCGTCTGCTGTATCGAGACGAACGTCGAGGTAGTGACCACTCCATGTGGGATGATCTCCGGTGGTCTTTCAGGCTTTATATGACTTGCCGTTAAGACCCCGAAGCTAGGAATTTAGCCTTCGCTTCGTTTGCTGGTATCGCGTCTGCTGTATCGAGACGAATGTCGCGGTGGTGATCACTCCATGTTGGTGTGAGGACCAGGATCCGCTCTGGATGTTTCCCACGGGATCGAAGAGTGACGTTGTCCGCGTTCCACGTGACCAGGAATTTTGCTCTAGATGCTTCACACGGGTTCACTGCCGTGTTAGGCGAGGACTAGGCTCCGCTCTGGATACTTCACACGGGTTCACTGCCGTGCTCTGCGAGGACCAGGATCCGCTCTGAACGTTTTCCACGGGGTCAAAGAGTGACGTTATCCGTGTTCCACGTGACCAGGAATTTTGCACTAGATGCTTCACACGGTTTCACTGCCGCGTTAGGCGAGGACTAGGCTCCGCTCTGGATGCTTCACACGGGTTCACTGCCGTGCTTTGCGAGGACCAGGATCCGCTCTGGACGTTTTCCACGGGGTCAAAGAGTGACGTTATCCGCGTTCCACGTGACCAGGAATTTTGCACTAGATGCTTCACACGGTTTCACTGCCACGTTAGGCGAGGACTAGGCTCCGCTCTGGATGCTTCACACGGGTTCACTGCCGTGCTTTGCGAGGACCAGGATCCGCTCTGGACGTTTTCCACGGGGTCAAAGAGTGACGTTATCCGCGTTCCACGTGACCAGGAATTTTGCACTAGATGCTTCACACGGTTTCACTGCCGCGTTAGGCGAGGACTAGGGTCCGCTCTGGATACTTCACACGGGTTCTCTGCCATGTTCTGCGAGGACCAGGATCCGCTCTGGACGTTTTCCACGGGGTCAAAGAGTGACGTTATCCGTGTTCCACATGACCAGGAATTTTGTTGATTATATCTGCATTTCACGGAGTTGGGATTTGACTCTCTGTGGGAGTACATCGTCGAGTCATGGAATTGGGAGTTGCCGCTGTTCCGCTTTGCTTGATGATGTGTCCGCTGTGATGAGACGAGTGCTGAGGTGGAACTGGATTTTGCCATCACTCCGCTTTGCTGACCATGGGGTCTTTTATTAGCTTTGCATGTACATCCTGCTGGACTGCGAAGGAACGCCATTGTTAACATTGCGTCTGCTGTAATGAGACGAATGCTAAGGCGGAGTTAGGATTTTGCCATCGCTCCGCTTGATGGTGTAACATCTGTGTCCTGCTGGAATGAGGAGGTACGCCGTTGTTGGTCTCCAGGCTGTAGATGTGGCCATTGAGATTTGGAACTAAGGACTTTGCCATAGTTCCGTTTCGTTGCGACTCTGAGGTCGATTGTTGACGTCACGTCTGTATCTGGCTGGAGTGAGGAGAAACGCCGTTGGTGATCTCTAAGTTGTCGATGTTGACGTCGAGACCCTGAAGCTCGGGATCTTCTTTTTGCTTCGTTTGTTGACATTATGTCTGCAATATTGCGATAAATGTCGAGATTGTCTCTAGGTTGTCTATTAACCGTCGAGATTTGGCTCTGCTTTTTGATGGAGCCTGTTGGGAAGGTATGGTTCCCTTTTTATCTGTGCCCCTGGATTGTATACAGGGATTGATGTGATTTCACCTGTAGGGCAAAACGTTTCATTCTTTCATTTTTTTATTCTTTCCGCGATGCTCTATCATTTCAGCTTTTTATATCGCGAAAATCGCGATTGCCCAATCATTTCGGCTATTTTTCGCGGTGCCCAATCATTTCGGCTATTTTTCTTTTTACTCGCTGCTTTTTATTGCGAGTTGCCCAATCATTTTGGCTATTTTTCATGCATACATTTTTACTTGCTGATTTTGTTGCAAGTTGCCCTATCATTTCGGCTATTTCATATGCATTTTTTTAGGGGGTTCGCTGATTTTTTCTCGCAAGTAGGGGATTTGGGATCTGATACCAATCTTGGCATCAGCATCGCTGCGACTGGAATACTGCCAGGAGCGAATCATCATTTGCCGTGAAAGGACTTGGAATTTGATACCGGTTTAGGCATCAGCATCGCTGCAACTGGGATATTGCCAGGAGCGAATCATCATTTGCCTTAAAAGGGCTTGGAATTTGATACCGGTTTAGGCATCAGCATCGCTGCGACTGGAATATTTCCAGGAGCGAATCATCATTTGCCTCTGTCGATGTTGAACAAAGGTGGCTTAGTAAACAGGGTTAAGGGTCCTGTCGGCTAAGGCTTTTGACTTCATGAGCCGTAAGGGTCTCACAAAGGTATTTCTCCCTACAAGTCGTGAGGATCTTGTAGGTGTGTTTTCTCCTTGGGAATCGTGAGAATTCCTAAGTGCGTGTTCTCTTGTAAGTCATAAGGATCTTACAAAAAGGTTTTCTCCTTATAAGTCGAAAGGACTTACAAGTGTTGTTTGCTGTACAAGCATATCCCTAGTCATGGATGGGACTTTGTTAGGGAAATATTTATTCGTGCCCGTGGATTGTATACAAGGGTCAATATGAGCCGCTTGTAGGGCAATATCGAAGGTTGTGGGGGTTGCTTAAGAACAGGTTAAGGTTTCTATAACTTAAGACTTTCAAATCTTATGAGCCGTGAGGGTCCCGTAAGAGAGTTCTACTTACGAGTCGTGAGGATCTCGCAAGTGTAATTTCTCCTTAGGAATCGTAAGGATCCCTAAGTATGTTGTTCCCTTGTGAGTCGTAAGGATCTCATGCAGGTGGTTTTTCCTTACAAGGTCGAGAGGACCCTGTAAGTGTCTTTTAACGAGGTTGCGCCCTTTCGGGTTTTCACAAACACTCGCCGGTAGCCCTGCTGTTTTTACTCACGGAGCCCTTTCGGGTTTTCATCCGTGCCCATTTTGCTTATGGACATACCGTTTTCTTTTTTTTTTTATTCTTTTTTTTTAACGAGGTCGCGCCCTTTCGGGTTTTCACAAGACTCGCCGGTAGTCCTGCTGTTTTTACTCACGGATCCCTTTCGGGTTTTCATCCGTGCCCATTTTGCTTATGGACATACCGTTTTTTTATTATTATTATTATTTTTTTTAACCACGCCAGCCTGAGGATGCTGCGGGTTGATAGTAGTTTAATGACGTTTCGGTCATTTGCAAGTTTTAGGACATTGCGGTCCACCGTTAGTTTAAGGACATTTCGGTCCGACGCCAGTTTTAGGACATAGTGGTCCATCGTTAGTTTAACGACATTTCGATCTACCGTCGCTGTATTTGAGGCGAATTTCTAGTTTACCGACTTTTCGGTCTAGAAGGCCTTCCCTATGAATGAGCATGATGCCCCCGGCATATCCACCTTTTTCGAAGCATGTTGTTGTGGCGGGTTTACTTTCCACTTTTCGGGTAACGCAAACTTGCCCTGTTGGTATTGGTCTTCAACCCAGTTTTTGAAGACGTAGCAATTGTCGAGTGGGTGACCCATTAATCTATGGTAGGGACAATAGTTAGGATTGTTAACGTCACCTGGTTGCAATAGACGTTTTGGATCTTGCAGAGTGATAAGCCCGCTGCGCACTGCTAGCTCGAACAATCTCTTTGTTTTATCTTTGGGAAATGAGTAAGGACGTTTCAACTTCTCATTGAGGTATCGCGGCTTGTTGTTTTAACGACAAAACGGTTTCGGGTTACTCGGCTGTAGTTGAGTGTTGGCAACAAAGGCCGTTTTTTCCTTTTCCTTTCTCATTTCGTTTGCTCCGTCGTTTGCGGGTCCGAGATTCTTTCCGGGTAGCGTGAGATTGTACGGCTGAACATTCTCGCAACTCTCCAATTCTTTTGGTTTAGAAATGAATTCCTTGAAGAGAGGGTTAAGAGCGGCTTCTTCATCAGAATCACTTCAAAAGGTGAGAACTCGTGATCCCCCGGGCTCGTCCCTATGACAATTGCCGGCAACTCCTTTATGCTCATCTGTCGTATTTTTTCGCTGTCTACGAGATTCATGCTTTGTCCTGTTGAAGTGTTGCCTGTGAGCGACATACCCTTGCCACCAACACTTAAAAGAGTTGCAGTCTTCAGTAGGATGTACGATCTTCTGATGATATAAGCAGAAGTTAGGGTGTACGTCCGTTTCATCAAAATGTATACCACCAGGAGAATTTTTTCTGAAAGAGGGCGGCCTCATCCCCATTGCTATGTGCTTGATGTGAAAATTTGTGTTTGTTTACCGCAATCAATAACGGTGTCGCTCGTAGCTAGACCGAGATGAGTACGGGTCGTCCTCTGGGAAACGTGGAACCTTTTATTTTTACTTTAGATGTGTTGAGAAAGAGAGGAGGAATAAAGAATTTTGTGAAAAGTTTCTAGATCTACTTTAATGTAAAATATAGATCTAGATTATTTTAGAGATTTAAATAATATAATAATAGGGCTTGTAGGGTTCGTTAGGATTTAGTAGTTATGGAAGATTAATTAAAAGTTACCCTTTTTATCCATTAATAGATTTAGAACTAGAACGACGGTGATGCGTGTAGATTAGGGTTTCTGGAGGGAAAAGGAATCCCACTCGTAACCCTTATCTCGACACGGAACTCCGTTCATATCTAGCCTTTACCAAAACAATCATTAATCTAATCTCTAATCGCGGTCGGAACTAGCAAGGAGTTGCTAGCGCGCCCGATTAGGATGTTAATGATTATTTTGATAAAGTTCCTAAACTTTATAGGACTTAAAAAGGGTTTAGTTATTTTCATCGTCCATTAGCCTATCCTAATCCTACGAACCCTAACAAGCGGAGAATTACTCGCGCATGTTGAAAGAAGAAGATGAAAAGAAAGAGAGGGAGAACATAATGTAAAAAAAAAAACAATTAAATAAAAAAAACTACCTTTATTAATCAACTCCTTCAAGCTACACTTTTAATCCATAGAAAATGATTACAAAACTTGATTTGCTTCTCGATCTTTCCTAAGGAGGTAGTCGAACAGTCGATGATCAGCCTGGATGCGTGAGCGTCGGGAGCTTCGTGATCTCTTCGGCTTGATGATTTTTCCAAGAGGCTCTCGGTGCCTTTATATAGTGCAAACCCAGAATATTATTGTTGAAAAATTGGTAAAATTCATCAGTCATCAATCTCCCAAAATCTTGCATTCTCTCTCCCCTAAATTGCGGCGGATCCGCGGCAAATGGGGGCTAAGGCCACGGATCCGCGCTCAAGGGATGAGATCTCTTTGTCGTTTTTCTTGGGCTCTCTGATGGTGACATTTGGCAATTTCTGGAATCTTCAGAAATTTAAAATCTTTTCTTTTCTTCTGCCAGACTTGATTTCTTCATTTTGATTTCTTAATTAGGCAAGTTTTCTTCAACAACCTGATTTCTTCATAACAACTTGGAAATATTCTGCACAACAACTCAAATAAGATTTTTAGTAGACTTTGTTCTACTAGGATTAGATCAATAATTTTATTTGCATACATTTTCCTACCAAATGATAATAAAAATTTATTAACATATGGAAAATAATGTTTTTACACATAAACCCTCATATGTATAATATATCATATTAAAGTCCCTTTTTAATATAAAAATGGTAGGAAAAATGTACTACAAATGTGCAGTTTTATCGACTGAACAAATACCCCCAAACTTATCTTTGATCGTCCCGAGCAAACTAGTTTATTTAAGAGGAGAAAAAGAAAGGAGAAAACTAATCACACTTTCGTAGGCAGACACGATTGCACTGAGCACGTGCAACAAGCCGTTAAACCTCTAGGTGTCCCTAGTAGGAGGAGTGTTGTCTCCTGAGGGTTTTCAGCGGATTACACCCACAAAATCCTATAACAAAAGAGAGATGGTGAAATTTACATATAAAGATAAGAACCATAAAAGAAAGGCCTTGAAAAGAAGAGTTTCCAACTATACTAGCTTTTCAGTTGTCATGAGCCCTATCTTAATAGTCATGAAAAAATGTTAGAAATCACATCATCCCTCAATAAAACATCGTCTTTATTCTTTATTCCTACCTTTCATCCAAACATTGATCATATAACCCCACGTGTGTGTAAATAACATCCCTACATTCGGAGAATTCAATTCAAGCTATCATACTCTTGTCCATCTACCTCAGTACTTTTTAATTTTATGAATACTTAGGTTTGCTCACACCTTTTCATGCGACCGTTAATACTTCTTGAGGTACTAACTGACCGATTACTCAAGTGCTTGCTGATTTGGTGATAGTATTTTCCTCGTCTTGCACCACCTAAGGCTTAGCAGTGACTCCCAGACCAGTTGGCCTTAGGGCACTAGGTGAAGAGGCACCCTCGCTATATTTTTTTTATTGCTGCCTTGGCGATACAAAACCAGTGTTCATTTTTTTCTTTTCACTATTTTTATATTTTCTTCATTTTTTTTTCTTCCTTCATACTTTGGCTTTTAGACAAGAGCATTTCAAGGTATCCTCTACTATCCCGAGTTTCAAGACGTGTGTAAGTGCATATAGTAGGGTATCAACATTCAAATGTTTGGCTTCCAGAATAGAAACTATTTTTCAGACTTATTTTTATCCTCAGATTAGTGACTTCATTCATCTTACTAACCCTTGGGACAACAGCTCATAACTACTTATTACTAGTTCGTATAAGAAAACTTCTAATTTTCTTGGTTTTCTTAAATTATTCCTATCTTTTGGATGTAATTTTTCACTTTCTACTCTTTTGTTATAAAAGAATTTTTTTTTTTAAAATTTTTGAAATGTTGTGCTTATGCAAAATATGATGCAAATTGATGTGTAAATAAGCACAAACCTCCCCCAAACCTGTTTACAGCAGTGTCCTCACTGATGTCATCCGTTAAGCTCAAAAACCTGTAGACTTGGGAGGAAATTATTAATGGGGGCAAGAATATATGAAAGTGAAAATCCTCCCCCAAACATATTTTAGGCTCACAATTTTGTAAAAATCATTTTCTTTCAAGAGCCAAAATATAACACCCCTCCCCCAAACTTGAGTTAAACAATTTTAATCTTTTAAAATCACATGAGGGGGTCAAGGTTATTGGTCAATGCCAAGCTTTGCAAAGACCGAAAGTCAACACCAACCATTCAAAAAATTTATCGATGAAGCACCCAGGTTGGTGGAAGAACATGTCACCTTTCGACGAGAAGAAGTGGGGAGGTGACAAGAGGTGTAATGGAAAAGGATTGCGTCTCAATTTGGAGAGACGACACAGTGATAGTGATGATGGATTACTCGCATTATCATAATTGTCCAAAAGAGGGGGTGGAGGTCCAATTTCTTCATCTTGGAGTTGATTCATCTCAACACCCGTGTCTTGTAAAATTGCGAGTTCATCAGCGAAAATTTCCTCAAAGCTTTCATCGATACCCCGAAGAATAATGTCATCAGAAAAAATGGGGTGATCGTCCGACTCTATAAAAAGTTCCTCATCAGCGTTAGATGTTGACCCAGACAACTCGGTGGAAGAGTCCGTGTCAAGCAACAACATATGAAAAGAGTCAGAATTATGAGGTTGATCATATTCGCTGCTGTCGACATCCATTAATTCGACAGAACACACATGAGCATAGAGTTCGGAGGGTTCACTTCCCAACTTGTAAATATTAAGCTCAATTGACTTCTTTCCAAAGGATAAGGTCATAGGGCCGTTTCTACAATTAATTACTGCGTTGGAAGTGGCCAAAAAGGGTCGACCGAGTATCACCGGGATTTGATTGCGTGGGTTCGCTACAGGTTGTGTATCTATAACGATAAAGTCCACAGGGAATATGAATTCCCCGACTTTGATTAACACATCCTCTAGCTCACCCCTTGGTTGGGTGATAGATCGATCGGCCATCTGAAGAGTGCAATGCGCAGGTTTTAACTCTCCGATCCCTAATTGCTCATACACAGAATACGGAAGAAAGTTAACACTAGCACCAAGATCGAGAAGAGCACGATTGATATTTTTACCCCCAATGGAAATAGAAATTGTAGGACTTCCGGGGTCCTTTCGTTTCTTGGAAAGTTGTTGTGTAAAAGCGGTGCTCACATTACTCGCAAGGAAAACTTTTTTAGGTACTTGAACTTTTCTCTTCCTAGTGCACAAGTCCTTTAAGATTTTCGCATATGATGGAGCTTGTTGAATAGCATCTAGGAGAGGAATGTTTATGTTAACTTGCTTAAAAATTTCCATAATTTTCTCCATTTGTGGACTTGGTCTGTTGCTCCTTAACCTGTTTGGATAAGGTGCTTGATTAATAAGTTTTGGGTCCAACGTTTGTGGAGAAGACTGTGGCGACGGATTCGATCCCAAAATTGGAGTGGGCATCGACTTAGATAGATTTGGCGAAATGTTTGAGCCTTGGGGAAAACGGAGAATAGGCTCGGGTGAAGGTGGGAGACTAGACGAATTAGGGGAAGAAGAAGAAGAAGGGGTATCAAACGTGTCACTATCATCAAATTGCTCACCCACTTGGTTATTCAGCACTCTCCCCGATCTCAACGTAGTAATGGCATTCACATTATGACTTTGTGAATGGCCAGGATTCGGTAGGGGTTGAGATGGGAGTTTCCCTTTCTCTCTCGCGCTCATTGCGGCGTTTAACTGTGCGATTTGGTTTTCTATTGATTTAATACTCTCACCATGGGAGGCGGAGTTTTTCGTTAGGGTATCAATACAAGACCTTATCTCAGCCGAATTTTGCATGGATTGTTTCATGAACATATCCAAAGTTTGTGCAAGTGAGTTGTCAGTATCGGCCACTTGTGGTGTAGAAATGTTGGCCGGATTTTGGAAATTTTGTGACTGAAAGGGGGGCTGATTCTGTGGTTGTGGTTGCTGTGGAGGAGGTCTTTGATAATTGTTTTGTTGGTTTTGATTCCAAGCAAAGTTAGGATGATTCCTCCATCCTTGATTGTATGTGGAAGAATAAGGATCGTTTCTAGGTCGCTGCTGAAAAGCAGTATTAGCTTGAAACGATGCATTCATAGGACATTCTTCCGTTAAGTGTAAAGGATCCGAACAGCAACCACAGACGGTCTTAGGAAGCGTGACCTGATTTAGGGAGAATGACGAGAATTTGTTCTCAATAGCTTCGAGTTTCTTCTGAATCGCTGCCATTTCGGCTTTTACTGCGATGGAAACGTCGAGCTGGTGAATACCTCCCTTAGTTGTAGGTGGTCTTACGCTTTCCCACTGCAACGTGTGTTCAGCGAGATCTTCCAGATATTTCCATGCTTCACCGTCATCTTTAGACATGAAATTGCATTGACACATTGTTTCAAGCATCTGCTTTGTCGCTGGATTAATGCCCTCATATATAATCCAACATAAATCCCATCTTTGTATTCCATGATGGGGGCATTGGACAAACAGATCTTTGAAACGTTCAAAGCACTTCCAAAATGGTTCATTGGGAAGCTGGGTGAACTGGTTGATCTCGCTTCTAATATGTGCAGTCTTATGATTTGGGTAAAACTTCTTAAGAAATGCTACGACGAATTCATCCCAATTAGTGATAGAGTGTGCGGCAGTATTATAAAGTCATTTCTCTGCCAAGTCGCACAGTGTGAATGGGAGAAGACGTAAGCGCATAGCATCTAAAGTCAATTGTGAAGTACCCATCATTGCGCATACGTTTTCGAATTTGGTGATGAAAACGTACGCTTCCTCCGACTCAAGCCCGTGAAATTTGGGCAGCAGATTGATGTAGTGGGGTTTAATTTCGAAATTATCCCCGTTAGGTGGTGGAAGTGATAGACAAGTAGGAAAAGGACCACGAATAGGATAGCATCTCTCTTGGAGAGAGATGCGCGGTGGATTCTGCGCACCTGCGGGCGGTGGCAGCGTGGTGTTATACTCTGATGGAGTGCCGTCCATCACGGTTGATGTGGTGTGTTGTGGGAGAAAAGAAGATGAAGAAGTACCGACTTCGGCGTCGATAACGGGAACGCGGACTAGACGGGCACTAGGATCCCGTGTCCAGCCGAGCATGCACTAAGCGGGTTTAGTGCAAGTGGCAGCGTGTGTGTGATTTAAAAATTGGCTTGTTTTGAAAAAGTGGGACTCAAGACAAATCTCCCTAAAATGCACAAGAAACCCTAGAACTAAGGTCACCTAGGTCCAGTCTCTAGACCGCTCCTAGACTTCCAAAGGACAAGCCGCAGGATCAATCCTCTACCGCCTCCGTACTACCCTTGTAGCCAGATAAGTGCCAGGTAAGTGGGAAGGAACCACGTCGTGGGCCTAATTAAAAACCACTAGCCTTTGTCACACTTGCCTAGGCACTACAAAAGTAATGCGGATAAACGATAGATTATCCACGACCTTCCTCTGTCCTTATTGAGCGCGACAGTCCTTAGAGTCTGGTCTAGATATTTTTTAAATTAATGAAGGGTTGATCTATATGCTCGGTTTGTGATTTGTGGGGCTTAGGAAGGGTGATGAAATCCCCACCTAATCTTGGTTTGGCCTTTGCCCCTTAAAGTCCGTATTAAATATGCAAAACAAAACCAATCATAAAACTTTTGCAAAAAGATTTTTGAGCGGCGCTATTTTGCAAAGAATCCTGCAGAAAATAGATTTTATTGGATTTGAGGGGAGAGAGAAGGAGTTGAGAATCTTACCAGAGAGTTCCGTAGCCCTAATCCCTCCAAGCCGCCGCGTTTCCGCCGCAGGAAGCACCTTTGTGCCGCGGTTCAGCCGCGAGGTGGATGGATCGCTTGCTGAAAATTTTTCTGTGATCTCCTTTGCTCCGCTGGATCTCTAAAAATGTCTCTGTTTTCTGTTTTCCTCAATTCTGTGACTCCAGATCTCTTTGCAAAAAATCCACGCACAAATCGTTAAATATGCAATTTGCGATTTTGTGTTAATAATGATATGACTCGTCTAAGAATCCAACACAAATAGTAAAAATAAAAAATTACGCACGTATCCCCGGCAACGGCGCCATTTGCTTGATGTGAAAATTTGTGTTTGTTTACCGCAATCAATAACGGTGTCGCTCGTAGCTAGACCGAGATGAGTACGGGTCGTCCTCTGGGAAACGTGGAACCTTTTATTTTTACTTTAGATATGTTGAGAAAGAGAGGAGGAATAAAGAATTTTGTGAAAAGTTTCTGGATCTACTTTAATGTAAAATATAGATCTAGATTATTTTAGAGATTTAAATAATATAATAATAGGGCTTGTAGGGTTCGTTAGGATTTAGTAGTTATGGAAGATTAATTAAAAGTTACCATTTTTATCCATTAATAGATTTAGAACTAGAACGACGGTGATGCGTGTAGATTAGGGTTTCTGGAGGGAAAAGGAATCCCACTCGTAACCCTTATCTCGACACGGAACTCCGTTCATATCTAGCCTTTACCAAAACAATCATTAATCTAATCTCTAATCGCGGTCGGAACTAGCAAGGAGTTGCTAGCGCGCCCGATTAGGATGTTAATGATTATTTTGATAAAGTTCCTAAACTTTATAGGACTTAAAAAGGGTTTAGTTATTTTCATCGTCCATTAGCCTACCCTAATCCTACGAACCCTAACAAGCGGAGAATTACTCGCGCATGTTGGGAGAAGAAGATGAAAAGAAAGAGAGGGAGAACATAATGTAAAAAAAAAACAATTAAATAAAAAAAACTACCTTTATTAATCAACTCCTTCAAGCTACACTTTTAATACATAGAAAATGATTACAAAACTTGATTTGCTTCTCGATCTTTCCTAAGGAGGTAGTCGAACAGTCGATGATCAGCCTGGATGCGTGAGCGTCGGGAGCTTCGTGATCTCTTCGGCTTGATGATTTTTCCAAGAGGCTCTCGGTGCCTTTATATAGTGCAAACCCAGAATATTATTGTTGAAAAGTTGGTAAAATTCATCAGTCATCAATCTCCCAAAATCTTGCATTCTCTCTCCCCTAAATTGCGGCGGATCCGCGGCAAATGGGGGCTAAGGCCACGGATCCGCGCTCAAGGGATGAGATCTCTTTGTCGTTTTTCTTGGGCTCTCTGATGGTGACATTTGGCAATTTCTGGAATCTTCAGAAATTTGAAATCTTTTCTTTTCTTCTGCCAGACTTGATTTCTTCATTTTGATTTCTTAATTAGGCAAGTTTTCTTCAACAACATGATTTCTTCATAACAACTTGGAAATATTCTGCACAACAACTCAAATAAGATTTTTAGTAGACTTTGTTCTACTAGGATTAGATCAATAATTTTATTTGCATACATTTTCCTACCAAATGATAATAAAAATATATTAACACATGGAAAATAATGTTTTTACACATAAACCCTCATATGTATAATATATCATATTAAAGTCTTTTTTTAATATAAAAATGGTGGGAAAAATGTACTACAAATGTGCAGTTTTATCGACTGAACACTATGGCTTTGGCGAATCGTTTCCTTGTCTTGATCCTGCTTTTATTTGCGGCGGATGTACTTTCCTCCGGTGGGAGTGTTTCGACCCTTTCATCTAGTCGCCGGCGTTTGGCTTTCTCGAATATGGCCATCTCGCGCTCTCGATCAGCTTTGCTTTTAAGACGAGCTTCGTTCAGGAAGGCGTCGATCATCTAATCTGATGGCCACAGAAGTTCTGGTTCAGGCCCCGCCCCTGGTTTCTCGGTGCAAGGAGCCTCTTTATCATCTATTAATGAGTGAGAGATCACATGACAACTTGCTACGTAGTCCTCAGATTCATCTGATGAGTCTTCTCCATCATTTTCGTCCTCGAGGACGTGGCTGAGGAACTCTTGGAGCGTGATTGGAATCCGCGCCTTCTGGTTATACTCTTCCAGCACGTCAATCTGTTTCTGCAAATCCGTGCGCTTGTCGCCGGGCTTCACGGGCTTCTTGGATTTCTTCTTGTTTTTCGAAGATTTCGACGGCTGGGCGTGAATGCTTTGGCTATCACCACCGATATTTGGAATTGGGCGCGGCTTCAGCATCCCCTTGATGATCTCAGGTTCCAACAGGTTCTTCCATTTAATCGCCGGGCACGTCTGAAGATCATTCAGCATCTTTTTGGTTTTGGACGACAAAACGGCCTCCCACGAAGCTTCTTCGACAAAAGAACAAGTTGCCCCCGGTGTGTCCGTCTTCTTTGGAGTGTGCGGTTGTGGTGGGTTTATTTTCCACTTCTCGGACAATGCAAACTTGCCTTGTAGATACTGATCCTCGATCCATCCTTTAAAGACGAAGCAATCCTCGATCGGGTGACTTACCGTTTGATGGTAAGGACAATAATTGGGATCGTTGACATCGCCTGGCTGCAACAGACGCTTTGGACTCGGCAGATTGATGAGTCCGTTGCGCACTGCCAGCTCGAACAGTCTTCTCGTTTTATCCTGGGGAAACGAGTAAGGACGTCCCAGTCTCTCCTCGAGGGATGGGCGTGGACGCACGTTGTTTTGGCGAACAACCGGCTTCAAGTTGCTCGGTTGTTGTTGAGCGTTGGCGACGAAGGTTGCTTTCCCTTTGCCTTTTTCATTCCAAGGCTCCGTCTTTAAAGAGGAAGGCCTATGGCCCATCTGGTCCATTTGGGCCAGCTTGTCAATCAAGTCCTGGAAGATGGTCGGCTTGAAGAACATCATGAACTGTGAGATGGTCGTTTGCGGATCAAGGGTACCCACAAACATGCCTACTGCAGGAGCCTCTTCTATGCGTTGTTCGCATTTCGACCATAGGTTCCGCCATCGTGTTGCGTATTGGACCCACGTTTCGCCTAGCCTTATCCTAGCACTCATCAGTGCTGTTATCGGGGTGTGTTCACTGGCGCTTGCGAACCGTTGAGTGAACAGTAGCTCCATCTCCGTAAATGTCTTGATAGAGTCATTTGGGAGTTCAGAGTACCACTCAAATGCTGTTTCCGACAGGCTGCCAACAAACTGGCGGAGCATCAATTTATCATTACCTCCAGTGTTGCCGCACATGGCTCTAAATTGAGCGACATGCTGATGTGGATTTCCTGTCCCTTTATATACGTGGAACTTAGGGATCGTATATCCCGGCCGGTAACTGATTTGGTCATACCAGCCCGGATAGGGTCGTCCAGTTCTAACCGTTTGCCCAGCCGCTTCACTCGCCTGATGAGTTCGTATTTGCTGATCTATATAGTCATCCAGCGCGGCCTTAGAAATGGTTTCGTCTTTGGTTGCTGAAAGAGCCGTCGGAGGATTAGATGTCTCCCTTCCATCGTCTTCAACAGTGATTGGAGGGTCATCAGCTGGAGGGTCCGGCTGTAACATCATCCCTACCATATCTTGGAGGAGAAACGCCATTTGTTTTATATTAGCCGCTTGCTCTGCGGCTTCTTTGTCCTTCTTTTCGAGGACTCTGCGTAGGTAGTCAGCGTCAGTTTCTTGTTCATGACGCTGCTCTGATGATGCCTCCGGGCTTTCTTTTGGCCCGGTAAGTGCGGCCACTGCAGTCATCATCTCCTGAAGCTTCTGTTGCTGCTCCTGGGCTTTCGTCACAGATCGGGTGAGCGGTCAGTGACCCGTCGAAGCACGGCTTTCCTCCTTTCTGGAAGCCATATAAACGGTGTGCACCACCATGCCCCCAGACTTAGGGCGTTTGTGTTCGGTGTCTTTGCGATTTGCCAAAGACACAGGGGCTTTTTGCGGCCTCCTTTTTTGAGTGATTGGAGTTGAGGGGGCCGTTTTAGTGGGCACCCAAGTAGCCTTTTCTTTTTGTGGCTTGACAGAGTAATCCTTCTCCTTCCGTACCTTCATCTTTTTCTGTCTGCGGAGATAGTTTTCATCAATCACCAACCCTTGGACCTGTCGCCAGACTTTGTAAATTTTATAGGACAGCCGTTAAGAGGACTGTTCTGGCTTGGCTTCCGCAACATTTCCCACCGGAAGAGGGGATCTTTTTAGTACGGCGGTAGGAGAGTTTCTACGCACTGTGTTCAGCAATTCAAAGCTGTTCCCGGTTGGAACAGCAGCATCGATCCCTACCGTTGGAGCGGGTGGAGTAAGTCCAGTTGGAGAGATCCCCCAGCCCTTCTTACTCGGTGCCAGTGACGACGTCGAGCATGTCGTGCGGATGAGATCACCTCCGTTGTTGGATAAGCTTCTTCATGCCCCCTCTGAGCAGGGGAAGCAGCTTTGAGGACCTCGCCTGGAGCAGCAACCGGAATGGCCAGCCTTGTAAAAACTGACCTCTTGGAAGGAGGAGTCTTTCCAATGATTTCGTCCGCTTGAGCCGGGATAGCTATCCGCTTTGGGATGGCAGCTTCGGGTATCGCGGGTTTGCATACGTTCTGGCCCAGTCTGTTGAAAACTGAGGTATTGAAGCTGGGCGACCCGTTGAGAGGGGCCGCGGCAGTGGTAAGCCGATCAAAGACCGACTTCTTTGGGGCTTCTTTCAACGTCATTATGGCATTGAAGCTCAACGGTGGGAGCATGGTCCCGAAGAATAATCCAGTGGTGTCCTGAGTTACCTGCTCCACTGGCATCTTGAAAAGGGAGGCCGCTTGGGGCCCATAAGTCACTCCTCCAGCAAGGACCGAGCGAGAGTTGCAGTTGCAGGCAGTGCAGTTCGAAGCCATTGATCTTCTGTTTTCTGCACGGAGCAAGACACCAAATCTTAGTACCTCGAATCCACAGGCAATCACAGTAAACCGTGATTCGTTCGCGAACACGACACACGAAGTGTGGAGTGGAAAGTGGAGAAGGTCCCACCGGGCGTGCCAGAATCTATTTCCCTCCGAATGGCGGCCGAGACATGGGCTGCCTAGCCTGAGATTCGGGGCAGATGCTAATTGGTGCTATCCGTCCACCTCTCCGAAGATGCCAAGTTGATTTATGGCACCATGTATCGAAGGTTTAAGCGGATGTGACCGATGTAACAGACTTCGTCAGATTCCCCCTCGTTGAGGGGTTTTTGATTGTGGGAACGCTCTTCCCTGCAGGCGCAAGCCTCTACAGTTAATTACGCTACCGTATCGCGGTAACAACTTTCTCCTTCTCCAGCTGGTCACTTCGTGTCGTGGGTGTTTGTTTTGTTTGTGATTGCCCGTGGATTGTATACAGAGACTAATTTATGTAGTCGCCCGTAGGACGTGGATTAATCCAAATCCGTGTTTACTTAGATTTGGGTTTGTGATTTTGGTTTGAGGATACGTTAGCCATATTTGAGACTAAGATCGACTCAAACGTTTGTTAAGGATACATTAGTCCGATTTGAGGCTAAGATCAACTTAACAGGATCGTTTAGATCCGACAAAAGAGCGTTTGGGCTCTATTGCTCCAGTTTAGGGACATGGTGGTCCATTGCAAGTATGGTCGTCGGGACTCGTCACCTCTCTAACGACGTTGAAGGATTACAACGACAGGTGTCAGAAGAGTTCAGAGATGTACCCTTGAACCAATGCTGATTGGGGGGATTCATAGTCCAATTTGGGACTAAAGTCTGTTTGAAGGTTTAAGGATACGTTAGCCATATTTGAGGCTAAGATCAACTTAAACGGTTGTTAAGGATACGTTAGTCCAGTTTGGGACTAAGATCAACTTAACGGGATCGTTTAGATCCGACAAAAGAGCATTTTGGGGCTCTATTGTTCCAGTTTAGGGACATAGTGGTCCATCGCCAGTTTAGGGACATGATGGTCCATCTCCAGTTTAGGTAAGTGGTGGTCCATCTCCAGTTTAGGGACGTAGTGGTCCATTGCCAGTTTAGGGACGTGGTGGTCCATTGGTAGTTTAAGGACATTGCGGTCCATTGGTAGTTTAAGGACATTGCGGTCCATAGGTAGTTTAAGGATGCATAAGTCCATGGGTTTAAGGACCCCACATTCCATATGGGTGGTGTTTAAGGACGCATTAGTCCGTTAGTTTAAGGACACATAAGTCCGCGGGTTTAAGGACCCCACAGTCCGTATCTTGGTTTAAGGACGTATGAGTCCATGAGTTTAAGGACCCCACAGTCCGTGTTGATGTGTGGTTGTCGGGACCCGTTACCTCTCTGAAGACGTTGAAGGATTACAACGACAAATATCAGAGGAGTTCCGAGATGTACCCTTGAACCAATGAGTTGGTTGAAAGAGCAGATGTGCTCAGTTCAAGATGATTTGAGGACTTATGGCCAGTTTGGGCTAAGTCCAATTATGTTTGAAATATTGGCCCTTTGGGCCATTAGACATTTGTCTGGGTTCAGTCCCTCACCATTCAGCAATGTTAAACAGAGATTTGGGGGCTCTGACAACATTTTGTCTTTGATTTCCTCAATATTGAGATTCATTGGAGGAGGGACTTTTGCCTCTGGAGAATTAGCCAATTTGGCTAAAAGTAGTGTTAAACACTAGAGAACAACAGTGTTAAACACTAGAGGTAGAACTCTCAAAATTAGTGTTAAACACTAAAAGACAATCAGTGTTAAACACTGGAAATATGATCTTCAATTTGGTGTTAAACACTAGAAACAATCAGTGTTAAACACTGGAAATAAGATTTTCAAATTAGTGTTAAACACTAAAGAAAGAGGGGTCACGTGTGGACACGTGAGAGCGCCCTGATTTCCCTTATTTTATTCTGCAGGTAGGTGTTTAACACTTTTGATTCTGACGGCCATCACGTGTGAGCACGTGATGGAGGCCCCCGCTCTGATCTGTTAGAATGCTCATTAGGGGTCACGTGGTGACACGTGGGGACGCCCTAAATGTGAAGCCAGATCTCCTTTGTTTTATCCTCAAATCTGCGAATAAGTGTTAAACACTTTTCATCTTTATTTTAGAGCATCACGTGTTGGCACGTGATGGGGGTTTATGCATCGAATATTACAGCACTTGCTGAGGGGTCACGTGGGGACACGTGAGAGCGCCCAAAACTTCTTTTGTTTTGTTTTCCCATTAAGTGTTAAACACTTTCATTTTTATTTTTAGAGCATCACGTGTGGGCACGTGATGGGGATCTGTGTGCCAATTGTTAAAGCATTTGCTGAGGGGTCACGTGATAACACGTGAGAGCGCCCAAAGCTTTCATTTCCTTTGCTTTTTCTTTCTGCGTTTTGGGAGTCACGTGGGAGCACGTGAGGTGATGCTTCAAAGTTCTTTGCAGGGGATCTTTTCAAGGGTCACGTGGGGCACGTGACCCTAGTTCTTTTCATGAACAAAGATCTTTTAAGAATTGAATTCTTTGTAGGGTTAAACCCTAATTATGATTTTGGAGGAATTAAATTCCTATCGTGAAAGAATTGAATTCTTATTTAGGATGAAACCCTGATTTCTTTTCAAAGGAATTAAATTCCCAGATATGTAAAAGAATTAAATTCTTGATTAGGGTTAAACCCTAGTTTTGTTTTAAGAGAATTAATTCTCAAAACTCAATTCCCCTTCTAAGTTTAGGATCTGCATGGCAGGATCTCGACCCGATGAGAATTAAATTCTCAAGTTATGGGGAGATGTGCTCTGTGCAGATCTTCAACCAGAAGAAGAACTAAGTTCTTTTTTGTATAAGAGTTAAACTCTTGGATTTTGAGAATTAAATTCTCTGTTTGAAGTTTATCTTTTTCCCTTTTCTCACCTAGGGTTTTCTTTGTTGAGAATTAAATTCTCCTTTCTTTTCTTCCCTCTTGAGAATTAAATTCTCCTCTCTCTGTTTTTCTCTCAAAAAAGTAGATCCCCCTCTTCTTTTCTTGGCTCCTATTTATAGGAGAAGGAAAAGAGTTAATTTGTTTAGCAAATCTCTCATTGGAAGATTTGATTTGATTGTTGAAAGATTTGATTTATATTTATCATTAATCTGGGCCTTTAGATCATTCGGTGAATTTTATTCACCGTGGATTTTAAATCCAAAATATATTCTATTTGTTATCCTGGTGAGATTTTCAGGGAAATCTTTCCTTGTCCAAGGGTTTTCTTTAAATTGGTGATTTTTAATCATCCTTGGATTTTTAATCCAACGGTTCCCCATGACCTTTTTCCATTTGGAAAGATTCAGAAGCTTTTAGAATTTAATTCTATTAAATTATAATGCTTTTTAAAGCCAGTCACGTACTAGCACGTGACCTTTGGTCACGTGTGAGCACGTGACCCCTAATTGGGTTCCTTTCTCAGCCGCTTATTTATTTTTCAGTTTTAACCATCACGTGTCAACACGTGACCATTGGTCACGTGTAAGCACGTGATACCTCGTTGAGGTATTTTCTGACTTTTAGAATTAAATTCTATTCATTATTTTAGAGGCTTTAAAAGCCCATCACGTGTCTACACGTGACCCATGGTCACGTGTGAGCACGTGATGCCCCATTGGGGTCTTTTCTGAGTTTTTATTGTATCTTTTAACTCCTCCAGCGGGTTCTTAAAAGCCCATCACGTGTGGACACGTAATTCCTCATAACTTTTGATCCCGGATGAATTACAAGGCCCATAATATATCAAATCGAAGGGTTTTTCGAGCCGCTTTCGATACCATCAGAACTTATCTGTTTCTCATTCGGGAGTTTGTCAAAAAACAGCCCGGAAGATACTGGTTCTGATTTTCTTAAGCGTATCGCCGCCATTTGATACCTTGGGCTCTTTTGCGCAGAAATTTTTGGCGGGAACACCATGCCCCTAGAATTCTTCCGACCCGTGGTGGATATAGCAGCTAGAATCTTGGACCGGTCCATGTGTCCCGCAAATGGAGAAAGCACAGAGAAGTTTGTGATGCAAGAAGGACAAAAAGTAAATTACTCAAGTCTAAACAAGTCATCCAATCTCCTAACTTACCCACAAAGAATGCGGGGCTGAGCCCATCCTAGCCAAGGACCTGCTCGAAAAGTAAGACGTCGGCCCGATGGATTGGCTCCCACATAGACACCGCCCTCGCCTCGGGAGAGGAAAACTGCTTCGCCCGCGGGCAGTCGACCCGGTGCCACTGTACAAGCATAGGCCAGTCCGCACCCTCGGGTGGGCCGACGAATACAAACTTCTCCTTCCAGTCATGGATGGAAAAAGGAACGACCACCACACCCGACCCGGCCACCCCACCCTTGCATTTTTTAAAGGAAAAATACACCCAGCTCGGCTCGTTCTTGCTGGTGTCGGGGTGATTTTTATAGCAGAGAAAGGAAGTAAGAAGGGTCAAACTGAAGAGGATCTCCTCAAGCTTCAACCAGACCAGAAACCCGAGGAGGATTCTCCACGAGTTCGGCGCAAGCTGGCCCGGCGAGAGTTGGAAATAATGAAGTATCAGACACACCTCGGTTGGAAAGGGCAGACATATTCCCGCATAGAATGCCTCCAAATACAGGGCAATCTCCTTCCCCTGCATCTCGTCCGTCCGTTCGACCCTCTTTGCCAAACGGAGCGAATAGTTAGAGGGGATATGGAAACGAGACCGAATCTCGGTAAGCTCGTCCAGATCCCTCAAGACAGAGGGCACATCACGGGCGTTCCCGATAAGCACCGTAGGGACCCTCGTCGCAGCCGGGCGACTAGCGGCGCGGGTAGCCCTGACTCTACGGGGCGGGCCCGACGATGAGGCAACAAGGGAACCCTCTTGGCCGTCATCAGCCGAAGAGGTGGAAGACTCCCTAGACTCTACCCTAACTATTTCAACAGACTCCTCAGAAGAAAACATCTAACCTGATTCAAGGGAAGGAGTTCTCCGAGGAAAGAGCGCGTAGGATCTAATCTAAAGGATAAAGCGCCGAGCAATCTCTCGCAGCAAAGGAAAATAGTGGCGAAAGTATGAACCCTAGGGGGATCCCACTCCTATTTATACTGCTTAGGGGAAGCATCCGACGGCTCAGATTGGTTCCCGCTAAAACGAAGCTTCGCGTCTGCCAGCCGTTGAATCCCCCACGTGTCGAACGACCATTGGAGACGTCCCTTCGGACGCAGGCGACAACGAGAGCCTGTCATGTCCGCCATTCCGCGTTGGACGCGTGGCCTGCGCCTCAACAGACGTGTAAGCGAATCGGAGCCCCTCTTTAAATGTACGTTCCCTTCCCTTGATCCGCTGACGTCATCCAAGATACGCGCAGAGATCCAACCATCCGGGATACAACACATAGGCTCAAAGATCTGAATAATGCAACCGCCCTACGCCGAGTCGCCCCGGAAATTCATGCTGACAAATTCTTGACAACAGGCTGAGCCCGGGAATCCGATCCAGACCACTCTCGACCCGACCCATAAATAGGTCGGGACGAGAGTGGGGGGCAAATGATGATGCTCATAAGTGGGAACACCCCAGATCATGACATGTGGTAGATGACGTGTCCCGGGACTCACGGAAACAGGGCAAGCATCACACATGACTCGACCTAAGGCTATCGTCCTAAGGCATGACTCGACCTTCGATGGATCCCTGAACACTCCTATGCTCGCCAAACAAATAACCATCGGCTCGCCTCCGAGCCCTCCTGTACGCCGAGCTTCCTCAGCCCTCCATGCTCGCCTCCGAGTTATCACAGAACCGAGCTTCCTGGGCCTCCCCGCTCGCCTCCGAGCCTCCCGCCGAGCTAAGCATCCTCGGTTCTACCGAGCAACTAAGAATGCAGAGCCCAAGCGCCTCCGCCAAGGCTCCGCATATCTCGCCAGAAGCAATATATCCGCCACCCAACATCCCGCATTTCACGCCGTCGTATCCCCCCATTAACGAGCGTATCTCGTCATTAATGGGGGGATCCCATCATTCACGCAGGCGTAACGTCGGGGGCGTAACCGACGGCGAAGATCTCGCGCCAGCTCGCTCCAAGCAACCACTATAAAAACCCCTCTCTCAGACGACTCAGGTAACGCAATTTTATTCCAATAAACCACTACTCTGCCCAAATTCCTCGGGTAACTTGATCGTCGGAGGGTCTACGGTGGTACAACCACCCTGGGACTTCTTTTGCAGATAGCTCGGTTTCGCCTCACAACAAGCCCACTGAGATCCACACGCTCAAGGAGGTAACCTTCAACAACAATCTCAGCCGTTCACCAACGCTCGCGACAGATCGACGGAGGACAGCATCTGAAGGAGATCCTAACCTCTCCATCAAAGTATGTCTTGGCTAAAGAATTACAATCAATGGCATGACAAGGTGAGGCGAACCACTTGTATTCACTTTATGGTTATGGTGGAAAGCTCGGATCAAGAAGAGATTAGACTATCAGTATAATTAATACGATATCAACTGAAGTGCAAACAAGCTTTTCTGTCAACAAAATTTACAGAGAAATCTGAATGTCAACCAATGATTATGTAATAAATTATGACCAATAAACTTTAATTGCAGTCAGAAATATCTATATTCTAAAATTATAAGCATGGGAAAAACAATAAAATATATAAACACCCTAATATATTTATGTGCATCATAACTAAACTTTCTGATGATGCTCACAAGTGGTGTCTTCTCAGACTATGACATGTGGCGGATGACATGTCGCGAAGGCTACGAGGGTGGAATAAATGAGTTACATCAGGGACATTCTTCGGGATCCCCTTCTCGAGGAACGTATTTGACCTTTCGGGAGACCATCCTGAATACATTCCACCTTCACCTAGGAAACTACCAACAGCTCGTCTCCGAGTTTTCTTAGTCTCCTTGCTCGTCTCCAAGCCGTCTGACGTGCCGAGCTTCCTCGGCCTCCCGGCTCGTCTCCGAGCCGTTTGACGTGCCGAGCTTCCTCGGCCTTCCAGCTCGTCTCCGAGCCATCTGACGTGCCGAGCTTCCTTGGCCTCCCCCTCGTCTCCGAGCTCCTGACATGCCGAGCTTCCTTGGCCTCCCCCGATCAACCAAGAGCATAGATCCCATGCTCCCCGCAACGGCTTCGAGTATATCGCAAGGACGAGAAATCCGCCTCCCCACGATCCGCGTCCCACGCTAGCGCATCCCCCATTAATGGGCACATCCCCCCATTCAAAGCGAGGAAAACGCTATGGCGTAACTGACGGCGAAGATCTCACGCCTACTCGCTCCATGCGACCCCTATATAAACCCCTCTCAGAAGACTCGGGTAACTCGAACTCATTCCAATACGCCGCTACTCTGCACTTATACCTCAGCACTAACTTGATCGTTGGAGGGTCCTATGGTGGTCACCCACCCCGAGACTTCTTTGTAGGTTGCTCGGCGTCAAACACCACCCATTGAGATCCACACCTAACAACTCTCAAAACAAATCTCAGCTGTCAAAGACCGCCATCGCAGGATCGACGGAGGACAACATCTGAAGGAGATCCCAAGGTCCATCGGTTGGCGCCGTCTGTGGGAACGCTTCAGAAGTTTCCATCCAAAAGTTGATCTTCCGCCCTCAACCCGATGGCGAGCGACAACTGCGACGGTCCATATACGAGCCGCCACAACGGAGGCGGGAGCGGCTCGTCTCCCCCTCCCAACGCCATCAACGCCTTATCCGCCCGGATAGATAGGCTCACATCGCTGGTGGATGCCCTCGTCCAAGTTCAAGCGGCGGACTCTACCCACCAGACCGCGGTTCCCCCTCCCCAGGATAACGATGTCCGTAGGTGGACAGATGGGCACGCTCAAGCCCTCGAGCTCAATCACCCTCACCTCAGTGCCACCGAGTGCCGGCGGGCCGACTCCGGCCACCCTGACCCGCATGCGGCGATTGATTCCATAACCCGCTGGGCGCCGGAAAGCTCCACGCCATGATCCCAGGGAATAATGCGCCGTCACTCTAATGCCCTCTACGCGCTCTCTCCACCTGAGGAGGTGTCGGTCAACTCTCTTGCTTCCAGGCATGATCGACGCCCGCAATCTCGCCGGGATCGTGTGAACGAAGAGCGCAGGGACCACTCGAGGAGGACCTCGCCCGAGAATTTGAGACACTTGATAGAGCGAAATCGAAGCCACACCATCATGCAGACCCGGAGTAGGGGTAGCCACCACTCCGACTGTGCAGAATCCTCAGGGTACCACCACCGGCTTGAAGCCCTCAAGAAGAAGATCGAAGGCATACGAAGGGATGTCCATACATCCGACCAAGGGGCTAGGTACTTTTCCGACTCGCTAACAAAGCCCTTCATAGAAGAGCTGCTTGCCGCGCACGTCTTGTCCAGGAGCATGCAGCCAAAAGTGGCCCTCTTCGACGGGAAATCCGACCCGAAGGACCACCTAGACGCATTTACGGCGGGCATGAGCTTCCAGGATAACTCAGACGTGGCTCAATGCCGAGCTTTCCCCACCACCCTCATTCAGGCTGGCCAGGACTGGTTCCGAGGACTTACGCCACGCTCCATCTCGATCTTCGTCGAACTGGCCACCCAATTCCTCGGTCACTTCGTCTGAAATCTACGACAGAAAAGGACGGTCGACTACCTGTTCACCATCAAGATCAAAGACAAAGAATCCTTCAAAAGATATATCACCCGCTTCTACAATGCCCTCCTTAAGGTCCCCGAGCACCGCGATGAAACAGTCATCACCGTGCTGAGGTCGGGTTTTAGGCACAAAGAGTGGCTCCGATCTTTTGCATTAGCGCAACCTAAGACCATGGCCGAATTAAAAGCCTGGACTGAGCGAGAAATCCAACTCGAGTCTGAGGTAAACTCAAACCTGCCGACCAAACAGACCGAAAGAAAAGGGACAGGGAGGAGAAAAAGAAGGTTGATCATTCGAAGCCTTACTCCCCGAGGATTCAGGAGTACACTCCCCTAAATATCTCTCAGACCGAGCTGTTGGAGGAAGCTAAAGGTGAGAGGTTCTTCAAGCTCCCGCCAGTCACCCAAAGGATAGGCAAGCGACTCCGCGGCCCATACTGAGCCTTCCACAGGTCGTAGGGTCACCCGACAGAGAACTGCAAATAACTCCATGACTATATCGAGGAGTTGATCCGCTAAGGCCACCTGACGAAGTACCTGCGGGACAAGCGGCAGGCAGAGCGGGAGCAAAATGACCAAACCCCTCCCGGGGAATTAACAATCGGGCAGATCATAGTCGTTATCTCGGATCCAGCTCGAGAAAGCGAGGGGAACCGCCACATCCTCCTAATTGAGGGTACAAGCGGTATGCCACATAAGAGGTGCAGGAGGGACGAGCCGATCACTTTCACAGATGAAGACAACCACGGCATATCGCTCCCCCCACAATGACCCTCTCGTGATAACGGCCATGGTCCACCGTTACGACGTCCATAGGATATTGGTCGACTTAGGGAGCTCAGCTTCTATCATGTTCCACGACTGTTTCCAACTTATGGGGCTAGGACCGTCCGACATTCGACCTACCTCCCATGTCCTCTCTGGGTTCACCAATCATTCTGTCCATGCCAAGGGATTAGTCACCCTCCTCCTCAGCATCGGAGAAGCGGGCAATACGCGAACCATACTAGTGAAATTCCTTGTCGCCAAGGTCCCTTCATCCTACAACATTCTCCTAGGACGTCCGACCTTAAACGCTCTCTGAACCCAGATCTCGACTTATCACCGTGCAATCAAGTTTCCTTTAGATCAAGGGGGAATAGGCCAGGCCTACGGAGACCAGCAAACCGCTAGGATTTTCCTTGCCTCGACGTCCACCACAGGAGTTCAAGGCGACGATTTTGAGGACATACCCGACTTCCAGGGGTCTTTAAATACACGCGACGACCAAATGGAAGTTAGAGGTGCCCCGGTAGAAGAATTAACGGAAGTACCCCTCAAAGAAGGGGTCAATGGCCGGATAGTCCAAATCGGCTCTCTCCTAACTGAGGATTGCCACGAAGAACTGATCCAGTTCCTCCGAGATAACACGAACGTATTCGCTTGAGCGCCGGCGGACATGCCCGGAATCGACCGTAGAGTGATCTCTCACAAGTTCGGGATCGACCCGAAAGCAAAACCCGTCCGACAAAAGAAGAGAAGCTTTGCGCCGGCAAAGCAAAAGGCAATAGAGGACGAAGTGGATCGACTACTCGCCGCTGACTTTATAGGAACCTGGACTACTTTGATTAGCTGAAGAACGTGGTCATGGTCAAGAAGGAAAATGGGAAATGGCGCATGTGCGTCGATTTCACGGATTTGAACAAGCCCTGCCCCAAAGATAACTATCCCCTCACTCGGATAGACCAGCTGGTGGACAGCTCGGCCGACCATGAATTATTGAGATTCATGGACGCTTTCTCAGGTTACAATCAGATCAGGATGAACCCGGCCGACAAAAAACTTACTGCCTTCACCACTGACCGGGGGTATACTGCTACAAAGTGATGCCCTTGGGACTCAAGAACACCAGAGCCACATATCAGCGACTGGTCAATAAGTTGTTCAAACTCCAGATCGGCAGAAACATGGAAGTCTACGTCGACGACATGCTCGTAAAATCCATCTCATCAGTGGGGCACACTAAAGACTTTGGGGAGACATTCGACGTCCTGTGCAAGTACAAAATGAAGCCGAATCCAGCTAAGTGCGTGTTCGGAGTCACCAGCAGGAAGTTCCTCGGGTTTATGATAACCCACTGAGGAATCGAAGCAAACCCTGAAAAGATCAACGCCGTCCTCAATATAGAAATGCCCAAGAGCAATGTCGAAATCATGTGGCTCACGGGAAGGGCCGCTGCCCTGAGTCGCTTTATGTCTAGGTCCGGAGAGAAGCGCCTCCCGTTTTTCAAGGCCCTGAGGAAGATCCCTAAGTTTGAATGGTCTGAGGAATGCCAGGACGCTTTCGAGCAACTTAAAGCACATCTAGCGACCCCACCGCTACTCACCCGACCAGTTGAAGGTGATGAACTGTTGCTATATCTAGCCGTCTCCGACCAAGCAGCAGGATCGGTGCTTGTCAGGAAATGCGAAGGCATACAGAGGCCGGTCTATTACATGAGCCATGTCTTCAAGGATGCAGAAACGAGATACCCGGCTATAGAAAAATAGTCCTGGCGCTTGTCGTCGCCTCCAGAAAACTTCGGCACTATTGCGCACACGATCCTCTTCCTCACCGAGCGATCTTTAGGGTCAATCCTCGCCTCCCCCGAGTCATCAGAATGACTGGAGAAGTGGAGGTGGGAACTATCCTAATTCGATATCAAATATCGCCCCGACAAGCCATTAAAGCGCAAGTCTTAGCGGATTTTGTTTTCGAATGCACCATCCCTACTAAAGAAAAAGCGCCAACCCGGGGCCCCAAACTACGACCCTCGATCGAAGAGGTGCCCGACCCCATCCTATATTGGGTGCTCTACGTGGACGGATCTTCTGCCGAGGAGGGGAGCGGGGCTGGCCTGATCATACGCGGGCCGGACGAAGCTGAAATGGAATACTCCTTAAAGCTTAGGTTCAGAGCATCAAACAACACCGCGGAATACGAGGCCTTGCTGGCAGAACTGCGAATCGCCTCCGGGGTAAGACTGAAGACTATCAAAATTTACAGCGACTCAGCATTGGTTATCGGCCAGGTAACCGGGCGCTTTGAAGCCGAGAACCGCTCATGATAAAGTACCTAGCCGTGGTAAAAAGGATTCGGAAAAATTTTGACGAAGTCCAAGTGGAACAGATCCCCAAGAACTTGAACACCCGAGCAGACGCTTTGAGCAAGCTCGCTTCTTCTTACTCGGCCACCCATAAAAGAAACATCCTCTTCGAAGTCTTGCCACGACCCAGCGTGGAAGAAGAAGAGGTAATACTCCAGGTCTACGCAACCCAAAAAGAAGGACAAGATTGGAGGAAACCCCTCGTAGAGTTCCTGAAAGACGGTGTACTCCCCGAAGACCGAAGAAAAGCTCACTGGCTATGGGCCAAAGCACGCCACTTCGTCTGGAGCAACGGAAACCTGTACAAGAAGTCGTACACTCATTCTCTACTCCGTTGCATCGACCCTCACGAGGATGACTATGTTTTGCGAGAAATTCATGAAGCGTCGGGGGAGCGCACCAAGGAGCACGCACCTTGGTCCAGAATACGCTGTTCTAAGGGTACTACTGGCCGAAGTTAAACTAGGACGCCGAGAAGCTGGTCAGAAGGTGCAAGAACTGCCAACTCTTCGGCGGTATACATCGTCTTCCCGCAATCGAGCTAACACCACTTACCTCCCCTTGGCTGTTTGCGTGATGGAGGATGGATATGGTCGGTCAACTTCCTACAAACACAGGCGGACACCGATACATCCTTGTCACTGTGAACTACTTCACAAAATGGATAGAGGCCATCCCAACAGAAAACCGGACACCACCTCTACAATAAAGTTCCTACAGAACAACATAATTTTCTCGATTTGAAATCCCGAGGTGTATAGTTACCGACCATGGGACTAACTTCGGAAATGATAAAATCAAAGAGTTTTGCAGTGACTACCACATACTGATGAAGTTTGCCCCGGTTGCCCATCCTCAATGCAACGAGCAGGCTGAGGTAGCGAACCGAGGCGTCATCCGCGGTCTCAGAGCCCGTTTGGAAGGAAGGCAAGGCGGCTGGGTCGAGAAACTGCCGCGGGTGCTGTAGGCATTACGAACATCAAAGAAGACACCCACAGGAGAAACCCCATTCAGCCTCTACTACGATACCGAGGCAATGGTCCCCGCGAAGATCGGACTGCCTCGTTACAGAGCAAAACATTTCGACGATGAAGCCAACACCTCGGTGCTCCGAAGCAACTTGGACATCTTGCTGGAAAAACGGGATCGAGCGCAAATCAGAGCGGCCGCCAACCAACAGCAAACCGTACGCTACTTCAACGCCCGAGTTAAATATCGGGCCTTCAAAAGGGAAGACCTCGTCTTACGAAGAAATGAATTCATGGACCAAGGGAGACTTCACAAATTCTCCCCAAAATGGGACGGACCATTCCTTGTAACGGAAGCATTGCCCGGTAGAGCGTACCGCCTACAAGACGCCAGGGGGCATAATTTTCCCCGGCCTTATAACGCGGAAAAGCTCAAATTGTATAAGTAAATATGTATCCTCTTTTTGAAATAATGTAATTCCTCTCTACGTTTAACTAAGTCTTTTGGGCTAGGTCCACCATAGGACTCTAGCCCTTTGTCCCTTTTCTCGGTTCCGAGACTCCAAGGTTTGTTCTAAGAAAAAGTATAAAATGTACTGAAGAGAAAAAAGAGACAACACACTACTGCCAAAAAACATGATTTATTAATTAAGTGGTATTATGGGCTCCCCAGCCTTACAATAATTACAATAAAGGGGGGCGAGGGTCAAGGAAGCACTGTTGATGGTACTCCGAGGAAATCTCTTCCAGCAGAGCCCGAGCATCCTCAGCCCGCTCCCTCCGACGGTGCCTGTGGACCCTAGAAGCCATGGAATCGCCGGGGAACCCATCCACCAGACAAGAAGCAACGATCAGCCTTTTCTGGAAACACTCCAGAAGAAGATCCACTGATCGTTCCCGCCTGCTCTTCGAGTCAGGCCAAGGTAGTAGATCGTGTGCATCTTGTCAAACACCTCATCCATTAGCAACGGAGATAGGGCATTGTGCAGACCCGGGGATGTCCTCCAGATCGCGTAAATGAGCATTTGGAGGAGAGGAGATCGCCGGGGAAGTAGACGCCTAGAGTGGCCCTCCATGCGGTCTATCACCGCCTCGTACGCCTGCTCGGAGCAATCGAGGCTATAAAGGTACACATCGTCACGAGAGATGATCTCCCTGATGGTGTAAATGCGCCCGGCCATCTTCAGAAACACAAAGCTAGAAAGAAACCAACATGCCTTCGCTATTTATAGACTCAACAAAAATCTTCCAACAGCCGAAATTTACTCGCGCAGCGATGCGAATCGCGGGATATCTCAATTTCCCAATATAAAACTGCCACAGGTCGGCCATACCGGTCGTAACTCCCCCCTATGCGGACCACGGATCGTTGAACAACGCCACACGAAGGCGTAAGGGAGTCCAGAAAGCCCTCTTCATAAGGCCACCATGCAGCTTTATGCTCGGTCCATCCACAGCGAGCAGCCTCTTGCCCAACTACACTGTAGATCAAAGCCCTCCTCACGAGGCGGTCGAGTAGTTTCCCGCTCGGTCCATCCCTAGTGGGTAGCTTCCTGCCCAATAACGCTAAGAATCTAAAGCCCTCCTCGCGAGGCCACCGAGCATCTTCCTGCTCGGTCCATCACTAGCGGGTAATTTCCTACCCAACAATGCTAAGGATCTAAAGTCCTCCTCATGAGGCCACCGAGTAGCTTCCTGCTCAGTCCATCCGCAGCGGGTAGCTTCCTGCCCATCAACTCTGTGGATTAAAATCCCTCCTCGCGAGACCACTGAGTAGCTTCCTGCTCGGTCCATCTGCAGCGGGTAGCTTTCTTCCCATCAATGCTATGGATCAAAAGCCCTCCTCACGAGGCTACTGAGAAGCTTCCTGGTCGGTCCATCCTCAATGGGTAGCTTCCTGTCCATCAATGCTATGGATCAAAAGCCCTCCTCGCGAGACCACCGAGTAGCTTCCTGCTCGGTCCATCTGCATTGGGTACCTTCCTGCCCATCAATGATGTAGATCAAAAGCCCTCCTCACAAAACCGCCGAGTAGCTTCATGCTGGGTCCATCCGCAGCAGGTAGCTTCCTGACCATCAACGATGTGGATAAAAAGCCATCCTCACAAGGCCACCGAGTAGCTTCCTGCTCGATCCATCTGCAGCTGGTTGGTTCCTGTCCAACAATGTTGTGGATCAAATCCCTCACCACGAGGCAGCTGAGTAGAAAGGAAGATACCGACCTTCCTACACTTAACCATTAATCGACTCATACTCGATGCATGATCGCTACCTCGACTCTGGGGAAAAGGAGGGTACCGACCTTCTTACACTTGGCTACCGTTCGGCTCGACGCCCGATCACTACTTCGACTCCGGGGAAAGGAGGACACCGACCTTCCTACACTTGGCTATCGTTCGACGCTACTCGATGAACGGTCAGCAAGTGCGGGAGGGGTGGACACCGGCTTAACACTCGCAGGATGAAAAGACCTGTGAGCTAAAAGTACTTGCAAGATGAAAAGTATACGAGCTATAAAGACTTGCACAGTGAGCAGACATTAGGGCAAAGAAAAGGTGTACTTTATTTATAATCAAAAATAAATACAAGGTATTCTGAGCTCCTCGGCCTTACAAAAATGCCCGGAGGCTTACAAAAATTTTGAAAAAGAAAAAATCCCCAAGGAAGGAAAGCTCAGTCCGCCAGCTCGGGAAGGATCTTGCCCTGCTCAATGCCAGCCTCGGGGACCAAAACTGCGACCTCGAGGTCGAGGCTTCCACCGGCATCCTCGCCCCCAATGGCCGCCTTGGCAACTTCTCCCTGCGGCACCTCCTCGGTCAGGGGATTGTTTCCCCCAATCAGTGCAAAGCTATGTTTAAAATTCAAATTTTGAAATGAAGCAACGCTTCAGAAGCAGCGCCAAGTACGCTGCGCCCTAGGTAGTGTACCACGTGTGCGCTAGCGCTAAGTGCGCTGCGCTCTAAGCAGCGCACCACGTACAAAGCACGTCTGTGCTAGTGCTAAGTGCGCTGCGCTCTAAGCAGCGCACCACGTGCAAAGCACGAGTGCGCTAGCGCTGGAACTAAAAACTCCCCACTGTCAGATCAAAGATCCAATAATAATGATAAATCATTAATTAATCAGAATTAAATTCTGTAAAGGAAAGGTTCCTCAAAATCTTTCCAAACACCAAAATTGTGCTCTGTAAATTAGAGCACCGTTGGATCAATGTTCCAATGGTGATTAAAAATCACCAAAATACAGAATAAATTTTGTATGGAAAAAATTTCACAATCTTGTTAAAAACAAGAAAATTGCCTTCTGTAAATCAGAAGCCCTTGGATCAAAGATCCAACGGTGGGGAAATCCCCAAATCAATTGGAGAAAAGATCTCCTTAACTGATTGAACAAATCAGCTTGCCCTATATAAAGGCCTTAAGACTTCAAGTCTCGGAGAGAGAGAAAAAAGAGAGGAACCCCCTATAAGCTTTGAGAGATCTCAGAAAGAAGAGCCAAGCTCTCAGAGAAAGAAGATTTTCTTCAAGGTAAAAAAAAAAAGATGAACAGAGAGATGAAATCATCTCATAATTAAAAAGAAGAATCCACTTCTTTAAAGATCACAGATCTGCAAGACCAAGATCTTTCATAAAGAGATCAAAAGATCTCATCATAAAATAAAAAGAAGAACATAATTCTTCTCACAGATCATAGATCTATAAGACTAAGGACTTTTTACACAAAGAGATCATAGTATCTCATTATAGAAAGGGGGGAGATTACTTCAATTCTCTGAGGATCACAGATCCATAAAGGCAAACCCTTTCACAAAAATAAGAGATTGAAATATCTCCTACAAAATAAGAATTTTGTTCTTGAAACCTTGAGACAAAGTCTCTTCTAAATGAGAATTTATTTCTCAGATCATAAAATTGATTAGATGCGCTTCTGCGCTCTTTGACTGGGGCAAAGCGCCAAGCGTATCACGTGCTCCTCACGTGTGCGCTACAGAACAGATAGTGCTTTGCGCTCATAAAATAGCGCTCTGCGCTTATGGACTGGCGCTCAGTGCCAAGCGCACCACGTGCTCCTCATGTGTGCGCCATTGAACAAATAGCGCTTTGTGCTCACAAATTAGCGTTGTGCGCTCAAGGCTAGCGCAAAACGCTGCAAAGCCTTCACGCTCCAAATACATCGCACTGCATTCTTTAACAGGCGCAAAGCGCCAAGCGCATCACGTGCTCCTTAAGTGTGCGCCACTGAACAAATAGCGCTTTGCGCTCATAAAATAGCGCTTTGCGCTCATAAACTGGCGCAATGCGCCCTTTATCTGGCGTTTAGCGCCAAGCGCGCCACATGCTCCTCACGTGTGCGCTACCCAGCAGAAGCGCTCTGCACTCTTTTGACTGCCACAAAGCGCCAAGTGCACCATGTGCTGCGCTGATAGAACATAAATTATTCTTTAATAAGCCCCAGAGCTATGATGAATGCTCAGCATTCAACAAAAGACAAAAACATTGTCAGAACTCAAATCAATGCTCAGCATTGTTAAATGTTAAACATTTTAACTTGATTGGACTTAGCCCAAAATTGGACATAAGTCCTTAATTCAGATTAACTGAGCCCATATGCTCATAAATCTTTGATCTTAGTTCCAAATTGGACTATAGATCTCCCAACCAATATCGGTTCAAGAGTACATCTCTTCACTCCTCTGATATTTGTCGTTGTAACCCTTCAACGTCTTCAGAGAGGTGACGGGTCCTGACAACCATACATTTCATAGACTATGACGTCTTTAAACTAGACCGTGGGGTCCTTAAGCCCATGGACTATAATTTCCTTAACCTTGGACTGTGGGGTCCTTAAACCCATGGACTATGAATTCTTTAACCTCGGACTGTAGGGTCCTTAAGCCCATGGACTATGATGTCCTTAATCTTGGACCGTAATGTCCTTAAACTAATTATGGACCGTAATGTTCTTAAACTGATTACGGACCACAATGTCCCTAAACTAAACAATAGAGCCCCAAATGCTCTTTTGTTTGATCTAAATGATCCCGTTAAGTTGATCTTAGTCTAAAATTAGACTAACGTATCCTTAACAAACCGTTAAGTTGATCTTATTTTAAAATTAGACTAACGTATCCTTAACAAGCATTTAAGTCGATCTTAGTTTCAAATGAGACTAACGCATCCTTAAACCCAACCACAAACCCAAATCTAAGAAAATACGGATTTGGACTAATCCACGCCCTACGGGCGACAACATAAATTAGTCTTCATATACAATCCACGAGCAACCAAAAAACAAAACAAACACCCATGACACGAAGTGACCATCTGGAGAAGGAGAAAGTGGTTATCATGATGCGGTAGCGTAATTAACTGCAGGGGCTTGCGCCTGCAGGGAAGAGCGTCCCCATAATCAAAAACCCCTCAACGAGGGGGAATCTGACGAAGTCTGCTACATCAGCCGCATCCGTCTAAATCTTCGATATACGGTGCCAAAAATCAACTTAGCATCTTCGGTGACGTGGACAGATAGCACCAATTAGTATCTGCCCCTAAATTCAGGCAAGACGAACCTACGCGGTCGCGTCTCTGTGTTCGGAGGAGAACAGATTCTGGCACGCCCTGTGGGACCTCTTCTTCTTTCCACTCCACACTTCGTGTGTCGTGTTTCGCAAACGAATCGCGGTTTGATATGGTTGCCCTTGGGTTCGAGGTACTATGATTTTCTGTCTTCTTCCGTGCAGAAAACAGAAGATTAATGGCCTTCCAACTGCACTAACTGCAACAATTGCAACAACTCCCACTCTGTCCTCGTAAGAGGAGTGACTTATGGGCCTCAAGCAGCCTTCCTTTTCACAATGCCGGTGGAGCAGGTAACTCAAGCCACCACTGGGCTATTCTTCGGGACCATGCTCCCACCGATGAACTTCAACGCCCTTGTACCATTGCAAGAAGCTCCGAAGAGCTCGGTCTTTAATCGGCTCACAACTACTGCGGCCCCTCTCAATGGGTCATCCAGCTCCAACGCCTCAGTCTTTCACAGACTGGGCCAAAGCTCATTTGGGCCCATGAAGAAACCCACGATACCAGAAAGGGTTATCCCTAAGAGGATAACCATTCTTGCTCATGAAGTCGTCGAGGCGGCTTCTCCTGCCAAAGGGTCGGTCTTTACAAGACTGACTATTTCAGCTCCTGTTCCGGGCGAAATCGTCCAGGCTGCTTCCCCTGCTCGGAAGTCTGCCTTCGATAGGTTGGTTATCCCCACTCAGCGGACATCAGTTTTCAATAGGCTGACAACGATAACTTCTGACCAACACAGGAGGCATGAGAAAGTCACCCCAACAGCTGAGACAATCCCAATGACTAGACACACTCGACGTCGCCACTGGCGCTGAGTAAGGAAGGCTGGGGGCAACTCTCCTTATGGACTGACTCCGCCGGCTCCAACGGTGGAAATCGATGCTGCTGTTCCAACTGGGAACAACTTTGAACCGCTAAGGAGAGTGCGCAAAAACTCTCCAACTGCCGTGCTGAAAAGATCTCCTCCACGCATGGAGAACGTAATTACGGTGAAGCTGGAACAGCCCCCTCAACGGCTATCCTCAACGTCTATCCTCTAAAATTTACAAGGTCTGGCGTCAAGTCCAAGATTCGATGATCGATCAAGATTACTCTTGCCGACAGAAAAAGGTGAAAGTTCAGCGAGAAGACGGCCATCCTGTCAAGCCACAGAAGGCGACAGCTACTTGGGTGCCCACTGCAACGGCCCCCTCAACTTCGACCGCCCACAAGAGGAGAAAGCCAGAGAAAATTGTTAGTGTATATGCCCTAGAGGCTATTACTGTATCATACTAGTATGTGTATTACTTGATGGAAGCTTGGGATATTCACAGTTGTACAGAAAATCTTGCTCGATATAGTAGTATGCTACTTGGTTTGTCTCTGCTTTAATGTGTACATGTGTGTTTCTTTATTATATCACCTATACGCATTAGTAGAGCCCTTAGGATCTTTGCTTGATTACCGGCGTTGTGATGGCGATCACACTCGTGGGGGCTGGGTAATCCACAAGCACATCCTTATACACGTCCCTAGTCGTGGGATTATCGAGATAGGGCATTGATACTCCAGAGTAGACTAGCGTATGCGCTTCTCATCCCAGCAAGGGAGACAGTCTGTCCCACAGCCGTCAGTACGTCGTACTTGAGATAGTATGCGGGTGCTCGTTAGGTTACGAGTACACTGGACAGGACTCGTCGGGAACTGATGGTTGGTATTATACCTATCGTCAGTTATCAGTTCCCATGTGACATGAGTACAGCTTAGTCTGCTGACTTGACACTGTCACTTCGCCTCAAGTGTGTTCCCACTATTCTTTGATTACTACCCTACCACGGCTCTACTGAGTCGTGCAAACAGGTAGTAGTTGGGAGCAGTCCCGAAGCACTTGGAGGCAGTGACGGTTAGACAGGATTCGTCTCTCCCGGTATTGGGGGTTGACATCGCGCTGTGTCTAGGAGAGCCATTACATGAGTAGTCCCTGGCCAGGGCAAGCGAGATATACTGGTAGGTTTCCAGTGTTATCTCAGAGTGTACTGGGCTTCACTCCGACACGACTTGTACCGCTATTAGGGGACTGACGTTTACCGCCCCTAGGTCCGCCATGCGATGTATCAGACGAACAGACCGGAATGTACGGAGATTGTCATATACAGACTCGGTAGGAGTTCGAATGGGTTCACCTCATCAGTCTTCTTATCGACATCTACCTGGGGACCGTTACGTACAGCTAGTGCCGCTTACGGTCTGTAGTTAACCCCACTGCCAGTGTAGTGTCGAGTCTTTAGAGTCCCACACAGAGGGTTACTCGCCTTTGGGCAAAACAGAGTAGAGGTCGCATGGTTTTGCGACAGGGTTCGTTCACATCCGCGCACTTGTGCATGTTTGGTGTCCGGACAGTCATTACTAGCGGGCTTTGGTTTGAGCCGGATCCTAGTATATGCTTTGGGGTTAGTTTTATCTCATTGTGTTCATGTTCCTCGGAACATGAATGCGGGTGTGTATGCACAGTTGATTGAGGCGGAGGAAGAGTTTGTTCATTAGGGTTTTGGAACGGGTGTGTATGCACAGTTGATAGTTGTCTTTTTCCAAACCCTAATGATCTTGTGATTTATCAATTAATAATATTAATTAAATGAAATTGTGTCATGGTTGGGTTTGTTGACTTGTTGACCATGGTTGACTAGTTGACTAGGTTTGAAACATTGACCATCATCATTACCCTTTTTAGATGCTCTTTGATCTTTACAAAATTCATTTATTGTGATATGATAATGGTCTCTTCAATCCATCCATCACCTTTTTCATTTTGAATTAATATTATTATTAGAAAATCACATAAATGTTATGGTTGTAAAAATACCATATCATTATATCATTTTGTTTCTCTCTCTTCACTTCATCTTCTTCCTCCTCTAGTTCAAGGAGTGCAAATCTCATGTGTTGAGAATCATCTCCTTGAAAATATAACACCCCAAAGCACACTCTACTCACTCTAAAGTAGAAGATCTAGCAAGCCGGATACCTTAGTTCTCTCAAGATCGAGAAAGGAGCCCAAGGATGAAGCCCTCAGGTGGATCTATCTTCGACAAAGACGAGATGAGGAAGGGAAGCCATTCAAACTACCACAAAGAGCAAGCGAGGAGAAGAACAACAAGAAGAGAAGGAGTTCAAGTTGAGGTATAACCCCTAACCGAGTAGACAAATCTCTAGTTAGGATGCTAGTATGTAGTTTAGCAAAGATCCGGCGTTTACGGTCAATGTTACCAAGTCTAGAAAAAATTTTGTTTTACCGTTTCCGCAACCCCGAAAATACTGGGAGAGGTAACGTGGACCTAACAGTGGTATCAGAGCCTAACTAAACACACCTTAGCATGTTAGCAAAGTGTTTAGAATTTCGACCGGACGAAAAACCGCAAAACACCCCGGATATTTCAAGTTTCTGCCGATTTTTTTTCTGTTCAAAAATTAATAAATCATGCACTAAAAATCGGCTCAGGCTTTTTAGAGAACACTGGAGAAAAACGAAACCCTAACTCGGCTAAAGAGCCGCGGAACCGCTGCCGATTCAACTCGGTTGGGGTTCTGGTTTCCTGCAGTGTTCTTATTTGGGTATTTTGGGATTTTTGGAATATGATTTTTCTGCCCAATTTTTCCAGAAAGCAAAATTTGTTTTTGGGGCTTAAAAATCCGTATTTTTGTCGATGTTCTGTAGATTTTGGCTAATGGTTATATCTGTAATGTTATATGTGTATTGAACGTCTACTAATCGCTATACGTCGATTAGTGGGGGTTATACATATCTGTGATCTGTGTTATTGATGGTATGTGTATATGAACTCGTTGGATTGTCGCGGATGAATAGCCGGGGTGGATGTGAGATGAGAGTTTCTTTTTCTTTCATTCATGTAATAAATTTGTAAATTGATGTAATATTATTTGTATGGCCGCACAACCGGGTCGGGGTTGTAGCTGTCATTGTATAATTCTTTTTACTGTTTTTGCTCCTAGGATAGACCCATGGAGGGGGTGCACAAACTACCGGGTATCTCGAAGTGCCGAGTGGCCTACTCATGGCGTTGAGGGAGGTTGCATCGCTTCGGGTACTTGGCGGGTAGTTTGTCGCACCCGTAGGGGTCTTGGGTGGGGTATTGGCTATTCATCGCGACCGTGTAATCCGCTTTTCGTTGCAGGCTCGAACGAATCGCGGGTTCCTAGTATATCCAAAGTGTTCATCTGTGATCTGGATTGGCTATCATTACTATATATCTATATATAATAACTATTTAAGCATTGCTTATGTTTTTCAGCCGCGATAGCCCAGCCCCCGCTCTGTCGTTAGTTAAGTAACCTAATGGGTGATGATGGGGCCCCATGGAGAATGCGAATGGCATAAGCGTACGTCATATTTTGGTTGTTTTCTGCAATGGTAGGATTTAAATGATGGGACGCATTAAAAGAACTAATGCAAGAAAATAAACCTGAAAGACGTTGTTGGAACAAGTTTTTCAAAAAGCTGTTATTGCAAGGACGTTCATTTTTGTTTTGCATCGAGGTATTCGGTTATGAATGCCCAGCACCTCATTCGACGAGGCAAGGGCCGAGATCCCCTCATCGGGAGTGACCCCTTGGACAAAAGTTTGTGTCAGGGTAATAACTTCACCATAGTCGATTATTCTTGCTTTGCATCGAGGTGTTCATCTTATGAATACCCAGCACCTCACTCGACGAGGAAAGAGCCGAGATCCCTTCACAGGGAGTAACCTCTTTAGCAAAAGTTTTTGTCACTATGTTTTCAAAAAGTCTATCATGTTCCTTCAACTATATCAAGTTCATTACGTTAACGGGTTTTTCGCCAAAAACCCAGCCGTAGCCCTCCGTCGTTCCAGATAATTAATACTTAGTATTCGTGCTGCGTTTGTTGATTATTCGTCAAGACACAGTGAACGGTAACTAAGTAATAATTCTCTGTTGCACTGATAGATGCGATTGGTTAGGACGGTCGCATGATTTTGTTGATTATTCGTCAAGGATCATGCGGGCGGGTCTAATGCAATCCTGGATAACGACGGGTTGAACTTGACTAGGACCTTTTGATTTGTTAATTATTCGTCAAGGTCACTTGGGTCCTAGGGGCAAAAACCACATCGGGAGTTTCTAAAGAAACTGAAACTTGCAGATTTAGCATACCTTCTGGAGTGTGGTGACTAGAGTGGATTCCATCTAGGTCATCACACAATGATAGTTGGATCCCGATCCCACTGATGAGTTGGATTACTCTTGGGAAATTACATCACTTAACAATCAATGCTACAAACCTAGTAGGTGTCTAGAAAGGTGTTAGCGGGGCTACGCCCCCAGGGAAAAGAGGTTCTTAAATTAAGGAACTTCGCGAAAGCGTTGGAAAACCTCCCTCGAAGTACCGACACTAGCCTGGCTGAAAGGTTAAGCAAGTATTGTGACGTGAATTAAATCCCGACTAGTTCTTCTTTTAAAAGGTTTTAAGAAGAATTTGAGAAAACAGTGGGAGACATCCTGGTTAGATAAACTAATAAACCAATCTAATCTTGCGAGAGCGCACGCTGAGTGTTTCTTTTCTCTCTCTCCAGGTAGCAACCTTTTCACGCCCTAATCAAGATAATAAAAGTATTGCTTGACCGATCCGAATTCTTATTTAGGGATGGGGAACGTTGGTTCAGCTCTAACTTGTGACAACAGTCATAAGTATGAGCAAGGGAAAGGGGATTGTATGGATTCCCAGGATACCCAGTTGAAGAAGAAGCATGGTTTTGCATCTACTTCAGGTGTTCTTATAATTGAGAACGGTTTTACGGTCAGCCCTACCTCCTGGGTACTTGATACCGGATCAGGATCTCATATCTGTAATTTATTGCAGGGACTGAGAAAAAGTAGGAAAGTTGCACCGGGTGATATGTCGCTCAGAGTAGCGAACGGAGCACAAGTTAATGCGGCAGCCGTCGGTGAATATCACCTAGTATTGCCAAATGGCAAGACTGTGATTTTGAACGATTGCTACTATGTACCCTCCATGGTTTGCAACATCATATCAGTTTCTTTACTCGATAAAGATGGATATAACTTTGTTCTTGATAGAAATATCATGAACATTTACCTTCATAAAGTACTGGTTGCAGAGGGTACACTGTGTAATGGTATCTACGTTCTAAATCAGAATACAGTTCTCAATATACAAAACACACGCAAGAAGAAGAATTCAGATACGAATGAATCCTACTTGTGGCATTGTAGACTTGGTCATATCGGAGAGAAAAGACTGACTAAGTTGCATAAAGATGGACTCTTGAATGCGTTCGAGTTTTCATCTTATGAAACTTGTCAGTCCTGTCTCAAAGGGAAGATGACCAAATCTCCGTTCACCGGACATGGAGAAAGAGCAGCAGAGCTCTTGGGACCCATACACAGTGATGTATGTGGTCCGATGTCTACACATGCAGGGGGTGGGTTCTCCTACTTCATCACATTCACTAACGTTCTCTCTAGGTTCGGATATGTGTATCTGATGAAACACAAATCTGAAGCTTTTGAGAAATTCAAGGAATTCGGAAAGGAAGTAGAGAACCAGACTGGCAAAAGTATCAAGATCCTCCGGTCTGATAGAGGAGGGGAGTACTTAAGCTCGGAATTCCTAAATTACTTAAAAGAGAATGGTATTCTCTCTCAGCTTACTCCTCCTTATACACCACAGCACAACGGTGTGTCGGAGTGGAGGAATCGTATCCTATTGTATATGGTTCGCTCCATGATGAGTAGTGCTGAGTTACCTCTTTCATTCTGGGGACATGCGCTTCAGACAGCGGCATACCTTTTGAATCATGTTCCGTCCAAATCTATGCCTAAAACTCCGTATGAAATATGGAGCAGTAAGAAACCATGTCTTAAATTTATTAAGATATAGGGTTGTCCGGCCTATGTGAAAACACAGAAACCGGACAAGCTAGAGGCACGGTCAGTTCTGTGTAAATTTGTGGGATATCCTAAAGACTCACTAGGATATCTGTTCTACCACACCGAGAAACAGAAGGTGTTTGTATCTCGCTACGCTAACTTTTTAGAAAGGGAGATTCTTACAAAAGAAGCTAGTGGGAGTTCGGTAGAACTGGAAGAAATTCAACGACCACAAAATATAACTGAAAATTTGGAGGAACCGCTAGATTCAATAACCCCAAACAAACCTCAGCCACTCCGCAGATCTGGTAGGATTTCTCATCCGCTCGAGAGATACTACGGTTTTCTCATTGACGGGGATCGAGAGGATTGCATCTTGGAAGAAGATGACCCTACCAGTTTCAGGCAGGCCATTATCAGTAGGGACTCTGATAAGTGGCAGGAAGCAATGCAATCCGAAATGGAGTCCATGTACACCAATAAAGTGTAGACCTTGGATATTGCTCCATATGGGGTAAAACCCGTTGGATGCAAATGGATCTACAAAAGGAAACTTGGTGTAGATGGGCAAGTGAAAACCTATAAGGCTAGACTCGTTTCAAAAGGTTTTCGTCAAAGACCTGGTTTGGACTATGACGAAACTTTTTCTCCGGTGGCTATGCTCAAATCCATTCGGATCCTACTTGCCATTGCTGCCTTCCATAACTATGAAATCTGACAGATGGATGTTAAAACGGCTTTCCTAAACGGTTGTTTGGAAGAGTGCGTTTACATGGATCAACCAGAAGGTTTCGTAGACAGTGGGAGCAGCGGGAAAGTGTGCAAGTTGCTTAAATCCATTTATGGATTAAAGCAGGCATCGCGGAGCTGGAACATCTGTTTTGATGAGGCAATCAAGGAATTTGATTTCATCAAGAACGAAGATGAACCCTGTGTTTATAAGAAGATTGTAGGAATAACTTTCGTATTCCTAGTCTTGTACGTGGACGACATCTTTTGATAGGAAATGACATTCCTATGCTACAATCGGTCAAGCTATTTTTTTCACAAAGGTTCTCCATGAAGAACCTGGGTGATGCCTCGTACATTCTGGAAATCAAGATCTATAGAGATAGATCTAAGAGACTACTGGGACTTTCGCAGTCCAGGTACATGGAGACCGTACTAAAAAGATTTAGTATGGAGGGTTCCAAGCGCGGTAACATACCCGCATTGCACGGAATTACCCTCTCCAAGAAGATGTCTCCTAAGACTGACGAGGAGAGAGTTCGCATGAGCACTATACCCTACGCTTCGGCGGTAGGATCTATAATGTATGCGATGCTATGTACAAGACCAGATGTAGCTTACGCGCTGAGCGCGGTAAGCCGGTATCAGTCAGACCCAGGGGAGGACCACTGGACAGCAGTGAAGAACATTCTCAAGTACCTGAGAAGGACTAAGGAGATGTTCCTGGTTTACGGTAATGGAGAACTCAGGGTCGAGTCCTTAACCGATTCAAGCTTCCAGAGTGACAAAGATGACAATAAGTCTGTCTCGGGTTTTGTGTTTACCCTCAACGGAGGGGCGGTATGTTGGAGGAGTTCCAAACAGGATACCGTCGCAGACTCGACGATGGAGGCTGAATACATTGCTGCAAGCGATGCCGCAAAAGAGGCGGTCTGGATGAAGAAGTTCATTAGTGAACTTCAGGTGGTTCCGTCCATTGTTGACCCAATACCTTTGTATTGCGATAACAATGGGGCTATAGATTTAGCGAAGGAACCAAGGTCCCATCAGAAATCCAGGCACATTTTAAGGCGGTATCACCTGATCAGGGAGATCATTGATCGCCAGGAGATCGAGGTGCAGAGAGTGGACACAAAGGACAACACAGCGGACCCATTCACGAAGGCATTGCCCTAAACTCAGTTCGAGCGGCTGATCGAGATGATAGGTCTTCGATACGCCAGTACATGGCCTTAGTGCAAGTGGGAGATTGTTAGTGTATATGCCCTAGAGGCCATTACTGTATCATACTAGTATGTATATTACTTGATGGATGCTTGGGATATTCACAGTTGTACAGACAATCTTGCTCGATATAGTAGTATGCTACTTGGTTTGTCTCTGCTTTAATGTGTACATGTGTGTTTCTTTATTATATCACCTATACGCATTAGTAAAGCCCTTAGGATCTTTGCTTGATTACCGGCGTTGTGATGGCGATCACACTCGTAGGGGCTGGGTAATCCACAAGCACATCCTTATACACGTCCCTAGTCGTGGGATTATCGAGATAGGGTATCGATACTCCGGAGTAGACTAGCGTATGCACTTCTCATCCCAGCACGGGAGACGGTCTATCCCACAGCCGTCAATACTTCGTACTTGAGATAGTATGCGGGTGCTCATTAGGTTACGAGTACACTGGACAGGACTCGTCGGGAACTGATGGTTGGTATTATACCTATCGTCAGTTATCAGTTCCCAGGTGACATGAGTACAGCTTAGTCTGCTGACTTGATACTGTCACTTCGCCTCAAGTGTGTTCCGACTGTTCTTTGATTACTACCCTACCACGGCTCTACTGAGTCGTGCAAACAGGTAGTAGTTGGGAGCAGTCCCAAAGCACTTGGAGGCAGTGACTGTTAGACAGGATTCGTCTCTCCCGGAATTAGGGGTTAACATCGCGCTATGTCTAGGAAAGCCATTACACGAGTAGTCCCAGGCCAGGGCAAGCGAGATATACCGGTAGGTTTCCAGTGTTATCTCAGGGTGTACTGGGCTTCACTCCGACACGACTTGTACCGCTATTAGGGGACTGAAGTTTACCGCCCTCCTAGGCCCGCCATGCGATGTATCAGACGAACAGACCGGACTGTACGGAGATTGTCACATACAGACTCAGTAGGAGTTCGGATGGGTTCACCTCATCAGTCTTCTTATCGACATCTACCTGGGGACCGTTATGTACAGCTAGTGCCGCTTACGGTCTGTGGTTAACCCCACTGCCAGCGTAGTGTCGAGTCTTTAGAGTCCCACACAGAGGGTTACTCACCTTTGGGCAAAACAGAGTAGAGGTCGCATGGTTTTGCGACAGGGTTCGTTCACATCCGCGCACTTGTGCACGTTTGGTGTCCGGACAGTCATTACTAGCGAGCTCTGGTTTGAGCCGGATCCTAGTATATGCTTTGGGGTTAGTTTTATCTCATTGTGTTCATGTTCCTCGGAACATGAATGCGGGTGTGTATGCACAGTTGATTGAGGCGGAGGAAGAGTTTGTTCATTAGGGTTTTGGAACGGGTGTGTATGCACAGTTGACAGTTGTCTTTTTCCAAACCCTAATGATCTTGTGATTTATCAATTAATAATATTAATTAAATGAAATTGTGTCATGGTTGGGTTTGTTGACTTGTTGACCATGGTTGACTAGTTGACAAGGTTTGAAACATTGACCATCATCATTACCCTTTTCAGATGCTCTTTGATCTTTGCAAAATTCATTTATTGTGATATGATAATAGTCTCTTCAATCCATCCATCACCTTTTTCATTTTGAATTAATATTATTATTAGAAAATCACATATATGTTATGGTTGTAAAAATACCATATCATTCTATCATTTTGTTTCTCTCTCTTCACTTCATCTTCTTCCTCCTCTAGTTCAAGGAGAGCAAATCTCATGTGTTGAGAATCATCTCCTTGAAAATATAACACCCCAAAGCACACTCTACTCACTCTAAGGTAGAAGGTCTAGCAAGCCGGATACCTTAGTTCTCACAAGATCGAGAAAGGAGCCCAAGGATGAAGCCCTCAAGTGGATCTATCTTCGACAAAGAGGAGATGAGGAGGGGAAGCCATTCAAACTACCACAAAGAGCAAGCGAGGAGAAGAACAACAAGAAGAGAAGGAGTTCAAGTTGAGGTATAACCCCTAACCGAGTAGATAAATCTCTAGTTAGGATGCTAGTGTGTAGTTTAGCAAAGATCCGGCTTTTACGGACCATGTTACCAAGTCTAGAAAAAATTTTGTTTTACCGTTTCCGCAACCCCGAAAGTACCGGGAGAGGTAACGTGGACCTAACAAAAATCCCTGCTTCTGCGACGAATCGCAAGAACACTAAGCCCAAACGCCCCAAAGCTGGGGGTATGATGGTGCATACCGTCTATATGGCATCCGGAAAAGAGAACAGCCGTATCTCCACAGGTCATCGACCGTTTACGCGATCAGTGACTAAGGCTCAGGAGCAATAACAACAAAAGCTCCAAGAGATGCTAACCACTATGGCCGCACTTACGGGACCGAAAGCAAGCCCGGAGACATCCTCGGAGCAGCGCCATGAGCAGCAAACTAATGCTGAATTCCTTCGGAGAATGCTTGAGAGAAAGGACAAAGAGGCTGCGGAACAAGCGGCAAATATAAAACAAATGGCCCTTCTGTTCCAAGATATGGTGGGCATGATGATCCAGCCGGACCCTCCAGCTGAAGATCCTCCAATAATAATTGAAGATGATAGAGGAGAGACATCAAATCCTCTGCCGGCTCTGTCAACAGCTAAGGAGGAGACGATCTCCAAAGCTGCCCTGGATGATTACATCGCTCAGCAGATACGAGTTCACCAGGCGAATGAAGCGGCCGGCCAAATTGTTAAAACTGGACGACCCTATCCAGGTTTGTACTACCAAATAAAGTACCCTCCGGGATACACGATCCCCAAATTCCACGTATTTAAGGGGACGGGAAATCCGCATCAGCATGTCGCTCAATTCAGAGCCTTGTGCGGCAACACTGGAGGTGACGATAAGCTACTGCTTCGTCAGTTCGTCGGCAGCTTGGCAGAAACGGCCTTCGAATGGTATTCAGAGCTTCCCAACGATTCTGTCAAAACTTTTACGGAGATGGAGTTGCTATTCACCCAGCGTTTCGCAAGCGCTAGCGAATGCACCCCAATCATGGCATTGATCAATGCCAGGGTGAAGCCAGGCGAAACTTGGGTCTAGTACGCAATACGGTGGAGGAATTTATGGTCAAAATGCGAGCAGCGCATCGAAGAAGTGCCTGCGGTTAGCATGTTCGTGGGGACCCTCAACCTTCAAGCAAACATTTCACAATTCATGATGTTTTTCAAGCCGACCACTTTTCAGGCCTTGATTGACAATTTGGCCCAAATGGATCAGATGGGTCAGAGACCATCTCCTTTGAAGCTGGAATCTCGAAATGAAAAAGGGAAAGGGAAAGCAACCTTCATCGCCAATACACAACAACAGCCAAGCAACTTAAAACCGGTTGTTCGCCAAAACAACGTGTGTCCACGCCCATCCCTCGAGGAAAGACTGGGACGTCCTTACTCATTTTCCCGGGATAAAACGAGGAGACTGTTCGAGCTGGCAGTATGTAACAGACTCATCAATCTGCCGGATCCAAAAAGTCTGTTGCAGCCAGGCGATATCAACAATCCTAATTACTGCCTTTACCACCAAGCAGTAATCCATAAAATCGAAAATTGCTTCGTCTTCAAAGGCTGGGTTGAGGACCAATACCAACTGGGCAAATTCGCGCAGTCTGAAAACTGGAAGATGAACCCGCCACAACCACATGAGCCGAAAAAGATGGACATACCGGGGGCATCGTGCTCATTCATAGAGAAAGCCCCATGGACCTAAAAGTCCGTAAACTAGAAATTCGTCACAAATACGACAATGACGGACCGAAACGTCCTTAAACTAACGACGGACCGAAATGTCCTAAAAACTAACAACAGACCGAAACGTCCTTAAACTAACGATGGACCATTATGTCCTAAAACTGGTTATTGACCGAGACGTCGATAAACTACTATGGACCGCAGCATCACAAGGCTGACGACGTAGAAAAACGGTAAGTCCATAAGCGAGATGGGTACGGATGAAAACCCGAAAGGGCTCCGTGAATAAAAACAGCAGGTCTACCGGCGAGTTTTGTGAAAACCCGAAAGGGCGCAATCTCGTTAAAAGACACTTGCAGGGTTCTCTCGACTTTGTGAGGAGAAAATACCTGCGTGAGATCCTTACGACTCACAAAGGAGCAACACACTTAGGAATCCCCACGATTCCTAAGGAGAAATTACACTTACGAGATCCTCACGACTCGTAAGGAGAACCCTCTTATGAGACCCTCATGGCTCATAAGATTCAAAAGCCTTAAGTTACAGGGATCTGAACTTGTTCTTAAGCAGTCATGCCCCCCCCCCGATTTTGCCCTACAAGCGGTTCAATATTGACCCTAGTATACAATCCACGGGCACGATTAAACGTTTCCCTAACAAAGTCTCATCAGAGACCGGGATATGCTCATCTGGCGAACGACACTTGTAAGTCCTCTCGACTTATAAGGAGAAAATACTCTTGTAAGATCCTTACAACTTATAAGAGACCATACACTTAAGACTCCTCACGATTCTTAAGGAGAAAATGCACTTACGAGATCCTCACGACTCATAGAAAGAAACACCTTTATGAGGCCCTTACGGTTCATAAAGTTAAAAGCCTTAGTCGACAGGATTCTAACCCTGTTTACTAAGCTACCTTCTTCGACATCGACAAAGGCAATGATGATTCACTCTTGGCAATATCCCAGTTGTAGCGATACTGATGCCTAAATCGGTATCAAATCCCAAACTCACAAAAAAAAGCGAGTAAAAAGAAAAAATAGCCGAAATGATTGGGCACCGCGAAAAATAGCCGAAATGATTGGGCAATCGTGACTTTCGCGATATAAAAGCTGAAATGATAGAGCATCGCGGAAAGAAAAATATATAAAATGAAACCTTTCGCCCTACATGTGAGATCACATCGATCCCTGTATACAATCCAGGGGCACAAACAAAAAGGGAACCATACCTTCCCACCAGGCTCCATAAAAAAAAGAAGCCAAATCTCGACGGTTCACAGACAACCTAGAGACCACCTCAACATTCGTTTCATTACATCAGACGCAACGTCAGCAAAGCGAAGTGATGGCAAAATCCCAACTCCACCTCAGCATTCGTCTCGTTACACCAGACACAATGTCAACAACGGCGTTCCTTCACAGTCCAGCAGGATGCAGATGCAACGTCAACAAAAAACCATACGGTTGAAACAAAGCGGAGTGACGGCAAAATCCCAACTCTACCTCAGCATTCGTCTCATTACACCAAATGCAATGTCAACAACGACGTTCCTTCACAGTCCAGCAGGATGCAGATGCAACGTCAACGAAAGACCTCACGGTCGAAACAAAGAGGAGTGATGGCAAAATCCCAACACCACCTCAGCATTCATCTCGTTACACCAGACGCAATGTCAACAACGGCGTTCCTTCGCAGTCCAGCAGGATGCAGATGCAACGTCAACGAAAGACCTCATGGTCGAAACAAAGCGGAGTGATGGCAAAATCCCAGCTCCACCTCAGCATTCGTTTCGTTATAGCAGACGCAATATCAATAACGGCGTTCCTTCGCAGTCCAGCAGGATGCAGATGCAACGTCAATGAAAGACCTCATGGTCGAAACAAAGCGGAGTGATGGCAAAATCCCAGCTCCACCTCAGCATTCGTCTCATTACAGCAGATGCAATGTCACCCCAGGGTCAAAACAACGAAGCCACGGCATAGGCCCTAGTTCCAAATCTCGACGGTTCACAGACGACCTAGACACCACCTCGACATTCGTCTCGTTACAGCAGACGCAACGTCAGCAAAGCAGAGTGACGGCAAAATCCCAGCTCCACCTCAGCATTCGTCTCGTTATAGCAGATGCGATGTCACCCCAGCGTTCTTCCTCCAACAGGATTTGGACGCGCCAAAACAACGAAGAAAAGGCAATATTCCTAGCTTCAAGGTCTTGACAGCAACTCATATAAAACCTCAAAGACTATCGAAGATCATCCCATGCCAGCGCGGAGTGGTCACCATCTCGATGTTCGTCTCGATACAGCAGATGAGATGTTACCCCAGCGTTCTTCCTCCAGCAGGACTCAAACGCGACAACCAAACGACGAAGCAACGGCAAAGTCCCTAGTTCCAAGCCTCGACGGTTCACCAACAACCTAGAGACAACCGCGACATTCGTCTTGATACAGCAGACACAATGCCAGCAAACGAAGCAAAGGCCAAATTCCTAGCTTCAGGGTCTTGACGGCAACTCATATAAAATCTGAAAGACTATCGGAGATCATCCCACACCAGCACGGAGTGGTTATGACTCATCGGGGCTCCCCAAACTAAGTCTAACCTCAAGTAAAAAGCGGCATGGAAAAATTCCTAACGCTTGCTCTTATGACGGTCAAACTGTCTAGGAAGATTGCTTGAAGACGTCTTGTCCAGCCCCTGAAGGGATCAGAGACACGACAGTCGCAAGGCTACTCGAACAGCAAGATTGCCTATCAAGGGATACATCAGTCAACGCGACGGTACGACAGGCAAAACCCTAGTACCACATACCCTAACGGAACTCTGTCGTAAAGAGTAGAGGTTAACTGTGACGTTAGAACATTCTTGCGAGAACTTCTTGACTCATCTCGACTCGTAAGGAAAAGCCTTAGGCAATGGGGATAAGGACCTGTTTCCTAAGCACTGGGGCCCTGTAAGTCAGTCCAAAACGGACTCTTGCATACTATTCACAGGCAACACTCTCCAAAGTCGAATCTCGACAAAGAGGGAAACAACCACTTACGAGTCCTCTCGACTTGTAAGAGGGAAAATTCTCTTGTGAGATCCTTACGACTCCCAAGAGAAAGCACACTTGGGAATCCTCACGATTCCTAAGGAGAAAATACACCTACGAGATCCTTTCGACTCGTAGGGAGAAAAGTCTTTATGAGACCCTCACGGCTCATAAAGTTGAAAAGTCTTAGGCAGCAGACCTGAACCTATTTCCTAAGCCATAATTACCCTGCAAATAGTCTAAGATGGACCGTTACTTACTATCTACAGGCCGCACTTGCTAAAAATCACATGGCAATGACACAGCAAAGGGAAGAAAGCGACAGTAAGGAGAACATTCACATTCAGTTAAACGTTCAAAGCATAAAATAAACACATGGAAATGGAAAAGCTTGCTATTCATGCTTCAAAAAATTCATACATTGATGAAAATAGTACACAAAAACGCCACTAAAGTGTTTACAAAGGCACGACATCAAATCCAGGACATGGATTGAGAAATTCAAAAGTGAGGCCGTCCAAAAATTTTTGGGCCTTTTGGACCATCTTCGTGTGCATCCTTTCATGATCACAAGCGTCAGGATCCCCATTGATGTCCTCCACCCTTCGATAGGCCGCAAGTATTGCCGCCTGCTGAAAAGCTTGATGCAGGATATTAGCAAGGTTGTCTCGCCTTTGCTTTAAGATTAAGCCCATCAGATACACTGAATGCACCTTATCTTCGGCGTCGTCCAATGCCTTAAGCGACATGCCGGCATAGAATAGAGGAAGTGCTCCCTAGATCGCTCCCACAATAAACTTCAAGAGAGAGGAACGACGAGGAAGCAATCGACCATTGTATGCATCAAAGCGACCCATACTTTCAGCACACTGAGCGTTTGTAAATTCTTGGTTTTGAGAACGGCCGAGTGTGCGAATGGCTCCATAAGAAATAATCTCGTCAAGATCATACATATGAGCGTCCATAAAGTCTGAAAAGTAAAGTTAGTGAGAGTTAGTGGACAGACTGATTAAAAGAAAGCTTATTGAAACAAACACGGGATTTAAACAACTCTTGATATCCCCAAGGAGTAAATAAGTGCTAATTAAATCACCCAACGAATTTAATTCTGTGTAATTAAGAAAGGAATCATAAAAGGGATTTCGCATTTAACAAAAATGTTCCTCCACCAAGGAGTTAAACTCCCCGAGAGCAATGCTCTGCAGACAGGAATGACACCTCTCGAAGTCAATTATGAGGGTAATTAAAAATTCTCCGGGAACTCCAAGAGCCTTGCTATGTAAAAATGATGGAGTAACCCATCAGAAAATTAAAATAAATTTTTTTTAATGAATTAAAATTCTGAGATCTTTAAAATCCATGAACAAACTCTTAAAAGTTCTTCATAAGAGATTAACAAATCTCCATTATTCAGAGGAGCAAAGCTCTGTTTATGGGTTAAGAAACCCTAAAAAGATTTTCTTTAGATCTAAGATCTATGAAGATCAAAGCTCTGTTAATGGGTAAAACCCTAATAACATTTTTTGGATCTAAGATCTATGAAGAGCAAAGCTCTGTTAATGGGTAAAATCCTAAAAACATTTTGAGATCTAAGATCTAAGAAAGAGCAAAACTCTATTGATAAATTTCAAATCTTACCAAAATTTAGCAGAGTTTTGCTCTTGAAGGTTCTTAAAATGAAGAGCTATGCTCTGAAAGAGAATAAAAATTCTCAGAAGACAAAAATGAAGATAAACAGAAATCATCCCAAGGGTCAAGGGTCCTATTTATAGGCGCTGAGAGCCGTTTCAACTTCTGGGTTGATCTAAGGGCCGAAATGCTGCCACTGCTGCACTCACATATAGGCCACGTGAGCGCAACGGTGGGGGGGAATTTGTTTCCCGCAATCAAAGCAAACCTCTATTTAAAATTCAAATTTTGAAATGAAGCAACGCTTCAGAAGCAGTGCCAAGTGCGTTGCGCTCTAAGCAGCGCACCACGTGCAAAGCACATGTGCGCTAGCGCTAAGTGCACTGCGCTCTAAGCAGCGCACCACGTGCAAAGCACATGTGCGCTAGCGCTAAGTGCACTGCGCTCTAAGCAGCGCACCACGTGCAAAGCACGGGTGCGCTAGCGCTAAGTGCGATGCGCTCTAAGCAGCGCACCACGTGCAAAGCACGGGTGCGCTAGCGCTGGAACTAAAAGCTCCCCACCGTCAGATCAAAGATTCAATAATAATGATAAATTATTAATTAATCAGAATTAAATTCTGTTAATGAAAGATTCCTCAAAATCTTTCCAAATAACAAGATTGTGCTCTGTAAATTAGAGCACCGTTGGATCAATGATCCAATGGTGATTAAAAATCATCAAAATACAGAATAAATTCTATATGGAAAAGATTTCCCAATCTTATTAAAAACAAGAAAATTGCCTTCTGTAAATCAGATGCCCTTGGATCAAAGATCCAACGGTGGGGAAATCCCCAAATCAATTGGAGAAAAGATCTCCTTAACTGATTGAACAAATCATCTTGCCCTATATAAAGGCCTCAACACTTCAAGTCTCGGAGAAAGAGAGAAAGAGAGGAACCCCCCCATAAATTTTGAGAGATCTCAGAAAGAAGAGCCAAGCTCTCAGAGAAAGAAGATTTTTTTCAAGGTAAAAAAAATGATGAACAGAGAGATGAAATCATCTCATAATTAAAAAGAAGAATTCACTTCTTTAAAGAGCACAGATCTGCAAGACCAAGGTCTTTCATAAAAAGATCAAAAGATCTCATCATAAAACAAAAGGAAGAACATAATTCTTCTCACAGATCATAGATCTATGAGACTAAGGTCTTTTTACACAAAGAGATCATAGTATCTCATTATAGAAAGGGGGGAGACTTCAATTCTCTGAGGATCACAGATCCATAAAGGCAAAGCCTTTCACAAAAATAAGAGATTGAAATATCTCCTACAAAATAAGAATTTTGTTCTTGAAACCTTGAGACAAAGTCTCTTCTAAACGAGAATTTTTTTCTCAGATCATAAAATCAGATGCGCTTCTGCGCTCTCTGACTGGCGCAAAGCGCCAAGCGCATCACGTGCTCCTCACTGTGTACTAGAGAACAGATAGAGCTTTGCGCTCATAAAATAGCGCTTTGCGCTTATGGACTGGCGCTCAGCACCGAGCACACCATGTGCTCCTCACGTGTGCGCCATTGAACAAATAGTGCTTTACGCTCACAAATTAGCACTCTGCGCTCAAGACTAGCGCAACGCGCTGCAGAGCCTTCGCGCTCCAAATATAGCGCACTACGCACTTTAACTGGCGCAAAGGGCCAAGCTCAGCACATGCTCCACACGTGTGCGCCACTGAACAAATAGCGCTTTGCGCTCATAAAATAGCGCTTTGCGCTCATAAACTGGCGCAATGCGCCCTTTATCTGGCGCTTAGTGCCAAGCGCGCCACATGCTCCTCACGTGTGCGCTACCCAGCAGAAGCGCTCTGCGCTCTTTTGACTGGCGCCAAGCGCACCATGTGCTGCAATGATAGAACATAAATTGTTCTTTAATAAGCCCCAGAGCTATGATGAATTCTTAGCATTCAACAAAAAACAAAAACATTGTTAGAACTCAAATCAATGCTCAGCATTGTTAAATGTTAAACGTTTTAACTTAATTGGACTTAGCCCAAGATTGGCCATAAGTCCTTAATTCAGATTAACTGAGCCTATATGCTCATAAATCTTTGATCATAGTCCCAAATTAGACTTTAAATCTCCCAACCAATATCGGTTCAAGGGTACATCTCTTCATTCCTCTGATATTTGTCGTTGTAATCCTTCAACGTCTTCAGAGAGGTGACGGGTCCCGACAACCATACATTTCATAGAATATGATGTCTTTAAACTGGACTGTGGGGTCCTTAAGCCAATGGACTATGATGTCCTTAATTTTGGACTGTGGGACCCATAAACCCATGGACTATGATGTCCTTAACCTCGGACTGTGGGGTCCTAAAGCCCATGGACTATGATGTCCTTAATCTTGGACCGTAATGTCCTTAAACTAATTATGGACCGTAATGTCCTTAAACTAATTATGGACCGCAATGTCCCTAAACTAAACAATAGAGCCCCAAATGCTCTTTTGTTGGTTCTAAATGATCCTGTTAAGTTGATCTTAGTCTAAAATTAGACTAATGTATCCTTAACAAACTGTTAAGTAGATCTTAGTCTAAAATTAGACTAACGTATCCTTAACAAGCGTTTAAGTCCGATCTTAGTTTCAAATGAGACTAACGCATCCTTAAACCCAACCCCAAATCCAAATCTAAGAAAATACGGATTTGGACTAATCCATGCCCTACGGACGACAACATAAATTTGTCTCCGTATACGATCCATGGGCAACCAAAAAACAAAACAAACACTCACGACACGAAGTGACCATCTGGAGAAGGAGAAAGTGGTTACCGCGATGCGGTAGCGTAATTAACTGCATGGGCTTGCGCCTGCAGGGAAGAGCGTCCCCATAATCAAAAACCCCTCAACGAGGGGGAATATGACGAAGTCTGCTACATCGACCGCATCCGTCTAAACCTTCGATATATGATTCCATAAATCAACTTGGCATCTTCGGAGAGGTGGACGGATAGCACCAATTAGCATCTGCCCCCAAATTCAGGAAAGACGAACCTACGCGGTCGCGTCTCTGTGTTCGGAAGAGAACAGATTCTGGCATGCCCGGTGGGACCTCTTCCTCTTTCCACTCCACACTTCATGTGTCATGTTTCGCGAACGAATCATGGTTTGATATGGTTGCCCTTGGTTCGAGATATTAAGATTTGGTGTCTTGCTCCGTGCAGAAAACAGAAGATCAATGGCTTCCAACAGCACCAACTGCAACAATTGCAACAACTTCCGTTCTGTCCTCGCAAGAGGAGTGACTTATGGGCCTCAAGCGGCCTCTCTTTTCACAATGCCAGTGGAGCAAGTAACTCAAGCCACCACTGGGCTATTCTTCAGGACCATGCTCCCACCGATGAACTTCGACGCCCCTGTACCATTGCAAGAAGCTCCGAGGAGCTCGGTCTTTAATCGACTCACAACTACTGTGGCCCCTCTCAACGGGCCGTCCAGCTCCAACGCCTTAGTCTTTGACAGACTGGGCCAAAGCTCATTTGGGCCCATGAAGAAGCCCGCGATACCAGAAAGGGTTATCCCTAAGCGGATAGCCATTCCTGCACATGAAGTCATCAAGGCGGCTTCTCCTGCCAAAAGTTCGGTCTTCACAAGACTGACTATTTCAGCTCCTGTTCCACGTGAAATCGTCAAGGCTGCTTCCCCTGCTCGGAAGTCTGCCTTCGATAGGTTGGTTATCCCCACTCAGCGGACATCAGTCTTCAATAGGCTGATAGCGACAACTTCTGACCAACACAAGGGGCATGAGGAAGTCACCCTATAGCTGAGACAATCCCAATGGCTCGACACGCTCGACGTCGCCACTGGCGCCGAGTAAGGAAGGCTAGAGGCAACTCTCCTTCTGGACTGACTCCGCCGGCTCCAACGGTAGAAATCGATGCTGCTGTTCCAACTGGGAACAGCTTTGAACTGCTAAGGAGAGTGCGCAAAAACTCTCCAGCTGCCGTGCTGAAGAGATCTCCTCCACGCATCGAGAACGCTACTACGGTGAAGCTGGAGCAGCCCCCTCAATGGCTATCCTCTAAAATTTACAAGGTCTGGCGTCAAGTCTAAGATTCGGTAATTGATCAAAGATTACTCTCGCCGACAGAAAAAGGTGAAAGTTCAGCGAGAAGACGACCATCTTGTCAAGCCACAGAAGAAGACAGTGTCACGACCCGAAATAGCCCGTGACTGGCACTTGAATCATATGAAGTCTATCGGACCCCATCTGATCCAAGTAAGCCAAAAGCCCAGAAATCTAAAACCTTTTTAAGTAATAGATAAGGGAAAACTAGTTTAAAGAAGCAAGGAAAATAGCTCTTAAAAGGGAAGAAAACATGTTTTTAAAAATCAAGGTTTTTAAATTAACTATGCCGAATATGCATTTTAAAAATCACACATCTTTTCAGAAAATTTCGGCAGAGTTTCCTTTGTAAATACTGGCCCCGAATGGGGTACAACATAAATAATATATATGCAATGATAAAAGGCATCCCCAAGCGGGAGCAAGCTCTTCGTCAATCAACGGTCGCAACCACACAAACAATATAATATACAACGCCGAAGGGCGAGGATCAACTCGAAAGAAAACTCAAAACAGCATGAAAACCGATACACTACAAGGCGCGACTCTAAGGTCAAAATAATATATCACTAGTGTCTAAGTCTGAAACAATATACAAGTTTTGGTTGATGGAATTTTCTAGAAACAATGAATAATACATAAACAAGGGTGGTTCTGATGCAAAGAACCCACCTACCAAGCAAATCACCCGCAAAGGAAAGCAATGTGCCGGAAATGCCGCTATGGAACCATGTACGGCAAAACCTGCAAGAACTGTGGCACAACGGGGGTGAGTTGCCAACTCGTGAATAGAAAATATCTACAAGCAGAAATCGAATGCACGACATAATCCTAGGTCAAACGATCAGATATAATATAAACCTCAAAGGGTAAGCCTGAAGTAGGATAATGTGGCAATATAACATCTATACATATGAGTAGTGCCAAATACACGTGCCAGTACCTCGGGTAATAACATGTCATAATATAATGTATATCTGCATGGAGTAAATATGATGAATATCAAATGGATATCACTACACATATATTAGCATCCCATTCCACTAATATTGGTGTAAGGGTATATATAACAGTGCCCTCATACCCTGTTATATATACAAATAAAGTATGATCAATATAATCCAAGTCTGTATGTGATCAATGTCAGTATATATGTGGATCCCGTCCACCAGTCACCCAATGACAAATAAGCATCAAGCATGTAGATATGAGGATGTAATCAAAAGAATGGAAAACATCATGAAAACTGTGCCCAGCATCAGCACGTAAATCCTCATATATCGGGCATCCGTCAATCTGGGTGAGCCTACGGGTTCCGTCTGCGGTATCGGCCCTCGGCCCCAGCAGTATGCCCATATCCATCTCTCAACTCCGGTCGATATCCTCCGGATATCCGCCGAGCTCAAATACAATCACCGGTAGGTAGTAGTCCCTCTGCCAGGCTCACCTTCTACTACACAGCAAATCCGTTCTCGCCCCGGGTTACCATACCAGGTCCACCATGTACCCGCAATCGGTGTCTACCTCTCCTCGAATCGGGTATACTCACACAAGCTCTCTGGAACCGAGAAAACTCATGGTGGACGCACTAAAATATCATATCAAGGGTAACCGGGTTTTTAAAACAATTACATATTTTCTTTTGAAATATCCACGGTTCCCAAATCCAGAAATATCATGGAAACAATATATCTCAATGCGTATAATCAAAGAGCATGATATATGCGACATGTAAAAGAAATGCAAGCACATCTGTCTATCATGCAACCAGGAATAGTAATATGCACATATTGAGGGAAACCGCTCTTTTAAATGAATCAGTTTTAAAGAGTATCTTGCGGTTCCCAAATCTAGAAATATCATTTATGTATGTGCAAACATGTATGTGTACAAGTATGAGTGTACAACAGGTAGGTGCACAAGTATGAGTGTACAATGAGTATGCCATGCAAGGATCGTATCCTGAATGCAACAGTACTACAGTGTAGTGACATGACAATTATCGATGATGAAGTGTGTGAGCCGGCAAGCAAGTGTACGTGGAACATACGCATCATCGATAATGGTGATGGTGTCCTAACAGCTTGATGGTAATATAGCAATAACCCATGAAATGCAATGCGAATAACACAGAAAATGCGGAATCGAATAAATCGACGCAACAGTGAAGTATCTACATCAATATGTATGTGTCAAGCAATTGTGCCATTTGAAATAGGACAAATCGGGGTTTTAGTAAAATAAGGGCTACGGAGTTTTTAAGAAAGATACATCCTTTGAAAATATCTGTAGAATCCCTTTACTTGTTTTTAAGATATTCCCGATTCGTAAGTTTTTGAAATAGGTATGACTCGGGTCTAGGCTAATATCTACTATACTAACTACTGGTCTAACTATCAAGTTAATCGGGAGGGGTATGGAAACCACGTAAATCTGAGTCGATATATATAAATATAAATATAATAGTCGGTGATCCCGCCTCAATAGTATCGCATACGATACCGTATATCATATGTCGTTATCGAGTCCTGAGTGCGGATCTATCATCAATATAAAACTCGTACGGTAAAGTGTCGTACGGCATCCCATGAGCTGGGTACGGGTCAATATCACATTCCTCTCGTCAATATCAGGTATCATTATTATCATATCACATCATCTGGTGTGCTGATCTAAGTCTAGTACCAGTCGGTACCATCTATATAAGTATGAATGCGTGTGTGAAACACACGTCCAAAGACCCACTAAAAATCACATATCGTATCCCAAATACGAATCACATCACATCACCGATATCACGGCACTATACCCAATCTCATCGACTCATCTCCAATGTCCTCCAATATCCTCATCATCACAGTAAAAACATAGCAAATATACACGTGTGTGCGTGTGGGTGTAAACCTATTCTAGGGTTCGCGACTAGGAACTACACTAATTGCTTCTAACCCTAACCTATGCATAGTACATCTAACACATCCTAAACAACCAAGTCACACAAAAGCTATCATATATATAAGTATAGTATATATGGTATATTAAACATCGGACTGCGGGGGTGCTATACGCCATCCACCCGACTTCTCCCCATAGATATAAATCTACTCACCTTACTTCTCGTGTTCCGATGCCGATGTCGCCATTTGCATCTCCAACGCCTCGACGCCACGTGGGTTACCTTCAAGGATATCACAAAGGCTAAAGCACATGAAAACCACGTCGGAAACCAAAACGGTACACGCTTTGCCAATAGGTAAAAACCAATAGCCCCGCGTGCAAACACAGCCAATAACCCTCTGCCATTGGCGTTCAAACGCCACCCGACAGAAACGAATCATCGAATACCCAAAAATCCATGCTAAAACAAGTCGTAAATCATGCGCCAACATAGGAAAATCAACCCAGATTCTAGCTTGATTGGAATCAGACAAAACTAGACATACCCAAGGTCAAGCTTACAGGTAATGGAGCTATGCACCAAAAACGAGGCGATTCCCCCCTGATCTGGCCGCAAATTGCGGCCAGGAGGAATAAATCTACTGCCGGAATCAAGAGGTGGGGGCTAGGGTTTTGGGTATTGGTTGCTATCTGCCTGCACATCTCACTGCCAACTTAAAATTATTTTAGGGTATCTCGGGTTGTAGCAGATTCCAGAAAGGCTTAAAAAGTCAACAAAATCGCTAAATTACGCCGATTCTAAACTTTAAGGTATTTTACTGGAATCTGGGTTAAATTTAGGGTTAACTGGTCCTTAACACACCTATTAAGGCTATACTAACATTCAAAACCATCACTTGGCCAAATCTCACTCAAATCACCCTAAACTAGCACTAGATCACAATATAAACACTAAATTTCAGCCAACTACCCATAACTGAGCAAGAAAAGAGTTGGGTTGCGAGATTATACCTCCAGGGGGTCCTAGGATGAAGGAGAAGAGAAGAAGGAGGAAGGGGTTGCTGCTGCTGTGGAGCTGCTCCTTTGTGGCTGATGCAGCTGTTCTGCTTGCTGCTGCAGCTAGCAATGGTGCTGCCTCTGCTGTTGTTATTGTTGCTGTTGTTGTTGCTTTTCCTTCTTTTCTTTTTTTTCTGCTGTAGCAGCAGCAGCTGCTGAGGTATAAGTGGTGTTGTTGTGGTGATGTAGGGTGAAGTGTTGTGTATTTAATGGTGAAGTGTGGGAGTGAGAGATGTGAGTGTGAGAAGGGTAAAAAGTTTTGAAATGAATGGAGTGTGACACTACATTAGCCACCTTTCTCTCTCTCTCTCTCTCCATAAATGCCAACAAGACACAAAGCCATCATGACTCTCTTCTCTCATCACAAGTCAAGCCTAACCCTAATCACCCTTAAACAAGGCCAAAACCCTTAGTTAAAACTAATTAACCTAACCAAATGGTTTAAACCACCATGGTCAAATAAACATGGTTAACCCTAGGCTACCATGAATCCAAAATATGAAACAAGTGTAGAAAATGATTTGTGCACATTTTTACACAAAAAGCCAAAAAATCCAATTAGCGATTTTTAATCGCGATTAACACTAAAATAGCTTATACTTAACCATAAAAGCTGAAAAATGACATAATTCAACAAAATACTCTATTTTAGACTTTTCCATAATTTTCCCCATTTATCGGTATTTAATTATACCGAAATATTAAAATATTCATTAAAAATTAATGTTAAATTATAAAAATTCCCAAAAATAATATTTTATTTTTTTGAAATGTTACAATCTTCCCCCCTCAAAGAAATTCGGTCCCCGAATTTAAATTTAAACCCCCAAATTCTGAAACATTTCAATAAAATGTCCAATTCAACGGGGTTCCGAAACCATCAATACATAAAACGCATCGTAGCGCAATACATGCGCATGCGTAACGAGCAGATAACTCAAAATAAAACTCCGTCAAGCATCCCGCAATCATCGGAGTCAAGGCAAAAACACGAATGCCAAATCCAAAGCAAAACCGATATGCTCTATCGAAACTATACATGTAAATATCAAATCTGTACATGTAAATATCTGAAGAAAATGCATGCCAAATTCTTTAAAGTCGATGTGCAATGCGCATAACACTGCACAGTGGCGGACGTCTCTATAAGAAAATATCCATATACATACATACATACATACATACATACATACATACATACATACATATATATATATATATATATATATATATATATATAGTTTAACGTGTACGTTCCGCCGTTTGAAAACAATTTAGAAGGGTTTCCTGTTTTAAATGTTTCATGTCATATCGGACACGTATGTAAAATACTGAGACTATAGCTCACTTTTTTGGAATCCCTTTGAAATCTATCAATACATGCAAAACACACTCAGGTACTGTCATTTGACTAGTCCTGCTCAGTACGAAAACAAATCGCAACATCGTAAAAATGTACTACTCCATAAGAAATCAGTCCCAAAACATGCATATGAATACCCTGTGCGTCCGGTGCACACGGAAATCAAAATCCATACATGTGCCAAGCAAGTGCACAAAACGACATCAAGGTGCAACGGGTGTGCACACAACATCAGTCAAAGGCAACGTGTGTGACTGACAGCAAAATCAGGTGCATCTGACATACACGAAAAATCTCGATTTAGTGCGTCTGGTGTGCACCAAATCGCATCCCATAACATGCGCCCAACATGGCTAAAAATCCAAATCCGGTGCATCCATCATGCACAAAATCATGAAATCCAATATCAAGCGTCGAACACGCGCAAAATCCAATCAGGTGCATAAAGTGCACGAAACAAATATCGAGCATCACCGTCAAAATCGAAGTCTAGTGCATCCAATGTGCACAAAATACGAATCACTGCACTGCAGCATATGTGAACTATACCGAGTGCAAAAACCAAATCGTGTGCGTATGTACGCACAAAATCAACTCAACTGTGTGAAACCCATAAAATCATGAACACGAGAAATCAAGACACGAAAACGATATCAAGTGCAACAACTGTGCGAAAATCGTAAATACTCAGTAAGTGCCACCATGGTGCATGAAAACAAATATCACGAAACTCAGTCATTAAGACTAAATCATGCAAGCAGAACGCCCAAAATACCGAAATCCAAGATGACGGATACGTGATAATCGAATCATAAAATCACAAATCATAAATACCGTCGTCGGTAGTTCCTCCTTCAAGGTCGAGAGGGTGTTGGTACATCCAATGCTAGCAGCGCAAGATATCTACTTGCCTCTTGCTCACGGTCTGGCGTCCTCTGTCTCTGGATCCTTATCTGCTCTGTGGATTACCAATCTCACAATCAGTCGGCCCATCGGCCCTGTCAGGTGTGCTAACAGGGATGATTCCGTTTTGGCACTTCTCTGGTCATCTCTCGGTCAATCATCACGACCACTCGTAAAGCAGCATCTCACTGGCGCCGGCCTCTGGCTTTCTGACGTGACACATCTGATCCTGGGTGCAAATATCATTGCAGCGGTGTCCTAGAAGGAATCCTGCTCAAGGTCTCTTCCGATCTTGCCTATGCCGAACTGTACGGAGGCTGGTACTCTTGCATAATCTCTCCTCGCTCAATGGACATCTGTGTCCTCAGAACAGCATTTTCTCAGAAATTGGCCGTATCACAATGCCTCTGTAAGCATATCAAGTCTCTGGTCTCAACGGGAAGTAATAATAGCTCGTCAACGCCTCGCACGAACCTCTTGTCCCGCTTATCTGTATCATCGTCCACTTTGATGTCACGTCGTGCTTTCTACGCACAGCTATTGTTCTCGGCCACGGTCAATCCGAAGTCTCTAGCACGGACTCGAAATCGTGTACTCTGTAGTTTCATTACTCTATAGAAGATATCTGGCCGAACAAGTCCTCGGGAACGCGTCCCAACCATCGGAGGAATACTCAATACTCGTCCGTCCTTGATCAACTCACAACGCATCTGGGTGAAGTCCTTTATCTGAACCTGGTCAACTATCTTGTCGACGATGCCGACTCTGGCCTGCTGGGTATGCGCAATATGACCATTCCTGATTCCAGGTCTTCTCGTTTCTCATTTTTGCCGAATTGTCTGGAAGCCATCGTCTTTTACTGAAGCTAATTCTTGTTCCGGAACGGCTGCATACTCCTCACGACTCCTTCAGGAAGGTATATCCATATACTTCGCCTCTGCATGCGTATCGCATCTCTGATGTCGGCGGAGTGGAACGTCACCTCTTCGAATTCTCGTGCGAACTCTTCACTTCACTTGGCTCTAATGTCGTCTGATTCGAACTCGTTTCATCGTGGCTGCATGGACTGCGCTCCAACGGTTATGCTCGTATCTGGAGTCTCCCAAGCCGCATGTCCCATCACATGATATCTGAATGATGTCGACCCATCCGATCGACTCGTCAGAACCTCATAACCCCCCAAGAGATCAACATCTTGGGTATAGTTTACTAGTATCGAGTACATACCACATCATCGGTGGTCCAGCCGTAGAAGGGCAAACCCAAGCCTCACTAATGGCGCCGCAGAACTGCCGCAAACCCGAAGGTTCAAAGGCTTTCACATGGTCATTATGTCGAGTTAGGGTTTCATTCTTCTAGAGGGTCCATAGAATTGCCTGCATGTCTTTCCGAACACTTTAAACTTGGAATAGTAGGTTTCTGACATTCGATCGTCTCTGCGACTCTCAACGTACTTGCGTGAAGTCGTCTCTAGCTGGAATCAATCTATCTGATGACCTCGCATCGGGGTAGCGAACGAACCACATGTCCTAGTCATTCATCCTCGGTGACTAGCGACCTTCTATCATCTCTTAGTACAACTCGTACCGCAAAAGCTTTAATATCTGGGGCGATATCTCATTGTTCGCAGCAACAACTGGCTCCTTCGTCTGTACGCTGAACAGCGCCTCAATCCTCCAGGAAAGGCGATACATTGGCGGCCATCTCTAAATCGGTCTACTCTAGATCTGAGTAAGACTCTCCACGCTGGAAATCTTCAACTCAACTGGGCCTGCTCCGGCGCATAAATTGGACGAATCACCTTTGTCTCTAAAATCGGGTAGACTAGCTATCATTTGTCTCATATCTGCCTGGAAGCTCCGGCGATCTCAGCTCGTAAGCTCCGAAAGCGACATCCTATCAATCTCAGCAATAGCTGGTTCATCTGTCTGCACGGTAGGCGACATCATAATCTCTGAGGTATGCTGTACATCAACAGTCCTCTCTCAACTGGCAGCTCTAACAATAGCCCGATCATCCGGTGTAAAACCAATCACTCGCCTCTATAAGAGGTCACAATCATCAATACTAACTCGAGACGTTCCTATGTCACCAGAAAACACAATGGTCGGCCTTCGTACCACATGAACTCGCCCTGACCGTAACCCTAGCAGCAGCCCAAACTGCGCTCAACAATGGCGACAGGAACCTCAATCGAGTATCGAAGAGAGCAGATCAATGGCAAGAAAGGAAACTGTTAGTTATATATATGCCCTAGAGGCCATTACTGTACATTGGATGTATATTGTAGTGGATGCTGGGACATATATAGGTAGGACTTTCTTGCTCGATACGATGGTACGCTATCTAGTTGCTCTTTATCTTAACATGTATACTTTCTGTCTCTCTGATTACATGTTGATAAAACCCTTAGGATGTGTGCTCGACTTCTAGGACTATGATGTAGATCATACTAGTGGGGCCTAGGTAGTCCATGAGTATATCCTTCAATGTTCCTAGTCGTAGGAATATCGAGACGAGGCATCGATATTCCAGAGTAGACTAGCGTATATCTTCTCGACCCATGTGATGGGCGATAGATGATCCCATATCTATTGGTGTTTGACATCAGAGATGGTATGCGGGTGCTCAGTGGAGACTGGGTACACTGAACGGACTCGACGAGAACTCCCAGATGGTATTATACCTCACGTCAGATGGCAGTTCTCTGGTGACACTGGTACATCTTAGTCTGTTGACCCGAGATCGTCATAAAGTCTTGTGTGTCTCCCATTGTGCTTTGATTTCCACCCTACCACGGCTCTACTGAGTCGTGCAAACAGGTGGTTTTTGGGTACAGTCCCGATTCACATGGAGGCAATGAGCGATAGGAGGGGATTCGTCTCTCCCGGTATTGGGGGTTGATGTTGCGCTATGCACGACTGGCCATAACTGGAAATCCCTGGCCAGGGATGCAGTGATCTACGGGTAAGTGTTATCAGTAGTTTCACACATGTTATGGACCTTATATCGGCATGACTTATCAAGCTATTGGGGTCTGACGTTTACCACCCCTAGGCGAGATATGCGACATATCAGACGAACAGACCGGACTGTACGGTAAGTGTTACTGGTTGGATTCACAGGAGTGTGAGCGGGCTTGCTCGTCGATCTTCTGATCGCTCAATACCCGGGTGGCCGTTACGTTTAGCAGACCGCTTGCGGCTTGTGGGTGCTTGATATGATCATCATCTGCTGCCGGCGTATTGACGAGTCTTTAGAGTCCTACACAGAGGTTTCCTGGCTCAAGCGAAATGAAATAGGAGCGCATATGAGATATGTGCGGGACCGAGAATAATGCGTGTATGTGATACCGTATTCTATTCTCACGATGAATGTATCGATTGGTTGTATTCGATATAACCTAGTTATCGAATCAAGGATTGATTCGATAAGTCGATACATCGGATATTAGTCGGTTATATGCAGTATGACCGGATCATTAAATCAAGTGTTGATTTAATGATTTAATGCATAATTATATATTTGATATATTACTTTGCATTAACTAGTAATTGTTCACTTAAGATGGATTTTGTCACTTGATATGCACAAGTTGTATATGTGATATATTTTTGTGCACTTGTTTGTATCATGTTTGATTATACATGCAAACTTGGGTTTGTGTAAGACTTAAACCATGTTTAGTGAATGATTAAGGTTTCATTTCACTTATTTATTTATTCATTTGTTTTTGGCAAATAGAAATGGTGACTTTCTTTTGTTGTTTTGCTTGAAACTTCATGAAGCTTTTCTAGCATCTTTGAAAAGTCTACCATTTTTGTTTTGTTTCTAAACCTAACCATTCTCCTAAACCCTAGTTTATTCTCTACACTTGTTAAACTAATCCAAGGTTGCATTATGATAAGAATGATTTTATTTTCTATTATTCATAATTTCTTATCATATTCTTTTCTTCTTCTTCTTCTTCTTCTTCTTCTTCTTCTTCAAGAAGAAAGAAGCTTGCTAGCTTCAATGGTAACTTGAGAAAAAGAGTGAGAAATCCAATTCTAAAGTGAACCCACTTCCTATTTCTTCATCCTCTACCACTTGCCATGTAGTATAGGGTGTTTTCTTCACAAGTTTCATGACTTGGTGAAGTTGGAGCTTGATCTTGAGTTGCCTCGACGTAGATCATCTTCGGCATCGAAGTCGATGACCTAGCCCGATCATTTCTCCGACGAAGCCATCGCCAGAGTCCGGGATCCGATGATTATAGCGGAGGGTCGTCATCACGGAGCTATGGAGGTGGAGAACCGGATCTACAAAGGTTGTATTTTCCGTTCACTTTAGTGTAAAGTTGATTACCTGCATAGTTATCGCCTTACCTCTAGTTAACGATCCGTATTAGGGTTTGTAGGCACATGAAAAATTTGAATTGGCCATGTTTGATCACTTGTAGAACCTCATGGGTGTGCCTAGGAACCCTACAGTGGTATCAGAGCCTATCTAGAGCCTTAGGCGATGCGTAGACGGAGTTAGAAGTCCGATCGAACCGAAACCCTAATCCAAATACGCTCTCTATACAATTTTTGAGAACTGGGATTTTTCCAAATTAAAAATATGCAGAAAAATCAGCTGGGATTTATAAGAAAAACTGTGCAAAACAAGCGGCTAACTCCATTAAAACGACGCGGAACCGCGGCAAGAGCCTGCCTTATGCGGAGGTTCCGCGGCCGTACGGTCAGTTCTTCCAATAAAATTTGCACAGTAATTCCTATATTTTAGTGCTCTATTTTCTGGGATATTTTAATGTTTACTCAAGAGTTGAGTTTTTTGGGTTGTATTGGGAGTTCGGAGATTCGATCGGATTGTCTAATTTTGTCTGTGTTTTTCCGGGTATTTTTAGAGCATGTTAAAAAGTTCGACCGGATATAAATACCCATTTTTTCCCTGCCGGGAAATTTCCAATTGTTGGACTTTTCCGTAGTTTAATGATGTTCTAAGTAGTGCAAGTAACGCGATGGTCCCTCTAGAAGACAACAAACCTTAACTCGATTATGTGACCATCTTGAACTGCCCTTTGAACTTTAGGGTTTGGGGCAGTACGGCGTGCCACATGTGTGGCGTTGGCTTGACTCTTCTACGGCTGGACCGTTGGTACTGAGGCACGAAGTGAATGTTTTTAAACTTATTTCATGTGTTGAGCTGTTTCGAGATAACTTGGGTGTTCGATTGTTCGATCGGAAAGTTTAACATTTTCTAATTATCTGGAATGTGATACAATAATTGGAATTCACAAGTAGTTATGAGATAACTGAATGAATGTTTTAAATCTAGCAGTTTAGTCTCACTTGATCGGTTGCCACGGAATTTTGATGTGATCAAAAGTCCGTCGCAATCACGTAGCGTACGCGGATACTCGCCGGGCAAACTTAATAGACAGCCTCGCCCCATAGCCCCGACCAAGTGACTGTAGGAGAACCCCGTCGCCGAAAGCATCCGTTCGGGTGCTCATGGCAGCGGTGTTCCGCCTTGGTGCACTTCGTCGACGGTGTCGGGGGTGCGGCCGCCTACTAAAGTTTGTGACGAGCATTCGATCATGATGTCGGGAATCTTGTTGAATTGCCCGACTTGATATTGAAAAGATTTTTCGATATTGAGACTAAAATGCGGGGTTTATAATTGTTAGGCATGCGATGTCTAAGGAATTCATTTGATTAGGCATGCGATGTCTAAAGAGGTTGCGGATTCCAACTGTTGTAGTTTTACACTTTCTTTTCTGTGACCGTAAGTGTAATATGTGATATCGCCGGTTTCGTTGCTATATGTCAACGACAATTGGGATGCGCATATTTACTTACGTTGATGACATATGTTGTTATGTGTTGCTTGATATGTTATATTGGATCGTCGTGTTTGAATAGCCGGGGGTTTTATGTGAGATGAGTGTTTTTCTTTTTCATTCATGTAAAAACTTGTATGTAATATTCTTTTGGGGCACTTCCAGGTTGCGGATGATGTCACCATTTGTATATTATTTACTTTTCCGCATTAGGATAGACCCAAGGAGGGGAGCATAAGTAACCTGGTTCTAGGGTCCAGTGGGAGACCATCTCGAGGAGTCGAGTCTGGGTCTCCTAACCCTAGAATTGGTAGGGTTGCTTGCCGCTCTCGTAGGGGTCTAGGGGTGTGGGATTGGCTATTCATCACGACCGTGGAATCCGTGTTTTATACTGGCTCGTATTAAAAACACGGACGTCCTAGTATATCCAATATTTCATATGATATTTTCTGCTGCGTTATCTGTGATGTGATCATGTGATGTTCTGTGATAGATATTGTATATAGTATATATGATATATTATATAGACGTTGCTTATGTTTTACACCCGCGTTAGCCCTGCCTCGCTCTGGCGTTAGTTACCTAACCTAACGGTGCCGACGGGACATCGAGGCGAATGCGGATGGTATAAGCGTACGTTATATTTATATGTGATGTTTAGGTGGACTTAAATGATGGGACATTCATTAATGAGATTAATGAAAAAAAATAAACCTAATTGATGTTGTGGAATCGAATTTTAAAAATAAAACAGGTAGCTACAGTTCTTGCTTTGCATCGTGGTGTTCCTTGAAGAACATCATGCACCTTATTCGATGAGGAAAGGACCGAGATCCCTTCACTGGGAGTGACTCCTTTAGAAATAACTGGCAGATGCTACACACTCGGTTATTCTTTTGATTGCTTCTATAGTTTCTTCTTTGCACGGTGATATATATGATATATCCCGCACCTCATTCGACAAGGAAAGGGCCGACGATCCCTTCACCGGGAGTGACCCCTTTAGCAAAACTAGAAAAGCCTCAAAAACATTCCATTTAAAAACCATTTGATTCCGCAACGAGATCAAGTTCAAAGCGTTAAAGGTTTTCATAAAAACCATCCGCAACCCTCCGTCATTTTAGGAAGTAGAGTACTTAGTATTCGTGCTACGTTTTTCGACCATAGCCGAGGCGTAGTGTGCGGTAGCTAAGTGATGTCTTCCTACACAGCATATGATGCGATTAGTTAGGACAGTCATGTGGCTTTGTTGACCTTAGCCAAGGGTCATGTGGGTGGGTCTAATTAATCACGAAATGACGGGTAGAACTTGACTAGTGCTTATGATTTGTTGACCTTACCCAAGGTCATATGTGCTAGGGGTAAAAACCATTATCGGAAGTTTCAAGTGTTGAAACTTGCAATGAGATTGCATACCTTCTATATGATAGTTGGATCCCGATACCCACTGCGAGTAATTGTTACTCCTGGGAGAGTTTTGCACTTTACAATTAGCCGATCAAGTAGGTGTCTAGAAAGGTGTCAACGGGGTTACGCCTCTGGGAAAATGAGGTTTACTGTAATTAGGTCCGTGCGAAAGCACGGGGAACCTCCCTCAAAGTACCGACACTGGCCTGGCTGAAAGATTGGCGAACTTATAGAGTGTAATTAATCCCGGCTAGTCTTTCCTTTTAAGGTTTGAAGGAAGATTTGATAAAAACAGTGGGAGCCATCCTGATTAGATAAAATAAATAACCAATCTAATCTTGCAGAGCGCACGCAGAGTGTTTTCTTCTCTCTCTCTCCAGGTAGCGACCATATCACGCCTTAATCAAGATAAAAATATGGATGTATTGACCGAACCCGCTTGTTATACTGAGCTGGGGAGCGTTGGTCCCGCTCCCACTTATAATTGTTATAAGACAGAGCAGGAAATAGGGGAATATCATAATTCCTATGCCGCCCAAACGAAGAAAGTGCATATGATGCATCTCCTTCGGGTGTGTTCATTACAAAGAACTGTTTCTCAGTATCCTCTATATCCTGGGTATTTGATACCGGATCAGGATCCCAGATATGTGATCTGTTACATAGGGCTACAGAAAGATAGAAAACTGAGAACGGGTGATAAGTTTCATGAGACAGAAAACGGGGCAAGTGTTACAGCCAAGTCTGCTGGTCATTGTCACCCTGTATTACCAATACATTGATTCTGAACAAATGCTATTAGATACCGAACCTGATATACAAAATCATATCAGTCTCTTTAGAAATAAAGAAATGGTATAATTTTGTATTGTTGGATAATGTTTTGAATATTTCCTATATCAAAAGTTGATCGGTTCAGACACGTTATCTGAAAGCATTGACGTTCTAAATCAAACTACAGTTCTTAGTATAAAGAACACACACAAGAGGAAGAGTTCAGAAATGAACGAATCCTTCTTGAGGTATTGTAGACTAGGTCATATCAATGTGACCCGACTAGCTTAAGTTACATTTTAGATGCATATTTAAATCAGTTTGAATTTACATCTTGTGAAACTTGCCAGTCATGTCACAAAGATTAGATGACCATAGCTCTGTTTATTAGAAACAGAGAAAGAGTTAGTAAACTAGTTAGTAAACTCTTGGGACTGATACATGATGATGTATGTTAGGTCCCCTGTCTACACATGCCAGGACCGGTTCTTTGTACTTCACTATATTCTCTGATGATCTCTCAAGATTCAGTCATATGTTCCTGTTGAAACATAAGTCCGAACCTTTTGAGATATTCACAGAATATAAGTTAGAAGTAGAGAACCAAAATACGGGTATAAGTATTATGTCCTATGATAAGATCAGGGAGGAGAATACTTGTGCATAGAATTCTTGGACTATTCTAAAAGAAAATGAGATTCTCTCTCAGTATTACTCCTCTGAATACACCACAGCACAACGGTATATCAGGGCGGAGCAATCGCACCGTATTAGATATGGTGTGCTCTGTGATGAGTACTACTGAGTTACCTATTTCCTTTTGGGGTTGTGCACTTGAGAAGCTGCATACCTATTGAATTAGGTTCGAATCAGATCACTCCCTACCACTCCATATAAGATATGGTATGGGAAGAGCCTATCTCTTAAGTAAGTTACGATTTAAGATTGTCCGGCCTATGTCTAAAGCAAAATCCGGACAAGATCGAGCCAAGGTCAGTTCTGTAGAATCGGAAAGGTTCCAGCTATACAAAACTGCAACTGATGATTTGAAAGAACCAAAGGATTCAATAGTCCCCGACGAACCTCAGCCTCTCCGCCGAACTAGCAGGGTTCCTCATCTGCTTGAGAGATACTTTGGTTTCTCGATGACAGTGGGAGCGAGGAATGCATCATGAGATGATGACCCAACTAGCATCGAGCAGGCCATCGAGAGTAGGGACTCTGTAAGAATGGCTGGATGCTTAGCGATCTGAGATGGAATCCATGTACACCAACAAAGTATGGACTTTGGTTGCTATATCTGAAGGGTTAAATCCCCATCAGGAGCAAGTATATCTTGAGAAGATTACTTGGCGTAGATGGAAAGGTTGAGACTTTCAAAGCTAGACTTGTTAAAGTTTTTAGTCATCAACCAGCCATGGATAATGATGAAACCTTTTCCAGGGACTATGCTTAAGTCCATCCAGATCCTACTTGCCATTGCTACATACCATGACTATGATATCTGGTGGCTGGGTGCCATGACTGCTTTTCTAAAAAGATTTGGAAGAGATCGTCTATAAGAACACAGCCAGAGGGCTTCGTAAACAGTGGGAGCAGCGGAAACATGTGCAAGTTGCTTTACAGAATAAAGCAGGCATCGCGGAGTTGGAACGTCTGTTTTGATGTAGTAGTCAAAGTGTTTGACTTCATCAAAATGGTAGATGAACCTTGTATATACAAAAAGGTAGTACAGAGTAAGGTGGTTATCCTCGTATTGTACGTGGACAACATACTCTTGATAAGAAAAGAGTTTCCTATACTACGCTCGGTCAATCTCCGCTTATCACAAGGATTCTCCAATAGGATCAAATTGATACCTCCTAAATCCTGAGTTTTCATCTATGAGATAGATGTAATTGGATGCTAGGCTTCTCACTAGGTTTAGTGAGATGGTATTAATCGATCCTGGGGAGAATCACTGGAAAGGTTCCAGGGTGATAAGGACGACTGAATGTCAGTCGCAGGCATTGTCTTTACCCTCAGTAAAGGGACGGTATGTTGGAAGAGTTCCAAGACAGATACCGTGGCAAACTAGACGATAAAGGCTGGTAACATCGTTATTAAAGATACTACCAAAGAGGCAGTTTGGGTGTATATTAGTTCATAAGATGAACTAAGTTCCTACCATTGTGTGACAATGGAAGTGTGGCTTTGGCCCGGGAACCCTGATCCCATCAGTGACCCAGACATATTCTGAGGCAGCATCACCTGATCATGGAGATAGTTGATCTCCAGGGTAATCGAGGTTAGGAGAGTAAACTCAGAGGACAACACGGCAGATCAACTCACAAATGCTTTTTCCCAGAGAGAGACTTATATGGGATGGTTGAGTATTAGATACTACAATCACTGCTACAGATGGCCCTAGTGCAAGTGGGAGATTGTTAGTTATATGTATGCCCTAGAGGCCATTACTGTACATTGGATGTATATTGTAGTGGATGCTGGGACATATATAGGTAGGACTTTCTTGCTCGACATGATAGTACGCTATCTTGTTGCTCTTTATCTTAACATGTATACTTTCTGTCTCTCTGATTACATATTGATAAAGCCCTTAGGATGTGTGCTCGTTCTAGGACTATGATGTAGATCATACTAGTGGGGCCTGGGTAGTCCATGAGTACATCCTTCAATGTTCCTAGTCGTGGGAATATTGAGACGGGGCATCGATATTCCAGAGTAGACAAGCGTATATCTTCTCGACCCATGTGATGGGCGATGGATGATCCCATATCCATTGGTGTTTGACATCAGAGATGGTATGCGGGTGCTCAGTAGAGACTGGGTACACTGAACGGGCTCGCCGAGAACTCCCAGATGGTATTATACCTCACGTCAGATGGCAGTTCTCTGGTGACACTGGTACAGCTTAGTCTGTTGACCCGAGATCGTCATAGAATCTTGTGTGTCTCCCACTGTGCTTTGATTTCCACCCTACCACGGCTCTACTGAGTCGTGCAAACAGGTGGTTTTTGGGTACAGTCCCGATTCACATGGAGGCAATGAGCGATAGAGGGGATTCGCCTCTCCCGGTATTGGGAGTTGATGTTGCGCTATGCACGGCTGGCCATAACTAGAAATCCCTGGCCAGGGTTGCAGTGATCTACTGGTAAGTGTTATCAGTAGTTTCATACATGTTATGGACCTTATATCGGCATGACTTATCAAGCTATTGGGGTCTGACGTTTACCACCCCTAGGCGAGATATGCGACATATCAGACGAACAGACCGGACTGTACGGTAAGTGTTACTGGTTGGATTCACAGGAGTGTGAGCGGGCTTGCTCGTTGATCTTCTGATCGCTCAATACTCTGGTGGCCGTTACGTTTAGCAGACCGCTTGCGGCTTGTGGGTGCTTGATATGATCATCATCTGCTGCCGGCGTATTGACGAGTCTTTAGAGTCCTACACAGAAGTTTCCTGGCTTAAGCGAAACGAAATAGGAGCGCATATGAGATATGTGCGGGACCGAGATTAATACGTGTATGTGATACCGTATTCTATTCTCGCGATGAATGTATCGATTGGTTGTATGCGATATAACCTAGTTATCGAATCAAGGATTGATTCGATAAGTCGATACATCGGATATTAGTCGGTTATATGCAGTATGACCGGATCATTAAATCAAGTGTTGATTTAATGATTTAATGCATAATTATATATTTGATATATTATTTTGCATTAACTAGTAATTGTTCACTTAAAATGGATTTTCTCACTTGATATACACAAGTTGTATATGTGATATATTTTTGTGTACTTGTTTGTATCATATTTGATGATACATGCAAACTTGGGTTTGTGTAAGACTTAAACCATATTTAGTGAATGATTAGGGTTTCATTTCACTTATTTATTTACTCATTTGTTTTTGGCAAATAGAAATGGTGACTTTCTTTTGTTGTTTTGCTTGAAACTTCATGAAGCTTTTCTAGCATCTTTGAAAAGTCTACCATTTTTGTTTTGTTCCTAAACCTAACCATTCTCCTAAACCCTAGTTTATTCTCTACACTTGTTAAACTAACCCAAGGTTGCATTATGATAAGAATGATTTTATTTTCTATTATTCATAATTTCTTATCATATTCTTTTCTTCTTCTTCTTCTACTTCAAGAAGAAAGAAGCTTGCTAGCTTCAATGGTAACTTGAGAAAAAGAGTGAGAAATCCAATTCTAAAGTGAATTCACTTCCTATTTCTTCATCCTCTACCACTTTCCATGTAGTATAGGGTGTTTTCTTCACAAGTTTCATGACTTGGTGAAGTTGGAGCTTGATCTTGAGTTGCCTCGACGTAGATCATCTTCGGCATCGAAGTCGACGACCTAGCCCGATCATTTCTCCGACGAAGCCATCGCCAGAGTCCGGGATCCGATGATTGCAGCGGAAGGTCGTCATCACGGAGCTATGGAGGTGGAGGACCGGATCTACAAAGGTTGTATTTTCCGTTCACTATAGTGTAAAGTTGATTACTTGCATAGTTATCGCCTTACCTCTAGTTAACGATCCGTATTAGGGTTTGTAGGCACATGAAAAATTTGAATTGGCCATGTTTGATCACTTGTAGAACCTCATGGGTATGCCTAGGAACCCTACAGAAACAACAGATCCAGAATGGATACATGATCATAAGAAGGAACAACATCAATGAAAGTATGATCATGGAATTAATAGAATCCAGAATCTCAAATAAATGTATAGTCATGGATATGAAGAGAATCACCGATCTCGAAAATATGCACATCCTAAGGTTCCTTAAGCGGAGTAGCGTGTCGTAAGTATGCCGCGGAACATACCCACGGTACGTCACTCTACTGAAGTCACCTACTCCATCAACCAAGGGTCATCCTACGCAACGAAAGTTTGGGTCTAATATCCCCTCGACTAAGTCTAAGTTCTGTAAGGTCAAGCCTAAGTTCCGTATATATATAAACGCCCTAGGCTCCACATAGTCAAACTTAGACTCGAACCAAGGTTAACCTAGCGCTCTGATACCAACTTTGTCACGACCCGAAATAGCCCGCGACTGGCACTTGAATCATATGAAGTCTATAGGACCCCATCTGATCCAAGTAAGCCAAAAGCCCAGAAATTTAAAACCTTTTTAAGTAATAGATAAGGGAAAACTAGTTTAAAGAAGCAAGGAAAATAGCTTTTAAAAGGGAAGAAAACATGTTTTTAAAAATCAAGGTTTTTAAATTAACTATGCCGAATATGCATTTTAAAAATCACACATCTTTTCAGAAAATTTCGGCAGAGTTTCCTTTATAAATACTGGCCCCGAATGGGGTACAACATAAATAATATATATGCAATGATAAAAGGCATCCCCAAGCGGGAGCTAACCCCGAATGGGGTACAACATAAATAATATATATGCAATGATAAAAGGCATCCCCAAGCGGGAGCTAACTCTTCGTCAATCGACGGTCGCAACCACACAAGCAATATAATATACAAAGCCGAAGGGCGAGGATCAACTCGAAAGAAAACTCAAAACAGCATGAAAACCGATACACTACAAGGCGCGACTCTAAGGTCAAAATAATACATCACTAGTGTCTAAGTCTGAAACAATATACAAGTTTTGGTTGATGGAATTTTCTATATATAATGAATAATACATAAACAAGGGTGGTTCTATTGCAAAGAACCAACCTACCAAGCAAATCACCCGCAAAGGAAAGCAATGTGCCGGAAATGCCGCTATGGAACCTGTATGGCAAAACCTGCAAGAACTGTGGCACAACGGGGGTGAGTTACCAACTCGTGAGTAGAAAAATATCTACAAGCAGAAATCGAATGCATGACATAATCCTAGGTCAAACGATCAGATATAATATAAACCTCAAAGGATAAGCCTGAAGTAGGATAATGTGGCAATATAACATCTATACATGTGGGTAGTGCCAAATACACGTGCCAGTACCTCGGGTAATAACATGTCATAATATAATGTATATCTGCATGGAGTAAATATGATGAATATCAAATGGATATCAATACACATATATTAGCGTCTCATTCCACTAATATTGGTGTAAGGATATATATAACAGCGCCCTCATACCCTGTTATATATACAAATGAAATATGATCAATGTATTCCAGCTCTGTATGTGATCAATGTCAGTATATATGTGGATCCCGTCCACCAGTCACCCAATGACAAATAAGCATCAAGCATGTAGATATGAGGATGTAATCAAAAACATGGAAAACATCATGAAAACTGTGCCCAGCATCGGCACGTAAATCCTCATATATCGGGCATCCGTCAATCTGGGTCAGCCCACGGGCTCCGTCTGCGGTATCGGCCCTCGGCCCCAGCAGTACGCCCATATCCATCTCTCAACTCCGGTCGGTATCCTCCGGATATCCGCCGAGCTCAAATACAATCACAGGTAGGTAGTAGTCCCTCTGTCAGGCTCACCGTCTACTACACAGCAAATCCGTTCTTGCCCCGGGGTACCATACCGGGTCCACCATGTACCCGCAATCGGTGCCTACCTCTCCTCGAATCGGGTAAACTCACACAAGCTCTCTGGAACCGAGAAAACTCATGGTGGACGCACTGAAATATCATATCAAGGGTAACAAAGTTTTTAAAACAATTACATATTTTCTTTTGAAATATCCACGGTTCCCAAATCCAGAAATATCATAGAAACAATATATCTCAATGCGTAAAATCAAAGAGCATGATATATGCGACATATAAAAGAAATGCAAGCACATCTGTCTATCATGCAACCAGGAATAGTAATATGCACATATTGAGGGAAACCGCTCTTTTAAATGAATCAGTTTTAAAGAGTATCTTGCGGTTCCCAAATCTAGAAATATCATCTATGTATGTGCAAACATGTATGTGTACAAGTATGAGTGGAAAATAGGTAGGTGCACAAGTATGAGTGTACAATGAGTATGCCATGCAAGGAACGTATCCTGAATGCAACAGTACTACAGTGTAGTGACATGGCAATTATCGATGATGAAGTGTGTGAGCCGGCAAGCAAGTGTACGTGGAACATACGCATCATCGATAATGGTGTTGGTGTCCTAACAGCTTGATGGTAATATAGCAATAACCCATGAAATGCAGTGCGAATAACACTGAGAATACGGAATCGAATAAATCAACGCAACAGTGAAGTATCTACATCAATATGTATGTGTCAAGTAATTTTGCCATTTGAAATAGGACAAATCGGGGTTTTAGTAAAATAAGGGCTACGGAGTTTTTAAGAAAGATACATCCTTTGAAAATATCCGTAGAATCCATTTACTTGTTTTTAAGATATTCCCGATTCGTAAGTTTTTGAAATAGGTATGACTCGGGTCTAGGCTAACATCTACTATACTAACTACTGGTCTAACTATCAAGTTAATCGGGAGGGGTATGGAAACCACGTAAATCTGAGTCGATATATATAAATATAAATATAATAGTCAGTGATCCCGCTTCAATAGTATCGCATACGATACTGTATATCATATATCGTCCTCGAGTCCTGAGTGCGGATCTATCATCAATATAAAACTCGTACGGTAAAGCGTCGTACGGCATCCCATGAGCTGGGTACGGGTCAATATCACATTCCTCTCGTCAATATCAGGTATCATTATTATCATATCACATCATCTGGTGTACTGATCTAAGTCTAGTACCAGTCGGTACCATCTTTATAAGTATGAATGCGTGTGTGAAACACACGTCCAAAGGCCCGCTAAAAATCACATATCGTATCCCAAATACGAATCACATCACATCACCGATATCACGGCATTATGCCCAATCTCATCGACTCATCTCCAATGTCCTCCAATATCCTCATCATCACGGTAAAAACATAGCAAATATGCACGTTTGTGCGTGTGGGTGTAAACCTATTCTAGGGTTCGCGACTAGGAACTACACTAATTGCTTCTAACCCTAACCTATGCATAGTACATCTAACACATCCTAAACAACCAAGTCACACAAAAGCTATCATATATATAAGTATAGTATATATGGTATACTAGACATCGTACTGCGGGGGTGCTATACGCCATCCACCCGACTTCTCTCCGTAGATATAAATCTATTCACCTTGCTTCTCGTGTTCCGATGCCGATGTCGCCATTTGCATCTCCAACGCCTCGACGCCACTTGGGGTACCTATAAGGATATCACAAAGGCTAAAGCACATGAAAACCACGTCGGAAACCAAAACGGTACACGCTGCGCCAATAGGTAAAAACGTATAGCCTCGCGTGCAAACACAGCCAATAACCCTCTGCCATTGGCGTTCAAACGCCACCCAACAGAAATGAATCATCGAATACCCAAAAATCCATGCTAAAACAAGTCGTAAATCATGCGCCAACATAGGAAAATCAACCCAGATTCTACCCTGATTGGAATCAGACAAAACTAGACATACCCAGGGTCAAGCTTACAGGTAAAGGAGCTATGCACCAAAAACGAGGCGATTCCCCCCTGATCTGGCCACAAATTGCGGCCAGGGGGAATAAATCTGCGGCCGGAATCAAGAGGTGGGGGCTAGGGTTTTGGGTATTGGTTGCTATCTGCCTGCACATCTCACTGCCAACTCAAAATTATTTTAGGGTATCTCGGGTTGTAGCAGATTCCAGAAAGGCTTAAAAAGTCAACAAAATCGCTAAATTACGCCGATTCTAAACTTTAAGGTATTTTACTGGAATCAGGGTTAGATCTAGGGTTAAATGGTCCCAAACACACCTATTAAGGCTATACTAACATTCAAAACCATCACTTGGCCAAATCTCACTCAAATCACCCTAAACTAGCACTAGATCACAATATAAACACTAAATTTCAGCCAACTACCCATAACTGAGCAAGAAAAGAGTTGGGTTGCGAGATTATACCTCCAGGGGGTCCTAGGATGAAGGAGAAGGGAAGAAGGAGGAAGGGGTTGCTGCTGCTGTGGAGCTGCTCCTTTGTGGCTGATGCAGCTGTTCTGCTTGCTGCTGCAACTAGCAATGGTGTTGCATCTGCTGTTGTTATTGTTGCTGTTGCTTTTCCTTCTTTTCTTTTCTTTTTCTGCTGTAGCAGCAGCAGCTGCTGAGGTATAAGTGGTGTTGTTGTGGTGATGTAGGATGAAGTGTTGTGTATTTGATGGTGGAGTGTGGGAGTGAGAGATGTGAGTGTGAGAGGGGGTAAAAAGTTTTGAAATGAATGGAGTGTGACACTACCTTAGCCACCTTTCTCTCTCTCTCTCTCCATAAATGCCAACAAGATACAAAGCCATCATGACTCTCTTCTTTCATCACAAGTCAAGCCTAACCCTAATCATCCTTAAACAAGGCCAAAACCCTTAGTTAAAACCAATTAACCTAACCAAATGGTTTAAACCACCATGGTCAAATAAACATGGTTAAGCCTAGGCTACCATGAATCCAAAATATGAAACAAGTGAGACAAGTGTAGAAAATGATATGTGCACATTTTTGCACAAAAAGCCAAAAAAAATCCAATTAGCGATTTTTAATCGCGATTAACACTAAAATAGCATATACTTAACCATAAAAGCTGAGAAATGACATAATTCCATAAAATACTCTATTTTAGACTTTTCCATAATTTTCCCCATTTATCGGTATTTAATTATACCGAAATATTAAAATATTCATTAAAAATTAATGTTAAATTATAAAAATTCCTAAAAATAATATTTTATTTTTTTGAAATGTTACAGACAGCTACTTGGGTGCCCACTGCAATGGCCCCCTCAACTTCGACCGCCTACAAGAGGAGAAGACCGGAGAAAATCCCTGCATCCGCAACGAATCGCAAGAACACTGAGCCCAAACGCCCTAAGGCTGGAGGTATGGTGGTGCATACCGTCTATATGGATCCGGAAAAGAGGACAGTTGTATCTCCACAGGTCATCGACTGCTTACGCGATCAGTGACTAAGGCTCAAGAGCAACAACAACAAAAGCTCCAGGAGATGCTAACCGCTATGGCCGCACTTACGGGACCGAAAGCAAGCCCGGAGACATCCTCGGAGCATCGCCATGAGCAGGAAACTGATGCTGAATTCCTTCGGAGAATGCTTGAGAGGAAGGACAAAGAGGATGCGGAACAAGCGGCAAATATAAAATAAATGGCCCTTCTGTTCCAAGATATGGTGGGCATGATGATCCAGCCGGACCCTCCAGCTGAAGATCCTTCAATAATAATTGAAGATGATAGAGGAAAGACAGCAAATCCTTTGCCAGCTCTGTCAACAGCCAAGGATGAGATGATCTCCAAAGCTGTCCTGGATGATTACATCGCTCAGTAGATACGAGTTCACCAGGCGAATGAAGCGGCCGGCCAAATTGTTAAAACTGGACGACCCTATCCAGGTTGGTAAAACCAAATAAAGTACCCGCCGGGATACACGATCCCCAAATTCCACGTATATAAGGGGACGGGAAATCCGCATCAGCACGTCGCTCAATTCAGAGCCTTGTGCGGCAATACTGGAGGTGACGATAAGCTACTGCTTCGTCAGTTCGTCAGCAGCTCGGCAGAAACGGCCTTCGAATGGTATTCAGAGCTTCCCAACGATTCTATCAAAACTTTTACGGAGATGGAGTTGCTATTCACCCAGCGTTTCGCAAGCGCTACCGAACGCACCCCAATCACGGCATTGATCAATGCCAGGGTGAAGCCAGGCGAAACTTGGGTCCAGTACGCAATACGGTGGCGGAATTTATGGTCAAAATGCGAGCAGCGCATCGAAAAAGCGCTTGCGGTAGGCATGTTCATGGGGACCCTCGACCCTCAAGCAAACATTTCACAATTCATGATGTTTTCCAAGCAGACCACTTTCCAGGCCTTGATTGACAAGTTGGCCCAAATGGATCAGATGGGTAATAGACCATCTCCTTGGAAGCTGGAATCTCGAAATGAAAAAGGGAAAGTGAAAGCAACCTTCATCGCCAATACTCAACAACAACCGAGCAATATAAAGCCGGTTGTTCGCCAAAACAACGTGCGTCCATACCCATCCCTTAAGGAGAGACTGGGACGTCCTTACTCGTTTCCCCGGGATAAAACAAGGAGACTGTTCGAGCTGGCAGTACGCAACAGACTCACCAATCTGCCGGATCCAAAATGTCCGTTGCAGTCAGGCGATGTCAACAATCCAAATTACTGCCCTTACCACCAAGCAAAAAGCCATCCAATCGAAGATTGCTTCGTCTTCAAAGGCTGGGTTGAGGACCAATACCAACTGGGCAAATTCGTGCTGTCTGAAAACTGAAAGATGAACCCGCCACAACCACATGAGCAGAAAAAGATGGACATACCGGGGCATCGTGCTCATTCATAGAGAAAGCCCCATGGACCGAAAAGTCCGTAAACTAGAAATTCGCCTAAAATACGGCAACGATGGACCGAAACATGCTTAAACTAACGACGGACCGAAATGTCCTAAAACTAACAACGGACTAAAACGTCCTTAAACTAACGATGGACCACTATGTCCTAAAACTGGCTATTGACCGAGACGTCGATAAACTACTATGGACCGCAGCATCGCAAGGCTGACAACGTAAAAAAAACGGTATGTCCATAAGCGAGATGGGCACGGATGAAAACCCGAAAGGGCTCCGTGAGTAAAAACAGCAGGGCTACCAGCGAGTTTTGTGAAAACCAGTAAGGGCGTAATCTCGTTAAAAGACACTTGCAAGGTCCTCTCGACCTTGTGAGGAGAAAAAAACCTGCGTGAGATCTTTACGGCTCACAAAGGAGCAACACACTTGGGAATCCCCATAATTCCTAAGGAGAAATTACACTTACGAGATCCTCACGACTCGTAAGGAGAACCCTCTTATGAGACCCTCACGGCTCATAAGATTCAAAAGCCTTAAGCTACAGGGATCTGAACCTGTTCTTAAGCAGTCATACCCCCCGATTTTTCCCTACAAGCGGTTTAATATTGACCCTTGTATACAATCCACGGGCACGAATAAACATTTCCCTAACAAAGTCTCATCAAAGACCGGGGATATGCTCATATGGCGAACGACACTTGTAAGTCCTCTCGACTTATAAGGAGAAAATACTCTTGTAAGATCCTTACGACTTATAAGAGACCATACACTTAAGGCTCCTCACGATTCTTAAGGAGAAAACGCACCTACGAGATCCTCACGACTCATAGGAAGAAACACCTTTATGAGACCCTTACGGTTTGTAAAGTTAAAAGCCTTAGTCGACAGGATCCTAACCCTGTTTACTAAGCCACCTTTGTTCGACATCGACAAAGGCAAATGATGATTCGCTCCTGGCAATATCCCAGTTGTAGCGATGCTGATGCCTAAATCGGTATCAAATCCCAAAAAAAAGGCGAGTAAAAAGAAAAAATAGCCGAAATGATTTGGCACCGCGAAAAATAGCCAAAATGATTGGGCAATCGTGACTTTCGCGATATAAAAGCTAAAATGATAGAGTATCGTGGAAAGAAAAATATATAAAATGAAACTTTTTGCCCTACAAGTGAGATCACATCGATCCCTGTATACAATTCAGGGGCATAAACAAAAAGGGAACCATACCTTCCCACCAGGCTCCATAAAAAAAAGAAGCCAAATCTCGACGGTTCACAGACAACCTAGAGACCGCCTAAACATTCGTCTCGTTACAGCAGACGTAACGTCAGCAAAGCGAAGTGACGGCAAAATCCCAACTCTACCTCAGCATTCGTCTCGTTACACCAGACGCAATGTCAACAACGATGTTCCTTCGCAGTCCAGCAGGATACAGATGCAACGTCAACGAAAAACCTCACGGTTGAAACGAAGCGGAGTGACGGCAAAATCCCAACTCCATCTCAGTATTCGTCTCGTTACACCAGACGCAATGTCAACAACGGCGTTCCTTTGCAGTCCAGCAGGATGCAGATACAACGTCAACGAAAGATCTCACGGTCGAAACAAAGCAGAGTGATGGCAAAATCCCAACTCCACTTCAGCATTCGTTTCGTTACACCAGACGCAATGTCAACAATGGCATTCCTTCGCAGTCTAGCAGGATGCAGATGCAACGTCAACGAAAGACCTCATGGTCGAAACAAAGCGGAGTGATGGCAAAATCCCAGCTCCAGCTCAGCATTCGTCTCGTTTCAGCAGACGCAATGTCAACAACGGCATTCCTTCGCAGTCCAGTAGAATGCAGATGCAACGTCAACGAAAGACCTCATGGTCGAAACAAAGCGGAGTGATGGCAAAATCCCAGCTCCACCCCAGCATTTGTCTCATTACAGCAAATGCAATGTCACCCAACAAAACAATGGAGCCACGGTATAGTCCCTAGTTCCAAATCTCGACGGTTCACAGATGACCTAGAGACCACCTCGACATTCGTCTCGTTACAGCAGACGCAACGTCAGCAAAGCAGAGTGACGGCAAAATCCCAGCTCCACCTCAGCATTCGTCTCGTTACAGCAGACGCGATGTCACCCCAGCATTCTTCCTCCAACAGGATTCGGACACGCCAAAACAACGGAGCAAAGGCAATATTCCTAGCTTCAGGGTCTTGACGGCAACTCATATAAAACCTGAAAGACTATCAGAGATCATCCCATGCCAGCGCGGAGTGGTCACCATCTCGACGTTCGTCTCGATACAGCAGACGAGATGTTACCCCAGCATTCTTCCTCCGGCAGGACTCAGACGCGACAACCAAACGACGGAGCCACGGCAAAGTCCCTATTTCCAAGCCTCGATGATTCACCAACAACCTAGAGACAACCGCGACATTCGTCTCGATACAGCAGACGCAGTGCCAGCAAACGAAGCAAAAGCCAAATTCCTAGCTTCGGGGTCTTGACGGCAACTCATATAAAACCTGAAAGACTATCGAAGATCATCCCACACCAGCGCGGAGTGGTTATGACTCATCGGGGCTCCCCAAACTGAGCCTAACCTCAAGTAGAAAGCGGCATGGTAAAATTCCTAACGCTTGCACTTCCGACGGTCAAACTGCCTAGGAAGATTACTTGAAGACGTCTTGTCCAGCCCCGAAGGGATCACAGACACGACAGTCGCAAGGCTACTCGAACAGCAAAATTTCCTATCGAGGGATACATCAGTCAACGCGACGGTACGACAGGAAAAACCCTAGAACCACAGACCATAATGGAACTCTGTCGTAAAGAGCAGAGGTTAACTGTGACGTTAGGACATTCTTGCGAGAACTTCTCGACTCGTCTCGACTCGTAAGGAAAAGCCTTAGGCAGTGGGGATAAGGACCTGTTTCTTAAGCACTAGGGCCCTGTAAGTCAGTCCAAAATGGACTCTTGCATACTATTCAGGGGCCACACTCTCCAAAGTTGAGTCTCGACAAAGAGGGAAACAACCACTTACGAGTCCTCTCGACTTGTAAGAGGGAAAATTCTCTTGTGAGATCCTTACGACTCTCAAGAGAAAGCACAATTGGAAATCCTCACGATTCCTAAGGAGAAAATACACCAACGAGATCCTTTCGACTCGTAGGGAGAAAAGTCTTTATGAGACCCTCACGGCTCATAAAGTTGAAAAGTCTTAGGCAGCAGACCTGAACCTGTTTCCTAAGCCATCGTTACCCTGCAAAGAGTCTAAGATGGACCGTTACTTACTATCTACAGGCCGCACTTGCTAAAAATCACATGGCAATAACACAGCAAAGAGAAGAAAGCGACAGTAAGGAGAATATTTGATTCGCATTCAGTTAAACGTTCAAAGTATAAAATAAACACATGGAAATGGAAAAGCTTGCTATTCATGCTTCAGAAAATTCCTACATTGATGAAAATAGTACACAAAAACGCCACTAAAATGTTTACAAAGGCACGACATCAAATCCAAGACATGGATTGAAAAATTCAAAAGTGAGGCCGTCCAAAATTTTTCGGGCCTTTCAGACCATCTTCGTGTGCATCCTTTCACGATCACAAGCATCAGGATCCCCATGATGTCCTCCACCCTTCGATAGGCAGCAAGTTTTGCCGCCTGCTGAAAAGCTTGATGCAGGATATCAACAAGGTTGTCTCTCCTTTGCTTTGAGACCAAGCCCATCAGATACACTGAGTGCACCTTATTTTCGGCGTCGTTCAATGCCTTAAGCGGAATGCCGGCATAGAATAGAGGAAGTGCTCCCCAGATCGCTCCCGCAATAAGCTTCAAGAGAGAGGAACGACGAGGAAGCAATCGACCATTATATACATCAAAGCGACCCATAATTTCAGCACACTGGGCGTTTGTAAATTCTTGGTTTTGAGAACGGCCGAGTGCGCGAATGTCTCCATAAGAAATAATCTCGTCAAGATCATACATATGAGCGTCCATAAAGTCTGAAAAGGAAAATCGGTGAGAGTTAGTGGACAGACTGATTAAAAGAAAGCTTATTGAAACAAACGCGGGATTTAAACAACTCTTGATATCCCCAAGGAGGAAATAAGTGCTAATTAAATCACCCAATGAATTTAATTCTGTGCAATTAAGAAAGGAATCCTAAAAAGGATTTCGTATTTAATAAAAAGGTTCCTCCACCAAGGAGTTAAACTCCCCGAGAGCAATGCTCTGCAGACAGGAATGACACCGGTCGAAGTTAATTATGAGGGGAATTAAAAATTCTCCGAGAACTCCAAGAGCCTTGCTCTATAAAAATGATGGAATAACCCATCAGAAAAATTAAAATAATTTTTTTAATGAATTAAAATTCTGAGATCTTTAAAATCCATGAACAACTTCTTAAAAGTTCTTCATAAAAGATTAACAAATCTCCATTATTCAGGGGAGCAAACCTCTGTTAATGGGTTAAGAAACCCTAAAAATATTTTCTTTTGATCTAAGATCTATGAAGATCAAAACTCTGTTAATGTGTAAAACCCTGATAACATTTTTTGGATCTAAGATCTATGAAGAGCAAAGCTCTGTTAATGGGTAAAACCCTAAAAACATTTTGAGATCTATGATCTGAGAAAGAGCAAAACTCTATTGATAAAGTTCAAATCTTTCAAAAATTTGGCAGAGTTTTGACTCTTGAAGGTTCTTAAAATGAAGAGTTATACTCTGAAAGAGAATAAAAATTCTCAGAAGACAAAAATGAAGATGAACAGAAATCATCCCAAGGGCCAAGGGTTCCATTTATAGGCGCTGAGAGCCGTTTCAACTTCTGGGTTGATCTAAGGGCCAAGATGCTGCAACCACTGCACTCACATGTAGGCCACGTGAGCACAACGATGGAGGGTCATTTGTTTCCCCCAATTAGAGCAAAACTCTATTTAAAATTCAAATTTTGAAATGACGCAACGCTTCAGAAACAGTACCAAGTGCGCTGCGCCCTAGGTAGCGCACCACGTGCAAAGTATGTGTGCGCTAGCGCTAAGTGCGCTGCGCTCTAAGCAGCGCACCACGTGCAAACCACGGGTGCGCTAGCGCTGGAACTAAAAGCTGCCCACTGTCAGATCAAAGATCCAATAATAGTGATAAATCATTAATTAATCAGAATTAAATTCTGTTAAGCAAAGATTCCTCAAAATCTTTCCAAACAACAAGATTGTGCTCTGTAAATCAGAGCACCGTTGGATCAACGATCCAATATTGATTAAAAATCACCAAAATACAGAATAAATTCTGTATGGAAAAGATTTCCCAATCTTGTTAAAACCAAGAAAATTGCCTTCTGTAAATCAGAAGCCCTTAGATCAAAAATCCAACTGTGGGGAAATCCCCAAATCAATTGGAGAAAAGATCTCCTTAACTGATTGAACAAATCAGCTTGCCCTATATAAAGGCTTCTTGACTTCAAATCTCGGAGAGAGAGAAAAAGAGAGGAACCCCCCATAAGCTTTGAGAGATCTCAGAAAGAAGAGCCAAGCTCTTGTTGGATGTATATGCCCTAGAGACCAGTATTGTATATGTATACATATAGGATACTAGGGATATGTATGTACAGAACAATCTTGCTCAGTTTTATAGTATATTATTTGACTTGTCTTTATCGGGATATGTGTATTTATTTATATTGTTGTTATATCTGGCTTGCACATATTGACAAAGACTCGATACGGTAGTATACTATTGTAGTTTGTCTTTATCTTAACATGGCATATGTCATACTCATTATTACATATTGCGGTTACATGTTGATAAAGCCCGTAGGATCTTGCCTGACTACCTGCGTTGTGATGGCGATCATACTTGTGGGAGAAGGGTAGTCTATAAGCACATCCTTAAATGGTCCCTAGTCGTGTGAGTATCGAGACTGGGCATTAATACTCCAGAGTAGACTGGTGTATACGTTTCTATCCCCGTCGGGGGATGGTTGGTCCCACAGCCATTGGTCTGATGCACTTAAGATCGTATAAAGGTGCTCACTGGGCGTGAGTACACTGGATGGACTCACCGAGAACATCCATGTGGTATTATACCTATCGTCGGATGGAAGTTCTCAGGTGACATGTATACAGGTTACTCTTTGGACCTGAGATCGACATTTGTCTCGTATGAGTTCCCACTGAGCTTTGATCACTACCCTACCATGGCACTACTGAGTCGTGCAAACAGGTTTTGGTTGGTTTCAGTCTCGAGCAATATGGAGGCAGTGGGCGATTGTCGGGGATTCGTCTCTCCTGGTATAGGGACTCGATATCGCACTGTGGTTCGATTGGTCAGGACCATAAGACCTTGGCCAAGGCAGTTGGGATCTACTGATAGGCTGATCAGTAGTTTCCCGGATTGGTCCCGATCCACATCGGCATGACTTATCAGGTTATTAGGGTCTGACGTTCACCATCCCCTAGACCCGGTATGCAATACTCTTTGACGAAGAGACCGGACTGTATAGATAGGCTTGGTAGGAGATCCGGATGAGTTTGCTCATCGGCCTTCTTTTCGACAGTTACCTGGGTAGCCGTTACGTACAGCTAGTGCCGCTGACGTGCTTATGGTTAAACCCACTGCCAGAGTACTGTCGAGTCTTCAGAGTCCCACACAGAGGGTCTCCCTGATTCAGGCAAAATGATGTAGTAGCCGTATTGGATACGTGCAAGGTTCGATCGATTGATGTACTTTGTACTCGGATTTTCGATCGGACAGCTGGTAATAATAGCCGGCCCGGGTATTGAGCTGGATTATTAAATCGGGTATTGATTTAATAATTTACATATATGTATCTCGGTATATATATTCTACTATTACGTTCTTCGTGTTATTCTACCTCTTTGGGCGTTCGATTTTTATCTGATTGCCGGTATATATGTACAGTAGACGGAAATCCGTATTTATTACAGTTTTCCTTCTAGAAGGTGGACACGTCATTATGTATTTTCCTTTTATTTGATAATTGAAAATGAGGTTTAAAGTAAAAGGTATGGGAGGAATGGTGATGACCATGCTTTAATAATTCACAAATGAATTTATAATTCATTTGGAGTTACTATTGAAGCATGGTTGTTAATTGTTTATTGAAAGAATTCATACACAAAACCAAGGTGTGTGATTTTCTCTCACTTCATGCTTCATTTTTCTTTGAGCTCTCATTTTCTCTTGAGTTCCTCCCTCCTCTTGCTTTCTTCCATCTTCATCTTCTTCCTCTTCACTAACATTCTTATGTGTTGAAAAATAAGTGAAGAGGTTAGAAAAGAGATAACAAACACTTAGACACCCTCCACTACATCCTAGATTATTTGGACTAGCATCCCAAGTTCTCTAGTTGCTCTTTTGACACTTAGAAAAGAGCTAAAGCCATGGATCACATCCCTCAGGTGGATCATCTATGACAAATGGAGACCGGAGAACAAGCTCGATCCCGGAGGACCGATGGAGCCAGAGATGGAAATCGATCAAGTTCAAGGAGGCCACAAGGAGCTAAGGATGAAGAACGAAGACCGAAGGACTTGGTTAGTTTGGTAAGAATTCCTCATCATAGTAGATAGAACTCTTGTATCGCTAACTAGGTTTATGGTTAAAGATCCGGTTAGGGTTTAGTCTAGCGCCAAGTTTTCGTTCGTCTCAAAATTTTTGTTCAGCAATTGGTCATGGAAGTTGGCCGGGGCGCTAGGGTAACCCTTCATAGTATCAGAGCCAGCCCATAAACCTAAGTTAGCAGTTTAAACAATGTTAAAACAACGAAACCGAAACGACGCCACAAAACCAAAACCCAAAACTGTGCTTTCTGTTGTTTTTAAAAAGGTCTCAGAAAATTTTTTAAACATGTGCAGGATGCTCCTTACACTATGATATGAACCCAGACCAAAAATGACACAATTCCAACATCTTTTGGCCAGCCACAGACCCAATAATTCCGGCCACATCGGTTTTTTTGGGGGTGTGTGCACATTTTTTTGGCTCTGGGTGCTTATCTCTGGGAGTTTGGTTTCCTGGTGTTGTTTAATTTTTTCCCAAATTTGATTCTCTGTAGATTCAAGTTTGAGGAAACCTGTGGTGTTTCGAATTCGTTATATTTAACACTGTTTAACAGTTTACAGTTCATTCACTTTTATCTGCGACCGGGAATATCACTCGATCGGTAAAACTCGTCTAATCGCTATATGTTCTTTTAGACGGGTTTTGCGAACGTGACATTCGCGTTGATGTTTTGTGGTTGTGCTGTGATTGTGGTTGAATTGTCGTGGTGGATAGCATGTGGTGCAATGTTAGAAATACAGTTTATAATTCATTTGTACATTTGTTATTGTGGGGCGAGCATCCGACATGTGGATTGTCGTCTTTGCCGGGTTGTATATTATTTTGGGGCACGACCGGGTTGAGGTCGATGTAACCGCTTGTATATTTTTTTTTCATTTTCTGTATTAGGATTACCCAGCGGTGGGGTGCACGAATAGCCAGGTTCTAGAAGGCAACAAGCCCGCATCTCATGGCGCTGAGACGGAGGGGGCTTCATTTTAGAACTGGCGGGTTATTCGCCGCACTCGTATGGGGTACAGGTTTTCATTGCACAGGCTATCCACACGACCGGGAACGTCGAGTTTTATTTGCGGCTCAAATGAAACCCGGGGCTCCAAGATTATCCACCATTCTGTATTGTTATCTGTGATGTTGTTTATTATCATGCCTGGGATGAATGTTATATATACTTATATATATATACTAGTAGATATTGTATATGTTTTGCACCCGCGCTAGTCCAGCCCCCGCTCCGTCGTTAGTTAAGTAACCTAACGGGTGATGACGGGGCCCGGTGGCGAATGCGGATGGCATATACGTACATTTTATTTTCGTTCTTTTCTGGTGTGATAGGTTACAAATTGATGGGACCGCATTAATTTTGATTAATGCAAGATAATAAACCTAAAAGATGTTGTTGGAACCAAACTTTAAAAACTAACATTACAGACGTTCTCTTTTGCTTTGCACAGTGGTATTCAGTTTAGAATATCCAGCACCTCATTCGACGAGGCAAAGGCCAAGATCCCTTCACCGGGAGTGACCCCTTGAGTAAAAGTTTGCGTCAATGTAATAACTTCAATATAGTCGACTATTTTTGCTTTGCATCGTGATATTCAGTTTGGAATATCCTGCACCTCATTCGACGAGAAAAGAGCCGAGATCCCTTCATAGGGAGTGACCTCTTTAGCAAAGGTTCTCGCCACTATATATTTACAAAACTACTAAGGTTCCTTCAACGATATCAAGTTCATTACGTTAACGGGTTTTTCGCCAAAAACCCAGCCGTAACCCTGCGTCATTTCAGATGGATACCACCTAGTATTCGTGCTGTGTTTGTTGGCAAGCGTCAAGACACAGTGAACGGTAGCTAAGTGATATTTATCTGTTGCATAGATATGCGATTATTCGAGACAGTCATACAGCTTTGTTGGCAAGCGTCAAGAGTTTGTGCGGGTGGATTCGAGTTAATCCAGGACAATGACGGGTTGAACTTGACTAGTGGCCTATGACTTGTTGGCAAGCGTCAAGGTTATAGGTCGTTAGGGGCAAAAACCACATCGAGAGTTTCAAACCTACAGGAAACTTGCAGATTTAGCATACCTTCTAGAGTGTGATGACTAGAATGGATTCCATCTAGTGCATCACAAAATGATAGTTGGATCCCGATCCCACTGATGAGTAGGATTACTCTCGGGAGATCATTTCACTTAACAATCAATGCTATAAACCAAGTAGGTGTCTAGAACGGTGTTAGCGGGGCTACGCCTCCAGGGAAAAGAGCTTATGTAATTAAGGAATTTCACGAAAGCATTGGAAAACCTCCCTCGAAGTACCGACACCAGCCTGGCTGAAAGGTTAAGCAAGTATTGTGACGTGCGATTAATCCTGACTAGTTCTTCTTATAAGGTTTGAAGAAGAATATGAGGAAACAGCGGGAGCCATCCTGGTTAGATAAATTAATAACCAATCTAATCTTGCAAGAGCGCACGCTGAGTGTTTTCCCTCTCTCTCTCCAGGTAGCAACCATTTCACGTCCTAATCTGTAACGTTTTGAAAATCGTTTCGGTGAAATTTCGAAAAAACGGTAAAATAAGGGGGTTTTCTGTAAAAAGTCAAAATATAAATATCTTATTATAAAAATTAAATATACATATTCTAGCTATGAAATTGCTATTATTTGGTGTTTATTGAGCCGCGGGTGAAATTTCAAATTTTCTGAAAAAAAATATTATTTTATTATTATTTTAAGCCGTCACTAATACATTTAATTAGGGAAAATTACAAATTGGAATGAGTTGAAACAAATTTTGTGCATCATAAAACATTAAATAATATTTTATCATGTTGTTTTTGGAATGAAATCATTTGCCAAAACGGTTTAGAAATTATTGAAGAAAAAAGGCTTTTTTTAGCGTAAATGGATGTTTGGGGTATTGTATTTATCATTTTTCATCACCCCACACCCGTACCCACACCCACACACCCCCATTCACTTATCCCCTTGAAGAATTCAGCAGCCCCCTCTTTTGTCCCCACTTGGATTTCAAAGGAAATGAAATGAAAGAAAAGAAAAGAAAAGAGTAGAAAATGATATAATTTGAGTTGACTTTGACTTGAACTAACTTTCTCCACCTCACTCTCTCTCCTCCCTCGGGACGTTTTCTAACTCATCTTAGGAGCACACAAATTGGCTAATTCCATCGATATACGTAGTTTGTCTAGATCTCCTCTTTCTCACCCAAACCCACTTCCGTTTTCGAAACTCAAGAAAAGAGCTAGCGCCAAGCAAAGGGCGATGAGAAGTCACCCAACCCCTCCACAATCTGGCCAAAACCAGCAACCCCCAACAGCCCCCTTTTCCTCTTCTCCTCTCTTTGTTCCATCAAAGAAAATCCAAAGAAAAATCCACTAAAAATCAAGCAAAAATCCAAATCAAGATCCGACTCCTACCCATTTTAGCTTAGCCGTATAGCATGGATTTTTGGTGACAAGGGAGTATTTTGGAGGGCTATGTGTGCTTGTGGGATCTTCAATTTGTTTGGGTAAATTCTAACCCTTTTGCTTAAATTGTTGTTAATTGCTTGTAGTTAGCTTAATTAAGTGTTAATTTGGTTTTATGTGGGTTCAATTGTATGATTAAGGAATTCTAGTTAGGGTTTTGTTTTGAAATTGGGTGGTGATCACTTGTGCATGGTTTGTGATGTGAGCTAACACCTTGAAAAATTGTTAAAATTTATCTAGTTGCATATTACAAGTTGTTACTTGAAAAATGTCCAAATTAAGCTTTTTGTGCAAACTAGGGTTTTGTGAAATGCATTTATATGTGAGATTTAAAAATATGGTTAGGGTTTTTATCATATTATTAACTTTATTAAGTATAGTTTAACACTTTAGTTCATGGAAATCCAATCTAAATTGTAGTTTGTGCATTTTTGCTATGAAATTATAAAAAAAAAAGAGGGTATTTTGTAAACTAGAATATTAGGGTTTTTGGAATTTAAAGAGATTAAATTCCGGAAATTGTTTCTATGACTTATTTAAGATATTTAATAAATATATTGGCCGCTACATTCATTTAAACATCTTGTTTTGTACAAAAAAACTGCGAATTGTGCTTGCTAGATTTTCGGAAAAGTGACTTTTTAAGTAAAGTTGGGGTTTTTGTAAGTTTTAACCTAGTTTATATTAAAATTAGTGTTCGTGAATGTGCAAATGAGTGTGATTGGATTTTTCTCGATGGTTTGACGTTTGTACATCGACATCGAGGGTTGGTTTGACTATTCTTGTATGCGTAGGCGATAGGTTTGGACCTATGCGTGATACGCGTGCCGATTTGATTTTCGTATGCCGTTTCGATTTCAAATTTAGTTTTAATGCGATACGGTGCATTATGATATGTAGGTACCCCATGCGGACTTCGAGACGACAAGCAAGCGCGTGGCGACGTCGGCACCGGCGAGCGAGGACCAGGTGAGTAGATTTATATCTACGGGGAGAAGTCGGGTGGATGGCGTATAGCACCCCCGCAGTCCGTGGTGGTGTATACGGATGCGTATACACACCAACATTTATTATATGTTATTTGGGATTAATAACGTTGCTTAGGATGGATATTGGTGTGTTGGATTACCTTAGTGTTGCGAACCCTAGGGTAGTGTTGCACTATACATACACACATACATACTTGCATACATCCCTATTGATATGTGCTCATGGGATTCTTTTTAGTTATGGGTTCACATGGGTATGGGACTATGTGTTCACATACGGATTTGAGGATGATACTTAGGATTGGGCTGAGTCGATGAGATTTGATTTGAGGCCGTGAGATCGGTGATATAGCAGGGGTCGTATTTGAGATACGACATGACGTTGTAGCGGGTCCTTGACGTAGTGTTTCACACACGTCCATGCCTACGTAGGCTGTATCAGTATGGTACTAGACGTAGATCAGTACCCCGATCATGATTTGATAAAGAGGATATCAGATGAAAAGTATAATGAATGTGATATTGACCGTACCCAGATTTGGGGATACCGTACGACGGATTTACGTACGAGCTATATTTTGATGATTGATCCGCACTCTTGACTTGGGATGTCTGGTTATGGATATGATATTATTGAGGCGGGATCACCGACTGTACATATACAGGTATGTATATGTATCGACTCAGATGATAGGCGGTTCCCTTACCTGTAGTTCAGCTTGTTAGTTCAGCCGTATAGTTTAGTGTAGTTGTTAGATTAGATTAGACTTCTTACCTATTTCAAAAACCAACGAATCGTGGGCATTCTTAAAGACAGTCCAAGGGATCCTACGGATATTTCAAAAGACGTATCTTTTCATAAAAACACCGTAGCCCCTTTTTTCAAAACCCATGATTCGTGTTATTTCAAAAGGCACCATTTGTAGGACTTATATTAGATTAATGCAGATTAGTTATAGTTGCGTCGAATTTTTTTTAGCTCCCGCTCATTTTGGTTGCTCGCTCCGCATCGCATATTTACATTGTTATTTCATATTGCATTGTTGACATTATGCTGTTAGGACACCAGCACCATTACCGATGATGCGTATGCACCACATACACTTACTTGCCGGCTCACACACATCTTCATCGGTAATTGCCATGTCACGTACACCTTAGAAAATATTGTTGCTTAACTTAGCTTGATAGCCAGTAGTTTGACATAATATTAGTGTACATACCTTATATGCCAGCTTAGATATTGTAGTTATTACTTGTCGCTTCATGCATATGTTATTCATTCTCATGCTTATATTCATGGTTCTACATGCTATTGATGATTCGGATTTCCATGATATTTTCTGGATTTGGAGGAAAACCGCAAAACATATATAAACTGATTTCTCTCTTTTTAAATAAAAGTACGGTTTTTCCTATGATGTATGAGTCGTCTACCATGAGTTTGCTGATGGATTTCGAGATCCGATTCGAGGAGATGGATGAACCGTTTCGGGTACATGGTGGACCCGGTAATGTACCCCGGGGCAAGAAGCGCGTGATGATGACGATGTGAGCCTGGCAGGGGAGCACTACTTACCGGTGATTTTACCCGACGCGTCGGATATCCGGAGGATACCGTCGTGGTCTTGAGATGGATGGTAGGGGCCGGTCTGGACTGACGACGCCCTAGATATTGTGATTGAGGTACAGAGACTGTGATACCGAGATATCGAGATATTGGGATTACGTTTTGTGCCGATGCTAGGCTCTGTTTTATGCTGATTTCATTATGATACCTCATTTTGAAAATATACAAAGGAAATCTCACTAATTTATGAAAACAGTTTCTTCATTTGCATGTATTCTGTCTTCATGCATTCATACCTCATTCATATGATATTGCTACCTGAGGCACTGACACGGGCATATGAGATTACACTCGGGTTAGATATTTACCCTAGCCTTGTTATAGGCTGCTGGTTATATTTGAGGATATATTATGATCATTGACCTAGGTTGAGTTATTTATGCGATTTCTGTGCGTAGATATTTTTTCTATTCACGAGTTGGAAACTCACCCCGTTGTGCCCCAGTTTCTTGCAGGTTTGCCGTACAAGTTTCATTACGGCTTTGTGGGCTCAGTTTCATTCGGATGATTTACTAGTAGGTGGGTTTTTCTTGTATCGTACCCATCATATTACCTTGTATAATATTATTCCGTTGTATCTAGTAAATTCCATCAACCAAACATGTATTTATTGAGATTGAGACCAGTGTTGTTTATTCTTTCGACCTTAGAGTCGCTCGTTATATTTCTGGTGGTTTTGAGTTTCCTTTTGAGTTTTGATCCTCGCCGTTGGCGTTGTATATATTATTGCTTGTGTGGTTGTGACCGTCGATTGACGAAGAGCTAGCTCCCGCTTGGGGATGCCTTTTTATTGATTTCGTATACTATTCATGTTGTATCCCGTTTGGGAGCCAGTATTTACAAAGGAGACTCTGCCGAAATTTTCAGTAAATTTTAATGTTCTTAAAAACCACATAATTCGGCTTATGCTATTAAAACTACTTGTTTTAAATTGGTTTTCCTTCACTCTACTTCTTTTCTTGGTTTGGATTTCTGGGTTTTCGGTTTACTTAGATTACGTACGCCTAGAGACGTTTCGTAGTTTAAGTGCCGGTCATGTTCCGTACTTTCGGGACGTGACAAAGTTGGTATCAGAGCGTTAGGTTTTAACCTTCGGAGCATAGGATGACCCTTGGTTGATGGAATAGGTGACTAAAGTAGAGTGACGTACCGTTGATATGTTCCGCGGCATATTTACGACACGCCACTCCACTTATGAAGCCTTAGGATGTACATTTGCTTGTTCAGTATTATATTCCTTCCTGATCTAGCCTCATCGGTACCAGTTTGATTTTGCTGCCACGGTTACGGCAGGGAGAGCTACGGCTAGAGTTGTGGTCAGCATGAGCTCGTTACGAACGAGGACTGACCATGGCGTGATTCGGGCGACACACGATTGTAGAGATGTGTCTTTTGGATTGTGTTTTTGCACCGCGAGCGTTGGATGGATCGCTGTATGAGGTTACTCGGAGGTGCTGATCGACACTAGAGAATTGAGCCAATGATGGAGGCCAGCCAGATTTTGATGACCGTTGGTGTGTTGCTTACTCCTGATGATTGAGGCACGGTTCAGCATGCAGACGAGTAAGCCAGTTATTGCTACGAACGACGAGATATCGCCCCAGATGTTGGAGCTATTGCAGTATAAGTTGTACTAAGGGATGATAGAAGGTCGCTAGTCACCCGATGATGAATGACTAGGACAGGTGGTTCGTTCGCTTACCCCGATGCGAGGTCATCAGATAGATTGATTCCAGCTAGAGATGACTTCACGCAGAGACGTGAGGGTCGACAGAGACGATAGAATGTCGGAAACCTATTATTCCAAGTTTAAAGTAATCGGAAAGACATGCAGGCAATTCTATGGTCCTTCTAAAAGAATGAAACTCTAACTCGACTTAATGACCGTGTGAAAGCCTTTGAACCTTCGGGTTTGCAGCAGTTCTACGGCGCCATTAGTGAGGCTTAGGTTTGCCCTTCTACGGCTGGACCACCGATGCTGTGGTAGGTACTCGATACTATTAAACTGTACTCAAGATGTTGAGCCCTTGGGGGATTATGAGGTTTTGACGACTCGATCGGATGGCTCGACTTAATTCAGATGCTAGGTGGTGAGATGAATTTCTTGGGAGACTCCAGATACGAGGATAGTCATTGGAGCTCAGTCCATGCAGCCGCGACGAGACGAGTCCAAAGCAGACGACATTAGAAAAAAGTGGAGTAAGAGGTTCGCACCAAATCTAGATGAGATGACGTTCCATTCCGCCGACATCAGAGACGTGATGCGCATGCAGATGCATGGTACTTGGACTTACCTTCCAGAAGGAGTTGCGATGAGTATGCAGTCGTTCCAGAGCAAGATGCAGATATAGGAAAGGACAATGACTTCTGGACAGTTGGCAGAGACGAGACATGGAAGAGACCGTGAGCAGGATTCCTTCCAGGACACTGCTGCAATGATACTTGCACCCAGGATCAGAGGTGTCACGTACATTCAGAGAGCCAGAGGCCGACGCCAGTAATATGCTGTCTTACGAGTGGTCGCGATGATTGACCAAGAGATGACCAGAGAAGTGCCAGAATGGAATCGTCCCCGTTAGCATACCTGACAGGGCCGATGAGCCGATGGACCGAAAGATTGGTAATTCACAGTGAAGACCTTGACCCAGGAGTGGTCATGGTTACGCACATCAGCAGGACAGAGTTCATGATCATCGACGAGACGCCCCACTAGAGACCGTGACAGTTGGCCGAGATTCTTAGAGGATGCGCTTGAGTGGTACTGTTCCGCCATTATTGATTTCGATGTTTTGGGGTGATTTATTCGTATGATTTGATTTTGATGATTGAGGATTTACGATCTTTGCACAGAGTTGCACTTGATATCGTTTTCGTGCTTTAGTTTCACATGTTTGTGATTTTACGGTTTTAAACAGTTGAGTTGATTTTGTGCGTATGCATGCACGCGATTTGGTTCCTGCACTCTGTATAGTTATTATATGCTTGCAGTGCAGTGATACGCCTTTTGTGCACTTAGATGCACTGGACTTTGATTTTGATTGTGATACTCGATATTTGTTTTGTGCACTTTGTGCACCTGATTGATTTTGCGCACGTTCGGCGCTTGATATTGGATTTCATGATTTCGTGCATGATGGATGCACCTGATTTGGATTTTCGCGCATGTTGGGCGCATGTTTTGAAGGGTGATTTTGGTGCACACCAGAGGCACTAAATCGAGATTCTTCGTACGTGTCAGACGCACCTGTCCTTGCTGTCAGGCACACACGTTGCCTACGACAGATGTTTCGTGCACACCCGATGCACTTAGATGTTGTTTCTGTGCGCATGTATGGCACATTCATGGATTTTGATTTCCGTGCGCACCAGACGCACATAGCATTCATGTGCATATTTTTGGGATTGATTTCGTATAGAGCAGTACGTTTTTATGATATTACTATGTGTTTTCGTACTGAGCAGGACTAGTCAGAGGACAGTACCTGAATATATTTTGCATGCATTGATAGTTATTGAAGGGATTTCCAAAAAGCGAGCTATAGCCTCAGTATTTACCTACGTGTCTGATATGACACGAAATGTTTAAACCAAGGAGACCCTTCTAAACTGTTTCCAAAACGGCGGAACGTACATTTCAAACAAAGGTATATATGTATATAGTTATTTTCTTATGATAGACGTCCGCCACTGTGCAGTGTTATACGCGTTGCACAGCGACTTAAAGAGATTTGGCATACATTTCCTTCAGATACTTACATATATAGATTCGATATTTACATGTATAGTTTCGAGTTATATCATATTGGTTTTGCCTTGGATTTGGCATTGATGTCTTCCCCATGACTCCGATGATTGCGGGATGCTTGACGGAGTTGTGATTTGAGTTATATGCTCATTTTTCATGCGCATGCGCTGCGCTACGAATTGTTTTATGTATTTACAATTTCGGAGCCCCGACGACTTGATGGTTTTGGTTTAGATGTTTTAGTATTTGGGGAGAGTTTTAATTTAAATTCGGGGACCGAATTTCTTTAAGGGGGGAAGATTGTAACGTTTTGAAAATCATTTCGGTGAAATTTCGAAAAAACGGTAAAATAAGGGGGTTTTCTGTAAAAACTCAAAATACAAATATCTTATTATAAAAATTAAATATACATATTCTATCTATGAAATTGCTATTATTTGGTGTTTATTGAGCCGCGGGTGAAATTTCAAATTTTCTGAAAAAAATATTATTTTATTATTATTTTAAACCGTCACTAATACATTTAATTAGGGAAAATTACAAATTGGAATGAGTTGAAAAAAATTTTGTGCATCATAAAACATTAAATAATATTTTATCATGTGGTTTTTGGAATGAAATCATTTGCCAAAACGGTTTAGAAATTATTGAAGAAAAAAGGCTTTTTTTAGCGTAAATGGATGTTTGGGGTATTGTATTTATCATTTTTCATCACCCCACACCCGTACCCACACCCACACACTCCCATTCACTTTTCCCCTTGAAGAATTCAGCAGCCCCCTCTTTTGTCCCCACTTGGATTTCAAAGGAAATGAAATGAAAGAAAAGAAAAGAAAAGAGTAGAAAATGATATAATTTGAGTTGACTTTGACTTGAACTAACTTTCTCCACCTCACTTTCTCTCCTCCCACAGGACGTTTTCTAACTCATCTTAGGAGCACACAAATTGGCTAATTCCATCGATATACGTAGTTTGTCTAGATCTCCTCTTTCTCACCCAAACCTACTTCCGTTTTCGAAACTCAAGAAAAGAGCCAACGCCAAGCAAAGGGCGATGAGAAGTCACCCAACCCCTCCACAATCTGGCCAAAACCAGCAACCCCCAACAGCCCCCTTTTCCTCTTCTCCTCTCTTTGTTCCATCAAAGAAAATCCAAAGAAAAATCCACTAAAAATCAAGCAAAAATCCAAATCAAGATCCGACTCCTACCCATTTTAGCTTAGCCGTATAGCATGGATTTTTGGTGACAAGGGAGCATTTTGGAGGGCTATGTGTGCTTGTGGGATCTTCAATTTGTTTGGGTAAATTCTAACCCTTTTGCTTAAATTGTTGTTAATTACTTGTAGTTAGCTTAATTAAGTGTTAATTTGGTTTTATGTGGGTTCAATTGTATGATTGAGGAATTCTAGTTAGGGTTTTGTTTTGAAATTGGGTGGTGATCACTTGTGCATGGTTTGTGATATGAGCTAACATCTTGAAAAATTGTTAAAATTTATCTGGTTGCATATTACAAGTTGTTACTTGAAAAATGTCCAAATTAAGCTTTTTTGTGCAAACTAGGGTTTTGTGAAATGCATTTATATGTGAGATTTAAAAATATGGTTAGGGTTTTTATCATATTATTAACTTTATTAAGTATAGTTTAACACTTTAGTTCATGGAAATCCAATCTAAATTGTAGTTTGTGCATTTTTGCTATGAAATTGTAAAAAAAAAGAGGGTATTTTGTAAACTAGAATATTAGGGTTTTTGGAATTTAATGAGATTAAATTCCGGAAATTGTTTCTATGACTTATTTAAGATATTTAATAAATATATTGGCCGCTACATTCATTTAAACATCCTGTTTTGTACAAAAAAACTGCGAATTGTGCTTGCTAGATTTTCGGAAAAGTGACTTTTTAAGTAAAGTTGGGGTTTTTGTGAGTTTTAACCTTTATATTAAAATTAGTGTTCGTGAATGTGCAAATGAGTGTGATTGGATTTTTCTCGATGGTTTGACGTTTGTACATCGACATCGAGGGTTGGTTTGACTATTCTTGCATGCGTAGGCGATAGGTTTGGACCTATGCGTGATACACATGCCGATTTGATTTTCGTATGCCGTTTCGATTTCGAATTTAGTTTTAATGCGATACGGTGCGTTATGATATGTAGGTACCCCATGCGGACTTCGAGACGACAAGCAAGCGCGTGGCGACGTCGGCACCGGCGAGCGAGGACTAGGTGAGTAGATTTATATCTACGGGGAGAAGTCGGGTGGATGGCGTATAGCACCCCCGCAGTCCGTGGTGGTGTATACGGATGCGTATACAAACCAACATTTATTATATGTTATTTGGGATTAATAACGTTGCTTAGGATGGATATTGGTGTGTTGGATTACCTTAGTGTTGCGAACCCTAGGGTAGTGTTGCACTACACATACACACATACATACTTGCATACATCCCTATTGATATTTGCTCATGGGATTCTTTTTAGTTATGGGTTCACATGGGTATGGGACTATGTGTTCACATACGGATTTGAGGATGATACTTAGGATTGGGCTGAGTCGATGAGATTTGATTTGAGGCCGTGAGATCGGTGATATAGCAGGGGTCGTATTTGAGATACGACATGACGTTGTAGCGGGTCCTTGACGTAGTGTTTCACACACGTCCATGCCTACGTAGGCTGTATCAGTATGGTACTAGACGTAGATCAGTACCCCGATCATGATTTGATAAAGAGGATATCAGATGAATAGTATAATGAATGTGATATTGACCGTACCCAGATTTGGGGATGCCGTACGACGGATTTACGTACGAGCTATATTTTGATGATTGATCCGCACTCTTGACTTGGGATGTCTGGTTATGGATATGATATTATTGAGGCGGGATCACCGACTGTACATATACAGGTATGTATATGTATCGACTCAGATGATAGGCGGTTCCCTTACCTGTAGTTCAGCTTGTTAGTTCAGTCGTATAGTTTAGTGTAGTTGTTAGATTAGATTAGACTTCTTACCTATTTCAAAAACCAACGAATCGTGGGCATTCTTAAAGACAGCCCAAGGGATCCTACGGATATTTCAAAAGACGTATCTTTTCATAAAAACACCGTAGCCCCTTTTTTCAAAACCCATGATTCGTGTTATTTCAAAAGGCACCATTTGTAGGACTTATATTAGATTAATGCAGATTAGTTATAGTTGTGTCGAATTTTTTTTAGCTCCCGCTCATTTTGGTTGCTCGCTCCACATCGCATATTTACATTGTTATTTCATATTGCATTGTTGACATTATGCTGTTAGGACACCAGCACCATTACCGATGATGCGTATGCACCACATACACTTAATTGCCGGCTCACACACATCTTCATCGGTAATTGCCATGTCACGTACACCTTAGAAAATATTGTTGCTTAACTTAGCTTGATAGCCAGTAGTTTGACATAATATTAGTGTACATACCTTATATGCCAGCTTAGATATTGTAGTTATTACTTGTCGCTTCATGCATACTGTTATTCATTCTCATGCTTATATTCATGGTTCTACATGCTATTGATGATTCGGATTTCCATGATATTTTCTGGATTTGGAGGAAAACCGCAAAATATATATAAACTGATTTCTCTCTTTTTAAATAAAAGTGCGGTTTTTCCTATGATGTATGAGTCGTCTACCATGAGTTTGCTGATGGATTTCGAGATCCGATTCGAGGAGATGGATGAACCGTTTCGGGTACATGGTGGACCCGGTAATGTACCCCGGGGCAAGAAGCGCGTGATGATGACGATGTGAGCCTGGCAGGGGAGCACTACTTACCGATGATTTTACCCGACGCGTCGGATATCCGGAGGATACCGTCGTGGTCTTGAGATGGATGGTAGGGGCCGGTCTGGACTGACGACGCCCTAGATATTGTGATTGAGGTACAGAGACTGTGATACCGAGATATCTAGATATTGGGATTACGTTTTGTGCCGATGCTAGGCACTGTTTTATGCTGATTTCATTATGATACCTCATTTTGAAAATATACAAAGGAAATCTCACTAATTTATGAAAACAGTTTCTTCATTTGCATGTATTCTGTCTTCATGCATTCATACCTCATTCATATGATATTGCTACCTGAGGCACTGACACGGGCATATGAGATTACACTCGGGTTAGATATTTACCCTAGCCTTATTATAGGCTGCTGGTTATATTTGAGGATATATTATGATCATTGACCTAGGTTGCGTTATTTATGCGATTTCTGTGCGTAGATATTTTTTCTATTCACGAGTTGGCAACTCACCCCGTTGTGCCCCAGTTTCTTGCAGGTTTGCCGTACAAGTTTCATTACGGCTTTGCGGGCTCAGTTTCATTCGGGTGACTTGCTAGTAGGTGGGTTTTTCTTGTTTCGTACCCATCATATTACCTTGTATAATATTATTCCGTTGTATCTAGTAAATTCTATCAACCAAACATGTATTTATTGAGATTGAGACCAGTGTTGTTTATTCTTTCGACCTTGGAGTCGCTCGTTATATTTCTGGTGGTTTTGAGTTTCCTTTTGAGTTTTGATCCTCGCCGTTGGCGTTGTATATATTATTGCTTGTGTGGTTGTGACCGTCGATTGACGAAGAGCTAGCTCCCGCTTGGGGATGCCTTTTTATTGATTTCGTATACTATTCATGTTGTATCCCGTTTGGGAGCCAGTATTTACAAAGGAGACTCTGCCGAAATTTTCAGTAAATTTTGATGTTCTTAAAAACCGCATAATTCGGCTTATGCTATTAAAACTACTTGTTTTAAATTGGTTTTCCTTCACTCTACTTCTTTTCTTGGTTTGGATTTCTGGATTTTCGGTTTACTTAGATTACGTACGCCTCGAGACGTTTCGTAGTTTAAGTGCCGGTCATGTTCCGTACTTTCGGGACGTGACATAATCAAGATAATGAAATGTATCGCTTGACCGATCCGAATTCTTATTCGAGGCTGGGGAACGTCTGTTCGGCTCTAACTTATGACAACAGTCGTGAGTATGAGCAAGAGAAAGAGGAAAGCATGAATTCCTTGATGACCTCATCGAAGAAGAAGCATACTATTGCATCTCCTTCAGGTGTTCTTGTAGTTGAGAACTGCTTTTCGGCCAGTCCTACCTCCTGGGTAGTACATACCGGATCAGGATCTCATATCTGTAATTTATTGCAGAGACTGAGAAAAAGTAGGATAGTTGGATCTGGTGATATGTCCCTCAGGGAAGGGAACGGAGCACAAGTTAATACTGCAGCCGTCGGTGAATATCACCTAGTGTTGCCAAACGGCAATACTATGATTTTGAACAAATACTACTATGTATTGTTCCCGCCGAAAATTTCTGCGCAGAAGAGTCCAAGGTATCAAATGGAAGCGATACGCTTAAGGAAATGCGAACCAATATCTTCCGGCCTGTATTTTGATAAGTTCCCGAAGGAGGAACTATTAAATTCTGATGGTATTGGAAGCATCTCGAAAACCCCTTCGATTTTATATATTATGGGCTTCATAATTCATTCGGGATCAAAAGTTATGGGCAAATATGCTATGCGCTGTTCCCTGATTAAAAATCAGGAATTATCTCAATGAGGTATCACATGCTCACACGTGACCAATGGTCACGTGTTGACACGTGATGGTTAAAGCAGCGGCAAAGGATAGAGCGCAGAAGAGGAGCCCATTCAGGGGGTCACGTGCTCACACGTGACCGGGGGTCATGTGGCAACACGTGACCGGGGGTCACGTGGCAACACGTGACTGGCTGTAAAAGCCTTGCTGTTCAACAGAATTAAATTCTGAAAAAGATCATTTAAATCTTTCCAAATAGAATTAAAATTCTAAAAGCTTCTAAATCTTTCCAAATGGAAAATGATTATGGGGACCGCTGGATTAAAGATCCAAGGGTGATTAAAAATCACCAATTTATGGGAAAATATCGGTCTTGGAAAGATTTCCCCTTAAATCTAACCGAAATAACAAAGAGATATCTTTGGATTTAAAATCCAATGGTGAATAAAATTCACCTAATAATCTAATGGCCCAGATTAATGATAAACATAAATCAAATCTCTCAATAATCAAATCAAATCTTTCAATGAGAGATTTGCTGAACAAATTGATTCTTTTCCTTCTCCTATAAATAGGAGCCAAGAAAAGAAGAGAAGGGGGACCTTTTGGAGAGAAAAACAGAGAGAGGAGAATTTAATTCTCAAGAGGGAAGAAAAGAAAGGAGAATTTAATTCTCAACAAAGAAAACCCTAGGTGAGAAAAGAAAGAGAATCGAAACTTCAAATAGAGAATTTAATTCTCAATCCAAGAGTTTAACTCTTATACAAAAAAGAACTTAATTCTTCTTCTGGTTGAAGATCTGCACAGAGCACATCTTCCCATAAGTTGAGAATTTATTCTAATCGGGTCGAGATCAAACCGTGCAGATCCTAAACTTAGAAGGGGAATTGAGTTTTGAGAATTTAATTCTCCTAAAACAAAACTAGGGTTTAACCCTAATCAAGAATTAAATTCTTTTACATATCTAGGAATTTGATTCCTTTAAAAAGGAATCAGTGTTTTATCCTAAATAAGAATTTAATTCTTTCACGATAGGAATTTAATTCCTCCAAAATCATAATTAGGGTTTAACCCTACAAAGAATTCAATTCTTAAAAGATCTCTGTTCATGAAAAGAACTAGGGTCACGTGCCCCCACGTGACCCTTGAAAAGATCCCCTGCAAAGAACTTTGAAGCATCACCTCACATGCTCCCACGTGACTCCCAAAACGCAGAAAGAAAAAGCAAAGGAAATGAAAGCTTTGGGCGCTCTCACGTGTTATCACGTGACCCCTCAGCAAATGCTTTAACAATTGGCGCACAAATCCCCATCACGTGCCAACACGTGATGCTGTAAAATAAAAACAAAAGTGTTTAACACTTATTCGCAGATTTGAGGTTAAAATAAAGGAGAGCTGGCTCCACATTTAGGGCGCCCCGCGTGACCCCACGTGACCCCTAACAAATCCCTTTAATATCCAATGGATGAATGCCTATCACGTGTCCACACGTGATGGCCAGGAAATGAAAAGTGTTTAACACTTAATTGCAGAACAAAATAAAAGGGATCCGGTTCCCCCTTAGGGCGCCCTCACGTGTCACCATATGACCCCTAATGAGCATTCTAACAGACCAGGGAGAGGGCCTCCATCACGTGCTCACACGTGATGGCCGTCAGAATTAAAAGAGTTAAACACTGATCTGCAGAATAAAATAAGGGAAATCAGGGCGCTCTCACGTGTCCACACGTGACCCCTCTCTCCTTAGTGTTTAACACTAATCTGAAAACTTTATTCCCAGTGTTTAACACTGATTTGCTTTAGTGTTTAACACTAACTTGAAATCTCTGATTACCAGTGTTTAACATTGATTTGCTTTAGTGTTTAACACTAATTTGAAAGCCCTGTTGCTAGTATTTAACACTGGTTATCTTTTAGTGTTTAACACTAACTTGCTAATCTTATTCCCAGTGTTCAACACTGTTGGTCTTTAGTGTTTAACACTAGCTTTAGCCCAATTGGCTAAGTTTCTGGAGGCAAAGTCTCTCCTTCAATGAGCCAACAAAGGGCCAATATTTCAAACATAATTGGACTTAGCCCAAACTAGCCATAAGTCCTCAAATCATCTTGACCTGAGCACATCTGCTCTTTCAACCAACTCATTGGTTCAAGGGTACATCTCTGAACTCCTCTGTTATCTGTCGTTGTAATCCTTCAACGTCTTCAGAGAGGTGACGGGTCCCGACAACCACATATTAATACGGACTGTGGGGTCTTTAAACTCATGGACTAATGCGTCCTTAAACTAACATTTGTCCCCAAAACGGGAACGATGGACCACCATGTCCCTAAATTGGCGATGGACCACCATGTCCTTAAACTGGTATTGGACCACCATGTCCCTAAACTGGCAATGGACCACTATGTCCCTAAACTGGAACAATAAAGCCCCAACGCTCTTTTGTCGGATCTAAACGATCCCGTTAAGTTGATCTTAGTCCCAAATTGGACTAACGTATCCTTAACAACCGTTTAAGTTGATCTTAGCCTCAAATACGGCTAACGTATCCTTAAACCTTCAAACAGACTTTAGTCCCAAATTGGACTATAGAACTCCAAAACAACTTTGGTTCAAGGGTACATCCCTGAACTCCTCTGACATTTGTCGTTGTAATCCTCCAACGTCGTCAGAGAGGTGATGGGTCCCGACGGCCATACATGCAACGGACCACTATGTCCCTAAACTAGAACAATAGAGCCCAAACGCTCTTTTGTCGGATCTAAACGATCCAGTTAAGTTGATCTTAGTCTCAAATTGGACTAACGTATCCTTAACAAACGTTTGAGTTGATCTTAGTTTCAAATATGGCTAACGTATCCTCAAACCAAAACCCTAAACCCAAATCTAAGAAAACACGGATTTGGACTAATCCACGTCCTACGGGCGACGACATAAATTGGTCTCCGTATACAATCCACGGGCAACCACAAACAAAACAAACACTCATGACACGAAGTGACCATCTGGAGAAGGAGAAAGTTGTTACCGCGATGCGGTAGCGTAATTAACTGCAGGGGCTTGCGCCTGCAGGGAAGAGCATCCCCACAATCAAAAACCCCTCAAGCGAGGGGGAATCTGACGAAGTCTGCTACATCGGACACATCCGTTTAAACCTTCAATACACGGTGCCATAAATCAACTTGGCATCTTCGGAGAGGTGGACGGATAGCACCAATTAGCATCTGCCCCGAATCTCAGGCAAGACGTCACCCGTCTCGGCCGCCATTCGGAGGGGAACAGATTCTGGCACGCCCGGTGGGACCTTTTCCTCTTTCCACTCCACACTTCGTGTGTCGTGTTTGCGAACAAATCGCGGTTGTCTGTGGTTGCCTGTGGATTCAAGGTACTTAGATTTGGTGTCTTTCTCCGTGCAGAAAACAGAAGATCAATGGCTTCAAACTGCACTACCTGCAACTGCAACTCTCGCTCCGTCCCTGCTGGAGGAGTGACTTACGGGCCCCGAGCGGCCTCCCTTTTCAAGATACCAGTGGAGCAGGTAACTCAAGCCACCACTGGGCTATTCTTCGGGGCCATGATCCCTCCAATGAGCTTCAATGCCCCATTACCATCGCAAGAAGCTCCGAAGAAGTCGGTCTTCGATCGGCTTACAACTATCGCGGCCCCTCTCAACGAGTCGCCCAAGCCCAGTGCCTCAGCTTTCAGCAAACTGGGCCAAAACTCATGTGGGCCCATGAAGAAGCCTGCAATACCAGAAAAGGTTGTTCCGAAGAGGATAGCCATCCCTGCTTCTGAAGTCGTCAAGGCGGCTTCTCCTGCCAAAGGGTCGGTCTTCACAAGACTGACTATTCCGGCTCCCGTTCCTGCTCGAAGGTCTGTCATTGACAGATTGAATACCGCTACTCGAAAGACGTCAGTCTTCAAGAGATTGGCACCAGCAGCGCTTCATCTGGACAGGGGACAAGACAAAGCCATCCCCATCGCTGAACCAACGCCGTCCGCTCGACATGCTCGATGTCGCCACTGGCGCCGAGTAAGGAAGGCCGGGGCAACTCCCCCTCTGGGCTAACGCCACCAGCTCCAACGGTGGAAGTTAATGCTGCTGTCCCAACCAGGAACAGTTTTGAGCTGCTGAACAGAATACGCAGGAATTCGCCCACTGCCGTACTAAAAAGATCTCCGCCACCGGTGGAGACTGTCACGGAAATAAAGCCGAAGCAGTCCCCTCAACGGCTGTCTTCCAAAGTTTACAAAATCTGGTGACAAGTCCGAGAGTCAGTGATCGATCCAAATTTCTCCTGCCAGCACAAGAAACTGAAGGTCCAAAAGGAAGTCAGCTATCCTGCTAAGCCACGAAAAGCTGTCTGGATGCCCACCTTGACGGCTCCCTCAACTTCGACCGCTCTTGAGAAAAGAAGGCCGGAGAAAATCCCTGCGCCGGCGACAAAAGTCAAAGGCACTGAACATAAACGCCCCAAGTCTGGGGGCATGGTGGTGCACACCGTTTAAATGGCTTCCGGAAAGGAGGAAAGCCGTGCTTCAACGGGTCACCGACCGCTCACCCGATCCGTGACGAAAGCCCAGGAGCAACAACAAAAGCTTCAGGAAATGATGACTGCAATGGCTGCACTCACTAGGCCAAAAGAAAGCTCTGAAACGTCCTCGGATGAGCGTCAAGAACAAGAAACTGACGCTGAGTTTCTTCGCCGGATATTGGAAAAGAAGGATAAAGAGGTTGCGGAACAAGCGGCCAGCATAAAGAAAATGGCCCTCCTCTTCCAAGATATGGTAGGGATGATGTTACAGCCAGACCCTTTAGCTGAAGACCCTCCGATCATTATTGAAGACGATAAAGAGGAGACATCTAATCCTCCACCGGCTCTTTCACCAGCCAAGGAGGAGACAATTTCCAAGGCTGCACTAGACGACTATATAGCTCAGCAGATACGAGTTCATCATGCGAATGAAGCGGCTAGGCAAATTGCTAGAACCGGACGACCCTACCCGGGCTGGTATGACCAAATTAGTTACCCGCCGGGATATACGATCCCTAAGTTCCACATATATAAAGGGACAGGGAATCCACATCAGCACGTCGCTCAATTCAGGGCCTTGTGCGGCAATACTGGAGGCGATGACAAATTGTTGCTACGCCAATTCGTCAGCAGCTTAGCGGAAACGGCCTTTGAATGGTATTCAGAGCTACCTAACGACTCTGTCAAAACATTTGCAGAGATGGAGCTATTGTTTACACAAAGATTCGCGAGTGCTAGTGAACGCACCCCGATCACCGCACCAATCAACGCCAGGATAAGGCCAGGCGAAACGTGGGTCCAGTACGCCGTCCGATGGCGGAATATGTGGTCGAAATGCGAACAATGCATCGAAGAAGCACCTACGGTAGGCATGTTCGTGGGAACCCTCGATCCGCAAGCGGCCATCTCCCAGTTCATGATGTTTTTCAAGCCGACCACCTTCCAAGCCTTGATTGACAAGCTGGCCCAAATGGACCAGATAGGCCATAAGCCTTCCTCTTTAAAGACGGAGCCTTGGAATGAAAAGGGCAAAGGGAAAGCAACCTTCGTCGCCAACGCTCAACAACAACCGAGCAACTTAAAGCCGGTTGTTCGCTAAAACAACGTGCGTCCACGCCCATCCCTCGAGGAGAGACTGGGACGTCATTACTCGTTTCCTCAGAATAAAACGAGGAGATTGTTCGAGATGGCAGTGCGCAACAGACTCATCAACCTGCCGAGTTCGAAACGTCCGTTGCAGCCAGGCGATGTAAGCGATCCCAATTATTGCCCTTACCACCAAATATTGGGCCATCCGATCGAAAACTGCTACGTCTTCAAAAACTGGGTTGAAGACCAACACCAACAGGGAAAGTTCGCGCTGTCCGAAAACTGGAAGGTGAACCCACCACAACCACATGCTCCGAAGAAGATGGACATGCCGGGGGCATCGTGCTCTTTCATAGAGAAAGCCTCATTGACCGAAAAGTCAGTAAACTAGAAATTCGCCTCAAATACGGTGACGCTTGACCGAAAAGTCAGTAAACTAGAAATTCGCCTCAAATACGGTGACGCTTGAACGAAAAGTCAGTAAACTAGAAATTCGCCTCAAATACGGTGACGCTAGACCGAAACGTCGTTAAACTAACGATGGACCACTATGTCCTAAAACTGGCTGCAGACCGAAACGTCCCTAAACTAACGACGGACCGCAATGTCCTAAAACTTGCAAATGACCGAAACGCCGTTAAACTACTATCAACCCGCGGCATCCTCAGGCTGACGTAGTAAAAAAAAACGGTATGTCCAGAAGCAAAACGGGCACGGAATGAAAACTCGAAAGGGCTCCGTGAGTAAAAACAGCAGGGCTACCGGCGAGTGTTTGTGAAAACCCGAAAGGGCGCAACCTCGTTAAAAGACACTTACAGAGTCCACTCGGCCTTGTAAGGAGAAACCATCCGCGTGAGATCCTTAAGACTCACAAGGGAACAACACACTTAGGAGTCCCCACGATTCCTAAGGAGAAAATACACTTGCGAGATCCTCACGAATCGTAAGGAGAACTCTCTTATGGGACCCTCACGGCTCATAAGATTTGAAAATCTTAAGTTACAGAGATCTGAACCTGTTCTTAAGCAACCCCCACAACCTTCGATACTGCCCTACAAGTGGCTCGATACTGACCCTTGTATACAATCCACGGGCACGGATAAACATTTCCCTAACAAAATCCCACCAGTGACTAGGGATATGTCCATATGGTGAACAACCCTTATAAGTCCTCTCGACTTATGAGGAGAAAACCCTTTTGTAAGATCCTTACGACTTACAAAGGAACATGCACTTAGGAATCCTCACGATTCCTAGGGAGAAAATACACCTACAAGATCCTCACGACTTGTAGGGAGAAATACCTTTGTGAGACCCTTACGGCTCATGAAGTCAAAAGCCTTAGTCGACAGGACCCTAACCCTGTTTGCTAAGTCACCTTTGTGCAACATCGACAGAGGCAAATGATGATTCGCTCCTGGCAATATCCCAGTGGTAGCGATGCTGATGCCGAAAGAGACGTCTAAAACCCAAGCTTGCAGCGAAAAGGCTAGCGAACCACATATGCCTACGAAATAGCCGAAATGATGGGGCAACTCGCAATAAAAAACAGTGAGTAGAGAATAAATAAACAGCCGAAATGATGGGGCAACTCGAAATAAAAAACAGCGAGTGAAAATGAAATAAATAGCCGAAATGATTGGGCACCGCGAAAAATAGCCGAAATGATTGGGCAATCGTGACCTTCGCGATATAAAAGCTGAAATGATAGAGCATCGCAGGAAAAGAAATAAAATAAAAAATAAAATTTATACCCTACAGGTGATGTTACATCAACCCCTGTATACAATCCAGGAACGTAAACAAAAAGGGATCATACTTCTCCCCCAGGTTTCATAAGAAGAAGCCAAATCTCGACAGGCCGCGAATGACTTAGAGATCATTTCAGCACTCGTCTCATAACAACGGACACAACTCTAAGCTAAGCGGAACAGCGGCAACTCCCAGCTCCATGGCTCGGTGGTATACATATCGCCAACAGTCAAACCTCCATCCCGTGAAATGCGGATACAATCAGCAAAACTCCTGGTCACGTGAAACGCGGATAACGTCACTCTTTGACCCCGTGGAAAACGTCCAGAGCGGATCCTGGTCCTCGCGGAATACGGCAGTGAACCCGTGTGAAGCATCCAGAGCAGAGCCTAGTCCTCGCCGAACACGGCAGTGAACCCGTGTGAAGCATCTAGTGCAAAATTCCTGGTTACGTGGAACGCGGATAACGTCACTCTTTGACCCCGTGGAAAACGTCCAGAGCGGATCCTGGTCCTCGCGGAGCACGGCAGTGAACCCGTGTGAAGAATCCAGAGCGGAGCCTAGTCCTCGCCGAACACGGTAGTGAACCCGTGTGAAGCATCTAGTGCAAAATTCCTGGTTACGTGGAATGCGGATAACGTCACTCTTTGACCCCGTGGAAAACGTCCAGAGCGGATCCTGGTCCTCACGGAGCACGGCAGTAAACCCGTGTGAAGCATCCAGAGCGGAGCCTAGTCCTCGCCGAACGCGGCAGTGAACCCGTGTGAAGCATCTAGAGCAAAATTCCCGGTCACGTGGAACGCGGATAACGTCACTCTTTGACCCCGTGGAAAACGTCCAGAGCGGATCCTGGTCCTCGCAGAGCACGGCAGTGAACCCGTGTGAAGCATCCAGAGCGGAGCCTAGTCCTCGCCTAACGCGGCAGTGAACCCGTGTGAAGCATCTAGAGCAAAAATCCTGGTCACGTGGAACGCGGATAACGTCACTCTTCAACCCCGTGGGAAACGTCCAGAGCGGATCCTGGTCCTCGCATCAACATGGAGTGATCACCACCGCGACATTCATCTTGATACAGAGGACGCAATGCCAGCAGACGAAGCGAAGGCTAAATTCCTAGCTTCAAGGTCCTAACGGCAAGTCATATAAAGCCTGAAAGACCACCGGAGATCATCCCAGCGCGGAGTGGTCACCACCTCGACGATCGTATCGATACAGCAGACGAAATGTCACCACAGCGTTCTTCCTCCAAAAGGATCTGGACACACCAAAGCAAACGAAGCGAAGGCCAAATTCCTAGCTTCAGGGTCTTAACGGTAAGTCATATAAAGCCTGAAAGACAATCGGAGATCATCTCGCACCAGTGCGGAGTGGTCACCACCTCGACGTTCGTCTCGACACAGCAGACGCAACATCACCAAAAGGAGCCACGGCAAAATCCCTAGTTCCAAACCTCGACGGTTCACCAGCAACCTAGAGACAACCATGACATTCGTCTCGATACAGAGGACGCGATGCCAGAAAACGAAGCGAAGGCCAAATTCCTAGCTTCAACGTCTTAACGGCAAGTCATATAAAGCCTGAAAGACAATCGGAGATTATCTCGCACCAAGACGGAGTGATCACCACCGCGACATTCGTCTCGATACAGAGGACGCAATGCCAGCAGACGAAGCGAAGGCTAAATTTCTAGCTTCAAGGTCTTAACGGTAAGTCATATAAAGCCTGAAAGACCACCGGAGATCATCCCAGCGCGGAGTGGTCACCACCTCGACGATCGTCTCGATACAGCAGACGAGATGTCACCACAGCGTCCTTTTTCCAACAGGATCTGGACACACCAAAGCAAACGAAGCGAAGGCCAAATTCCTAGCTTCAGGGTCTTAACGGCAAGTCATATAAAGCCTGAAAGAAAATCGGAGATCATCTCGCACCAGTGCGGAGTGGTCACCACCTCGACGTTCGTCTCGACACAGCAGACGCAACATCACCAAAAGGAGCCACGGCAAAATCCCTAGTTCCAAATCTCGACGGTTCACCAGCAACCTAGAGACAACCATGACATTCGTCTCGATACAGAGGACGCGATGCCAGCAAACGAAGCGAAGGCCAAATTCCTAGCTTCAGGGTCTTAACGGCAAGTCATATAAAGCCTGAAAGACCACTGGAGATCATCCCACATGGAGTGGTCACCACCTCGACGTTCGTCTCGATACAGCAGACGCAACATCACCAAAAGGAGCCATGGAAAAATCTCTAGTTCCAAACCTCGACGGTTCATCAGCAACCTAGAGACAACCACGACATTCGTCTCGATACAGAGGACGCAATGCCAGCAAACGAAGCAAAGGCCAAATTCCTAGCTTCAGGGTCTTAACGGCAAGTTATATAAAGCCTGAAAGACTATCGGAGATCATTCCACACCAGCGCGGAGTGGTTATGACTCATCGGGGCTCTCCAAAATGAGCCTAACCTCAAGTAAAAAGCGGCATGGCAAATTCCTAACGCTTGCTCTTCCGACGGTCAAACTGCCAAGGAGGATTTCTTGAAGACGTCTTGTCCAACCCCCGAAGGGATCAGAGACACGGCAGTCGCAGGGCTACTCGAACAGCACGATTGCCTATCGAGGAATATATCAGCTCATGCGACGGTACGACAGCCAAAACCCTAAGTACCACAGACCCTAACGGACTTCTGTCGTAAAGAGAAGAGGTTAACTGTGACGTTAGGATATTCTTGCGAGATCTGCTCGATCCATTTCGACTCGTGAGGAAATTGATGTCTTTGCGAGAACTTCTCGATTCGTCTCGACTCGTGAGATAAAGCCTTAGGCAGTAGGGATTAAAAAACCAGTTTCCTAAGCACTGGGGCCCTGCAAGGCGATCCAAAACGGTCTCTTGCATACTATCCATGGGTCACACTCTCCAAAGTCGAATCTCGACAAGGAGGGAAACAACCGCTTACGGGTCCTCTCGACTCGTAAGAGGGAAAATTCTCTTGTGAGATCCTTACGACTTTCAAGAGAAAACACACTTAGGAGTCCTCACGACTCCTAGGAGAAAATACACCTGCGGGATCCTCTCGACTCGTGGGGAGAAAAGTCTTTATGAGACCCTCACGGCTCATAAAGTTGAAAAGTCTTAGGTGGCAGATCCTAACCCTGTCTTTTAAGCCATCACCGCCCTGCAAAGAGGTCAAGATGGACCATTTATGAGCCACACTTGCCAAAGATACATGCCACTGAAATGGAAAAGCTACTCATGAGCATATAAACTACTTCACGCCAGAGTAAGATATAAAAAATGGAAGGGTGCGGCTCATGGGGATGAGGGTTTGGAACTATATCTCTTAAAAGTCGAGATTTAAGTCAATGATAAATGACGACGCTTGCGTCCGCTCGTTATCTTCTCAGATCAAGATTCTGAAAGTAATATACCAACCCGAAATTGGTCATACGCTATGCATTACTTTGCACTACTTCACCCATGTATATACTTATGTGGGCAAAGTAGTGGGGGGCATTTGTTCCCGCCGAAAATTTCTGCGCAGAAGAGTCCAAGGTATCAAATGGAAGCGATACGCTTAAGGAAATGCGAACCAATATCTTCCAGCCTGTATTTTGATAAGTTCCCGAAGGAGGAACTATTAAATTCTGATGGTATTGGAAGCATCTCGAAAACCCCTTCGATTTGATATATTATGGGCTTCATAATTCATTCGGAATCAAAAGTTATGGGCAAATATGCTATGCGCTGTTCCCTGATTAAAAATCAGGAATTATCTCAATGAGGTATCACGTGCTCATACGTGACCAATGGTCACGTGTTGACACGTGATGGTTAAAGCAGCGGCAAAGGATAGAGCGCAGAAGAGTAGCCCATTCAGGGGGTCACGTGCTCACACGTGACCGGGGGTCACGTGGCAACACGTGACCGGGGGTCACGTGGCAACACGTGACTGGCTGTAAAAGCCTTGCTGTTCAACAGAATTAAATTCTGAAAAAGATCATTTAAATCTTTCCAAATAGAATTAAAATTCTAAAAGCTTCTAAATCTTTCCAAATGGAAAAAGATTATGGGGACCGCTGGATTAAAGATCCAAGGGTGATTAAAAATCACCTTATGGGAAAATATCAGTCTTGGAAAGATTTCCCCTTAAATCTAACCGAAATAACAAAAAGATATCTTTGGATTTAAAATCCAATGGTGAATAAAATTCACCTAATAATCTAATGGCCCAGATTAATGATAAACATAAATCAAATCTCTCAATAATCAAATCAAATCTTTCAATGAAAGATTTGCTGAACAAATTGATTCTTTTCCTTCTCCTATAAATAGGAGCCAAGAAAAGAAGAGAAGGGGGACCTTTTGGAGAGAAAAATAGAGAGAGGAGAATTTAATTCTCAAGAGGGAAGAAAAGAAAGGAGAATTTAATTCTCAACAAAGAAAACCCTAGGTGAGAAAAGAAAGAGAATCGAAACTTCAAACAGAGAATTTAATTCTCAATCCAAGAGTTTAACTCTTATACAAAAAAGAACTTAGTTCTTCTTCTGGTTGAAGATCTGCACAGAGCACATCTCCCCATAAGTTGAGAATTTAATTCTCATCGGGTCGAGATCCTGCCATGCAGATCCTAAACTTAGAAGGGGAATTGAGTTTTGAGAATTTAATTCTCCTAAAACAAAACTAGGGTTTAACCCTAATCAAGAATTAAATTCTTTTACATATCTGGGAATTTGATTCCTTTAAAAAGGAATCAGGGTTTTATCCTAAATAAGAATTTAATTCTTTCACGATAGGAATTTAATTCCTCCAAAATCATAATTAGGGTTTAACCCTACAAAGAATTCAATTCTTAAAAGATCTCTGTTCATGAAAAGAACTAGGGTCACATGCCCCCACGTGACCCTTGAAAAGATCCCCTGCAAAGAACTTTGAAGCATCACCTCACGTGCTCCCACGTGACTCCCAAAACGCAGAAAGAAAAAGCAAAGGAAATGAAAGCTTTGGGGTCACGTGCTTTAACAATTGGCGCACAAATCCCCATCGCGTGCCAACACGTGATGCTGTAAAATAAAAACAAAAGTGTTTAACGCTTATTCGCAGATTTGAGGATAAAACAAAGGAGAGCTGGCTCCATATTTAGGGCGTCCTCACGTGACTCCACGTGACCCCTAACAAATCCCTTTAATATCCAATGGATGAATGCCTATCATGTGTCCACACGTGATGGCCAGGAAATGAAAAGTGTTTAATACTTAATTGCAGAACAAAATAAAAGGGATCCGGTTCCCCCTTAGGGCGCCCTCACGTGTCACCACATGACCCCTAATGAGCATTCTAACAGACCAGGGCGAGGGCCTCCATCACGTGCTCACACGTGATGGCCGTCAGAATTAAAAGAGTTAAACACTGATCTGCAGAATAAAATAAGGGAAATAGGGCGCTCTCACGTGTCCACACGTGACCCCTCTCTTCTTAGTGTTTAACACTAATCTGAAGACTTTATTCCCAGTGTTTAACACTGATTTGCTTTAGTGTTTAACACTAACTTGAAATCTCTGATTACCAGTGTTTAACATTGATTTGCTTTAGTGTTTAACACTAATTTGAAAGCCCTGTTGCTAGTGTTTAACACTGGTTATCTTTTAGTGTTTAACACTAACTTGCTAATCTTATTCCCAGTGTTCAACACTGTTGATCTTTAGTATTTAACACTAGCTTTAGCCCAATTAGCTAAGTTTCTGGAGGCAAAGCCTCTCCTTCAATGAGCCAACAAAGGGCCAATATTTCAAACATAATTGGACTTAGCCCAAACTAGCCATAAGTCCTCAAATCATCTTGACCTGAGCACATCTGCTCTTTCAACCAACTCATTGGTTCAAGGGTACATCTCTGAACTCTTCTGATATCTGTCGTTGTAATCCTTCAACGTCTTCAGAGAGGTGACGGGTCCCGACAACCACATATTAATACGGACTGTGGAGTCCTTAAACTCATGGACTAATGCGTCCTTAAACTAACATTTGTCCCCAAAATGGGAACGATGGACCACCATGTCCCTAAACTAGCGATGGACCACCATGTCCTTAAACTGGTATTGGACCACCATTTCCCTAAACTGGCAATGGACCACTATGTCTCTAAACTGGAACAATAGAGCCCTAACGCTCTTTTGTCGGATCTAAACGATCCCGTTAAGTTGATCTTAGTCCCAAATTGGACTAACGTATCCTTTACAACCGTTTAAGTTGATCTTAGCCTCAAATACGGCTAACGTATCCTTAAACCTTCAAACAGACTTTAGTCCTAAATTGGACTATAGAACTCCAAAACAACTTTGGTTCAAGGGTACATCCATGAACTCCTCTGACATTTGTCGTTGTAATCCTTCAACGTCGTCAGAGAGGTGATGGGTCCCGACGGCCATACATGCAACGGACCACTATGTCCCTAAACTAGAACAATAGAGCCCAAACGCTCTTTTGTCGGATCTAAACGATCCAGTTAAGTTGATCTTAGTCTCAAATTTGACTAACGTATCCTTAACAAACGTTTGAGTTGATCTTAGCCTCAAATATGGCTAACGTATCCTCAAACCAAAACCCCAAACCCAAATCTAAGAAAACATAGATTTAGACTAATCCACGTCCTACGGGCGACGACATAAATTGGTCTCCGTATACAATCCACGGGCAACCACAAACAAAACAAACACCCACGACACGAAGTGACCATCTGGAGAAGGAGAAAGTTATTACCGTGACGCGGTAGCGTAATCAACTGCAGGGGCTTGCGCCTGCAGGGAAGAGCGTCCCCACAATCAAAAACCCCTCAAGCGAGGGGGAATCTGACGAAGTCTGCTACATCGAACGCATCCGTTTAAACCTTCGATACACGGTGCCATAAATCAACTTGGCATCTTCGGAGAGGTAGACGGATAGCACCAATTACCATCTGCCCCGAATCTCAGGCAAGACGTCACCCGTCTCGGACGCCATTCGGAGGGGAACATGTATCTTCCATGGTTTGCAACATCATATCAGTTTCTTTACTTGATAAAGATGGATATAACTTTGTTCTTGATAGAAATATCATGAACATTTACCTTGATAAGGTACTGGTTGCAGAAGGTATACTGTGTAATGGTATCTATGTTCTAAATCAGAATGCAGTTCTCAATGTACAAAACACACGCAAAAGGAAGAGTTCAGATACGAACGAATCCTACTTGTGGCATTGTAGACTTGGTCATATCGGAGAGAAAAGACTGAGTAAGTTGCATAAAGATGGACTCTTGAATACGTTCGAATTTACATCTTATAAAACTTGTCAGTCTTGTCTCAAACGAAAGATGATCAAATCTCCGTTCACCGGGCATGGAGAAAGAGCAGCAGAACTCTTGGGACTCATACACAGTGATGTATGTGGTCCAATGTCTATACATGCAAAGTGTGGGTTCTCATACTTCATCACATTCACTGACGATCTCTCTAGATTCGGATATGTGTATCTTATGAAACACAAATCCGAAGCTTTTGAGAAATTCAAAGAATTCAGAAAGGAAGTAGAGAATCAGACTGGCAAAAGTATCAAGATCCTCCGATCTGACAGAGGAGGGGAGTACATAAGCACGGAATTCCTAGAATACCTAAAAGAGAATGGAATTCTCTCTCAGCTTACTCCTCTGTATACACCGCAGCACAATGGTGTGTCGGAGAGGAGGAATCGTACCCTATTGGACATGGTTCGCTCCATGATGAGTAATGCCGAGTTACTTCTTTCATTCTGGGGATATGCCCTTGAAACAGCGATATATGTATTGAATAGGGTTCCTACCAAAGCTGTGCCTACCACTCCACATGCACCATGGGAGCGGAAGAGACCATACCTTAATTTTATTAAGATATGGGGTTGTCCAGCTTATGTAAAGAAGCAAAACCCGGACAAACTCGAGGCACGGTCAATTTTGTGTAAGTTTGTAGGATATCCTAAGCATTCGCAAGGATATCAGTTCTACCACACTGAGGAATAGAAGGTGTTTGTTGCTCGCCACGCTGTCTTCTTAGAAAAGGAATTTCTTGCAAAAGAAATTAGTGGAAGCACGGTAGAGCTGGAAGAAATTCCAGAGGGACAAACTGTAACTAAAGATTTGGTAGAACCTCAGGATTTAATAACCCCGGACGAACCTCAGCCACTCCGCAGATCTAGTAGGATTTCTCATCCGCCCGTGAGATACTACGGTTTTCTCATAGATGGGGATCGAGAGGATTGCATCTTGGAAGAAGATGATCCTACTAGTTTTAGGCAGGCCGTTATTAGTAAGGACTCTGATAAGTGGTTGGATGCTATGCAATCTGAAATGGAGTCCATGTACATCAATAAAGTGTGGACCCTGGAAGTTGCTCCACTTGGGGTAAAACCCGTTGGATGCAAATGCATCTACAAGAAGAAACTTGGTGTGGATGGGCAGGTGGAAACCTATAAGGCTAGATTCGTTGCAAAAGGTTTTTGTCAAAGACCAGGAGTGGACTATGACGAAACCTTTTCTCCAGTGGCTATGCTCAAATCCATTAGGATCCTGCTTGCCATTGTTGCCTTCCATGACTATGAGATCTGGCAAATGGACGTAAAAATGGTTTTTCTAAACGGGAGTTTAGAAGAGTGCGTTTATATGGATCAGCCAGAAGGTTTTATAGACAGTGGGAGCAGCGAGAAGGGGTGCAAGCTGCTCAAATCCATTTATGGATTGAAGCAAGCATCGCAGAGTTGGAACATCTGTTTTGATGAGACAGTCAAAGATTTTGACTTCATCAAGAACGAAGATGAGCCATGTATTTATAAAAAGATTGTAGGACGAACTGTCGTGTTCCTAGTCTTGTACGTGGACGACATTCTTTTGATAGGAAATGATATTCCTATGCTACAATCGGTCAAGCTATTCTTATCACAAAGGTTCTCTATGAAAGACCTGGATGATGCCTCATACATTCTGGGGATCAAGATCTACAGAGATAGATCCAAGAGACTACTGGGACTTTCGCAGTCCAGGTACATAGAGACCATACTAAAAAGATTTAATATGGAAGATTCCAAACGCGGTAACATACCCGCATTGCATGGAATCACCTTCTCCAAGGAGATGTCTCTCAAGACTGACGAGGAGAGGGTTCGCATGAGCACTATACCCTACGCTTCGGCGGTAGGATCTAAATGTATGTGATGCTATGTACGAGACCAGATGTAGCTTACGCACTGAGCGTGGTGAGCCGGTATCAATCAGACCCAGGTGAGAACCACTGGACAGCAGTAAAGAACATTCTCAAGTACCTGAGAAGGACTAAGGAGATGTTCCTGGTTTACGGTAATGGAGACCTCATGGTCCATTCCTTTACCGACTCAAGCTTCCAGAGTGACAAGGATGACAGCAAGTCTGTCTCGGGTTTTGTATTTACCCTCAACGGAGGGGCGGTATGTTGGAAAAGTTCCAAATAGGATACCGTCGCAGACTCGACGATGGAGGCTGAATACATTGCTGCAAGCGATGCCGCAAAAGAGGCGGTCTGGATGAAGAAGCTCATAGCTGAACTTCAGGTAGTTCCGTCCATTGTTGATCCAATATCAGTGTATTGTGATAACAATGGGGCTATAGTTTTAGCGAAGGAACCACGGTCCCATCAGAAATCCAGGCACATCTTAAGGCGGCATCACCTTATCAGGGAGATCATAGATCGCCAGGAGATCGAGATCCGAAAGGTGGATACGAAAGACAACACGGCGGATCCATTCACAAAGGCCCTCCCTTAAGCACAGTTCAAGCAACTTTTTGGGATGTTGGGTATGCGGTACGCCAGCAGCTGGCCTTAGAGCAGACGTTGGGTATTCAGTACGCCAATCACTGGCCTTTAGTGCAAGTGGGAGATTGTTGGATGTATATGCCCTAGAGGCCAGTATTGTATATGTATACATATAGGATACTGGGGATATATATGTACAGAACAATCTTGCTCAGTTTTATAGTATATTATTTGACTTGTCTTTATCGGGATATGTGTATTTATTTGTATTGTTGTTATATCTGGCTTGCACATATTGACAAAGACTCGATACGGTAGTATACTATTGTGGTTTGTCTTTATCTTAACATGGCATATGTCATACTCATTATTACATATTGCGGTTACATGTTGATAAAGTCCGTAGGATCTTACTTGACTACCTGCGTTGTGATGGCGATCATACTTGTGGGAGCATGGTAGTCTATAAGCACATCCTTAAATGGTCCCTAGTCGCGTGAGTAACGAGACTGGACATTGATACTCCAGAGTAGACTGGTGTATACATTTCTACCCCCGTCGGGGGATAGTTGGTCCCGCAGCCATTGGTCTGATGCACCTAAGATCGTATACAGGTGCTCACTGGGCGTGAGTACAATGGACGGACTCGCCGAGAACATCCATGTGGTACTATACCTATCGTCAGATGGAAGTTCTCAGGTGACATATGTACAGGTTAGTCTTTGGACCCAAGATCGACATTTGTCTCATGTGAGTTCCCACTGAGCTTTGATCACTGCCCTACCACAGCTCTACTGAGTCGTGCAAACAGGTTTTGGTTGGTTTCAGTCCCGAGAACATGGAGGCAGTGAGTGATTGTCGGGGATTCGTCTCTGCCGGTATAGGGAGTCGATATCGCACTATGGTTCGATTGGTCAGGACCATAAGACCTTGGCCAAGGCAGTTGGGATCTACTGATAGGCTGATCAGTAGTTTCCCAGATTGGTCCTGATCCACATCGGCACGACTTATCAGGTTATTAGGGTCTGACGTTCACCATCCCCTAGACCCGGTATGCGATATTCTTTGACGAAGAGACCGGACTGTATGGATAGGCTCAGTAAGAGATCCGGATGAGTTTGCTCACCGGCCTTCTTTTCGACAGGTACCTGGATAGCCGTTACGTACAGCTAGTGCCGCTGACGTGCTTGTTGTTAAACCCACTGCCAGAGTACTGTCGTGTCTTCAGAGACCCACACAGAGGGTTTCCCTGATTCAGACGAAATGATATAGTAGCCGTATTGGATACGTGTAGGGTTCGATCGATTGATGTACTTTGTACTCGGAATTTCGATCGGACAGTTGGTAATACTAGCCGGCTCGGGTATTGAGCCGAATTATTAAATCGGGTATTGATTTACTAATTTACATATATGTATCTCGGTATATATATTCTAGTATTACGTTCTTCGTGTTATTCTACCTCTTTGGGCGTTCAGATTTTTATCTGATTGACGGTATATATGTACAGTAGACGAAAATCCGTATTTATTACAGTTTTCCTTCTAGAAGGTGGACACCTCATTATGTATTTTCCTTTTATTTGATAATTGGAAATGAGGTGTAAAGTAAAAGGTATAGGAGGAATGGTGATGACCATGCTTTAATAATTCACAAATGAATTTATAATTCATTTGGAGTTACTATTGAAACATGGTTGTTAATTGTTTATTGAAAGAATTCATACACAAAACCAAGGTGTGTGATTTTCTCTCACTTCATGCTTCATTTTTCATTGAGCTCTCATTTTCTTTTGAGTTCCTCCCTCCTCTTACTTTCTTCCATCTTCATCTTCTTCCTCTTCACTAACATTCTCATGTGTTGAGAAATAAGTGAAAAGGTTAGAAAAGAAATAGCAAACACTTAGACACCCTCCACTACATCCTAGATTACTTGTACTAGCATCCCAAGTTCTCTAGTTATTCTTTTGACACTTAGAAAAGAGCTAAATCCATGGATCACATCCCTCGGGTGGATCATCTACGACAAATGGAGGCCGGAGAACAAGCTCGATCCCGGAGGACCGATGGAGCCGGAGATGGAAATCGAGCAAGTTCAAGGAAGCCACAAGGAGCTAAGGATGAAGAACGAAGACCGAAGGACTTGGTTCGTTTGGTAAGAATTCCTCATCATAGTAGATAGAACTCTTGTATCGCTAACTAGGTTTATGGTTAAAGATCCGGTTAGGGTTTAGTCTAGCGCCAAGTTTTCGTTCGTCTCAAAATTTTTGTTCCGCAATTGGTCATGGATATTAACCGGGGCGCTAGGGTAACCCTTCAACTCTCAGAGAAAGAAGATTTTCTTCAAGGTAAAAAAAATGATGAACAGAGAGATGAAATCTTCTCATAATTAAAAGAAGAATTCACTTCTTTAAAGATCACAGATCTGCAAGACCAAGGTCTTTCATAAAAAGATCAAAAGATCTCATCATAAAACAAAACGAAGAACATAATTCTTCTCACAGATCATAGATCTATAAGACTAATGTCTTTTTACACAAAGAGATCATAATATCTCATTATTGAAAAGGGGAGAATACTTCAATTCTCTGAGGATCACAGATCCATCAAGGCAAAGCCTTTCACAAAAATAAGAGATTGAAACATCTCCTACAAAATAAGAAATTTGTTCTTAAAACCTTAAGACAAAGTCTCTTCTAAACGAGAATTTATTTCTCATATCATAAAATTGATCAAATGCGCTTCTGCGCTCTTTGACTGGCGCAAAGTGCCAAGCGCATCACATGCTCCTCACGTGTGCGCTACAGAACAGATAGCGATTGTGCTCATAAAATAGCGATTTACGCTGATGGACTTGCGCTCAGCGCCGAGCGCACCACGTGCTCCTCACGTGTGCGCCATTGAACAAATAGCGCTTTGCGCTTATAAATTAGCGCTCTGCGCTCAAAACTAGCGCAAAGCGATGCAGAGCCTTCGCACTCCAAATATAGCGCGCTGCGCTCTTTAATTGGCGCCAAGCGCATCACGTGCTCCTCACGTGTGCGCCACTAAACAAATAGCACTTTGCGCTCATAAAATAGCGCTTTGTGCTCATAAACTGGCACAATGCGCCCTTTATCTGGCACTTAGCGCCAAGCGCGCCACGTGCTCCTCACATGTGCGCTACCCAGCAGAAGCGCTCTGCGCTCTTTTGACTGGCGCAAAGCGCCAAGCGCACAATATGCTATACTGATAGAACATAAATTGTTCTATTATAAGCCCCAGAGCTATGATGAATGCTCAGCATTCAACAAAAGACAAAAATATTGTCAGAACTCAAATCAATGCTCAGCATTGTTAAATGTTAAACATTTTAACTTGATTGGACTTAGCCTAAGATTGGCCATAAGTCCTTAATTCAGATTAACTGAGCCCATATGCTCATAAATCTTTGATCTTAGTCCCAAATTGGACTATAGATCTCCCAACCAATATCGGTTCAAGGGTACATCTCTTCACTCCTCTGATATTTGTCGTTGTAATTTTTCAACGTCTTCAGAGAGGTGACGGGTCCCGACAACCATACATTTCATAGACCATGATATCTTTAAACTGGACTGTGGGGTCCTTAAGCCCATGGACTATGATGTCCTTAATCTTGGACTGTGGGGTCCTTAAGCCCATGGACTATGATGTCCTTAATCTCGGACTGTGGGATCCTTAAGCCCATGGACTATGATGTCCTTAACCTTGGACCGTAATGTTCTTAAACTAATTATAGACCGTAATGTTCTTAAACTAATTATGGACCGCAATGTCTCTAAACTAAACAATAGAGCCCCAAATGCTCTTTTGTTGGATCTAAATGATCCCGTTAAGTTGATCTTAGTCTAAAATTAGACTAACGTATCCTTAACAAACCGTTAAGTTGATCTTAGTCTAAAATTAAACTAACGTATCCTTAACAAGCGTTTAAGTCGATCTTAGTTTCAAATGAGACTAACGCTTCCTTAAACCCAACCCCAAACCCAAATCTAAGAAAATACGGATTTGGACTAATCCATGCCCTACGGGCAACAATATAAATTAGTCTCCGTATACAATCCACGGGAAACCAAAAAACAAAACAAACACCCACGATACGAAGTGACCATCAGGAGAAGGAGAAAGTGGTTACCGCGATGCGATAGCGTAATTAACTGCAGGGGCATACGCCTGCAGGGAAGAGCGTCCACACAATCAAAAAACCCTCAATGAGGGGGAATCTGACAAAGTCTGCTACATCGGCCGCATCTGTCTAAACCTTCGATATACGGTGCCATAAATCAACTTGGCATCTTCGGAGAGGTGGACGAATAGCACCAATTAGCATCTGCCCCCAAATTCAGGCAAGACGAACCTACGCGATCGCGTCTCTGTGTTCGGAGGAGAACAGGGATACTTAGCACGGAGCTCGCTGATATTGAACCCCGGTGCAGACTCCTTAACGACGTCGAGGGCGCTGTGTCCTACGACGGCCGCGGATTTGGCAAGATCGGCGTAGAATTTATCTGGCGCCTTATACACCTCCACGGCCTTCACCGCCCGGCACTCGGCCAGCTTCACCACGTCCAAGGCCACCCGGACATCCCTCTTGAGGGCGTCCCTCGACTTCTTCATCGTGTGGTAGAAGCCGTTCACCTCCTCCAACTTGGCCTAAATAGCCCGGTTGGACTCTCCAGAAGCCGATGCGACTCCTTCAGCCTGGAGTTCGTCAGCTCCTCGGTGACCAGACGAGTGTCGAGGAAAGCCGCCTTCTCCTCCGCTTGCCGCAGTTGGAGGCGGAGCTCCTCCTCTAACTTGGAGGACTCACCCGCATTTTTCATGGCTGGGGCTACCTCCTCGGATTCCATGGCGACAAGGAGTGCACGGTGGTAGAGGACCTGTAGAAAGTAGCAAACGGGTTAGAAAGTCCAAACCAAAGAAATAAGACTTAAGAAATATTTCGAGAAAAGATAGGAACCGACCTGAACCGCCTCTTGGGTTATGGCGGCCACCTGGGCCTTCATGGTCCCTCTCGGTATTTTAACCCCGGCCGCCTGCTCCATGTTGGAAAGAAAGAAGGATGTCGGCGATGGAAAGCCCCAAGGGCAACTCAATACAAAAGTCGCCCTCCTGCACTGGGGTCCCGGAAGGAGGTGGCCGGGAGACCGTCGGTTTCTGCATTTTGAGGGGGGCTTCGGCGGGTCCAGCCTCCTCCTCCTCTCGCGCCCGGGGCGCCGGGTCCCGCGAGTGCTTGTAGCTCCCCCCGCGGCACTCTTCTGGAACTCGGGGAGCAGCGGAAGGCTTGGGCAGTGGAGTTGGCCTCGGGGCTGAGCTTGGACCGGGTTGGGACGAAATTACGCCCCCGGCCTTCTTTCCCCGAGTCTTAGCGGCCAGGACAGCTAGGATTTTTGCTCGGTCTATAGGCTCTGGAAACAAAAGGGACACACAAACAAAGAGGGGTTAGCGACACTAAAACATTGAAGGAAATTTGGTAAAGTCTAAACAAATCGTCGAAAGCCCTAACTTACCCAAGAAACGCACAGGACTGAGCCCAGCCCAGCTCAGTGCCTGCTCAGATAGCAGGACATCCGCCCATTGGATCGGCTCCCACTGGGACATTACCTTCACCTCGGGGGAAGTCGACTGCTTTGCCCTCGAGCAGTCGGCCCTGTGCCACTGTGTAGGCACAGGCCAATCCTCGCCCTCAGGCGGCCCGACGAATACAAACTTCTCCTTCCACTCGTGGATGGAAGAAGGGACGGCTACTATCCTTGACCCGGCCACTCCACCCTTAAGTTTTTTGAACAAGAAATATATCCATCTCGACTCATCCTTACTGGTGCCGAGGTGATTCTTATAACAAAGAAAAGAGACAAGGAGAGTCAAGCTGAAAGGGATATTTTCAAATTAAACCCGAGGCGGATTCTCTACGAGTTCGGCGCTAGCTGGCCCGGGGAGAGATGAAAGCAACGAAGCACCCTGCAGACCTCAGGTGGGAAGGGCGGATGCATTCCTGCCCGGAACGCTTCCAAATACAGGGCAATCTTCTTGCCCTGCACCTGGTCTGCCCGCTCGCACTCTCTAGCTAAACGGATGGAATAGTTAGAGGGGATGTGGAATTGAGTCTGAATTTCAGAAAGCTCATCCAGACTCCTCAAAATGGAGGGCGCATCGCGGGTGTTCCCGAGGCGCACCAGGGGGCCATTGTCGCCGCCCGACGGCTAGTGACAGGGGAAGCCCTGATTCTAGAGGGCGAACCTGACACAGAGGACGAAGAAGAAGAAGAAGAACCCTCTTGGCTATCTAAAGCCGAAGAGGAGGAAGACCCACTGGACTCGGCCCCAGCAACGGGTGCCTCATCGTCCGACTCCACCCTTACTACCTTTACGAACTCCTCAGATGATGACATCAAACCTGATTCAAAGGAAGGGACTCAACGAGGAAAATTCAATAGAGAATTCGATCTAAAGGAAAGAGCGTCGGGCAATCTTCATCAATGAAAGAGAATTTGAGCGAAGTATCGGCCCTAGGATGGTCCCCTCCTATTTATAAACCCCAAAAGATAACATCCTACGGCCCAGATTGATTCCCGCCAAAACAAAACGCCGCACCCAACGGCCGGCGGGGCTCCACGTAGCGATCGGCCATTGGGGACGTCTCTTCGACTGCAGGAGTCAGAGGCGGCCTGTCGCCTCCGCCAACCAAAGGCTGACGCGTGCCATGTACCTCAACTGGAAAATCTACTGAAACGGTGCCTCTTCTTTAAAGCGCAATCATTTGGCTGATCCTCTGAAGCTATCGGGGATACGCGCGAAAATTCAGGATAAACGATGAGGCAACATGTAGGCCCAAACATCGAAACAACGCAACCACCAAATGTCATACCGTTCCCGGACGATCCGCATTATGATTCTTTGGCACCAAAATAAGAAGAAGAAAAACCGAACAGGCCACTCTCTACCCGATCAATTAATAGGTCAGAACGAGAGTGGAGGGCTAATGATGATGCTCACAAGCGGTGTCTCCTCAGATTACGACACGTAGCGGTTGACGTGTCCCGAAGGCTTCGGGGGTGGAATACATGAGTTGCATCAGGGACATTCCTCGGGATCCCCATCTCGAGAAACGTATCCGACCTTTCGGGAGACCTCCCTGAATACATTCCACCTACACCTAGGAAACTACCAACGGCTCGTCTTCGAGCTTTCTCAGTCTCCTTGCTCGTCTCCGAGCCGTCTAACGTGCCGAGCTTCCTCGGCCTCCCGGCTCGTCTCCGATCCATCTAACGTGCCGAGCTTCCTCGGCCTCCCTGCTCATCTCCGAGCTCCTGACGTGCCGAGCTTCCTCGGTCTCCCCCGATCAACCAAGAGTGTGGATTCCATACGCCCCGCAACGGCTCCGCGTATGTCGCCAGGGCGAGATATCCTCCTCCCCACGATCCGCGTCCCATGCTAGAGCATCCCCCCATTAATGGGCGCATCCCGCCATTCAAGGCAAGGATAACGCTGGGGCATAACTGACGGTGAAGATTTCGCGCATGCTCGCTCCACGCAACCCCTATATAAACCCCTCTCTCAGACGACTCTGGTAACTCAAACTCATTCCAATACGCCGTTACTCTGCACTTATATCTCGGCACTAACTTAATCGTCGGAGGGTCCTTCGGTGGTCACCCACCCCGGGACTTCTTTACAAGTAGCTCGGCGTCAAACACCACCCATTGAGATCCACACCTAACAACTCTCAAAACAAATCTCAACCGTTAAAGACCGCCATCGCAGGACCGACGGAGGACAACATCTGAAGGAGATCCCAAGCTCTATCACTTTCCCAAATAAGAAATGCACATATGTAATTCTAAGCGCTAGTACATTTAGAAAATCATAGAAAATTCAAGGCAAATTTCATGAAACCCCACTAACTTTTCGGGTTGTATCACTGATGGTGCTCGTTAAAGGGAATTCCCCAGATCACGACAAGCGGCAGATGACGGGTCACCAATGTAAGCCCACTAGATTCCTGAGGGCCGTGGAGCTGGAACAAGTATGGTGCATTAGGGGAATTTCTCAACGCCTCGCCTCCAAGTTTGCACCCGACCTTTTGGAGGACCTTCCCGGAGTCTGTTCTCCCTTTCAGCTAACCGCCAACCAACGGCTCGTCTCCGAGCTATCCTAAAATTGAGCTACCTCAGCCTCTTCGCTCATCTCCGAGCTATCTTATGGCCGAGCTTCCTCAGCCTTCTCACCTGTTTCCGAGCTGTTACAGAGCTGAGCTTCCTCAGCCTCCCCGTCTGGCCGGAAGCATAGAACCTTAGCGCTCCGTAATAGCTCCGTGTATCTCTCCACGATGAGATCTCCGCCACTCCACGTCCCGCATCCCACACTAGCATATCTCGCCATTAATGAGCGTATCTCGCCATTAATAAGCATATCCCGCCATCAACGCGAACGTGACGTGGAGGCGTAACGGACGGCGAGAATTTCGCATCGGCTCGCTCCATACGACCGCTATATAAACACCTCGTCCAGAAGATTCAGGTACGTCGAACTCATTTCCAACACATCGCTACTCTTCCCGACTACTCCTCGGTACTTACTTGATCGTCGAAGGGTCCTACGGTGGTTTCCCACCTCGGGACTTCTCTTGCAGGTAGCTTGGTGTCTACGACAACCAATAACCCATTGAGACCCACACGGTTAACTCTCATTTCAAATCTCAACCGTTCAGCACTGCTGGTAATAAGATCGACGGAGGACAACATCTGAGGGACATCCTGACCTCCATCAGTTGGCGTCGTCTATGGAAAACCGGCTTTCCCATCTAAGAAAGTTGATCTTCCGCTTTCGATTCAATGGCCAGCGATCATCACCATGGAGACCCTGGCACGAGCCACCCTGTTTTCCATAATGGAGGTGGAGGCGATTCTAGCCCGCCTCCCAACGTCGTCGAAGCCTTATCCGCATGGATGGACATGCTCACAGCGATGGTGGATGCATTCGTTCGTGTCCAAACAGCCGCCTACGTTCTCAGGAACGACAGCGTTCCCGAGGCAACAGAAAGGCGTGTCCAATCCCCTGGCCTCGCCAGAGCCCACTTTGATGTCGCGGAACACCGACAGGACAATTCCGACAGTTACAACCCCCGTACGAGAAATGGTTCCATAACTTGCTGGGTGCTAGGAAGTCCGACACCGAGGTCAGGTGATCACCCAGATCATCTCTTTAGCGCTCGTCGTTCTCCTTTTGCTCTACGAAAGGACGTCGGTCAGGTCACCTGATTCCAGGGATGACCGACGTCCCCATACCCATCGAGTCGTGTACATGGCGCGCCTCAGGGCCAACCATGAAGGATTTCCCCCGAGGACCTGAGAAACGTGATAGAGCGAAACCAAAACCGCTCTATCGAGTAAGCCGGAAGCAGGGACTGCAGGCGCTCTGATTACGGAGAATTCTCGGGATACTATCAGCGAATTGAGGTCATCAAGAAGAAAATTGAGGACATACGGCTCGCCATCCGCAGATTCTCGTGCAGGGACGGAGCCAGGAATTGACTGTTGGGGACCTGATCAAAATATATATATTTATATACCCAGAGCTTCCATATAAACATTTAGATATGAGGGTTCTACATATTTCATATACTAGGATTAGTGACGTGAGAGCAAAAAAGATTTAGCAAGTTTATTCCCTCTCATCGAATTAGAAAAGCTAGCGCAACTATGCTTAAAATGTTTGTCATATATTTTTTCTCTGACCAAGAAAGTTAAAATAAATAAAATAAAAGATTGTCATGTATTATTTCTTAACTCACTAGACTCCCTACTATAATTTCTTGTAAAAGCTTCCTGAAATCTATATAGGTTTAAAGTTATAAGAAGAGAATAAATTAGTAATATTGATATCAAAATATCATTTTTTGGCATATCAATTATATCACTCGGTTCAAATGGACAGAAATTGTATATTTAGAATTGTTATAGAAGGTTTAATATGATTTAATTGATAACAATTATGATAGACATAGAAGTAAAGTATATAAACCACTTTTGGTAATACAAACTTGTATAGAAATTAGAAATAAAACTTAATTACCCATTAGTTGCTGAATACTTAATTTACATTTTTAGTTGCTCAAATTATATAGCATGCAGGCATTAAGGGAATTTAAGGATACCTAATGTAGTATTTCTGAAAATTTCTGCCGGGCCCGGCCCCTTTGGCTCCGTCCCTGACTCCATGGGTTTCTGCGGCATTAATAAATTTCAACTTTTTGCCATAAAAAGATATTCCACAAAACTTTTCTTTCTCCACCTAATATTTATCTATCAAATTATTATTGATAAGCAGCAGTTATGCTCGATTTAAAGCACAATAAATAAGAGAGAGGCAATAGAGAGTGCGTTGGCGACTACGAGAATACCTACAAAATAAAACAGTGTCGTACGCTTGCTCCGGCGCCGTCCCTTTGACGCTCGTGCCAGTATTTAGACAAGACGGATTACGATTTTTAGGGTGCGCATGACAACATATAACCTCAGGAGTTCTACCTTCTCTTTATTTATATTACTCTTTTTTGATAACTGACGATGCTCTGTATCGGCGACCTCGCACATCACGACACGTGGCAGATGACGTGTCCCAGAGCTTAGAAAAAAGGGCCCGTAGGGGCCGACCAGGCCACCCCTGTACCCGACCTGCAAGCACAAGCTGGCTCACCTCAGAGCCCCCTGCGAATTGGCTTCCTCAGCCTCTCAGCTCGCCCCCGAACTACCACAGGACCAAGATATCTCGGCCCTCCCGCTCGTTTCCGAGCTCGCATGCCGAGGCCTTTTTCCTCGATCCCTCCGACCGACCAACCCCACCACTCATAGGCGTAACCGCCGCTCCGCAAATCTCGCCATGCGCAGATTCTCCGCCGGCAACATCCCATGTTCCACGCCATCACGATCCCCATTAACGGGCGATCCGCTCGTTATGCGGGCGTGACGTCGGGAGCGTAACTGCCGGCGAGATTCTCGCGCCTGCTGCTGCGTGCTGCCGCCACAATATAAACTCGCATCACAGAGGGGTCGAGTATACTTTTTTCACCCAACTTAGCCGTTACTCTATTCGGATCTTGTGCTAACTTGAGCGTCGGAGGGTCCCCCGTGGTACCAAACCATCCGGGGACTTCTTTGCAGGTACTCGGCGTAGACTTCTCAAAACCACCAATCTCCTCAAAACCCATTGAGACCTATACGCAACAGGAGATCACCTCCAAGATCCACCGGGAGATCGACGGAAGACAACATCTGACGGAGACCCGAAAAGGACCTCCATCAGTTGGTACCATCTGTGGGAACCGAACCTCCACAAAAAACAAAGTTGGTCTTCCGATCTCCATCCATATGGCAAGCGATCACCCTGAAGATCCAGGTACCAGCCGCCGCCGCCCCCTCATCGGAGGCATGAATGAACCTCCTCCGGCGACCGTCATCTACGCCCTCGCCGGCCGAATAGATCGACTGCAGTCCCTCATGGAGGCGCTCGTCCGCGTCCAAATGGCTGGGCCAGGGCCCTAGATCGCCGCTCTTCCGCCTCCAGAAGACTCTGCCATCATCGGCACGGCTGACCACTGGCAGGTTATGACCCATGGCCATAGGTCTCACGGGCCGATACCCCCTGAGGCCCGCTGGGCACCCCACAGCTCCACACCAAGATTCGCCGCCAGAGCGCCCCGCCTCGAGCCTCCTCGCAACCCTCACCCCCCTGAGGAGATGTCGGTCACCTCGCCTGTCCCCAGGCATGATCGATACCCCCTCCCCCGACGGGATCGCACAGAAAGGGCTCGCCACGGCGGCTCGAGGGCCACCTCGCCCGGGGATCTGAGGAAACTCATCGAGAGGAACTGGGGACGCTCCCAGACGAAGATCTCCCACAGCAGAGGCCCAGGATCGCAAGGCGTCGAATCCTCGGGGTACCACTGCCGACTCGACGCCCTCGAGAAAAAGATCGAGGGCATGCACCGAGAAGGTCACCTCTCGGGCAACGGGGCTAAGTACGCCACCGACTCGCTCACCAAGTCGTTTACCGAGGAACTGCTCGATGTCCACGTCTCCTCGCGCAACAAGCCACCGAAGGTCTCTCTGTTCGACGGGAAAACCGACCCGAAAGACCATTTGGATGCTTTCACCGCGGAAATGAGTTTCCAGGACCATTCCGACGCCGCCCAGTGCAGGGCCTTCCCAGCCACCCTCATCCGCTCTGGTCGGGACTGGTTCCGAGGACTCGAGCCTCGCTCAATCTCGACCTTTGACGAGCTGGCTACTCAATTCCTCGGCCACTTCGTCGGGAACCGTCGACAGAAGCGCACGGTCGACTACCTCTTCACAATTAAGAGCGGGGACAAGGAGACGTTCAAAGCTTACGTCACCCGCTTCTACAACACCCTCCTCGAGGTCCCCGAGCACCGGGACGAAACCGTCATCACGGCTCTCAGATCTGGTCTTAGGCACAAGGAGTGGTTGCGCTCCTTCGCATTGGCGCAGCCTAAAACCATGGCCAAGGTCAAGGCGTGGACCGAGCGCGAGGTCCAGCTGGAGTACGAGGTGAACGCGAACCTCCCTCAAGCAGAACGGTCCGACCAGAAGAAGAGGGCTCGGGAAGAGAGGCTGGAGCGTCAGCAACCCTACCACCCAAAGTTCCAAGAGTACACCCCGCTCAACGTCTCCCTCGCATTGTTACTATAGGAGGCCCAGGGTGAGGGGTTCTTCAAGTTCCCCCCAATCCCGCATCAGGCCTCGAAGCGAACCTGGGGCCCCTACTGCGCCTTCCACCGGATGCTGGGCCACGCCACGGAGGATTGTAAGCAACTCCGGGACTACATCGAGGAGCTCATCCGATCGGGGTACCTCGCCGCCTGCTTGAGGGATAAGCGGCAGGGCGACCGCGAGCAGGAGCAGCGTCCCCTTCCCGCCGAGCTGACCATTGGCCAGATCATGCTCGTTTCGACAGATGACCAGTCCAGAGACCAGGGAGCCCCGTACCCGGTGCCGAGCACGGAGACCAACAAGCCTCCAGGAAGCTCGGGCCACGCTAATAAGGTCATCATTAGCATGCACTTTTTTTAGGGCAATGTAAACTCTTCCTAGGGTCAATTGTAAATTTAATAAAGATCAATGGAACATTGCGAAAAAGAAAGAAAGGTATCATTTATTCAAAAAAGTATTATGGGCTCCTCAGCCATACATACAAAAAGAAAAAGAAAATTACAGCAGTGGGGGAAGGGGGTGCAGAGAGCACTGCTCATGGTACTCAGTAAAGATCTCCGCCAGCCGAGGCCTCACGAGATCCGGCCTCAGCCCTCGATTCCCCCCGTGCGCGTTAACCTTGAGCCTCAGTTCGTAGCACTCACGGACGAGCGCCACCGAGCGAGTCAGCCGACTCGCGGAGATCAGGCCGAAGCGCCTCAGAGACCGCAGCTTGCCTACGGCTTCGTCGTAGAGCTGCTCGGACAAGGGGTTGTAAAGCCCCGGGGACGCCCTCCAGATGGAGTACATTAGCAGCTGCAGCAAGAGGGAGCGCCGGGGGAGCAGCCGGCCGAAGTGGTCTTTAATGCTTCCATAGACTAATTGCACCGTGTCCTCGGTGCAGTTCTGGTCATAAAGGTATACGTCTTCGAAATGGATGATATCGGGGATGGTAAAGGGGAAGTCTTCCATTCTCAACGACTTGTTTACGAAGGACCAGTGCTCCCTCAGCCTTATATAGCCCACTGCGCCCAACGGATCCCAACAGTCGCCTGTTTTCGTCCACAAAGTCACTACCACACGGCAATCATTGAGCCTCCTCTGGCAGAATTGAAATGATACGACTCTGGCGCTTCGCCTCCCCGCGCATTCAATGCCCATGCTACTCGCACGTTCGCTGCAACCGTTCCTGTTCCCCATGCCTACCACGGGATGGTCGAACGAAAGCTCATGAAGAATCGGCCAAGCATCTACCATGCTCGGTCATCCCTGGCCGGTAGCTTCCCTACACGCAATGCCGGGGATCAAAGCCCTCGCCGAGAGGCAACCGCGCAGCTTCACTGCCCGGTTATCCTTAGCGGGCCTACTACGGCCCCTCCAACGCTAAGGATCAAAGTCCACCGTAGAGGTAACCGAGCGGCTACCCTGCTCGGCTATCCTTGGCCGGTAGCTTCCCTACTCGCAACGCCATGGATCAAAGCCCTCGCCAAGAGGCAACCACGCAGCTTCACAGCCCCGTTATCCTTAGCAGGCCTCTTACAGCCTCTCCAACGCTAAAGGATCAAAGTCCTCCTTAGCGGCAGCTCAGCAGCTACCCTGCTCGGCTATCCCTGGCCGGTAGCTTCCCTACTCGCAACGCCAGGGATCAAAAAGTCCTCCCAGAGGCAGTCGAGCCCGACCCACGCTCGGCTATCTCCGGCTGGTAGCTTCCTACCACAACCGACAGGGATCAAAAGCCCTCCCAGAGGCAGTCGAGCCCCACCCTCGCTCGGCTATCCTTCAGGACAAAAGCCCTCGCCAAGAAGCACCGGGCAGTTACCCTGCTCGGCCAAAGGTCCTTGGTAGGCTTCTTATAGCCCCTCCCGCGCTAAGGACCAAAGTCCTCCTTTGAGGCGGTCGAGCCCGACCCTTGCTCGGCTATCCCCGGCTGGTAGCTTCCTACCACAACCGACATGGATCAAAGTCCTCGCCAAGAAGCACTAGGAAGTAACCATGCTCAGTCCCCATCTTGAAGGATCAAAAGCCCTCACAAGAGGCAACCGAGCTCGACCCTTGCTCGGTCATCTCCGGCTGGTAGCTCCCTACCCATGACGCCAGGGATCAAAGCCCTCGCAAGAGGCGTCCGAGCGGCTACCCCGCTCGGTCATCCCAGGCCGGTAATTTCCTACCCACGACGCCAGAGATCAAAGCCCTCGCCAAGAGGCAACCGCGCAGCTTCACTGCACGGTCATCCTTAGTAGGCTTCTTACAGCCCCTCCAACGCTAAGGATCAAAGTCCTCCTTAGAGGCAACCGAGCGACTTCCCTGCTCGGCTATCCCCGGCCGGTAGCTTCTCTACTCGCAACGCCAGGGATCAAAGCCTTCGCCAAGAGGCAACCGCGCAGCTTCACTGCCCGGCTATCCTTAGCAGGCCTCCTACGGCCCCTCCAACGCTAAGGATCAAAGTCGTCCTTAGAGGCAGCTCAGCAGCTACCGTGCTCGGCTATCCCTGGCCGGTAGCTTCCCTACTCGCAACGCCAGGGATCAAAAAGTCCTCCTAGAAGCAGTCGAGCCCGACCCTCGATTGGCCATCCACGGCTGGTGGCTCCCTGCTCGTAACGCCAGAAATCAAATCCCTCGCCAAGAGGCAAACGAGCAGCTTCCCTACCCGGTCATACCCAGCAGGCATCCTCTTGCCCAACAGACGCTGCGGGTTTTGTAGCCCTCATAACGAGGCCTCTGAGCCCATTCATGCTCGGCACAACTACGGCGGACATCCCTCTGCCCATCACATGCAGCGGATCCGAAGCCCCAACAAGGGACATCAGGTCTATCCAAGTCTGAGCGATCCCCCCTCGACTTCGGGGCTATGGAGATGCCTCCTTCTCAACAGCACTTGGCACACTTGGCAAGTGACCGATCAACTCGACGAACGATCACTAGACAGATAGCCGACTTGACATGGAAGCCCAACAGTGCAAACAAAGATATTTTACGAGCATTCTTCACAAACAAAAGATAAAGTGCAAACTGATTGCAAATTGATGAAACAAAAATTTTACTACCAAAAGCAAAGTCTTTACAAAGGGTATTTTGGGCTCCTCAGCCTTACAGACTGCCCGGAGGCTTACAAAATAAAGGAGGAGGAAGATGAGGGCTTTAGGCCTCGGGGCCAGGCACGACCTCGGGGTCCTCGATATCTACCACGTGTTGAGCAGGGTCCTCTGCCAACTCCTCGTCAGGAACCTCTTCCCCCTGCTCATCGGCGTCCACGAGGGGGTATTCGGCCCGGAGCTCTTCATCGGCGAACTCCGGCATCCGGGCCTTAACGGTGTCAAGGGCCTCGTGCCAGATGCGGGTGGTGGCCACGGCTAAGTCATTGTAGAAGTCCTTCGACTTCTTGTAGCTCTCCACCGCCTTCGCCGCCGAGAGGCCGGCCTGCTCCGCCGCCTTGACCGCCGCCCCCAGCTCCTTCCGGAGGATCCTTACCGTTTTCTTCAGGTTGCCGGCAAGCGCCTGAGCGTCCTCAAGCTTGACCTCGGCGGCCTCGCGGTGCTGAGTAGCCTCCTATTTCCTGGCCTCCACCTCGCCCTCCAGGACGGCAACCCTCGCCATCGCCGCCTCTAGCTCTCGCTTGGAGCTCTCTTCCAACGAGGCAAACTGGTCCGCGGCCTCCATCGCCGGGGCTATCACCTCAGCCTCCATGTGTAAGGAAAGGGCGACATGCTGGAGGACCTGAAAAATAAGAAAGAGGTCAGGAAGACGAAGGAAGCACCAAATCTCACAAGCAACCGAGCACTTACCTACACGGACTCTTAGGCGATGGACGCCATCTGGGCCCTGAAGGTCCCCCCGGGGACCCTGCCCCCTGCCGACCTCTCTATTTCGTGCAGTAGGCTATCTGCGATAGATAGCCCCGAAGGAACCGCGAACCGGAGGCCCCTCTCCTCCACCATGATCGGCGAGGACGGGCCCCGAGGAGGCCTCCGATACCCCCTCTTGAGTGGCTCCGATGGAGAGCCGGTCTCCTTCTCCGAGGCCGGGTCCTCCAGACTTCGAGCCCGCTTCCGACCCCGCGTTCTGCTAGGCCCCGGGGAGGGATCCGCCCCCGAACGCTCAAGGGACGCGGCCACCGGAGGCGCTGGGACGGAGGCCGAAGGAGCCGGGACAGGCTTCGAACTGGAAGAGCTGGCGCCTCCAGCCTTCGTGACCTTTCTCGGCTGGCGCATGGAGGCTCGGAGCTCGTCCATATCCATGGGTCCTGCACAAAACCAAAGGTGAAGAAGTCAGCGACACATGCAATAAACAAGCTAAAAAGCAAGCCTAACTTACTGACAAACCTGACGGGGCTGAGTCCGGCCCAACTTAGGACCCTTTCAAATAGCAACATCAAATCGAGGGACGGGCTCCCACGACGCCACTCTCACCGCGGCGGGGTCATTGGACTGGATCCCTGGCAAGCACTTTTCCCTCGACCACTTGGTGGGTACGGGCCAGTCCTCGCCCTCGGGCGGCGCGACGAAGAAAAACTTCTTCTTCCAGTCGTGAATGGAAGAAGGCAGGGCAACAACCCCTGTCCCGGCGGCGCCCCTGTCGCTTTCTAAAAGAGAGATAGACCCACCTCGGGTCGCCCGCTCGGCCCCAGGATGATTTTTGAAAACAAGGGAAGAATCAAGGATGGAGAGTATGAAGGGAACCGCCTGTAGCTTCAGGCGGATCGGAACCCGAGGAGAATGCTCCAAGAGTTCGGCACTAGCTGACCAGGGGATAACCCGAAGAAGTTCAGCGCTTCGACGACCTCGGAAAAGAAGGGCAGGCGCATTCCATCCCAAAAAGCTTCCTAATACAGGGCGATCTCCCTACCCCGTACTTGGTCTGCCCTCTCTCCCTTCTTGGCCAGACGAAGCGTATAACGTGAAGGGATGTGGAAGCGAGCCCGAGCATTGGCAAGCTCGTCCTCATGCCTCACCCAATACGACGCATCTACCGCCTTCTCCCTGAAGGCTACCCTCGCCGCACGATCCTGGGAAGAGGATCCGACCCTTGCTCCCCGGGAAGACTCAGGCTCAACTAAAGGGTCCCTAGAACCTACTCTTACGGCATCTGCAGATTCTGCGAAAGAAGACATCTAACCTGAAGAAGAGAAATCCTCGGGAAACGAAAGCAGAAGAAAGAATACGAGCGCCGAGCAACCAGGACTTAGAGCGAGGAAATATGAAGGAGTAGGGGCCTTGAAGTGCGCCCCACCCCTATTTATCACTGCAATCTCTCTCATCCAATGGCGCCCTTCATCTTCCACCAAAACGCCTCTTCGCGTCCGACGGCCCCGATCGCTCCACTTGTCGTTCCCACACTGGGCCGCATCCCATCAGACGTCGCAGGTCTGCACACATCGTGTCGGCCAACCGACCCTTGACACGCAGACCGTCGCTTCAGTGACAGGATACACGAACCGGTGCACCTTTCTTAAATGCAGAGATCTCGCCCTGATTCGCTGGCAGAAAAGACAGCTGACAGCCCGGGAACACGTCCCGACGAAATCTTGAGAGAGAGCTCGCCCTGGGCGGTCCTGCAAACCACTCTTGACCCGACCCGCCAGCTGGTCGGGACAAGAGTGGGGGGCTAATGATGATGCTCTGTATTGGAGACCTCACAGATCATGACACGTGGCAGATGACGTGTCCCAGAACTCAGAAGAAAGGGCCCGCAAGGGCCGACCAGACCACCCCTGTGCCCAACCTGCAAGCACAAGCTGGCTCACCTCAGAGCCCCCTACGAATTGGCTTCCTCGGCCTCTCAGCTCACCCCCGAGCTACCACAGGACCAAAATACCTCGCCCCCCTGCTCGTTCCCGAGCTCGCCTGCCGAGGCCTTCTTCCTCGGTCCCTCCGACCGACCAACCCCACCACTCACAGGCGTAACCGCCGCTCCGCAAATCTCGCCATGTGCAGATTCTCCGCCGACAACATCCCACGTTCCACGCCATCACGATCCCCATTAACGGACGATCCGCTCGTTACGCGGACGTGACGTCGGGAGCGTAACTGCCGGTGAGATTCTCGCGCCTGCCACTGCGTGCTGCCGCCACTATATTAAACCTCATCACAGAGGGGTCAAGTAAGCTTTTTTCACCCCACTTAGTCGTTACTCTGCTCGGATCTTGTGCTAACTTGAGCGTCGGAGGGTCCTCGGTGGTACCAAATCACCCGAGGACTCCTTTGCAGGTACTCGGCGTAGACTCCTCAAAACCACCAATCTCCTCAAAACCCATTGAGACCCACACGCAACAGGGGATCACCTCCAAGATCCACCGAGAGATCGACGGATGACAACATCTAACGGAGACCCGAAAAGGACCTCCATCAATTACCCTTTTAACCCCCATGCGGTTAACAATGTCAAGGGCTATCCTTTAGGGCGCTTGTTATGAAATATTTTATGCTGGCCACATACCCAGCATACAGACATGGTCTGCCATCCGCCTGTAGGGATGTTAGTCTCTTATCGGGTTCTTTTATGCGGGATCGATTTTGGACCGTTAATTTCCCCACTCTTGATAGGTTTATCAGTGGTCTTTACAAGGCCCATTTGCAGTCCTCCATCAATTACCCTTTTAACCCCCATGCGGTTAACGATGTCAAGGGCTATCCTTTAGGGCGCTTGTTATGAAATATTTTATGCTGGCCACATACCCAGCATACAGACATGGTCTGCCATCCGCCTGTAGGGATGTTAGTCTCTTATCGGGTTCTTTTATGCGGGATCGATTTTGGACCGTTAATTTCCCCACTCTTGATAGGTTTATCAGTGGTCTTTACAGGGCCCATTTGCAGTCTAATCTATTATTCCCTCCCTCCCCGATATTTGTCTCTGTTAACACCTAATTTTTTTTTTATCATATATCTATTGGACTGTGACTCGCATATATAGTACCACATCGGGGGTTGATAAGAAAGTGATGTGATATATAATATAACTTGGAGTTCTACCTATCAGCTTGAGCTTTTGGGTTAGAATGGATCACCAAGTTGTGTTATGTATCCGTCACGTGTGGGTTCCATCCCTAACAAATGGTATCAAGGCCAGGATCGAACAAGAAATACCGATGTGGGGGTGGTGATTGGTGTTTTTATACCACCGATATACCTAACATAGGTTCTATTTCTAGCAGAATAGAGTTGGCAAATGGCAATCAAGCATGTGGGCTCCCCTGCACCAAAAAAAGATAAAAATATCCATAACATAGGTTGTATTTCTAGCATAATAGAGTTGGCAAATGGCAATACACACACAAATGCTGTTTTGGACGCAATAATCGTGGTGCTTCTAGAAGCCCAGCCTAAAAATGAACCTTATTCCCCCATTTTCTCCTCGTCACATCATCCCGATCACATGCATCCCCATGGCACCCCCATTCCTAATTTCTGCACATGCACCGCGGTCCCCACTCCGACATACATACCACGCATCATACGCATACATCCATCATCACCGCCACCACCATCATCGTCATTCATGAGCCATCCCTTTGCTATAAAACCCCACTCAAAACCCCAAGCTCAACCTCAAGTTTTCATTTCGATTCAAATTCAAACAACAGCAAAAGATATACAGAAATTAATGGAGAAAATGATTATTGAAGAAGAGCAGGCTCTGATCCCAGGCTTACCTGATGACGTGGCAGCCGACTGCCTCTCTCGGATCCCGCACCTGTTCCACTCCCAGATCCGACCCGTTTCCAGGAAATGGCGGGATCTCGTCGCCGCCCCGTCCTTCCTTCGTCACCGAGAGCGGATCTGCGCCACCGAGGACCTCATCTTCCTCGTTCAGGCCACCGAATCTATCAAAGAACTGGATCCAGTCACCGCCGGTGAGCCTAATGAGGGGGCGACCGCACCCAAATATCAGCCCCCAAACTACTCCCTCGCCGTCTACAACGCCACCCTCGCCACGTGGCAGCGGATCGCCACGTCTGAAGCGATCCCGATGTTCGCTCAGATCGCGATCGTGGACCGCAAGCTGGTCCTCGTCGGCGGTTGGGATCCGGCAACGCTCAACCCGATAACGGACGTTCGGATCCTCGATCTGTCCACGATGACGTGGCGGAGGGGTGCTCCGATGACGTCAGCGCGATCGTTCTTCGCCTGCGCCGCAGCCGCCGGAGGGAAGGTGTACGTGGCGGGGGGCCACGACGCGCAGAAGAACGCGCTGCTCTCGGCGGAGGCATACGACGTGGCGTCGGACGAGTGGGTGAGCTTACCGCCGATGAGTGAGGAGCGAGACGAGTCTCGGGGCTTGTGCGTAGGCGGTAAGTTTTGGGCGGTGAGCGGATACAGCACCGAGAGCCAAGGACGCTTCGCCACGTCGGCGGAGTGCTACGATCCAGAACAGGGGACATGGGCGCTCGTCGAAGGGGCCTGGGACGGCGACACGTGCGCCTCGTGTGTGGGGATGCAGGACAAAATTCTCTGCGTTGATTCCAGAGGGTTGAGGGCGTTTTGTGGAGGATCGAAGGAGTGGAAAACTGTGGGTCCCGCGCCGGAGGGGATGAGGTCCAGCACGTGCGGGGCGGTTTTCGGAACAAGGAAGAAGATTATGGTCACCACCGGTGATGGGAAGAACGAGGGTTGGGTGATGGACCTGAAGAGTGGGAAGTGGGTTCGGGTTGAGAGACCCGTTGGGTTTCACGGATCGGTTTATTCTGCTGCTGCGGTCCGGATCTAGATCCGAAGTCTGAGATTCATCTGCATTCCTCCGTTTTCCTTTTTACCCCTTCATATGAAAGGGGTAAAAAAACAATCAGAATTTACAAATATTTAGAGATAAGGTGCGTGTCCCTGGGAGAGAAACGACTCATAATGTAGGCATGAGCCGCATGACTGTTTTGTTTCAAACAAATTCTATCGGCAATAGTACTCTACTAAAAGCGAGTGATGAGTATGTGTGGGTATGTTGCCCGGCTAAAACATTATATTTTTTGCGCAACATATTTTGCATGTTTCAAATGATTCAATTTTAAGCACACATCTGAACTCTTGATGTATAATCTCTACTTTTGTAATGCAAATGTAAATCATGCCATAAATTGAGTATCTCTTTTTTTCCATAAAAGAATTCTTTTAATGCAATATTTTTCTTAAAATCTTTAAGGCATTCACTCATCTCATTTAAATATTATAAAAAGCTTTAAATTCACACGCAAGCCAACACTCTCTCTGTCCACTAATATTTAAGCCATCCTTTTTTGTGTTTTTAAAGTCTTCTTTGGAAATTTTTGAATTACATAAGATTGATTTAGCTATACGATATTACTATCCCTTGAGCAAAACAAAAAAGGAAAAAAGAAAGACCTAATTGCTTGTGTCTTGCAATTGTTTATTGCTCTATTAATGGAGCCGAATGGAAGAAACAAATTCATATAGCCGTTTCCAAAATTTTTGGTAAGTGCTTGATGTTGTTGTAATGTAACCGGGAATTAAAGATCAAACTTGAATACCAATGTTATATTGGATGAATTTCAATCTGATTCTACTGAGAATAGGAAGCATTTTAGTTAACCAGGAGCAATACAAGGAAAATTCTTACCTTCTCACGGCACATAATCTTTTCTATAGCAACAACAAATCTCTATCCTCAGACTTTATGACAAATCTCCTCTCCATCTCTAATATCATAATTGAAAGAGGGAGGTATACAGCGCTCTCACTATGCGCGATGCATATGAAGAGACTGAAGATTTAATTTGAAAATGTTCTTGAATATTTATAGTTAATTTAATTGTATTTTAGGGACTTTTAATTAAGATAGAGAAGATAACAGCTCCCAACATTTAGCGTACCTGCCTCGCTCTGCAATTTGCCAAAGTGAGAGGTGGTAAAGAATTAATTCAGTAAACAAAACTCTAATCTGATGCCAAATTTCAATGATGATGTGCCTAACAATTGCAATTTTAATTTGAGATAAATTTTACTAAATCCCATCCACCTTTTGGGATTTTTGAGATAACCTCGTTGAATTTAAAAAATGGTATATAACCATTTTGAAAGGTATTTTCATAAAAAAAAACTCAAAAGTGTTTTTGTCAAAATATATCATATTCTATTTATTTTGAGTATATTCAATCTATCAATAAGACATTTTGAGATTATTCAGTCCTATTGTCGCTTGCACGACTTAATCAAACTAACGATTTCATACAAAATTAGTACTTCAGTGCGGTTATATAGGATTTGTAAAGTTCAATGAGGTTATCTCAAAAGCATGGAATGGTCGATAAAATTTAGTAAAATTTACCCATAATTTTACAGAAGCTTAATAAAATATTGGTGCTTCAGTTTAATTTTTATAACTGTCTACAAACCAAATCATGCATATCCTAAAATTACTAATAACCCTCTAACATGTGCAAAATTTAAAATAAAATCTCTATTAACCATTTGCCCTTTTCCTCCTCCTTTTGATTCAAAAAAATGAAAATAACTCGTATCTTTTTCTCACTTTTGATGATAGGTTTCCACGCTACAATGAACTGAAAAAAATAAAAACAGAAGATTTTTCAATTTCAAAAATCTGCAAATTCGTAGGCTCTTCTTCATTAAGGAGCTGTTTGGTTGGAAGATTATGAAATTTGGAATCCAAAATAGTAAGTTGATAATTTCTGGATTTGGTAATTTGTTTTTTGGTTGGTTTTGGATTCCTAGTATTAGATTTGTAGATCCTTTTAATCTTTGTTTGGTTGGTGGAAAGAAAGTACGATTTGGATTTAAGAATTTTAGAGAGAGATAGATAGAGAGAGGATTATTATATAAATAAAGTACTACGGGTCCCATCTAAAAGTACAATGAATAGTGCCAAATCCTTTCAAATTCTCCAAATTTTTTAGGATTCAAGAATCCTTGTTTTGTGGTGGACCCTCCATAAAAAACAGTGGAATCCTATAAATCCAAATCTATCAACCAAACACAAAATTATCGAATCCTAGGATTCTACAATCCAAATCTATATTAATCTTGCAACCAAACAGCCCCCTAAAATGGCATTGAAATTTCAATATCTATTTCTGTTGGTCATCTTTTTGACAGAGCTTAAAGGCTTCGGTAACTTCTTTCTTGCTATGTGAAAAATGTCACAAATCAATGATAAGACGCCTTTCAAAAAACGATTTTGCTTGCGATCTTTGTACCAAAAAGAGCTAATAGTTGGAAGAGTTAAGAAGCCAAGTGTTTCTATTTGGGCGAGTTAAAAAAAAAATTTAACACAAATGGATATGTTCAACAAGTTGAAGCGATAAGTGTTTGGACCAAAATATGAACAAAAATCGATTTTTTTTTAATTATTATCTTGATTTTTTAAATAGAGGTTTAATTTTCTTTTGAATTAATGTAGGAGACATGACAATAAAATATTTGGAAATTATTTTAGGCATTTTACATTGAGTATTTCTCTATTTTCTTTCTATAAGATAGTCAAGATTTCTTAAATAATGTTTTAGAAAAATACATTATTTATACTATTTTAATTATTTAAATTTGTTATCTCAAAAAGAGATTGATGTATGATTTAATAAAATTTTCAGACGGATTGACAAAGTTTACAGATTATATGACAAATATATAAAAGAAATATCTATAGCCTTGCTTACCTATACTGATTTTTGGATTTTTTTAATTTGTTTTTTATATTGTAAGTTTTCGGAAGAAAGTAGTTTACAGTAAAATATGGGCATCCTAGGTGCAACTTACTCGTAAACTATAATCTGGCTAAAGATATAATAGAGATTGCATAAGAAAAGTTATCAAAGGGGTCATAAATTGGGAATGTTATAATACAAAATTATGATGGCGATGTTTGGAAAAAAATGAATTTATTTTTGTGATGTAGTGTAATAAAATATATTTTTGTCATGTCAGGATATCTGAATAAGATATAATGGAGGTTCAAAGCATCAAGGTACTTTTGTCAAGATTAATTTTTTTCACGCATTAAATTAATGTAGGGTGTTGACTCAGAAATGTTTAACAATAGGTAAAAGAGATACTAGATGATGATTTTTTTTTTCTTTTTAGGGAAAAATAGGTCAGGGGCGTCATACTCTAAAAAAATATATTAAGAAAAATAAAATATATGCAAGATGTACAATAAAATAGGGCTGTAGAGACTAACGAAGAATTGAAGATATTTTCCCTCTCTTATACAAAAGATGATGGAGGAGTAAATTTGCAACAAATAATCTATTCTCTTAGTCTCCATTATTTTTTAAATTTTTTATTTAAGAAAGGAATGGGAGATCTTTTCTTTTTTCTTTTCCGCTTCTATATATGATCTAAGCCTTTAAAGGATTACTTCTTATGACAAACAATAGCTTATGCGATAAAATTTGCCAAAAGATAATTAAAGTCGTAATCTTGAGTCTATTTAAGCACTTTATCACGCTTATTTCTTCGTTAATTAATTAAATATTAATTTGTTTTAGATCCAGGTATAAACTTTGTAAAGAGACATATGGAACACTTCTTCAAGTTTTGGCATCCCTTGTTAAAGTCTGCATGAATTTGACCTTTAGGAGTTTAATTCAGTCAATCAGAGATTTCAACTTTGGAATATGATTTCTTTTAGGTGAAGGCTTTATCCAAGCCACATTGCCACTGCAGTTTTTTGTAGCCCTCTGTCTCATGACCACTTTTGTGGAACATAAATGGGTCTTACAATTTTTGAATTCTTTCTTTATTCATTTTTTAATATCTTCTCTCTCTCTCTCTATATATATATATACATAGGCGTCCGCACGATTAATAGTAATAGTAATAAGAATAATAATACCAGCTTTATATATATTTATAGAGAGAGAGAGAAAGAGGGAATAATGGAGGAAAGATGCCATGGGAGGGAATTTCCTCCTATGGCGTCGAAAAAATATATCCTTCCTTATTTTTTCCGACGATCGGCACCCATCATCTTTATCGTTATCATCTAAGATGTAGGTACAGCAAATTTCATGTGATTCTACAACCTTTTCACCGTTGGTTTATTAATGTAAAAAGTTCTATTGTCGGTAAACCGTTAATTTTGAACCCACTAAACCAACGGTGAAAAGGTTGTAGAATCACATGAAATTTGGTGTACCTACTTCTTAGATGATAACGATGAAGATGGTGGGTGCCGCTCGTCGGAAAAAATAAAGGAGGGTGTATTTTTTCGACGCCATAGGAGGAAATTCCCTCTTATGGCCTCTTTCCTCCATTAACCTATATATATATGGAAATTACCTTTGCTGGGAGAGGGGTTGAATAAGATAATTATAATATACTATGGCAAATTGAAAACCTAAATACTATTTCTAAAGTAATTATTGAGTTGCTGTGGAAAATATTTAAAATAAGTTTTAAAGAAGAAACTTAATAAGATAATCAATACAAATACAGAAAAGTAAAAGATTAAGAGCAATGCAAATACATCGATATGTTGACTAGAGTTCACCACCTTTTATGGCTAGTTTCCGTCCGAGTCTCCTACTCAAGATTTTTCCACTATAAGTGTGAAGTACACAAATCCCATTTCACAGGGATATGAAGAAACAAGATATCACTCTTCACAAGGATCAATCGCGCTTTCCTCTCTAATCCACATCTCTCTAGGAAAATCTCTTTTTCCACTCAGAATCTACAATTCAAGTGAAAGGAGAAGCACCCCTTGGGTTATAAATCGCTTTTATTACAAACGATTTCATTCAATCACAATCCTATTGATCTCAAACATTATTTCCGGTTAGGCACAAGGATTGTTTTGAGGTATATGGATAAATTTAAAGCTCTTAAGTAAATGAAAAATAAAAAAGAAATTAAAGCGCGAAGAACATGAAAAGTTTCAAAAAGATTTGCAATTAATTTCCTTATTTTTTCTCAAGAAAAGTGGTTGATCTCAGATGGTATTTATAGGAATCAAATGGAAAGTTATTCTAACTCCCAATAACTGTCATAAAACAGTTAATGATCGCTGGAGACAATTAAGACTGAAAATGCACAAGTGTCCAATTGATTTGAAATTCAAATTTCAAATTTTGGGAAACAAAACTTTCTGTGGAGACGTCTTGCCCAGAAGGAAAATCCTTCTAGAGATGTCTGTATAGGCGTTTCTGAAATTTGTCCAGTATTAAGAATTTGCGAATTTATACTTGAGACATCTGAGGAGACCTCAGGTCTTCAAAATGATTTGAGCTACAGACATCTGGGGAAACGTTAGGTGCTCAAAATGATTTGATCTAGAGACGTCTAGGGAGACGTCAGGTCTTCAAAATTTCCGAGACAGACGTCTGTATAAGACGTCTGTTTTATAACATGAATGAATATCAGATGTTGAAATTTGACAGTTTGAATTTCAACCGATAGGCTAGACGTCTCTAAATGAGAAGGAGACGTCTTGAGCATTATAAACAAGTTATAATGATATTTCTAATCTTATGAGATTATTTCTAATTACATGTATATCACTCACCACTCTAATTTTCATTTTGGTTCTTCGATTAGTTTTATTTCTTTGACTTGTTACATTAAGACGTGATTGAATCTTGAATTTTCTTGCATTCCGTTGTTGCCAGTATCGATTTGTCATACCATATCACCATTTTGAGTATCGCATTATAGGCAATCATGCTTGATGTTGAATAGATTGTGCAAGCTGTACCCAAGACATAAACTTTGAAATGTCATTAGTAACTCGTTTAAATAAAGTTTTAAACTAAATAATCAAAAGCGAGGATCGTGTAACACGGATGTCAACAATCTTCCCCCTTTTGATATTTAGCAAAATTTATTTAAATAATTCATGATATATATAAAAATATAAATTCGATTTATATACTCCCCCTTAATTCATGCTCAGTTGAAAAAATCTTTGAACTCATATCAGTGTCCCATACCACTGATATTATTTTTCAAGAAGTATTACATGAAAGCGAGTGATATAATTCGAATTTTATTACCATTTAAGAACAAATTTAAGATATCCATGAATATTTTCTCCTTCTTTTTGAAAAATATTAAAAAGTTTTAAAAATTGAGCAAGGGGGTATGAAAACAATATGAATATGGAAATTTTAAGTTCATGGGAAAAACAAAATGAAACATGGTTAGGGCATATGAAATGAACAACATTTAAGTATGATGATCCAGTTTAGAATAATAACCATAATAGCAAGAGATTCAAAATGACAGAGTAATTAAAAAGCATAGGGTAAACAAATGAAATAATAGTAGAAAAACTACATCTTAATGTTTATAATGATTAACACAAGTTCCTAGCATGACGTCAAGATCGTCTTTAGTTTTAGTAAATTATCTTTAATAAAAAAATTTATTTTTTATAAAAAAAATCATATTAAATTACGCGTATTTATATGAGATTCTTCTTTTAAGACTTATTTTTCTTTTAAATCGGTATTTTTAAAAATCTATGCATTATAAAAATATTCTAATTTTAATTTTTCAAAATTAAAAATTAGTACCGTTAAATAGTGGAAGTCGTGTGGTGGATTGGCTCTTGTTCATATCAGAATTTTGCATTTTTATACCACCCATTCTTGATTACATTACATATAAGTAGGTGTTTTTGATTCATATTTGCTATATAAATACATGTTACAGGTTCTCAGTCTAAAACAATGCAAATCACGGACAGTTACGACAAATTCAGGACAACTGCCAACAAACGGATAAAAATACAGGTTCCGCTCACCATTTGTTAGGTGCTGCTTAACAGTATAGGAGTCAAGATCAAGCGAGGGTCATTCATGTTTCAGACAAGCACAAAGCATGAGGGTAGCCGCACAAGAATCAAGAAGGCAACGCGAAGCTTGAGGAAGATCAAGGCAATAAGTCCAATCATTTTTCATTTTGGGACTGTTGAAAATCTAGGAGTATTTTGGAATGATTCTGCAAATATAAGTGTAACAAACAGAAGAATATAGAAACAAAAGAGAGCACAAGATAAATGATGCACCAATTCTCAATTTCGACCGCAGAAACGCGAAATTATAACCATTTTGGCGGCGGAACTGCTGCCATGCCGTGGCCATCTGTGATAAACCTTTATGGGTGTTTTGGTCATTGTACATGGGTTCAGAAAAAGATCCCAGGGCTTCACTTCACTGCCTATAAATACTTGTTTTATTTTCCTTTTTTTTATAATGAGTGAGTAGTTTTCTCACTTGTTAGGGTAGGATAAAGAAAGTTTAAGAGAAAGAAATCTCCCTCACTCTTTTCTTTGCCCAACAGTTTGAATTGAACTCCCGCCAAGGTATCCACAATCCGCTCTCTACGGCACCTTATCCTCTATGATAGTGGTGGCACTCTAGTGAGATCGGTTGTAGTTGGATTGGCCGGAGGTTATGGCTAAGAGCCAAGAACGGACGGACAAGGACCAAAGGGAAGGAACTAAGCATTGGAAAGCCTACCTTATACTCGCAAGTATCCTTCCCAGTCGTGCTAATTCCCGTTGTTTCCGATTACCGTAAATTAATATCAAGAGAGGCAAATGAAAGAAGTGAGCGAACTCGTAACTCAAACTAACATAATCGTAACCCTAACAAGTTTCTTAACATACATATCAAAACACATAGTTAGTATCGAACAAACTTGACTTAACTCATTAAAACATAAAGAAAAAGACTTCTACCTCTTCGTGGATCGACCTGTACTCAACAGATTAGTTACAAAGTGAACCCGTCTTGATTGCGGAATAGCACTTTAAAAACTAGAGTGAAAAACCCTTTCAATCAAATGGCGCCGTCACCGGGGAGACGGTAGTTTATTTCTGTTTGTAGTTTCGGGTTAATTTATGATTATAAAAAAACAACAAAACCATAAAAATCATCTTGTTTTTCTTTGATTCTTTTTGTACGAGTGTACAGGATAGGGAGAAGAGCAAGTTCAGTGCCAAAATCGTGGGAAGATAGACCTACATCTTGCAGCTACACCGCGGTGGATCAAGGCAAAACCGCGGCTAACCGTACCAAAATCTGGAGCAAATTCAGTGACCAAATCAAGAACCATGGGCTGAACCATATAAGAACAAAACCAGAGGAGTACACCCAAGAAATTTTAAGTCAAGACTCTAAATTTCCACCGCCCTTCCGCGGCCAATCAAAGGGTTTGACCGTGGTTCTGCGGTCAAAATTTTGCTTCAGAGCCTGAATTTTTTTGGTAAGTACTTCTTTCTTCTAGAAATCCTCTCTTAACCCCACCGAATTGCTTTTTCTGCAATATTATTTGCGCAAACTCTCTCTCCCTTTCCAATAAAACATTTTTTTGTTCAGGACTCTTTCTGCCGCCAAATAATTTTTTTTGCAAGTGTTTTAGATTTTGTTTGTTATTGTTTTGCATAAATAATACGGATTTTAAGGGGCTATAATACCAATTCAGATTGGGTGGGGATTTCATCACCCTTTCTAAGACCCCAAAAATCACAAAAAGCATACGCATTATCATTGAGCATAATTAAAAATATCTAGACTCAGCCAATTAAGGACTTGTTGTGCTCAATAGGATAGAAGAAGATTGTGGGCATTCGGTCGTTCATCTAAACTTGACTTTGTGATGCCTAGGCTAGACAAGTGAGGAGGTAATTTTAAAAGGCCCGTCTTACGGTGATTCGTGAGTGGAACCCTCCTTACCTCACTTATACTTACCTGACCACGATTGGTAGTAAAAAGGAGATTCGAGAGTTATTTCACAACTTGTCGCTTTGGAACAGTTAGGAGCAGTCTAGTTGGACTTTGAGGACCATAGCTCTAGGTGTGATTGTGTATATTGTAACTGTGATTATTTGAAGTTGTGTCCTTAATTCCGTATATTTTTCAAAACTCTAAAAAAAAACCAAAAACTTTTATAAAAACTTACTATTTGTCACCGAATTTCCTTTCCACCTACCTTTCACCTACATTTCTCATAATCGTTTTCTTACCCTCACATTCTACCAACACGCTTTGACAACATTAAACATGTTTAGTGTATGTCCGCTTGGACTCGGGATACTAATGCCCGACTAGTCTGCGTTACGCTAGTCCCTACCGACTACGCGATCGACTCCGAAATTGATTCATCTTCCCCTACGCACACCTTACCTTTACTGGTCAACGCCGATGTTGACCGAGATTCTGTTCACACATCTTCACCTTTTTTTATCCCTTACCTTTTCTCGTGAAATGTCAGGACTTCCACCTTTTCTCGACCAAACAATCCCCCATTTCCTAATATGATTCCACCACCTCTTGGTGCGAATAATCCACCTCCTCCAGGAATGATTCCACCTCTTCTTGGTGCGAATAATCTACCACCTTCCGTAGGAGCACCGCCACATATTGCGTTATAAGACCGATGCTATTCTATCCGTACAGCCCTTCCCACTTACCTTTCTGTACCACCAGCCAATGGGGATAATTTTGAGATCAAGCCCTATTTTCTGAACATTCTGCCAAAATTTCATAGGCTTGATTCTGATGACCCGTACGTCTTCATCAACAAATTTCAGCAAGTTTGCCAGATGATGAAAATGACTCAACTTTCTGATGATGCGACCCGCTTAAGGATGATCCCTTTCATCCTTTGCGATTTAGCGAAAAAATGGCTTTATTCCACTGCATCACATTCCATTTCCAGTTGGGATGAGTTTGTAAAAGCCTTTTAAAGAAGTTTTTGTTTGGTTGCGGCAGCGCCTCGGCCAACAATCCGTGGCCGAATGCGAAACAAAATTTATCAAAGTGGCGTTACCACAACCCCGAATACGGATCGACCATAAACCCTAAAACTAGTAAGCTAACTAAAAGAGTTTAGAATGTTATACCGAATGATCCATGTCCGTCGGTCTTTAATCTCTTCCCAAGCTCCTAGTGGCCACCACGATCAAGTTTGGTCGCCGGTTTCCCTCCATCGAAGATAATCCACCCGAGAGTCTATGTGTAACAACCATAAATTTCCTATACAAGTTTTTACAAAAAAATTTCAAAAATCCAGGAAGGGGTATTTTAGCCTGAGCACAAGATATAAGTAATTAATTTGCTTTTTAATTACAAGTTAAAATAATGTAACAACTCCATTTTTAGTGTACAAAATTTGCTTAAAAATTAATGTATACTTGGAGTATTTACATTTGCTGTTATTACTTTAAGTAATTAATTAGCTCCATAATCACAAGAAAGAGCTTTTAGCTCATTGGTAATACCTTGTACTGCTGAACAAAGCCACCAGAGTTCAAATCCCATACCCCACATTATTTTTAATATTTATTTTTTTAAAACCTTTAGAATACCAAGGGTTTACACGTGCATATCTCACAAAAACCCCGCTACACCAAAAAATGTAACATTGCCAGAGGATAAATGAATTGTCGGCGGGGATTCTGGCCGCCTGACTCGGCCGAAAATCGGCCAACTCGGCTTCGACTCGACCGACTCAGGCCTCCGACCGAGTCACGGCCGAGTCGGCCGATTCCGGCGACGACCCCAACACAAAAATTGTGTCTTTTGGTCTCCCTTGTACACCTGCAAAATTTTGTCCTCAAACCATTTCTGGAACTGTTTCAAAACCACAATTACTCTACTTTTAATACATTTTTAATACATTTTATTACATTTTTCATTTTAACTTTTCATCTACCCTAACCCTATAAATACCATCCCTACACTCTACCCCCTCATCCCAAAACTCTGAACCAACTCTCAAGAAATCTCTAGAAACCCTAGTGTGCAATAGAAGTGAGCGAAAGGCGAAGCTCCGGCTGATTTTCCGGCGACAACCGTAGGAACTCCCGGCGACGAAACGACGCACCGTTGACTCCTCTCGTCTCCCCTTCCTCTCTTTTAAAGTCCTAAACCCGTAAGTCCCAATTTCTCTCCTTTACTCTTTTCTAAAAATACGAACTTTCAAAATCCGACGGAATCAGAGTAAATCCGAATTTCCGATTCGGTTCTTTCTCAAAACCCAACATTTCCTTAATACAATCTTGTTAAACTATTTCATGTTGACTATTAAATACCAACTAATCATATTGAACAAGTTTCATATCGAATGTAATTGCTATTTCCATTTTACTGTATTTTTTTTTATTAAAATACCACATAGTTCATTTCTACATTTAAACAATCAAAATCCTTGCTATACCTTTATATAGATCACGAGGTAATGACCTACCTCCTCACACACTCATATGCAGCATAACACGATACCCTCGAGAACTTAGAATACGGGAAAACAAACATTTTCATTTAAATACCATTTACTTAATAAAACCATTTCGAAAAGATTTAGTATTGATACGATCATTACCAATAAATAACCTTTGAGCTAATAAATAATATCTAGACTCAGCCAATTAAGGACTGTCGTGCTCATTAGGACAGAGGAATGTTGTGGGCATTCAGTCGTTTATCTAAACCTGAATTTGTGGTGCCTAAGCTAGACAAGTGAGAAAGGTAACTTTAAAAGGCCCGTCTTATGGAGATTCGTGAGCGGATCCCTCCTTTCTTCGCTTTTACTTATCTGGCCACAATTGGTGGTGAAGAGGCGATTTGAGGAATCTTTCATAACTTGTCGCTTTAGACCAGTTAGGAGCAGTCTAGTTGACTTAGGAGACCTTAGAACATATAATACGGGAAATCGACATCTTTACAAATAAATACCATAATTAATAAAATCGTTTTCCCTTAATGATTAGTATTTATACAAAACTTTGCAAAGCGCCGCTACAACCTATTTGGGGAACCCGTTCGGGATGGTGCGGATTATCGCACATCCTCGGGTTTAGTAGTACGAGATGCAGACCTCCGCAAGGAGCATTCGGTCTCGAAAGATTTAAAATATGACATCTTAAGAAAACGAGATTTCTAGAATATTATATATATACTAAAATTATTTTCATATAAATATATGTATATGTAACATAAAAATATTTATTTTGAAGTATTATAAATATTCCACCTTTTTCCAAAAATCACAAGAATCAATTTTACACTAAAATACCATGAATTCCATACAAAACCAATATTATAAATAAATACCTCTATTTATGAAATTAGGATATTTTAACTAGAAATATCACAATATAAAATCTACATTCATTACAACTCTAAAGACGAATAATAAATACTTGGGGTGTATTTTGAAAAGTATTTTTACATAAAACCCCTTCAAGTTCTATAAATTATCCTAAGGACCCTAGTAAATATAGGTTTAAACGGGACCAGTCTTTTGAGCCTTGGGGAGCCGGAGATATGGGTGCTTGCCAATCTGAGGTAGACAACTTAACAATGGTATTATCAAAACGGTAATCGTCTTTGAAAAAGACACAAATCCTGCCGTCCATGTGCAGCAGTTACCGATAATATCAAAACAATCAGGACTTCAATTTACTTTTCTAATTGTCTGACTCAGTTTGAGTCTCATTATAATTTGATTTGAATATAATTCATGTACAATCTACAATCTATAATATACAATTTACAATCTACAATATTCCAATTCAATATGAATCCATTATACAACTTGACTTAACCGAACCATGGATATACATTCTATTTACATGATTCTCCAGTTACATCCATTTACATGATTCTACGATTACATCCGTTTACTAATATCATGGTTTCGGTCAGTCATCCAATTATACAATCAATACAATTTACAAAACAAACAATACAAACAAGACATCTCGGGGTTTAAGGGGTAGATTGGTACGGAAGGTATTAGAAGTGGCACGAGACAGTAAGACTTAATACACCTAATATGAATCCAGTTGCTGTTGTACCGTGGCATAAACGGTTCCTTGTACTATACTTGCCTCTAGTCTCTGGCATATAGAGACTACTCTCGTATACACTGACATTCTTCTGTACCAAGCTACAAACCACAGCGTTAATACAACATTTCCACAATATAATACAACTTTAAAAGATACCTTCTTATTCTGTCTATTCTACTTTCCTCTTATCTTTAGGACTTACCGAGCGATCTGTTCGATGACGACATTCTATTTCTTTCTTCTTTGAATGTCGTCAGGTGATTTGGACCCGTCAGAGATTGAGCCCACTGCTGAAGACTTGGACCAGTTCAGTGAAGACCCCGAGCTCTAGTCATTGTACACTTTTCCATTTCAGTACTTTTTTTTTTCTGTTATGCCATTGTTTAGGCATAACTTTTTTTATTTCAGTTGTATTTATTTTCCATGCATTGTACATAAAGAATGTGAATAAATAAAGTTGTTGTTTATTATATCATGTCTCTTGTGCTTTACTTTTATATTGCTTAGATACACTTAGCGTATTTACTTCACAGTAAATACGTAGCGGCCTCTGTCTATATACTGGGAAGCGGGGCGTGACACTATGAATCAAGCTCCTACTCCAAAACCGAAATAATTAGGATATCTAGTTTTCTAAACTTGATAGCCTAGAAGATGCAGAGTCTAATGGAGGATTAATTTGTCTCTAAACACCCTAGCTTTCTCAACACATGAGAGGGTTAGGATGGAGGAGGAAGAAGATGCCATGGGAGATGAGAGTGAAGCTTGAGCAAAGCAACTCAAGAAAGAATAATTGCTAAGTGTTGTGTGTGTGCGAGTAGTGTTGGAGATAGTGCCCTCAGAGTCAATTATTAGGTCACAGGTACGTGATTGCAATGATTGATGGAGTACCTATCCCGGTAGGACAGTCTTACTCGAGATGATAGTATGCTATCTGGTTTACCTTTATCATCGTGTACTGCTTTAGGTGACCTGACAAGTCGCTATTACACGTTGATAGAGCCCCTAGGATTCTTGCTTGACCACCAGCAGTATGAGGACGATCATATAAGTGGGAGCTGGGGGTCTATAAGCATATCCTTAAATGGTCCCTAGTCGTGAGAGTTTCGAGATAGGGCATCGATACTCCAGAGTAGACTAGTGTATACAGTCGAGACCCCGACGAGGGGCGGTGGCCGGTCTCACAAGCCACTGGTGTCAGTTGGATCACCTAAGATGTATACAGGTGCTCATTGGGTTATGAGCACACCGGACAGGACTCGCCGGGAACATGCTAGTTGGTCATATACCAGACGTCAGATGGCAGTTCCCTAGTGACATGTGTACAGGTTAGTTCATCGACCTGGGGATCGTCATTTGTCTTGTGTGAGTTCCCACTATACTTTGATTACTACCCTACCACGGCTCAAAGGAGTCGTGCAAACAGATTTTAGTTGGGTACAGTCCCGAGCCACATGGAGGCAGTGAGCGTATCTTCAGGGGTTCATCTCTCCCGGTATTGGGGGTGAGGTCGCGCTGTGTCTAGGAGAGCCATTACACGAAGCCCTCGGCCGAGGCAAGGAGATTTACTGGTAGGTATTCCAGTAGTATCTCAGGGTGTTCTGGGCTGCACTCCGACACGATTTGTACCGCTTTTGGGGGTCTGACTTTTACCAACCCCCTAGGCCCGCCATGCGATACTCATAGACGAACGGACCAGACTGTACGGATATTGTCACTGACAGGCTCAGTAGGGTTGTCAGGCTGAGTTCGCTCATAGACGTCCCTTTTAGTCAATACCTGGTAGCCCGTTACGTATTGGCTTATACCTCTGACGTGCTAGTGGTTAAATCCACAACCAAGGTGTTGACGAGTCTTTAGAGTCCCCCACATTCAGTTACTCGGCTTTCGGGCGAAAAGTTGTAGAGGCCGTATGGAGATATGGCAAGATCCGATCAGATACGTGCGGTATTGCACGGATCAGGATAGGACAGTTTGTACTACAGGCCGTATGGATATATGGCAGGGTTCGATCAGATACGTGCGGTATTGCACGGATCAGGATCGGATAGATATTACTAGCCGGCTTTGGTTTAAGCCGGATCCTAGTATAGTACAGTGTAGACTTTGTCTCATTGCATTTGTATTTCGGTCGGAATACAAATGCGGGTGTGTATGCACAGTATCGGGGTTTTCCTGTAATTTATTACGGGACCAGTTTTCTGGAGTTGCCAGTTTTCTTTCCGTTTCGGCCGATTTCCTTTGTATCGTTCATTGACCGAAGATTGGTGGAGGAGGGCTTATTTGCATTTGTGCAAATAAGCTTTTGCGGAGGGGTTCTTTGCATATTCTTGTGTCATGATGGTTGCACCATTTTTTGACCTTGACTTCTTCTTCTATCATTGCTTGACTTTGTGAGGTGATAGTTGTAGTGGAGTGTTGGTTATAATTTGTCATCATGGTTGTTGATGATGAGGTTGTTGGAGTGTTAGTTTAGGCTTGTGATCATTTCTTTTTGCATGATAGCCTTCTCTCTCTCTCCCTTGGATTTGGTATGGCTCCCATTATCTTTGATACAACACAACTCTCATTCTCACTCTCCCCATTCACAAAAGAGGCCGGCCACTCCCATTAGGGGCTGTCCAAAATTTTTGGTGTGGGTTTTTTGGCTCATTTCATGTTGCAAAAATCCCATAAGATCAATCTCCAAACTCCATAGTTCATCCCTCCACCAAAAGGCAATTCCACAACCCCAAAGTGAGACTTGAGTACTACACATTCTACAGCAAATCTTGGGCACGTCGACTAGCCAGCTTCGTCCCCGAGTTGCCTCGGCATTGAGGTGGGAGCCCGTAAAAGAAGTAGGCGATGTGGTGCACTTCCGGCGACAAGGTGGAGACCGGAGCTTCCGCAGGAGATCGGGACGACGACGAGAAGACCGGAGGACTTGGATCAGTCGGTATATCTCTCTTCCCCATCTTGTAGTTAGCTAGGACTAGTTAATGGTTCGATCCGGGTATTAGTGCGCGGCGGTTTGCCAGTTCAAGTAAAATTTAAAGTTTATCACCGCTTCCGCATTTGGCCGTCGGATTGACGGCCGGGGCGCCGCCGTGCACTTACAGTGGTATCAGAGCCATGCCATTAACCTAGTCTAGCTTTGTGTAATGTGTTTACATTTCCGATCGACCAAAATTCCAAAATCTGCATTTTAGTTCACATCAGTTTTCTGTTGAAAATTTTTGGTGTCGAAAATTTTTTCAGGTTACAGAAAAGTGATCTACTAGAAAAAATAAGAGTTCTGTGAAAATTCGATGCAATAACTCCACTGTAGGAGCGCGGAACAGCGGCCAAACACCCCTTTAGGCCGCGGTTCCGCCGCACTATTTTGGGTTCCCTGCACCAAATTTCTACAGTATCTTTCTGAGGTGAAAATTGGGTTTTTGGAATAATAACATTGGGCCCAGAATTTCTTGATCTGCTACAGTAATGCTTGGGGCCCACTTGTTAAAATTTGATCGATCGGATATTTTAAACACATTATTTCACAGTATTTACATTATATCTGCGACTGTGAATGTCACTCGATCGGTAAATCCTGTCTAGCTGCTATAGCCCGGTTAGACGGATTTGCGAACGTGACTTTCACGTTGATGTTCTGTTTTTGCTGTGATGTTGCGGATCGGTCGTGGGGGATAGCCTGGATGCAATGCTAGTACAGTTGTGGTTGTATTATGTACATTTGATATTGCGGGGCGAGCGTCTGACATGTGGACTGCCGTCACTGCCTGATTGTATTATTATTTTGGGGCACGACCAGGTTGCGGTCGATGTACCTGTTGTATGTATATTTTACTTTCTGTACTAGGATTACCCCGCGGAGGGGTGCACGGATAGCCGGGTTCTAGAAGGCAACAAGCCCGCATCTCATGGCATTGAGACGGAAGGGGCTGCACTCTAGGATTGGCGGGCTATTCGCCGCACTCGTAGGGGGTACAGGTTGACCCAGGAGGGGTGCCCAAGTTACCGGATTCCGTGAAGTGCTGGGTGGTCCATTCACGGTGCTGAAGGGGACTGCCTCGCTTCAGGTTTTGGCGGGTAACGTGCCGCGCCCGTAGGGGTCTAGGATTTCATTGCGCAGGCTATCCACACGACCAGGGGAACATCGGGTTTCAGTAGTGGCTCTGTGAAACCCGGGGATCCCAGATATCTGTATTGTTTCTGTGATGCTGTTCATTTTCTGTGATGTTGCATTTTTATCACGCCTTGAGCGAATATAATATATTGGTATATATATTAGTAGATGTTGTATATTTTTTGCATCCGCGCTAGTCCAGTCCCCGCTCCGTCGTTAGTTAGCTAACCTAACGGGTAATGACGGGACCCAGTGGCGAATGCGGATGGCATATACGTACATCAGTATATTTTCGTTCTTTGTGGTGTGATCAATTGATGGGACTGCATTGATTCGGATCAATGCAAGTTAAAAACAAACCTAATCTGATGTTGTTGGAACACTTTTCAAAAAGTTGTTATTGCAAGGACGTTCACTTTTGTTTTGCATCGTGGTATTCAGTTGGAATATCCTGCTCCTCAGTCGACGAGGCAAGGGCCGAGATCCCTTCACCGGGAGTGACCCCTTGGACAGAAGTTTGCGTCAGGGCATTAACTTCACTATAGCTGATTACTTTTGCTTTGCACCGTGGTATTCAGTTGGAATATCCTGCACCTCATTCTACGGGAAAAGAGCCGAGATCCCTTCACCGGGAGTGACCTCTTTAGCGAAGGTTTTCGTCACTATATTTTTAAAAGCTATCAGTTCCTTCAACGATATCAAGTTCTTTACGTTAAAAGTTTTCGCCAGAAACCATTCGTAGCCCTCCGTCGTTTCATATGGGTAGTCAATAGTATTCAAGCTGTGTTTGTTGGCCAAAGTCAAGGCACAGTGTTTGGTAGCTGTTGGTTATTCATATGCAGCATAGATAGATGCGTTGGTTTGGAACAGTCGTATAGCCTTGTTGGCCAAAGTCAAGGGCTTGTGCGGGTGGATTCGAATCAACCTGGAGAATGACGGGTAGAACTTGACATGTGACTTATGATTTGTAGGCCAAAGTCAAGGTCATAAGAGCATGGGGCAGAAATCACATCGGGAGTTTCAAAAGAACTGAAACTTGCCAAATATGCGCATACCTTCTGGAGTGTGATGATGTGAGCGGATTCCGTCACGTTATCATGCGATGATAGTTGGATCCCGATTCCCACTGATGAGTTGGTTTACTCCTCGGGTGACCCCGACTAATTCTTCTTTCAGGTTTGGGGGAGAATTTGAGGTACAGTGGGAGATTTCCAGATTAGATAAATTGGTAACCATTCTGATCTAGGTTAGAGTGCACGCTGAGTGTTTCTTTTCTCTCTCTCTTTGGCAGCGACCATTGACCCGACCCTAAGACTATGACTCAGTGACCAAGTTGACCGAACCTTCTTAAACACTGGCTTTTGGATTGTCAGAGTTGCAAACCTCATTGCCACTCCTACTTTTACCCTTTTCTCCAGGACACCCCGTTTTACTACGAACGTCCACTTCCATTGGACAAAACCATCGTATGGTTAGATACGAACTCGAAAGAATTTATTCGAGGATGGTTTCCGGTTCTGGAGAAAACGGACAGGATTATTCAGTTGTCTTTTCCTTTTACCTTCTCTCAGGTTGCGAGTACTCCTTGGTTTAGGAGATAGTACATCTGTTACGCAAATTGGATAGTCTTCTTCCAAACCATAGGCAGGTGCCGACCGGTAGGGAATGAAGAAAACCAATTAGCATAACGATGGTGTGCAGAAGGTATTAAGTTAAGACAAAGCAAGGGATTAGTAAGAGGGCAAAGTAAATTGCAACAGATATTCACGACCAAACCAAATATTTCGTTACCACTCCCACATCACCTTTGTATTTCTCCAGGACACTCCGTATCACTACGAAGATCCACAGTTTATTTGGATACTCCATCGTATGGTTATATACGAACTCGAAAGGAACTCGTTCCAGTTCGGGGATGGATTCTGGTTCAGGAGAAATAGGAATAAGATTTATTCAGGTGTCTTTTATCTTCACCTCCTCTCGCATTGCGAGTGTTCCTGGGATTGGGACAGTATACCCATTATGCTTATTGGATAGTTTTCTTCCAAACCATAGGCTGGTGCCGAACGGTAGGAAAGGAAGAAAACCATTTGGCCTAAAGAGGTGTGCAGAAGGTAATGACTAAAGACATATGAAGGGATTTGGAGAGGTGGCAAAGAATTATACGGTTACAGTCGTGAATCTGGAAGAGGCATTACTAGGAATACCGGGATACCCCATCGAAATATTTCAATGTTTCAGTTTCACTGTGTACTGTTAAAGGAAAACAGATTTCCCAGTTAGACACTTGCTCCAGGGTATGTATTTACCAGGTATGATTCTCATATCTGTATGGTTTTACAGATGATGAGTGGGAGTAAGTTATTGGGAATTGGGTGATCATCCTCATTATATCGGGATTCGTTGTAATCGGTGATATTTGAGGAAGTCACCTGGGTTGTTTGCCAGACGGCAAATATTTGGTTTTGAATATCCGCTGTTATGCACCAATTTCAAATTGATATATCTGTACGTCTATTTTCATAGAGTGAGATATACCTTTTTGAAATTATGTCTATGACATTTACCTATATCAGTGGCTGGTTAGGTAAGGAGCATTAAACAGCGGTGTAATTCTTCTTAGCCATAAGTACAGTTTTCAACCTACGACACACAGTGAATGAGTTATCAGACTCAAGGGACTTATACAGAGTATTGTATGTTGTCCAGGGTCCATCAGGACAGAGGGGTTGGTCCTCGTACTATATTCGGTTTACTTATGACTTCTCTAGTTTTTAGACAGGTGTTTTCGTGGAAACACAGGGTCCGAATTTTGAGAAGTTATAGGTATTTGAATAGAGTAGAGAACCAGGTATAGCAAGTATCGGGATTCTTCAAAGCAATCGAAGATGTAGACACTTGTGCATGGTATTCAGTTGATAGTAATGATAAGAGATTTTGCTTCTCTTTCAGGTTATTCATAATTGGAAGCATTCCTAAGTTGAGTAACGCTGATCGGCCTCCTTCCTTTTAGTTGACATGCACTGGAGACAGCTGCATGATTTGAATCTGGTTCAATTAAATCAGTGCCTCTGGTTTTATATTCGATATAGAACAGTTCATATCTTAACGGTGTTGAGGTACGGGGAGTTGTCCGGCTTATGATTAAAATCAGACACTGGACAACTCAAGGCACGTTTCTGTAATGGCTGTTTGTGGGTTGACCCAGGCTATGACGAGGGTTGATTTTCTACCATCTGGATGAACAATATCAATATTGTTCTAGACTCGCCACAGTTTTATTAAAAATGGATTTTTTCAGAAAACAGTAGTGGGAGTATGGTAGAACTGGAAGTGATTCCAGAACCACAAACGATTACTAAAGATTTGATAAGGAACCTAAAAGATTCAATCTGGATTGACATTCTATTGGCCACTCCGCAGATAAGGTGGGTAACTTCAGGCACCCGAGAGGTACTACGGTAGCCTCAAGGACGGTGACAGGGAAGTTCTTGTTTACCCACACTTGCCATTGCTGTTGTTCCAGACTGTGAGACCCGGCAGGAGGATGAGTATAGCGTCGTTCTAAACTAGTATTTAGAAGTGTACGTCTATATGACTCTGCCAGAGGGTTATCGTAGTCAGTGGGAGCAGCGGAAGCATTGGTGGACATGTAGCTTATGTCTATTTATAGACTAAAGCAGATGTAGCGGAGATAGATCATCTATTTCTGACGTGACAGTCATGGGTTTGACTTCATCAGAATAGGGGATGGATCTGTTGAGAAGGTAGTAGGGTGTGATATCCTGGTATTTGGATGACATACACAGAGTAGGAAAAGAAACTCCTATACTACAATCGGTTATACTTTGGTCGTCACACAGTGTTTTCTCCATATGGGACTTGGACATTATATCAGACATACTGGTTATTAGATCTATGGTTTTAGATCTAGATTTGGGTGGTTTCCCAATTAAGGGTACTTAGACAGCATTCTAAGAGTATTTAGAATGGACGACTCCTGGCACGGTAGTGTACCTGCAAGTAATGGAGTCACCCTCTCTAAAGGTGTCTTATAGACTAAAGTAGAGAGGGATGTGCATGATTGGCAGATCACTTGCTTAGGCAGTTGAGTCAATCATGAGATGTCAAGTACCACACCAGATATTGTTCTTGCACTAGATGCAATAAGTTGACATTAATCCAATCCTGGAGAAACGGTCGGAAGCAGTTTTAGAACATAAGTGGATGTTCTAGGGATATGATAACGACAGCCTCATTCGGGAGACAGTTATCATTCCAGGCTTCCAAGGTGACATGGACGACAAGGAGGTTGTCAGAGTTATAGTTTTCCCTCCGACGAGGGGCAGTATTTTGGACAGGTGGTCCAAGGCAATACTGAGGGTGGCATGGCGCAGGATACTGATTAAGTTCAGTTGACGATACAGTCTAAGAAGTTTGGATTTGGAGTTCATTTATGAGCTATGTCCCATCAAACATCCAGACACATTCTAAGACAGGTATTGCTCATTTCGGGAGATGGGTTTCTCCGCGAACTTGAGATATAGAGAGACATGGAAAGAGACAACAAAGCGGATCCACTCACTAAGGCTATTCCTCGAACGCAATAGTTTCGCAAACGAGCTTTGTGAGACTGACTAGTAGAGGAGTTGGGTATTCGGTATCACACGGGCTGTGAGTATGCGACATCCCAATAATTAGCCTTGAGTGCAAGTGGGAGATTGTTGGAGATAGTGCCCTCAGAGTCAATTATTAGGTCACAGGTACGTGATTGCAATGATTGATGGAGGACCTATCCCGGTAGGACAGTCTTACTCGAGATGATAGTATGCTATCTGGTTTAGCTTTATCATCGTGTACTGCTTTAGGTGACCTGACAAGTCGCTATTACACGTTGATAGAGCCCCTAGGATTCTTGCTTGACCACCAACAGTATGAGGGCGATCATATAAGTGGGAGCTGGGGGTCTATAAGCATATCCTTAAATGGTCCCTAGTCGTGAGAGTTTCGAGATAGGGCATCGATACTCCAGAGTAGACTAGTGTATACAGTCGAGACCCCGACGAGGGGCGGTGGCCGGTCTCACAAGCCACTGGTGTCAGTTGGATCACCTAAGATGTATACAGGTGCTCATTGGGTTATGAGTACACCGGACAGGACTCGCCGGGAACATGCTAGTTGGTCATATACCAGACGTCAGATGGCAGTTCCCTGGTGACATGTGTACAGGTTAGTTCATCGACCTGGGGATCGTCATTTGTCTTGTGTGAGTTCCCACTGTACTTTGATTACTACCCTACCACGGCTCAAAGGAGTCGTGCAAACAGGTTTTAGTTGGGTACAGTCCCGAGCCATATGGAGGCAGTGAGCATATCTTCAGGGGTTCGTCTCTCCCGGTATTGGGGGTGAGGTCGCGCTGTGTCTAGGAGAGCCATTACACGAAGCCCTCGGCCGAGGCAAGGAGATTTACTGGTAGGTATTCCAGTAGTATCTCAGGGTGTTCTGGGCTGCACTCCGACACGACTTGTACCGCTTTTGGGGGTCTGACTTTTACCAACCCCCTAGGCCCGCCATGCGATACTCATAGACGAACGGACCGGACTGTACGGATATTGTCACTGACAGGCTCAGTAGGGTTGTCAGGCTGAGTTCGCTCACAGACGTCCTTTTTAGTCAATACCTGGTAGCCCGTTACGTATTGGCTTATACCTCTGACGTGCTAGTGGTTAAATCCACAACCAAGGTGTTGACGAGTCTTTAGAGTCCCCCACATTCAGTTACTCGGCTTTCGGGCGAAAAGTTGTAGAGGCCGTATGGAGATATGGCAAGATCCGATCAGATACGTGCGGTATTGCACGGATCAGGATAGGACAGTTTGTACTATAGGCCGTATGGATATATGGCAGGGTTCGATCAGATACGTGCGGTATTGCACGGATCAGGATCGGACAGATATTACTAACCGGCTTTGGTTTAAGCCGGATCCTAGTATAGTACAGTGTAGACTTTGTCTCATTGCATTTGTATTTCGGTCGGAATACAAATGCGGGTGTGTATGCACAGTATCGGGGTTTTCCTGTAATTTATTACGGGACCAGTTTTCTGGAGTTGCCAGTTTTCTTTCCGTTTCGGCCGATTTCCTTTGTATCGTTCATTGACCGAAGATTGGTGGAGGAGGGCATATTTGCATTTGTGCAAATAAGCTTTTGCGGAGGGGTTCTTTGCATATTCTTGTGTCATGATGGTTGCACCATTCTTTGACCTTGACTTCTTCTTCTATCATTGCTTGACTTTGTGAGGTGATAGTTGTAGTGGAGTGTTGGTTATAGTTTGTCATCATGGTTGTTGATGATGAGGTTGTTGGAGTGTTAGTTTAGGCCTGTGATCATTTCTTTTTGCATGATAGCCTTCTCTCTCTCTCCCTTGGATTTGGTATGGCTCCCATTATCTTTGATACAACACAACTCTCATTCTCACTCTCCCCATTCACAAAAGAGGCCGGCCACTCCCATTAGGGGCTGTCCAAAATTTTTGGTGTGGGTTTTTTGGCTCATTTCATGTTGCAAAAATCCCATAAGATCAATCTCCAAACTCCATAGTTCATCCCTCCACCAAAAGGCAATTCCACAACCCCAAAGTGAGACTTGAGTACTACACATTCTACAGCAAATCTTGGGCACGTCGACTAGCCAGCTTCGTCCCCGAGTTGCCTCGGCATTGAGGTGGGAGCCCGTAAAAGAAGTAGGCGATGTGTTGTACTTCCGGCGATGAGGTGGAGACCGGAGCTTCCGCAGGAGATCGGGACGACGACGAGAAGACCGGAGGACTTGGATCAGTCGGTATATCTCTCTTCCCCATCTTGTAGTTAGCTAGGACTAGTTAATGGTTCGATCCGGGTATTAGTGCGCGGCGGTTTGCCAGTTCAAGTAAAATTTAAAGTTTATCACCGCTTCCGCATTTGGCCGTCGGATTGACGGCCGGGGCGCCGCCGTGCACTTACAAGTAGAATAAATCAACTCAAGAAAAAATATCTCAAGAGCCCACAACAAATATCTCACACCACAAACAAAAACCTCAAGCATGCCACAATAGTGTTTCATGAGTCACACCATGAGTCATCCCATGAGTCACCACATGAGCCACCAATTGTGGCATGCATGACAAATGCTAAGCACACTTTCATCTCCCCACCTTAATTAACCATTTAACCTAAATGGTTAATAAAAAAAATGAGGTGTTATCTTCTAGAAAACAATCTTGTAATAAATTACAAGAATGCCCATCATTCGTATATACATACCCGTATCCGTATTCCGAAAAATACGAATACAATGAGACAAAAATAATCCAAAAATATAATACTAGGATCCGGCTTAAACCAAAGCCCACTAGTATTATTCGTCCGAATAATGATACATGCATAAGTGCATGTATATGATCGAACCCTGCCGTAAAACCATACAACCTCTACATCGTTTCTGTAACAACTCCATTTTTAATGTACAAAGAATTGATTTAAATTCAATGTATACATGGAGTATTTATTGCGGCTGATATCTCTTTAAGTATTTATTTCACTCCATAATTACAAGAAGGAGCTTGTAGCTCATTGGTAATACCTTGCACTGCTGAACCAAGCCACCGGAGTTCAAATCCCATGCCCCACATTATTTTTGTATTTATTTTATTTTAAATTCTTTTGGAAGTCAACGGTCAAAAGGCCATAACTCACAAAATATGTACTGGAAACCAAAAAGTAAATATGCCAAATTGTTCCCCAGGAAAACTCCCGGCCATTGACAGCCTGACTCGGCCCGACTCGGCGCCGCCGGCCGGACTTGGCCGGACGGCCGAGTCACCAACAAAGAAAAGTTGGCCCTTGACCTGGTCCACCCTCCTGCACACTCTAAATGCTTGGATCGGTTATCATTTGGCCAATAAATCTCTTTTAATCTTAGGTTTAATGAGTTTTAATGAATTTTTATATAATTTTATATATTTTTTATTAAAATCCTAACCCTAGCCTAACCCTATATAAACCCCTCATACCCTCTACCTTCTCATCACTCTTTTTCTAAGTCCACTCTCCTAAAATCCCAAGAGAACTTGGTACGTCGGAAAATGAGCGAAAGGCGAAGCGCTGACGAAATCGACGGCGACTTTCCGGTGATTGTGCTAGGAGCTCTCGACGATGTTTCGACGTGCCGGCAAACCCTTTACCTCCCTCTCACTCTCTAGCGTTGTCCAAACCCGTAAGTCCCTCTTTTCTACCTTTCTTTCTTCCATTAAAATACGACTTTATAAACCCGACAGAAATCAGAACAAACCGATTTCCGATTCGGTTTTTCTATCAAAACTCACTTATCACTAATTCCATAATGCTTAAACATATTCATGTTGACTATTAATCACTTAAAAATCAATTTGGATAAAGTTTCTCACATGAAATGATAACTTTTGCAAAATACCGTATTTTCGCACTTAAATACCACCATGTTTAGTTTATCACATTTAACCCTTTAACATTGCTATACCTTAAAGTAGATCATGAGGTAATGACCTACCTCCTCACACACTCATATGAAATCATAACACGCTACCTTGAAAACTTAGAATACGATAAAACAAGATTTTTCATTAAAATACCATTTTCTTAATAAAACCTTTTCTAAAAGTTTTAGGTTTGATACACTTTCAAAACAATATCTTTAATAGGAAATAGGATAAGTTGGAACATCGATCGTTTATCTAAACCTGACTTTTTAGTGTCTAGGTAAGTGTGTCTAAGGCGAGTGGTTACTTAATTAGGGCCACTACTTGTAGTGGAGAGCCTCCCACTCACCAGGCACTTACCTGGCCACAATTGGCGGTGAAGAGGCGATTTGAGACTTCTAATGACTTGTCGTTTAGACCATTTAGAAATATGCTAGTTGGCTTAGGAAACCCTAGAATCTAAAATACGGAAATTTACACTTTTTACAAATAAATACCTTATCTTTATAAAACCGTTTTCTAAAGGTTTAGTATTTATAAATCTTTGCAAAGCGCCACTACAACCCACCTTTGGGGAACCTGTTAGAGATAGTACGGTTTATCGTGCACCCTCGGCCTAGTAGTGCGAGATTCAGACCTCCGCAAGGAGCATTCGGTCTCGAAAGGTTTAAAATACGACAGAAAAATGAGATTTCGGGAAAATAAAATATTTATTAAAATTTATTTTTGTATAAACATATGTATATTTAACATTTAAACACCTATTTTGTTATAAGATAAAGTTTCCACCTTTTCCTAAAAATTACAAGATTAAAAGTTACATTAAAATACCATGAATTTCAAATAAATCAATATTACAGATTAATACCTTTATTTATGAAATTAGGATATTTTCACTAGAAATAATACAAAATAAAATTACACTCATTATAACTATAAAGACGAATAATAAATACTTGAGGTGTATCTTGAAAACTATATAAAAGTATTTTTACATAAACCCCCCTCAAGTTTTATAAATTACAATAATGACCGTAACAAATATAGAACTTCGACTTACATATCTTTTGGTCTGACTCGGGTTTGAGTCTGATTATTTCTGACTTGAATATGTTTCAATTCATTCTATATTCTTTAATATTCCAACTCAATAGGAATACATGAATCCCATAATCCAGTTAACAATCTATACAACTTGACTGAATCAAACCATGGATATACATCCATTATTCGGTTAGTCCATTTACCTGATTATGCAGTTACAATCTGTTTACTGATATCATGGTCAGTCATCCAACTTACACAATACAATACAGCGATACTGTCAAAACACTACGGGGTTTAAAGGGGTAGATTGGTACGGAAGGTGTTAAAGGTGGCACGAGGTGGTCAGGTTAAGACACCTAACCTATATTCCGTTGCTGTTGTACCGTGGCTTAACGGTTCCTTGTACATTCCGTTTGCCCTGGTCTCTAGCATATAGAGACCCCTCTCGTATACACTGGCATCCTTCGGTACCAAGCTACAAACAACAGCGTTAACACAATATTCTACAATATTTTATAATCTCTTTAGAAAATACTTTATTCTGTCTTTTCTAATTCTTCTTTATCTTTGGGACTTACCGAGCGACCTGTTCGCTGACGACATTCTATTTCTTTCTTCTTTGAATGTCGTCAGGTGCTTTGGACCCAGCAGAGATCGAGCCCAGCGGTGAAGACTTGGATCAGTTTCATGAAGACCCCGAACTCTAGATATTGTACCTTGTTCTATTCAGCATTTTCATTTCCTGTTATGCCATTGTTTAGGCATCGCTTTTCATTTCAGTTGTATTTACTTTTCATGCATTGTACAAAAGAATGTTATTAATAAAGTTGCTATTTATTCTATATCTATTGTCTCTTGTGATTTACTTTATATTGCTTAGATACGCTTAGCGTATGTACTTCTAAGTATATACATAGCAGACCTCGTCGCGTTCCCTTTGCCGTACATCGGGAAGCGCGGTGTGCCAGGTTTTGTTGGTGATCCATGCAGGTCAGAGCTGTATGAATCCCTATCATGCAGTTCTGGTCTGCATGAACAACCTAAGCAATATAACACAAGAACCAGCAACTAAAACATTCTTTACAATTCATGTTTCTTGAATCTTACAAATTTCTATTCCTTGAATCTTATCATTTCATGTATTTGAATCTGTCCTAACCCAAATTTTTCTTCAAGGATATGGATTCCCCGAACAACACCAGCACCAACGTCAACAACACACCTCCAGCACTACCTCTCGCACCAGCTGTTCCTGCACCAACTACCGAGCAAACAATGCTATTTGTGGCGATTCGCAGCCTTCTAGAGGGACAACAACTTTTGAACCGTCCCGAGACCGATGCACCGGGAGTAAAGCAATTCAGGGCTTTACACCCCAAGTAGTTCTCTAGTAAAGGAAGCCCTCTTGAAGCTGAAGAATGGGCACAAAGCATCGAAGACGATCTGGCAGCAGCTCAAGTGCCAGACATCGCTTGGGTCCGTGTGGCAAAACTACAGCTCACGGATAATGCTCGTAACTGGTGGAAGGCGGAAGAAAGCCGTCTCGTACAGCCTATTGAATGGAAGACTTTTCGCGAGAAGTTCGACGCGAAATACTTCCCCGTGACTGCCAAGTTTGCCATGGAGCAGCAGTTCATTCATCTGCAACAGGGTTCAATGTGAGACAAATCAATAGATGAATACGACGCTGAATTCACCATGTTAAGCCGGTAAGATATGTCACAATAGTTCAATTTTTAAATATCACACACTACACAGCTAACACAATCTTTAAACAGATTCGCGGCACACTTGATACCGACGGACGAGATCAGAGCCCGTCGCTTTCAACAAGGTCTGGACACGGAGATTCAGGCTGCTCTAGCCACAGGAAAATTTTTGACTCATGAGGATGCTCTGGAAGCTGCCCGCAGTTATGAGGCAGTGATAAAAGCAAGGGGCAGACCTCAATCTGCAGGAGTCAAACGCCCTGCCAACCAGATGGCAGCTGGAGCCTCGTCCAGGCCACCTTTCGTGCCAAGGCGACCCGGAGTTCCAACCCATCATCCCAACCCAGCCTTTTGCACCTACTGCAAGAGAACTGGACATATGATGAAGGACTACCGTCGAGCCAACCGCCTTTGCTTAGTCTGCGGCTCAGCTACTCACGATATTGGGTCTTGTCCCTAAAGACAGAACCCAATTACTGCACCCAGGACAGCAATTACTTATCCGCAGCGACCGGCTCTTCAGGCACCTGCTCCAAGACCTGCACTACCTGCACCACCCAGAGGACCACAAGCTGCACCACCTCCTCGTCAGTTTCATCAAGCTCAAAGGAACGTTCCGAGGAATGCTCCTCAGGCCAGGAAGAATGTACCAAGGCGCCAGGCTTTCACGATGTCTGTGGAAGAAGCTGAGGCCACTGGCCAAGTCATCACTGGTAAACTTTTCTTTTCAAACTTTGCTTTTCTATCCTGCTACTTAGTTACATATTTCCTATACCTAAAACAAATCCCACATACCTTAGGTACAATCTTAGTATCCTCAATCCCTGCACTTGCACTGTTTGATACTGGAGCATCACACTGCTTTATGCCGCAACGGTTTGTCCGAACCCATGCGATTCCAGTCTCATCGCTTGTATCCAGCTGGAATGTCAGTTCAGGAAATGGCGTTCTAAAGGCAACTATGGATACAGCTTGCATCCAGTCGTCGTCTGCAGTCGAGAGTTTTATGCTGACTTCAAAGTGCTGGACATACCGAACTTCGATGTGGTTCTAGGAATGGATTGGCTTGGAACTTTTTATGCTACCATAGACTGTCGTCAAAGGAGGGTAGTATTCGAGATCCCAGACCATCCGGTCTTCTATTTCAAAAGCGGAGACCGTACACTGGAGCCAAGTACCTACAAAGCGAAGCCAAGAGAAGCAGTAGTTGCAGCAGCTCAAGCGGAGGAAGAATCAAGACCAGATGTGGTTCGAGAGTTCGACGATGTATTTCCTGACGATATATCAGGTTTGCCTCCCGATCGAGCTCTTGAATTCAGTATTGATTTAGTACCAGGAGCACAACCGGTGATCAAAGCACCCTATCGTTTAAGTCCGGAAGGTTTGAAGGAAGTCCGAACACAGTTGGACGATTTACTGGCGAAAGGATGGATTCGTTCCAGCACTTCAAGTTGGGGATCACCTGTACTACTTGTGAAGAAGAAGGAAGGTTCATACAGAATGTGCATCGATTATAGCGCCTTGAACGAAGTCACTATAAAGAACAAGTATCCACTCCCGCGCATCGATGATTTATTCGATCAGCTAAGTGGATCTTGTGTTTTCTCTAAATTAGATCTTCGTTCAGGTTATCATTGTAGGGTTCCTAGGCACTCTTGTGAGGGTTCATAAGGCATCAAACATGCCCGGATAAAAATTTAGACGTGCCGAACAACCCAAAGCCGGGATCTTTGCTAGATTATTAGGGTTTAACATGCAAGATGATAACTTTTATCTAAGTGTGAGGGATTACAACCTTTGTAGTCCGCTCCTTCGCTTCACAAGCTCCGAGTAGAAGTCCCTTTGCCGCGATCCACGATCTTCCGGACTCATGAGAGGCTCCACGATTTGAACGATCCATGCTAGCTTGAAGTGTTCCAAATCTCCGATGATCTACGTCGAAGTTGCAAAGACTCAAGCTTTCTCACTCTAAAGAGATGAACACACTAATCTCATGGGCTAAATGAGATGAGGATGAGAGAGTAGTATTTTTGCTTTCTTTTTAAATCATTTTCTCATATTTATTCATCACTTAAAGAATTTCTAGTAAGCTTTTTTCAAGAGAAAAGAAGATGATAATGGAAAAGATAATGATTAATTCTTTTGTGATGAATAGAAAGAAATGTATATGATTGATATATAAACCATGGTCAAGGATGAGTGGCTAAGATTGTGTAGAGAATAAACTAGAGTTAGGGTTTGGTTGGGTTAAAAATGTGTCATCACAAAATATCTTAACAATGACAAAAGAAAATGCTTCTAGAAGGTGCATGAAGCATCTAACCCTAATCAAACCCTAACCTCAATTAATCATCCTTAAACATGTTTAACAATTAATCATATCATGTCACAATAATATATATCACATATATATTATATATTTGCAACAAAAGAAAATAATACAATTAACATATATCGCATATATATCAATGTATCATCTAGTGAGAAAATGAAATAATAAAGCGAGCCAATATTAGATAATGTAATACAATATATCATATATATTATTATACATTAAATCATCGAATCAACACTTGATTTGATGATCCGGCTATATCGAATATTACCGACTAATATATCATGTACCGATTCATCGAATCAACACTTGATCCGATGTCCCAGTTCATATCTAAATATCGCGAGAATATAATACGGTATCTCATATCGCATTATTCTCGGTCCTGCACATATCACATATGTGCCTCTACTCCGTTTCGCCTGAGCCAAGAAACCTCTGTGTAGGACTCTAAAGAATCGTCAATACGCCGGTAGCAGGTGATGATCATATCAAACACCCACAAGCTGCAAGCGGTCAGCTAAACGTAACAGCCACCCAGGTATTGAGCGATCAGAAGATCAACAAGCTAGCCTGTGCGTTCTCCTGTGAATCCAATCAGTAACACTCCCGTACAGTCCGGTCTGTTCGTCTGATATGTCGCATATCAAGTCTAGGGGTGGTATACGTCAGACCCCAGTAACCGATAAGTCGTGTCGATGTGTGGCTCATAACGGGTTGAGAAACTACTAGTAACACTTACCAGTAAATCTCTATATCAGCCCTGGCCAGGGACTTCCAGTTATAGCCAATCGAACACAGCGCAACATCAATTCCCTATACCGGGAGAGACGAATCTCCTCCTATCGCTCATTGCCTCCATGTGATTCGGGACTGTACCCAAAAGCCACCGTTTTGCACGCCCTCTTGGACGTGGTAAGATGGAAATCAAAGCACAGTGGGAATCACACAAGACTCTATGACGATCTCGGGTCTTCAGACTACCCTATACCAGTGTCACCGGAGAACTGCCATCTGACATGTGGTATATCACCATCTGGGAGTTCTCGGCGAGTCCGTCCAGTGTACCCAGTCTCCACTGAGCACCCGTACACCATCTCTGATGTCAAACACCGATGGATATGGGATCATCCATCGCCCATCATATGGGTCAAGATGCGTATACGCTACTCTACTCTGGTGTATCGATGCCCTGTCTCGATATACCCTCGACTAGGAACAGTTATAGGATGTACTCATCGACTACCGTGGCCCTACTAGTATGATCTCATCATAGTCCCAGTAGTCGAGTACAGATCCTAAGGGCTTTATCAACATGTGAGAGTAAAACAGTAAACCAATACAAGTCAATATGTTAAGATAAAGTGAAACCAAATAGCATACTATCATGACGAGCAAGAAAGTCATCTCTATATATATCCAAGCATCCATTATAATATACATCATATGTACAACAATGGCCTCTAGGGCATATACATAACTAACAATCTCCCACTTGCACTAAGGCCAGCTGCTGCAGTATCTCATACCTAGCATCCCGAATAATCTCTCAAACTGTATCTGGGGAATAGCCTTTGTGAATGGATCCGCAGTGTTGTCCTTCGTATCTACTCTCCTGACCTCGATCTCCCGGCGATCAACTATCTCCCTGATCAGGTGATACCGCCTCAGAATATGTCTGGACTTTTGATGGGATCTGGGTTCCTTGGCCAAAGCCACAGCTCCATTGTTATCGAAATACAGAGGTATTTGATGCTCAATGGATGGAACCACACCAAGTTCACTAATGAACTTCTTGATCCAGACAGCCTCTTTGGCAGCATCGTTGGCAGCGATGTATTCAGCCTCCATCGCCGAGTCTGCAACGGTATCCTGTTTGGAACTTTTCCAACATACCGTCCCTCCATTGAGGGTAAAGACAAAACCCGAATGCGACTTAGAGTCGTCCTTATCACTTTGGAAGCTGGAATCGGTAAAGGACTCCACCTGGAGTTCTCCGTTACCATACACCAAGAACATCTCCTTAGTCCTTCGTAAGTACTTGAGAATGTTCTTCACAGCTGTCCAGTGACTCTCTCCACGATCTGCTTGATACCGACTCACTACACTTAGTGAGTATGCTACATCGGGTCTGGTACATAGCATCGCATACATGATAGAGCCTACTGCCGAAGCATAGGGTATCCCTTGCATGCGAGCTCTTTCCAAATCAGTCTTGGGAGACATCTCTTTGGAGAGAGTGAGTCCAGAGATCGTGGGTTGGTTCCCACGCTTGGATGCTTCCATACTAAACCTCTTTAGTATGGTGTCAATGTACCTGGATTGGGACAATCCCAGTATCCGTTTAGATCTATCTCTATAGATCATGATTCCCAATACGCAGGAGGCATCACCTAGATCTTTCATTGAGAATCTCTGTGATAAGAAGAGCTTGACTGATTGCAGCATAGGAATATCATTTCCTATCAAGAGTATGTCATCCACGTACAATACGAGGAAGACAACCTTACCCTCTGCTACCTTCTTATAGATACAAGGTTCATCTATATTTTTGATGAAGTCAAACTCTTTGACTACAACATCAAAACAGATGTTCCAACTCCGCGATGCTTGCTTTAACCCATAAATGGATTTAAGCAGCTTGCACACCTTTCCGCTGCTCCCACTATCTACGAAGACCTCTGGCTGAGTCATGTACACGCACTCTTCTAAATCACCGTTTAGAAAGGCGGTCTTAACATCCATTTGCCAGATTTCGTAGTCATGGTATGCAGCAATGGCAAGTAAGATCTGGATGGACTTAAGCATAGCCACTGGAGAAAAGGTTTCGTCATAATCCACACCTGGTCGTTGACGAAAACCCTTTGCTACAAGTCTAGCTTTGAAAGTCTCAACTTTTCCATCTACACCAAATTTCTTTTTAAAATCCACTTGCTCCCAATGGGTTTTACCCCTTCAGGAGCATTTTCCAAAATCCATACTTTATTGGTGTACATGGATTCCATCTCAGATTGCATTGCATCCAGCCATTTCACAGAGTCACCACTCGTGATGGCTTGCTCGAAACTAGTCGGGTCATCATCGTCCATGATACAATCCTCGCTTCCACCATCAATGAGAAAACCGTAGTATCTCTCAGGCGGATGAGAAACCCTACTAGATCGGCGGAGAGGCTGGGGTTCGTCGGGTACTACTGAATCCTCTGGTTCAACCAAGTCTTCTGTTATAGTTTGCGTTGTTGGAACCTCTTCCAGTTCTACCTCAATGCTGCTATTCTGTTTCATAAGAAAACCTTTTTCTAAGAAAGTGGCATGTCGAGAAACAAACACCTTTTGTTCCTCGGGGTGGTAGAAGATATACCGTTGTGAGTTTTTGGGATATCCTACAAACTTACATAAGACAGATCTTGCCTCGAGTTTGTCCGGATTTTGTCTTTTGATATAGGCCGGACAACCCTATATCTTAATGTAATTAAGATGTGGTCTCTTCCCTTTCCATATCTCATATGGAGTGGTAGGCACAGATTTGGTAGGAACTCTATTCAATAGGTCTATGGCCGTCTCAAGCGCATACCCCCAAAAGGAAATAGGTAACTCAGCTGTACTCATCATCGAGCGCACCATATCTAATAGGGTGCGATTCCCCCGCTCCGATACACCGTTGTGCTGTGGTGTATAAGGAGGAGTAAGCTGAGAGAGAATCCCATTCTCTTTTAGATAATCTAAAAACTCACCGCTTAAGTATTCACCTCCTCGATCAGATCGAAGAATCTTAATACTTTTTCCCGTTTGATTCTCTACTTCGTGCTTATATTCTCTGAATTTCTCAAAAGCTTCAGACTTGTGTTTCATCAGGAACACATGTCCGAATCTAGAGAGATCGTCAGTGAATGTAATGAAGTAGGAAGAACCGTTCCTGGCATGCGTAGACATAGGACCGCATACATCACTATGTATTAGTCCTAAGAGTTCAGTAACTCTTTCTCCGTGTCCACTAAACGGAGCTTTGGTCATTTTTCCTTTGAGATATGAATGACAAGTATCATAAGATGATAATTCGAACAGATTCAAATAACCATCCTTATATAACTTAGCCAGTCGTGTCGCATTGATATGACCAAGTCTACAATGCCACAAGTAGGATTCGTTCATATCTGAACTTTTCGTCTTGTGTGTGTTTTGTATATTCAGGACTGTATTCTGATTTAGAATGAATATGCCATTATGTAACGAGCCTGATGCAATCAACTTTTGATCTAAGAATATGTTCATAACATTATCCTTTACTACAAAATTATATCCTTCTTTACTTAATAAAGAAACTGATATAATGCTGCACATCATGTTCGGTATATAATAGCACTCATTTAGAATCAGTGTATTACGACTTGGTAATACCAGGTGATATTCCCCAACTGCTTTGGCTGCAACATTTGCACCATTCCCTACTTGAACGGAATGATCACCTTTTCCCAGTTCTCTACCTTTACGTAGCCCATGTAACTGTTTACATATGTGGGATCCTGATCCGGTATCTAATACCAAGGGCGTAGGGTGAACTGAGAAACAGTTCTCAATAACTAACACACCCGAAGAAGATGCATCAACATGCATGTTCTTTTGGGCGGCGTGAGAATCTAGATATTCTCCTGTTTCCTGTTCAGTCTTATAACTCTTATAAGAAAGAATGGGTCCAACGTTCCCCTGCACTGTACAATAATTGGGTTCAGTCAATATATCCATATTATTATCTTGATTATGGCTTGACATGGTCGCTACCTGGAGAGAGAGAGAAGAAAACACTTTAGCGTACGCTCTTGCAAGATTAGATTGGTTATTATCTTATCTAATCAGGATGTCTCCCACTGTTTTTATCAAATCTACCTTAAAACCCTAAAAGGTAAGATTAGCCGGGATTAATTAGACCCTACAATTTCGTCAATCTTTCAGCCAGATCAGTGTCGGTACTTTGAGGGAGGTTCCCCGTGCTTTCGCACGGACCTAATTAAAGTAAACCTCGTTTTCCCAGAGGCGTAACCCCGTTAACACTTTTCTAGACACCTACTTGATCGGCTAATTGTCCTGTGTAAAACTCTCCCAGGAGTAACTCTTACTCGCAGTGGGTATCGGGATCCAACTATCTCATAGAAGGTATGCAATCTTATTGCAAATTTCAACGCTTGAAATTCCCGATAAAGCTTTTACCCCTAGTGTGCTATGACCTTGACGCATGCCAAACAACCCATAGTCCACTAGTCAAGTTCAACCCGTACATTTCGTAATTGAATTAAACCCACCCGTACGACCCTTGAAGCATGCCAAACAACGCCGTACGAATACCTTAATCCAATCGCATCTCATGCTACAGATAAGTAATAATCAGCTACCGTACACTACGCCTTGACGCATGCCAAACTACCGTAGCACGAATACTAAATATTACTTATCTGAAATGACGGAGGGCTACGCAGGTTTTTCTGAAAACCTATTGCGTAATGAACTTGATATCGTCGTAGAATCAAGTGAAGTTTTGAAAAGGAGTGTTTTTGAAGCTTTTCTTAGTTTCGCTAAAGGGGTCACTCCCGGTGAAGGGATCTTTTTGAAGCTTTTCTTAGTTTCGCTAAAGGGGTCACTCCCGGTGAAGGGATCGTCGGCCCTTTCCTCATCGAATAAGGTGCAGGATATATCATATATACCGCTGTGCAAAGCAAAACACTAAAAGCATTCAAAAGACAAACCGTGTTTTGTAGCATCTGCCAGTTTCGCTAAAGAGGTCACTCCCGGTGAAGGGATCGTCGGCTCTTTCCCCATCGAATAAGGTGCAGGATATATCATATATATCACTGTGCAAAGCAAAACAGTAGCTACCTTTTTTTATAAAGTTTTGATTCTACAACATCTTTAGGTTTTTTTTTATTAATCTCATTAATAAAAATCCCATCATCTTATGCTTCCTAAGCATCACAGAAGAAACGAAAGCAGTAATATTTATATATCAGCATATATATATAGTATAAGCATTCGTCTCAGGCAGTAATATGATCTCATCACAGAACATTGCAGCAGAAGAACATATATGAAATATTGGATATACTAGGACGTCCGTGTTTTCAATACGAGCCTGTATAAAACACGGATTCCACGGTCGCGACGAATAGCCAAACCCACATCCCAAGACCCCTACGAGAGCGGCAAGTAACACTGCCAATTCTAGGGTTAGAAGACCCGGTCTCGACTCGTCGAGATGGCCTCCCACTGGACCCTAGAATTCGGTTACTTATGCTCCCCTCCTTGGGTCTACCTAATGCGGAAAAGTAAATAATATACACTGGTGACAGCAACCTCAACCTGGAAGTGCCCCAAATAAAAGAATATTACATTACAAATGAATTTTACATGAATGAAAATAAAAACCCTTATCTCACATAAAACCCCCGGCTATTCAGAACGCGACGATCCAATATAACATATCACAGCAACACATAATATCTCATATCATCAACGTAAGTAAATATGCGCATCCCAATTGTCGTTGACATATAGCAACGAAACCGGCGATATCACATATTACACTTACGGTCACAGAAAAGAAAGTGTAAAACTACAACATTTGGAATCCACAATCACTTTAGAGATCGTAAATCCGAAATATCACATACTTCGCATTTCATGCCTAACTCTATGAATTCCACATATTGTATCACATTCCAGATAAATAGACAGTATTAAACTTTTCGAACAGATAATCAAATACCCAAAATTTCCTAAAGTGCTCAACACTTGAGCGGAGTTCAAATAATCCCAGAATATGTCACAGTACCGGTGATCCAGCCGTAGAAGGGTCAAGCCAACGCCTCACATGTGGCACGCCGTATTGCCCCAAACCCGAAGGTTCAAAAGGCAGTTCAAGACGGTCACATAATCGAGTTAAGGTTTGTTGTCTTCTAGAGGGTCCACCACTTAACTTGTACAATTTTTCCGAAAGATTTAAACCCGATAAAAATTCAACACTTGAAAGTTTGCCGTACCGGGAAACAGTGAGTTAATGATATCCGTTCAAATAGTTTAACAGTTTCTAAATATCCGGAAAGAAATACGAATTTAAAATTTTCGATCGAGTCTACTATTACAAAAGAAACCCCAGAATACTCAACACTTGAGTCAGAATAAAAATACCCATAAAATATATCTCACAGAACAATTAATTACTGTGCAAAACAAATTCCTTGATCTGTTCATACCGCCGCGGTTCCGCGGCCCAAGCAAGCTAAGGCCGCGGTTCCGCGGCGCTTTGTACGGATCAGGGGATAATTTTTCCATCCTAATTCTTATATTTTCCTGTAGTATTTTTCAGGTATTTTTAATTCAGAAAAAACCCAGTTTTTGAAAAATTTCCAGAGAGGGGGTTAAATTCGTCGGTACGGGTTCGATCGGAGTTTTAAGTTCGAAAACACATCGCCTAATGCTCTAGCTTGGCTCTGATACCACTGTAGGGTTCCTAGGCACTCTTGTGAGGGTTCATAAGGCATCAAACATGCCCGGATAAAAATTTAGACGTGCCGAACAACCCAAAGCCGGGATCTTTGCTAGATTATTAGGGTTTAACATGCAAGATGATAACTTTTATCTAAGTGTGAGGGATTACAACCTTTGTAGTCCGCTCCTTCGCTTCACAAGCTCCGAGTAGAAGTCCCTTTGCCGCGATCCACGATCTCCCGGACTCATGAGAGGCTCCACGACTCGAACGATCCATGCTAGCTTGAAGTGTTCCAAATCTCCGATAATCTACGTCGAAGTTGCAAAGACTCAAGCTTTCTCACTCTAAAGAGATGAACACACTAATCTCATGGGCTAAATGAGATGAGGATGAGAGAGTAGTATTTTTGCTTTCTTTTTAAATCATTTTCTCATATTTATTCATCACTTAAAGAATTTCTAGTAAGCTTTTTTCAAGAGAGAAGAAGATGATAATGGAAAAGATAATGATTAATTCTTTTGTGATGAATAGAAAGAAATGTATATGATTGATATATAAACCATGGTCAAGGATGAGTGGCTAAGATTGTGTAGAGAATAAACTAGAGTTAGGGTTTGGTTGGGTTAAAAATGTGTCATCACAAAATATCTTAACAATGACAAAAGAAAATGCTTCTAGAAGGTGCATGAAGCATCTAACCCTAATCAAACCCTAACCTCAATTAATCATCCTTAAATATGTTTAACAATTAATCATATCATGTCACAATAATATATATCACATATATATTATATATTTGCAACAAAAGAAAATAATACAATTAACATATATCGCATATATATCAATGTATCATCCAGTGAGAAAATGAAATAATAAAGCGAGCCAATATTAGATAATGTAATACAATATATCATATATATTATTATACATTAAATCATCGAATCAACACTTGATTTGATGATCCGGCTATATCGAATATTACCGACTAATATATCATGTACCGATTCATCGAATCAACACTTGATCCGATGTCCCAGTTCATATCTAAATATCGCGAGAATATAATACGGTATCTTATATCGCATTATTCTCGGTCCTGCACATATCACATATGTGCCTCTACTCCGTTTCGCCTGAGCCAAGAAACCTCTGTGTAGGACTCTAAAGAATCGTCAATACGCCGGTAGCAGGTGATGATCATATCAAACACCCACAAGCTGCAAGCGGTCAGCTAAACGTAACAGCCACCCAGGTATTGAGCGATCAGAAGATCAACAAGCTAGCCTGTGCGTTCTCCTGTGAATCCAATCAGTAAAACTCCCGTACAGTCCGGTCTGTTCGTCTGATATGTCGCATATCAAGTCTAGGGGTGGTATACGTCAGACCCCAGTAACCGATAAGTCGTGTCGATGTGTGGCTCATAACGGGTCGAGAAACTACTAGTAACACTTACCAGTAAATCTCTATATCAGCCCTGGCCAGGGACTTCCAGTTATAGCCAATCGAACACAGCGCAACATCAACTCCCTATACCGGGAGAGACGAATCCCCTCCTATCGCTCATTGCCTCCATGTGATTCGGGACTGTACCCAAAAGCCACCGTTTTGCACGTCCTCTTGGACGTGGTAAGGTGGAAATCAAAGCACAGTGGGAATCACATAAGACTATGACGATCTCGGGTCTTCAGACTACCCTGTACCAGTGTCACCGAAGAACTGCCATCTGACGTGTGGTATATCACCATCTGGGAGTTCTCGGCGAGTCCGTCCAGTGTACCCAGTCTCCACTGAGCACCCGTACACCATCTCTGATGTCAAACACCGATGGATATTGGATCATCCATCGCCCATCATATGGGTCAAGATGCGTATACGCTAGTCTACTCTGGTGTATCGATGCCCTGTCTCGATATACCCTCGACTAGGAACAGTTATAGGATGTACTCATCGACTACCGTGGCCCCACTAGTATGATCTCATCATAGTCCCAGTAGTCGAGTACAGATCCTAAGGGCTTTATCAACATGTGAGAGTAAAACAGTAAACCAATACAAGTCAACATGTTAAGATAAAGTGAAACCAAATAGCATACTATCATGACGAGCAAGAAATTCATCTCTATATATATCCAAGCATCCATTATAATATACATCATATGTACAACAATGGCCTCATAATTAACAATCATCAAGTGAAGGTCAAGGAAGCTGATATTCACAAAACAGCTTTCAGAACTCGCTATGGACATTACGAATTCCTAGTGATGCCATTCGGAGTGACCAACGCACCCGCAATATTCATGAACCTTATGAATCAAGTTTTCCGGGAGTACTTAGACATGTTTGTTGTCATCTTCATCGACGACATCCTGGTGTATTCTAAGAGTCGGAAAGAACATGCAGAGCACCTACGACTTGTCCTAGAAACTCTTCGTCAACATCAGCTTTATGCCAAGTACAGCAAGTGTGAGTTTTGGCTAAATCAAGTTGGTTTTCTTGGACATATCGTATCAGGAGAAGGAATCTCTGTGGATCCAGCGAAAGTTTCGGCAGTTAGCGAATGGCCTACACCAAAGTCAGTGAAGGATATTCGAAGTTTCTTGGGTTTAGCTGGATATTACAGAAGGTTTATTGAAGGCTTTTCAAAGATAGCAACGCCCCTGACCAAGCTCACACGTAAAGATGAAGAATTTGTGTGGTCAGAAGCATGCGAACAAGCTTTCGTAGAACTCAAGTCAAGGTTGACATCAGCACCTATTCTTGTCTTACCGGATCAACCTAGAGGATTCGAAGTGCATTGTGATGCATCCGGTAAGGGATTAGGATGTGTTCTACATCAGCACGGTAAGGTTGTGGCTTATGCTTCACGACTGCTAAAGATCCACGAGCACAATTATCCGACGCATGATCTGGAGTTAGCAGCCGTCATCTTTACTCTCAAGATTTGGCGTCATTACCTACTTGGTGAACGGGTGAACATCTACACAGATCATAGCCTAAAGTACGTGTTTACTCAGAAGGAGTTGAATATGCGGCAGAGAAGATGGTTAGAACTCATGGCGGACTTTGACATCAACTTGCAATATCACCTAGGGAAGGTGAATGTAGTACCTGATACTCTTAGTCGCCAACCATTAGCAATGAATCTTACCGCTCAGTGGAAGCTTCAACAAGATTTGCATCAGATGGAGATTGAAGTAGTCATGCCAGGCAATGCTTCAAGTTTGATGAATTTACAAGTTCAATCAACCATTGTCAATCAGATCAAAGCAGCTTAAGCAAGTGATGCTAAGTTGCAAAAGATCAGAGAACAAGTGGAGAATGGACTCAGAACAGACTTCAACATCCATGAAGACGGATCTTTGAGATACGGCAGCAGATTGTGTGTACCAAAAGGTCCTGTTCGGGAAGAGTTAATGAAAGAAGCTCACAGCTCTCCCTACTCAGTACACCCTGGAGGTACCAAAATGTACAAAGATCTACGTCAGAATTATTGGTGGCATGGAATGAAGCGTGAAGTAGCCAGAAGTGTCGCAAAATGTTTGGTGTGTCAGCAAGTAAAGGTTGAACATCACAGGACTGCTGGATTACTTCAACCGTTACCGATCCCAGAATGGAAGTGACAACATATCACGATGAATTTTGTGACTGCTCTTCCTCGTAGCACAAAGGGTAACGATGCCGTATGGGTCATTGTGGATCGACTCACAAAGTCGGCTCACTTCATCTCATTTCGAGTTGGCCAATCAACTGAGACACTAGCAAAGAAGTACATGGAGGTAATAATCTAATTAAGATTTAAACTCTTTATAATGTACTATCTCTGATACCCATGAACTCATACAGGAAATTGTGAGACTTCATAGAGTACCGGTCTGCATTGTCTCCGATCGTGACACCAGGTTCCGATCGCAATTTTGGCAGAGTCTGCAAGCAAGCTTGGGAACAAGTCTGAACTTCAACACGGATTATCATCCACAAACAGATGGTCAGTCGGAACGAACTATTCAGATCTTGGAGGATATGCTCAGAACGTGTATGCTAGACTTCAATGGATCGTGGGAAGATCACCTACATCTTGTGGAGTTTTAGTACAACAACAGCTACCAAGCAAGCATAGGAATGGCACCTCTTGCAGCATTGTATGGAAGGAAGTGTCGTTCGCCATTAAGTTAGGACGACGTCGGAGATAGGGAACTTCTTGAACCGGAGATGATAGTAGAGACTGTTGATGTGGTCAGTACTATCAGGGAAAGGATGCGCATAGCCCAAGATCGACAGAAGCACTGGGCCGATGCAAAGAGACGACACTTGGAGTTCCAGCCAGGAGATCACGTATTCCTGAAGATATCTCCGAACCGCGGAGTGATCCGATTTGGAAGACGGGATAAGTTGAGTCTGAGATACATTGGACCGTTCGACATACTCGAACGAGTCGGTGAAGTGGCATACCGCTTAGCGCTTCCACCATTATTGGAAGGAGTGCATAATGTGTTCCACATATCCCAACTCAGAAAGTATGTGAGTGACCCCAGCCATGTTTTCGATCATTCCGAGCTCACTATACAGCCCGATTTGTCTTGTGAGCAACAGCCCATGGAGATGCTGGACAGGAAAGTGAAGACACTTCGGAACAAGGAAGTTAACTTGGTTCGAGTGATGTGGAAGAAAGACACTCCAGGAGAGTCCACTTGGGAAAGGGAGGATGAAATGCGTACTAGATATCCACACCTCTTTATAAACTAGTCTTCAAATAAAAGTTGTAAATTTTGAAGTCGAAATTTTTGTAAGGAGGGTAGACGGTAACAACTCCATTTTTAATGTACAAAGAATTGATTTAAATTCAATGTATACTTGGAGTATTTATTGCGGCTGATATCTCTTTAAGTATTTATTTCACTCCATAATTACAAGAATGAGCTTGTAGCTCATTGGTAATACCTTGCACTGCTGAACCAAGCCACCAGAGTTCAAATCCCATGCCCCACATTATTTTTGTATTTATTTTATTTTAAATTCTTTTGGAAGTCAATGGTCAAAAGGCCATAACTCACAAAATATGTACTGGACACCAAAAAGTAAATATGCCAAATTGTTCCCCAGGAAAACCCCCGGCCACTGATAGCCTGACTCGGCCCGACTCGGCATTGCCGGCCGGCGACTCGGACGACTCGGTCCGGCGCCGCCGGCCGGACTTGGCCGGACGGTCGAGTCACCAACAGAGAAAGGTTGGCCCTTGACCTGGTCCACCCTCCTGCACACTCTAAATGCTTGGATCGGTTATCATTTGGCCAATAAATCTCTTTTAATCCTACGTTTAATGAGTTTTAATGAATTTTTATAGAATTTTATATATTTTTTATTAAAACCCTAACCCTAACCTAACCGTATATAAACCCCCCATACCCTCTACCTTTTCATCACTCTTTTTCTAAGTCTACTCTCCCAAAATCCAAAGAGAACTTGGTACGTCGGAAAACGAGCGAAAGGCGAAGCGCTGACGAAATCGACAGCGACTTTCCGGTGATTGTGCTAGGAGCTCTCGACGACGTTTCGACGTGCCGGCAAACCCTCTACCTCCCTCTCACTCTCTAGCGTTGTCCAAACCTGTAAGTCCCTATTTTCTACCTTTCTTTCTTCCATTAAAATACGACTTTATAAACCCGACGGAAATCGGAACAAACCGATTTCCGATTCGTTTTTTCTATCAAAACTCACTTATCACTAATTCCATAATGCTTAAACATATTCATGTTGACTATTAATCACTTAAAAATCAATTTGGATAAAGTTTCTCACATGAAATGATAACTTTTGCAAAATACCGTATTTTCGCACTTAAATACCACCATGTTTAGTTTATCACATTTAACCCTTTAACATTGCTATACCTTAAAGTAGATCACGAGGTAATGACCTACCTCCTCAAACACTCATATGAGATCATAACACGCTACCTTGAAAACTTAGAATACGATAAAACAAGATTTTTCATTAAAATACCATTTTCTTAATAAAACCTTTTCTAAAAGTTTTAGGTTTGATACACTTTCAAAACAATATCTTTAATAGGAAATACGATAAGTTGGGACATCGATCGTTTATCTAAACTTGATTTTATGGTGTCTAGGTAAGTGTGTCTAAGGCGAGTGGTTACTTAATTAGGGCCACTACTTTTACTAGAGAGCCTCCCACTCACCTGGCACTTACCTGGCCGAAATTGGCGGTGAAGAGGCGATTTGAGGCTTCTAATGACTTATCGTTTAGACCATTTAGAAATAGGCTAGTTGGCTTAGGAAACCCTAGAATCTAAAATACGGAAATTTACACCTTTTACAAATAAATACCTTATCTTTATAAAACCGTTTTCTAAAGGTTTAGTATTTATAAATCTTTGCAAAGCGCCACTACAACCCACCTTTGGGAAATCCGTTAGGGATAGTACGGTTTATCGTGCACCCTCGGCCTAGTAGTGCGAGAATCAGACCTCCGCAAGGAGCATTCGGTCTCGAAAGGTTCAAAATACGACATTTAAGAAAAATGAGATTTCGGGAAAATAAAATATTTATTAAAATTTATTTTTGTATAAACATATGTATATTTAACATTTAAACACCTATTTTGTTATAACATAAAGTTTCCACCTTTTCCTAAAAATTACAAGATTAAAAGTTACATTAAAATACCATGAATTTCAAATAAATCAATATTACAGATTAATACCTTTATTTATGAAATTAGGATATTTTCACTAGAAATAATACAAAATAAAATTACACTCATTATAATTATAAATACGAATAATAAATACTTGAGGTGTATCTTGAAAACTATATAAAAGTATTTTTACATAAAACCCCTTCAAGTTTTATAAATTACAATAATGACCCTAACAAATATAGAACTTCGACTTACATATCTTTTGGTCTGACTCGGGTTTGAGTCTGATTATTTCTGACTTGAATATGATTCAAGTCATTCTATATTCTTTAATATTCCAACTCAATAGGAATACATGAATCCGATAATCCAGTTAACAATCTATACAACTTGACTGAATCAAACCATGGATATACATCCATTATTCGGTTAGTCCATTTACCTGATTATGCAGTTACAATCTGTTTACTGATATCATGGTCAGTCATCCAACTTACACAATACAATACAGCGATACTGTCAAAACACTACGGGGTTTAAAGGGGTAGATTGGTACGGAAGGTATTAAAGGTGGCACGAGGTGGTCAGATTAAGACACCTAACCTATATTCCGTTGCTGTTGTACCGTGGCTTAACGGTTCCTTGTACATTCCGTTTGCCCTGGTCTCTAGCATATAGAGACCCCTCTCGTATATACTGGCATCCTTCGGTACCAAGCTACAAACAACAGCGTTAACACAATATTCTACAATATTTTATAATCTCTTTAGAAAATACTTTATTCTGTCTTTTCTAATTCTTCTTTATCTTTGGGACTTACCGAGCGACCTGTTCGCTGACGACATTCTATTTCTTTCTTCTTTGAATGTCGTCAGGTGCTTTGGACCCAGCAGAGATCGAGCCCAGCGGTGAAGACTTGGATCAGTTTCATGAAGACCCCGAACTCTAGATATTGTACCTTGTTCTATTCAGCATTTTCATTTCCTGTTATGCCATTGTTTAGGCATCGCTTTTCATTTCAGTTGTATTTACTTTTCATGCATTGTACAAAAGAATGTTATTAATAAAGTTGCTGTTTATTCTATATCTATTGTCTCTTGTGATTTACTTTATATTGCTTAGATACGCTTAGCGTATGTACTTCTAAGTATATACGTAGCGGACCTCATCACGTTCCTTTCGCCGTACACCGGGAAGCGGGGCGTGACAGTTTCGCCCGAAGCAGGGAAACCCTCTGTGTGGGACTCTAAAGACTCGTCAATACGCTGGCAGTGGGTTTAACCACAAGGACGTCAGCGACACTAGCTGTACGTAACGGCTACCCATGTATTGAGCGAAAGGAAGGCCGACAAGAAAACTCATCCTGACCCCTACTGAGCCTGTCCGGTGACAATATCCGTACAGTACGGTCTCTTCGTTTAAGAGTATCGCATATCGAGTCTGGGGGTATGGATAAATTCAGACCCCTAATAATGCGACATTTAGTGTCGGTATGAAGCCCATCACAAACTAAGAAACTACTGATCCTAGATCAGTAATTCTCGACTACCTTGATCAAGGAATTCTGGTGATGGCCACCCGTGCACAACTCAACATCAACCCCCAATACCGGGAGAAACGAATCCCCGACGATCCACTCACTGCCTCAATGTGGCTCGGGACTGTACCCAACTAAAACCTGTTTACACGACTCCTTTGAGCCTTGGTAGGGTAGTAATCAAAGCACAGTAGGAACTCACACGAGACAAATGACGATCTCAGGTCGACAGACTAATCTGTACACATGTCACCTGGAAACTGTTATCTGACAATAGGTATAATACCAACTAGCAGATTCCCGGCGAGTCCGTCCAGTGTACTCATAACCCAACGAGTACCTGCATACTATCTAAGGTGAACAAACTAACACCAATGGCTTGTGAGACCGGCTACCGTCCCTCGTCGGGGTCTCGATCAGTACACACTAGTCTACTCTGGAGTATCGATGCCCAGTCTCGATACTCCCACGACTAGGGACATTTAAGGATGTGCTTATAGACCACCTAGCTCCCACATATATGATTGACATCATAATGCTGGCAGTCAAGCAAGAATCCTATGGGCTCTATCAACATGTAATAGTGATTTGTAGTACCACCTAAAGTATGTACATGATGATAAAGATAAATCAGATAGCATACTATCATTTTAAGTAAGACCGTTTTACCTGTATAGGTCCTCTCTTAATCATCTAATCGCGTGTCTGCGATTACAATAATTGACTTGAAGGCACTATAATCATAAGACTGCACGCATCATATCTAAAATCAATCAATTCACTCAACTTCCTAATGAACCATTTTGGAAGTGTTTCGAACGGTATAAGGATCTCCTTGTGAAATGTCCTCATCATGGTTTTGAAAAATCGCAACTTTGCTGCACTTTATATGAAGGACTGCTTCTAGAAACTAGACAGTTACTGGAAACCATTTGTCAAGACCACTTCCTATCTAAATCTGACGAGTAAGCCTGGCCATTCTTAGAAGATCTCACTGAGCAAACTCTACAATGGGAAAGCACCCGACCGACCGCTTCTTCTTCAACATCTTCTTCCGGTCAACCTAGGGCAGGAGTTCACCATCTAGTCGTCTCAATTGCGATGAAAGCCGAACTGGCCTCAATCACGCGGAAACTTGAAGCGATTGAGAGAAAATTTTCATCCCCTGCCCCTAGCCCTGTTTCTCCCCTCCGCACCATTTGTTCTTGTTGTTCGGATCCTCACACTTGACGGAAGGGTGTCCTTATAATCAACCATCTCAAGGACAGGATCAGGATAATGCTGCATTTCAGTAAAGACCAACGAATGATCCATACTCTTCCACATATAATCCCGGTTGGAGGAACCACCATAATTTTCCCTGGAACCAGAATCAAAACCAAAACTAGTTCTAAGGACAAATAACTTTCAGAAGACCCTTTCACAACAACAACCACTACAGCAATAATTTCAGCAATCTTTCCAACCACAACCTTTTCATCTTTCTTTACTCCTTTATGCTCCATCGCCTGTCATGCCAATCAATGATTCGTTCCCTCCGAACTGATAAGGTTTCCATTCTCAAACGAAGTATAGAAGCTGTTCACCCCGAAAGACAGAGACCGAGACGTTGGGACGCCGGGCCTGAATTTAGGGGCATATGCTATTTAGATTTCTCCATCCACCTCTCCGAAGATACCAAGTTGGTTTATAGCACTATATATCGGAGGTTTGGACAAATGTGACCGTTGTAGCAGACATTATCAGATACCCCCTCATTTTTGAGGGGTTTTTGATTATGGGGACACACTTCCCTGCAGGCGCAAGCTTCTGCAGTTAATTACGTTATCGTATTACAATAACCACTTTCTCCTGCTCCAGCAGTTCACTTCGTGTCGTGTGTATTTTTGTTTATTTTGGTTGCCCGTGGATTGTATACGGAGACTAGTTTCTGTCGTCGTCCGTAGGGCGCGTATTAGTCCAAATCCATATATTTTAGATTTGGGATTTTGAACTTAAGTCATATTTTTCCTTTAGTTCAAAAATATTTTGTTTGGTTTAAGAACCGTTAATCTAGTTTGAGATTAAAATCAACTTAAACATATGAGCATTTGGGTCCAATTTATCTTTGAACTAAGGATACATTAGTCCTACTTGAGACTAAGATCAACTTAGCAATATTTTAAGAATCATTAGATTTATTAAGATCCAGAGCATTTGGGCTCAGTTGCAAGAGACTTAGCCAATTTGGGCTTAGTCTACTCAGTCCTTTTTTATTCAAAAGTGCTAAGCACTTATTTAGGCTCTGTTTGTTCAGCCCTCCCTTTTTATGCAAAAGTTCTAAGCACTTATTTGATGCTCTGACGCTTACATGGGTATCATGTGAAGCTTTCAGTTATGGGCACTGCCCAATCAGTGTTAAGCAATCAGTTATATATATATAGTTCTAAGTACTTTTTTTATATGGCGTCGACTTGAAGAGCACGTAAGATACTGGGCGCTGCCAAATTAGTGTTAAGCACTCAGTCGTTTTGGCTGTATATGAAGTGCTAAGCACTTTTTATGTGGCGTCCATGTAAGGAGCACGTGAGGCGCTGGGCGTTGCCCAATCAGTGCTAAGCACTCAGCCGTTTTGGCTGTATCTGAAGTGCTAAGCACTTTTGTGTGGCGCCTACGTGAGGAGCACGTGAGGCGCTGGTTGCTGCCCAATTAGTGCTAAGCACTCAGCCGTTTTGGCTGTATATGAAGTGATAAGCACTTTTATTCAGCGCTCATGTGTATTTCACGTGAGGCGCCGGCCTTCTGTTTTGGGCGCCCATGTGTTTTTTACGTGCGGCGCTGGGCGCTATTGGGAGGGCGCCCACATGGGCAACACGTGAGACGCTAAGCTCTTTTTTAGAGATTAAATTTCTGTTAATGCCATTTTTGGCCATTAATGATCATCAAGATCTCTATTTTGAAGACCTTGGATTGTTTTTTCTTCATTGGAGGACTAAGTTCTTCTTTTCTTTTTTATAAGAACCATGTTCTTTATGTAGGGTTAAACCCTAATTTCAGAGGAATTAAATTCCCAGAACATATGTTCTTTTCTTTTTTCTTTCTTTTCAACCTAGTTTTTTTCTTCTGAATTTTTGATTCTCAAGAACAAGATCTTCCCGATGAGAATTAAATTCTCAACTTATGGGAGATTTGTCTTGTGGATCTCTGATTCAGAGAAAGAACTAAGTTATTTGAGAAAGGTTAAACCCTTAGAAAGATAAAAAGAGATATTTTTTATCTCCGTGTTTTTTTAACCTAGGGTTTTGAGGAGGCAAGTCTTTTTCCTTTATTGAGAATTAAATTCTCTGTTTTTCTTTTCTTTTTAAAACTTTCTGTATTTTTCATAAGCTTATGGGGGGTTCCCTCTATATGAGACTTGAAGTCTCGGGTCCTTTATATAGTGAAGGCAAATTGTTAATTAGTTTTGAGAAAATCTATTATTGAGAGATTCCAATTAATTTAATTGGCTTCAAAATTTGTTTGGGGAATTTTACCTACCGTTGGATTTTTGATCCAAGAACTTCTGTTTTACAGAATATGTTTTTTTTGTTTTTAACTAGATTGGGGAAATATTTTCCCATATACATAATTTATTCTGTCAAACGGTGATTTTTAATCACCATTGGATTTTTGATCCAAAGGCTCTCTGTTTTACAGAGAACAATATTTTTTGTGTGTAATGATTAAGGAAAAATATTCCTCAGAATAGAATTTAATTCTACTATTTAATGATTTGTCATCACCACTGGATCTTTGATCCAACGGCTCTGTTTAACAGAGAGTATCCCAACTTTTTATTAGGAAAATATCCTCATGTAGAATTTAATTCTACTGATATAAGCTTGGGCACCGATGCTCACGTGTTGTGCACGTGGGCGCCATTTAAGAATTTAATTCTTATTTATAATAGGCGCTCATATGCTTTGCACATTGGCGCCCCCGTGAGCTTCACGTGGGGCGCCACTATAAGATTTAATTATAAGGGGTTGGCACTGACGCCCTTTTGAGGGGCACGTGAGGTGCTGCCTCAACAAAATTTAACAGAGTTTAGCTCTTTTTATTATGTTTAAATATTAGGGGAACAAATGCTCCCTGCCGTTGTTCTCACGTGGCTCACACGTGAGTGCAATGGTGTCACTTTTTCCACCGTTTGATCTTCCAGGGAGTTGAACCATCCCTTCACATCCTATAAATAGGGCCTTTGGCCCTTGAGATAACTGTCGTCTCATCGTCTTTCTTGATTCTTCTTCTTCCTTGAGAATTTAATTCTCATCTCAGAGCTTAGATCTCTGTCCACAGAACCTTTTCAGAGTTAAACTCTGAAAATTGGTAAGGATCATGACCAGAGTTCAACTCTTAAAAGAACCTTGCTTCTTGTTTTGGATTTTTAACCCATTAACAGAGCTTGGCTCACTCTTTTTTTTAAAAATGATCTCTCAGAGATCTTAAGAAGAACTTCTCACCCCTTTTTAAATAAACTGTGGGTCTCAAATCTCTGTTAGTTCTCTTCTTAGGGTTTTATCCTATCGTTGATCTTTTTCTTTGAGGATTTCTGGAATTTAATTCCATTATATTTCTCATCTATCTCCCAACATAGGGGACTTCTGGGATTTTAATCCCATTATCTGAGGAATTTTAATTCCATTTTGTTTTACAGAGCTTAGCTCTGAGAATTTTTTTTGAATTTTTTGGGAATTTTATTCTCCTTTCCTATTCCATTTTTTTATATTTGGGTTCTAATACCTTTTTTTACAGATTTGAATCTGTTGCAGGGCTCATTTTTTGAGAATATTTAGAGTTTTTAAACTTCACTGCTCAATATGATCATTCATTTAATGAGAATTTTTTTGGATTCTCACAATGGGTGCATGTCTCATCATTGTTGAGCCATCACCTTAATTTTGTGGGGCACAATGTTTTTTTGACTGCAGTGATTTTATTATTCCATAATGGAGTACAGATTTGGGTGTACTGAAAATGCTAAGGCCCTTAGTTGCAGTTAATTGCATTGTGCCAGTCGCTAACTCTTTACGGTTATTTTAGGTACTATGGCTTCCGATTTATTTTTTCCTTATGTCCGTTCGGAGAGCGATTTTACCGACGCGCCTACAGATCAGGAAGTTTTTGCGCTAATCCAGGACTACGACCCAGTGCAGAAGTCTCTTCATCTATGGGGATCGTGGTACAGTTATATTATCCGGGGTCGTTGCAGCTTTACTTGTGCGGTGCCATCAGAACCGATCTTGTCGATTTATTATGCTGACTCTCCGCAGGTCGCTTATGCAGTGGAAGGGGTCAATTAGACCTCCGAAGGTCGTCTCCAACCTTCCATGGCGTCGATACCATTCCAGCCTCCGATGACCTTAGATATTCTGGGGCATTGCATATGTCAAGGAGAAACGTGTCCTTAGGATCGGGTTTATACAGTAGGAGTGACCCCCCGACATCTGGCAGGTTATCTACAGTGGGCCCGTTGCATTTTGTCGGCCAAGAAGTTGCTGCTGCTGAAGACCTGGTTGTACCCGGCGGTCTACGCGTCTCTCTTTTATTACCACACTCCTCATGTGTGGTGGGTTAAATCCTTCTTTGAGCAGTGGAATATTCCGACCCACACATTTCTTTTATCGGATCGTGAAGTATCGATCTCGTTGGAGGAATTCGCAGAAATTTCTGGGTTACCTGTCAGAGGGGAGCATTACGAGAAGATACTTCCTCCTGACGAGTATGTTTTTGCCACCGAGTCGGTAGTCATGGGCCTTACCTCGGAAAATGCTATCCAACATAAGTTCCCTAGTTTGATCAAAGTGCTGAATATCTATGAGAGCTTGTTTTTGGAGTCTGGGGAGGGGTATGGGGTTAGCTTTTCTGAATTCGTTGCTTGTTTCCTTCGTCCAGAGGCTTTATCGAAGAAGGCTGCAAAGTTCGCCAAGCTCAATGATCTGTTCGGATTTGGCTCGAATAAATTGCCAACTGCAGAGGCTGATTTAAAACATTTTTTTTTTTATTCCGGATACCCCCATTGTCCCTGTTTTAGAGATTGCCGCTCCGAATATTGATGAGGAGGCATTTTTCATGGGCTTTATTGGTTTGTAGCTGAGCTGGTTTGCACTCCCAATGCACCCTCGCTACATGAGACCGTCTGTCTTTTATCCGACTCATCGCATTGCGGCGGGGAAGCGTATGGCAGTTGGGGTTGCCGGACTGGCCCACTTGTATCATGGCCTAAGTATAACGGCCGACACCACCCAGCCGGATTTGAAGCCCGTAAATCTCCCCTTGCACTACTTCACCTCCTGGATCGAGATACACGTGTTGGGTACGTTTGGCGTGCATAAAAGGCCTAGATTTTACGAAGGGTACAACTTCCTTTGTGTCATTCAATTGGTCGATGTTTCTTCTCCAGACCCAACACAGCAAGAGGCTCGGCGATTGCTTTTTCATCCGCGCATGGTTGAGGACATCATGACCTTCGTCGACAGGATTCTGACCATTGGTAAGGAACCCTCCAAAGCAATCTAGCCACTCCACGATGTCTTCAAGGATGGATCTTCTGCTTTGAGGGCCCAGGAGATTGCGTATTTGTATTCTATCCGGCCGGGTTTCCTCGTATTCAGACAGAATGCATCGGTGTTGTTCATGAGATATAACCCGTATCTCTTTGCCCAGCAATCTGTGTAAGTCGATGTCGCGCACCCTATGGGTTTGCGGGGAGGCGGAATATTTAAAAAACGATTTTCAAAGCTCGCAACACCGACTTGAACTCCAGGATCATTGCTAAACCCTAGCTAACAAATAACTGTGTGAGGTTTAACTACTCGGATGAAAGTTATACCTCACGATACAAGTCCTTAGGGTCTTCTTTGCTGTCTTCCTCATCATCGTAGGCTCCGAGGATCGTAACGGATCGTAGCTTCCTCGTCGGCTTTCTCGAGTCAAAGACGATCCACCCGAGAGTCTATAGTCTGAGCTCCAACCTTAAATCCGAGGTAACTAGGGCAACTAGCGTGCTAAACTAGATGGCCTAGGTGGTGTAGAGAAAGAAGATGAATTGATTTGTCTCTTGGAACCCTAGGTTTCTCAACTCATGAGACTTTTAGGGTTTAGAGGAAGAAGAAGATGTCTTGAGGAAAATAAGTGAAGAAAATGAGCTTGGATAAAATGAAGCTTCTCTTATGAAAGAATAATTGAAGCATATGATATTTGATGAGATAAATATCTCATAAATATCTCCATGCTTCAAAATATCTATTTTGTCAAGTGTGACTTACCATCCATTTGAAAAATATCTCCACCTCATTTTCCTCCACCCAAATTAGGTTTAATTTCACAAAAGAAAAATCAAAACCCTAATTAGGTATCTCCTTCTAGAAGCTTTCCCGAGAAATTATGAGAATGCCCCTCATCCGTATATACATACCCGCATCCGCATTTCGAAGAATACGAATACAAAGAAATGAAAACAATCCATCAATATAATACTAGGATCCGGCTTAAACCAAAGCCCACTAGTATTATCCGCCCGATCATCATACGCGCATAAGTGCACGTACGTGATCGAAGCCCTGCCGTAAAACCATACGGTCTCTACATCTTTTGCCCGATGCAGGGAAACCCTCTGTGTGGGACTCTAAAGACTCGACAGTACGCTGGCAGTGGGTTTAACCACAAGCCGCAAGTGGTACTAGCTGCACGTAACGGTTACCCAGGTATCTGTCGATGGGAAGGCCGATGAGTAAACTCATATGAACTCCTACTGAGCCTGTATATGACAATCTCCGTACAGTCCGGTCTGTTCATCTAAGAGTATCGCATATCGGGCCTGGGGGGGTAATCGTCAGACCCCTAATAGCGCAATAAGTTGTGCCGGAGTGTAGGCCAAAACACCCTAGGAAACTACTGGAATACCTACCAGTAAATCTCGCTTGCCCTGGCCAGGGACTTTGTGTAATGGCTCTCTAAACACAGCGCGATATCAACCCCCAATACTGGGAGAGACGAATCCTATCTAACCGCCACTGCCTCCAAGTGCTTCAGGACTGCACCCAACTACTACCTGTTTGCATGACTCCTTTGAGCCGTGGTAGGGTTGTAATCAAAGTACAATGGGAACACACTCGAGGCGAAGTAGAAGTGTCAAGTCGACGAAATAAGTTGTACTCATGTCACCTGGGAACTGCTACCCGACGATAGGTATAATACCCACCAACAGTTCCCGACGAGCCCTGTCCAGTGTACTCATAACCTAATAAGCACCTGCATACTATCTCCAGTACGACGTACTAATGGATGTGGGACATACCATCTCCCCTGCTGGGATGAGAAGCGTATACACTAGTCTACTCTAGAGTATCGATGCCTTGTCTCGATAATCCTATGACTAGGGACCTGTATAAGGATGCGCTTATAGACTATCCAGCCCCCACTAGTGTGATTGCCATCACAACGCTGGTAATCAAGCAAAAATCCTAAGGGCTCTACCAATATGTATAAGCGATATGCTAAAAGAAACACATGCACATATTGAGGTAGAAACAAACCAAGTAGCATACTACCATTTTGAGCAAGACTGTCAATACAACGGTGAATATCCCAAGCTTCCATTAAGTAATATACAAACCGGTATGATACAATAATGGCCTCTAGGGCATATATCACTAACAATCTCCCACTTGCACTAGGGCCATGTATTGGCATATCGCAGACCTATCATCTCGATTAGCTTCTCGAACTGTGTCTGAGGGATGACCTTCGTGAGTGGATCTGCAGTGTTATTCTCCGTATCTACTCTCCTCACCTTGATCTCCTGGCGATCAACGATCTCTCTGATCAGGTGGTACCGCCTCAAGATGTGTCTGGACTTCTGATGGGACTTAGGTTCCTTCGCTAAGGCTATACTGCCGTTGTTGTCATAATACAGAGGTATTGGATTTGGATCTACAATGGACGGAACCACCTGAAGTTCTGTTAAGAACTTCCTTATCCATACTGCTTCCTTCTTGGCGTCACAAGCAGCTATATACTCCGCTTCCATCTTCGAGTCAGCAATGGTGTCATGTTTGGAGCTCTTCCAATAGACTGCCCCTCCATTGAGGGTAAAGACATAACTCGACATGGACTTGGAGTCATCCATGCACTCTGGAAGCTGGAGTCAGCAAAGGCCTCGATCTGGAGGACTTTTCCGCTATACACCAAGAACATCTCCTTAGTCCTTCTCAGGTACTTGAGAATGTTCTTTACTGCTATCCAGTGCTTCTCCCCTGGGTTTGAATGATACCGGCTTACCACGCTTAGTGCGTAAGAAACATCTGGTCTGGTACACAACATCGCATACATTATAGAGCCTACCACAGATGCATAGGGTATAGATGTCATGTGAGCCCTTCCCTTCCCAAATCAGTCTTGGGAGACATCTCTTTGGAGAGGGTGATTCCGTGACAAGCCGGTAGATTACCGCGCTTGGAATCTTCTATACTGAATCTTTTCAGTATGGTGTTGATGTACCCGGACTGTGAAAGTCCCAACATCCTCTTAGATCTATCACGATAGATCTGGATCCACAGAATGTAGGAGGCATCACCCAGGTCTTTCATGGAGAACCTCTGTGACAAGAATCCTTTGACAGATTATAGCATAGGAATGTCATTTCCTATTAAGAGAATGTCATCCATGTACAAGACGAGGAATACCACAGTTCTCCCTACAATCTTACTATATATGCATGGTTCATCTGGATTTTTGATAAACTCGAATTCTTTAACTGTATCATCAAAACAGATGTTTCAACTCCGCGATGCCTGCTTTAGTCCATAAATGGACTTAAGCAACTTGCACACTTTCCCGCTGCTCCCACTCTGAATGAAACCCTCCGGCTGATCCATATAGACGCACTCTTCCAAATTTCCGCTTAGAAAAGCCGTATTTACGTCCATCTGCCAGATCTCATAATCGTGGAAGGTAGAAATGGCAAGAAGGATCCGAATGTATTTGAGCATAGCCACTGGAGAAAATGTTTCGTCATAGTCCAAATCAGATCTTTGACGAAAACCTTTTGCAATAAGTCTAGCCTTATAGGTTTCAACCTGTCCATCTACACCAATCTTCTTTCTGAAGATCCATTTGCAGCCTACGGGTTTTACCCCTTCTGGAGCAATGTCCAAAGTCCATACTTTGTTGGTGTACACGGACTCCATCTCGGTCCTCATTGCATCTAGCCATTTTACCGAGTCTCTGCTCTGAATGGCTTGCTGGAAGCTAGTTGGCTCATCATCGTCGATGATGCAATTTTATCGATCCTCGTCTATGAGAAAATCGTAGTATCTCTCGGGCGGATGAGACAGCCTACTAGTTCTGCGGAGTGGCGCGGGGATATTCGGTTCTTTTGAAACCTTTGGTTCTACCAAGCTTTCAGTAATAGCTTGTGGTTCTGGAATTTTTTCCAGTTCTATTTCGCTCCCACTTTTCTGATTTTCTAAACAGATTCCAAGAAGTGGGCATGACGAGAAACAAAGACCTTTTGTTCTTCTGCGCAATAGAAATAATACCCCTGGAGTTATTTAGGTATCCCATAAACTTACACAGTACTGAGCGTGCCTCGAGCTTGTCCGCATGCTGCTTTTTTTTGCAAAAGCTGGACATCCCCATGTCTTATGGTATTTAAGATAGGGTTTCTTCCCACTCCACATCTGATATGGTATGGTAGGCATTGAATTAGTAGGAACCTTATTCAGAAGATATGCAGCTGATTTTAGTGCATAACCCCAGAAGGATCACGGCAACTTAGCGTTACTCATCATGGAACGAACCATATCCAATAGGGTCTGTTCCGCCTTTCCGATACACCGCTGTGTTGTGGCGTGTATGGAGGAGTAAGCTGAAAGAGAATACCATTCTCTTTTAGGTAATCCAGGAACACGACACTTAAGTATTCACCACCTCGATCAGATCTCAGTGTCTTGATACTTTTGCCTGTTTGTTTTTCCACTTCATTCTTATATTCCCAGAATTTCTCAAAGGCCTTGGATTTATGCTTCATCAAGAAGACATGTCCATACCTAGAGAAATCATCCGTAAAAGTAATGAAGTAGGAATAACCACATCACGCATGTGTAGACATTGGACCACACACATCACTGTGTATGAGTCCCAATAGCTCGCTCGCTCTTACTCCCTGTCCAGTGAACGGAGTCTTTGTCATCTTTCCCATGAGACAAGATTGACAAGTTGCATAAGACTGATATTCGAACGGATCCAAATATCCCTCTCTATGTAACTTCGTCAACTGTGTTTCATTGATGTGACCCAGTCTATAATGCCATAAGAAAGCCTAATTTAATTTCGGAGACTTTCTTTTAAGTGTGTTATGGACACTGAAAACCTGAGCTTGATTTAATACGTATATTCCGTTATCTAATGTACCTGACCCAATCAAAGATTGATTTAGGTGGATGTGGACCACATCGCTTACAAATGTAAAATCATATCCTTCCTTAGAAAGTAAGGATACATATATGATATTACAAGCTAGACGAGGTAAATATAAACAGTTACGTAGAATCAATATCTGCCCACTTGTCAATCCTAGGTGATATCCCCCTACGGATTCAGCGTCCACGCTCATTCCGTTCGCAACTCTGAGAGTCATATCACCTACCCTGATAACTCTACGGTTTCTCAAATCCTGTAATGAATTACAGATATCAGATCCTGATCCGGTATCTAGTACCCAGGAAGTAGAGTTAATTAACATGCAGTTTTCTATTACAAACACACCCGAATTCGAAACCACAACATGCTTCGGATCCTGAATTCTGGCTTTCAAAGCCCTGCAATCCCTCTGCCAATGCCATTTCCCATGACAATAGGAATATCCCTCCTTCCCTACTGTCAGCCCTGAAACTTTTGCCCTTCCCTGTCCCTCTACCTTACTGACACCGCATATCAGCTTTGTGGAGGTCTTCTTCTTCTCACCCTTTGCTTTTGCCTTGGATGCAGAAGAGGAAGATTCCCCAATAAGCAGAGCGGGTGTCTCCTTGGTTTCCTTCAGGGGGTAAATAGAAGATAGGGACTGTAGAATCAAGTCAGCATATAACTGGTTCTCCAACGTGGTCTCCAGGTCTGTGAGCTCATCTATAAAGCTAGTCATCGTAAGGACGTTGTCCCCTACAGATGACCAGGTAGCCAATCTCGCTTGAAGCAATTCCTTCAAGGTCTTATATCTTGCGATACGAGATTGCTCTCCATATAAATCTTTGTTATGGAGGAAGATGGAAGCTAAGTCCATCTTTTCGTGATGCCTCTAGTTTTCACCATCTACTGAGGCCAACATGAGGCACTTAGCATTCGCACAGTCCTTTTCTCTTGTCTTACGGATATCAACATCCGCGACGTTGGAAACTGGACCTGGGACGGTGGGGCTTGAGTACTAATGAGGTGGTCCAGCTTATCACAGGCAATTGACATCTGGAAAAACCCTTGCCAGTCAATATAGTCTGGCCATGTCAATTTATTAGCTAAATGTAACCTAGGCACGGTCAACTAGTCGCTGCAATTAAGAGAAAGAAAAGAAATACTTTAGCATGATGCTCTTGCAAGTTTAGATTGGTTTTTAATTTATCTAAAAAGGATGGTTCCCACTGTTTCTCGAATCCCTCCTCAAAGCATAAAAGAAGAATTAGTCAGGATTATTCTCACCGTACAATACTTGCTTAACCGTTCAGCCAGGCTAGTGTCAGTACTTAGAGGGAGGTTTTACGACACTTTCAAGAAGTTCCTTAATTAAATAAGCTCTTTTCTCTGGAGGCGTAGCCCTGCTAATACTGTTCTAGATACCTACTTGGTTTATAGCATTGATCGTTAAGTGAAACATCTCCTGAGGAGTAGCATATACTCACAGTAGGACCGGGATCCAAATATCATATCATTGTGTGATAATCCTGAAAGAATCCTACCAACATTATCACACTCCAAATGGTATGCAGCACTAGCAAGATTAAGTTTCCTTAGAAACTCCCGATGTGGACTTTTGCCCCATGCTCATATGACCTTGACTAAGGCCAACAAATCATAAGTCACATGTCAAGTTCTACTTATCATTGTCCAGGTTAATTTGAACCCACCCGTATATACCCTTGACGAAGGCCAACAAAGTAATACGACTGTCCTAAACCAACGTATCTATCTATGCTATATATGAATACCCAGCAGCTACCAAACACTATGCCTTGGCAAAGGTCAACAAACATAGCTTGAATACTACTGATTATTTATATGAAATGACGGAGGGTTACGAATGGTTTTGGAACATAGTGAACTTGATATAATCGAAGGAACCTGATAGCTTTTAAAAAGGAGTGGTTTAAGCTTCGCATTTTAAAAGTCTGCTGTTTTAAAAAAACCGAGGGGTTTTAAAATTTGTTCCAACGATTCAGCTTTGGTTTGTTTACTTTGCATTAATGTAATGCAGTCCCATAATTTACACCTATCATCACAGAAAGAAACGAAAATATGACGTACGCTTATGCCATCCGCATTCGCCACTGGGCCCCGTCTTACACCGTTAGGTTACTTAACTAACGCCAGAGCCGGGGGCTGAACTAGCGTGGATGCAAAACATAAGCAACATCTAATATATAATATATATATTATAACCATTCGTCTCACTCAAAAATAGGCATTCCAGATCACAGATGAACATATTAAATATACTAGGAATTCCACCTTTCGTTTAAGCCTGTAACGAAATAAGAAGTCCACGGTCGTGATGAATATCCAAACCCCACCCCAGACCTCTACGGGTGAGGCAAACTACCCGCCAAATACCCAAAGTGAAGCAACCTCCCTCATCAAAGTGAGTAGGCCACTCGACACTTCAAAGTACTCGGTAGTTTGTGAACCCACCTTGGGTCTATCCGAGGAGCAGAAAACAGTAAAAGAAAATAATACAACGGTGGCTACAACCTCAACCCGGATGTGCCCTACAAAATAATATTACATCAATTTACAATTTTACATCGATTGAAAGAATGAAAAACCCTCATCTCACATCCCCGGCTATTCATCCATGATAATCCAATAAGTTCATATACACAAACCACTAGAACAACACAGATATATGCAACCTCGACTAATCGACGTATAGCAATTTGTCAACGTTTCCAAACACATATATCACAACTCGAAACTTGTTAAACGATGTTAAAACAGCGACTTCGAAACACTCCGTATTGCCATAGTAAAGAATTAACAGTATATCAAAAATTGGCAAAATCAAACAACACCCGATACCCTAAATCCAAGTGACTTGAATACAAAACAAAACCCAAACATTTTCACCATAACAAAACGGGTGAGGCCGGGAATTTTCCCAATGTGGCCGGCCATGCTACAGGGAAATTGTCTCGTTTTTGTTGTGTGTTCATCTCACAAGCAAAGGAGCACTCTGTAATTGTTTAAAAAAAATTTAGAGGCTCCTGAAAAATTGACAGAAACTTGGATTTCTTGTTTCGTGTTTCGGAGTTATTTTGGTTTCATAGTTCTACACTTCGTCTAAACTTTTAGCTATGGTTTAGTAGGCTCTAATACCACTGTAAGTCAATATCGCGCACCCCACGGGTTTGCGTGGAGGCGGAATATTTAAAAAATGATTTTCATAGCTCGCAACACCGACTTGAACTCCAGGATCGTTGCTAAACCCTAGCTAACAAATAACTGTGTGAGGTTGAATTACTCGGATGAAAGTTATACCTCACGATACAAGTCCTTCGGGTCATCTTTGCTGTCCTCCTCATCATCGTAGGCTCCGAGGATCGTAACGGATCGTAGCTTCCTTGTCGGCTTCCTCGAGTTAAAGATGATCCACTCGAGAGTCTATAGTCCGAGCTCCAACCTCAAATCCGAGGTAACCAGGGCAACTAGCTTGCTAAACTAGATGGCCTAGGTGATGTAGAGAAAGAAGATGAATTGATTTGTCTCTTAGAACCCTAAGTTTCTCAACTCATGAGATTTTTAGGGTTTAGAGGAAGAAGAAGATGTCTTGAGGAAAACAAGTGAAGAAAATGAGTTTGGATATGATGAAGCCTCACTTGTGAAAGAATAATTGAAGCATATGATATTTGATGAGATAAATATATCACAAATATCTTCATGCTTCAAATATCTATTTTGTCAAGTGTGACTCACCATCCATTTGCTAAATATCTCCACCTCATTTTCCTCTACCCAAATTAGGTTTTAATTTCATAAAAGAAAAATCAAAACCCTAATTAGGCATCTCCTTCTAGAAGCTTTCCCGAGAAATTACGAGAATGCCCCTCATCTGTATATACATACCCGCATCCGCATTCCAAAGAATACAAATACAAAGAGACGAAAACAATCCATCAATATAATACTAGGATCTGGCTTAAACCAAAGCCCACTAGTATTATCTTCCCGATCATCATACGCGCACAAGTGTACGTACATGATCGAATCCCTGCCGTAAAACCATACGGCCTCTGCATCTTTTTCCCGATGCAGGGAAACCCTCTGTGCGGGACTCTAAAGACTCGATAGTATGCTGGCAGTGGGTTTAACCACATGCCGCAAGCGGTACTAGCTGCACGTAACGGCTACCCAGGTATCTGTCGATGAGAAGGTCGATGAGCAAACTCATCCGAACTCCTACTGAGCCTGTATGTGACAATCTCCGTACAGTCCGGTCTGTTCGTCTAAGAGTATCGCATATCGGGCCTAGGGGGGTAATCGTCAGATCCCTAATAGCGCAATAAGTCGTGCTGGAGTGCAGGCCAAAACAACCTGAGAAACTATTGGAATACCTACCAGTAAATCTCGCTTGCCCTGGCCAGGGACTTTGTGTAATGGCTCTCCAAACTCAGCGTGATATCAACCCCTAATACCAGGAGATACGAATCATATCTAATTGCCACTGCCTCCAAGTGCTTCGAGACTGCACCCAACAACTACCTGTTTTCACAACTCCTTTGAGCCGTGGTAGAGTAGTAATCAAAGTATAGTGGGAACACACTCGAGGCAAAGTAGCAGTGTGAAGTCGACGGACTAAGTTGTACTCATGTCACCTGGGAACTGCTACTCGACGATAGGTATAATACCCATCAACAGTTCCCGACGAGTCCTGTCCAGTGTACTCATAACCTAATGAGCACCTGCATACTATCTCCAGTACGACGTACTAATGGCTGTGGGACATACCATCTCCGCTGCTGGGATGAGAAGCGTATACACTAGTCTACTCTGGAGTATCGATACCCCGTCTCGATAATCCTACGACAAGGGACCTGTATAATGATGTACTTATAGACTATCCAGCCCCCACTAGTGTGACTGCCATCACAACGCTGGTAATCAAGATAAGATCCTAAGGGCTCTACCAATATGTATAAGCGATATGCTAAAAGAAACACATGCACATATTGAGGTAGAAACAAACCATGTAGTATACTACCATTTTGAGAAAGACTGTCAATACAACTGTGAATATCCCAAGCTTCCATTAAGTAATATACAAACCAGTATGATACAATAATGGCCTCTAGGGCATATATCCCTAACAATCTAGTTATAACCAAGGGGTTCCCCTTGAAGCGTTTCTCATCGATCCGGTTGCTACAGAGGAGAGCGTTCGCAACGCGGCGCATTATTTATGCGGCTAAATACGGGGTCTCATTTCCTGATTAGTGAGCCGAGTCATATCCCGAAGGCTTCGAATGCTTACATCGCCTGGTATCAGCGTGCGACGGGTGTCGTTGTCAAGGAGGAAAGGCGGATGCTTCTTGACCATAAGGATTTTGTCCCGGCCGGTAATCCTGCGGTTCCGCTGAAACGACGGGCAGTTGTCCGTCCTTCTTTGAGAGAGAGCACCGCGGCTGTAGTCCTGCAAGCCTTTCCGGCTAAGCTACGGCCAGATGTAAGCGTTCCTATGGTAGCAGCGGCATCTCCTAAGTCGGATATTGGCTCGAAAATCGGGACTCGCCGTCCTAAGAAGCCCGTAAAGCGTAAGCTTTTATCGTCGGGTGTTGTTGCCGGCTCACAGAAAAAGAAGAAATCTTTATTTTCGGCTGATGTCGTCTTCGGTTAGGAGCCGCATGCTCCTTACAGCGAAGTCTTGTCTGAATACGACACCAACGACAGTCTGTTTGGGGCTTCTACTGATAAGATTGCCGCTACTGATCTTCAAACCGCTATTAAGGCTTCTAAGAGATTAGCCCGCGAGCAAGCAGTGCTTGCTTCTCTTGCGGCGTTAGGTATATCTCATTTACATTCTTCCGTGTGTGTATATATATATATTTGAATTTATTATGCTTTATTAACGTTCTTTTCTTAATAGGAATCTCCACTGAAGAGGCTTTTTTGTCGTCTCTCAAGACATTTGAGGAAGAGGAGAGGCTTCACGCTTCTATGGGACTCGGTATGATTCGTTTTACGATGCCTCTGAATATATATATATATATATTTAGCTCATTTTTTTGACACCTTGACCTATTTCTTTCTTTCTTTTTTTATTACAGGAACCACCACACTTGTGTTGTTCCGAGTGCGATGCCGTCCTTAGGTAGTAGTGCGGAGAAGCCTTCAGAGCTACCGGCTACAGTTGAGGTCACCCCAGGGCCGCTATGAGAACCGTCGCTAAAGCAGCCGATGACGGACGTTGCAGCAGATCCAGAGGCTGAGCCTGATTTAGATAAAGACGTTCCTCTGTTGAAGGTTCTGAGGAGGTCTCTTCGTACAGCTAAAGCTGAAAAGAAGCGCCGAAAGCACGCAGCAAGGGAGCGCCATGCTAGCTTGGCTACAGATGCGGGTTCGAGTGATACATGACCTCCTGATGTTCCCATAGAGGACATTCTTTCTGCCTTGTCAACCGCTCATAGGCAGATTGCGCGTGCGGTTTGCGAAGAGGCTGAGCGGTTACTTCAAGGTAAAAACAGTGCACGACCCCTTATTGAAACCTAGTAGGACTTATTTACTTTTTCTGGATTTCTTCCCACAGCAGTTTTTCTTGAATTATAACACATTTTTCCTTGAATAGTGTAGCAGGTCCGAGTTTAGGTGTTAACATGGCAGGTGAAGTTGCAGCATTTGAAGAGTCTGGGGCGTCGGGCCTTCATTTCGAATCCGGGGCTATTCCAACTGTCGCTTCCTCCCTTTGTGTGTACCCGGCATTGGCGGGTGACGCGAGCATGACGATGTCCCTTATTGATTCAGGGGACGAAGGTGTCGACGTTGAATCCATCTTCCCGGTGATGGTGGAAATTGAGGAAGCCGTCATAGTTAGTGGCACTCCAGATACCGCTATAGTTTCTGCCCCGTCAGGTATTCCTCGTGTTATTACTTTTGGGTTCTCAGTCCTTCTAGAAATATTCAATGATATCTCCTTTATTCCGAATATAGGTGCGGTAAATCCTGGCACTGTGCTGATTGAAGAATAACCGTCAACCGTGGCCGTGACTGTCGCTGCTCCACCTATCTTTTTTGTATCCCCTGAGTTCTCTCGGGTTCAATGATGGAAGGTAAAGATTTTTCATTTCCTTGTTTTAGTATAGATATTATTTCTCGGATTGATTTCTTTACCGTATATTGTTGCAATCCTGTAGGAGTGCTTTTTGACCACTTATGCCAAATGTTAAGCTCGCACTTCGCTTTCCAATCGGAATTCATCCTTCCTTCGGGCGTTGGTTAATGTATTCTTCATTTTTTTTATTTCATCTCTTTACGAGTAATCTTTCTATTGCTAAGCTTTTCTCGTATTGACCACAGTCTTATGGCTTGAGGGAGAGGACGAAGGAATAGCTGAGCCTCCTATGCTCCTTGATTTGCCACTTTTGATTATTGGTATGCTAGATCTCATTCATCATCATTCTTTACTTTTAGGTTGAAACGTGACCCTTCTTTGTGCTTATCTTACTCTGTAGCAGCTATACCGGCATTGGCTCCTCTCGAGTCTCGTATTTCTATGCCCGCAGGGCCTTTCGCTAAGCGTCAATCTTCCAGAGGTGCGGCAAATAGCAGACAGATGCTAAGCAAATTTATTAAAGAACTTAATGTCGAAGCTCTCACTTCTGCTGCTGACTTTGCGGACGAGGTCAACCCTATGCTGGCCACCCTTGTGACTTTCCATAATGAAGATTTCGTCGACATTTAGGTTGACTACTGTAAGCGAATTGAGGCTTGCCTCCATGAGATCGAGCACAAACGTCTTGCGCCTGAGGCATTATCCTCGTAAGGTTAACTGGTTGCATGGATCGAGCACAGTGCCACTTCCATTCAATACTTTGAGCAGAAGTTGGTTATGAAGCAAAAGGAGCATGAGACGACTTTTGGCGAATCCATCCAATTGTGTGCTCAGGTCGAAGCGAATGCCGCGCAACTGCAAGTTATCTTTGAAAATCTTCAATAGTGAGTTTCTGAAGGAGTTGCGCTGAGGCAGAACCTTGACTTTACTGAGCGGTGAATGAGAGATTGTGAAGTTGCTAAGTAGGAAATTACTGAGAAGCTTTCTTTATGCTTACAACAACGGGCTCAAGTCGAACCAATGCTGGCTGCAATAGTGAAGCGTGAGGAGGAGCTGCGGAAAGAGAGTGAGCGGGTTGCCACTTTATTGAAAGCTCCTCCCTCTTAGAGGCTAGAATTGTATCCTCTTTTTTTTATAAATTGTATCTTTCAAACATTTTGATCATGAATAAAGAATATATATTTTTTTTGCATGCGCTCCTCTGTGTTTGATGTCTTAATTTAGCGCTAATTAGTTTATTTACTCGTTTCGGAGTTTGTAGTTTGTTCACTCGTTTCGGAGTCTGTAGTTTATTCACTCGTTTCAGAGTCTCTAGTTTATGTACTCATTTCAGAGTTTGTAGTTTATTCACTCGTTTCGGAGTCTCTAGTTTATATACTCATTTCGGAGTTTGTAGTTTATTTACTTGTTTTGGAGTCTCTTTAGTTTACCTCCCTTCGGTTTACAGGCAAACTTGTCCTAACATTGTATGAAGATAGCCCCCATTCTTTTTACGACATAGGTCCGTTAGGTTTGTGGTATTAGGGTTTTAGTCCGTGGTACCGTCGCGTTGGTTGATGTATCCCTCGATATGCAGTCTTTAAGATGCTGTTCGAGTAACCCCACGACTGTCGTGTCTCTGATCCCTTCGGGGGCTGAACAAGATGTCTTCAAGTAATCTCCTTATGTCATATTACAGTCGGAAGAGCAAGCGCTAGGAATTTTCTATGACACTTTTTACCTGAGGTTAGGCTCAATTTGGAGCCCGATGAGCCATAATCGCACATTTATGGGGTGGGATGATCTCCAACGGTCATTTAGGCTTTATATAAGTTGCCGTTAGGACCCGAAACTAGGTATATGTCATCACTTCGTTTTTTGCTTTGACGATATTGCGCCGATTCTTTGCTGAAATAGGGTAGACATCTGCAGGACCTTTATGCTGCATGTATTGCAATTGAAGTCCGGAGCTAGGAATATGCCATCGCTCGAATTTCATTTGATAGTTGCGTCCACATCCTGCTGAAATGAGGGGGGAACGCCGGGATAGTCTCTAGGTTGTATATGTACCATCAAGACTTGGAACTAGGATTTTTCCATTACTCTATTTTTTGCTTTGACCCTTGGGTCTTTTCTTTATGATGACGTTGTGTCTGCATCCTGCTGTCATGAGAAGCACGTCGAGTCGATCTTTAGGCTGTAGATGTTGCCATCAAGATCTGGCTCTCCCTTTGACGGAGCCTGGTAGGAAAATACGATTCCCCCATGGATCGTATACAAGAGTCAATATGGACATACTTGCAGGGCAGAGGAAATTTTATTTTATTTTTTATTTCTGCGATGCTCTATCCTTTCAGCTTTTTATGTCGCGAAAGTTGCGATTGCCCAATCATTTCGGCTATTTATCACGGTGCCCAATCATTTCGGCTGTTTTTGCTTTTACTCGCTGATTTTTATTGCGAGTTGCCCTATCATTTCATCTATTTTCGTTTTTACTTGCTGCTTGTTATTGAGAGTTGCCCTATCATTTCGGCCCCCCTTTTTTTGAGTTGGGGATTTGAAATCTGATACCCATCTTGGCATTAGCATCGCTACCACTGGAATATTGTCTGGAGCGAATCATCATTTGTCGCGAAGGGACTTGGAGTTTGACACCTATTTAGGCATCAACATTGCTACAACTGGGATGTTTCCAGAAGCGAATCATCATTTGCCTTTGTTAATTTGAACAAAGATGGCTTAGTAGACAGGGCTAGGATTCTGTCGATTAAGGCTTTTGATTTCATGAGCCGTAAAGGTCTCATAAAGGTATTTCTCCCTACGAGTCGTGAGGACCTCGTAGGTGTATTTTCTTTTTAGGAATTGTGGGGATTCCTAAGTGTGTTGCTCTTTTGTGAATCGTAAGGATTTTACGCAGATTTTTTCTCCTCACAAGGTCGAGAGAACCTTGCAAGTGCACATGAATTTTTTTATTTTACGAGTTTGAGCCCTTTTCGGGTTTTCACAAACTCGCTGGTAGTCCTGATATTTTTACTCACGACGCCCTTTCGGGCTTTCATCCGTGCCCATTTTGCTTGTGGGCATACTGTTTTTCTTTTTTCTTCTTTTTTTCTCTTTTTTTTTAAATGAGATTGCGCCCTTTCGGGTTTTCACAAACTCGCGCGGCAGTCCTGCAATTTTTACTCACGGCGTCCTTTCGGGTTTTCATCCGTGCCCATTTCGATCGTGGACATACCATTTTTTGCGAACGATGGAATTCTTGAATGTAGATTCGCCACAGGTGATTCATCTGTTCATCTGTTTGCCGGTGGAACTTAGGGGTAGATTCATTGCTGGAGTAGCAGTGTAGCCGGTAGAACTTGAGTTGCAACCTTTGCCGTTAGGACTTCAATTGCAATATAGATATCAAGAGAGCATATCGCTGTTTTTGGGGCGATGCGCTAGTTTAAGGACGTTCCGGTCCATTATCGTTATTTTTGAGGCGACGCGCTAGTTTAGGGACATTCCAGTCCATTATCACCATTTTTGAGACGACGCGCTAGTTTAGGGACTTTCCGGTCCATTATCGCCGTGTTTAAGAAGACGCACTAGTTTAGAGATGTTTCGGTCCAGCATTAGTTTATGGACGTTTCGGTCCAACATTAGTTTAGGGACGTTTCGGTCCATTGTTAGTTTAGGGACGTTTCGGTCCATTATCACTATTTTTGAGGCGAGTATTAGTTTAAGCATGTTTCAGTCCAACATTCCCGTTTTTGGAACGAATATTAGTTTAAGGACGTTTCGGTCCATTATTAGTTTAGGGACATCTCGGTCCATTGTTAGTTTATGGACATCTCGGTCCAATCTCGCTATGTTTGAGGCGGATTGTTAGTTTAGGGACTTCTCGGTCCAATATTGCCATGTTTTAGGTAGATTATTAGTTTAGGGACTTCTCGGTCCAGCATTCCCATCTTGGGGACGAATGTTAGTTTAAGGAAATTCCGGTCTAGTATTAGTTTAGGGACGTTTCGGTCCATTATTGCCATATTTGAGGCGACGGAGCTTTTTGGATACTACTCTCAAAATTCTGACTCAGATAGCGAGCGGACACAAGCGTCGTCATCTATCATTGAACTAAGTCGTGACTCGTCAAGCGTAGTATTTTTTGAGGAATCGGCCGTTTATTGGCCGGAAGGGTCTTTCGCCATGCATATCCATGAGCGGGTATGCTCCACCTTGATAGACTTTGTCTATGATGTGCGTGCCTTCATAGTTCGGCTCGAACTTCCTCCATTTTACACGATTGGGGATCATTAGTCTTTTGATGACTAGCATAAGTTTGCCTTGGCAGAATGTTCTCGGCCTGGTGAATTTTTCGTATGACCGTGAGCCTCCAGATTTTGCTGTGCTATAAAGCGAGTTTCGTCAAGAGGATTGAGCTCCTCAAGCCGAAGATGAGCATTTTCTTCATCTGTCAGCTCGTATCGAACCGCTATTCGTAGAGAGGGGAGTTCTATCTCCAACGGGAGCACTGCTTCTGTGTCGAACACCAATGCATACGGTGTTGTATTTGTGGCCGTTTTGAACATTGTTCGGTATGCCTAGAGAGCTTCGTGCAGCCTTTTGTGCCAGTCTTTTTTTATTTCTGGACACCATTTTCTTTATAATCTTTATCAAGGTCTTGTTGAAAGCTTCAGCTAGACCATTGGCTCGAGGGTTATAGACTAAAGAGTATCTCCAGTCTATTTTATGCTGTTGTGCGAAGCGGATTATTTTATGACTTCTGTAAGCTGGCCTATTATCCGATATTATCCGTCGCGGAGTGCCGAACCGATAAATGACATGGGTTCTGAAGAAGTGGAGGATATTCTCTGTCTTTACCTCCCTTAGTGGCACTGCTTCCGCCCACTTAAAGAAGTAATCGGTCGTCGCCAATATGAACCGATGTCCTTTGGAGGATGCTGGTTCGATGGGGCCGATTATATCGGTTCCTCACATTTCGAATGACCAGCTGGCCACTGTCGGGTGTAGAGGATTTGGATGTTGATGGATGAAGTCCCCGTGACACTGCTTCGCATATTTGAGGCAGTCCTAAATCATTGTGGGCCAATAGTAACCTATCCTTTTTATCTTCAGCTTTATCTTTGGCCCAGCTTGATGAGAACCGCAGAGTCCGTTATGGTTTTCTTGGACGACTTTCTTTGCTTCCTCCGGCCCCAAGCATCTTAGCCACAGACAGTCGAACGATCTCTTATATAGAGTATCATTGACGAAGGCGAAAGACAAATCTCGTTTCATGAGCTGATGTCTAGACGACGCATTTTCGGGCATTCGTCGGGACTTAAAGTAGTCTATGAAGACTTCCTTCCATTCCTTGACCTTTTCTTCGTCCTCCATTTGAAGGCCTACTTGTTCGGTCGTTTCTTTTCTTTCGAATGGCTCTATTAAGTCATCCGAAGGTATTTCTGTTGGTGCGAGAACCCTACGGCTTTGCACAATGATCCTTACGTCATCAAGATTTTCATCGGCCAATTCCTTAGCCAATTTGGCCAATGCATCCGCCTTGCTATTTTCTACATGCGGTATACTTTCCAGGGTATAGGCTGGGATTTGTGTCAGCAGTTGCTGCACTCTTTTCGCCATACTTTATTAGCTCTGGCTTTCATGTCTGATAGTCACCATTTACTTGGCTGACGATCAGCTGGGAGTCTCCATATATAAGGAGGTCTTTGATTTCCATGTTGATAGCGATCTCAAGACCTTCTATCAAAGCTTCGTATTCAGCTTCTGTTAGGAATATGTATACCCTCGAGGCCATTATTGTATGATATAGTGGATGCTTGGAGAAATTTATAGAGGACTTTCTTGCTCGACATGATAGAATGCTATCTGGTTGCTCTTTATCTTAACATGTACACTTGTATTGTTATACTGTCTCTCTGTTACATATTGATAAAGCCTTTAGGATGTAGGCTTGACTACCAGGACCATGATGCAGATCATACTAGTGGGGCTTGTGTAGTCTGCAAGCGCATCCTTTAACAGTTCCTAGTCGAGGGAATATCGAGACAGGGCATCGATATTCCAGAGTATACTAATATGTACGTTTCTTGACCCTATATAGGGCGATGGTTGATCCCATAACTATTGGTGTTTGACATCAAAGATTGTACACAGGTGCTCATTAGAGAATGTGTACACCGTGTTGTCTATAGTGCCATCAAGGCAATTATCATAGTCGCAAGCAGGTGATTATGATGATTGAGGGATGACCTATACCGGTAGAGCAGTCTTACTCGAGATGATAGCATGCTATCTGGTTTGTCTTTATCATCATGTACAGCATTAGGTGGCATTACAGATCACTATTATATGTTAATAGAGCCTATAGGATTCTTGCTTGACTACCAGCATTATGATGGCGATCATATACGTGGGAGCTGGGTAGTCTATAAGCACATCCTTAAATGTCCCTAGTCATGGGAGTTTCGAGACTGGGTATCGATACTCCAGAGTAGACTAGTGTATACTAATGGAGACCCCGACGAAGGGTGGTGGCCGGTCTCACAAGCCATTGGTGTCAGTTTGTTCAACTAATATGTATACAGGTGCTCATTAAGTTATGAGTACACCGGACGGACTCGCCGGGATATGTTGTTGGTATTATACCTATTGTCAGATAGCAGTTCCCAGGTGACATGCGTACATGTTAGTCTATCGACCTGAGATCGTCATTTGTCTCGTGTGAGTTCCCACTGTGCTTTGATTACTACCCTACTATGACTTAAAAGAGTCGTGCAAACAGGTTTTAGTTGGGTACAGTCCCGAGCCATATGAAGGTGGTGAGTGGATCGTCAAGGGATTCGTCTCTCCCGGTATTGGGGGTTGATGTCGCGTTGTGCACGGGTGGCCATCACCAGAAATACTTGGCCAAGGTAGTCGAGAATTACTGATTCGGATCAGTAGTTTCTCAGTGGGTGATGGATTTCATACCGACACTAAATGTTGCGTTATTAGGGGTCTGACTTTATCCACCCCCTAGACTTGATATGCGATACTTATAGACGAACGGACCGAACTGTATGGATATTGTCACTGTCAGGTTCAGTAGGGGTTTCAGGATGAGTTTGCTCGTCGGCTTCCCTTTCGCTCAATACCTGGGTAGCCGTTACGTGCAGCTAGTGCCACTGACTTGCTTATGGTTAAACCCACTGCTAGCGTATTGATGAGTCTTTAGAGTCCCACATAGAGGGTTTCCCTGCTTCGGGCGAAACGATGTAGAGGCCGTATGGTTTTACGGCAGGGTTCGATCACATACGTGTACTTTTGCACGGATGATGTTCGGATGGATAATAATAGTGGGCTTTGGTTTAAGCTGGATCCTAGTATTATATTGTTAGATTATTTTCGTCTCATTATATTCGTATTCTTCGGGAATACAGATGCGGGTATGTATATACGGATGATGGGTATTCTTGTAATTTCTCACAAGATTACTTTTAGGAGATTACACCTCATTATGGTTTATACCTTTTTGAATTAAAAGGTTATTGAGGTGTAGGATGAGGTGTTTATTGCATTTTTGGTGGCATGGTTTATTAGTGACCCATAGTTACTATTCTAAGCATGCTTAGGGTTTTTGTTTGTTGTGGAAATTTTGTTGACTTGAGATATTTTAGTTGACTCTAGATATTTTTGGATGGCTCCATTTATTAATTCTCACAACACACAAAAATCATTCAAGCTATTATTTCTCTCTCTCTCCTACAACACTCTCATCCTCATGGCATCTTCTTCTTCCTCCATCCAAACCCTCTCATGTGTTGAGAAATCTTGGGTGTCTTGAGAAAAATTAATCCTTCATCACTCTCTACTTCTTCTACGGTATATAGTGTAGCGATCTAGGTACCCTAGTTACCTCGGATATGAGTTTGGAGCTCGATTCATAGACTCTCGGGTGGATCATCTTTGATGGAGGGAGACCGGAGATCAAGCTTGATCAAGGAAGCCTCTAGGAGCTTGGGATGATGGTTCAAGATCGAAGGATATGGATCATTCGGTATAACCACTACAACCCTTTAGTTTAGCTCTTTTGCATGTTTTGTTATCTAGGGCTTATGGGTCGATCCTGGTTATCGGGTTGTTCTAGCGCCGGTTTTTGAAAATTTTTGTTCTGCAATGACCACGGTTTGATGGCCGGGACGCTCGCATAACCCAACACACCGAACAGGACTTGCCGAGAACTCCTAGATGGTACCATACCTATCGTCAGATAGCAGTTCTCTGGCGACACTTGTACAAGTTAGTCTGGCCGGGACGCTCGCATAACCCAACACACCGAACAGGACTTGCCGAGAACTCCTAGATGGTACCATACCTATCGTCAGATAGCAGTTCTCTGGCGACACTTGTACAAGTTAGTCTGTAGACCCGAGATCGTCATAGTGTCTTGTGTGATTCCCACTGTGCTTTTATTTCCTCCCTACTACGGCTCAAAGGATTCATGCAAACAGGTGGATTTTGGGTACAGTCCCGAGTTACATGGAGGCAGTGAGCGATAGAAGGGGTTTCTTCTCTCTCAGTATTGGGAGTTGATGTTGCGCTATGCTCGATTGACTATAACAGCAAGTCCTTGGTCAGGGATGATGAGATTTACTGGTAAGTGTTATTAAGAGTTTCTCGAACGGTTATAGGCCACACATCGACATGACTTATCAAGTTACTGGGGTCTGACGATTCCACTCTTAGATTCGATATGCGGCATATCGGTAGAAGAGACCGGACTGTATGGTAAGTGTTACTTATAGGATTCACAGGAGTTTGGAAAAGTTTGCTTATTGATCTTCTGTTCGCTCAATACCTGGGTAGCCGTTACATCTAGCTAGTACCGCTGAAGGCTTGTGGGTATCTGATATGATCATTACCTACTGCTAGCGTATTGACGAGTCTTTAGAGTCCCACACAAAGGTTTCCTAGCTCAAGCGAAACAAAGTAGGGCACATATGGTGATATGTGTGGGATCTTGATTAAATACGAGTATGTGATACCATATTCTAATCTCGCGATATTTGATATCGGTTAGGTTATATGTGATATAGCCGGATTATTGAATCAAGTGTCGATTCAATGATTTGTTATATGTATATATATTTGATATTGGCCGGTTATATATGATATGACCGGACTATTTAATCAAGTGTTGATTTGATATTGTATATTGAATGTTGTCGGTTATAAGTAATATAACTGGGTTGTTGAATCAAGTGTTAATTTGATAATATGATATACATATAAATGATATTAGTTGGTTATATATGATATAACCGGATTATTGAATCAATTTTTGATTTAATAATTTGATATATATTAATATATTTGATATATACATATATATTAACTAACATAGCCCACTAATGATTTTCTTCTCTTCTCTTTATATGTGTGTGTGTGTATGTGTGTGTGTGTGTATAAAATGAATTGTATCATGGTTGATGATACATAGAACATGGGTGTATGAGACTCACACATGACCTAAGGATAATTTGGGGTGATTTATTTTTAAGTAAAATAGAAAATTGAGTGGAAATGAGTCATGGCTTTGGATGCTTGTAGGAGCATTGAGAAGCCATGACTCATCCCTTCAATTTTGTTTTACTCTAAGATATTTTCTCACCCCAACCTTATCTTGAGCTCATGGTTCACTCTCTCATGATCATCACAACTTTTCTCTCACACACTTAAGTTCTTCTCCTTCTTCTTCTAAGCTCTAGGGTTTTTCTTGAGATGGAAAAATAAAGAGAAAAGGAATTCAAAAGTGGGCAAAATTCCTACTTCATCAACCTACACTAATCTAGCCCATTAGTTTAGGTTGTTAGCTTCACTAATACTTTGATTAGTGAAGAGTGAGCTTGAGTGAAAGAAACTTCAAGGTGGATCATCTTCGGCTTCGAAGACAACATAACAAGCTCGATCCTTTCTTCAAGTGGAGCCAAGAAGAGTTCTAGGGACTACTACTTGGAGCTTTAGAAGTGAAGGACTTGGTCTACAAAGGTTATAACCCTCTTCACTTATATTAGAACTTGTATTCTTGCTTTGAAACCCTAATTCTCTAGTTCGATTCTAGGTTAGTATAGCTTAGACCTCTAGATTTTTTAAAATTGCATACTTGATGCTTGTATAAACCTAGTGGAGGTGCTAAGACATACTTTCAGCTTCGTTATTTGTCCTTGCCTCTGTTAAGGAGAGGGCATAACGCAATATCCCTCCTTACGGAGTCATGAAGATAAGGCTTACCCTGACTTTGATTATAGGGGTGTTTTGCTTTTGTCGCTTTATGGAAGATGCTCCATTAAAGTAGAGTTCCCATTGGAAATCATTTTTTTCTTTAGTTTTATCAAACGCATGTTCGTCTGGTAACTCATAATTTAAGGGGGAGTCATCCGGTATCGGATGCTCCGCAAGAAAGTTGGCAATGGCCTATCCTTTCACTGCTTTGAGGGGACGATACGTTATCGAGAACTCCATCAGGAGGAGGGCCCATTTAGCGAGCCTTCCTGTTAGTATGGCCCTTGACATTAGATATTTAAGAGGATCCACCTTCGATATGAGATGGACTTCGTGTGCCAAGGCGTAATGTCTGAGCTTCGTTATTGCAAAGATCAGTGCCAGGTGATGCTTTTCGATGGGGGAATAGTTGTTTTCTACCTCTTAGGAGAACTCGACTCAAATAGTATAGAGCCCTCTCCTTTCTCCGATCATTCTCCTGTGCCCATAGTGCGCGTAGAGAACCCTCGAGGGCCGTTGTATATAGGATAAAGGTTTTCCCTTAACCGGAGCGGTCAATACCAGCGGATTTTGTAGGTATTGCTTGATTTTACCTAATGCATTTTGGCACTTTTGGTCCCAGACAAACAAGGTTCCCTTCTTCATCAAATGACTGTAGGAACGATATTTTCCGGAATGGTTAGCTATGAACTGCCGGATATATGCGAGCTTTCCTTGGAGAGACTGTGGTTGTTTGAGGGTCCTTGGCATGGGCATTTCCATAATTGCCTTGATCTTTGAAGGATCGATTTCGATACCCTGGTGACGTATGATGAATCCTAGGAATTTGCCCAAGGAGACTCTAAACATGCATTTTTGCGGATTCATCTTCAGATTATACTTCTGAAGTCACCGGAACACTATTTTTAGATGTTCCCAATGTTCCTCATGAGATTTGCTCTTTACTACAAAGTTGTCGATGTAGCATTCGACAATGTCATGGATGAGGTCATCGAAGATTTTGGTCACGGCCCTCTGGTAGGTAGCGCCAGCGTTCTTCAAACCAAAAGGCATTACTTTATAGCAGAATATGCCCAATGGGGTTCGAAAGGCTGTATGCTTTTGGTCTTCTAGATGCATTTTTATTTGGTTGTACTATGAAGATCCATCTATGAAGAAGAAGACTTCATGGGTAGATGTGTTATCGATCATCATCTCGGTAACAGGTACTGGGAAGTCTTCCTTGGGGAAAGCTTTGTTGAGGTCCCGAAAGTCCACGCAGATGCGCACTGTCCCATTTTTTTTCATCACCGGAACGATGTTAGTGATCCAGTCGGGATATTGAACTTCTTGGATGAAGTCAGAGTCGATTAGTTTCTTGACCTCAGCGTTTATGCTCATCTCAAGTTCGAGTCGCATTCTTCTTGGCGCCTGCTTGACTGGGTTTATATCCGGTGATATGGACAGTTTATGTACTGCCACTTTTGGATATAGACCCGGCATTTTAGAGTAGTTCCAGGCGAAGCAATTTTTATACTATATGAGCACGTCCTTTAACGTGGCTACCTGTTTTTCAGATAGCAGTTCATTGATGAGCGTTGTCCCTGGATCATTTTCCGTCCCTAAGTCAATTTTTCTTTGGTTGTCAGCCGTGGTGTGTATCCCATCTTCCAACTCTTTTGGTGCTGGTGGAAACTCTGAGATTACCTCATCCTCATCTTTATTTGCGAAGCACCTGTAGAGGTCATTGATAGTCTTATGCCCTCCTTCTTTTAAGAGTGTTATCATATGGCAGGTACGAGTTCGCTTCCCTTCTTGTTGTCGAGTTAGTCCTAACCTGACGTTGTAAGTTCTTTTCGGCTCATTCTTTTGTGGCGAGGTTACCCTCCAGTTGTCGGATAACATAAACCTACCTTATCGATACTGGTCTTCTACCCAGTCTTTGAAGGTAAAGCAGTCTTCAAGGGGATATCTATTGCTCGGTGGTAGGAGCAATAATCCGGATGATAGACCTCGTTTATTTGTTCGGGGTACCGAGACTCCGGAAGCGTCATCATTTGATGCTTCATGACAAGGTTGAATATTTTCCTTGACTTTTCTTGAGGGAAAGAGTATTCCCGACCCATTTTCTTTATAAAGGACGGGCTCCAATCGAGTTTTCCTCAATTGCATAGCGTCTTGGATCCACTTTGTTGTCTTTAAACGTTGTTTGCGTTCTTGGCCCTGTTTTTGACTCTATTTTGGGATTTCCCCATTTCGCGAGAACATACATTAGGCTGGAAATGAAGAGCATTATAGTCTTTCTTCTCCGCAGATTGCTGACTGAGATGCTACGTCCTGGCCTTTTCATAAATGGTCACTTCGCGGCTGTGATTTTCTCGGCTCTTTTGACAAGCTTCTTTTATTATCTTGTCGATTTGTTCTTCGAGCGACGGACTTAACGTTCTTAGAGCGGGATTTCGCCCTGTTTCAATATCACAACTATTTGGAAGAGTGTTTTCCCCTCCACTGGAGCTGTTTATGACACAACTACTGTGGAACCTCTCCCGTTTCTTGGACCGAACGTATCCGAGCCCGGTTGTCTCCATCTTTCCGTTGGGCATCTTTCGCTGAGTCCCGGAAATATCCTAAATCTTTTTGTAGAATTGGGCTTGTCGAACAGTTTGTTCGAAGGGTACACCTTTGCATCTTAACAGCCTTTTCAATCCCTCCGCGTAGTATCTTGGCAGATGGATTGGTTGAAGTCTGTCGAGTGCAAAATCGGCACCATGCCAGACTTCCTCTCTACTTTATTTTCCGTAGATTGGTAGAAGAGAATCGCTTTTTCACCTCTTCGCCTAGAAGGTGCATAGAAAGTTTGCAGTTCTTGTACGCTGTATGTATGGAGCGTATCAAGTTCGTTGTAATGCCAAGGCAGAGCCATTGTAATTTTTAGACTCTGATTTATTCCGGCAAAAGTTTGCATTGACGGGCAGACGGAGAACACTACGTTGGTCTCGTCTTCTGAGTCGCTGCCAAAGACCAAAATAGGAGTAGAAGGTCCTGGCTTATTTTTTTTCTTTCTGGGGTTGCTTCGAGTAGAATATTTCTTTATCTTCCTTGGTATCGCTCCCAAAGATGGGGTTAGTGACGACGGACTTCTGTTTATCCTCCGGTTTATCACACCTTTCCGTATCTTCGAAGTCTGGTAGGAAGTACTTTGCGTCTTCGTATTTCCGGACTTCGTTTACGGAGAACGGATTTAGCTCTCCCATGAAAGTATACTCTGAGCTATCCTTGAAATACTTCATACACTGATATTGTGTAGAAAGGATGACGTTGTACTTGTGTAACCAAGGCCTGCTGAGCAGAGCGTTATAGCAAGTCTTGGGGCCAATGACATGAAATTTGATGTTAGTGACGAGCAGCCCAAAGCGTAACGTCAGTATTACGGACCCAAGTGTCCGTGACGACTGTGAGTTGAACCCGGAAATGGTAATTTTATCTCGAGCGAGGTGCTAAACGTTCATGCAAATTTCCTTCAGCACTTTTACGTTGAGCAGGTTAATGGAGGATCCGTTGTCGACAAGGATTTTCCCTATCTTGATGTCATGGCAGTACCCGGTGACGTATAACGGGCGATTATGTTCACACGTACTGAGGAGGTGATCTTTATTGCTGAATGTAATGTCAGCCGTGTGGATCTCTTCCAGATTATCTTTCATCTTCTCTTTTGCGAAAAAAACTTGGAACTGATCGGACACTTGCAATGCCTTGATCAGCGAATCTCGTGCCTCTTTGGACAGGAGGAGAGTATCCAATATGCTCAGTTGCAAGGGTATTTTCCTCAGATGTGCTAAGACGTTGTAATCCACCTTGTTTTTCTTAGGCGGGTCCCTTGCTGCGAGCTCTTTGACTGCTTCTTCATCGAGGGCAATTTCCTCAGGGATTTTCCCTTTCCCTATGTCTTTTTTATTCGAACCTTTTTTGTAGGTCCGAGGTTCTTCTCGGGCAGCGTGCGATTACGCAGCTGAATATTCTCACAGTTCTTCTTCTCCTCTTCTTTTTCGGAGGTGGAGTCTTTGAAGAGAGGGCTGAAGGGTATTTCGTCCTTAGAATCGCTCTTAAAGGTAAGAACTTGGGGGTTTTCCCCTTCCGAACTGGTACCAACCATATGACAGCTTCCAGCCGTTAATTTATGTGTGTTTGTCACATTATTTTGCTGTTGATGAGCACGAGCTTTTCGCTTCATCCACTTGAAGTGTTTTTGGTGGGCAACGTGTCCTTGCTACCACTTCTTGAAAGCACTGCATTTCTCGGTGGGGTGGGTGACCCTCCGATGATATAGACAGTAGTTTGGACATGCATCTTCTCCATCGAGGCATATGACCCCGGGAGTGTTCCTTACGAGAGGTGGCAGCTTCATCCCCATTGACAGGGCTTTGGCGAACCGCCTCTCTGTTTTGATCCTGCTCTTATTTGTAGCGGGTGTGCTTTGGTTTGGTCGGAGTACTTTGCAACTCGTTCTTGCCGTATCTTTCTTATCCTGACGCTTAGCCTTTTCGTATATGGCTGTCTCGCGTTCTCGGTCAACTTTGCTTTTTTGAAAGGCTTCGTTTAACAGCCTGTTGATCGGGTCTTCAGGCAATTCTGGGAATTTTCGCGCCGATACTGCCCCCAGTTCCTCCGCGTTGTCTTCTGACGCTAAGAGAGTTTCTTCGTCATATAACGACGAATAAGAAACCATATGGCAACTTGCTACATAGTCTTCGGTTTCTTCTGATGAGTCATTTTCCTCATCATTGTCACTGTCTCCGCACTCAAGAATATGCTTGAGGAACTCTTCGAGCGTGACCGTTGTTCACGCCCTATGGTTGTACTCCTCCAGCACATCAATATACTTTTGTAGATCTGTGCGCTTATCCTCATACTCGGCAGGCTGCACAGGCTTCTTGGTCCTCTTTTTTTTCTTTGAAGACTTTGAAGGCTTGACTTAGGGGTTTTTCCCTTCGTCAACAATTCTTGGTGCGGGAAAAAGCTTTAACATCCTTTCGATTATTTCGGGTTCAAGTGGGATTTTTCACCTGACTGCTGGACATGCTTGTAGATCTTTCAGCATTCATCTGGTTTCTGCTGAAATATCGACTTCCCATGGAGTTTCTTCCACGAGTGAACATGATTCCCCTTACGCATCCACCTTTTTGGGAGTGTGCTTTTGGAGTGGGTTTACCTTCCAGTTAACAGACAGTGCAAATTTCTCCTGTTGATACCGGTCTTCGACCCAGTTCTTGAAGACGTAACAATCTTCAATTGGGTTGCTCACTATTCTGTGATAGGAGCAGTAGTTAGGGTTGTCGACGTCGTCGGGTTGTGGTGGACGCCTCGTGTCTAGAAATGTGATGAGTTTATTACGCATTGCTAATTCAAACAGTCCCCTCATCTTTTCGCGGGGAAACGAATAAGCGCGCCCTTGTCTTTCCTCCAAGGATGAGCGCGGACACGCGTTGTTTTGGCGAGCAGCTAGTTTTGGGCCACTTGGCTGTTGTTGCGTATTAGCAACGAATGCCGCTTTCCGTTTACCCTTGTTATTTCGAGAGTCTTTATTTGAGGAGGAAGGCCCGTGGCCTATCTGGTCCATTTGAGCCAGTTTATCGATCAGAACCTGAAAAGATGTTGGTTTGAAGAATTTCATGAACCGGGAAACAGTCGTTTGAGGATCAAGGGTCCCGATGAACATGCCCATGGCAGGGGATTCTTCAATGCGCTGTTCGCATTTAGACCACAGGTTCAGCCACCGGATCGCGTATTGGACCCATGTTTCTCCCGGCTTTACCCTGGCATTGATTAATGCTGTGATTGGAGTACGTTCTCTCGTGCTGGTGAAATGCTGTGTGAACAGCAGTTCCATCTCTGCAAATGTTTTCACGGAGTCGTTTGGAAGCTCCGAGTACCATTCGAAGGCCGTTTCTGACAGGCTTCCAACGAACTGTTGAAGCAACAATTTGTCGTCGCCTCCCATGTTTCCGCACAGAGCTCTGAACTGCGCGACGTGCTGGTGATGGTTACCTGTCCTTTTGTATACATAGAACTTGGGGATCGTATATCCTGGCGGGTATTTGATTTGATCATACCAGTCTGGATATGGTCGTCCAGTTCTGATAATTTGGCCAGCGGCTTCACTAGCTTGATGAGCTCTTATTTGTTGAGCAATGTAATCATCAAGGGCGGCCTTCGAGATCGTTTCCTCCTTGGCTTCCTGTAACGTTTTGAAAATCGTTTCGGTGAAATTTCGGAAAATCGGTAAAATAAGGGGGTTTTATGTAAAAAGTCAAAATGCAAATATCTTATTATAAAAATTAAATATACATATTCTAGCTATATAATTACTAGTATTTTGTGTTTATTGAGCCACTGGTGAAATTTCAAATTTTCTGAAAAAAATTATTTTTATTATTATTTTAAGCCGTCACTAATACATTTAATTAGGGAAAATTACAAATTGGAATGAGTTGAAACAAATTTTGTGCATCATAAAACTTTAAATAAAATTTTATCATGTGGTTTCTGAAACGAAATCGTTTGCCAAAACGATTTAGAAATTATTGAAGAAAAAAGGCTTAAATAGTGAAGTTAATGTAAATCGAAATTGGGGTATAATATTTATCATGTTTCCTCACACACACACACCTCACACTCTCTCTCCCTCCTCTCTTTTTCTGGCCTGCACATGGGCAGCAGCCCCTCACCCAATTTACCACTCAAATTTAAGAAAAAGAAAGCAAAGGACATAGAATAGAATAAAGAAAAGAAGCATGGATGTATACATGTGAGGTATGGGTCTTATTTTCTTCATTTGACCTCCCAAACTCACCCACACCTCTCTCTTTCCCTCCCTTGAAGCTGCTGGCCGAGCCCCTCCCCTTCTTGCTGCCCCAAATTTTCCCCACCTCCTTTTCACTCCAAAATTCTTCATTTATGCCTCAAAAATCATCACAAAGTCACATTAATTCATCATTAAACCCTATCCATTATTATTGGATCAATCAAGCATGGATTTTGGATCATGAAACCATTGTTGGAGGCTAAGATTTTTGCAAGTTTGATCTCAAGCTTGTGAGGTATAATCATAACCTTATGCTTAATTTGTTGTTTAATTACTTGAATTTAGCGAATTATAAGCTTAATTAGGTTTTAATTTCAAAACTTGGAAATTCAAGAATGGGGTTTAAATGATAATTAGGGTTTTGGGTATTTGGATCATGGTTGTGTGTTGTATTTAAGATCTTAAGACATGTAAAGGCAAAGCTAGTTACTAGTTGCTAATTGTTAGTTTAAAAATTTTGCTAATTATGCTAACTTTGCAAACTATGTTTTTGGAAATTGATTAAATGATTGACATAAAAATCTAATTAGGGTATGCATGACATTATTAACATTATAAGTTATAGTTTAATACTTTAGATCATTCAAAACCAAGCTAAATTGTTGTTTGTGCATTTTTACTATGAAATTGTTAAAATTGGATAAATTTGCAAACTAGAATTTTGGGTTTAATGAAAATTGATGAGATTAAATTATGGAAATTGTTTGGGTGGATTAATCAAGATATTTAGTGAACATTGTAGCCGCTGGAAATGTTAAAACATCTAGATTTGAACTAAATTGGCAATTGTTGCTTACTAGAGTTTCGGAAAAATAGCTTTTAAAGCGAATTTGAAGTTTTGATGATTTAAACCCTATTTCATATATATATTTAGTGTGTTGTGAAACCACGAATGGTGCATTTGAGTTTTTCTCGATCACTCGGCATTTGTACGCCGATGTCGAGGGTTTTTGGGTTGATTTGAGAAGCAAACCATTGGTTTTGACCTATGTGGGATTCGTGAATCGTTCTGGTCATGAGTCGGATTTTTAATGCGATACGGTGCGTTATGTTATGTAGGTACCCCCATGTGGACTTTGAGACGACAAGCAAGCACGTGGCAACGTCGGCACCGGCTAGCGAGGACCAGGTGAGTAGATTTATATCTACGGGGAGAAGTCGGGTGGATGGCGTATAGCACCCCCGCAGTCCGTGGTGGTGTATACAGATGCGTATACACACCAACAATTATTATATGTTATTTAGGATTAATAACGATGCTTAGGATGGATATTGGTGTGTTGGTCTATTTTTAGTGTTGCGAACCCAAGGGTAGTGTTGCACTACACATACACACATACATACTTGCATACATTCCTATTGATATGTACTCATGGGATTCTTTATAGTTATGTGTTCACATGGGTATGGGACTATGTGTTCACATACGGATTGAGGATGATGATACTTGGGATTGAGCTGAGTCGATGAGATTCGATTTGAGGCCGTGAGATCGGTGATATAGCAGGGTTCGTATCTTAGATACGACATGACGTTGTAGCGGGTCCTTGACGTAGTGTTTCACACACGTCCATGCATACGTAGGCGGTATCAGTATGGTACTATACGTAGATCAGTACCCCGATCATAATATTTGATAAAGAGGATACCAGGTGAATAGTATGATGAATGTGATATTGACCCGTACCCAGATTTGGGATGCCGTACGACAGATTTACGTACGAGCTATATTGATGATTGATCCGCACTCTTGACTTGGGATGCCTGATTATAGATATGGTATCGGATATGATATTATTGAGGCGGGATCACCGACTATACATATACAGGTATGTATATGTATCGACTCAGATGATAGGCGGTTTCCTTACCTGTAGTTCAGCTTGTTAGTTCAGCCGTATAGTTTAGTGTAGTTGTTAGATTAGATTAGACTTCTTACCTATTTCAAAAACTAACGAATCGTGGGCATTTTTAAAAGACAGCCCAAGGGAATCTACGGATATTTCAAAAACGACGTATCCTTTCATAAAAACACCGTAGCTCTATTTTCAAAATCCCATGATTCGTGTTATTTCAAAAGACACCATTCGTAGTACTTATATTAGATTATTGTAGATTAGTTATCGTTGTGTCTAGTATTCAGCTCCCGCACATTATTGCTGTTCGCTCTGCCTCGCATATTTATTTTGCTGCATATTCCATTATTGATATCATGCTGTTAGGACACCAGCACCATTACCGATGATGCGTATGTACCACGTACACCTACTTGCCGGCTCACACACATCTTCATCGGTAATTGCCATGTCACGTACACTTTAGAGAATATAATTGCTTGACTTAGATTGTTAGCTGGTAGTTTTGACATGATATTAGTGTACTTCCCTTATATGCAATATTAGACATTGTAGTTATTACCTACCACTTCATGCATACTGTTACTCAGTTGTTCATGCCTAGTTCATTATCATTGACATATGCACTTGTGATGATTTCTTGAGATTTATGATATTTCTGGATTTCGGGGAAAGCCGCAAAATTTACAACTTATGATCTTTTAAAATATAAAATGTTGCGGTTTTCTAGTGATGTAAAGTGTCGTCCACCATGAGTTTGCTGTGGTTTTGGAGATCCGTGTCGAGGAGTGGAGGAACCGTCACGGGTACATGGTGGGCCCGGTATGGTACCCCGGGGCAAGATGAATGTGGTGTTGACGTTGAGCCCGGCAGGGGAGCACTACCTACCGGTGATATTACCCGACGCGTCGGATATCCGGAGGATACCGTCGTGGTCTTAAGATGGATGGTAGGGGCCGGTCCGGACTGACGGTGCCCTAGATATTGAGATTGAGACATTGATATTTCGAGACAGTGAGATTTATGTTTTGTGTCGATGCTAGACACTGTTGATACTGATTTCATTATGATACCTCAGTTTAAAAAAATACGAAGGAAATCTCACTAATTTATGAAAACAGTTTCTTCATTACATGTATTCGGTTTCATGCATTCATACCTCATTCATATGATATATTGCTACCTGAGGCACCGACACGGGCACATGAGATTTCATTCGGTTAGATATTACCCTAGCCATTTGTTATAGGCTGCATGTTATACATATTTTGAGGATATATTATGATCATTGACCTAGGTTGCGTTATTTATGCGATTTCTGTGCGTAGATGTTTTTCTATTCACGAGTTGGCAACTCACCCCCGTTGTGCCCCAGTTTCTTGCAGGTTTGCCGTACAGGTTTCATTACGGCTTTGCGGGCTCAGTTTCATTCGGGTGACTTGCTAGTAGGTGGGTTTTTCTTGTATCGTACCCATCATATTACCTTGTATAATATTATTCCGTTGTATCTAGTAAATTCCATCAACCAAACATGTATTTATTGAGTTAGAGACCAGTGTTGTTTATTCTTTCGACCTTAGAGTCGCTCGTTATATTTCTGGTGGTTTTGAGTTCCTTTTGAGTTTTGATCCTCGCTGTTGGCGTTGTATATTATATTGCTTGTGTGGTTGTGATCGTCGATTGACGAAGAGCTAGCTCCCGCTTGGGGATGCCTTTTTATTGATTTCGTATACTATTCATGTTGTATCCCGTTTGGGAGCCAGTTTTTACAAAGGAGACTCTGCCGAAATTTTCAGTAAATTTTGATGTTCTTAAAAACCGCATAATTCGGCTTATGCTATTCAAACTACTTGTTTTAAATTGGTTTTCCTTCACTCTACTTCTTTTCTTGGTTTGGATTTCTGGGTTTTCGGTTTACTTAGATTACGTACGCCTCGAGACGTTTCGTAGTTTAAGTGCCGGTCATGTTCCGTACTTTCGGGACGTGACAAAGTTGGTATCAGAGCGTTAGGTTTTACCTTCGGAGTGTAGGATGACCCTTGGTTGATGGAATAGGTGACTAAAGTAGAGTGACGTATCGTTGGTATGTTCCGCGGCATATTTACGACACGACACTCCACTTATGAAGCCTTAGGATGTACATTTCCTTGTTCAGTATTATATTCCTTCCTGATCTAGCCTCATCGGTACTAGTTTGGTTTTGCTGCCACGATTACGGGCAGGGAGAGCTACAGCTAGAGTTGCGGTCAGCACGAGCTCGTCACGAACGAGGACTGACCAGGGCGAAATTCCGGCGACACACGATTGCGGAGATGTGTCTTTTTACTGTGTTTCCGCGCCACGAGCGTTTGGCGGATCGCCTTTATGAGATTTCTCGGATGTGCCGATCAGTATCAAAGGATTGGGCCATTGACAGAGGCCAACCAGATTTTGATGACCGTTGGTGTGTTGCTTATTCATGATGGTCGAGGCACTGTTCAGCGTGCAGACGAGCGAGCTAGTTATTGCTGCGAACGACGAGATATTGCCCCAGATGCTGGCGTTAGTGCAGAACGAGTTGTACTAAGAGATGATAGAAGGTCGCTAGTCATCGAGGATGAATGACTAGGACTTGTGGATCGTTCGCCTACCCCGATGCGAGGTCATCAGATAGATTGATTCCAGCTGGAGACGATTTCACGCGGAGACGTTGAGAGTCGACAGAGACGATCGAATGTCAGAAACCTATTATTCCAAGTTTTAAGTAGTCGGAAAGACATGCAGGCAATTCTATGGCCCCTCTAGAAGAATGAAACCCTAACTCGACTTAATGACCGTGTGAAAGCCTTTGAACCTTCGGGTTTGCGGCAGTTCTACGGCGCCATTAGTGAGGCTTGGGTTTGCCCTTCTACGGCTGGACTACCGATGCTGTGGTATGTACTCGATACTATTAAACTGTGCCCAAGAGGTTGAGCTCTTGGGGGATTATGAGGTTTTGACGACTCGATCGAATGGCTCGACTTAATTCGGATGCTAGGTGGTGAGATGCATTCTTGGGAGACTCCAGATACGAGGATAGCCGTTGGAGCTCAGTCCATGCAGCCGCGACGAGACGAGTCCAAAGCAGACGACATTAGAGAAAAGTGGAGTAAGAGGTTCGCACCAGATCTAGATGAGATGACGTTCCACTCCGCCGACATCAGAGAGGCGATGCGCATGCCGAGGCATGGTACTTGGACTTACCTTCCAGAAGGAGTCGCGATGAGTATGCAGTCGTTCCAGAGCAAGATGCAAATATAGGAAAGGACAATGACTTCCGGACAGTTGGCAGAGACGAGACATGGAAGAGACCGTGAGCAGGATTCCTTCCAGGACACTACTGCAATGATACTTGCACCCAGGATCAGATGTGTCACGTGCATTTAGAGAGCCAGAGGCCGATGCAAGTGATATGCTGCCTTGACAGGGCCGATGAGCCGATGGATTGTGAGATTGGTAATCCACGGAGAAGACTTGGACCAGGAGTGGTCATGTTACGCACACCAGCAGGCCAGAGTTCATGATCATCGACGAGACGTCCCACTAGTGACCACGACAGTTGGCCCGAGATTCTTAGAGGATGCACTTGAGTGGTACTGTTCCGCCATTATTGATTTCGATGTTTTGGGTGATTTATTCGTATGATTTGATTTTGATGATTTACGATTTACGATCTTTGCACAGTGTTGCACTTGATATCGTTTTCGTGCTTTAGTTTCACATGTTTGTGATTTTACGGTTTTAAACAGTTGAGTTGATTTTGTGCGTATGCACGCACGCGATTTGGTTCCTGCACTCTGTATAGTTTATATATGCTGGCAGTGCAGTGACATGTATTTTGTGCACTTGGATACACTGGATTTCGATTTTGAGGGTGATGCTCGACATTTGTTTTGTGCATTTTATGCACCGGATTGGATTTTTAGCGCCTGTTGGGCGCCTGTTACGAGATGCGATTTGGTGCACACCAGATGCACTAATTCGAGATTTTTCGTGCATGTCAGATGCACCTGATTTTGCTTTCAGGCACACACGTTGCCTACGACAGATGTTTCATGCACACCCGATGCACTTAGATGTTGTTTCTGTGCGCATGTATGGCACATTCATGGATTTTGATTTCCGTGCGCACCAGATGCACGTAGCATTCATGTGCATATTTTGGGATTTATGTCGTATAGAGCAGTACGTTTTTATGATATTGCTATGTGTTTTCGTACTGAGCAGGACTAGTCAGAGGACAGTATCTGAATATATTTTGCATGCATTGATAGTTATTGAGGGGATTTCCAAAAAGCGAGCTATAGCCTCAGTATTTACCTACGTGTCTGATATGACACGAAATGTTTAAAACAAGGAGACCCTTCTAAATTGTTTCCAAAACGGCGGAACGTACATTTCAAACAAAGGTATATATGTATATAGTTATTTCCTTATGATAGACGTCCGCCACTGTGCAGTGTTATACGCGTGCACAGCGACTTAAAGAGATTTGGCATGCATTTCCTTCAGATACTTACATATATAGATTCGATATTTACTGTATAGTTTCGAGTTATGTAATATTGGTTTTGATTTGGATTTGGCATTGATGTCTTCTCTATGACTCCGATGATTGCGGGATGCTTGACGGAGTTTCGATTTGAGTTATATGCTCATTTTTCAAGCGCATGCGCTGCGCTACGATTTGTTTTATGTAGTTACAATTTCGGAGCCCCGACGACTTGATGGTTTTTCTTAGATGTTTTAGTATTTGGGGGAGTTTGAATTTAAATTCGGGGACCGAATTTCTTTAAGGGGGGAAGATTGTAACGTTTTGAAAATCGTTTCGGTGAAATTTCGGAAAATCTGTAAAATAAGGGGGTTTTATGTAAAAAGTCAAAATGCAAATATCTTATTATAAAAATTAAATATACATATTCTAGCTATATAATTACTAGTATTTTGTGTTTATTGAGCCACTGGTGAAATTTCAAATTTTCTGAAAAAAATTATTTTTATTATTATTTTAAGCCGTCACTAATACATTTAATTAGGGAAAATTACAAATTGGAATGAGTTGAAACAAATTTTGTGCATCATAAAACTTTAAATAAAATTTTATCATGTGGTTTCTGAAACGAAATCGTTTGCCAAAACGATTTAGAAATTATTGAAGAAAAAAGGCTTAAATAGTGAAGTTAATGTAAATCGAAATTGGGGTATAATATTTATCATGTTTCCTCACACACACACACCTCACACTCTCTCTCCCTCCTCTCTTTTTCTGGCCTGCACATGGGCAGCAGCCCCTCACCCAATTTACCACTCAAATTTAAGAAAAAGAAAGCAAAGGACATAGAATAGAATAAAGAAAAGAAGCATGGATGTATACATGTGAGGTATGGGTCTTATTTTCTTCATTTGACCTCCCAAACTCACCCACACCTCTCTCTTTCCCTCCCTTGAAGCTGCTGGCCGAGCCCCTCCCCTTCTTGCTGCCCCAAATTTTCCCCACCTCCTTTTCACTCCAAAATTCTTCATTTATGCCTCAAAAATCATCACAAAGTCACATTAATTCATCATTAAACCCTATCCATTATTATTGGATCAATCAAGCATGGATTTTGGATCATGAAACCATTGTTGGAGGCTAAGATTTTTGCAAGTTTGATCTCAAGCTTGTGAGGTATAATCATAACCTTATGCTTAATTTGTTGTTTAATTACTTGAATTTAGCGAATTATAAGCTTAATTAGGTTTTAATTTCAAAACTTGGAAATTCAAGAATGGGGTTTAAATGATAATTAGGGTTTTGGGTATTTGGATCATGGTTGTGTGTTGTATTTAAGATCTTAAGACATGTAAAGGCAAAGCTAGTTACTAGTTGCTAATTGTTAGTTTAAAAATTTTGCTAATTATGCTAACTTTGCAAACTATGTTTTTGGAAATTGATTAAATGATTGACATAAAAATCTAATTAGGGTATGCATGACATTATTAACATTATAAGTTATAGTTTAATACTTTAGATCATTCAAAACCAAGCTAAATTGTTGTTTGTGCATTTTTACTATGAAATTGTTAAAATTGGATAAATTTGCAAACTAGAATTTTGGGTTTAATGAAAATTGATGAGATTAAATTATGGAAATTGTTTGGGTGGATTAATCAAGATATTTAGTGAACATTGTAGCCGCTGGAAATGTTAAAACATCTAGATTTGAACTAAATTGGCAATTGTTGCTTACTAGAGTTTCGGAAAAATAGCTTTTAAAGCGAATTTGAAGTTTTGATGATTTAAACCCTATTTCATATATATATTTAGTGTGTTGTGAAACCACGAATGGTGCATTTGAGTTTTTCTCGATCACTCGGCATTTGTACGCCGATGTCGAGGGTTTTTGGGTTGATTTGAGAAGCAAACCATTGGTTTTGACCTATGTGGGATTCGTGAATCGTTCTGGTCATGAGTCGGATTTTTAATGCGATACGGTGCGTTATGTTATGTAGGTACCCCCATGTGGACTTTGAGACGACAAGCAAGCACGTGGCAACGTCGGCACCGGCTAGCGAGGACCAGGTGAGTAGATTTATATCTACGGGGAGAAGTCGGGTGGATGGCGTATAGCACCCCCGCAGTCCGTGGTGGTGTATACAGATGCGTATACACACCAACAATTATTATATGTTATTTAGGATTAATAACGATGCTTAGGATGGATATTGGTGTGTTGGTCTATTTTTAGTGTTGCGAACCCAAGGGTAGTGTTGCACTACACATACATACATACATACTTGCATACATTCCTATTGATATGTACTCATGGGATTCTTTATAGTTATGTGTTCACATGGGTATGGGACTATGTGTTCACATACGGATTGAGGATGATGATACTTGGGATTGAGCTGAGTCGATGAGATTCGATTTGAGGCCGTGAGATCGGTGATATAGCAGGGTTCGTATCTTAGATACGACATGACGTTGTAGCGGGTCCTTGACGTAGTGTTTCACACACGTCCATGCATACGTAGGCGGTATCAGTATGGTACTATACGTAGATCAGTACCCCGATCATAATATTTGATAAAGAGGATACCAGGTGAATAGTATGATGAATGTGATATTGACCCGTACCCAGATTTGGGATGCCGTACGACAGATTTACGTACGAGCTATATTGATGATTGATCCGCACTCTTGACTTGGGATGCCTGATTATAGATATGGTATCGGATATGATATTATTGAGGCGGGATCACCGACTATACATATACAGGTATGTATATGTATCGACTCAGATGATAGGCGGTTTCCTTACCTGTAGTTCAGCTTGTTAGTTCAGCCGTATAGTTTAGTGTAGTTGTTAGATTAGATTAGACTTCTTACCTATTTCAAAAACTAACGAATCGTGGGCATTTTTAAAAGACAGCCCAAGGGAATCTACGGATATTTCAAAAACGACGTATCCTTTCATAAAAACACCGTAGCTCTATTTTCAAAATCCCATGATTCGTGTTATTTCAAAAGACACCATTCGTAGTACTTATATTAGATTATTGTAGATTAGTTATCGTTGTGTCTAGTATTCAGCTCCCGCACATTATTGCTGTTCGCTCTGCCTCGCATATTTATTTTGCTGCATATTCCATTATTGATATCATGCTGTTAGGACACCAGCACCATTACCGATGATGCGTATGTACCACGTACACCTACTTGCCGGCTCACACACATCTTCATCGGTAATTGCCATGTCACGTACACTTTAGAGAATATAATTGCTTGACTTAGATTGTTAGCTGGTAGTTTTGACATGATATTAGTGTACTTCCCTTATATGCAATATTAGACATTGTAGTTATTACCTACCACTTCATGCATACTGTTACTCAGTTGTTCATGCCTAGTTCATTATCATTGACATATGCACTTGTGATGATTTCTTGAGATTTATGATATTTCTGGATTTCGGGGAAAGCCGCAAAATTTACAACTTATGATCTTTTAAAATATAAAATGTTGCGGTTTTCTAGTGATGTAAAGTGTCGTCCACCATGAGTTTGCTGTGGTTTTGGAGATCCGTGTCGAGGAGTGGAGGAACCGTCACGGGTACATGGTGGGCCCGGTATGGTACCCCGGGGCAAGATGAATGTGGTGTTGACGTTGAGCCCGGCAGGGGAGCACTACCTACCGGTGATATTACCCGACGCGTCGGATATCCGGAGGATACCGTCGTGGTCTTAAGATGGATGGTAGGGGCCGGTCCGGACTGACGGTGCCCTAGATATTGAGATTGAGACATTGATATTTCGAGACAGTGAGATTTATGTTTTGTGTCGATGCTAGACACTGTTGATACTGATTTCATTATGATACCTCAGTTTAAAAAAATACGAAGGAAATCTCACTAATTTATGAAAACAGTTTCTTCATTACATGTATTCGGTTTCATGCATTCATACCTCATTCATATGATATATTGCTACCTGAGGCACCGACACGGGCACATGAGATTTCATTCGGTTAGATATTACCCTAGCCATTTGTTATAGGCTGCATGTTATACATATTTTGAGGATATATTATGATCATTGACCTAGGTTGCGTTATTTATGCGATTTCTGTGCGTAGATGTTTTTCTATTCACGAGTTGGCAACTCACCCCCGTTGTGCCCCAGTTTCTTGCAGGTTTGCCGTACAGGTTTCATTACGGCTTTGCGGGCTCAGTTTCATTCGGGTGACTTGCTAGTAGGTGGGTTTTTCTTGTATCGTACCCATCATATTACCTTGTATAATATTATTCCGTTGTATCTAGTAAATTCCATCAACCAAACATGTATTTATTGAGTTAGAGACCAGTGTTGTTTATTCTTTCGACCTTAGAGTCGCTCGTTATATTTCTGGTGGTTTTGAGTTCCTTTTGAGTTTTGATCCTCGCTGTTGGCGTTGTATATTATATTGCTTGTGTGGTTGTGATCGTCGATTGACGAAGAGCTAGCTCCCGCTTGGGGATGCCTTTTTATTGATTTCGTATACTATTCATGTTGTATCCCGTTTGGAAGCCAGTTTTTACAAAGGAGACTCTGCCGAAATTTTCAGTAAATTTTGATGTTCTTAAAAACCGCATAATTCGGCTTATGCTATTCAAACTACTTGTTTTAAATTGGTTTTCCTTCACTCTACTTCTTTTCTTGGTTTGGATTTCTGGGTTTTCGGTTTACTTAGATTACGTACGCCTCGAGACGTTTCGTAGTTTAAGTGCCGGTCATGTTCCGTACTTTCGGGACGTGACACTTCCGATAAGGCCGGATGAGGGTTTGATATTTCCCCTCTGTCATCCTCGGTGATTATTGGCGGATTTTCGGCCGGGGGTTCTGGCTGGATCATCATTTCAACCATGTCTTAGAACAAGAGAGCCATCTGCTTTACGTTAGAAGCTTGCTCAGTGGCTTCCTTATCCTTTCTCTCGAGCACCCTTCACAGAAACTCTATATCGGTCTCCTGCTCTTGGCGCTATTCAACCTCTTTGTCCAGACTTTCTTTATATCCGGTAAGTGCTTCCATTTTGGTCAGCATTTTATGGAGCTTTTGTTGTTGCTCCTAAGCCTTAGTCAGCGACCGAGTTTACGGTCGGAGACTCACCGAAGCACGGCTTTCTTCTTTTTTCGAAGCCATGTAGACCGTATGTATTGTTATGCCCCCGGCCTTGGGGTGTTCAGGTCTATCGCCTTTGGAATTTGCCGCGGGCGGTAGAGATTTCTCCAGCCTCGTTCTTTTATGAGTGATTGGAGTTGAAGGAGCCATTGTGACATGCACCCGTTTAGATGAAGTCCCCCATTGTATGGTGGAAGAGTGGTCTTTTTCTTGCCGGCCCTTGTATTTCTCAGGTCGATGAGAGTAATCTTTGTCAATCACAGAGTTTTAGACTTTCCGTCAAACCCTATGAATTGGTGAGGAGAGCCGCCGATGAGGCCGCTCCGGCTTTGCCTGCACGGGACCTCTACTGGAAGAGGTGATTTTTTCAGCACCGCCATCGGGGAGTTCTTATGTACCCTCTTGAGCGGATCAAAGTTGTTCCCGGTTGGAACAACAGCGTTGACTTTTACCATTAGAGCTGGTGGAGTGAGTCTAGAGGGGGAGTTTCCCCCAGCTTCTCTCACTTGGCTCCAGCGGCGACGTCGAGCGTGCCTTGCAGAAGGGATGCATCCGTTTTGGAAGTGACTTCGTTATTCCCCTGGTTTTGTTGAGAAGCTTTGATCAGTATTAGCCTTGAAGACCGACGTCCTTGTTGAAGTTTGAGGAGAAGCGGCTAGCCTTTCGAAAACCGACCGTCTAGTGGGGGAAGCGCATTTGACGACTTCGCCTGTACGAGGAGTTGGGAGGGCTATCCGTTTTGGGATAGCCCCTTCAGGTATTACGAGCTTCTTTGCGGGCCCGTCTGTGCTTTTGCTCAGCCTGTTGAGGACTGAGACGCCAGATTTGGACGACCTGTTGAGATGGGAAGTTGTGGTTGCCTGTCGATCGAAGACCGACCTTTTAGGAGATTTTCTTTGCGACGCCGAGGCACCGAAACTCACAGGTAGGAGCATAGTCCCAAATAACAATCCAGTAGTGGCTTGTGTGACTTGCCCCACTGGCATTGAAAAAATAAAGGCCGCGTTGGGCCCGTAGGTCACTCTTCTGTTTGGGGTAGAGCGAGAGTTGCTGTTGCATGCAGTGCATTGAGAATCCATTGATTTCCTGTGCAGGAGCAAGATACCAAGTTTTAGTACCTCGAATCTAAGGGCAACCATAGCGAACCGCGATTTTGTTCACGAAACACGACACACGAAGTGTGGAGTGGAAAGAGAAAAAGATCCCACCGGGCGTGCCAGAATCTGTTCACCGCTAAAAGACAGAAACCGAGACATTGGGACGTCGGGCCTGAATTTAGGGGCATATGCTATTTGGACTTCTCCATCCACTTCTCCGAAGATACCAAGTTGGTTTATGGCACAATATATCGAAGTTTTGGACATATGCGACCGTTGTAGCAGATTTTATCAGATACCCCCTCATTTATGAGGGGTTTTTGATTGTGGGGACGCTCTTTCCTGCAGGCGCAAGCCTCTGCAGTTAATTACGTTATTGCATTGCGATAACCACTTTCTCCTGCTCCAGCAGTTCACTTCGTGTCGTGTGTATTTTTGTTTATTTTGGTTGCCCGTGGATTGTATACGGAGACTAGTTTCTGTTATCGCCCGTAGGGCGCGGATTAGTCTAAATCCGTTTATTTTAGATTTGGGATTTTGAACCAAAGTCATATTTTTCTTTTAGTTCAAAAATATTTTGTTTGGTTTAATGACCGTTAATCTAGTTTGAGATTAAGATCAACTTAAACATATGAGCATTTAAGCCCAATTTATTTTTTAACTAAGGATACAATAGTCCTATTTGAGACTAAGATCAACTTAGCAATATTTTAAGGATCAGTAGATTTATTAAGATCCAGAGCATTTAGGCTCAGTTGCAAGAGACTTAGCCAATTTGGGCTTAGTCTACTCAGTCATTTTTTGTTCAAAAGTGCTAAGCACTTATTTGATCTCTGTTTGTTCAGCCTCCCCTTTTTATGCAAAAGTGCAAAGCACTTATTTGACTCTCTGACGCTCACATGAGTATACTGTGAAGCCTTCAGTTATGGGCACTGCCCAATCAGTGCTACGCACTCTGTTATATATATAATGCTAAGCACTTTTTTATATGGCGTCCATGTGAAGAGCACGTAAGGCACTGGGCGCTGCCCAATTAGTGCTAAGCACTCAGCCGTTTCGGCTGTATATGAAGTGCTAAGCACTTTTTATGTGGCGCCCACGTGAGGAGCACGTGAGGCGCTGCCCAATCAGTGCTAAGCACTCAGCCGTTTCTGCTGTATTAGAAGTGCTAAGCACTTTTGTGTGGCGCCTACGTGAGGAGCACGTGAGGTGCCGGGTGCTGCCCAATCAGTGCTAAGCACTCAGCCCTTTTGGCTGTATATGAAGTGCTTAGAACTTTTATTCAGCGCTCACGTGTATTTCACATGAGGCGCTGGCCTTCTGTTTTGGGCGCCCACGTTTTTTTCACGTGAGGCGTTGGGCGCTATTGGGAGGGCGCCCACGTGGGCAACACGTAAGGCGCTAAGCTCTTTTCTTTCTTTTTTTAGAGATTAAATCTCTGTTAATGCCATTTTTGGCTATTAATGATCATCAAGATCTCTATTTTGAAGACCTTGGATCGTTTTTTCTTCATTGGAGAACTAAATTCTTCATTTCTTTTTATAAGAACTAAGTTTTTTATGTAGGGTTAAACCCTAATTTTGGAGGAATTAAATTCCAAGAACATATGTTCTTTTTCTTTTTTCTTTCTTTTTAACCTAGTTCTTTTCTGAATCTTTGATTCTTAAGAACAAGATCTTCCCGATGAGAATTAAATTCTCAACTTATGGGAGACTAGTCTTGTGGATCTCTGATCCAGAGAAAGAACTAAGTTCTTTGAGAAGGGTTAAACCCTTAGATAGGTAAAAAGAGATATTTTTGATCTCTGTGTTTACTTTACCTAGGGTTTTGAGGAGGCAAGTCTTCTTCCTGTATTGAGAATTAAATTCTCTGTTGTTTTTTTTTCTTTTTAAAGCTTTATCTATTTTTCAGTAGCTTATGGGGGGTTCCCTCTATATGAGACTTGAAGTCTCGGGTCCTTTATATAGCGGAGGCAAATTGTTAATTAGTTTTGAGAAAATCTCTTATTGAGAAATTCCAATTGATTTAATTGGCCTCAAAATTTGTTTGGAGAATTTTACCCACCGTTGGATTTTTGATCCAAGGACTTCTATTTTACAGAATATGTTTTTTTTGTTTTTAACAAGATTGGGGAAATATTTTCCCATATACAGAATTTATTTTGTCAAATGGTGATTTTTAATCACCATTGGATTTTTGATCTAAGGGCTCTTTATTTTACAGAGAACAATATTTTTTGTTTGTAAAGATTAAGGAAAAAAATTCCTTAGAATAGAATTTAATTCTATTGTTTGATGATTTGTCATCACCACTGGATCTTTGATTCAATGGCTCTGTTTAACAGAGAGTATCCCAACTTTTTGTTAGGAAAATAAACTCATGTAGAATTTAATTCTACAGATATAAACTTGGGCCCCGGCTCTCACGTGTTGTGCTCTTAGGCACCACTTAAGAATTTAATTCTTATTTATGATAGGCGCTCTTATGCTTTGCACATTGGCGTCCACGTGAGCTTCACGTGCGGCGCCATCATAGGACTTAATCCTAAGGGGTTGGCGCCCTCGTAAGGGGCACGTGAGGCGCCGCCTCAACAAAATTTAACAGAGCTTAGCTCTTTTTATTATGTTTAAATATTGGGGGAACAGAAGCTTTTGTTAAGCTATCCACACAATCCACCGCAAACATCCAATCTTCGAACAAAACGCTTGTGCAATACACAGGTTCTCATGGACAGAGTATAAAATCCATCGAGATCCAGATTGCACAATTAAACGTTGTAATGAGCGAGAGGATGAAAGGAAAGCTCCCATCTTAACTCTTACCAAACCCTGGCCACCCAAAAAATGCGCATGTTGTTTTTGAACAATAGAACCATAATGTGAGTGCTATTACTATGTTGAATTCAGAGAGACTGCTGAACAACCACGTTGACGCCCCAATTACTGATGATGACACCTCGGCTACTTCTTCCATCCCACTTTCTTCTTCTTCTGAACCCGTTCTCCATAATTCACCGGGTTCTTCTCACAAATCTGCTGCTTTGAACGGACCCACATCTCACTTAACTCAAACTTCAGTTTTAGGTTCTGTTCCGTCTCCACAACCTTCCACACGGGTATTGGACTCAACCAATTTAAACAAAGCTCATTTTCCAAACTGGTTGAGACCCAATAAGCCCAGTCCATAGATGGAAAAGGTTGTGGAGCTGTTCAAATAAGTTAACATCAATATCTCTCTTTTAGATGCGATCCAACAAGTTCCTTTATACGCGAAAATTCTTAAGGACTTGTGCACTAAAAAGAGGAAGTCTTAGATACCAAAGAAGGTTTTCTTGGCTAGTAATGTGAGCGATGTTCTTACCCTTGATTTGCCGAAAAAGGGAAGGACCTTGGGTGTCCTACATCTTAATTACCATCGGGGATAAGAATATCAATCGCGCCCTTCTAGACCTCGGTGCCAGTAATAACTTGTTTCCATATTCAGTTTACGAGCAACTCGGTGTAGGGGAATTGAAACCCACACATTGTATGCTGCAAATGGCCGACCGATGTATCACCCATCCTAGGGATGCGTTAGAGAATGTGTTGATTAAAGTTGGGACTTCATATTCCCCGTGGACTTCATAGCCTTAGACACACAGCCTGTGGCTAACCCCCAGAATCAAATTCCGGTGATCCTCGGTCGTCTATTTCTGGCCACCTCAAATGCTGTAATCAATTGTCGCAATGGTTATATGAACCTATCATTCAGAAAAATGACAATTGAGCTCAACATTTTTAGGTTAGGAAATCTGTCATCCGACCCGAGTGCTCATATTCTGGATATCTGTTCCATCTAAGAAATCGATCCAGAATCTTGTGAATTTGAGAAATTTCTTGTCGATCTGGATTATCTCGACGCCATTAGTGCGTACCTTTTCAATCTGATTGCTTCCGAGACAGGGAGAGAATACGACCGTTTCACGTTTTCGGATACTCCTGACATGTCACCACCCAAGTTGGAATCCTTTGAATTTATGGATGAGTTAATTGAGCCATCCGACTCTGTGGCTTACACCCACTTTGAGCCCCTCTTGGAATCTTTTGAGTTCGAGATACATTCTCCGATCTTACCTTTCGTTGTTTCTTCACCGACGCTCGAACTCAAACCTCTGCCGTCTCACCTTAAGTATTCTTACTTAGGTGAAAACGAGACTCTCTCGGTGATCATTTCGGCTTCTAGCGCAAGAGAAAGCCATGCTTTCGGTCTTGCAATCAAATTGGCAAGCTTTTGGCTGGACTATGGTGGACATCAAGGGGATTAGTCCCCTGATCGTTAAACATTATATTTACATGATGAATGATGCCAAACCAGTTAAGGATCCATAGAGACGATTAAATTCAGTCATGAAGGAGGCTGTGAAGAAAGAAATCATCAAATGTCTGGATAGTGGTATCATTTACCCCATATCCTATAGCCAATGGGTCAGTCCGATACAAGTTGTCCTTAAGAAGTTGGGTATTACGGTCATCACCAACGAGGTGAACGAGTTAATCCCTACTCGCACGCAAACCGGGTGGCGAGTATGCATTGATTATCAAAAACTCAACGCCGCAACGCAAAAGGATCACTTCCCACTTCCATTCATTGACCAAATGCTCGAAAGATTAGCTGGAAATGAGTTTTACTATTTTCTGGACGGTTACTTAGGTTACAACCAGATTCCCATCGCCGAAAAAAATTAGGACAAAACCACTTTCACTTGTCCTTTCGGCACGTTCGCATATCGCCGCATGCCCTTTGAGTTGTGAAATGCTCCCGCTACATTTCAACGGTGTATGATGGGAATATTCTCCGACATGGTCGAGAAGTTTCTGGTCTTATTCATGGAAGATTTCTCCGTCTTTGGAGATTCCTTTGACGAGTGTTTATAACACCATGACGCCGTCCTTACTCGATATAAGGAAAAGAACTTGACTTTAAACTGGGAGAAATGCCACTTTATGGTTCGTGAAGGTATTGTCTTAAGACATATTATTTCACAAAGTGGCATTGAAGTCGATAAAACTAAAATCGACGTCATTTCAAATATTCCTGCTCCCAATAGCGTCAAAGATATCTGTTCCTTTCTTGGCCATGCCGGTTTTTATAGACAGTTCATCAAGGACTTTAGCAAGGTTGCTAGACCTTTGACTCTTGTACTGGTGATTAGTCAAAAATATTGCACATTTGTATGAACATTTTCCCTACTATTATTAATAAATAAAATGTGTTAAATGTGAATAAAGAACATATGTGGGTTTATTTGTAAAAAGATTATTATCATATGTTTCTTCATTTATAACTAATATAATTAGTGAAAATATATGCATATAATATTTAAATGAAATATTCATATTAAAATATGCATATCATGTCAAATATTCATAATCAATATTCTTAAGATGTCATATCATATAAATGGTTGGAATAATATCTCAAAAATAGCAAATGCTACTAAAAGGATGAATTTGAGATATTGTGCAGGTATTAGCTCAGGTCTGAAATCTAAATAGGACATCCAAGTCAAATTGGAATATCGAAACCAAATCTGCCAAATATTAGAAGCAAACCGAGGAATCTAGCAACAGCAGAGACTAAGGGAAATATTTTCAGAATCTATATATCAAGAGGATCTCTAAATATCGAGTGAAAAGCCAGAAAAAATCTCAAGTAGAAATCCTACTAGAGGGCGGAGGAACCGCGGTCAATAGGGGATAAAGGCGGCAGAACAGCGGTCAGATCTGGACCATTGGATCTGGATTTTTTGGGGCATGATTGTAACTACACCTACTCCAACATGGCATCTAGGGTTTGTACTTTCAGGGGCTACATAAAGGATCGAGAGCTATGAATACCAAAAAGGATATCATCTCATCTAGTAATTTTCATCTACTTCAATTGAAGAGAAAGTTCTACGAGCAAAACTAGGGTTTTTGTAATCTACCTTTTGAAGGAGAAAATTTTGTAATACAATAGTTGATTAATAAAGGTAATCTTTTCTTTTAATTATTTTCGCATTTACTTTACGCATTACTTTTCTACAATTACTTTCTGCACTTTTAATTATGGTTTCACTCATCTTCCACCACTCTTTTACTACGCTAATAACCATGAGCGATTAATTTCTTGCTTGCTATGGTTTGTAGGATATGATAGAATAATGGATGAAAAACATCTTTTAATTTCTTTTTAAAATCTAATGTTTATAAAACTTAGCAAAATAAATGTTAACCTTCTTATCGGGCGCGCTGTCAATTAATGACAGTCATGACCACGATTTGAGATTCGTTAATACTCGTTTTGTGAAGGATTTGAGATAAATAAAGATCAATGGAAGGACAAGGGGCAGTAGTGGAAAACCCTAATTCCATCTAAGAACCCTAATCCACATTCATCGCTTTCTCTCTAGTTTTAAACAATTAAAAGATAAAAAGAATCAATTCTAAAACTTCATCCATTAACTACTAAGTCCTATAAATCCTACACGCCTTTCTTTTATAAATTTACTACCATCTAAATTTAAAAACGACAATAATCCCTCTTCTTTTTTATCAACTCAACTAAAACAAGAAAAGAAATTCACGTTTCCCTGCGGACGACCCGTACTCATTGCGGCTAGCTATTTGCGACACCGTCTTGAGTGCAGTTATTTACAACATACAAACACATTTTTTCGCAACCAATCAACTGGCCAAGGATCGACGTTCCATTTCAACTCGGAATGTTTTGTCGCCTTCAACTTGCTGAAACAGCCACTCACTACTGCTCCTATCTTATCATCCCCCGACATGAACCACCCATTCGAAATTATGTGTGATGCTTCCGACTTCGCCATCGGTGATGTTTTAGGACAGCATATTGATAAGAAACCGCACGTAATTTATTACCCGAGCTGTACCCTGAATGATGCCTAATTGAACTATACGACGACTAAGAAGGAATTCTTAGCTGTTGTATTTTCTTTAGAGAAATTCAGGCCATACCTTATTAGCTCCCCAGTCGTCTGTTACACAGACCATTCAGTTCTGAGGCATCTTCTCGCTAAAAAGGATGCCAGATCTCGGTTAATACGTTGGATTCTCTTGCTCTAATAATTCCATCTTGTCATCAAGGAAAAAAGTGGACGTGAAAACGTTGTTGCCAACTATCTTTCTTGACTCCCTTCTGCTCCATCACCTATTGTGCCAATCAATGATTCGTTCCCTGATGAACAACTCTTTACAATATCATGCGAACCTTGGTTCGTGGATATTGTAATTACCTTGCTACTGGACTTGTACCAAACGAATGGTCAAGTGACGAAAAACATCGTTTTCTTTTCCAAGTAAAACACTTTTAATGGTTAAGTATTGTCCCGATCAGATCGTTCGTCGGTGCGTGCCCAACATTGAATTTCAGAGTGTTCTATATTTCTGCCACGATCAAGCATGCAGCAGTCATTTCGGCTCCAGGATGACTGCAGAAAAGATCTTGTAATATGGATTTTACTGGCCAACGCTGTTCAAGGATTCAAATGAATATTGCAAGACCTACTCTAAATGCCAGCACATTGACCAATTATTGGGAAGAAATTAAATGCCGCTCCAACCAATCTTGGTTGTTGAGATTTTCGACGTCTGGAGAATTAACTTCATGGGCCCGTTCCCTAACTCATGTGTGAACCTGTACATTCTACTTGCGGTTGATTATGTCTCAAAATGGGTCGAGGCCGTCCCAAGCCGTACTAACGACAACAAGATTGTCGTTAAGTTTCTAAAAGAAAATATCTTCTCTCGGTTTGGGCAACCTCGAGCTATTATCAGTGATAACGGATCATACTTTTGCAATCGGTCTTTTGAGACTGTAATGCGGAAGTATGGAATCAACCACAAGCTCTCTATGCCCTATCATTCCCAAACGTATGGGCAAGCCGAGGTCTCTAATCGGCAAATCAAGCAGATTCTGGACAAGATGGTTGCTACAAACCATAAGGATTGGTCTTCGAAATTGACTGATGCCTTTTGGGCATTTCGAACTACATATAAGACCGATCTTGGCATGTCTCCATATCGGCTTGTATTTGGTATGGCTTGCCATCTCCCGGTCGAGATCGAGCATAAAGCTATTTGGGCAATCAAGGAACTTAACGCCGATCTTTCTCAAGCTGGTAGCTTTTGGAAGCTTCAGATAAACGAATTGAATGAGCTTCGGGATGAAACGTACGATAACGCAGTTATCGTGAAGAACAGGACGAAGGTGTTTCATGATAAATACCTTGTGTGTAAAATATTTACGCCAGGACAACAAGTCCTTATTTACGATACCCGACTGCATTTTCATCCGGGTAAGTTACAATCTCGTTGGACAGGACCTTTCTTGGCGCGGTTTATGTATTCGCACGGTGCGGTGGATTTAGAGAATCCAAAGGATGGTTAATTATTTAAAGTGAACGGACACAGATTAAAACCGTTCTTTACTGCAGAACTATCGGAGGAGCTCCTGATGTTGCAGGAGCCGGTTTATCTTGCCTTATCTTCCTCCGTTTACCACCAAACTTCGGTTATCCAGCCATAAACAGTGGAAACGCTGTTTCAAATAAGTTTGGGGGTATGTATATACTATCTTGTATATATATATACATATGGATATTCTTGTCCGATGCGTATCCATTTTTTCTTCTTCTGACAAGTATCCTTTCTGGTAAATGCTCGGTTTTGGGTGTCGGGATATTTCTTTCCCGGTGAAATTTCCTTTTGTTAAAGAAAAGATGTTCTTTTTGTAAATATTCAAAAGGAAACGAGAAGAGGAATTTTTTTGGGAACAATACCAATTTGGAGGGGTTTTAGTGCAAAAGAGGTAAATTATTGACCGCCTTTTGACTAACCGTTTTTAAAACACATCTGCTCTTCCTTTTTTTCCAACTCGAGGCTTCATCTTCCCCTACTCACCAAACCCTAGCTGCCATAAAAATTTCCACCGACGATATGCCTAAGCAACCGCGCAACCGCCGCCGAAAGGAGCCAATTTTCGCTGATCCGCCGCCGTCTTGTCTCTGCGCCCTCTGAAATTTTTAGTCGAGGTTTGCATCCTCTATCTCTTCTCTCCAGAACTGTTAAAACAATGATTTATTTTCAATGGCACCCAATTTTCAATACGAGAGAGATTTTTCTTTCATGTCCGCTCATGAATTTTATGATAGTTACTTTGGCGACGAAATCTGGAAACACGGGTGGAATTACTTATTGTGCAACCATCCAAACGCATTCGCGCATCCGGATCTCGTTGAATGCTTCTATGAGAGTATGGAGAAGGGGTGTTTAGGAAGTTATGGGTATATACGTTTGTTTTGGGGAGATCGGAAAATTGTTATAGATTGGGGCATGTTTCATGAAGTAACGTTGATCCCCAGCATTCCCGCTCATGACCAACCCCTCCGATTTGAGGATTATATGCTGTTGATGGGAGAAAATTGTGCTAGAGAGCCAAACAAAGGAATTCTTGGATATACGCTGTATGCGAACGTGTTGACCGTGTGCCATTGGACATAAAATAACATCTTTGGTAGTTCGCATAACACTACATTTTTTACTCCATCCCTACAAATTGTGCACACACTAATAATGAAAAATCCAAGTTATAACATGTGCACAGCGTTGTTACACTCGATTGGCGCTGGCAAAGGGTCAGCCAATTTATCCGTAACCGATGTTAGTGACACAATTGTGTCGCTATTTTCTTCCTATGGAAGAATTCGATACTTATATGCAGATGGGGGTTCCCATTCGACCTTTAGTAGAGGATGCGTCCACTTCATACACCAGGCTTCACGAGTTATGGTCGTGTACTGACCCGACTGAGGATGTGATGGCGGAGACCCCTAGCTCGAGTTCCACAGCGAGTAGCGAGGAGCTGACCCCCACCGCGCAAGCACGCTTGCTGCGGCAGACTAGTAGGGGGTCGAGAGGGTGTTAAGGATGATGACGAGTTTTGATCAGCGTATTACGAGTTTAGAGCAGGGGATGTCTATCCTGTTAGCACGTGGTGATAGGGCAAGGTCTAGTGGCCATGGTGCTGACACTAGTAGGGCTGGCAAGAGTGCTGCTGACACAAGTTGTACCGCGTCTGGTTCTAAGAGACGTAGTAGGCAGCAGTGGAGGCACTGCTGTGAGTAAGTTTGGGGGTGGGGTTTGTTGTAAATAGTTATTCATGCATTCTGCATTTGTACTTTTATTTTTTTCATGTAAATATTTTTCTTTTGTTTGCATGTTTAAATTCCGCATCACATCATGTTTATATTTCCGCATTGCATTATTTTTTCAAAAACCCATAAAAATTTAAAATCCTAAAAAACCCATAAAAATTTGAAACCTTCTAAAAAAACCATGAAAAAAACCATAAAAATTTTGTCGTCAAATATTTAGACTCGAGTTCGATATGATGGTTGACTAGTTAAAAATAACTAAATCTTAAACTTAGGAATTGAAAACCCTAAAAATAACCCTCCTTGATGTATAACCGTAGTAAATATACACCCTTGCAGTTTGTTTAGAAGTAAGTAATCTCGAGTTCAGTTTTTAAATTAAGTTAAAATGAAGAGAAAGTATTGATAGTTTTATTGAAGGACAAGTCTGAAAAATAGTTCCTATTCTTGAGTCCAAATCCAAAAAGTATATACCCTACAAACTGCACTTACATACACCTTGAAACTTGGGATAGTAGAGGATACTTAGAAATACTCTTTCCTGAAAGCCAAGTATCAAAGAAAAAATGGTATTTGAAGCTAACAACCAAAAGAGTATCGCTTAAAAATATATCCGGTCTTGAAAAAAATTGTGTATATTACATGACTTGGAAACTGCTATTTACACCTTAATAAGCTCACACACTCGGTAATCAGCCGATTAGTGCCTCAGGAAGCAGCAGTAGTCACATGAAAGGTGTGTGAGCGAATTCGCCCATCATTAATAAAAATAAGTAGTACTGGGTAGTAGGGTAAGGGTACTATAGCTTGAATTGAATTCCTGAGTGTATGGGTGAATTTACACACATATATGGGGTATATGATCGATATTTGGAGGAGAGATAGGAATGAAGAACAAGTCTTATATTTTCTTTAAAGATGATAAAAATTCCGGATTGGAGACACGCTTTATAAGGAATACTCAAGAGAATCTGAGATCTTTATAACTGACAAAATGTATAGGATCTTAGGTTAAATGAATAGGAGATATGAAGAATAAGGGATGGATATTTCTAATTTAAGATCATAGAATTTCTAACCAGGATGCTAAACTGTAGGATTAGAGTAGACGGCTAACTTGACAGGATTTTGTAGGTAGTATCCGCTGAAAATCCTCAGGAGACAAAACTGCTCCTCTAGGGCAACTTAGGGGTTTAACGATTTATTGCACATGCTAAGTGCAACCGTGACGCCTACGAAAGTGAGCTTAGGACTTTTTGAAAATAAAATTTTTTGCTCGGGGCGAGCAAAATATAAGTTTTGAGGTATTTGTTAATATCAGAATTTTGCACTTTTATACCACCCATTCTTGATTGCATTGCATATAGGTTGGTGCTTTTGATCCGTGTTTGTTACATAAATACAGGTTACAGGTTCTCTGTCCAAAACAATGCAAATCACGAACAGTTACGACAAATTTAGGACAACCGCCAACAAACGGATAAAAATATGGGTTCCGCTCACCATCCGTCAGGTGCCGCTTACCGGTATAAGAAATAAGATCAAGAGAGGGTCATTCGAGTCTCATACAAGTACAAAGCACGAGGGTAGCCGTACAAGAATCAAGAAGGCAACGCGAAGCTTAAGGAAGATCAGGGAAATAAGTCCAATCATTTTTCATTTTGGGATTGTTGAAAATATGGGAGTATTTTAAAATGATTTTGCAAATATAAGTGTACCAAACAGAAGAATATACCAATACAAGAGAGCACAAGAAAAATGATGCACCAATTCCCAATTTTGGCCGCGGAAGCGCAAAATTATGATCATTTTGGCGGTGGAACCGCGACCATGTCGTGGCCATCTGTGATAAAATTTTATAGGTGTTTTGGTCATTGTACATGGGTTCAGAAAAAGAATCTAGGGCTTCACTTCACTGCCTATAAATACTCCAAATTAAAGGCAAACAAAGGATGTATATTTTCCCCTAGTTTTAGTTATAATTTAGTTTAAACTTCTTCTTCTTCATCTTTCTTCCATTAAAAATTGTATGAGAGCTTTTTGAGTGGATGATAAATGAAGTTGAGAGTGTTTATGTGCATGTCTTGCTCAATTGTTAACTAGTTTTACTTACTTGCTTTTATTTTTCTTAGTAGTATAAATTGTTATTTATTGGGTTTTTTTTTCTTTTTCTATTTTGTTTATTATTACAAGCATGATACTCAAGTGTGATTCTTGCTTAGGTGAGATCCCTAATAATTAGTTGCCGTATTTTACCTCTTTTCTTTCTATCTTTTCTACTTGTTTTATTTTCTTTTTTCTTTTATAATGAGTGAGTAGTTTTCTCACTTGTTAGGGTAGGATAAGAAAAGTTTGAGAGAAGGAAATCTTCCTCACTCTTTTGTTTACCCAACAACTTGAATTGAACTCCCGTCAAGACATCCACAATCTGCTCCCTACGACACCCTATCCTCTATGATAGTGGTGACACCCTAGTGAGACCGGTTGTGGTTGTATTGACCGTAGGTTATGGTTAGGAGCCAAGAATGGACAGACAAAGACCAAAAAAAAAAAGAATTAAGCGTTGGAAGGCCTAACTTATACTCGCAAGTATCCTTCCTAGTCGTGCTAATCCCCGTTATTGCCGATTACTGTAACATCAATATCAAGAGAGGCATATCAAAGAAGTGAGAAAACTCTTAACTCAAACTAACTTAATCCTAACCCTAACAAGCTTCTATTAACATACATATCAAAACACATAGTTAGCATCGAACAAATTTGGACAAACTTGACTTAACTCGTTAAAACATAAAGAAAAAGACTCCTATCTCTCTGTGGATCGACCCGTACTCAACCAGTTAGCTACAAAACGAACCTGTATTGATTGCGGAACAAGACTTTAAAAACTAGGGTGAAAAACCTTTTCAATTAGCCCTATAATTAATTTGCCATTATAGGATCTATAGACTCAAGATGTTAATATTTTAAAAATGAGCAATCTGGCTCTGATACCAATTAAAAATACATTAGGGGGTGAATAAGGTAATCATAATATCCCATGGAAAATTTAAAACTTAAATACTATTTCTTAAGTGATTATTGAGTTTTTGCGAAAAATATTTAAAACAACTTTTAAAAAAGAAACTTAAAAAGATAATCAATACAAACACAGAAAAGTAAAAGAGCTAGAGCAATGCAAACACAACGATATGTTGAATAGGGTTCACCACCTCCTATGGCTGGTCCCCGCCCGAGTCTCCTATTCAAGATTTTTCCACTATATGTGTGAAGTACACAAATCCCACATCATAGAGATGTGAAGAAATAAGATATCTCTTTTCACAAGGATCAATCACTTAAACTACAATTCTCTAGGAAACAAGTCTTCTTCCTCTCTTGACCGTGATTCTCTAGGAAAGCTGAACTTTCCTTTCTAATCCATGTCTCTTTAGGAAGATCACTTTTTTCACTTCGAATTTACAATTCAAGTAAAAAGAGAAGCACCCCTTCTATTGGGTTATAAATCGTTTTTATTACAAACGATTTCACTCACTCACAATCCTGTTGATCTCAAAAATTATTTCCGGTTAGACATAAGAATTGTTTTGAGAGATATGGAAAAGTTTAAGGCTCTTGAGGAAATGAAAAAATTGAACAACTTAAAGCGTGAAGAACACAAAGATTTTTAGAAAAATTTGCAATGAATTTCCTTGTTTCTTCTTAAGAAAAGTGGTTGATCTCATATGGTATTTATAGGAATCAAATAGAAAGTTATTCTAACTCCCAATAACTGTCAATAAATGTCATAAAACAGTTAATGATCGTTGGAAACAGTTAGGACTGAAAAGGCGCAAATTTCCAATCGATTTGAAATTTAAATTTCAAAAGTTTGAAAACAAAACTGCTCGTAGAGACGTCTGCCCTAGAAGGAAAATCCTTCTAGAGACATCTGTATAGGCGTCTATGAAATTTGTCCAGTATTGAGAATTTGGGAATTTATACTAAAGACGTCTGGGGAGACATCAGGTTTTCAAAATGATTTGAGCTACAGACGTCTGGGGAGACATCAAGTGTTTAAAATGATTTAATCTAGAGACGTCTGGTGAGACGTCAGGTGTTCAAAATTTCCGAGACAGACGTCGGTACAAGACTTCTGTTTTATGACATGAATGAATATCGGATGTTGAAACTTGGCAGTTTGAATTCCAACGGATAGGCTAGGCGTCTCTGAATGAGAAAGAGACGTCTTGAGCATTAGAAACAAGTTGGAATGAGGTTTCTAATCTTATTAGATCATTTCTAATTACATGTATATCGCTCATAACTCTAATCTTCAATTTGGTTCTTCGATTAGCTTCATTTCTTTGACTTGTTACGTTGAGACGTTATTGGATCTTGAATTTGCTTGCATTCCGTTGTTGCTTGCATCGAGTTATCATGCCATATCACCATTTTGAGTGCGTATCACATTGTAAGCAATCGTGCTTGATGTTGAATAGATAGTGTAAGCTGTACTCAGGACATAAACTTGGAAACGTCATCAATAACTTATGAATTTGTTTAAATAAAGTTTTAAACTAAATAATCAAAACCGTGGATCGTGTGACACAGATGTCTACAAATATATATATATATATATGTGTGTGTGTGTGTGTGTGTGTGTGTGTGTGTGTGTGTCTTTGCCATTAATAAGAATAGTAATATATATATATATATATATACATATATTTGCCATAAAATTTAGGTTTTTACCATTAACAGTAATAGTAATCTATTTATATGCCATTAAATTTTGCCATAAAACTATTAGATTGTTGTTTAATTTACTTGATTTATGAGTGTATAATAATTTATTTTCTTCTTGCTAGATGATGGGGAAGAATTTGTCATGACTTCAAAAATGTAACATTTTGAAAATTTTAAAGATTTATTTTAGAATTTAATTGATAAAAAAATGAATTTTATAACTATGAGAACATTTTTTTAATTAGGTTTTCTTAAATTAGTATTAAAACTTGTATCCATACTAATTACTACAATAAAACTAAGATTTTCTTTCCTAATTAACACATAAGGTGCTATGGCAAGTAAAATCAGGATTAGTATTTTTTTTAAATTGTATTTAATTTTTTTAAATTTGAGAGAGAGTGAGAGGGAAACATGGAGAGGGAATTGTGGGAGAGAGGCATGGGTTAGATTAGATTAGGAGAGAGAGAGAGAGAGACACCTACAAATGTGGGCGATGGTAACTAGGAATTGGTAGCGGTTTAAACCGTTACCAATACCGAGTAACAGTTTCAATGGATTTAGTAGCGGTTCAAACTGCTACCAATTCCAATATGTGGCGGGCCCCACAACCCACTCATGATTAAAACCCAAATTTTCCCCTCCCAAAAAAGTTTTCCTCCCTTATCTTCCTAGTTCTCCTGCCCTAGCTCCTCTGCGCCGCCTCAGCCTCGCCGCCTCGCCTCCCTGGTACCATCGAAGCCCTCTCCACCCTAGTCCCAGCGAACCCCGGGCCCTATCGATTGAGCTCATTATCGAAGCCCTAGATCGTCATGACCGTTGATTGAAGCCGATCGAAGACCTAGGTCATCGTCGAAGCTTGCCGGCATCGTCAAGAGGTAAGTATAATTGGTTAGGATTAGGGTAATTTTAATTTTTTTGGTTTAATTTTAATTTTAATTTTTACTCTAAGTCGTCAACGTCGTCGTCGTTAAGAGGTAAATTTTAATTTTTTTTGCTTTAATTTTTATTTTTTTGAAGAATACCTAAATTTTGTTGTTATTGTTTTTGCTGCTGCTGCAGCTGCTGTGGTTGTTGTTCTTGCTGCTACTGTTGTTGTTGCTGATGTTGTTGCTGTTATTGTTGATGTTGTTGTTGTTATAGAGGATATGGATTAGGATTAGGATTTGGGTTAGGGGTTAGGGCCGTGCTAGGGTTAGGTTTAGGGTTAGGGGTTAGGGTTTATGGTTAGGGATAGGGGTTAGGGTTAGGGTTTGGAATAGGTAGTTTAGTGAAATGCAACAATAATAGTGAAGGGTATTTTAGTGTAATTTAGTTAAGGGTATTTTAGTGAAATTTATAATAATTTAGTTAATTTCAGGTAGTTTATTGAAAAACCAACAATTGTTAAGCGTATTTTAGTGTAATTTAGTAAAATTGAAAAAAATAGGTTGCTTAGGAAAAATTTTAAGGTAGTTTACTGAACAAAAATAATAGCTACGGGTAGTTTAGTGAAGAATTTTACGGTATTCTAAAGTAATTTAGTAAGTGTGTGTATGCGCACGCGCGCACACAAGCGCGCGCGCGCGCACACACACACACAAACAAGGCCAAATCTTAATTCATCATCATTCTCCTCTATATTGAACTCTTGTTAAATCCCACTCAAACCCCAACCCTAAATCTAAAATCTTTAACTTGATTAAGAAAACTCTTAATTTTAAAAACTTTACTCTAAACTAAAAATTTCAAAATCTTGAAATTGAAATGTAAATGTAAAACTAGTAAATTAAATCTTAAACTAAGTATATGATGCTCAATGATAATATGAAACTTTCATATTCTCATCGATAATCATATGTGAAAATCAAAACGCGACTTGGTCCCCGTCTATCGGTTAATATACGTTCGATGTTCGTTGTGACATAAAACTACACGAATGTTGTTACGTATCGGATGGTATCATTTGATTCTAACAACCGTCGTGTAGTCTATATGACGAGAAGATTATTGCATGATAACCGATAGATTTGTCCAGTGTGGACAAGTTAGGAATGTATAAAGAAAACACCTGCATTCATTTGTGTTTTTCATTTGTTTCGAGATATTTTGTCGATACCTTTCCGCTGGTTCTCCGTGTACAACGATAGATTAGATGTTCATTTCAATATTGTTTGACAATATTTAAATGATCATCTTTTCTATTACAGTGTACTTGGAGAACAACGGGGTAGTGCTGCCGAAATTTTCTCGAAATGGATGAAAGTACAAGTGAATGGGTGTAGCTCTATACATTCTTAATGGGATATATGCCTTACCCCGATAGCCGTTACCCCCGACATGCAATATAGAACATTTAATATCATCATCATCTTTCTTGGAAGAAGAATCCAACTCTTGATCTATGAGCATTTACTCTCGGTCCCTGATAATCTTTATAGCTAAATCGTCAATTGAAACTAAACTTAACCAAGTCGTCAATTAAACCAAGCACTAACACTTCGTAATACCTGTTTATCGCGTATTTTTCAAGAAATCTTAATTCAATGGATCTTGTGTATAGGAACCTTCCTACGTCCGAATTGTTCCAATATGGCACTTTCGTACCTCCATGAAAAGAGTTGGTTGTACGTCCACACTCTCTCGAGAGCCAATGAATTTTTCCCTAACGGTGTTTACTTTTTCACCGATTTTTCCTACACACGTCTTAGGTTACCGAAAGAGTATGAAATCTATTGTCCTTACTCTAAGTGTATGAATAAGCGATTACTCATGAAGTCGGATGTTAAGTTACATATCGTGAAATACGGTTTCATTAGAGATTACACTACGTGTGAACTTTACGGAGAAAAAGAAGTTGTTGTAACGGAAGATGAGACATGGCCAGTGCAAGAGATGGAAAACAAATTCATCGAAATGGAAACCAAAGGGTAGCAAAGATAGTAGAAGAAGAATATGAAGACAAATGGTAGTTTAAAGAAGATGAAGCCGTCAAAGACGATAATGTTGTATTCGCGCCGATCGATGACATGGATGAGCTTATAAATGTCGTTGGATCTCCTTATGATACGGAAAGTACTAGACCCTCATTATTGAAGAAGTACAAGGATAACTCGAGAATCCCGCAATTTCCGAATTTCAAGGGGTTTTCAAAACTTTATTTTTTCGTATGTCTCTTCCAGATCAAGTACAAGAACAGATGGAGTAACCAGTCTTTCACCAATCTCCTAGCATTGTTGAAGGAAGTTTTTCCCGACGGAAATGATGTGCCAACGAACTGGTACGAGGCGCAAAAGATAATCATAAACATCGACCTAAAGTGTGACAAGATCCATGCATGCAGAAATGACTGGGTTTTGTTCCGGAATGAACATGCCACACTCAGAAACTGCCCCGTGTGCGGGACCAGCCGATTCAAGAATAAGAAAGACCCTCAGTTGAGTGATGTGCCCATAAAGATTCTCCGTCATTTCCTACTGATACCAAGATTGCAACGATTATTTATATGTGAGGAGACGACGTCTGAAATGCAGTGGCGCCATAAAGCGCCTGATGAAGAGGGAAAAATGAGTCATTCTAGAGATTCGATGTCATGGAAACTTTTAGATGAAAAAATCATGCGTTCAACATAGACCCTCGTAATATGAGGCTGGGAATTGCGAGCGACATTTTCAGTCCATTTGAGATGGTTTGCGGTGGGCGTACTCACAGTACTTGGTCCTTTTTGGTGACTATATACAACCTACCGCCATGGAGGGTTATAACACAGTCTTATCTTACAGTGGCTCTTTTAATCGACGATTCCTTGTCTCCTGGAAAAAACATTGACGTGTATCTTCAACCCTTGATCGATGAGTTAAAGTCGCTGTGGAAACCTGGTGTAAGAATCTATGATGCACAAGGTAAACAATTTTTTCTTATGCTGGCCGTTTTGTTGTGGACAATTAATGATTTTCCCGCCTACGGCATGCTGTCGAGGTAGAAAACTCAAGGTAAGCATGCGTTCCCTTGTTGTCATATTCATATGAGCAGCATACGCTTGAAGTTTAGCGGGAAAAAGTCGTATATGGGTCACCGACGTTTCGTTCCTATAATTCACAGATTCAGAAGAAATAAAGAAATATTCAATGGCAAGACTTAGACCAGTAGACCTCCTAAACCATTGTCTGGTAATGATTTATTACAACAATGGAGAGGTTATCAGAATATCTTGTTCGGAAAGACACAGAACAAAGATGTAATGCCATGCCCAATCGGTTGGAAGAAGATTAGTGGTTTATTTCAGCTTCCGTACTGGTCCGATCTACCGCTACGTCATAATTTAGATGCCACACATATCGAGAAGGGTGTCTCCGAGCAAATCATCAATCTTCTGCTGTGTAAGGATGGAAAAACGAAAAACAATCTCAACGCTCGTCGTGATTTGACAGATTCAGAAGGTTTGTCCATTAGAAAAGAATTGCAGATTCGACATGTGGCCAGTAAGCCTGGTTATTATGAGATTCCACCAGTAATCTACAACCTGGACAAAGAGAAGAAGCGGCAGTTCTTGCGGGTGTTGAAAGAATTGAAGGTTCCTGACAGTTTCTCATCAAATATTGTCAAACCGGTGCAGGTAAAAAAAGGAAAAATCGTAGGACTCAAGAGCTATGATTACCACATACTGATGCAACATCTTCTTCCTCTATGCCTCAAAGCATCGGTAAAATCAGAAGTTGGTCTCGTGCTTAATGACTTTTGCACCTATTTTCGGCAATTGTGTTCAAAAAATGTGGACGTTAGTGAGATAGTACGGCTCGAAGAAGATATTCCTTTGATCCTTTGCAAGCTCGAAGCTATCTTTCCACCTTCCATTTTCGACATTATTGTTCACTTGTCCGTCCATCTGGCAATTGATGACAAGATTTGCGGTCTGGTGCATTACCGTTGGATGTATCCCATCAAGAGGTAAGAAAATATTTTTTATTCATCATTTAACTTATAAAACATTATCGTGAATTATTAATATCTATCTCCTTTCAACAGATATCTATTAACTTTAAAAAACTATATCCGCAACAAGTATCATCCTGAAAGTTCGATTATGGAAGGTTATCTCTTGGAAGAAGTCACATCCTTTTATGCTCGTTTTCTAAATGATGATGTCAGGACGAAACTAAAAAAAACTTCCGTGTGTTCCTGACGGTCCAATTGGAGTCGGAAAACTGAAAAACATGTCTTACAATCTCATGGGTAGTGTACATGCGTACATCTTGTTAAACAATGAAAGTTTTTCTAAATATGAAGAGTAAGTTTTTCTAATTTCATCCATTTAAACATTCTATATTAAATTTAATCTAACCGATATTACTGTAAATTAACAAACAAACCGCATAAAGCTATACTCAAGAGATCGAATCCTAGGATGTGGTCGGATGATAGAATCGAAGAAGATCAAAAGCGCACTTTCGGCGCATGGTGTAGATAAGAATTTGTTGGAAACCAAGAGATTATTATAATGTGCCGATGTTGAATGACTCTGAAAATGAGTGTGACAATGAAGATCCCGCGATAACACATCTCAGTCTATCTATTGAATGTACTAGGGATCCAAACTATTCCGCACCGTCCATCAATACATTGGTAAGACGTGATATCAGCCAATTGATTGTCATAGATCAAGATTTTTAGAATCCACCAAACGAATCTTCAGCCAATGTACCGAAGAAACGTGTTAGGTAATGAAATTTAAATAAATGTTTTAAATTGTATAATGATAATAAGTAATGAAATAATATTTGGATATATATATATATATATATATATATATATATATATATATATATATATGCAGGGTCTGATGGCAGGCTGTAGATGTTACAAGAAAAGACGTCTAGAGGATGTTCTCCGATAGGCTCAGCAGCCGCCGTAGCTTCCCACCTATTGCTCCCGGTGCCCTACTAGTGGCGCCATGGTTGCCCCAGCAGTCGTGGCATCTCCGCCTATCCTTACCAACGCCTCCCTATTAGCGCCACGACATCTCCAGCAGTCGCGGCAGCCCCGCCTATTCCTACCAGCGCCCCTACTAGCGCTACAGTAGCCCCAGCAGTCGCCGCAGCCCCGCCTACCCCTATTAGCGCGGTAGCAGTTCCTCCGACCCCAGTCACTCCAGAACATGGTATATAATTTATTCATTTTAAATTTAATACTTCATTACAATGTAGTTATCTATTGAATTTTTAGTTATCTATTAAATTATATTGAATTATCTAACAGTTTTTTTTTGCCGATCTGCATTCTACTAGCGGGATGGTGTCTAGCGCCAATTCTAGCGCCACGCTAAGGACGACATGTATAATCGTTAAACACACACACACACACACATGTACACACACCTACACACACCTGTTCAGTTGATAAAACTGCACTTTTAATATGACATTTTCCTTACTATTTATATATAATAAAAGATGTTTATTATAAATATAACACATATAAGGGTTTATCCGTAAAAATACTATTTTCATGTGTTTATATATTATAATTAACATTATGAAGGAAAAATGTAAGCATATAATATTCATATAATATTTGGACTATTTTAATATGCTTACCTTATTAAATACCTTTGACCAATTCTTAAAATTAAAATATCATGACAAATGGTTAAAGATAATATCTCAATAAAAACAAATTCTACTAACATCATTTATTGAGATAATTGTGCAGGAATTATATCATGACTAAAATCAAGGAAATCCGAGTTGGCAAGATCAAATCTGCTGAAGATATTCAAGTAAATTGAAGAAACTAATTCTGGCAAAAATGTAGAAAAGATTTTCAAAGTCTAGATACTCAAAAGATTACCAAGTGTTACAGATATGAAGCTACAAAAATTAGAGACCATGATCTCACCAAAATGGGGCGGATCTGCGGCCAAACCTATCCAATGGCCGCGGTTCCGTCGCAGATTTGAGGAGTTGAGATATGGGATTTTGGTGGTTAGGATCCTAACAACTAGTTTCCATATTAGGAAACTAGGGTTCTGGCTTTGTGACTATAAATAAGGACCGAGAGGCTCTTAGAAAAATCATCAAGCTGAAGAGATAATGAAGTCCACGATGGCTCATGCATCCAGGCTGATCATTAACAGTTCATCTACCTCCTTAGAAGAGATCGAGAAGCAAACTAGCATTTTGTAATCATTTTCTAAGGGAACAAAGTGTAAATGAATTTTGTTGATTAATAAAGGTAGTAGTTTTCTTATTCTATCTCTTTGTGGTTTTAATATGATTTCTCTCTCCATCTCTTCTTCTCCCAACATACGCGAGTAATTCTTCGCTTGTTAGGGTTCATGGGATTAGGGTAGGTTAATGGATGATGAAGATCCTTAAACTCTTTTTAAGTCCTATAAAGTTTATAAACTCTATCAAAAGAATAGTTAACATCCTAATTGGGCGCGCTATCAATTCATTGATAATCGCGACCACGATTAGAGATTATATTAACTATTGTTTTGGTAAAGGCTAGATATGAACGGAGTTCCATGTCGAGATAGGAGTTAAGAGTGGGAACCCTTTTTCCTTCCAGAAACCCTAATCTACATGCATCACTGTCGTTCTAGTTTTTAATCTATTAAAGGATAAAAAGAGTAATTTTTAATTAATTATCCATAACTACTAAATCCCAATGAACCCTACAAGCCTCCTTTTAATATTAAACTTACCTCCGTAGTTAATCTAGATCTATATTTTGCATCCTTATTTAACGTAGATTTAGAAACTATTTCCACCATTATTTATTCTTCCCCTTTCTCAACACATCTAAAGTAAGATTGAAAGATTTCACGTTTCCCTGAGGATGACCCATACTCACCTCGGTCCATCTATGCGCGACACCGTTCTGATTGCTGTTAAACTACACTAAAACACTCGAATCAAATGGCGCCGTTGCCGGGGAAACGTGCGTAATTTTTTATTCTTACTATTTGTGTTGAATTCTTATTCGATCTATATCATAATTAAAATAAAACTGCAAATTGTATATTTAACGATTATTGTGTGAATTTTGCGAGGGGATCTGGAGTCACAGAATTGAGGAAACAGAGGGCCGGAGACATTCATCAAGATCCATAGGAGCAAGGGAGGCCACGTAGCAAAAATCTTCATCAGATCTTCCTAGTCGGCGGCGGAACCGCGGCACAAAGAGCATATTGGCGGCGGAACCGCGGCGCATTAGAGGATTTAGGGTTTCCAAATTCTCTGGTATCTTTTCTATATCTTTCTCTCTCCTCTGAAATCCAATAAAATATCTTTTCTGCAGGATTCTTTGCAAAATTTTGCTGCTCAAAAATCTTTTTGCAAAGTTTTGTAATTGGTTTGTTAATTCATATTTTAATACGGATTTTTAAGGGGCAAGACCACAATTCAGATTAGGTAGGGATTTTATCACCCTTCCTAAGCCCCACAAATCACAAACCGAGCATCAGCATCATCTCTACATTAATTTAAAAAATATTTAGACAAGACTCTAAAGACTGTCGCGCTTAATAAGGACAGAGGAAGGTCGTGGGTAATTTATCGCTTATCCGCATTACTTTTGTGGTGCCTAGGCAAGTGTGTCTAAGGCAAGTGGTTATTTAATTAAGGCCTGCTATTTTCGGTGTTCGTATAGCGGATACCTCCCACTTACTTGGCACTTACCTGGCCATAAGAGTAGTAAAAAGGTGGTAGAGGATTGATCCTACGGCTTGTCCTTTGGAAGTCTAGGAGCGGTCTAGAGACTTGACCTAGGTAACCTTAGTTCTAGGGTTGTTTGTGCATTTTTGTGATTTGTCTAAGTCCGACACATTTTTCAAAATAGACCATTTTTAAATGAATACACACTGCCACTTGCGCTAAACCCGCTTAGTGCATGCTTGGCTGGACACGGGATTCTAGTGCCCGTCTTGTCCGCGTTCCTGCTATCGACTCCGAAGTCGGTGCTTCTTCATCTTCTTTTTCCCCACCATCCACCACATCGACCGAGATGGATGGTACTCCATCAAATTATAACACCACGCTGCCACCGCCCGTAAGTGAGCAGAATCCACCGCGCATTTCTCTCCAAGAGAGATGCTATCCTATCCGTGGTCCACTTCCCGCTTGCTTATCTATTCCACCAGTCAACGGGGATAATTTTGAAATTAAACCCTACTACATCAATCTGTTGCCTAAATTTCACGGGCTTGAGTCTGAAGACGCGTACGCTTTCATCACCAAATTCGAAAACGTATGCGCAATGATGCGTACTTCACAACTGACTGTGGATGCTATGCGCTTGTGTCTTCTCCCATTCACTCTGTACATCTTGGCAGAAAAATAGCTTTATAATACTGCCGCACACTCTATCACTAATTGGGATGAATTCGTAATAGCATTTCTTAAGAAGTTTTACCCAAACCATAAGACCGTCCGTGTTAGGAGCGAGATCAATCAGTTTACCCAGCTTCCCAACGAACCATTTTGAAAGTGCTTTGAACGTTTCAAAGATCTGTTTGTCCAATGTCCTCATCATGGAATAAATAGATGGGATTTGTGCCGGATTATATATGAGGGCATTAATCCAGCGACAAAGCAGATGCTTAAAATAAACTGTCAATGCAATTTCATGTCTAAAGATGATGGTGAAGCTTGGAAATATCTGGAAGATCTCGCTGAAAACACTTTGCAGTGGGAAAGCGTAAGACCACCTTCATCTAGGGGAGGTATTCATCAGCTCGATATTTCCATCCCAGTGAAAGCCGAAATAGAAGCGATGCAGAAGAAACTCGACGCTATTGAGAACAAATTCTCATCAGTCTCCCTAAATCAGGTCACGCTACCCAAGAATGTGTGTGGTTGCTGTTCAGATCCTTCACACTTGACGGAAGAATGTCCTATGAATGCATCGTTTCAAGGTCATGAGCAAACTAATACTGCTTTTCAGCAGCGACCTAGAAACGATCCTTATTCTTCCACGTACAATCAAGGATGGAGGAATCATCCTAACTTTGCTTGGAACCAAAACCAACCCCAAAATCAAAACCAGTTCCAAAGTAATTATCAAAGACCTCCTCCACAGCAACAACAACCACAACCACAAAGTCAGCACCCCTTTCAGTCACAAAATTTTCAAAATCCGGCCGACACTTCTGCACCGCAATTGGCCGGTACTGATAACTCTTCACTCGCACAAACTTTGGATTTATTTATGAAACATTCCATTCAAATGTCAGCTGATATGAGGTCTTCTATTGATACCATAAATAAAGACACCGCCTTCCAAGGTGAGAGTATTAAATTTATGGAAGCACAAATTGCATTATTAAAAGCCGAAATAAGTGCGAGAGAGATAGGGAAACTCCCTCTCAACCCCTACCGAATCCTGGCCACTCACAACATCATAATGTGAGTGCCGTTACTACGTTGAGATCAGGAAGAGTGCTAGATAACCGAGAGGGTGAGCAAGTTGATGATGTTAGTGATACTAATGATACACCGGCTCTACTTCTTCCCCTATTTCGTCTAGTCTCTCACCTACTTCCGAGCCTATTCTCCGTTTTCCCCAAGGTTCGAATTCTCAGCCCACTTCCACAAATCTATCTAAAACGATCCCCACTCCAATTCTGGGATCCATTCCATCCCCACAATCCTCTCCAATGTTGGACCCTATCCTTATTGATAAAGTTCTTTATCCGAATCGGTTAAGGGGAAACAGACCAAGTCCGCAAATGGAGAAGATCGCTGAAATCTTTAAGCAAGTTAACATCAATATCCCTCTCCTAGATACTATACAACAAGTCCCGGCTTATGAGAAAATTCTCAAAGACTTGTGCACTAGGAAGAGGAAGACTCAAGTGCCAAAAAAGGTGTTCATGTCAAAGACCGTAGACACAGCTTTTCCCCAACAATTACCTAGGAAACATAAGGATCCTAGCTATCCTACTATTTCTATTTCTATTGGGGATAAACACATTAACCGTGCTCTACTCGATTTAGGTGCTAGTGTTAACTTGCTTCCGTATCCTGTTTATGAGCAATTAGGGATCGGAGAGTTAAAACTGGCGCATTGCACTCTTCAGATGGCCAATCAATCTATCACCCAACCTAGGGGTGAGCTAAAGGATGTGTTAATCAAAGTCGGGGAATTTATATTTCCTATGGACTTTATCGTTATAGATACATAACCCGTAGCGAACCCACAGAACCAAATTCCGGTGATTCTCGGTCGACCCTTTTTGGCTACTTCCAACGCTGTAATCAACTGTCGAAACGGCTCTATGAACCTATCTTTCGGGAATAGGTCAACTGAGTTTAACATTTACAAGTTGGGAAGTCAACCCTCCGAACCTCATGCTCGTATATGTTCTATCGAATTAATGGATGTTGACAGCAGCGAAATTGAACAGCTTCACGATACTGATCTAGATTTCTTTCATACGTTGCTGTTTGACATAGATATGTATTATATACATACGGACCCTTCTTTCGAGTTATCCGGGTCGACATCTAACGCTGATGATAAACTTTTTATGGAGTCTGACGATCACCCCGCTCTTTCTGATGAGGTTATTCTTCGGGGTATTGATGAAAGCTTTGAGGAAATTTTCGCTGATGAACTTGCATTTTTAAAAGACACGGTGTTGAGATGAATCAACTCCAAGATAATGAAATTGAACCTCAACCCCTACTTTTTCACATTCACAAGAATGCGAGTTATCCATCACTATTACTGTGTCGTCTCTCCAAATTGAGACGCAATCCTTTTCTTTTACACCACTTATCTTTACCCCATTTCTTCCTGACTCTATACAACATGTTCTTTCACCAACCGTTGAGCTACACTGATAAATTCTTCGAATGATTGGTGTTGACTTTTGGTATTTGCAAAGCTTGGCATTGACCAATAACTTTGACCCCCTATTGTGATTTTAAATGCTTAATATTGTTTAACTCAAGTTGGGGGGGGTATAATTTGGCTCTTGAAAATAAAATTTTTACTCAAAATGGTGAGCCAAAAATAAGTTTGGGGGAGGATTTTCACGATCATATTTCATGTCCCCATTAATAAATTTTTCCTCCCAAGTTTACAGGTTTCTGCAATTTAAAAGATGGCAACAATGAGGACACTGCTGCAAACAGGTTTGGGGGAGGTTTGTGCTTATTTACGCGTTATTTTGCATTATCATAAATATAAGCACAAATTTTATTTTATTTTGATAATAAAAGTTTGAAAGTGAAAATTTACATATGAAAGATAGGAATATTTGAGAAAAGCAAGAAAGTTATATGTTTTCTTAAACGAAACCAGTAATAAGTAGTTATGAACCGTTGTCCCAAGGGTTAGTAAGATGAAGGAAATTGCTAATCTGAGGATAAAATTAAGTCTGAAAAATAGTCCTTATTCTTGACGCCAAACATCTGAATGTTGATACCCTGCTATACACATATCTTGAAACTTGGGATAGTAGAAGATACCTTGAAATGCTCTTGTCTAAAAGCCTTAGTATATAAAATATAAAAATGAAGTATGAGTGGTGATGAAGAAAAAAATGAACACTGGTTTTGTAATTACCAAGGCAGCATAAAAAAATATAGTGAGAGTGCTTTATCACCTAGTGCCTTAGACTAACTGGTTTGGGAGCCACTGCTAAGCCTTAGGTGTTGCAAGACGATGAATTACGCCTAAATGCGCAAGCACATTTTGTAATCGTTCTGTTAGTACCTCAAGAAGTATTAACGGTCGCATGAAGGATGTGTGAGCAATTCCATCGATAATATTCACCAACTATAAAGTACTTTGGAAGATGGACAAGAGTATGATAACTTGAATTGAATTCTCTAAGTGTAGAGTTGTCTTTTACACACACGTAGGGGTATATGATCAATGTTTGGAAGAAAGATAAAGAGGAAGACTAAAGACGATGTTTTATTGAGAGATGATGTGGTTTCTAACATCTTTTCACGACCATTAAGATAAGGCTCATAGCAACTGAAAAGCTAATATAGTTGGAAACTCTTATTTTCAAAGTTTTTCTTTTATAATTCTTATCTTTATATGTAACTTTCACTATCTTTCTTTTATTATAGGATTTTGTGGGTGTAATCCGCTGAAAACCCTCAGGAGACAACACTCCTCCTACTAGGGACACCCAGAGGTTTAACGGCTTGTTGCACGTGCTCAGTGCAATCGTGTTGCCTACGAAAGTGCCTACTTAGTTTTTTCTTTCTTTTTCTCCTTCTCTTGAAAATCTAGTTTGCTCGGGACGATCAAAGATAAGTTTAGGGGTATTAGGTTTGTGCTTATTTACGCGTTATTTTGCATTATTATAAATATAAGCACAATTTTTTTTATAATAAAAGTTTGAAAGTGAAAATTTACATATGAAAGATATGAATATTTGAGAAAAGCAAGAAAGTTAGATGTTTTCTTAAACGAAACTAGTAATAAGTAGTTATGAACCGTTGTCCCAAGGGTTAGTAAGATGAAGGAAATTGCTAATCTGAGGATAAAATTAAGTCTAAAAAATAGTCCTTATTCTTGACGGCAAACATCTGAACGTTGATACCCTACTATACATACATCTTGAAACTTGGGATAGTAGAGAATACCTTGAAATACTCTTGTCTAAAAGACATAGTATATAAAATATAAAAATGAAGTATGAGTGGTGATGAAGAAAAAATGAACACTGGTTTTGTAATTACCAAGGCAACATAAAAAAAATATAGCGATGGTGCTTTATCACCTAGTGCCTTAGAACAATTGGTTTGGGAGCCACTGCTAAGCCTTAGGTGTTGCAAGACGAGGAATTACGCTTAAATGCGCAAGCACATTTTGTAATCGGTCGGTTAGTATCTCAAGAAGTATTAACGGTCGCATGAAGGATGTATGAGCAATTCCATCGATAATATTCACTAACCATAAAGTACTTTGGAAGATGGACAAGAGTATGATAGCTTGAATTGAATTCTCTAAGTGTAGAGTTGTCTTTTACACACACGTAGGGGTATATGATCAATGTTTGGAAGAAAGATAGGGAGGAAGACTAAAGGCGATGTTTTATTAAGAGATGATGTGGTTTCTAACATCTTTTCATGACCATTATAGTTGGAAACTCTTATTTCAAAGTCTTTCTTTTATAGTTCTTATATTTATATGTAATTTTCACTATCTTTCTTTTATTATAGGATTTTGTGGGTGTAATCCACTGAAAACTCTCAGGAGACAACATTCCTCCTACTAGGGACATTTAGAGGTTTAACGGCTTGTTGCACGTGCTCAGTGCAATCGTGTTGCCTACGAAAGTGCCTAATTAGTTTTTCTTTCTTTTTTTTCCTTCTCTTGAAAAACTAGTTTGCTCGGGACGATCAAAGATAAGTTTGGGGGTATTTATTCAGTTGATAAAACTGCACTTTTAATATGACATTTTCCTTACTATTTATATATAATAAAAGATGTTTATTATAAATATAACACATATAAGGGTTTATCCGTAAAAATACTATTTTCATGTGTTTATATATTATAATTAACATTACGAAGGAAAAATGTAAGCATATAATATTCATATAATATTTGGACTATTTTAATATGCTTACCTTATTAAATACCTTTGACCAATTCTTAAAACTAAAATATCATGACAAATGGTTAAAGATAATATCTCAATAAAAATAAATTCTACTAACATCATTTATTGAGATAATTGTGCAGGAATTATATCATGACTAAAATCAAGGAAATCCGAGTTGGGAAGATCAAATCTGCTGAAGGTATTCAAGTAAATTGAAGAAACTAATTCTGACAGAAATGTAGAAAATATTTTCAAAGTCTAGATACTCAAAAGATTACCAAGTGTTACAGATATGAAGCTACAAAAGTTAGAGGCCATGATCTCACCAAAAGGGGGCGGATCCGCGGCCAAACCTATGCAATGGCCACGGTTCCGCCGCGGATTTGAGGAGTTGAGATATGGGATTTTGGTGGTTAGGATCCTAACAACTAGTTTCCATATTAAGAAAATAGGGTTCTGGCTCTGTGACTATAAATAAGGACCGGGAGCCTCTTGGAAAAATCATCAAGCTGAAGAGATCACGAAGTCCACGACCGGCTCACGCATCCAGGCTGATCATCAACAGTTCATCTACCTCCTTAGAAGAGATCGAGAAGAAAACTAGCATTTTGTAATCATTTTCTAAGGATACAAAGTGTAAATGAATTTTGTTGATTAATAAAGGTAGTAGTTTTCTTATTCTATCTCTTTGTAGTTTTAATATGATTTCTCTCTCCATCTCTTCTTCTCCCAACATGCGCGAGTAATTCTTCGCTTGTTAGGGTTCATGGGATTAGGGTAGGTTAATGGATGATGAAGATCCTTAAACTCTTTTTAAGTCCTATAAAGTTTATAAACTCTATCAATAGAATAGTTAACATCCTAGTTGGGCGCGCTATCAATTCATTGATAATCGCGACCACGATTAGAGATTATATTAACTATTGTTTTGGTAAAGGCTAGATATGAACGGAGTTCCATGTCGAGATAGGGGTTAAGAGTGGGAACCCTTTTTCCCTCCAGAAACCCTAATCTACATGCATCACTGTCGTTCTAGTTTTTAATCTATTAATGGATAAAAGAGTAATCTTTAATTAATCGTTCATAACTACTAAATCCCAATGAACCCTACAAGCCCCCTTTTAATATTAAACTTACCTCTGTAGTTAATCTAGATCTATATTTTGCATCCTTGTTTAACGTAGATCTAGAAACTATTTCCACCATTCTTTATTCTTCCCCTTTCTCAACACATCTAAAGTAAGATTGAAAGGTTCCACGTTTCCCTGAGGACGACCCATACTCACCTCGGTCTAGCTACGCGCGACACCATTCTGATTGCGGTTAAACTATACTAAAATACTTGAATCAACACCTACACACACATACACACATAGACACAAGTGTGTGCACACATGCGCGGGCGCGAGCGTGCGCGCACACACAAGCACGCGTGAACACACATACACACACATACAAAGAATGCCAAACCTTAAATAGTCTATAAATACTCTGAATATTATAATATCTATCTTTTTGCAGGCTCTAGCAGTGTTAGGAGGAGGGGTCTTACTGGGCCCTCATGCTCTAGGCCAGTCGATGGTGCTGAGCCTTGGACGCTGATGTAGAACGCGCAAGGTATGCCTGTTGGTCCTAACGCGACCAAGTGGGGGGATTACATAAGATCATAGATCTGTATTTACTATAAGAACCCGCTCCATGCGAGGTGAAACGTATGCTAGACGATTAATGTTCAACATTTTTTTGCGTCGGAGAAAGTATAACATATCCTTTTATACATTTAAATTTCAATCGTCGTTATATATATATTCTATGAGGCGGGTTCGCGTTTTTAAAAATACGAACCTGAATGAGGGACGTTGGATCTTGTGTTTTTAATCAACGGTTAAAATTAATTCAGTTTATTAAATCGTTAATATATGAAAGGTAAATATTCTACTTCTTGATTTTAGAAAAACAATCAAGAGAAATATCAAATCCTTTAGTATTACCTACACAATATTTGGCAGTAGAATATTTATCATCCATTTATTAACGATTTAATAAGCTGAATTAATTTTAACCGTTGATTAAAAACACAAAATTCAACGGCCCTCATCCAGGTTCTTGTTTTTAAAAACGCGAACCCACCTCATAGGATTCGTACTATATATATATTTAAAATTTTGTAATTTCAGACTAGGAAATATTACAACTTCATCGGCGTCACCGGCGAGGATGGCGTGCATCTGCCATTCGATGCACATCGTGCCCTTGCCTGGGTCATACCCGCATGTCAAAATTTCAAGAGAAGACGTTGAAGTGAAGTGAAGGATGATTATTACCTTCCTTGGCTCGTAGCGACCGAGGAGGAGCGAAGCGCGATGATGGATATCATAGCGCTGGAAGCCCCGAGACCCGATTGGCTGCTTCTAGTACAGTATTACGAGTGCGATGATGTTAAGGTATGAATTTAATTTTTAGAATTATAACAATATAACATGAAATCATATTCTGAAATATAATGTAATCTCATTTATATTTGCACGTCGGCGTCGGCTTGCAACAAGCATAATCGGAACAACTGTGTCAGAGACCGCGCTGTCCCGATCCAAGGGAAGCGCACACATGCTAGTGCCCAGTACCACTCGTGAGTATTTTGAAACTTAATTTTATATGTTTTCATTGTCGCAACTTAATAAAATAAATCTTAATTTTATTATAGAAATAGAAAGATCCCGTCCACTACACTGTTGCCAAAGGATGGTCCACGTTACACAAGGGCACGGACGAGTACATGGTAAGTTTCATATAATCAAGTCGACTATATATTTTAAGTTAACACGTGTGTGTGTGTGTGTGTATCTATATATGTTCTTTACAGACCCAGTTCCAGGAGAGGATGAACGCCTTAGGAATTGGCCTCGACGACCCGAGTACCGCCATTGTCTATGTCCTGGATTCTCTATACGGCGGCCATCACGGTGGGTATGAGTGTGGGGTTAGTCCCTGGGACCTCCACACATTGATAGGCATTCAACCATCCACGGGTATGCCATGGACCAAACACGGGAAGATGCGGCAGATGCGTCGTAGGAGGAGATTCGTCGACTCTACGAGCAGATGGCGCAGCAGCAGCATGTTCATCAGCAGACACAGCAGCTGCTGTAGACGTTTGCGGCGGAGATCCAGGAGCTAAGGCAGATAAACGCCAAGAAAATCTGGCAGGCCATACATGATGAGTTTGGGAGTATGTTCAGGCCACGGGACGATGGAGGTGGATCGTCTCAATGACCATAGATTTATTGATTCAAACATTTATTTTTTTATTTATTGATCATATTCATTATGTGTGTGTGTATATATTTTACAATTGCGTATTAGAATCATACTGCTTCTTGCTGGTGTATAATTGCGTGAGATTTGATTATATTATTATTTTTATCTATTGCTGTTTGTATATGAAATCAGCGCGCGTGGGGCGTGGAGATTTCTGATTTTTTTTAAAATACATGATAAATTTGGTAATGGTTGTGATCGTTACCAAAACCTATCTGGTAAGGGTTTTAACCGTTACCATAGGTTATGGTAATGGTTACCTGGTGTCTGAGATATCAGATATCAGTTAGGATTTAGTAACGGGAGAGCCTATGGTAACAGTATAAACCGCTACCATAGTTTATTACCAGTAACGGTTTTAACTGTTACCATACACACGAGGGAGTATACGGTAATGGGTACAACCGTTACCATAGAGGTGGGCCCCATTTTGTTATGTTTCAGTAATCTGAACCCATAGTGGTAACGGGTAGTGTATGGTAATGGTGTAAACCGTTACCTTTTTTTTTATCTATGGTAACAGTTTAGACCGTTACCAGATTTCTGGTGACGGGGTTTTTCATAACGGTTGTGTAATGGTTTTAACCGTTACCAAATTGGGTTTTGGTAACGGTTTAAAATGGTAATGGTGTAAACCGTTACCTTTTTTATCTATGGTAACCGTTACCAGATTTCTGGTGACGGGGTTTTTCATAACGATTGTGTAATGATTTTAACCGTTACCAAATTGGGTTTTGGTAACGGTTTAAACCGTTACCAAATATGTATACTGTAGTAGTAGGAGAGGGAGTCATGGGTGAGACATTAGCCATATTCCCATATCTCATTCTCATCTTCAATCTCCTTCTCCTCCAAAATCATGGCAACTCTAAGTCTCCTTTATCTCTCTCTCAACCCTACTAAAAACTTGGTTTTCTCCATCCAAACCACCTCCTCTCTCAATCTTCTTCACTTGAAGCCATCACCAATATCGCAGTGGCCTCCTTCCAAGCTTGGATCTTCTTTTCCATTCCAAAAGAGATAAAGATCCCATCTTTTTGATGAGTTTTCAAGAACTTGCCATGGAATGTTTATTTTCAAGCCAAAGATCATGTTTTTATGGTTTTGATCCTTCAAAAATAAGTTTTTCAAATGGATACTTATAGTAGTGGTGTGTTAGAGTAGTTTTATAGTAGTTACAACTTGATTTTGGATAGTTGAGGATAGTTTGTAGCAAAAATTTTTGGGTTTAAAGTATTTTCAAAACTCCATATTTACAAACTTCCATTTTTCCTCATTGAGTAAAGAGCTTCAGATGTCTATGTGTTCTGTGGTTGTCTTGGTGCCTTTTTGTCAGACGTCTTACACTTTCTTATCAGATGTCTGCCTGAGTTCTATTATAAATTCTTGTTGTTGTCAGACGTCTGGTCTTGAAGCATCAGACATCTGCTATTTCTCTGGTATTTTTTAGGGTCTTGGGAAAGCGTCTGGAAGTTCTTCACCAGACATTTGCCGTTCAATTTTCTTGGTTGTTTGACTTAATAAACGGATTTTTACTTTTTGATTCAATCTTTCTGCGTTTAAACGACGATTTCCGGGGGATAATTCTACGTAGTTAGCACACGTTAGCACATGTTAATCATAGGTTCTAATCTATGTACACGTAGCTTGTTAGCGTCGATGTCGGCTTAGATTCTTATACGATTGTGTTATTGTTTTGATTGTAGGATCGATCGCGGAGACTTCCGAGGCAGTAAGGAATGGAAAGGCGGACGTGGGCTTCGATTAGCTCGAGTCACTTTTCAGTGAGTAGATTAGTATCTACAAGTGGGAAATCGGACAGATAGCATAGAGCACCCCGACCACCAGAACTTTTATAAAAACTTCATATTGATTTTAAATTCATATCTCCTATACTTTGATTACCATGCCATGTCTTGCCTATACTTGTTTACAATGCCATATTTCACCTATACTTGTTTATAATGCCATGTTTAATGTTTCCTTTGCTATGCTTGTACGACACACTTGGTAGAACACTACCACAACTATTAATGATTACCATGTGGCATAATCACAGACTTGCACGCTACACGTACACATCATTAGTACTCCAATGACACTGTAGAAATTTCCAATCTTATTCATGTTGTGATTACATCTATGTTACTATTATATGCTCCTTATCATGTTTCAATATTCGAATGCCATTGTTCTGTATACTCATGTATTCTAGCTGCCAATTGTTGCAAGGATGAATTATGCATTGCCGCTCTTATGAACTTGATATTTTCTATGGATTTTGAGAAACCGCGGTATGATTTATAAAACTTTCTTATATTTGCAATGTTTAGTTTCTCTTCAAATGATGATTTGACGTCCACTATGAGTTTTCTATGGATTTATGGTTATGTAATATCCGATACTTAGGTGGGAAAGAACTGGTACGGATACATGGCGGACCCGGTACAATACGAGGAGCAAGAAGTCCGCATGGAAAGGCGGGGCCTAGCGAGGTTATTCGATACCGATGATAGTTTGAACATAGCGGATATCCGGAGAATACCAATCTAGGTTATGATATGAGATTGAAAAGAGAGTTGATCCGAGAGACAACGCCTAAGAAAAGAAAAGAGATTTCAAGTGTCGATGATTGACACGGATTTCATGATGATTTTATTGATGATGTTGTTTACATTTTTGTGCGATCTATTTATGATGCACTTATTTGTACTTAAAATGCATACCACATATATATGTATGATGTCTTATTTTTACTCACGAGTTAGAAACTCACCCCGTTGTGCTATAACTTCTTGCAAGACCGATCTCTTGGACCATTAGCGGCTTCGCCGGCATATCTTTCTTTCAAGGTGTTATTGCTTTTTCGCTAGGTGGGTTACGAAGTATAGTAACTGCCTCTTGTACACATTTTCTTTTGTATCTAGTATCACTCCATCTAGCATTTATATATACGTTGTATTAGATCGAGTCAAGACTTATATGTATATTCTTTTGGGTCGAACTTGGGTCGAGTCGACTATAGGTTTTATTTATGCAATTTACTTATATTTGCTTGTGTGATTCTTTGTCTTGGGTGTCGTATATTAACTGCGTGATTGTGACTCCGCTGTATGGGCATTGAGTTAGCTCCCGTGTGGGGATGCTCTTATATTTATCCATTGTACAAGTTTTTATTCAAAATTTACAGAGGTACTGCCCAATTTTTAAACGACGAAAATGTTTTTCAAATATTTTCAAACCAACCTTACTTACACTTTCAAAACAAACTTTATTTTATATTGTAAGCCCTTTTTAAAAACTTCACCTCCATTAATTCTTTTACAAAAGGTTTAGATTTTGGTTTTTGGCTAACTTGGATTGCGTCGGCGTCCAAAGACATCGCATGATTTAAGTGCCAGTCATATACCCTTTCTGGGTCATGATAAAGTTGGTATCAGAGCCCTAGGTTTTACTTTTGTTGAGTCTGGGTTTGACCATGTGGAGTCTAGGGTATAATCTTTCGGAACCTAGGCTTAACCATGCGGGACTTACACTTGACTTTGGGGGTATTAAACCCGAACTTTTGATTCGTAGGTTGACCTTGGTATGATGGAGTAGGTAACTTAAGCAGAGATACGTAGCGTACTTATGTTTCGTGGCATACTTACGATACGGTACTCCGCTTAAGTGACCTTAGGATATGTCTTGTAATTCTTTCCTTGATTCTATGCATTCAGTTGCTATATTCTTACCAAATATCATTTCTTGTTCCAGTCACCATGCATCTGAAAACTACGTGATCCGAGAGGGCCACAGATAAAGTTGAAATCAGGGCAGGCTCATCTGAAATGAGAACTGATCAGGATGGCACTCCGACGACACAGGAGCAGGGCGATCCTCATTCTCACTGCAGGATTTTTCGGTTGGAGGAGAGCGCTCAGGGTATGCACCAGATGTTTGGGACATTGATTGAGGCCAGTCGGACTAAGAGGACTGATGTTGTTCAGCCTACTCCGGAGCTTGTTGTGCAGCCTACCGCTCAGGCAGTTGTACCCACTATTACAGGGATTATCAAGGTATCGCTTCTAGAGATTATGATGATGAAGCCTTCGGTATATACTGGGATGGATACAACAGAGGATCCTCAGTCGTTCCTTGATAGGTTTGCTAGAATCAGTCATTCATCGAGGTGTTCTGATGCGAGATCGGTGGAGTTGGTTAGTTTCTGTCTGGAGGGTCTTGCCCAGACTTGGTGTGAGTCGATTGTGAGAGGACGAACTGTGGGTCTCCCTCCTATGACTTAGGATGTGTTTTCGAAGCTTTTCTTAGCTCGAATTCTCCCGCAAAGCATCCATGATGTCCGATCTCGTAGTTTTGAGTCTTTTCTCAAGACTCCGGGCATGACTGTGGCCGAATACAACTTGCAGTTAACTCAATTGTCCCAATATACTCCCTTCTTAGTCGATACTGAAAATAACGGGTCAAGAGGTTTGTGCAAGTTCTAGATGCACATCTGTTTATCTCTATTGGTTCCCAGAACTTTGATACTTACGTGGAGGCTATGGATGCGGCCACACTGAACGAGGAGCATTATAGCGAGATTGGAGCTGTCCCGGAACCGAAGTGGGGTCGTTCTAGTGTTCCTGTTTCTAGGCAGTTCAACCGAGGGGCTACAGTTCAAGGTCATGGTGAATTTCTTCCGGGTCGCGGTGGTGGTAAAGGTTGGTGTTCATATCAGAATTTTGCATTATTATATCACCCATTCTTAATCATATTGCATATAAATAGGTGCTTTTGATCCATGTCTACTAAATAGTTGCAGGTTACAGGTTCTCAAAACATTACAGTGAAATTCATGAAATGTTGCTACAAATGTGAGACTACGACCAACAATAGATGAATCCGTATGATACCGCCTGTTCCCCTTCGAAAGACGGCGCACAAGACTGCGAAGTCCTGGCACTGAGATTCGGGGCAGATGCTATTTGGTTTTATCCGTCCACCTCTCCGAAGATGCCAAGTTGATTTATGGCACCGTGTATCGGAGGTTTAGACGGATGCGGCCGATGTAGCAGATTTTGTCAGATTCCCCCTCGTTCGAGGGGTTTTTGATTGTGGGGCCGCTCTTCCCTGTAGGCGCAAGCCCCTGCAGTTAATTACGCTACCGCATCGCGGTAACAACTTTCTCCTTCTCCAGAATTTCACTTCGTGTCGCGTGTGTGTTTACTTTGTTTGTGGTTGCCCGTGGATTGTATACGAAGACTAATTTATGTCGTCGCCCGTAGGATGTGGATTAGTCCAAATCTGTATTTTCTTAGATTTGGGTTTAGGGTTTTGGTTTGAGGATACATTAGCCGTATTTGAGGCTAAGATCAACTCAAACGTTTGTTAAGGATACGTTAGTCCAGTTTGAGACTAAGATCAACTTAACGGGGTCGTTTAGATCCGACAAAAGAGCGTTTGGGCTCTGTTGTTCCAGTTTAGGGACATAGTGGTCCATTTCATGTATGGTCCTTGGGACCCATCACCTCTCTGACGACGTTGAAGGATTACAACGACAGATGTCAGAGGAGTTCAGAGATGTACCCTTGAACTAAAATCGATTGGGGGATCTATAGTCCAATTTGGGACCAAAGTCTGTTTGAATGTTTAAGGATACGTTAGCCATGTTTGAGGCTAAGATCAACTTAAACGGGATCGTTTAGATCCGACAAAAGAGCATTTGGGGGGTCTATTGTTCCAGTTTAGGGACATAGTGGTCCATTGCCAGTTTAGGGACATGGTGGTCCATCGTTCCTATTTGGCGACGAATATAGGTTTAAGGACGCATAAGTCCATGAGTTTAAGGACCCCACATTCCATATTGTTGGTTTAAGGATGCTTAAGTCCATGAGTTGGTTTAAGGACGCTTAAGTCCATACTGATGTGTGGTTGTCGGTGTTAGTGTATGTTGCATGCTCCCACAACTCTTGTGGCGCGGCGGAAGCGGTGAACAAAAATTTTCTTGGCATACAACACGCACTTAACCGAAGATCTTGTCTAAACCACAACTAGTATACCCTAACTAGAGATCTTATCTACTATGTTAGAGATTACACCTTGATGATACGGTCCTTCGGGTCTTCTCTTTGATGCAACTCCTTTGCTCCTTTCTCCTCTTTTGGTGAACTCCTCGGCTCCTTTAGATGTTGCCAACGTTTTCGATCTCCGGCCACCGAAGACCTAGATGATCCACCCGAGAGTTTTCGTGCAAGCTTGAAACTCTTCACAAGAGTTTAACCTAGAGACCAATTTTGCTAGAATAGATCACTAGGATTATGTAGAGATGAATGTATTGGATTAACTTGAAATCTATAGCATTTCTTTCTCTTAACCTTCTCTTGATTCACTTCACATTCACATTTCATGTGAAGCTATTTATAAGAAGAAGGAGAAGGAGGAGATGAGAAGGATTAAGTGTTTATCATAATGAAAGTGTTCAAGCATGATAAATAAAAAATTTAGCACTAAGAGAATTAATTGAAGCATGCATTATATAAATTAGTATCATGCTTCAATAGTAACTCCATAACAACAACCTTATCATGCTTGTACCTTTTAATTTCCACCTCATTTTATTTTCATAAAAATGATGTCATTATTATGTCATTATGAGGTGGCACCTTCTAGAAGGTATTCTTGTAACAATTACAAAAATACCCCTCCTCCGTATACTGTATACCGTATACTGTATACCCGCATCCGAATTCCGAAAAATACGAATACCATTATTCCAATAATATAATACCGGTATCCGGCTTAAACCAAAGCCCACCAGTATTATCCTTCCGATTATTATTCCTGTAATAATTACATGAATAAAATCGAAACCCTGCCGTAACAGCTTACGGCTGCCATAACAACTTACAGCCTCTACATATTTCGCCTGAACGAGGGAACTCTCTGTGTGGGACTCTTAAAACTCGACAGTACGCTGGCAGTGGGTTTAACCACAAGCACGTCAGCGGCACTAGCTGTGCGTAACGGCTACCCAGGTACTTGACGAAAAGGCGGCCGACGAGCGAACCCATCACAACCCTTACGAGCCTGCAAGCAACACTTACCGTACAGTCCGGTCTCTTCGTCTGATACGTCACATATGAAGTCTAGGGGTGGTAAATGTCAGACCCCAGTAACTTTATAAGTCATGCTGATTTATTGCTCATAACAGTTCGAGAAACTACTGATAACACTTATCAGTAATCCTCGAGAACCCTGGCCAGGGATTTAGGTGTTATAGCCGATCAAACATAGCGCGACATCAACTCCCTATACCGGGAGAGACGAAACCCCTCCTATCGCTCACTGTCTCCATATGATTCGGGACTGTACCCAAAATCCACCTGTTTGCACGACTCAGTAGAGCCGTGGTAGGGAGGAAATTAAAGTACGGTGGGAATCACACAAGACTCTATGACGATCTCGGGTCTACAGACTAACCTGTACAAGTATCACTAGAGAACTGCTATCTGACAATAGGTATATATACCATCTAGGAGTTCTCAGCGAGTCCTGTTCGGTGTACCCATTCTCCAATGAGCACCTGTGTACAATCTTTGATGTCAAACATCAATGGTTGTGGGATCAATCATTGCCCCCAGGGTCAAGAAACGTACACACTAGTCTAATCTGGTAATACCGATGCCCTGTCTCGATATACCCTCGACTAGGAACTATTGAAGGATATGCTTGTAGACTGCCCAGGTCCCACCAGTATGATCTCATCATAATCCTGGTAGTCAAGCATAGTCCTAAGGGCTTTATCAACACATCATATATTATGATAAAGATAAACCAGATAGCATACTATCATTTCGAGCAAAGATTGTTTCTGTACATATACATGTCTAGTATCCTATACAATACAGGCCTCTAGGGCATACATATCCAACAATCTCCCACTTGCACTAAGGCCTGTAATTAATGCAATAAGTACCAGCTAGAACCAGTTTCCGGCGTACCGCATGCCCAACAGCTCAAACAGTTTCTCAAACTGTACTTGAGGGATAGCCTTAGTGAATGGATCTGCTGTGTTGTCTTTCGTGTCTACTCTCCGTACCTCGATTTCCTGGCGATCCACTATCTCCCTGATGAGGTGATACCGCCTCAAGATATGTCTGGATTTCTGATGGGACCTTGGTTCCTTTGCCAAAGCCATGGCTCCATTGTTATCGCAATACAGAGATATTGGATTAGCAATGGATGGAACAACTTGAAGTTCTGAAATGAACTTCCTCATCCAGACCGCTTCTTTTGCGGCATCATTAGCAGCAATATACTCAGCTTCCATCGTGGAGTCAGCGACGGTATCTTGTTTGGAACTCTTCCAACATACCGCCCCTCCATTTAGAGTAAATACAAACCCTGAGATGGACTTACTATCATCCTTGTCGCTCTGGAAGCTGGAGTCGGTAAAGCCCTCCATTTGGAGATTTCCGTTACCATACACCAAGAACATTTCTTTAGTTCTTCTCAAGTACTTTAGAATGTTCTTCACAGCAGTCCAGTGTTTCTCCCCTGGGTTGGATTGATACCTGCTTACTGCACTTAGTGCATAAGCTACATCTGGGCGAGTACATAACATCGCATACATTATAGATCCTACTGCCGATGCATAGGGTATAATGCTCATGCGAGCCCTCTCCTCATCAGTCTTTGGAGACATCTCTTTGGAGAGGGTGATCCCATGACAAGCGGGTAAATTACCCCTCTTGGAATCTTCCATACTAAACCTCTTTAGTATGGTGTCAATGTATCTCGATTGGGACAATCCCAATAATTTCTTAGATCTATCTCTATAGATCTTTATCCCCAGAATGTACGAGGCATCGCCCAGGTCTTTCATGGAAAACCTCTGCGATAAGAATAGTTTGACCGATTGTAGCATAGGAATATCATTTCCTATCAAGAGAATGTCGTCCACGTACAATACGAGGAATGTAACAGTACTCTCTACAATCCTTTTATAAATACATGGTTCATCCACATTTTTGATAAAACCAAACTATTTGATTGTATCATCAAAGCAGATGTTCCAACTCCGTGATGCCTGCTTTAATCCATAGATGGATTTAAGCAGCTTGCATGCTTTTCCGCTGCTCCCACTATCAATGAAGCCCTCTGGCTGATCCATAAAAACGCATTCTTCTAAATTACCATTTAGAAATGCCGTTTTAACATCCATCTGCCAGATCTCATAATCATAGTAAGCAGCTATAGCAAGCAAGATCCGAATGGATTTAAGCATCGCGACTGGTGAAAAAGTTTCATCATAGTCCAAGCCCGGTCTTTGACGAAATCCTTTTGCTACCAGCCTAGCTTTATAGGTCTCCACCTGACCATCCACACCAATCTTTCTTTTAAAGATCCATTTGCACCCTATGGGTTTTACTCCAGAAGGTGCATCCTCCAAAGTCCATACTTTGTTGGTGTGCATGGATTCCATTTCGGATCTCATGGCATCCAACCATTTCACTGAGTCACCACTCGTGATAGCTTGCTGAAAACTAGTAGGGTCATCATCATCCATGATGCAATCTTCTCTATCGCCGTCAATTAGAAAACCGTAGTATCTATCAGGTGGGCGAGAAGTCCTACTAGATTTACGGAGTGGCTGAGGTATGTCAGGTTCTATTGAAACCTCAGGTTCAATCAAATCATCGGTAATGGTTTGTGCATCTAGAATTTCTTCCAGTTCTACCGCATTGCCAACAGTATCATTTGTAAAAAATTTATGTTCTAAAAATGTGGCATATTGAGAAACAAACACCTTTTGTTCCTCCTTGTGGTAGAATAGATATCCATACGAGTGTTTTGGATATCCCACAAATTTACACAAAACCGATCGTGTCTCAAGTTTGTCTGGATTCTGCTTTTTCACATAAGCCGGACAACCCCATACCTTAACTCTGTTAAGAGATGGTCTCTTCCCGTACCATATCTCATATGGAGTGGTAGACACGGTTTTGGTTGGAACCCTATTCAATAGATAAATCGCAGTCTCCAATGCGTGCCCCCAAAATGATATTGGTAACTCAGCATCACTCATCATAGATCGTACCATATCTAATAGTGTGCGATTCCTCCTTTCCGATACACCGTTGTGCTGTGGTGTATACGGAGGAGTGAGCTGAGAGAGAATCCCATTCTCTTTTAGGAAATCTAGAAACTCTGAGCTTAGATACTCACCTCCCCGATCCGATCGAAGTTTCTTGATACTTAAGCCTGTTTGTTTTTCTACTTCAGATTTATACTCCTTGAACTTTTCAAAGACTTCGGACTTATGTTTCAACAAGAACACGTGCCCGAATCTCGATAAATGATCAGTGAAGGTTATGAAGTATGAAAAACCACCTGCAGCATGTGTAGACATTGGTCCACATACATCACTATGTATGAGGCCTAAGAGTTCAGTAGCTCTCTCTCCATGTCCAGTAAACGGAGTTTTGGTCATTTTACCTTTGATGCAAGACTGGCAAGTCGCATAAGATTTATATTCAAACGAGTTTAAATATCCATCTTTATGTAGCTTGGTCAGTCTTGTTTCATTAATATGACCTAGTCTACAATGCCAAATGAAAGCTTCATTTATGTCTGAAACCTTTCTTTTGTTTCCATGTTGTATATGAAAAACTGTATGCTGATTTAGGATGTATATCCCGTTATTTAATGTTCCATACCTAATCAACTCTTGATTAAGATTAATGTTCATAACATTAGATTGTAATACGAAATTATATCCAGCATTGTCCAACAACGATACAGATATAATATTACATAACATTGACGGTACAAAATAACATGGGTTCAAAATCAATATAGAACCCGACAGCAATCCAAGATGATACTCTCCCACTGCAGTAGCATGTACTGAGGAACCATTCCTAACCCGGAGAGTGTGATCACCTTTCTTTAACAACCTGCTATTTCTCAACCCCTGCATACAATTGCATATATGAGATCCTGATCCAGTATCTAATACCCAGGAAGCAGAGTTAATTGAAAAACAGTTTTCTGTTACAAACACACCTGAAGTGGAAGCATCACCATGCTTCTTCTTCTGGAGGTCGGCTAAGTATTTAGCACAGTTTCTTTTCCAGTGCCCAGTCTGGTGGCAGTGGAAACATTCCCCACGACCTGTTGCAGCAGCCCCTTTCTTGTCCCTTCCCGATGCCTTTTTCAATCCGCCTCTCTGCTTGATGGGATTCTTCTTCTTCTTCTTTCCCTTGGCCTTGGCTTTCGGGATGGAGGAAGAAGATGGCCCAGCAATAAGAGCGGGAGTTTTCGCTACCTTTAGCGTGCTTTCTGCACTCCTCAACATATTGAGGAGTTCTGGTAAAGACTTCTCCATTTTGTGCATGTTGAAGTTTACAATGAATTGAGCAAAGGTAGGGGAAAGGGACTGCAGAACAATATCAACATATTGCTCATTCTCCATGGTCCAACCCAGGTCCTCAAGTTCTTCGATAAGTCCAATCATCTTCAATACATGGTCACCTACAGACGTGCCAGCAGCCATGCGCATCTGAAACAACTTTAGAGATGCCTCGTATCGGAGAGTACGAGATTGCTCTCCATACAACTCCTCTGTATGGAGAAAGATGGATTGGACATCCATCTTCTCGTGCTGCTTCTGATGTTCATTGTTCATAGAAGCTAGCGCGAGGCACTTGGCTGTTGCGCAGTCTGTATCCCATTTCTTGCGGATTTCTTTATCCGCAACTGAAGAATCAGGGCCTGGGCTAGGAGGGGCTGGAGTAGTCAGGACGTATGCGACCTTATCATATGTCAGGGCAATATTCACGTTCCTTAGCCAATCTTTGTAATTCGGTCCAGTGAGTTTGTTTTTGTCTAATAAAAGTTTAAGTCCCGACATTGGTATCTGCTATTAGGAGATAGAAAAGAAGTCATTCAGCGATTGCTCTTGCATAATTAGATTGGTTATTAATCTTATCTAATTGTTGTCTCCCACTGCTTTTTATCAAATTTTCCTTCAAACCTAAAAGGAAAACTAGCCAGGATAAATTGCAATCTACAAGTTCGCTAACCGAAAAGTGCAAAATTCTCCCGGGAGTAACTTTTACTCACAGTGGGATCGGGATCCAACTATCATATAGAAGGTATGCAATCTCATTGCAAATCTCAACTCTTGAAATTCCCGATATGATTTTTACCCCTAGTGACTTATGACCTTAACTATGGTCAACAAATCATAAGTACTAGTCAAGTTCAACCCGCCATTTCGTGATTGATTTAGACCCACCCACATGACCCTTAACTATGGTCAACAAAGTCATGAGAATGCCCTAATCGATCGCATCAAATGCTTTGTAAGAATTCATCACTTAGCTACCGTACACCACGCCTTAACTATGGTCAACAAACGTGGCACGAATACTAAGTACTCTGCTTCTTAAAATGGCGGAGGGCAACGGATGGTTTTTATGAAAACTTTTAACGTTTTGAACTTGATATCGTTGTAGAATCGAGTGGGAAGGAGTGGTTTAAGCTCCAGTTTTTAAAAATCGAATGGTTTTGTAGTATCTTTCTAATTTTGCTAAAGAGGTCACTCCCGGTGAAGGGATCTCGGCTCTTTCCTTATCGAATAAGGTGCTGGATATGAAAATATCACGATGCAAAGCAAAGTTAGATCAACTATAAAATCAAATCGAGTTCTTTGTAACATTTTCCAGTTTTGCTAAAGGGGTCACTCCCGGTGAAGGGATCTCGGCCCTTTCCTCATCGAATGAGGTGCAGGATATTCAAGAATACCGCTATGCAAAACAAAATCTAGAGTTACCCTTTTTCTTAAAAAAAAATTTGTTTCTACAACATCTTTAGGTTTCTTTCTATTATCATTAATCACATTAATGTAGTCCCATCATTTACGTTTCCTAAACATCACAGAAAAGAAACGAAAAAATAGAACGTACGCTTATGCCATCCGCATTCGTCACTGGGTCCCGTCATGCACCGTTAGGTTACTTAACTAACGGCAGAGCGGGGACTGGACTAGTGCGGGTGCAAAACATAAGCAACGTTTATTATATATCTCATATATATAAATATAACCATTTCAGATCACAGATGAATGCATTGGATATACTAGGAATTCCGTATTTCATTCAAGCCCTTAATGGAAGACGGATTCCACGGTCGTGATGAATAGCCAAAACCCCCCCAGACCCCTACGGGTGCGGCAAACTACCCGCCAAATTCCCGAAGTGTAGTAACCTCCCTCAACAATTGAATAGGCCACTCGACACTTTGAAAACCCGATAGTTTGTGCACCCCACCTTGGGTCTATCCTAGGAGCAAAAACAGTAAAAAGAAATTATACAAACGGTGGCTACAACCTCATCCCGGATGTATCCGTAAAACAATATTACATGGCTTTTTACAAATTACATGGAATGAAAGAAAAGAAAAAACGCTCTTCTCACACCCCTCGGCCATTCATCACGACGATCCAACACATTCATATACACATACCATCTCATGATATCCATATGTGCAACCCCCACTAATCGTCATATAGCAATTAGCGGACGTTTCAAACACATATCACAAAAACGAAAAACCCGATTAGCCAAACACTATTAGAATTTCGATCGATAATTTTAAACCATGCCAACACTTGACATGTTCCTGTACAAAAATCTTTTTAAAATTCTTTATATCCCAGGAACCCTAATTCTGCATTATATGAATACTGTAGAAAACTGAGTGAACATGGCTCCAAAATGGCGGCGGATTAGCGGACAAACCATGGGTTTGGCCGCGGATCCGCGCCTCTTTTGTGGATTCATGAGTGCAAATTTCTACAGTATTCTAATAAAAGCCTGCTTGTATTTTTAAGATATGTCAAATCAATTTTGGAGCACTTTCAAAAACTGACAGCAGCAAGGGCAGAAAACGAGTTTTCGGGAGAAAAAACTGTCGATCGAGCTTCTAACTTTTGGCTAACATCTAATTGTGGTTTAGTTAGGCTCTGATACCATGTTAGTGTATGTTGCATGCTCCCACAACTCTTGTGGCGCGGCGGAAGCGGTGAACAAAAATTTTCTTGGCATACAACACGCACTTAACCGAAGATCTTGTCTAAACCACAACTAGTATACCCTAACTAGAGATCTTATCTACTATGTTAGAGATTACACTTTGATGATACGGTCCTTCGGGTCTTCTCTTTGATGCAACTCCTTTGCTCCTTTCTCCTTTTTTGGTGAACTCCTCGGCTCCTTTAGATGTTGCCAACGTTTTCGATCTCCGGCCACCGAAGACCTAGATGATCCACCCGAGAGTTTTCGTGCAAGCTTGAAACTCTTCATAAGAGTTTAACCTAGAGACCAATTTTGCTAGAATAGATCACTAGGATTATGTAGAGATGAATGTATTGGATTAGCTTGAAATCTATAGCATTTCTTTCTCTTAACCTTCTCTTGATTCACTTCACATTCACATTTCATGTGAAGCTATTTATAAGAAGAATGAGAAGGAGGAGATGAGAAGGATTAAGTGTTTATCATAATGAAAGTGTTCAAGCATGATAAATAAAAAATTTAGCACTAAGAGAATTAATTGAAGCATGCATTATATAAATTAGTATCATGCTTCAATAGTAACTCCATAACAACAACCTTATCATGCTTGTACCTTTTAATTTCCACCTCATTTTATTTTCATAAAAATGATGTCATTATTATGTCATTATGAGGTGTCACCTTCTAGATGGTATTCTTGTAACAATTACAAAAATACCCCTCCTTCGTATACCGTATACCGTATACTGTATACCCGCATCCGAATTCCGAAAAATACGAATACCATTATTCCAATAATATAATACCGGTATCCGGCTTAAACCAAAGCCCACCAGTATTATCCTTCCGATTATTATTCCTGTAATAATTACATGAATAAAATCGAAACCCTGCCGTAACAGCTTACGGCTGCCATAACAACTTACAGCCTCTACATATTTCGCCTGAACGAGGGAACTCTCTGTGTGGGACTCTTAAAACTCGACAGTACGCTGGCAGTGGGTTTAACCACAAGCACGTCAGCGGCACTAGCTGTGCATAACGGCTACCCAGGTACTTGACGAAAAGGCGGCCGACGAGCGAACCCATCACAACCCTTACGAGCCTGCAAGCAACACTTACCGTACAGTCCGGTCTCTTCGTCTGATACGTCGCATATGAAGTCTAGGGGTGGTAAATGTCAGACCCCAGTAACTTTATAAGTCATGCTGATTTATGGCTCATAACAGTTCGAGAAACTACTGATAACACTTATCAGTAATCCTCGAGAACCCTGGCCAGGGATTTAGGTGTTATAGCCGATCAAACATAGCGCGACATTAACTCCCTATACCGGGAGAGACGAAACCCCTCCTATCGCTCACTGTCTCCATATGATTCGGGACTGTACCCAAAATCCACCTGTTTGCACGACTCAGTAGAGCCGTGGTAGGGAGGAAATTAAAGTACAGTGGGAATCACACAAGACTCTATGATGATCTCGGGTCTACAGACTAACCTGTACAAGTATCACTAGAGAACTGCTATCTGACAATAGGTATATATACCATCTAGGAGTTCTCAGCGAGTCCTGTTCGGTGTACCCATTCTCCAATGAGCACCTGTGTACAATCTTTGATGTCAAACATCAATGGTTGTGGGATCAATCATTGCCCCCAGGGTCAAGAAACGTACACACTAGTCTAATCTGGTAATACCGATGCCCTGTCTCGATATACCCTCGACTAGGAACTATTGAAGGATATGCTTGTAGACTGCCCAGGTCCCACCAGTATGATCTCATCATAATCCGGGTAGTCAAGCATAGTCCTAAGGGCTTTATCAACACATCACATATTATGATAAAGATAAACCAGATAGCATACTATCATTTCGAGCAAAGATTGTTTCTGTACATATACATGTCTAGTATCCTATACAATACAGGCCTCTAGGGCATACATATCCAACAGTCGGGACCCGTCACCTCTCTGACGACGTTGAAGGATTACAACGACAAATGTCAGAGGAGTTCAGAGATGTACCCTTGAACCGGATGTAAATTGATTTAAGGGAGCAGTCGTGCTCAGTCAATTTAGTTTGAGGACTTACGTCCAGAATTGGGCTAAGTCCAGTTGAAGATGTTCAACATTTTTATTTGTAGTTGGCCTGTTAGGCCTTGGCTTGGGCTTTGCCCTTTGTTTAATAATGCATAGCATTAATCTTGGTCTCTGTTGGACCTTTATTTGGGCTCTGCCTCTTTTGTAAATGATGCACAGTATCTGTTTTGGTCTGACAGACCTTTGTTTGGGCTCTGCATTTTATTAGGCCTGTTAGACCTTTTTTTAATTGGGCTCTGTCCTTCTTTTCAATAATGCAGTGCATTAATTATCTGACAGTGGCCTTGTGGCCTGTCAGGCGCTTTGCGCTAATTGATGAGCGCAAGCGCATGTGGAGGTGACACGTGTCACGCTCTGGTGAGCGCAAGCGCAGGTAGCGCAGTGCGCTGCCCTAGGGCGCTGCGCTGTTGCGCTGCTGACACGTGGCGCGCTCTGGTGAGGTGCGCCAATTTCAGAGAGCAATGCTCTATTTTAAAAACGCGTAGCGCAAGTTGTTCTGAAGCTGATACGTGGTGCTCTCTGGTGGCTTGCGCCAACCCAAGAGCGCAACAGTGCAGATTTACAAGTGCAAGGCACTGTTTTAATATCTTGATCCAATTTTGGATTCAAGAAAAGAATCTTTTAAGATTCCAGAACCAGTGGTTCATCAAAAGGCAATGCCTTTATTATTATTATATTTTTTATTGAAGATCTTTGATCTTGTTCTTAGATCAATGATCTTTTCAGAAGAAATTCTTCTTTTATTCAAAGGGTTTTACCTTTTTCTTTCTCTGAGTTCTCTCTCCAAGTTTTCAGAAGATTTCTCTCTTTTTCTCTTTCTGTTGATGTATTCTGTGTGTTTTAGAATTGGGGTCTACGGGCCTTTATATAGTGCCAATTAATTTGGTAAATTAGTTAAAAAGATCTCTCTCTGAGTGATTTGGGGATTTTTCCCCACCGTTGGATCTTTGATCCAAGGGCTTCTGTTTTACAGAAGACAATTTTCTTGTTTTAACAAGAACAGAAAGATCTTACTGGAATTTTAATTCTGTTTGGCGCAAACGCACCTGCGCTTGACACGTGTCGCGCAGCGTAAGTGCGCTGGCACAACTGCGCTGACACGTGTCGCGCAGCGCAATGCAACTGCGCTGGCGCAACTGCGCTGACACGTGTCGCGCAGCGCAACTGCGCTGACACGTGTCGCGCAGCGCAGAGCGCAGCGCAACTGAAGCGTTGCTTCCTTTTATTTTATTTTATTTTATTTTAAATAGAGCCTTGCTCTGATTGGGTGCGCTGCGCTGACGTATCAGCTTTTGACACGTGGCGCGTTGCGCGCAGCGCAAGGAATTTGAGCGTTGCTTTAATTTTTTGAATCTTTGAAATTCAAACAGAGCTTTGCTCTGATTGGGGGAAACAAATGCCCCCCACCGTTGCGCTCCCGTGGCGCACACGTGAGTGCAGCGGTGGCAAGATCCTAGCCATTGGATCAACTAGTGAGTTGAAGGGGCGCGAGCGCCTATAAATAGGACCCTTGGTCCTCAGTTAATAATTACCATCTTCAAGATTTTTAATTCCCAGAGCCTTGCTCTTGCTTTTAAGAACTTTAGAGCCTTGCTCTCGTTTCTTTTCAAGAACTTCAGAGTTCAAATTTTAGAACATCTTAGGTAAAATTTAACTTAAATTAAATTTAATTAAATTTAATTAACAGAGCCTTGCTCTCATAGATCTTTGATCTAAAGAAAACCCCTTTGGGGTTTCACCAACAGAGTCTTGCTCCCAAGAATCCATAGATCTACAGAGATCTTGTTTCATAGGTTTTAACCCATGAACAGAGTTTTGCTCATGGATCAAATGTAGATCTTTTTGATCTGAAAATGAAGAACTCATAAGAGTTTTCAAGGATCTTTAAGATCCCAAAATTTTTAATTTTTTTAAGAGTTAAATTTTTCTTTTGATGGATTTTTCCATCATTATTACAGAGCTAGGCTCTTTTAGGGAATTTTATTCCCTTAAGACCAGAGTTTGACAAATGTCACTCTGTGACAGAGCTTTGCTCTGAAAGAGGAGATTTTCTCCTTATCTCTAGGGATTTCCCATTAATGAGAATATTCTCTTGGGGATCTCTTCATTAATTGACACTCTCATCCAATGATGGGGCCGTCTTATTAGCTGATGCACTGTCATTCAGATTTTGTGGGTCCCCTACCCATTGCACTGCAGTGTGGTATAAATTTTAAAATGCCAAGCGTTGGAATTACAACACCGACGGTTGATTTTTTTGTCCCTTTGCAGGAAACATGTCTGCTGATTTGTCTTTCCCGTTTGGGAGGATTTCCCCAGGCACCAGTGGACCGAGAGGTGCTCGCTCTCATCAAGGGTCATGACCCCGAGCACAAGAACCTTCCCCTGTGGGGTAGGTGGTATATCGACATCATCAAGGGTCGCCGAATCTTCGGTTCCGCTACGCCGTCTGAGCCCATATTTTCGATCCCCTATGCGGACGAACCCCCGGTGAAGTATGCCGTGGAGGTTAAAGATTGGAATTCGGATGATCTTCTCCAGCCTGCGATTGGTGATATTCCCGTGCAGTCGCCGCCAGCAATAGACATATTAGGGAGGCGAATATGTCCGGGTGAAGCACGCCCTTGGGGACAGGCTTATAACATTGGATTGACCCCGCGACCACCCACCGGATATTTGCAGTGGGCTAGGTACATCCTATCGGCGAAGATGACTCATCTGATGAAGATTGGTTTGTACTCGGCAATCTACGTCTCGCTTTTTGAGTATCCCTCTCCTCCAACGTGGTGGATTAAGGCTTTCATCGAACAATGGAATATCCCCACCTACACCTTCCTTATGATGGACAGGGAAGTCTCCATCTCCCTGGAAGAGTTTGCTGAAATCTTGGGTCTGCCGATGAGGGGGGAGCATTACGAGGAGCTGCTTCCTCCTGACGAATACGTCTTCGCCACCAAACCACTGGTGTTTGATCTGACGCCAGAGAATGCTATTCAGCACCAGTTTCCAGGCTTGGTGAAGGTGCTGAACATATATGAAGGGCTCTATCTGGAATCAGGAGTCCGGGGAGTCAGTTTCGCAGATTTTATCGCCCGCTTCCTTCGACCGTAGTTTCTATCGGAGCGGAGCGAGAAGTTCGCCAAGCTCGATGACCCTTTCGGTTTTGGCTTGGACCGTCGACCAACATCAGAAGACGATCAAAAGGACTTTTATCTCCCCAGCGCCGCCGTCATGCCCTTGTCAGAAATCGCCGTCCCGGACATGGACGATGAGACCTTTTTTGTAGGGTTCCTGGGATTGTGGTTGTGCAGCTTCACGCTCCCCATGCACCTGCGCCACATACGGCCATCCGTTTTCTACCCAGCGCATCGGATGGTGGCTGGCCTGCAGCTGACAATAGGAATCGCTGGGTTGGCTCACCTATACAATGGACTTAGCGTGGCGGCGGACGCTAATGAACCTGGGGTGCAGCCTGCTAATTTCCCGATGCACTACTTCACCTCGTGGATGGAAATGCATATGCATGGGGTGTTCGGCGTCCATAAGAGTCCTTCGTTTTTTGAGAGGTGCAGACTCCCAAGAGTCATGCGGCTGATCGGCGCCTCGATCGTAACTGCGCCTCCACGGTAGGCTAGGCTCCTTCGTCCACACCTGGTCGGAGCGAGGGTTTCTATCATGGATGAAGTCATAACTATCGGCTCAGAAACCTCCAAGTCGGCGGTGGCGCTGCGTGACGACTTCAAGGATAGGGCCCCCGTACTGAAAGCTCGGGAGATTCTTCACCTCTACTCCATTCGGCCGGGCTACCTGGTGTTCAGGCAGAACGAGACGGCGCTTTTCATGAGGTATAACCCCCACCGGCTCGCCCAACAAACAAGCTGTAACCAGGGGATCCCGATGGAGGCGTTTTTGGAAGAGCCCGCGGCCAGCAGGGAGGGGATACGAAGTGCGATGCACCATTTCATGCGACTGAACACGGGCTCCTACTTCTTCATCAGCAAGCCAAGCTGCGTTTCCCGGGTCCTCAACGCGTACGTGGCTTGGTACGCGCACGCAATGGGTCCAGTTATCCATATGGAGAAGCGCATGCTGGTTGACCGCAAGGGTGCACCTCCCGGCGGCGACCGCAAGGCTCCCCTGAAGCCAAGGACCCCGGTCATTCCTCCGCTGAAAGATGTCGGAGCTGGGCCACCGCGCGTTGATCCCTCCGCGCGGATTACCTCTTGATACTGCCGATGTGCCACCAGCGCCCCATGCTCCAGTGGAGACGGTAAATGTGGCTTCGCCGGAGTCCGGCGTGGGCGCGGATATCGGGACCCGCCGCCCTAAGGTGCCTGCAAAGCGCAAGTCGATCTTGGGTGCACCCAGGGCTGGCGGGCAGAAGAGGAAGAAGAAGTCGATCCTCTCAGCTAACGTGGTGTTCGGTCAGGAACCTCATGCTCCCTATAGCGAGGGCTTGGGCGAGTATGGGACCAATAAAGGATTAGTTATGCCGCTAGATGACACTGACCTGGCGGCCGCCATCGCAGCTTCGGAGTGATTGGCGAGGCGCGACGCGTGGCTAGCTAAGCTTGCGCAATCGGGTAATCACTAGTCGCATTTTATTGCATCGTACTTTTATTATTGTCTTTGACAAATGCTTTTCCCTTCTTTTCTTTAAACAGGCATCACCACTGAAGAAGCTATCGCTGCTTCCCTCAAAACTTTTCAAGAGGAGGAACGACTCAGAGCATCTTTAGGCCTCGGTAAATTTCGATTCATTAAGTCTTTATTCTACTTTGTTATGGTCAATCTAACCTTTTCTTTGTCCTATTGCAGGGACTGTGCCAGCCGATGTGGGGACTCTCCCCAGACCAGCTACTGAAATCCTGGCCTCTTCGGGACTGCCGCGAGAGACCCAACTCGAAAAGATGATGAGGGATGCCTTGAAGGCTCTGGAGGCATCTCTGTACGCGGACGATGACGCCTCGATGAAGGAAGCTTCGAAGAGGTCCGTCCTGACGGCTCGGGAGGAGAGGAAGCGGTTGAGGCGCGAGGCGAAGGAGCGCAGAGCTGCTTTGGCCGTGAGAGCGGGCCCAAGCACCGTTCCTCGTACTGATACTCCTTCGGAAGAGCCCCCGGTCGCCTTGTCTACCGTTCACAGACAAGCGGCACATGCAGCTCGGGAGGCTAATGATCAGTCCACCTCAGGTAATGTGTCTTTCAAGATTTTGTTGTAAGAATAATAAACCTATCGGTTCTTATATATCTTGTCCTGCAGGGCCAAGTCCAACCGAAGGGGAGGCGGAAACCGTCGAACCTAAGAGGACAGAGGAGGAGGCACCGGCTGAACCCGAGCCGACGGTGGGCGACGTCGCCGGGGTTGCCGGACCTGAGCTAGGGGCTAAGGAAACTGCACCAGAGAAGGTCGTTGATGCGGAGACCCAGGTAGCGGCAATTGAGACGACTGCTACAACCGAGCCTGGGGCTGTGACGGACGGAGTTCCTGAGACCGGCGACCCCATGGCGACGGCGGACGAAACAGCAGCGACTGCCGAGCCCGAGGGAGTAGTTGGTGAGACGAGCATGACTCCCGGGGAAAAGCCAGCCGCTCTTTCTCAGGAGTCTGGCAATGTTCCAATCATTGCTCTCCCCTTTTACGGTCCTCCGCCATCTCCTAGCCTCGCGAGCACGACGACGGCCCCCGTAGAGTCCAGTGATGAGGCCACGGGAGGTGGACTCATGTCGATGGAGGAGGGAGACGCCTCCGTTTTAGCTGGTGGCTCATCAGGTAGATTTCAGGTTACCGTCCCTTTTTTATTCTGCAATCTTTCCTGACAGGTTTATCTTTGTTTTTAACGCAGGTGCGGCCAGTGCTGACGCTTCATTGCTCGAGGGAGCGCCGTCAGCTACTGCCTTGGCGGTGGCCACCTCTCAGCCTTCTCCCGTACCATCGCAGATGCTGGAAGGTATGGATTTGTAACCCATTAGTTTTATCTTTCGTCCGCATAATTTATGTACTAATGTCGTACTATTGCGTCTTTGCAGGAGTGCTTTTTGATCTCCTCTATCAGGTGCTGCACCCACACTTCTCCTTCCCATCGGAACTCGCTTCCTCCAGTGGTGCTGGTGAGTATAGTTTTTAATTAATACTCTTTCTGTTTTTTAGTAATAGAATTATTTCTGATTCTTCCTCACCCTGGTTGCAGTGCTACAAATAGACGGAGGAGATGCAAGATCGGTCGTGCCACCGGTCCTCCCGGCTTTACCACCTTCTGCAGTCGGTTTGGTAGACTTTACTGCTTACGGGTCTCCTGTATTTTAGGTTTATCATCTGATCGTGACTTTTTTTGCAGCTATCGTTCCGGTTCCAGTCCCATTCGAGTCTCGTGTCATCATGCCGGTCGGACCCTTTTCTAGACGTCCGTCCTCGAAAGGCGCCGCGAATAGTCTGCGCATGGTGAGCGACTACATTGAGGAGCTCAACGTCGAGACTCCTACATCTGCAGCAGATTTTGCTATGGCGGTTAACCCAATGCTGGTGATACTTGTAAACTTCCATAACGAAAGCATCGTCGCGTCTTGGGTTAATCACTGCAGGGAGATCGAGGCCCTCCTGCATCAACTGGAGTCTATGCGTCCTGCCCCGAAGACCTTAGCCGCAAGCAATCAACGAGCAGCATAGATCGAGGAAAGCGCTTCTTACTTCCGCCACTTGGAACAAGAAGCGGCTTTAAGGCTGAGGGAATGCCAAGAGACCTCAAGCGAGATGGCTCGTCTGCGTGCTGAGGTTGAGGCGAACGCTGCCCAGGTGAAGGCTATCTTCGAGGCCCTTTTGGAAATATCTCTAATGGGCTAACACTGAAGCGAAAGCTCGATGCCGCCGAGCGTGATGCCCAAGGCCGCGAAGCAGCTCAGCAGGCAGTTGGGGAGCAGCTTTCATCCTTCTTGCAGCAGCGGGCTCAAGTGGAAGCAGAACTGGCAGTGGTGGCCGATCAGGAGAAGGCATGGAAGGAAGTGCGCGAACAACTGATAGGGCTATTTAAGACGCTTCCTTCCCAATAGCTGCCCTTGTATCGATGATATACTTGTAAAAATTTTTCTTTTTCGAATAAGATGTATCCCTTCTTTATTCTTTTATACGATTCACCTTGTACTTGATTGAATTAATGAATAAAGATACACATTTTTCTTTGCAATGTCTTGTATCATTTCTTTGCTTTCTCCCATCTCTTATTATCAGCGTGTTGTCTTAATAAACCATGGTTGACAGATAATAGAGCAAGCGTCTTGTCTTGGCCCCTTCAAGAAGTAGAGATGGCTTAGGCCGCAGGTTCAGATCTGCTGCCTAAGACTTTTCAACTTTATGAGCCGTGAGGGTCTCACAAAGACTTTTCTCTCTACGGATCGAGAGGATCTCGTAGGTGTATTTTCTCCTTAGAAATCGTGAGGATTCCTAAGTGCGTTTTCTCTTATAAGTCGTAAGGATCTTATAAGAGAATTTTCCCTCTTATGAGTCGAGAGGACTCGTAAGCGGTTGTTTCCCTCCTTGTCGAGATTTGACTTTGGAGAGTGAGACCCGTGGATAGTATGCAAGAGACCGTTTTAGCCCGACTTGCAGGGTCCCAGTGCTTAGGAAACAAGTATTCTAATTCCAGCTGTCTATGGCTTTATCTTGCAAGTCGAGATGAATCAGGAGGTCCTCACGAAGACACTAATTTCCTCACGAGTCAAGACGAATCGAGCAGCTCTCGTCAAGGACACTAATTTCCCTGAGTTGAAGTATTTTGCTGAGGACACTGGTTTCCTCGAGGTTGAAACGAATCGAAGTACTCCTGCAAAGACACTGGTTTCTCTGCGGGTCGACGCGAATCAAGAAGCTCTCATCAAGGACGCTAGTTTCCCTGAATTGAGGTATTTGCCAAGAACACTGATTTCCCTGGAGTTGAAACGAATCGAAGTATTCCTGCAAAGACACTGATTTCTCTGCGGGTCGACGTGAATCAAGAAGTTCTTGTCAAGGACACTGGTTTCCCTGAGTCGAGGTATTTGCCGAGGACACTGGTTTTCTCGAGGTTGAAACGAATCGGAGTATTCCTGTGGAGACACTGGTTTCTCTGCGGGCCGACGCGGATCAAGAAGCTCTCATCAAGGACGCTAGTTTCCCTGAATTGAGGTAGTTGCCAAGGACACTGATTTCCCTGGGGTTGAAACGAGTCGAGGTATTCCTGCAAAGACACTGGTTTCTCTGCGGGCCGATGCGAATCGAGGTGCTCTCGTCAAGGACACTGGTTTCCTTGAGTCGAGGAAGTTGCCAAGGACACTGATTTCCCTAGGGTTGAAACGAATCGGGGTATTCCTGCAAAGACGCTAGCTTCTCTGCGGGCCGATGCGAATCGAGGTGCTCTCGTCAAGGACACTGGTTTCCCTGAGTCGAGGAGGTTGCCAAGGACGCTGATTTCCCTGGGGTTGAAACGAATTGGGGTATTCCTGCAAAGACGCTAGTTTCTCTGTGGGCCGACGCGAATCGAGGTGCTCTCGTCAAGGACACTTGTTTCCTTGAGTCGAGGAGGTTTCCAAGGACACTGATTTCCCTGGGGTTGAAATGAATCGGGGTATTCCTGCAAAGATGCTAGTTTCTCTGCGGGCCGACGCGAATCGAGGTAATGTGTCTTTCGGGTTTTATATGAGTTACCGTCAACACTTGGCCCCGTTTTCTGATGGAGCACGGGGAGGAGAGATGTGTTTCCTTCTTTGTTTGCGCCCCTGGATTGTATACAGGGATTACTGTGATATCGCCTGTAGGGCAGAAGTTTCATTCATTTTTTTATATTATTGTTTTATTTCCGCGATGCTCTATCATTTCAGCTTTATATCGCGAAAGTCGCGATTGCCCCATTATTTCGGGTATTTATCGCGGTGCCCAATCATTTCGGCTATTTATTTTATTTTTACTCGCTGCTTTTTATTGCGAGTCGCCCAATCATTTCGGCTATTTTACATGCATGCATTTTTACTTGCTGATTTTGTTGCAAGTTGCCCCATCATTTCGGCTATTTCGCATGAATATATGGCTCGCTAGCTTCTCGCCGTAAGCCTGGAATTAGACACCGATTTCGGCATCAGCACCATTACAACTGGGACGTTGCCAGGAGCGAATCATCATTTGCCTCTGTCGATGTCGAACAAAGGTGGCTTAGCGAACAAGGTTAGGGTCCTGTCGACTAAGGCTTTTGACTTCATGAGCTATAAGGGTCTCACAAAGGTATTTCTCCCTACAAGTCGTGAGGATCTCGTAGGTGTGTTTTCTCCTCAGGAATCATGAGGATTCCTAAGTGCATGTTCCTCTGTAAGTCGTAAGGATCATACAAAGGGGTTTTCTCCTTATAAGTCGAGAGGACTTATAAGGGTTATTCACCGTATGGACATATCCCTAGTCATGGTGGGACTTTGTTAGGGAAATGTTTATTCGCGCCCGTGGATTGTATACAAGGGTTAGTATTGAGCCACTTGTAGGGCAATATCGAAGGTTGTGGGGGTTTCTTAAGCACATGTTTAGGTCTCTGTAACTTAAGACTTTCAAATCTTACGAGCCGTGAGGGTCCTATAAGAGAGTTCTCCTTACGAGTCGTGAGGATCTCACAAGTGTAATTTGTCCTTAAGAATCGTTAGGATTCCGAAGTGTGTTGCTCCTTTGTGAGTCGTAAGGATCTCACGCTGGTGGTTTCTCCTCACAAGGTCGAGAGGACCCTGTAAGTGTCTTTTAACGAGGTTGTGCCCTTTCAGGTTTTCACAAACACTCGCCGGTAGCCCTGCTGTTTTTACTCACGGAGCCCTTTCGGGTTTTCATCCGTGCCCATTTTGCTTATAGGCATACCGTTTTTATTTTTATTTATTTTTTTTATTCTCTTTTTTTATCTCGTCAGCCTGAGGATGCTGCGGTAGTAGTTTAAAGACGTTTCGGTCGGCAGCTAGTTTTAGGACGTAGTGGTCCATCATTAGTTTAAGGACGTTTCGGTCCATCATTAGTTTAAGGATGTTTCGGTCCGCTGAGGAGAAGGCCGGCCACTACTTATAGAGTTTGGGCTCAGGAAGATAGCGAGCGGACATAGTCGTCGTCATCTATCATTGACCTAAGCTGTGGCTCATTAAGCGTAGTATTTGTTTAGGAAACGATCGTTTATTGGCCTGAAAGGCCTTTCACCGTGCATATCCATGAGCAGATAGGCTCCACCGTGGTGGACCTTGTCTATGATGTATGGGCCTTCATAGTTTGGCTCGAATTTTCCCCGCTTGGCGCGATTGGGGATCATAGGTCTTTTGACCTCTAGCACGAGTTCACCTTGGCGGAATGTTCTCGGCCTAGTCAATCTTTCATATGAGCGCGTCATCTTTGCTTTATAAGCCTCCAGATTTTGTTGCGCTATGAGCCGTGTTTCATCAAGGGCATCAAGCTCCTCAAGCCGAAGGTGAGCATTTTCTTCGTCCGTCAGCTCGTAGTGGACTGCCACTCGTAAAGAGGGTAACTCTATCTCGAGGGGGAGTACTGCTTCTGTACCGAATACCAACGCGTATGGCGTTGTATTCATTGCCGTCTTGAACTTAGTTCGATACGCCCAAAGAGCTTCTTGCAGTCTCTCGTGCCAGTCTTTCTTGTTTCGAGACATCGTCTTCTTTATGATCTTTGTCAGGGTCTTGTTGAAAGCCTCGGCTAGACCGTTAGCTCAGGGATTATAAACTGAGGAATATCTCCAGTCTATATTGTGTTGTTGCGCGAAGCGACTGATCTTGTGGCTTCTGTAGGCTGGCCCGTTATCGGATATGATCCATCGCGGAGTTCCAAACCGATAAATGACGTGCGTCTTGAAGAAATGGAGGATATTCTCCGTCTTTACTTCCCTCAACGGTATTGCTTCTGCCCATTTGGAGAAGTAATCAGTCGTTGCCAGGATGAAACGATGTCCCCTGGATGATGCTGGTTCGATAGGGCTGACTATGTCGGTTCTCTACATTTCGAACGGCCAGCTAGCCATTGTTGGATGTATTGGATTTGGTTGCTAGTGGATGAAGTCCCTATGGATTTAACACGAGTGGCATTGCCTCGCATATTCGAGGCAGTCCTGAATCATCGTGGGCCAGTGGTAGCCTATCCGTTTAATCTTCAACTTCATCTTCGGGCCTGCTTGGTGAGAACCCCAGAGTCCATCATGAACTTCCTGAACGACTCTTTTTGCTTCGTCAGGTCCCAGACATCTCAACCACAGAGAATCAAACGACCTCTTGTACAGAGTATCATTGACGAAGGCGAAAGACAGAGCTCGTTTCATGAGCTGATGTCTTGAGGACGCATCTTCGGGCGTTCGACGGTATTTGAAGTGGTCTATAAAGAATTCTCTCCAATCCTTAGCCTTTTCCTGGTCTTTTATTTGCAGGGCCGTTTGCTCAGACGCTCCCTTTTCTTCGGATGATTCCGGAGATATTTCTGCTGGGGCAAGCACCCGACGGCTTTGTACCATGATTCTGACGTCATCGAGGTTCTCGTCAGCCAGTTCTTTAGCGAGCTTGGCTAACGTGTCCGCCTTGCTATTTTCTGCATGCGGTATGCTTTCAAGCATATAGGAGGGGATTTGAGTTAGCAGTTGCTGTACTCTCTCGCCATATCTCACCAGTTCGGGTTTGCACGTCTGGTAGTCGCCATTCACTTAACTGACGACCAATTGAGAATCTCCATATATGAGGAGGTTTTCAATTCCCATGTCGATGGCGATCTCGAGGCCTACTATCGGAGCTTCGTATTCGGCTTCATTGTTCGTCCTCGGCTCTGTTAAGGAGAAAGTAAAGCGCATTATCCCTCCTTGTGGAGTTACGAAGATGAGGCCTACCCCCGATTTGATTATAGGGGTGCTTTGATTGCGCTTCTTCATGGAAGATGCTCCATCAAAATAGAGTTCCCATCGGGTATCGCTACCGTCGATCGCATCAAAGTCATGTTCGTCTGGTAGTTCGCAATTCAGAGGGGAATCGGCAGGTATTGGATGCTCAGCGAGGAAGTCGGCGATGGCCTGGCCTTTCACTGCCTTAAGAGGCTGATAGGTTATCGAAAACTCCATTAAGAGCAAGGCCCATTTAGCGAGCATCCCCGTCAGTATGGCCTCTGACATTAAATATTTAAGGGGGTCCACCTTCGAAATGAGACGGACTTCATGCGCCAATGCATAGTGCCTAAGCTTTGTTATCGTGAAGATCAACGCCAGGTAGTGTTTTTCGATAGGGGACTAGTTGCTTTCTGCCCCCAGGAGAACTCAACTTAAGTAATAGAGAGCTCTTTCTTTTCCTTGATTGTTCTCTTGTGCCCATAATGTGCCTAAGGAACCTTCCAGGGCGGTTGTATAAAGAATGAGAGGCTTTCCCTTGACCGGAGCAGCCAACACTGGCGGATTCTGCAGATACTGCTTAATTTCGTCTAGCGCGTCTTGGCACTTGTGATACCAGACGAAAGGGGTTCCTTTCTTCATCAGGTGGCTGTAAGGACGGCATTTGCCTGAAAGATTGACTATAAATCGCCGGATGTACGCGAGATTCCCTTGGAGAGACCGCAATTGCCTGAGAGTTCTTGGCAGAGGCATTTACATGATCGCCTTGATTTTTGACGGATCTATTTCGATACCTCGGTGTCGGACGATGAATCCTAAGAATTTGCCTGAGGAAACTCCGAATGCGCACTTGAGAGCGTTCATTTTCAAGTTGTATCGCCGAAGACGTTGAAATACGATCTTCAGATGCTCGAGATGTTCCTCGTATGATTTGCTTTTAACCACGAGGTCGTCGATATAACATTCGACGATTTCATGAATAAGGTCATCGAAGATCTTCGTCATGGCCCTTTGATAGGTGGCACCGGCGTTCTTTAGACCGAAGGGCATCACCTTGTAGCAGAATATTCCCAAAGGGGTCCGGAAAGCAGTGTGCTTCTGGTCTTCGGGATGCATCCTTATCTGATTATATCCTGATGAGCCGTCAATGAAGGAGAAAACTTCGTGAGTGGACGTGTTATCTATCATCATCTCGGTGACTGGAACCGGGAAATCGTCCCTCGGGCAGGCTTTATTGAGATCCTGAAAGTCTACACATATGCGCACCGTCCCATTTTTCTTCATCACCGGGACGATGTTGGCGATCCAGTCAGGGTATTGCACCTCTTGGATGAAGCCAGATTCGATTAACTTCTTGACCTCGGCATTGATACTCATCTCAAGCTCGAGCCGCATTCTTCTCGGTGCTTGTTTGATTGTTTTAACGTCCGGGGATATCGCCAATTTATGCACAACAATTTCTGGATCTAGTCCTGGAATTTCGGAATAATTCCATGTGAAGCAATCTTTATACTGCATAAGCACGTCTTTTAGTGAAGCCACCCTTTCTTCAGATAGTAGCTCGCTGACGAATATAGGTCGCGGGTCGTTTGCCGTCCCCAACTCAATTTTCTGGAGGCTGTCTGCAGTAGTATGTATTCCATCTTCCAGCTCTTTCGGCGCTGGTGGAAATTCTGAGATCACCTCGTCATTGCTGTTTTCGAAGCACCAAGGAAGGTCATCCATATTCTTGGGCTCTTCTTTTGATATTGTTATCATATGACAAGTACGAGCTCTCTTCCAAGACCGATGCGAATCTGGTTCTGCTCTCGTGGCTTTGGGTTCATGCATCTGTGGAGCGTTACCCTCCAGCTGTCAGATAGAGCGAACTTGCCGAGCTGATATTGATCTTCGACCTAGTTCTTGAAGGGGAAGCAGTCTTTGAGAGGATGGCCTATTACCCTGTGATAAGAGCAATAGTTCGGGTGTGAGACTTCGCCCGCTTGTTCGGGGTGTTTAGACTCCGGCAGTGTCAGCATTTGGTGCTTTATGGCTAGGTCAAGTATCTTCTTCGTCTTGTCTCGAGAAAAAGAGTATGCTTGACTCATTTTCTTTACAAGGGAAAAATCCGGACCATTCGATTTCCGCTCGCGTGACTTCTTGGTCCCGCATTGTTGCTGTCGAGCGCCTTTTTCACTTTTTGACTTGTTTCTGCCCCTGCGTCGGGCCTTTTTTACGACAGGTTGACAAAGAGGGACATTTTCGCCTCTTACAGCCTGTTGGAGGAGGCGTTGCATCCTGTCTTTCTCATAGATGACCATTTCACGGTTATGGTCGTCTCGAACTTTTTGACCAGCTTCCCTTATAAGCTTGTCCATTTGTTCTTCGAATGACGGACTAGGCACTCTTGCATCGGGAACTTTTTGTGGTTCAGGATTAGCGTTCTCCCATTGAGCATCCCCTTCTTCATCAAAGTTATCACTACTACAAATATGGGTTGCTCCTACGGATTTATCCGTAGGGGCAACCCACTGCCCCTACGGATATATACGTAGGGGCGAAAAAATACCCCGTAGGTGCAAAGGCCGCAGGTGCAAGTTGAGGTCCCGAACGTGCCCCTACGGACAAATTTATGCCCCTACGGATAACTCAGTAGGTGCTATAGCCCCTACGGAGTACCCCGTAGGGGTAATAAAATCATATATTTAATTTTTTTTTTGAATATATTGTCGGTACCTACGGATAAATCCGTAGGTTCTATTACGTCCCCTACGGCTGTAGCCGTAGGGGATACAAAGTAGCCCCTACAAATATATCCGTAGGGGCCAGTCCCAACACACTGCACTGAGTTCGGGGGGAAAATATCAGGGAACCTGATATTTTGCCCCTACGGTTATATACGTAGGGGATACACAGTGGCCCCTACGTATATATCCGTAGGGGCATACCCCAACACCCTGCACTGATATCAGGTGGGAAAATATCAGGTTTCCTGATAGTTTGCCCCTACGGCTAACGCCGTAGGGGCAACATATATACCTACGGATTAATCCGTAGGTACATTTTGTCTGTATTTTTTTTTAAAAAAGGGCTGCTAGATTTTTTCCCGCCCTGTGCACAATACTATATACATCAATCAAATCATATATTGCAGTATTCATAATCACATCCCACGCATATATATAATATACAAAAGAAACCCAAAAACTGAATATGATATAAATTCAAACCAATATCAATATCGTTTCAAAATGTAGTACAATGTGATATAAATAAATACATGTTTCAAAAAATAAAAACCAAAAATCTACCCTAGTTCGGTCCAGCTCCACCTCCGAATAACGTTAAAATAACGCGCGCCTGCTCCTCGGTAAATACACTCTCCAATGCTACAGATAAGGGAGTCTGAGCGGCATGTGGAGCTGGCGTTGTGGTCTGCGCAGCCGCCGTCGAGGTAGTCGCTTGCGGAGCCGCGGCTGCGGGAGTCTGAGTGGGCGGTGGAGCTACAGGAGCTGTCTGCGGAACCGCAGCCGATGTAGTGGCTTGCGGAGCCGCAGCCGAAGGAGATGCATGTGGAGGCTCGGCCGATCTACCCTGTCGCGTCTGGACATAACGTGTGTAAGAAACGTGTAAGAACTGTGTATTATTCGAATTCGTTTCATTATTAAGTTATTTCGAAACCCTGTTTGGATATCTAGTTTGGAAAAGCGTTGTTTATTTTAATTACATATGTATGTATGATTAATCAAACTTAATTCTAAAACCAAATAAGCTCAAGCTACGTACTAATTATGGATATGTTGATATGTATATAATATGAAATGATATTTTACTATAAAGTAGTATACATACCAGCATCTCCTTCAACTCCTGAACGGTGGCCCTCAAGCTATCCAGTTCCTGATGGACATGCCGGCCACTGGAGACGGAGGAAGTAACCGCCGGGGTGGAGTCCAACCTCATATGGGCCCTGCTGGGGCCCAATCCCCGGCCTCTCTCCCAACCTCCGTGGTGCCCTCCGTGTGCGGCGTCCAGAACTGGGGTCAGCAGCCTCGGATCGTTCTGTCCGGTAAAATCGATCCCCGAGGCCTGGGCCTGCTCAACCACCCGCTCCTACACCCACATTAAGCAGTAAAGTATAAGTATAAAATTTAAACTTGAACCTTCCAAAACTAAAATTTCAAATTTGGGTAGAAAAAATATTAACACTTACGCAGTACTCCTGGGTAGCGACGTCGGGACATCGAAGCTCGCCCGTGGCGGGATCTGTCGAGGTGCCGTGGACGGCAAGATATGCGGACAGCACGCTCGGTGTACCACCTGACGCCACGGTCCGAGCTGTCTGCAATATTAGAAAGTAACTCTTAATATTAGAAATGTTAGAGAATAACTCTTAATATTGCAGAATATTAGAGAATAACTCTTAATTTACCGATAACTCCATGGCTCGAGTAATGTTCCTCGAGCCACCTGTGTAAGTGGGACGACCCCTCTTCGCCGACTTCCTGTTCTCCGTATTCTGAGCGGCCTGTTTCTGCACAACGCATTAACATTTAGTTTTCTAATTAAGAAACACAAAGAAATAAATTATATCATAAATAATGAATTAAATTTAAAATACATACTCGTTTGCGTTCGGAGTCGAAATAAGCGCACAATATAGGCCATGTCTCTACGTCGACTCTCGCAAACGCCGGAGTAGATAGGAGGGCCGCTCTCTCTGCCTCGGGGGTCGCTATCCACAGGGAGTAGCAGTCGGCCTTCAGCTCATTCCTGTTGTATCGGACCTTGGCCTGCATGTTCTTCATCAGGCCATTGTACAGAGCATGAAGGTCGAGCACCCTCCCCGGGTGATCAGGGTCGGCTACAGGCTGAAAATCGTAATCCAACTGAAAATACAAAAAAACATTGTTATTAGATTGCAAGTGTTAATAATAAATATATTGGATAGATTAAATGAAAATATATATTAATACATACCTGAGCCTGTTCAAAGAAGAGGGCGAATGAGCGCTGGTGCTGCTCGCCCCACTCAACGTGAAGTGGATAGTTCTTCACGATCCGGCTCTCGTCCCCCAAATACCGGCCGAACCTCTCGGCATGAGGACCGGTATAGCGATAGTCAAGGGTAAAAAATAGGGGGAATGCTGCCTCCCCCCTAGCTCTATCAGGCCTCAGCCTATGGGACTGATTCGGGCCTCGAGTCCCCCTCTGGGGGTGGAGAGGCCCTGCGTCTGCACGAAATATCAAGACAATCAATAATAAGACAAAGTTGTATTAAGAATTCAAGTGTGATATATACCTCCGGTGAATAGCGCACGAGCCTGGGCCCGAGCAGCAGCACGAGCGGGACGATAGTTCCTCCGGTGAGGAACAACCGGGGTCCCGGACGCATCCCCTCCAACTGTAAAATAAACATCGACGCTAAATCTCCATGAAGTTCATATTTATTCTATAGAGCATATGTAAAATAAATAAATATTTTAAATTTATTCATACTAACCTGCAGACGATGCGGAGGGTATGGAAGCGACAGGAGTGGCCCCTGTGGAAGGTGTGGACGCACCACCTATAATTAGACAATTAAAAATAGATTTTATAAGTAATTGCAAAAAGAATGTGTAGATCAATAATATAACGTTCTAAATCAATATGCATGCACTATAGGACATATAAACATACCCGCAGGTGCGGTGGTGTCACCACCTACAGCTAGACAATAATAAAAATTGCTAAGTAAGAGCAAAAGGAATGTGTATATTTATGATATAGCATTCTAAATCAATATACATACACTATATGATATATAAACATACCTGGAGGAGCGGGGGTGGCCTCTGTCCCAGATGTGGACGCATCACCAACAACTAGACAATCAAACATTGACAATATAAGTAATTTTTACATAAACATGCATGAATATCTGTAATATTACATTCAAAATGGATATGCGTGCAGTATACCTGGAGGTGTGGCCAAATCAACACGGAAGGAGGCATCCGAAGGGGTCTCCGATCTGGGTGCAAGACCGGCCCTCTGAAGCTCCCTACGGAGCTCTCCGGGCGGCAGAACCGCTCTGCCTCTGCCTCTGCCGCGGCTGGAGCTCCTGCCGCCCCTCGCTGCTCCCGACATCGTCATCAAATCTAGATAAACGGTTCGTGGACGCATTAGACAATCATTAAAAGTATTGACTATATATGATCTAGAGCGTAAAATGTGAAGTAATAATATAACATTACTGATAACCTTTTTCGTTTCGTGGGCGCATCATACATATCTACTTGGATTTCATCGTCGATGTCATTTCTAACCCACGTAACTTCATGATCGGTCGAAGACAACCCGTCCTTCGAAATAGACGGTCGGAGCACTTTAAGCCTTCTCTCTTCTTCGTCCTCATCGCTGTCCTCGTATTCTGGGACATCGTAGACATCTCTAGGTTTCCATCGGCATACAACACTCCACCCCGGATGCTTCAAACACTGTGAGTAGTATACTTGGAATGCTTGGTTCGGAAAGATAAACGGATCGTCCTGACCGTAAAATCGAAGTGTGTTCACACTTGTCAATCCATATTCATCTTTCCAGGTCCCAAGACTGCTTCTCCACTTGTCTGTATCGGTTCGCGGATCGTACCAAGTACAGTGGAATATATAAAAGGGTTCTGATCGTCCGGGATAGTGGATGCCGAGTATACAATTTAAGTACCCATAGTAAATCACACCGTCCGATCCTACCGTCGCAATCCCACTGTTCTGAGTGATTCTAGATGTTTCTATGTCCTTAACTTCGAATTTGTATCCAAGGACACCAAATCCTTTGTAATGTGCAACCTCCATACTAGGAAATTGAGCTAAACATCTTGAATCACTCTCAAATGATGCAGACAAGTTCGGATCGTGGATCTAACAAAACAAATTTTACGATAAATACATAACGATACAAGTTTAGATTAAAACCGATAGCAATAAAATGTAATTCGAAGAACTTACATGCTCTGTGACCCAATCACAAAAATTATCCTGATGGTATTTTTCCAAACGCTCTTCGTTCCAATCAGGATGCCCCTCACATACCTCGTTAAAATGAGTTCTGTTTTCGACAAATAATTGTGACATTAATATTATGTCATTTCATACACAAACACAGATATAACAATTAATCCAAAAGAACTTACTCTCTAATTTGTTCAAGACATACGCAATTAAGCAAGATAAACCGGTATATCTTGTTGATAAACATAGTGTCTACCCTCTTATACTCGGCTTTACCATATGGCCCGTCTTGAATTCTTCGTGGTCGGTTAAGCCTTGTCTCAATGTTCTCGTCCAGATAGCGGGAACAAAATGTGGTTGCTTCATCAAGAAGATAACCTTGCATGATAGAACCCTCTGGTCGATTTTTATTGCGTATATACTTCTTAAGAGTGTAAAGGTACCTAATGAGAATATGTTGAATAAATAAACACGGGCATACATGACAAAAATAAATTTATAAATTGCGCGAAACGAAAAATTTAACGTACCTCTCAACGGGATACATCCATCGATATTGTACCGGTCCGGCTAATTTCGCCTCAGTTGCAAGATGAACCGTCAAGTGTATTATGATATCGAAGAATGACGGTGGGAAAATACGCTCAAACTTGCAAAGTATCAACGCAATAGAATTTTCTAGTTTATCCAGCGTCGCAACCTCCAGCGTTTTAGCACACAACTCCCTGAAAAAACAACATAGGTCGTTGATTACCAGACCAACCGAGTCGGGGAGAGAAGTCCTGAGGGCTAATGGAAGAAGGTGCTCCACGATAACATGGTGGTCATGACTTTTCAGCCCATCGATCTTGCCCTTCACAATTTTTATTTTCTTGCTGAATGATCCTGAGAAGCCTGTGGGGACTTTCAAATCATGCAACACCTGCAGGAATCTTTTCTTCTCCGGTTGTGACATATGATAAGCGGCATTGGGAAGTACAAACTTGCCCGGTTTACCCGCTACCGGTTTAGGGTGCAGTTCACTTCTTATTCCCCACTCTTGTAGATCCATCCGGGCATTCATGTTGTCTTTCGATTTCCCGTCTTTACACAGAAGCAAGTTAAGTATGTGCTCTGATACTCCCTTCTCTATATGCATGACATCCAGACAATGACGCACTGAATTTGTAGACCAGTACGGAAGCTCGAAGAAAATGCTTAACTTGTTCCAATATTGTGGTTTGACCTGTCTCGTCGGATCCATCCCGAAGGTCACGTTATTGTAACCATCCCATTTAGCAGTCACGTCCTCTCCGGACAATGGGGATGGAGGCCCAAGAAGCTCCTGATGACCATCAAAGTGAACCGTGTCTAACCTATAGGGGTGGTCTGGAGGCAGAAAACGTCGATGGCCGCAATAACAAACCTTCCTGCTAAAATTCAAAAATTTTGATGTTGTGTGTTCATGGCAATGAGGACATGCTTTGTGACCATGTACGGACCAACCTGAAAGCATTCCATACGCAGGAAAGTCATTAATTGTCCACATTAAAGCCGCACGCAGTATGAAGGTTGTATTTGTGTTTGAATCATATGTCTCTACACCATCAATGAACAAAGTTTTCAGCTCCTCAATCAGAGGTCGGAGATAGACGTCGATATTGTTCCCCGGTGAGTTTGGTCCGTCGATAAGAAGAGGCATCATAAAGTATGATTGGTCCATAGCCAACCAAGGCGACAGAGTATAAATTATCATTACAACGGGCCATGTACTGTGACTTCCAGCCATATAGTTGAATGGGCAGAAGCCATCGGCAGCCAGTCCGAGCCGGACATTGCGAGGATCGCTACTGAATATTGCGTGCCTCCTATCGAAATCCTTCCATGCCGGTGAATCTCTTGGATGGCTCATTTTTCCATTTTCGCTTGGAGGAGCACGGTGATGCCAAATCATTGCCTCGGCTGTTTTCTTGCACCTAAATAGCCTCTGTAGCCTCTGTGTTATGGGAAAATATCGTGCTATCTTCACAGGTATATCAGGCTTCTTATCAGAATCTTTCGGCTTATACCTGGCCTCTCCGCATGTTGGACACTCTTTCAAATCTGAATTCTCTTTCCGGTACAACACGCAATTTTTAGGACATGCTTGAATCTTCTCGCACTTTAGACCCAAATCAGACATCATTTTCTGGGCTTCGTACCAGCTTTCGGGCACATTATTTCCCGGAGGCATAGAATCTTTCAAGAACGAAAGAAGCATTGTGAATGACTTGTTGCTCCATCCATTTAGGCACTTAATTTGGAAAAGTTGGACGAACCATGAGAGGGTGGAATACTTCGCATTCTCATAAATTGGTTTCCTAGCATCATTCATGAAATTTTCATATTTATCCGCACGCGGTCCTTGACCGGAAGGAATGTCATCTTCGGTACGAATAGATTCACCTAGGGCAGCCTCTACCATATCCTCCATTTCTTCTGATGGAAATAAATTTCCGTATCCTGCCGTATTACCGAATTCTTCTTCTTCTCCTGCCGCATTATCGTGTTCTCCTTCTTCTACCGCGGTACTGCATTCTTCTCCTTCCCCGTGATATTTCCAAATTGAATAAAGTCTAGTAAACCCATATTTTACAATATGAAGCTATGCCAATTCTACCTTCCGCCAGTACTTATTGCCACATCTATCACACGGACAAAGAATCTTCTCTATTATGATCTTATTATGTGCTCGTGCAAATTCAAGGAAAGCAGCAACTCCTGCGACAAACTTAGATTGCATACGTTGTTTCCAATCCACATACATCCAGTCCTTAACTCTGACGTACTCATGGGCCATGTTAGACTGAATAACATATAAATTGTAGGTTATGCTGACTATATTGAGAAATATAAGAACGGGATAGTTACTGACAAAGAAGAAAATTCATGTATATGCTTTGTGTGTGCGTTTGTCGTTGAAAAGAATAAATTATCGCACGTTATGTTGACCGATAGACGGGGACTAAGTGGCGCTTTTAGTTTCATATATGGGTATCGATGGGAATATGAAGGTTTCATATTATCATATATTGGTTTTAACCCGAACATCTCGAGTCGCTCTCTGATTATGCGTTTGTATGTATGTGTTCCGGCTGTCGGGGGTAGGCTTCTATCCCATTAAGAATGTATAGAGCGAACGCCCATCACTTGTGCTTTAAACCGTTTCGAGTAAATTTCGGCAGCACCTCCCCGCTGTTCTCCGAGTACACTGTAATAGAATAGATAATCATTTCAAAGCTGAGAAACAACGTTGAAATGAACATCTAATCTATCTTTGTACACGGAGAACCAGCGGAAAGGTACCGACGAAATATCTCGAAACGGATGAAAACACAAGTGAATGAAGGCGTTTGCTTTATACATTCTTAACTTGTCCACACGGGACAAATCTATGGGTTACCATATGATTGAATTTTCTCGTCGCGTAGACTATACGACGGTTGTTAGTATCGAGCTATACTGTCCGATATTTAACAACCTTCGTATAGTTCTAGGTCACGACGAGCATCGCACGCATGTTAACCGATAGACGGGGACTAAGTGGCGCTTTTAGTTTCATATACGGGTATCGATGGGAATATGAAGGTTTCATATCATCATCGAGTATCATATATTGGTTTTAACCCGAACATCTCGAGTCGCTCTCTGATTATGCGTTTGTATGTATGTGTTCCGGCTGTCGGGGGTAGGCTTCTATCCCATTAAGAATGTATAGAGCGAACGCCCATCACTTGTGCTTTCAACCGTTTCGAGTAAATTTCGGCAGCACCTCCCCGCTGTTCTCCGAGTACACTGTAATAGAATAGATAATCATTTCAAAGCTGTGAAACAACGTTGAAATGAACATCTAATCTATCTTTGTACACGGAGAACCAGCGGAAAGGTACCGACGAAATATCTCGAAATGGATGAAAACACAAGTGAATGAAGGCGTTTGCTTTATACATTCTTAACTTGTCCACACGGGACAAATCTATGGGTTACCATACGATTGAATTTTCTCGTCGCGTAGACTATACGACGGTTGTTAGTATCGAGCTATACTGTCCGATATTTAACAACCTTCGTATAGTTCTAGGTCACGACGAGCATCGCACGTATGTTAACCGATAGACGGGGACTAAGTGGCGCTTTTAGTTTCATATATGGGTATCGATGGGAATATGAAGGTTTCATATTATCATCGAGTATCATATATTGGTTATAACTTGAAAAACGTGCCGTTGAAACAAATTATTGTTCTCCACCTTGCACTCTCTTAACAATGGTACATGCATTAAACATGTAGAGCTATCTATAACAACTCTAAAGTTTCACCTGTTGGGTTCAACAGAAAGGTTTTTGATATAACAAACACAATCTTCCTCAATTTTTCCCTTGAATCGATGTGAAATTAATAGTGTCCATATGACACAATGGATATATTTTCTACACAAAAGGAAAAAGGCAAACAATAATAAAGCAATTATAATTCTATCAAGTATCCATACTGAAAAAGAATAAATAGCAAACTAAAAATTAATCACTAATGAAAAACAAACAAAAGTGCTTATTATTATACTTCAGAGGTTATAAGTGCTTGATCCCCATAGTACATAGGCTGTATCCGCAATTAACCCTTTTCTATATACTTGAGTGTATAGAATTTCTAAAAGTTACACACGGTTTTTCTAAATCCAATTCTTTCCTTTCACTACAAAACCTTTATATTTTCTAATAGGTACCAAGAACTTTCAAAGTTTTTGGATATGCACAAAAAGAAAGTATCGCCAATAAGATTGACATAACCCAAATGACTTTGACCCATTACATATAAATGTCATGGTCTTTCAATATTTATCAAACAAATACCATAGACTTTGTTTGTTACAAATAAATACCATGAAGTTTTAACGTTTCACATAATTTTCATAGATTTTGTTGTTTACAAATACATACCATTGACCTCCAACGTTTTCCAGATAAATACCATGAATTTTGTTGTTTACAAATAAATACATGAACTTTCAGCGTTTTTTAGATAAATCCCATAGACTTTCATGGACCATTTTCTCATATAAAAATCATGGACTGTGTTATTCACAAATAAACAGTATCGACTTTCACTATTTTCCAGATCAATCCCCTAAAATTTCACCTTTTTAAGCCTAACCCAGCCCCAGCCGAACTCCAACCCAACACCAAACCCTAACCCGGCCTAACCCTAACCCCAACCCAGCCCCAGCCGAACCCCAACCCAACACCAAACCCTAACCCCAACCCAGCCCCAGCCGAACCCCAACCCAACACCAAACCCTAACCCCAACCCAGCCCCAGCCGAACCCCAACCCCAACACCAAACCCCAACCGAACCCTAACCCTAACCCTAACCCCAACACCAGTCGAACCCCAACCGATCGAACCCGTACCCTAACCCTAATCCTAACCCTAACCCCAACCGATACCTAACCATAACCCTCATCGCTACCCTAACATCATTAAAATAATGTTTAACTAACCTGTAGGCTAGGCGGTGGAGGAGACGACGGAGACGCAATCGGCGACGACGAGGGCGGTGGCGACGACGAGATCACTGCAGGCGGTGGCGACGACGAGATCACTGCAGGCGGTTGCGACGACGATTCGGCCGGCGCTGGCGATGACGAGAACGGCGATCGGCGGGAACGTCAAGGTTTGGGGATTTGGGTTCGCGCGTAAAGGAAATAAGAAATAATCAGCGTAGGGAACGATCACTTAAATCGCTATTTAGATGTCCCTACGGATATACCCGTAGGTGCTTGGTTTGCGCCACCGTAGGGGCAAAAAACACTTTAAGATTTAATAAATTTTAAATAAATATTGAACGACCGTAGGGGCAACCACTTTGACCTACGTATTAATCCGTAGGGCCAAACTTTTATTGCCCCTACGGATGATATTATCCGTAGGGGCAACCCCTTATTTTACTAGTGTATACACAACATAGCAGTCGCTCCCTTCTCTTGGATCGAATGTAACCAAGCCCGATTGTTTCCATTCTTCCGTGAGGCAACTTGTGCTGAGTTCCGGGAACGTTCCAGACCCTGTCATAGAACTTAGCTTTTTGAGCGGTCTGTTTGAAGGGTATCCTCTGGCGCTTCAACAGACTTTTCAAGCCTTCTGTGTAATATCTAGGTAGACGGATGGGCTGAAGCTTGTCAAGCGTAGGATCCGCACCGTGCCAGATTTCTTTCACCACTTTGGTTTCTTCAGAGCGGTAGAATAGAATTGCATTTTCGCCTTCTCTCCTGGGAGGGACATAGAACGTTCGCAGCTCCTCTACACTGTAGGTATCGAGCGCATCCAGTTCTTTATGATGTTTAGGTGGAACCATGGCGATTTGCAGACTTTGCTCTTCATCAGTGGATGTTTGTATTGAAGGCCGAGCGGAGAATATAGCATGGACCTCATCTTCCGAGTCACTGCCAAAGATCAACATGGGAGTGGACGGTCCTGGCTTGTTGTGTTGGGGTGGACCCGAATAAACTATCTCTTCCTCGTCCTCAGTATCACTCCCGAAGACAGGGATGGTGGCGTTAGTTTTGTTCTCCGGCTTGTGACACCTCTCCGTGTCTTTGAAATCCGGTAAGAAGTATTTTGCATCTTCATACTTGCGGACTTCGTTCACAGAGAACGGGTTCAGTTCTCCCGTCACGGTATACTCGAGACCATCCTTAAAATATTTCATACACTGGTGCTGTGTAGAAGGGATGATGTTGTACTCGTGTAACCATGGCCGGTTGAGCAGAGCATTATAACATGTCTTGGCGTCTATGACGTGGAATTTAATGTCTATGACGAGCAGCCCGAAGCGTAACGTCAGTATCACAGACTCAAGAGTTCTTGATGATTGAGAGTCGAACCCGGAGATGGTGATCTTATCCCGAGCGAGGTGCTGGACGCTCATGCAGATTTCCTTTAACACCCGCACATTAAGGAGATTAACGGAAGAGCCATTGTCAACCAAGATTTTGCCTATCTTTATATCATGGCAATATCCTGAGACATAGAGGGGACGATTGTGTTCGCACGTCCCAAGGAGGAGGTCTTCATCACCGAAAGTGACATCAGCTGTGTGCACTTCTTCCAGCTCGTCCTTCATCTTTTCTTCGGCGAGAAAATCTTGGAATTGCTCTGGGTCCTGCAGCGCTTTGATCAATGAATCCCTTGCTTCTTTTGATAACAAGAGGGCGTCAAGAATGCTGAGCTGCGAAGGTAGCTTCCTCAAATGTGCCAGAACGTTGTAGTCCACCTTATTTCTCTTTGGCGGATCCTTGGCGGTTAGCTCCTCTATGACTTGGTCATCTAAGGCAATATCCTCAGAGACCTTTTCTTTTCCTTTATCTTTTTTATTTGAGGGTCCCAGATTTTTTTCGGGTATGTACGATTACACAGCCGAATATTTTCGTAGACCTTCGGCTTTTCCCGAGGCGGACTCTTTAAAGAGGGGGCTAAGAGCCATTTCCTCATTAGAATCGCTCCCGAATATGAGAATTTGCGATCCCCCGGCGTTAACCATGCGACAATCGCCGGTAGTCCTGTTAAGCTCCTCGGTCGTACTTTTCCGCTCCCGACGAGTTTTGTGTTTCTCCCGCTTAAAATGTTGCCGGCGAACAACATACCCCTGCCACCATTTATTGAAAGCTCTGCACTCTTCGGTGGGGTGCGAAATCTTCCGATGATACGAGCAGTAGGAAGGGTGCATTTCCGCTTTGCTAGTAATGTTTCCTTCAGAGGGTGGCAGCTTCATACCCATTGATATGGCTTTAGCAAACCTATTCCTCGTCTTGAATTTTCTTTTATCTGTGGTGGGTGTACTTTGATCCGGTAGGAGTGCTTCAACTCTTTCGTCTAGTCGCTGGCGCTTGGCTCCTTCCAATATGGCCATCTCACGTTCCCGATCGGCTTTACTTTTCAGACGAATCTCATCCAGAAAGGCGTCGATCATTTCGTCTGACGGCCACACAGGTTCCGGCTCAGGCTCTGCCCCTAGCTTCTCAGTGCAAGGAGTTTTCTCGTCGTCCGTAAACGAGTGAGAGATCATATGACAATTCTCCACGTATCCTTCGGATTCATCCGACGAGCCCTCCCCCTCATCTTCCTCTTGAAAGACGTGGCCGAGGAACTCCTGGAGTGTGATGGGAATTCGTGCCTTTTGATTGTATTCTTCCAGCGCGTCGATCTGCTTTTGTATGTCCGTGCGCTTGTCGCCAGGTTTCATGGGCTTTTTGGATCTTTTCTTCTTCTTCTTTGAAGATTTAGACGGCTGGGTGCAAGTATTCGGGCCACCGCCATCGATCTTTAGAGTTGGGCACGGCTTTAGCATCCCTTCGATGATCTCAGGTTCCAACGGGTTCTTCCACCTGACTGCCAGGCATGTCTGGAGATCATTCAACATCCTCTTTGTTTTAGCTGATAGCACAACCTCCCACGGTGCTTCTTCAACCAGGGAGCACATTGCCCCCGGCGTATTCACCTTTTTAGGGGTATGAGGTTGCGGCGGGTTCACCTTCCATCTTTCGGACAAGGCGAACTTGTCCTTTTGGTATTGGTCTTCAATCCAATTCTTGAAGACATAGCAATCCTCGATCGGATGACCCAATACTCGGTGATAGGGACAATAATTGGGATCATTGACGTCGTTTGGCTGCAACGGACATCTTGGATCCGGCAGATTGATGAGTCGGTTGCGCAATGCTAGCTCGAACAATCTTCTCGTTTTATCTTGAGGAAACGAGTAAGGATGTCCTAGCCTCTCCTCGAGGGGCACGTGTGGACGCATATTGTTCTGACGGACAACCGACTTCAAGTTGCTCGGCTGTTGTTGAGTATTAGCAACGACGATCGCTTTTCCCTTTCCCTTCTCATTTCGAGAATCCGGCTTTGGAGGAGACGGTCTATGGCCCATCTGGTCCATTTGGGCTAGCTTGTCGATCAGGGCCTGGAAGGTAGTCAGCTTGAAGAACATCATGAATTGAGATATGGTTGCCTGCGGATCGAGGGTTCCCACAAACATCCCTACTGCAGGAGCCTCTTCTATGCGTTGTTCGCATTTTGACCATAGGATCCTCCACCGTATCGCATACTGAACCCATGTTTCGCGTGGCTTCACCCTGGCATTAATCAATGCTGTTATCGGGGTACGCTCGCTGGTGCTTACGAATCGTTGCGTAAACAGCAGCTCCATCTCCGCAAATGTTTTGACGGAGTCGTTCGGAAGCTCGAAGTACCATTCGAACGCCGTCTCCGACAAGCTGCCGACGAACTGGCGAAGCAACAATTTATCATCACCTCCGGTATTGCCACAGAGAGCCCTGAACTGGGCAACATGTTGATGGGGATTGCCAGTCCCCTTATAGACATGAAATTTCGGTATTGTATAGCCCGGCGGGTATTTGATCTGATCATACCAGCTCGGATATGGTCGCCCCGTTCTGACAACTTGACCCGCTGCCTCAGTTGCCTGGTGAACCCGTATTTGCTGAGCTATATATTCGTCTAAGTCAGCTTTGGAAATTGTCTCCTCTTTAGCTATCGAAAGAGCCGGTGGAGGATTTGACGTTTCTCCTTTGTCATCTTCAAGGACGATCGGAGGATCTTCAGCAGGAGGATCTTGCTGGATCATCATACCCACCATGTCCTGGAACAGAAGGGCCATTCATTTTATATTGGCTGCCTATTCCGCAGCCTCTTTATCCTTCTTTTCCTGTATCCTGTGAAGGAATTCAGTGTCAGTTTCTTGTTCCTGGCGTTGATCCGAGGACGCTTCGGGGCTTTCCTTTGGCCCAGTGAGCACGGCCATCGCATTCATCATTTCTTCGAGCTTCTGCTGCTGCTCCTGAGCTTTAGTCACCGATTGCGTAAGCGGTCTATGATCCGTAGATGTACGGCTGTCCTCTTTACCAGACGCCATGTAGACGGTATGGACTACAATGCCCCCGGACTTAGGGCGTTTGGGCTCACCGCTTTTGGCGTTTGCCGCAGGCTTGGGGACCTTCTCCGGCCTTCTTCTTTTGTGGGCCATTGAAGTTGAGGAGGTCGTTGCAGCGAGCACCCTGGCGGTTGTCGTCCTTTGTTGTTTGACAGGACGGTTCTTTTCTTCTTGCATTTTCACCCTCTTCTGCTGGCGAGAGTGATCTGGATCAATTACGGAATCTTGAACCCGCCGCCAGACCTTGTAAATTTTGGAGGACAGCCGTTGAGGGGGCTGCTCCGGCTTTGTTCCCGCAACATTCTCCGCTAGTGGAGGAGATCTTTTCAGCGTGGCCGTCGGAGAGTTCTTACGTACCCTCCTTAGCGGTTCAAAGCTATTCCCAGTTGGAACAGCAGCATTAACTTCCACCATTGGAGCCGGTGGAGTTAGCCCTGAGGGAGAGTTGCCCCAGGCCTTCCTTACTCGGCGCCAGTGGTGACGTCGAGCGTGTCGAGTCGTTGGGGCCGGCTCGGCGATAGGGATAGTTTCGTCTTGCCCCCTGTCCGGATGAGGCGTCGTCGGTACCAACCTCTTAAAGACTGATATTGTCTTTTCAGTAGCGGTATCCAATCTGTCAAAGACAGACCTTCGAGCAGGAGCAGGAGCCGGAATAGTCAGCCTTGAAAAGACCGACTCTTTAACAGGAGAAGCCACCTTGACGACTTCAGGAGCAGAGGTGGCTATCTTCTTCGGGATGGCCACTTCATGGTTCATGGTCTTCTTGGCGGGCCCATCGGAGTTCTGGTTCATCCTGGTAAATACAGAGGCTGCCGGCTTGATATTGGACGACCCGTTGAAAAGGGCCGTTGTAGGAGTGAGCCGATCGAAGACCGACTTCTTGTGCGCCTCCGGTGCGGGCACTGGAATGGTGAAGCTTGCTGGTGGGAGCATGGTCCCGAAAAATAGACCGGTGGTGGCCTGCGTCACTTGTTCCACCAGCATAGCAAGGATGGAGGCCGCTTGAGGCCCATAGGCTACACCTCCAGGTGAGGCGGAGCGTCGATTGCGCTTGCATTTAGAGCAGCTCGAGCAGTTGGATGCCATTGATGCTTGATTTCTGTGCCAGGCAAAAGACCAAATCTTAGTAACTTGAAACCCAAAGGCAACCATTAACAAACCGCGATTCGTTCGCGAAGACGACACACGAAGTGTGGAGTGGAAAGAGAAAAAGGTCCCACCGGGCGTGCCAGAATCTGTTCCCCTCCGAAAGACGGCGCACAAGACTGCGAAGTCCTGGTACTGAGATTCGGAGCAGATGCTATTTGGTTTTATCAGTCCACCTCTCCGAAGATGCCAAGTTAATTTATGGCACCGTGTATCGGAGGTTTAGACGGATGCGGCCAATGTAGCAGACTTCGTCAGATTCCCCCTCGTTCGAGGGGTTTTTGATTGTGGGGACGCTCTTCCCTGCAGGCTTAAGCCCCTGCAGTTAATTACGCTACCGCATCGCGGTAACAACTTTCTCCTTCTCCAGAATTTCACTTCGTGTCGCGTGTGTGTTTGCTTTGTTTGTGGTTGCCCGTGGATTGTATACGGAGACTAATTTATGTCGTCGCCCATAGGACGTGGATTAGTCAAAATCCGTATTTTCTTATATTTGGGTTTAGGGTTTTGTTTTGAGGATACGTTAGCCATATTTGAGGCTAAGATCAACTCAAACGTTTGTTAAGGATACGTTAGTCCAGTTTGAGACTAAGATCAACTTAACGGGGTCGTTTAGATCCGACAAAAGAGCGTTTGGGCTCTATTGTTCCAGTTTAGGGACGTAGTGGTCCATTTCATGTATGGCCGTCGGGACCCATCACCTCTCTGACGACGTTGAAGGATTACAACGACAGATGTCAGAGGAGTTTAGATATGTACCCTTGAACCAAAATCGATTGGGGGATCTATAGTCCACTTTGGGACTAATGTCTGTTTGAATGTTTAAGGAAACATTAGCCTTGTTTGAGGCTAAGATCAACTTAAATGGGACCATTTAGATCCGACAAAAGAGCATTTGGGGGCTCTATTGTTCCAGTTTAGGGACATGGTGGTCCATCGTTCCCGTTTGGGGACAAATATAGGTTTAAGGACGCATAAGTCCATAAGTTTAAGGACCCCACTTTCCATATTGCTGGTTTAAGGACGCTTAAGTCCATGAGTTGGTTTAAGGACGCTTAAGTCCATACTGATGTGTGGTTGTCGGGACCCGTCACCTCTCTGACGACGTTGAAGGATTACAACGACAAATGTCAGAGGAGTTCAGAGATGTACCCTTATATCGGATGTAAATTGATTTAAGGGAGCAGTCATGCTCAGTCAATTTAGTTTGAGGACTTACAGCCAGAATTGGGCTAAGTCCAGTTGAAGATGTTCAATATTTTTATTTGTAGTTGGCCTGTTAGGCCTTGGCTTGGGCTTTGCCCTTTGTTTAATAATGCATAGCATTAATCTTGGTCTCTGTTGGACCTTTATTTGGGCTCTGTCTCTTTTTTAAATGATGAACAACATCTGTTTTGGTCTGACAGACCTTTGTTTGTGCTCTGCATTTTATTAGGCCTGTTAGGCTTTTTTTTAATTGGGCTCGGCCCTTCTTTTCAATAATGCAGTGCATTAATTATCTGACAGTGGCCATGTGGCCTGTCAGGCGCTTTGCGCCAATTGATGAGCGCAAGCGCATTTGGAGGTGACATGCGTCACGCTCTGGTGAGTGCAAGCGCAGTTAGCGCAGTGCGCTGCGCCGCGCTGTTGCGCTGCTGACACGTGGCGCGCTCTGGTGAGTTGCGCCAATTTCAGAGAGCAATGCTCTATTTTAAAAACGCGTAGCCCAAGTTATTCTGAAGCTGACACGTGGTGCACTCTGGTGTTTTGCGCCAACCCAAGAACACAACAGTGCAGACTTACAAGTGCAAGGCACTGTTTTAATATCTTGATCCAATTTTGGATTCAAGAAAAGAATCTTTTAAGATTCCAGAACCAGTGGTTTATCAAAAGGCAATGCCTTTATTATTATTATATTTTTTATTGAAGATCTTTGATCTTGTTCTTAGATCAATGATCTTTTCAGAAGAAATTCTTCTTTTATTCAAAGAGTTTTACCTTTTTCTTTCTCTGAGTTCTTTTTCCAAGTTTTCAGAAGATTTCTCTTTTTTTCTTTCTATGTTGATGTATTCTGTGTGTTTTAGAATTGGAGTCTAGGGGCCTTTATATAGTGCCAATTAATTTGTTAAATTATTTAAAGAGATCTCTCTCTGAGTGATTTAGGGATTTTCCCCACCGTTGGATCTTTGATCCAAGGGCTTCTGTTTTACAGAAGAAAATCTTCTTGTTTTAACAAGAACAGAAAAATCTTACTTGAATTTTAATTCTATTTGGCGCAAACGCACCTGCGCTTGACACGTGTCGCGCGCAGAGCACAGCGCAGGTGCGCTGGCGCAACTGCGCTGACACGTGTCGCGCAGCGCAACTGAAGCGTTACTTCCTTTAATTTAATTTTATTTTAAATAGAGCCTTGCTCTGATTGGGTGCGCTGCCTTGGGCGCTGCGCTGACGTAACAGCATTTGACACGTGGCGCGTTGCTCGCAGTGCAACGAATTTGAAGCGTTGCTTCAATTTTTTGAATTTTTGAAATTCAAACAGAGCTTTGCTCTGATTGGGGGAAACACCGCCTACCAGTTCAAAGAACAAATGAAAATCAGTAGACAGTTCAAATGCACAAAGCACAAGGGCAACACAAGATTCAAGACTTCAACGCGAAGCTCACGGCAAAAGTCCACATCTTTCTGCACTGTTGGAAATCTGAAAGAAATTAGAAGAGATTCTGAGGAACCAAGTAAAGGAAACAGAAGTTAAAAGAAACATGAAACAACCCTAAAGAATCGAGCCAGAGATCCCATAATATGGCCGCAGAACCGCGGCCAAACATGCCTTTCTGCCGCGGAACCGCGGCCGTATGATGCACGTGTCGGTGCATATGTCGGTGGGTGTCGGTGCTTTGATCCGGCTTTCTTAGGGTAGTTTGGTAAATTCATGTATCGATCAGAATGTAACCTAGGATTTTTTCTATCTATAAATAGGAAAGCCAAAAGCCTAATTATGCATGCCTCTTTTTAATTTCTAGATCAAAAATTTTAATTTCCTTGTAATCGTTGAGAGGTCATCAATAAAGTGAGTTTTTATTTCTATCTTGCATTTTTTATCTGCAATTTATCACCTGCATTTTTTATCTGTCCTTTATTTATCTGCAATTTAGTTTGTCTAATATAAAAATATAAAAATGAATTTTACTGTCACCTTCCCAATGAGTGAGTAATTCCTTACTTGTTAGGGTTAGGATAGGGAAGGCTTGAGAGAAGGAAATCTCTCTCACTCTTTTCTTTACCATATAATTTCAATTTAAAGGACTCTCTTTAAATCAACCATAATCCGCTCACTACGACACCCTATCCTATATGATAGCGGTGATTCCCTAGTTAGACCGGTTGTGGTTGAATTAACTGGAGGTTAGGGCTAAGAGCCAAGAACGAACGGACAAAGACCGAAAAGAAGAAACTAAGTTTCTTCCTAGTCGTGCTAATCCCCGTTGTTGACTATTACCCTAACACCTATATTCTTAACTAGAGTATTGAAAGAAGTGAGAAGAATCCCTATTTCGAACTAACCTAATCGTAACCCTAGCAAGCCTTTAAATCAAATTTAATCTCATTCTTAGATCGTAAAACAAAACCTACCAAAATTAGGACTTAACTCGTTAGAACTTAAAGAAAAGAATACATTTTCCCTATGGATCGACTCGTACTCAACTGGCTTGCTACCAAGCGACACCGTCTTGATTGCGGTATTCTTAAAATTTAAAACGCATACGCAAATAGCACATCAATCAAATGGCGCCGTTGCCGTGGAAACGGTAGTTTATTTCTTTTTGTAATTTCGGGTTAATTAAATAAAAAATATAAAAATTGAAAAAATAGAAAAAAAAAACCATCTTGTTATTTTTGAAAGGTTTTTGTGCGAATTGTGCAGGAAAGGAGGACGGAATGATTCAGATCTGGAGCAAGCTCAGTGAACAAATCCACAAACAGACAATCTAAACAGACAGAGGAGAACCACAACAGAACAGAGAAAAATTTTGGAGATCCAAACCTACCACACTGCCGCGGAAACGCGGCATAAGCGGGCATTTAATCGCGCTTCCGCGGTCAACCTGTGACGTTTGCACCCCAATTTTTGTCTGAGTATTTTTTGTCATCACTTCTACCCCCTGAACTCCACTGAAAAATTTTCCTGTAGGGTTCTTTGCGCAAAATCTTTCTCCCCCTCCAATAAATCATTTTATGCAGTATTCTTTGCGCTGCAAATAAAAAAAATTTGGCAAGTGTTTTAGATTTTTGTGTGTTTACTGCATATTTAAAACGGAATCTAAGGGGCTATAACACCAATTAAGATTGGGTGGGGATTTCATTACCCTTCTTAAGACCCCAGAAATCACAAAAAGCATATGCATCAACCTTGAGCTAATTAAAAAATATTTAGACTCAGCCAATTAAGGACTGTCGCGCTCATTAGGACAAAGGAAGGTTATGGGCATTCAGTCGTTTATCTAAAAATGACTTTGTGGTGCCTAGGCTAGACAAGTGAGAAAGATAACTTAAAAAGGCCCGTCTTACGGTGATTCGTGAGCGGAACCCTCTTTTCTTCACTTGTGCTTACCTGGCCACAATTGGCGGTGAAGAGGCGTTTTGAGGGATATCTCACAACTTGTTGCTTTGGACCAGTTAGGAGCAGTCTAGTTGACTTAGGAGACCCTAGCTCTAGGTTTGATTGTGCATGTTTAAATTGTGGTTGTTTGAAAGTGTGTCGTAGTTCTGTACAAATTTTTAGCAAAACTCTTTATAAAAAATTAAAAAAAACACACAAAACAAAATTTTTACAAAAACTTGCCTTTGCCTTTTGTCGCTAGAATCCTATTGCACCACCTTTCATCCACATTCCCCATTGACGTTTTCTTACCCTCACATTCTACGTTTTGACTACACTAGACTCGTTTAGTGTATGTCCGGTTGGACTAGGGACACTAGCGCTCTCTTAGTCCGTGTCTCGTTAGTCGCTACTGGCGACGCGTTCGACTCCCAAGTCGAAACTCCCTCCACTTCTTTTTCATCTTTACCTTCATCTTCACATTCATCATCTTCTAAAGAGATGTCAGGATTCAATCCTAACAACCCTTTACCTACCTTGGGACTGATTCCATCTCAACTGGGTGCAAATAACCCGCAACAACCTCCTGCCGAAGCCCCACAGCGAATCGCGCTCCAGGATCGTTTCTATCCTACCCGCTCCGCACTTCCTACCCGTCTTTCACTCCCGCCGGCAAATGGGGATAATTTCGAAATTAAGCCCCACTTCATCAATATGTTGCCCAAATTTCATGGGTTGGAATCCGAAGATGTCTATATCTTCATTAACAAATTCCAGAATGTTTGTGCAATGATGAAGACCACCCAACTGTCTGATGATACTATAAGGCTACGAGTCATTCCCTTCACTCTATGTGACCTAGATGAAAAGTGGCTATATAGCACCACATCACATTCTATAAACAATTGGGAAGAGTTTGTTAAAGCATTTCTTAAAAAGTTTTACCCACATCACAAGACCGCGAGAATACGTAATGAAATTAACCAATTTTCCCAGCTTCCTTCCGAACCTTTTTGGAAGTGTTTCGAACGATTCAAAGACCTTCTTGTTCAGTGTCATCATCACGGTATTGGGAGATGGCAACTTTGCCAAACTTTATACGAAGGACTGAACCCATCAACTAAGCAGTTGCTAGAAACCATTTGTCAATGTCACTTCCTTACTAAATCTGACGAGAAAGCTTGGCAATTTCTCGATGATCTTGCTGAACAAACGCTTCAGTGGGAAAGCACTAGATAGACCACTTCATCTACTTCCTCCGGTCCGTCTAAGGCAGGCGTTCATCAACTTGATATGTCAATTGCAATGAAAGTCGAAATGCCCGCAATTACACGAAAACTAGAAGCGATTGAAAGCAAATTCTCATCGCTTTCTCCTGCCCCTGTTTTACCCCGTCGCACTATATGCGCTTGTTGTTTGGATCCATCCCATTTGACTGAAGAGTGTCCTTACAACGCACCTGCTCAAGGACTGGATCAAGTAAATGCTGCCTTTCAGCAAAGACAAAGAAATGATCCTTACCCTTTAACTTACAATCCTGGTTGGAGGAACCACCCCAATTTTGTTTGGAATCAAAATCAACAACAATTCCAAGGCAACAACAATATACAGAGGCCTCCTCCTCAACAACAAGCTCCTCAACAAACTCAATATCAGCAACCCTTCTAACCCCAACCTTACCAAAATCAAATGAACAATTTTGCACCAAACAATTCTTTTCCTCAAAACAATTTTGTTCCGCAAAATAACGATAAGGTTACCTCGTTAGAACGAAGTCTGGATGCGTTTTTAAAACAATAAACTCAATCCTCAGCAAACATCCAGTCTTCCATTCAGTCTTTAGTGCAACACACAGCTTCACACGGGCAAAGTATCAAAACCATTGAAGCCCAGATTGCACAATTGAATGCAGCTTTAAGCGAACGAGAAAAGGGGAAGCTTCCATCTCAACCACTCCCAAATCCTAGTCACCCACAAAATGCATATGTTGCTCCTGAATAACAAAACCATAATGTGAGTGCCATAACTACATTGAGATCTGGAAGGATGTTGCACAACAATGTTGGCACTGAAGATGACACCCCGGACGCCGCTTCTTCTTCTTCTTCTTCTTCTTCATCTTCATCTTCTTCGTCTTCAGAGCCTGTTCTCCATTCTTCACAAGGCTCTACTTCTTCTACTACTCCGAATGGACCCACATCTCACTCAATGAAAACACAAGCACTGGGATCCGTTCCAACTCCGCAATCTTCTCCACAAACATTGGACTCAACCAATTTCGAAAATGATCCATTTCCAAACCTGTTGAGATCCAATAAACAAAATCCACAAATGGAGAAGATTGTGGAGTTATTTAAACAGGTTAGCATTAACATTCCCCTCTTGGATGCCATCCAACAAGTATCTTCTTACGCAAAAATCTTGAAGGACTTGTGCACCAAGAAGAGAAAAGCACAGGTACCTAAGAAGGTTTTCTTGGATAGTGCAGTAAGTGATGCTCTTACCCAACCTTTACCTCAAAAACGAAAGGACCCTGGCTGTCCTACAATTTCAATAACTATTGGGGATAAGAACATCAACCGCATACTTTTAGATCTTGGTGCCAGTGTTAACCTGCTTCCTTATTCGGTATATGAATAATTAGGTGTTGGAGAGTTGAAACCTACATATTGTACTCTCTAAATGGTTGATCGATCCATCACCCATCCTAGGGGTGAGTTAGAGGATGTGTTGATTAAAATAGGGGACTTCATATTCCCCGTTGATTTCATTGTTATGGACACACAGCCTGTAGCTAACCCTCGGAGTCAAATTCCGGTGATACTCGGTCGTCCATTCCTTGCAACTTCTAATGCGGTGATCAATTGTCGAAATGGTTCGATGAACCTATCTTTTGGAAACATGACAATTGAACTCAACATTTTTAAATTGGGGAATCAGCTCTCCGAACCTAATGCTAATATACTTGATGTTTGCTCGATCCAAGAGATCACCCAGGAGGACTGTGAGCTCGAGAAATTTCTACTCGATCACAGCAATCTTAACGCCAGTAGTGCGTTCCTCCTTGAATCTGATACTGCTTTCACGCCCGATAATGATTATTACGAGTGTTTCACTTTCTCAGAAGACCTTGACTAATCACCACCCGAGTTTGAATCCTTTGAATTTTTGGATGAGTTAGCTGAACCATCCGACTCGGTTGCTTACACTCGTTTTGAACCTCTGCTGGAATCCTTCAAGTTTGAGACAATCTCACCGATTCTACCTTCAATTGTTTCACCTCCAACTCTCGAACTCAAGCTATTGCCGTCTCACCTTAAATATGCTTACTTAGGTGAGAATGAGACCCTTCCTGTTATCATCTCGTCTTCTCTATCCCCATAGCAAGAGAAAACCTTTTTGTCGGTCTTGCATAGCAATCGGCAAGCTTTTGGCTGGACTATGGCGAACATCAAGGGGATTAGTTCCCTAATAGTTGAACATCATATTCATATGCTGGATGATGCCAAGCCAGCAAGGGATCCACAGAGACGACTCAACCCAGTCATGAAGGAGGCTGTTAAAAAGGAGATCGTAAAATGTTTTGATAGTGGTATCATTTACCCTATCTCTGATAGCCAGTAGGTTAGCCCCATTCACGTTGTCCCCAAGAAATCGGGCATAACGGTCGTAACAAATGAGGCGAATGAGTTAATACCTACTTGCACCCAAACTGGGTGGCGAGTATACATCGATTATAGAAAACTCAACGCCGCGACACGGAAAGACCACTTTCTATTACCTTTCATTGACCAAATGCTAGAACGATTGGCTGGGCATGAATACTATTGATTTTTGGATGGCTACTCCGGCTATAATCAAATTCCCATCGCCGAAAAAGACCAAGACAAGACTACATTCACTTGTCCTTTCGGTACGTTTGCTTACCGTCGCATGCCCTTTGGGTTATGCAATGCACCCGCTACCTTCCAGCGGTGTATGATGGGTATTTTTTCAGACATGGTGGAAAAATTCTTAGAGATCTTCATGGATGATTTCTCCATTTTCGGCGACTCCTTTGATGAGTGTTTGCTACATCTCGACGCAGTCTTTACCCGGTGTAAGGATAAGAACCTTACTTTAAATTGGGAGAAGTACCACTTTATGGTACGAGAAGGTATTGTCTTAGGACATATCATCTCGCAAAATGGTATTGAGGTAGATAAAGCGAAAATTGAAGTCATTTCCAATCTCCCTCCTCCTAAATGCGTCCGAGACATTCGAGCCTTCCTTGTCCATGCTGGTTTCTATAGAGGGTTCATCAAGGATTTTAGCAAGATTGCTAGACCCTTGACTCTTTTATTGGCCAAGGACACCACATTTGATTTCGACTCGAGCTGTATGAAGGCGTTCGAGTCATTGAAAAACTCACTTACTTCTGCTCCCATTCTTTCGTCTCCTGACTGGACGCATCCATTTGAAATTATGTGCGATGCATCTGATTTTACCATTGGTGCTGTCCTTGCATAGCACATCAATAAGATGCCGCATGTAATTTATTACGCTAGCCGAACCTTGAACGAGGCCCAATTAAATTACACAACAACCGAGAAGGAATTCTTAGTTGTTGTGTTTGCATTAGAAAAGTTTAGGCCCTAATTAATCGGCTCTCCAGTCTTTGTATACGCTGACCATTCAGCTTTTCGCCATCTTTTTGCGAAGAAGGACGCTAAATCTCGGCTGATACGTTGGATTCTCATACTACAAGAATTTGACTTTGTCATCAAAGACAAAAGATGATGCGAAAATGTAGTCACCGACCATCTTTCACGCCTCCCTTCTTCGCCAACGCTTCAATTTCCTATAAAAGACGTTTTTCCAGATGAACAGCTCTTGACTGTATCATGCGAACCTTGGTTCGCAGATATTGTGAATTATTTGGCTACCGGACTTATACCAAATGAATGGTCGAATCAGGACAGACTCCGATTCCTATCCCAGGTAAAATATTTTTACTGGGATGAACCATATCTATTCAAATACTGTCCCGACCAAATTATTCGTCGGTGTGTCCCCGACAATGAATTTAAGAGCGTGCTGTCATTATACCACGATTAAGCGTGTGGCGGGCATTTTGGCCCTAAAAAGACAGCCGAAAAGATCTTGCAGTGTGGCTTCTACTAGCCACAACTTTTTAAAGACGCACATGATTACTGCAAGATATGCTCCCGGTGCCAACACTTGGGCCGGATATCTAGGAGAAACGAAATGCCGCTCCAACCAATCTTGGTTGTGGAAATTTTTGATGTTTGGGGGATTGATTTTATGGGACCGTTTCCCAATTCTTTTAGGAACTTGTATATTCTTCTTGCTGTTGATTATGTATCTAAAAGGGTCGAGGCTGTGCCCAGCCGGATTAATGACAACAAGGTTGTCGTTAGATTCCTCAAGGAAAATATTTTCTCCCGGTTTGGGCACCCCCGCACAATCATCAGCGACAATGGAACTCATTTCTGTAATAGGAATTTCGAGTCCTTAATGCGGAAATATTCCATTAATCACAAGTTATCAACGCCTTATCATCCCCAAACGTGTGGGCAAGCCGAGATTTCAAATCGGCAAATTAAACAGATATTGGAGAAAACGGTTTCCAAAAACCGTAAGGATTGGTCTTCAAAACTTATTGATGCCCTTTGGAAATTTCGAACTGCCTATAAGACCGACCTTGGCATGTCTCCGTATAGGCTTGTTTATGGAAAGGCTTGCCACCTTCCAGTTGAAATTGAGCATTGCGCTTTTTGGGCAATAAAAGAGTTGAATCCATCTCTCGGAGATGCGGGCAGCCATAGAAAGCTGCAATTAAATGAGTTAAGAGAGCTTCGGGATGAAGCTTACGAGAACGTGGTTGTCGTCAAAAACCGAACGAAGGTGTTTCACGATTAACACCTTATGCGCAAAACATTCAAAGCTGGTCAACAGGTTTTACTTTATGACACCCGGCTACATTTCCATCCCGGCAAGCTCAGATCTCGATGGAAATGGCCATTTTTTGTACGCACTGTGTATCCGCACGGTGAGATCGATTTAGAAAATCCGGAGGACGGTTCACTATTTAAAGTGAACGGACATAGGCTTAAACCGTTTCTCACCGCGGACCCTTCGGAGGAGCTCCTGCTGTTGCAGGAACCGATTTATATTGACTAATTTTCCTCCATCTACCTCCAAATTTCGGTTATCCAGCCATAAACAGTGGAAACATTGTTTCAAATAAATTTGGGGGTATGTCACACTTGTAATTATATAAAAAAAATAATTAAAAAAATATAATTTTTTTTCCAATTTTTGAGGGTATTTTTGTAAAATTTCAGTAAATAATAAATAATAAATAATAAATAAAAATTTTATTTACAAATAAATTCCTCTTTTTAAGAGGTCTTTTTTGCAAATAACAAAAAATAATCCCTATAAATAGAACCCAACCCCTCCACGGTTTTTATCAAACCTTAATTTCCCACTTCAAATAACCCTAGCCACCGCTGAAGATCGAGCAGAGAAATCTCCCCACGCCGCCGCGGAACCGCCGCCCAAGTCCTTTTCGACCGTGCAACCGCCGCCTCCTGTCATCGTCGCCCTCTGAAAATTTTAGAGGAGGTTTGCACTACCTTTCCCTCTCTGTTAAAATTAAAATTTTTCAATTTGCTCTCTGTGATGGTACCAACTTTGCAATTCGAAAGAGATTTCTCATAAATGTTTGTACACACGATCTATGGTAGCTATTTCGGTGATGAGATCCGAAGGCGTGGGTGGAACTTTTTACTTTTTAACCATCCAAATTCTTTCGCGCATCCGGATCCGGTTATATTAAGCTAATTTGGGGGGATAGGGAAATAATAATCGATAGGGACTTCATCCATGAAGTCACCTTAATACCTAGACTACCTATTCATGACCAACCCCTCCAATTCGAGGACTACCTACCCTTGATGGGTAATGATTGTTCAAGGGAGCCACGCAAAGGCATCCAGGCTAGAACCCTTTATGCGAACGTGTTGACTGTGTGCCACTGGGCAAAAAATAATATTTTTGGTAGTTCGCACAATACGATATTTTTCACACCATCCCTTCATATCGTGCACACTTTGATGACTAGAAACCCCAGCTATGATATGTGCACGGTATTACTTCACTCAATTGGTGCGGGTAAGAGGGCTGCTAACTATCCATGCCCTATGTTGGTGACACAACTGTGTCGTCATTTCCTCCATGTGGAGGAGTTCGAATTTTATATGCATGGAGGGATCCCCATTAGACCTCTTCTTGAGAGCGTATCCACGTCCTACACACGCTTACATGATGTATGGTCGCGCACCGAACTGGCCGAGGACGTGCCCGCCAAGACACCCAGCTCCGGCTCGACCGCGAGCGATGAAGAGCTTACCCCTGCTGTGCAAGCGCGCTTGCTTAGAAGAACAAATAGGGGGTAGATAGATTGATAGGGATGGTGACCACCCTTGGTCAAAAGGTGACAAGTTTGGAGCAGGGCATGACCACCCTGCTGGCAAGAGAGGAACGTTCCCATTCACGATCAAGGGGACGACGAGGCCATGAGCAGTGAGGACACTGCTTTTGATAAGTTTGGGGTGGAGGTGAATTATAAATAGTTATCTTTGCATATTTTTATTTTTGTACGTATTTGTTTTTTCTTTCTTTGCATATCTAATTCTACATTGCATCTTTATAAAAAAAATATATAAAAACTAAAAAATTTTAAAATAAAAAATATGAAAAAATAAATAAAATCAACTAAAAATTGGAAATTTTCAAAAATTATAAAAATTGAAAAGTTCAATTTGGCCATATTTGACTTAAGTTCAACATGATGGTAGAATAGTAAGGAAAAACTAGATCCTAAACTTGGTAAATTAAAAACCCTAAAACTAACCTCTCTTAAAGTTTAATTATAGAAAATATATGTCCTAGCAGTTTATTTAGAAATAGGCAAATTTTGAGTTCAGTTCTTGGGCTAAGTCAAAATAAGGGAAGATTATTAAAATTTTTATTTGAAGTGTAAGTCTGAAAAATAATTCTGAACCGTAAGTCTAAATTCTGAAAATATATACCCTACAACTTGCACTCATACATATCTTGAAATTTGGGATAGTAGAGGATACCTTGAAATGCTCTTGTCTAAAATCCTTAGTATGAAGGAGAATAAAATAAAAGTAAAAATGGTGAATAAAGAGATAAAAAAATGAACACTGGTTTTGTAATTACTTAAGGCTGCATAAATAAAAAAATATATGGCGAAGGTGCTTTATCACTTAGTGCCTTAGACCAACTGGTTTGGGAGTCACTGCTAAGCCTTAGGTATTACAAGACGAGAATTTACGCCTAAATGCGCAAGCACATTTTGTAATCGGTCGTTTAGTACCTCAAGAAGTATTAACGGTTGCATGAAGGATGTGTGAGCAGTTTCATCTAAAATTCACCAACCAAAAGTACTTTGGACGATGGATAAGAGTATGATAGCTTGAATTGAATTTCCAAGTATAGGGGTGATAATTACACACATGTAGGGATATATGACTAGGGTTTGGATGAGAGATATGAATGAAAGATAGAGCTTATACCTTCAGTAGAAATGATAAAAATTCCTGAGTTGAGACTGCACTTTAGAAGGAAAATTCAAAAGATGCTGAAAGCTTAATAAATTTGCAAAACATATACGATCTTAAGTTAAATGAAAAGGAAGTGTGAAAAATATGGGTTGATGATTTCTAAGTTGAAGATAATAGAATTTCTTGCTAGAATACTAAATTGAAGAATGAGAGTCAACATGCCAAATTGATCGGATTTTGTGGGTAGTATCCGCTGAAAACCCTCAGGAGACAGCACTCCTCCTACTAGGGACACCTAGAGGTTTAACGGCTTGTTGCACGAGCTTAGTGCAATCGCGATTCCTTACGAAAGTGAGGTTAGGTTTTTTCGAGAATAAAATTGTCTTTGCTCGAGACGAGCAAAACATAAGTTTGGGGGTATTTGTTCATATCAGAATTTTGCATTATTATATCACCCATTCTTAATCATATTACATATAAATAGGTGCTTTTGATCCATGTCTGCTAAATAGTTGCAGGTTACAGGTTCTCAGAACATTACAGTGAAATTCATGAAAAGTTGCTACAAATGTGAGACTACGACCAACAATAGATGAATCCGTATGATACCGCCTACCAGTTCAAGGAACAAATGAAAATCTGGAGACAGTTCAAATGCACAAATCACAAGGGCAACACAAGATTCAAGACATCAATGCGAAGCTCACGGCAAAAGTCCATATCTTTCTGCACTGTTGGAAAGCTGAAAGAAATTAGAAGATATTCTGAGGAACCAAGTAAAGAAAACAGAAGTTAAAAGAAACATGAAGCAACCCTGAAGAATCGAGCGAGAGATCCCACAATATGGCCTCGGAACTGCGGCCAAACATGCCTTCTGCCGCGGAACCGCGGCCGTATGATGCACGTGTCGGTGCATGTGTCGGTGGGTGTCGGTGCTTTGACCCGGCTTTCTTAGGGTAGTTTGGTAAATTCATGTATGGATCAAAATGTAACCTAGGGTTTTTTCTATCCATAAATAGGAAAGCCAAAAGCCTAATTAGGCATGCCTCTTTTTAATTTCTAGATCAAAAATTTTAGTTTCCTTGTAATCGTTGAGAGGTCATCAATAAAGCGAGTTTTTATTCCTATCTTGCAATTTTTATCTACAATTTATTACCTGCATTTTTTATCTGTCCTTTATTTATCTGCAATTTAGTTTGTCTAATATAAAAATATAAAAATGAATTTTACTGTCACCTTCCTAATGAGTGAGTAATTCCTCACTTGTTAGGGTAGGATAGGGAAGGTTTGAGAGAAGGAAATCTCTCCCACTCCTTTCTTTGCCATATAATTTCAATTAAAAGGACTTTCTTTAAATCAACCACAATCCTCTAACTACGGCACCCTATCCTATATGATAGCGGTGATTCCCTAGTTAGACCGGTTGTGGTTGAATTAACTGGAGGTTAGGGCTAAGAGCCAAGAACGGACGGATAAGGACCAAAAGGAAGAAACTAAGTTTCTTCCTAGTCGTGCTAATCCTCGTTGTTGACTATTACCCTAACACCTATATTCTTAACTAGAGCATTGAAAGAAGTGAGAAGAATCCCTATTTCGAACTAACATAATCCTAACCCTAGCAAGCCTTTTAAATCAAATTTAATCTCATTCTTAGATCGTAAAACAAAACCTGCCAAAGTTAGGACTTAACTCGTTAGAACTTAAAGAAAAGAACACCTTTTCCCTGTGGATCGACTCGTACTCAACCGGCTAGCTACCAAGCGACACCGTCTTGATTGTGGTATTCTTAAAATTTAAAACGCATACACAAATAGCACATCAATCAGTTGGACACATGGCTAGTTGTATGGCTTATATCCAGAGGGCCAGCAACCTCCGCAAGGGTGATACACTTGCCGGAAGCTAGGCCATATTGCCAATATTGTACTGTGAGGCGTCAAGGCGGGACTGTAGTTCCGTAGGCAGCTTTACCCCTGCCACCTCTTCTTCCGACGGCATTGCTTCCTCCGCTAGCGCATCAGGCAGTTGCACCGAGATGCCGTGGTTTAGGTGGTCGTGCTTAGAAGGGAAGAGTGAACAGAGGCAAAGGACACCAGGGTGCTAGTAGAGGTCAGGCTAGGGTTTTTGCATTGACTCCTCAGGATGCGCATGCATTGAATGCTGTTATGACGGGTACTCTTTTCGTATGTTCTTTCGATGCATATATATTGTTCGATCCCGGCTCTACTCACTTGTATGTATCCACACACTTAGCACCGAGATTGGGTAGAGATTCGTCGTTGTTAGATCAGCCGTTAGTTGTGGTCACTCCTGTGGGAGAGTCTTTTGTTGCACGATACGTGTTCCGGTTGTGTTCCATTCGAATTGTTGATAGAGATTCTTCAGTTGATCCGATCCTCCTAGATATGTTGGATTTCAACGTTTTCCTCGGCATGGATTGGTTAGCCGCCTGTCATGCATGTGTTGATTGTCGCGAGAAGATGGTCAGATTCTGTTTTTTCAGTGAGCTGGTTTTGGTTGTGCAGGGGACCGCAGTGACGCCCCTGACAATCTGATTTCTGCACTCTGTGCTTGTCAGCTTTTGAGGAAAGGATGTCATGGATTTCTTGCATATGTTTGAGATACTGGAGCTGTAGGAGTCCAGTTGGATTAGGTCCCAATTGTGTGGGAGTTTCCTGATGATGAGCTACCAGGGTTTCCGCCAGAGTGCAACATCGAGTTTTGCATTGACTTGATCCCTGACACGGAGCTTATTTCTATACCTCCCTATCGGATGTCCCCGACGGAGCTCAAGGAGTTCATAAAACAGTTGCAAGAGTTGGTTGATAAGGGACTTGTCCGTCCGAGCGTATCGCCTTAGAGAGATCCTCTTCTGTTTGTTAAAAAGAAAGATGACAGCTTGAGATTGTGTAACGATTATCGTCAGCTAAATCAAGTTATGTTGCGGAATAGGTATTCGTTACCTCCCATTGACAATTTATTTGATCAGCTCTAGGGAGTTGGATATAGTGCCCTTAAGGCAATTATTGTAATTGCAGGATGGCAATTACTGTAATTGAAGGATGATATACGGATAGAACAGTCTTGCTCGAGATGATAGTATGCTATCTGGTTTGTCTTTATCATTCATATATATAAGTTTTACTTGTTATTACGTGCCGCTAATACATAATGATAAAACCCGCAGGATCTTTTCTTGACTACCAGGATTAATGATATGGATCATACTAGTTGGACATGGGTAGTCTATACGTACATCCTTAAATGTCCTTAGTCGTAGGAGTATCGAGACTGGGCATCGATACTCCAGTTTAAATTAGTGTGTACGTTTCTTGACCCGGTTGGAGGGCGATAGCTGATTCCATAACTATTGGTGTTTGACACCGAGGATTGTATATAGGTGCTCATTAGGTAATGAGTTACACTGGAGGGACTCACTGATAACTCTTAGATGGTATTATACCTATCGTCAGATAGCAGTTCTCTGGTGACATGAGTACAGGGTAATCTATAGACCTGAGATTGTCATAGTGTCTTGTGTGGTTTCCATTATGCTTTGATTACTACCCTACCACGGCTTTAAAGAGCCGTCCAAACAGGTTTTAGTTGGGTATATTCCCGAGCCATATGGTGGGAGTGAGCGATCGGAAGGGATTCATCTCTCCCGGTATAGGGTGTTGATGTTGCGATGTGCACGATAGGTTATAACTATAAGTCCCTGGTCAGGGCAGATGAGATTTACTGATAAGTTTTATCGGTAGTTTTTCTGTTGGTTATGATCTTAATATCGGCACGACTTATCGGGTTATTGGGAGTCTGACGGTTTCCACCTCTCAGACTTGATGTGTGATTCTCTTAGAAGAAGTGATCGGATTATACGGTGACTGTCACTAACAGGCTCTGCAGGGTACAAACGAGTTTGCTTGTCGAGCTTACTTTCGTTCAATAGCTGGGTATCCATTATGTGCAGCTAGTACTACTGAATTGCTTGTAGGTTAACTCGGTAGGGGGATTGATCTGAAAGTATTTCAGATCAATCAGATATGATCCTAACCTACTGCCAGGGCATTGTGGAGTCTTTAGAGTCCCACACAGTGGGTTTTCTGGCGCAGGCGAAATGATTTAATATGCATATGGTGATAAGTGCGGGAGTTCGATTAAGCATGTGTATATGATACACATGCATTAATTGGACGTTTGTTAATATTAGCCGGTTTAGTAAAAAGCCGTATTATTAAATCAAATGTTGATTTAATAATTATATATATATATATATATATATATATATATATATATATATGATAGTATCAAATTACCTTCTCTTTAATCTGTTTCTCTTTATGATTTATATTCGATATAAATGTTATATATATGAGAATAATGGAGGAAAGAGGCCTTATGAGCCTTTTTTCGTCAGGTGGCGTCGAAATCTATGTCCTCCACCATTTTATTCGACGATCGACACCACCCATCTTGATCTTCATTGTCTAAGATGTCGATATTTCATGTGATTTTAATACTTTTTTACCGTTGATTTAGTTGGTGCAAAATTAACGGTTTACCGACAATAGAACTTTTTACATTGTTAAATCAACGGTGAAAAAGTATTAAAATCATATGAAATTTGGTGTATTGACATATTAGATGATGAAGATCAAGATGGGAGGTGTCGTTCGTTGAATAAAATGGTGGAGGATATAGATTTCGATGCCACCTGACGAAAAAAGACTTATATGGCCTCTTTTCTCTCTCTGTCTCTCTCTTTCTATATATATATATATATATATATATATTATCTTTTGTAATTATTTTTGGAGCTATGAATGGGCCATGTGATATATTATCTTTTGTAATTATTTTTGGAGCTATGAATGGGCCATGTGATAGCATGTGGGGATCGGCGAAAACCCACCACAATATTATGGATAAGTGGAAGAGAAAGGAGGAAAGGGAAATTCACTCTCATTTCCTAGGTGGTTAGTTCATTCGTTTTCTCTTCTTCTCTCTCCTATATTTTATTCACGCTCCTTCAAAAGAGAAGGAAAAAGAAAGAGAGAACTAAAAAAAGAGAGGATTAATAAACTGCATCATCTAGTTTAAGATTCCTTGCAAGTTTCAAAAGCTAGTTGCTTCACCAAAGATCATCTCCAGGTGGAGCTAGAGCTTGGGTTGGGTCACCCTCGTGTAGATCATCTTCGATATGGTCGATCGGCGAGAAAGCTCAATCCGAAGGAGTTCAAGCCTAGAAGGGGTCTTCCGCAAATGGACGGACACGCTACAAAATTTGTAGAATGCTAAAACTTCTAGTCTAGCTTTCCTTTTTTGCTAGTTTTAGTGTTTGGATGATTTACTTAGATTACGGTTGCTTGTGCTTGCTCGAAATTTTTTGTTTTCCATTGTTTTGACTTCCACCATGTTATTTAGAGAGCACAAACATCTTTCAATGGTATCAGAGCCGACCTAAACACTATAACTAGCCGTAAGCGATGCAATAGTTTCGAAATTGAAAAATTTGACCGTTTTTGTTTCCAATTTTCAAGTCTGTTGGTTTTCTAAATATCGCTCTAAATTTTTTTTTGAAATATGCCACTTAATATATTTTAAAATAATAATGATGTCACAAAAATACGGGCCAGAACACTGTGCTCTGGCCATCTGGGCCGGCCTTCAGGCCACTTAGGTCGGCCAGAATGCAGTGTTCTGCCTCGTGGTTTATGTGGGGACTTGATCATAAGGAAATAGGATTTTTGGGATGCTCCAAATTTCCCAGGTTTTTGGTATGCGCCAAATAAGATTTCTGTTCTGTGTGTTTTCGGGCAACTCGGAAAATTTTTCAATCGAAACTATAGCATCGTTTATTATCTTCTTTTAGCGTATTTGTTGGTTAATGTCAATGAATTGATGCATGATCAGTTTGAAAGGGTTACAGATAATGAGTCTGATATATTGGTGTGTTTGGGTTGGTTCGGATTGTCGCAACGAATAGCCTCGCGTGTTAATATTTATAATACTTGTTTTGTATTTCAATTCCAGTATATGCCAAATGTATATTCTTTTTCGGGATGAGCGGCCGAATTGTGGCCGTCGTTGCCATTGTTTGTATTATTATTTGTCGAGACACGGCCGGGTTAAGGTTGTTGTTGCCATTGTACATAATACAGGTTTTATCCCGCGGATAAACCCTTAGGCTGTCACGTTCTAGAATGCGGAAGATGGCCATCTCAAAGAGTTGAGACCCGGGCCGTCTTCTTTTCGGATTGGAGGATTGCTCGTCGTGCTTGTAGAGGGTATAGGATAGACTCGCGATGGAAGCTTCGCCACGTCGGCAGAGTGCTATGATCCAGAACAGGGGACATGGACGCTCGTCAAAGGGGCCTAGGACAGTGACACGTTCGCCTCGTGTTTAGGGATGCATGACAAAATTCTCTGCAATGATTCCAGAGGGGTGAGGGAGTTTTTTGGAGAATCTAAGGAGTGGAAAACTTTGGGGCCCATGCCAGAGGGGATGAGGTCCAGCACTGTCACAACCCGGAAAGGCACGCGACTGGTACTTAAATCATGTGAAGCCTGTAGGACCCCATCTAATTCAAGTAAGACAAAATACCAGAAATCTAAACCTTTTTAAGGAAAATAGTGGAGGTGCAGTTTTTGAAATAAGGTTTTACTGAAATCAAGTTCCTTTTTCATAACATAAATAATAGTATACGAAAACACATTTTATGTATTTTACTTGAAAATATTTTGGTCATTGAAAATTTGGACAGCACCTCCTTTGTAATTTTTAAACCAAAAACGGTACAAGCAATAAAAAATATAGGCATCCCTAAGCGGAAGCTAGCTCTTCACCAATTGGCGGAAACAACCACGCAAGTAATATGAATATAAAATGCCGAAAGACGAGGATCAAAACACAGAAAGAAAGAACGAAAACATAAGTACCACCAAGAAAATCCCAACAATAATCTATACAAGAGCGCGACTCTAAAGCAGAAAGAATATACAAACTGAGGTTATCTAAGTCTACTAAATATACAAGTCTGGTTGATGGAGCCTTTAACTAGATACAACTGAAATAAATAACAAGTACAACAGAAATATAGAGTACAACTACAACGGTGGTCATGATACAAGTGAAACCATCTACCAAGCAACCACCCGGAAGAAGTGATGTGCCAACAAGCCGCAAGGGAACCTGTACGGTCGAACCTACAAAGAAACTGTGGCACAACGGGGATGAGTTGCCAATTCGTGAGTAGAAGACATCTCTGAGTAGAAACCGAATGTATGACGATCTCCTAGGTCATACAATAATATACTCATAATATAACACTAAAACATCTAGTATTGGCAAGGGTAATAATCTAAGCATAAGTTTAATACCAAGTACTCGTGTCAGTTCCTCAAGTAGCAACATGTCATATATATGATGTATGAATGCATCAAGAATGAAATCAGAATATATCTGTATGAGAAAGCTGTGTTCTTATCTCAGTAAGATTTTAGTATAAAAACTGGAGTATCATTAATGAAATCGACAAAAATCCGTGTCAAACATCGACACAAAATCCTTAAATCTCGGGCTCCGTCAGTCCGGATCGGCCCATATCATCCAATCTCACGACTACGGTCGGTATCCTCCGGATATCTGCCGCGCCAAATATCACCGGTAGGTAGTCCTTCCCTGCCAGGCTCATCGTCTACATCTCGAGCTTCTTGCCCCGGGATACCTTACCGGGTCCACCATGTACCCAAAACGGTTCAACCTACTCCTCGAATCGGGTCTCGAAAACCAACTCAATCAGGAAAACTCATGGTTGACGCCATATACATCATATCACGAGAAAACGGCAACTTGCATTTTTAAAATGATAATAAATTTATAAAATCCTTGCGGTTTTCCTCCAAATCCAGAAATCTCATGGAAAAATCCGAAATCTCAAAATCATGAGCCAATATACAGTGAATATCGGCATAAAGCCCTACAATATTTCATAACAGAATGAATATATAAATGCGTGGATTATCTAAGTATGTAATGCAACATCTAAACTAGCATATGAGAGCAAGCATACTAATAATATGTTGAAACTATCAACTACCAAGTTATACCAATGAAGTAACGTTTTTATAAAGTGTACGTGACATGGCAATTACCGATGATAATGTGTGTGAGCCGGTAAGCAAGTGTACGTGTAACATGCGCATCATCTATAATGGTGCGGGTGTCCTAGCAGGAGAGATCGTAAAAACTAGTAAAGCACAATTTAATCTAAAATGCAATGAAAACAATATGAATATAACGGAAAAATGAATAGTAAATGCAACATTAAAAAGTATACATATCTGTGTACGAGTCATACGGTTTTAGTGTTTTGAAATAGCACGAATCGTGTTTTTTTTTAGAAAAGTAGGGGCTACGGTGTTTTTGAGAAAAGATATGTCCTTTGAAAAATTCGTACCATCCTTCAGATCGTCTTTTGAAAATACTTACGATTCGTTAGTTTTGAAAATAGGTATGACTCGAGCCTAGTCTAGCATCTACCTAAACAACTAAAAGACTAAACTAAGGAACTAGTCGGAAGGATAAGAAAATCTAAATATATTCCGAGTCGATATACCTAGTAGTCGGCGATCCAGCCTCACAGCGTCACGTACTGTATAATACATAGTACGGCATCCTCGAGTTAAGAGTGCGGATCAATCATCTTATATGTCTCATATGGTAATATCCATCGTACGGCATCCTCAAAATCGAGGGTACGGGTCAAAATCATACCTAATATCACCATTCGTACGGTATCATCATCGTACAATATCATGATCATGGGTACGGTTCTAAAGTCTCATACACTCAAATATTATCAACTCATATATTATCGTATGTATGAATACATATCGCCCAACGATCCATTATTATATCATATCACATACCATATCACGACTCAATCACATAACAAAATCTCACGGCATCATGCCCGATCATATCGACTCACCTCCACATATTGCATACTATCCTCATCACCCGTGTATGTGTGTGTGTGTGTATACACACACACACACACATACACACACACACACATACACACAAAATCAAGTGTGTGTGTGTATGCGTGTGTGTGACTACATATAACCTGCGATTCGCCACCAAGGTAATCATCATATGGATAGGTCTTCCAAGATCAACCTAATCTAACCTAAGTTCTTCTAAATACCCTATTCGCTAAGTCCAAATATCGCATCAGAACTTACTAATATAGTAATACTCTATTCCACTGTTGCGGGGATGCTATATGCCATCCACTCGACTTCCCCCATAGATATACATCTACTCACCTTGATCTTCGCTTGCCGAAGTTAATGACGCCATGCTCTCCCTTGTCGCCCCGAAGTCCACGCGGAGGTACCTACAGTTTCAAATACGTCGTATTGTAACCAAGAATCAAATACGAGAAATCTGATACGGCATACGAAGGGTACATAGGTTAGAACCTACGAACTACGCATTTAAGAATAGCCAAACAAATTCGATGTTGATAGACAAACATCATACCACCGAGTTAAAACACAAATACCAAAACCAAAGTCATTAAAAAGTCGTAAAACGAAAACAGAAACTCAAGAAAACACCTCCAGATTTTGCCTCTGGTCAAATTAGCCAATTTTGCATATGGGGTAGGTCTAATTTACTGAAAATGGAGCCATGGACCAAGCACGAAGCAATTCCTTTGTACCAAGGCTGTAATTTGCGTCCAGAAATGGATAATTGGCGGCCAGGTAATAGAGTTAGGGTCTCAGGTCTCTATGGTAGCTTCTAGGTTCCCTGCACAACTCTATGTAATCGCTAAATAATTTTTAGGGTCCCCTAGTTGTAGCAGATCTCAATATATCACCACAAATTCTCACAAAACCCGATATCGGAGATTCTAAGTTCATGTCTTGGGGTTTTAGTCTCTGGTTAAGTCTACAATACTAACACTACAGGGGTTGTAATCACTAATTACACCTTAATACACAATCACAATTCATAATACCACCCTAAATCTCATCTTGGAATATTCTAACATCACTAATCCATATTAGTTCTATTTTAAACCACACTATGATATAAGGAAATTCAAATATTAACTAATGGGGTGGGATCATACCTCATTTGGCAACTCAAGAATTTTCTTGAGTTGCCCAAAGTCTTGACTTGATTTATCCATAGGGTTTGTAGTGAGGTTGTGATCAATTTTTGTGAAGGAAAACATAGGTTTTGATGTATTTTGAGGGATGCTGTAAGGAGGTAGAGGAGGTGGATCGAGGAGTTAGAGAGAAATGAAGGAGATGAAGAAGAATGGGTGGTGAAGAATGAAGAAGGGCCATGAGGAGTCTAGAATTTTCTCACTCTTCCCCTCTCTCTCTTGCAATAACTCATAGTCCCATGCCTCCATGTCACTTTTTCTTTTATTTTTCTTTTCTCTTTCTTCTCATTTAAAAACAAAACCATTTAAATGTAAATGAAGTCATGGTTCAAAATATGTGACATGTGTTTTTGCAACATGTTAAGTTGCATGCCATATGCACATAAACACGATTAATGCATGATTAGTGAAAATTAATCGAGTTTAGTATTAACTTGTATATAATTAGCTGTATAATAAATTATAAAATATCCAAATCACATAATTACCTTCAAAAACAATAATTATATTAATATTCCCATTTATTTTCTAAACTACCGGCATATAATTATACATTTTCATTAAACTAAATCTCATACTTAATAATATTCATGAAATTTATTATTTTAATTATTTAAATTCCCAAAAATAATATTTTATTTTCTGAAATGTTACAATCTTCCCCCTTAAATAAATTCAGTCCCCGAATTTAAATTTAAAATCCCCCCAAAAACTAAAACATTCCAGTAAAATGATCAAGTCGTCGGGGCTCCGAAATCATGAATACTTAAAACATATCATAGCGCGATACATGCGCAATAAAAACGAGTGTAAAACTCAAATCAAAACTCCATCAAGTATCACTCTATCATCGGAGTTATGGCGAAAATACAAATGTCAAAATCTAATACGAAAACCAACATGATATACTCAAAACTATAACATGTATATACTATACATCATTGTAAAATCGTCAAAACATCCAAATAGAAATGCATGCAAAACCCTTTTTAAATTTCCATGCGATGCGCGTATCACGGCACAAGTAGCGCACATTCATTATAAGGAAAATAACTACATATATATATCCTTTGTTTAACATAAACGTTCCTCCTTTTGAAAACCCCTTCTGTAAATAATGATGCATGTAAAAATACTCAGGTGTTGTCCACAGACTAGTCCTGCTCGGTCGCTAAACCGTAGTACATATCATTAAACATGATGCTGGAAATGAAACCAATCTTAATAAAGTATACAAAAATGCTACGTGTGTATGGTGCGCACGGAAATCGAAATCAAATACAGGTGCCATACATGTGCACAGAAACAAAATCTATGTGCAACAGGTGTGCACGAAAACATATGTCGAGTGCGACGGGTGTGTATGACAACAATATCAGGTGCATCTGATATGCACAAAAAATCTCGATCAAGTGAATCAGGTGAGCACAAAATCATATCTATTGCGCCATGTGTGCTCAAGAATCCCAATCAAGTGCACAAAATGCACGAAAACATAAATCCAATGCACTAGGGTGCACGAAAACGAATATCAAGTATAAAAGTCGAAATCAACGGTATACGACATACACCAATTCAAAATCATGTATACCGCGGTATATAACTCATAAACATGTGCAACTGCGTGCACAAAACCATATCAAGTACTGAAAGCTCGTGTAAACTACGCCGAAAGCATAAATCAAATCATTTGCACACTATATGTATGAACTCAAAATCAAACATCTCGAACAGCATAAGATTGAAATCGAGTGCAATGAATATGCATGAAAACAACAATCAATATAGCTGATATGTAAAATACGAATCAAGTGCAACTGTGATGCATATAGAAAATATCAATCATAAAACAACTCGTCTAAATATCAAAATCAAAATGATGAAAACGCGTTATCCGAATCATCAGGAAGCAGATCATAAATAACTGTTGTCGATGTGCCCTTCCTCCTATGTCGAAAGGTGCCGGTGAATACAAGGCTGGCAGAGCAAGATATCTACATGCCTCATGCCCACGGTATGGCATCCTCCTTTCTTAGATCCTTGTCTCTCTCTGCGAAATACCAGTTACGTGACTCCTCGGCTCAACAGCCCGATATGGAGTAATGACGGAACAGTTCCTCTCTGGCGCTTCTCTGAAGATTTCCTGACCAATTGACGTGATCACTCGTGTTCAATGATGGTAACCTATGGACTATCGAGTGTGTGCGATACATCCGATCTTGGGTCTAAGTCTTTATCATTTAGTATTCCCGAAAGATCCTGTCAGGGTCTCCTTCCAATCTCGTCCCTGCCGGATTTGCCCAGAAGTTATCATCCTTTACTTAATCCATATCTTGTTCCGGGACAGCTGCATTCTCTTCATGACTTTTCTCTGGAATTATGGCTGCATTCAATGCCTCTGCATAGGTATCCAGTCTCTGATGTCAACAGAGTGAAACGTTATCTAGTCAAGATCTCGTACGAACTTCTTGCTTTGCTTTTCTTCAATATGGACCAATTCGAAATTATCTCTTCGTAGCTATATGGACTGCGCTCCAAATGGCTGCACTCATATCTAGAATCTCTTTCCGAAGCTACCAACTCGGTATCTCTAATGTGCTTTAGATGGCATCTGGCCAACTACGTCCTCGGAAACTTTTCCAAATAGTCGGAGGAATATACTTCATTCGTCCATTTTCGATCGACTCCCAACGCATCTGGGTGAGGTCCTTCTATCCGGAGCTGGTCAACTTACTGATTCTACATCGGAGTATCCAACGAATAACGCCATTTCTTGACCGACTCATAGCATGTCTGTGTGAGAGCCTCTTCTAACTGATGTAAATCAATTGATGACCTCACATCGAAGCATCCAAACGAACAAAAAGACCTAGTCTTATCCAAGGGTGACTAGTGATCTACTATCACATTCATGAGTGTAACCTCATGTTGCAATAGTTTCCAAACGTCTGGGGACGATATCTTATCAAATCAGCAACATCTAGCCCCTCTGTCCGCACGGTAGATAACGCCTCAATCATCTGAAGTAAACGGTGCATCAACCGTCTTCGCATTCTGGCCGGCCTCTAGCAGTGGCCCGATCATCTGGTGTAGATCTGCTCTTGTATCAATATAAAACATAGTAAAATGATATATCAATGCAATCGTGTGTCACCGGAATTACGCTCTGGTCAGTCCTCATTCATGACGAGCGCATGCCGACTGCACCTCTAGTTGCAGCTCTCTCTGCTCGTGTAACCGTGAACAGAAACCACAATCCGATATCGATGAGGATAGATTATAGGAACGAATAGAAATACAGTGCCTAAGAAATATATATCCTAAGGTTTCTTAAGCAGAACAACGTATCGTATGTATGCCACGGAACATACACACGGTACATCACTTTACTTAAGTCACCTACTCCATCAACTAAGCTTAACCTATGTGACGAAAGTTCGGGTCTAATACCGCCTCGGCCAAGTCTAAGTTCCGTAAGGTCAAGCCTAGGTTCTGAATATATATACGCCATAGACTCCGCATAGTCAAACCTAGACTCAAACCAAGGTTAAACCAAACGCTTTGATACCAACTTTGTCACGACCCGGAAAGGCACGTGACCGACACTTGAATTATGTGAAGTCTATAGGACCCCACCTAATTCAAGTAAGCTAAAAGCCCAGAAATCTAAACCTTTTTAGGGAAAATAGTGGAGGTGCAGTTTTTGAAATAAGGTTTTAGTGAAATCATATTCCTTTTTCATAACATAAATAATAGTATACAAAAACAGATTTTATATTTTTTACTTGAAAACATTTTCGTCATTGAAAATTTAGGCAGCACCTCTTTTGTAATTTTTAACCCGAAAATAGTACAAGCAATAATAAATATAGGCGTCCTCCAGCGAGAGCTAGCACTTCACCAATTTGCGGAAACAACCACGCAAGTAATATGAATATACAACGTCGAAAGGCGAGGATCAAAACACAGAAAGAAAGCACGAAAACATAAGTACCACCAAGAAAATCCCAACAATAATGAATACAAGAGCGCGACTCTAAGGCCGAAAGAATATACAAAATGAGGTTATCTAAGTCTACTAAATATACAAGTCTGGTTGATGGAGTCTTTAACTAGATACAACTGAAATAAATAACAAGTACAACAGAAATATAGAGTACAACTACAACGGTGGTCACGATGCAAGTGAAACCACCTACCAAGCAATCACCCGGAAGAAGTGATGTACCAGCAAGCCACAACGGAACCTGTACGGCCGAACCTGCAAAGAAACTGTTGCACAACAGGGTTGAGCTGCCAACTCGTGAGTAGAAGACATCACCGAGTAGAAACCGAATGTATGGCGATCTCCTAGGTCATACAATAATATACTCATAATATAACATTGAAATATTTAGTAGTGGCAAGGGTAATTATCTAAGCATAAGTGTAATATCAAGTACTCGTGTCAGTGCCTCAAATAGAAACATGTCATATACATGATGTATGAATGCATCAAGAATGAAATCAGAATATATCTATATGAGAAAGCTGTGTTCTTATCTCAGTAAGATTTTAGTATAAAAACTGGAGTATCATCAATGAAATCGACAGAAATCCATGTCAAATATCGACACAAAATCCTCAAATCCAAGGCTCCGTCAGTCCGGATCGGCCCATATCATCCAATCTCACGACTACGGTCGGTATCCTCCGGATATCCGCCGTGCCAAATATCACCGGTAGGTAGTCCTCCCCTGCCAGGCTCATCGTCTATATCTCGAGCTTCTTGCCCCGGGGTACCTTACCGGGTCCACCATGTACCCAAAACGGTTCATCATACTTCTCGAATCGGGTCTCAAAAACCAACTCAATCAGAAAAACTCATGGTGGACGCCATATACATCATATCACAAGAAAACTGCAACTTGCATTTTTAAAATTATAATAAGTTTATAAAATCCTTGCGGTTTTCCTCCAAATCCATAAATCTCACGGAAAAATCCGAAATCTCAAAATCATGATCAATATACAGTGAATATCGGCATAAAGCCACACAATATTTCATAACAGAATGAATATATAAATGCATGGGTTATCTAAGTAAGGAATGAAAAATCTAAACTAGCATATGAGAGCAAGCATACTAATAATACGTTGAAACTATCAACTAGCAGGTTATGCTAATGAAGTAACGTTTTTCGAAAGTGTACATGATATGGCAATTACCGATGATGATGTGTGTAAGCCGGCAAGCAAGTGTACGTGTAACATGCGCATCATCGCTAATGGTGCTGGTGTCCTAGCAGGCGAGATCATAACAACTAGTAAAACACAATTTAATTTACAATGCAATGAAAACAATATGAATATAACAGAAAAATGAATAGTAAACACAACATTAAAAAGTATACATATCTGTGTACGAGTCATACGGTTTTAGTGTTTGGAAATAGTACAAATCGTGCTTTTTTTCAGAAAAGTAGGGGCTACGGTGTTTTTGAGAAAAGATATGTCCTTTGAAAAATTCGTAGCATCTCTCGGGTTGTCTTTTGAAAATACTCATGATTCATTAGTTTTGAAAATAGGTATGTGTAACATTTTGGAAAATTGTAAATAATTTAAATATAAAAATAATGAATTTATAAAAGTGATATCACATACAACTTTTGTTATCGGAATTATATCCGTAAAAATGTAATTATTTTGGTAAATATGAAGAAAATGTGTGATATCATAAAAATGATATTTTAATTGTTCTAAACATGACATGAGATGTTATTATAAGATAATGGTATTTAAGTGTTATGAAAAGTATTGTGTTTCTTTTAAAAACATGGATTTAGATTTTTATATGAAGGATTTTTAATTAAAAAGGTTTTATTATAGAAATTCTTTTTGAGGTTGGGTAAATGTTTAGTTAGTTAAAACCTCACCCTCAACACACCCTCACCATGCTCACAATCCTCCACCTTCTCCTTCCACCATGACACCTCCTCCTTCAACCCTCCACCTCTTGCTCTCTCAACACAACACAACACCTAGGAAATTCTTTAGCTTCCTCAAACTGAACTCTTTTCAAAGTCCAACACTAGATTCCTATGTGTTCCTCATATCAAAAGAGAAAGCCATGAATTCCTTCACCAATTTTGTTCACACCATAAACCTAGAAACCACCACAACTCCTAAAAGCCTCCATCATACAATTCTTAAGCTGTGGTTCCTTTGTGTATCATCCTAATAGGTATATCTTCTTCTCTCTTTACTTAATCAATTCTGTTTGTGATCGGTTTTGATGTGCAGTATTACAAAAACTGCCGTTTTGTGATATTTAGCCTCCTGAAATTGAATCTGGAACCACTAAGTGTAACCACTAGAAAAACTAACAATACCATAAGTATCATAAGATCACTAGAAGACTTCACTCAAAGCCCAAGACCCCATCTCCAGTAATTGACCGGCAAAAACTCCCATTTTCCCGATGTCGCCGGGTCATTGGTGAGAATTGGTGTTGATTTTTCTTCTGTAGCTTTATTTGAGTATTTTATAAGTTACTGTATTATTTTATTTGTCCCAGTATTTATACAGAGAAATCTGGGAAAATTTAGTTTGGTTGTTATTAAAGTGTCCGATATTCCGATACAGGTTTTTTGTATTTTGTACTACAGCTGAAACGTTGACGTTGGTACGTTAATTTCAGGGGCGTTTGTTCATTTTTTGGGTAAGTAAGCTGTAGGTTCTAACATACAGGTGCTTAGTGTAAGTCCATGCTACCTCTCCCGGTACTTTCGGGCATACGGAATTTGACGAAAAACAATTTTTCTAGAGGTGGTAACATGGACTCAAAACCGGATCTTTGTTAAACATCTAACTAACAACCTAACTAGGAGTTGTTAACTACTCGGTTAGGGGGTTATACCTTTCTTTCTTGAACTCCTTCGTCTTCAAGCCTCGATGGTTGTCCGGATCGGCTTCACTCCGTCGTCTCCTTGCGCCGAAGATAGATCCACCTCGAAAGCTTCTACCTTTGGCTTCTTCTTCGGTCTTTGAAAAAACTAGTTCACTTGGTTTGCTAAATCTTATGAACTAGAATGAGTAGAGAAGAGTGTGTTGGGATTTTACTCTATAGTTCTTGGTTCTCAACACATGAGACAAGTGAACCATAGACTCAAGAGAGGGAGAGCAAGAGGAAGGGGATGAGAGCTCAAGAGCACAAGAGAGAGAATGAGAATGATAAAATGAGAGAAGACTTTTCTCTCTTGGCTCTCATAATCCAAGCCATCATCACAATAATAGTAATCAAGTATTGTGTAAATGGTTTAAGCTACAATAGCCATATCATTTCATGCACTCATTTCTCACAAGAGAAACAAGCAAGTAAAAAGTCTTTGCCATGAAATGATAGCCATTGTCATCATGATGGTCAACTAGTCAAACCTAGTCAACCGGTCAACAAAGTCAACAAGTCAACAAAGTCAACCCCTCAATAACCATGTCACCATAATACTTAATTAATATTATTGTTAATCACATATCATATTCTCATTAGGGTTGAGCAAAAGGTCAATAGTCAACAGTCAACGGTCAATAACCCTAATGAGAATCCTCTGCCTCTGTCTCTCCGTCAACTGTGCATACACACCCGTATCCGCGTTCCGAGGAACACGAATACAAACTGGATAAATCCAATCCCAAAACATACACTGGGATCTGGCTTAAACCAAAGCCCGCTAGTGTTAACTCTCCCGACACTAAGCGTGCACAAGTGCACGGATGTGACTGAACACTGTCGCAAAACCATGCGGCCTCTACTCTTTTGCCTAAAGGCGAATAGCTTTCTGTGTGGGACTCTAAAGACTCGACACTACGCTGGCAGTGGGTTTAACCACAGACCGCAAGCGGCACTAGCTGTGCGTAACGGTCCCCAGGTAGATGCCGACAAGAAGACTGACGAGGTGAAACCCATCTGAACTCCTACTGAGCCTGAATGTGACAATCTCCATACAGTCCGGTCTGTTCGTCTGATACATCTCATGGCGGGCCTAGGTGGCGGTAAACGTCAGTCCCCTAATAGCGGTATAAGTCGTGTCGGAGTGAAGCCTAACACTGGAAGCCTACCAGTATATCTCGATTGCCCTGGCCAGGGACTACTTATGTAATGGCTCTCCTAGACACAGCGCGATGTCAACCCCCAATACCGGGAGAGACGAATCCTGTCTAACCGTCACTGCCTCCAAGTGCTTCGGGACTGTACCCAACTACTACCTGTTTGCACGACTCCTTTGAGCCATGGTAGGGTAGTAATCAAAGTACAGTGGGAACACACTCAAGGCGATGTGACAGTGTCAAGTCAGCGGACTAAGATGTACTCATATCACCTGGGAACTGATAACTGACGATAGGTATAATACCAACCGGTCAGTTCCCGACGAGTCCTGTCCAGTGTACTCGTAACCCAACGAGCACCCGTATACTATCTCCAGTACGACGTACTGATGGCTGTGGGACAGACCACCTCCCACTCTGGGATAAGAAGCGCATACGCTAGTCTACTCCGGAGTATCGATGCCCTGTCTCGATAGTCCTGCGACTAGAGACCTGCATAAGGATGTGCTTATAGATTACCCAGCCCCCACTAGTGTGACTGCCATCACAACGCTGGTAATCAAGCAAAGATCCTAAGGGCTCCACTAATGTGCATAGGTGATATACTAAAATAAACACATGTACACATTGAAGTAGAAACAAACCAAGTAGCATACTACTATTTTGAGCAAGATTGTATATACAAGGTGAATATCCCAAGCTTCCATTAAGTAATATACAAACTAGTATGATACAGTAATGGCCTCTAGGGCATATACACTAACAATCTCCCACTTGCACTAAGGCCATGTACTGGCGTATCGAAGACCAATCATCTCGATCAGCCGCTCGAACTGAGTCTGGGGCAAGGCCTTGGTGAATGGATCTGCAGTGTTATCTTCTGAAGCGACCCTCCGAACCTCGATCTCCTGGCGATCCACGATCTCCCTGATCAGGTGATACCGCCTCAAGATGTGTCTGGATCTCTGATGGGACCTGGGTTCCTTCGCTAAAGCTATAGCCCCGTTGTTGTCGCAATACAGAGGTATTGGATCAACAGTGGACGGAACCACCTGAAGTTCTTTCAAGAACTTCCTCATCCAGACAGCTTCTTTTGCGGCATCAGATGCAGCGATGTATTCCGCTTCCATCGTCGAGTTTGCAACAGTTTCCTGTTTGGAACTCTTCTAACACACCGTCCCTCTATTGAGGGTAAAGACAAAACCCGACATGGACTTGGAATCATCCTTGTCACTCTGGAAGCTGGAGTCAGCAAAGGCATCGATCTGGAGGTCTTTTCCGCCATACACCAAGAACATCTCCTTAGTCCTTCTCAGGTACTTGAGAATGTTCTTTATCGCTATCCAGTGTTTCTTCCCAGGGTTTGACTGATACCGGCTTACCACACTCAGTGCATAAGCTACATCCGGTTTGGTACACAACATCGCATACATTATAGAGCCTACCGCAGAAGCGTAGGGTATAATAGACATGCGATCCCTCTCCAAATCAGTCTTGGGAGACATCTCTTTAGAGAGGGTGATCCCGTGACAAGCCGGTAGGTTACCGCACTTGGAATCTTCCATACTGAATCTTTTCAGTATGGTGTCGATGTACCTGGACTGTGAAAGTCCTAATATCCTCTTGGATCTATCACGATGGATCCGGATCCCCAGGATGTATGAGGCATCACCCAGGTCTTTCATGGAGAACCTGTGTAACAAGAACCCCTTGACAGATTGTAGCATACGAATGTCATTTCCTATTAAGAGAATGTCATCCACGTATAAAACGAGGAATACTACAGTTCTCGCTACAAATCTACTATAGATGCATGGTTCATCTGGATTTTTGCTAAAGCCGAATTCCTTGACCGTCTCATCAAAACAGATGTTCCAACTCCGCGATGCCTGCTTTAGTCCATAGATGGACTTAAGCAACTTGCACACCTTTCCGCTGCTCCCACTCTGAATGAAACCCTCTGGTTGGTCCATATAGACACACTCCTCTAAATTTCCATTTAGAAAAGCGGTCTTTACGTCCATTTGCCAGATCTCATAATCGTGGAAGGCAGCAATGGAAAGAAGGATCCGAATGGATTTCAGCATAGCTACTGGAGAAAAGGTCTCGTCATAGTCCAAACCAGGTCTTTGACGAAAACCCTTTGCAACCAGTCTAGCTTTATAGGTCTCAACCTGTCCATCTACACCAATCTCCCTTTTGAAGATCCACTTGCATCCTACGGGTTTTACCCCGTCTGGAGCAATGTCCAACGTCCATACTTTGTTGGTGTACATGGACTCCATTTCGGTCCGCATTGCATCCAGCCATTTTACCGAGTCGACGCTCTGAACGGCTTGCTGGAAGCTAGTCGGCTCATCATAATCTATAATGCAATCCTCTCTATCCCCGTCTATGAGAAAACCGTAGTATCTCTCGGGAGGATGAGACTGCCTACTACTCCTGCAGAGCGGCGTAGGAATGTCCTGTTCTTTTGAACCCTCTGGTTCCACTAAGCTTTCAGTAATAGTCTGTGGTCCTGGAATTTCTTCCAGTTCTACTGCGCTCCCACTAATTTCCTTTTCTAAGAACTGGTGTTCTAGAAAGTGGGCATGACGAGAAACAAAAACCTTTTGTTCCTCTTCGCAGTAGAAGAAATATCCCTTGGAGTTCTTTGGATATCCCACAAACTTGCACTGTACTGAGCGTACCTCGAGCTTGTCCGCATGCTGCTTTTTGACAAAAGCTGGACTTCCCCATGTCTTAATGTGATTAAGATAGGGTCTCTTCCCACACCACATCTCATATGGTGTAGTAGGCACAGTCTTAGTTGGAACTCGGTTCAAAAGGTATGCAGCTGATTCTAGCGCATACCCCCAGAATGATTGCGGTAACTCAGCGTTACTCATCATGGACCGTACCATATCCAATAGGGTGCGGTTCCGTCTCTCCGATACACCATTATGTTGCGGAGTGTATGGAGGAGTAAGCTGAGAGTGAATTCCGTTCTCTTTTAAATAGTCCAGGAACTCGGCACTCAAGTATTCACCACCTCGATCCGATCTTAGAATCTTGATACTTTTGCCGGTTTGTTTTTCTACTTCATTCTTATATTCCTGGAATTTTCCAAAGGCTTCGGACTTATGTTTCATTAAGAAGATATAACCGTACCTTCAAAAGTCATCCGTAAAAGTAATGAAGTAAGAATAACCGCTTCGCGTATGTGTAGACATTGGACCGCACACGTCGCTGTGTACGAGTCCCAAGAGCTCACTCGCTCTTACTCCGTGTCTAGTGAACGGAGTCTTTGTCATCTTTCCTTTGAGACAGGATTGACAAGTGGCATACGATTGATATTCGAACGGATTCAAATATCATTCTATATGTAACTTCGTCAACTTTCTCTCATTGATGTGACCTAGTCTACAATGCCATAAGAAAGTCTGATTTATTTTCGGAGACTTTCTTTTGTGTGTATTCTGGACATTGAAAATCTGTGGTTGGTTTAATACGTATATACCATTGCTCAATGTACCTGACCCAATCAAAACTTAATTAAGGTGAATGTTTACAACATTGCTTACAAACGCAAATTCATAACCTTCTTTAGAAACCAAAGATACAGAAATGATATTACAAGTTGCGTTGGGTACAAAAAAGCAATTACGCAAAACCAAAACATGTCCATCTGACATTCCCAGGTGATGGTCCCCCACGGCCTTAGCATCCATGCTAGCTCCGTTTGCAACTTTGAGGGTCATGTCACCTGCCTTCAAAACCCTACGGTTTCAAAACGCCTGCAAAGAATTACAGATATGAGATCCTGATCCGGTATCCAATACCCAGGAAGTAGAGTTTATTGAAAGACAGTTTTCAATAACATACACACCTGAAGCTGAAGCCGCAACCTGCTTCAATTCCTGTGTCCTGGCTTTCCAAGCCCTGCAATCATTCTTCCAGGGTCCCTTCTTATGACAATAGAAGCATTCTTCCTTATCCACAAGCTTTCCCACTTTCTTTGTTGCTTTTGCCTTTCCCTTCGTATCCACTTTACTAACACCGCCCTTTGGTTTTGCGGGGGCTTTCTTCTTCTTTCCCTTGGCTTTCGCCTTGGACCTAGAAGAGGAAGATCCTCCTACAAACAAAGTGGATGTTTCCCTACCTTTCTGTAGGGTTCCCTCTGCGATCCTCAACATGTTGAGGAGTTCTGAAAGTTCAACTTCTTTTTCTTGTAAGTTGAAGTTCAGTATAAACTGGGCGTAAGTGGAAGGAAGGGACTGGAGAATCAAGTCTGTATAGAGCTCATTCTCCAACGTGGTCCCAAGGTCCGTGATCTCTTCTATGTAGCCAATCATCTTAAGCACGTGTTCCGCTACCGATGATCCGACGGCCAACCTTGCCGAAAATAACTTCTTCGACACTTCGTATCTTGCGATACGAGATTGCTCTCCATACAGTTCTTTTGTATGGAGAAATATGGATTCGAGGTCCATATTCTCGTGCCTCCTCTGATGTTCGTTGTCCATAGAGGCAAGTACGAGGCACTTGGCCTTCGCGCTATCAATCTCCCAAGTCTTACGGATTTCCTTATCCGCGACGCTGGAGGTGGGACCTGGGACAGGGGGAGCTTTGGTGGTAAGAAGATAACCCAGCTTGTCGTAAGTGATTGCCATTTTGACATTCCTGAGCCAATCTTTGTAGTTTGGCCCTATCAGTATGTTTTTATCTAGAAGTAACTTAAGTCCAGTCATGTCGATTGGTCGTTGCAATTAGGAGAGAGAAGAAGAAACACTCAGCATGATGCTCTTGCAAGTTTAGAGTGGTTTTTAGTTTGTCTAAACAGGATGGCTCCCACTGTTTCTCGAATCCCTCCTCAAACCAAAAAGGAAGAATTAGTCAGGATCAATCTCACCGTATAATACTTGCTTAACCGTTCAGCCAGGCCAGTGTCGGTACTTCGAGGGAGGTTTCCAACGCTTTCGCGAAGTTCCTTAATTCAAGAACCTCTTTTCCCTGGGGGCGTAGCCCCGCTAACACCTTTCTAGTCACCTACTAGGTTTATAGCATTGATCGTTAAGTGAGAAATTTCCCGAGGAGTAGCATATACTCACAGTAGGATCGGGATCCAAATATCATCGCGTGACGAAACTGAAGGAATCCTACCAGAATCATCACACTCCAAATGGTATGCAAAACTAGCAAGTTTCAGTTCTTTTGAAACTCCCGATGTGGATTTTTGCCCCATGCTCTTATGACCTTGACTTTGGCTAAAATATCATAAGTCATATGTCAAGTTCTACCCGTCATTCTCCAGGTTAATTTGGATCCACCCGTACCTACCCTTGACTTTGGCCAAAATGGCAGTACGACTGTCCCAAACCAACGCATCTATCTATGCTACACATGAATACCCAATAGCTACCAATCACTATGCCTTGACTTTGGCCAACAAACATAGCTTGAATACTATTGACTATTTATGTGAAACGACGGAGGGCTACGAATGGTTTTGGCAAAACCGTGAACGTAGTGAACTTGATATAGTCGATGGAACGAGATAGCTTTTAAAAGGAGTGGCTCAAGCTCCGCATTTAAAAGTTAGTTTTGAAAAGAACCGAGTGGTTTTTCGAAAGTGTTCCAACGATTTTTACTTGGTTTATATTCTTGCATTAGTTCTTTTAATGCGTGATATTCTTGCATTTGTTCTTTTAATGCGTCCCATCATTTAATCCTACCATTGCAGAAAACAACCAAAATATGACGTACGCTTATGCCATTCGCATTCGCCACGGGGCCCCGTCATTACCCGTTAGGTTACTTAACTAACGACAGAGCAGGGGCTGGGCTAGCACGGCTGTAAAACATAAGCAACGCCTAAATAATATCATATATAGATATATTGCAATGATAGCCAATTCAAATCACAGATGAACACATTGGATATACTAGGAACCCGCAATTCGGACGAGCCTGTAACGAAAAGCAGATTACACGGTCGCGGTGAATAGCCAAAACCCTACCCAAGACCCCTACGGGTGCGGCAAACTACCCGCCAAGTACCCGAAGCGAAGCAACCTCCGTCATCTCCGTGAGTAGGCCACTCGGCACTTCGGCATACCCGGTAGTTTGTGCACCCTCTCCATGGGTCTATCCTAGGAGCAAAAACAGTAAAAAGAAATTATACAATGACGGCTACAACCCCGACCCGGTTGTGCAGCTATACAAATAATTATTACATCAATTTACAAATTTACATGAATTGAAAGAAAAGAAAACTCTTGTCTCACAACCCCCGGCTATTCACCCGCGACAATCCAATGAATTCATATACACATTCCAATAACATTACAGATCACAGATTTGTATAACCCCCATTAATTGACATATAGCGATTAGCAGACGCTCAATACAAATAACACATCACAGAAAAACCCGTCAGCTTAAGTCTTTTAGAAGTTCGATCAAAAATACGGATTTTCAGGCCCCGAACACAAAATTTTCGTTCTGGAAAATCTGGGCAGAAAATACATATTCCAAAAATCCCAAAATACCCCTATGAACAAACTGCAAAAATAAAACCCCACGACCGAGTCAACTCGGCCGAGGTTCCGCGGCGGGAGCAAGCTCCCGCCGCGGAAACGCGGCGCGTTGATCGATTCAGTGGGTCGAATTTTTGCAGTTGCTTCTAAAAACCCTGAGTCGATTTTTGGTATATCTCAAATAATTTTTGCAGCACTTTGAAAATCGACAGAAAGTTTGAAATCCGGGTGTATTACGCGACTTTTTCTCCGATCGAATTTCTAGTTACTATGCTAACATGTTAGGTAGAGTTTAACTAGGCTCTGATACCACTGTAAGTCCATGCTACCTCTCCCGGTACTTTCGGGCATGCGGAATTTGACGAAAAACAATTTTTCTAGAGGTGATAACATGGACTCAAAACCGGATCTTTGTTAAACATCGAACTAACAACCTAACTAGGAGTTGTTAACTACTCGGTTAGGGGGTTATACCTTTCTTTCTTGAACTCCTTCGTCTTCAAGCCTCGATGGTTGTCCGGATCGGCTTCACTCTGTCGTCTCCTTGCGCCGAAGATAGATCCACCTCGAAAACTTCTACCTTTGGCTTCTTCTTCGGTCTTTGAAGAAACTATTTCACTTGGTTTGCTAAACCTTATAAACTAGAATGAGTAGAGAAGAGTGTGTTGGGATTTTACTCTATGGTTCTTGGTTCTCAACACATGAGACAAGTGAACCATAGACTCAAGAGAGGGAGAGCAAGAGGAAGGGGATGAGAGCTCAAGAGCACAAGAGAGAGAATGAGAATGATAGAATGAGAGAAGACTTTTCTCTCTTGGCTCTCATAATCCAAAGCCATCATCACAATAATAGTAATCAAGTATTGTGTAAATGGTTTAAGCTACAATAGCCATATCATTTCATGCACTCATTTCTCACAAGAGAAACAAGCAAGTAAAAAGTCTTTGCCATGAAATGATAGCCATTGTCATCATGATGGTCAACTAGTCAAACCTAGTCAACCGGTCAACAAAGTCAACAAGTCAACAAAGTCAACCCCTCAATAACCATGTCACCATAATACTTAATTAATATTATTGTTAATCATATATCATATTCTCATTAGGGTTGAGCAAAAGGTCAATAGTCAACAGTCAACGGTCAACAACCCTAATGAGAATCCTCTGCCTCTGTCTCTCCGTCAACTGTGCATACACACCCGTATCCGTATTCCGATGAACACGAATACAAACTGGATAAATCCAATCCCAAAACATACACTAGGATCTGGCTTAAACCAAAGCCCGCTAGTGTTAACTGTCCCGACACTAAGCGTGCACAAGTGCACGGATGTGACTGAACCCTGTCGCAAAACCATGCGACCTGTCGCAAAACCATACGGCCTCTACTCTTTTGCCTAAAGGCAAATAGCTTTCTGTGTGGGACTCTAAAGACTCGACACTACGCTGGCAATGGGTTTAACCACAGACCGCAAGCGGCACTAGCTGTGAGTAACGGTCCCTAGGTAGATGCCGACAAGAAGACTGACGAGGTGAAACCCATCTGAACTCCTACTGAGCCTGAATGTGACAATCTCCGTACAGTCCGGTCTGTTCGTCTGATACATCGTATGGCGGGCCTAGGGGGCGGTAAACGTTAGTCCCCTAATAGCGGTACAAGTCGTGTCGGAGTGAAGCCCAAAACACCCTGCGATAACACTGGAAGCCTACCAGTATATCTCGATTGCCCTGACCAGGGACTACTCGTGTAATGGCTCTCCTAGACACAGCGCGATGTCAACCCCCAATACCGGGAGAGACGAATCCTGTCTAACCGTCACTGCCTCTAAGTGCTTCGGGACTGTACCTAACTACTACCTGTTTGCACGACTCCTTTCAGCCGTGGTAGGGTAGTAATCAAAGTATAGTGGGAACACACTCAAGGTGAAGTGACAGTGTCAAGTCAGCGGACTAAGATGTACTCATGTCACCTGGGAACTGATAACTGACGATAGGTATAATACCAACCGGTCAGTTCCCGACGAGTCCTGTCCAGCGTACTCGTAACCCAACGAGCACCCGTATACTATCTCCAGTACGACGTACTGATGGCTGTGGGACAGACCACCTCCCACTCTGGGATGAAAAGCGCATACGCTTGTCTACTCTGGAGTATCGATGCCATGTCTCGATAGTCCTGCGACTAGGGACCTGCATAAGGATGTGCTTATAGATTACCTAGCCCCCACTAGTGTGACTGCCATCACAACGCTGGTAATCAAGCAAAGGTCGTAAGGGCTCCACTAATGTGCATAGGTGATATACTAAAATTAACACATGTACACATTGAAGTAACAAACCAAGTAGCATACTACTATTTTGAGCAAGATTGTATATACAAGGTGAATATCCCAAGCTTCCATTAAGTAATATACAAACTAGTATGATACAGTAATGGCCTCTAGGGCATATACACTTAGCTCGTTGTCTTGGTTTTCGATATGATATTTACATTGATACGATTTTAACTACGATTATAGGTACGATCGTGAGGGTTTCCGAGACGGAGATGACGAACATAGGAACGTGGACTTCAGCGAGCTCAACAAGTTGGTAAGTAGATTTACATCTACGGGGGAAGTCGGATGGATGATGTATAGCACCCTCGCAACCTTATAGCTAAGATAGTTATGATACTTAGTTAGTTCTTAGTGATTAATTCAAGTTATTGGCATTAATGTTATGTTGCATCTAGTATAGTAGTCATGTGCATATAGTTCTATTCATGGTTGGGTGAAGTTATGCGGGGGATCATGCCGTACGTGAGATGATTTGGATATTGTGATAATATGGGTATTGTAGGAGGAATCACACCGTACTTATGATGAAAAGATTAGCATGCCGAATACGGCCAGGTTCCTTTAGACTCATGGAGTCATGTTTTATTTCGTGTTAGAACATAATACTTGAGTGAGCTATACTCTTTTAAAAAACTAACGATTCATTTCCCTTTTAAAGAATAAAAGACAAGGATGCGATGCCAATTTCCAAAATGAATATCTATTTTAACCTAAGGCAGCATCCTTATTTCAAAACCAACGTTTCGTTTCATTTTCAAAGATAATGGTATAGCTCATAGCAAGTAGTTTCATTTAATAACTACGCTTACATTTATTTTACATATTCGCGATATATTTATCGTTGTTATATGTTTCTGTGATACGAACACTCTGATAGAACACCGCACAACTACCGATGAGTATTATGTTGCACGAGCATATACACATATGTTACACAACACCTCATTGGTACTGCCATGTCACTGTAGGACTGCTATACTACGTGATGCATATGTAGATGTTGATACGAGTTGGCTTTATACACTTATAGAACACTCGCACAAATGCTAATGATTGCCATGCTGCACAAGCACAGACGCGTATGCTACACTACACATCATTAGTATTGCCATGACACAGTAGAATCGATATATTTGTTGCCTGTAAGACTTATTCTCATACTTTACCTTTATTACCTGTTGGGTATTGCGATTACCAGTATCATGAGTATTCATATTTGATTCTTATGAGTTTTCAGGATGTTTTACTTTTGATGATATATATCAGTGGTATGGGACGCTGTTATATATGTATATATATATATAATATATCATCAGGAAGGCCTATGAGATTATTCTTATTCTTTACTTGATATATTTAGATATGATGAGTTGATGTCCACCATGAGTCATTTTTACGTTTTGTTTTACTCCGAAATGAGTGGGGGGCTATACGGTTACGGATTACTACGTTATCCAGACTGAGTGGGAGGGATATACAGTCGGATACATGGTGGACCCGGTCGAGACCGAGGGGCAGGATAGCCACAGTAGAGGCGGGGAGCCTAGCGAGGATACTCGATACCGGAGATAGAGATGAGCATGGCAGATATCCAGGGGATACTGGCCGGGGCTTGATTTTGGCATGGCGGATATCCAGGGGATACCGACCGAGCCAGGGATATCTGGTGGCGATCATCTGTTGAGATGGTGTCGACGATATCTGCATTTGTGTGTCGGTGATGGACACGAGAGATTTGAGGATTTGCGTGTCGGTGATGGACACGAGGGATTTCTGATTTCGGGTGTTGATGCTGGACATCCATATATATTGATATGTTGCTATCATGAGGTACACAGTTATATTATAAGTTATTGTAGCCATCCAGGTCTGATCCGGGGAATAATACCTGCATAACTTCTTACGGGTTATTGCATATAAAATAGGATTTCAAAATCGAGCTATAGCCTTCTTATTTTGACATGTCTGATATGACACTAGGATCTTTATATTGTAAACCTCTTAAAGCTCTTCACTAAAACAGCAGGACGTATATCTTAATAAGATACCTATTATATTTGTTGGAGATAGTGCCCTCATAGTCAATTATTGGATCGCAGGTACGTGATTGCAATGATTGCGGAGGACCTATCCCGGTAGGACAGTCTTACTCGAGATGATAGTTTGCTATCTGGTTTGCCTTTATCAGTCGTGTACATGTTCAGGTGACTGATTGCATGTTACACTTTGATAGAGCTCTTAGGATCTTGCTTTACTACCAACTGTATGAGGGCGATCATATACGTGAGAGTTGGGTAGTTTAGATGCATATCCTTAATTGTGGTCCCTAGTCGTGGGAGTTTCGAGACAGGGCATCGATACTCCGGAGTAGACTAGTGTGTACAGTCGAGACCCCGACGAGGGGCGGTGGCCGGTCTCACAAGCCACTGGTGACAGTTGGATCACCTAAGATGTATACAGGTGCTCATTGGGTTATGAGTACACCGGACAGGACTCGCCGGGAATCTGCTAGTTAGTACTATATCTATCGTCAGATAGCAGTTCCCTGGTGACATGTGTACAGGTTAGTTCATCGACCTGAGGTCGTCATTTGTCTCGTGTGAGTTCCCACTGTGCTTTGATTTCTACCCTACCACGGCTCAAAGGAGTCGTGCAAACAGGTAGCTTTTGGGTACAGTCCCGAGCCATATGGAGGCACGTGAGCGGATCGGCAGGGGATTCGTCTCTCCCGGTATTGGGGGCGAGATCGTGCTGTGTCTAGGAGAGCCATTACGCAAAGCCCTCGGCCGAGGCAGGAGATTTACTGGTAGGTATTCCAGTAGTATCTCAGGGCGTTCTGGGCTACACTCCGACACGACTTATACTGCTAATGGGGGTCTGACGTTACTAGCCCTCTAGGCGGATATGCGATACTCATTGACGAACGGACCGGACTGTATATACATTGTCACTGTTAGGCTCAGTAGGGTTTTCGGAGGAGTTCGCTCATCGGTCTCCCTTGAGTTCGCTCCTCGGCCACCCTTGAGGTCAGTCCATGGACAGCCGTTACGCATAGCTAGTGCCGCTGACGGTTTGTGGTTAAACCCACTGCCAGGGTGCTGACGAGTCATTAGAGTCCCCCACAGACAGTTTCCCAAGTTCGGGCGAAACGTTGTAGAGGCCGTATGGTTTTATGGCAGGGTTCGGAAAATGCACGTGCGTTTACGCACGTGTCGATTTTCGGACAGTTGATACTGGTCGGCTTTGGTTTAAGCCGGATCCGAGTATTATATTGAGTAGGTATAATATCTTTGTCTCAGTTGCATTTGTATTCGGTCGTAATACAAATGCGGGTATATTTATACAGTTTCGGGGTTGTCCTGAAATTCGTTTCAGGATCACTGTTGGAAGTTGCCAGTTTCCAGTTTTCTATCAGCCGTCTTTTAACATTCGGTTAAAGACGGATTTATCTTTTCTTGAGATGAGTGTGGATTCTTCTAGAAGTTTCTAGAAAAGGTGACTAGGATTAATTAGTGTTGGTTTTTCATTGGTTGCATTTATTAAGTGGTGACTATGCTTAATGACTCATGCTTTGTAGTTAATGCTTTTTGTTTTCCTTAAGATATTTCCTTCTTGATCTTTAAGTGAGAAGCATTCTCTTGTGGTCACCCCCCTCTCCTACGGTCACCTCCCTCTTGATATATATATAGCCTCCTCTCTCTCTCTCATTCACTCTCACTTGATTCATTCTTGAAAAGATATGATAGTTTTGGGGTGTATGGAATTTACAGTTCATTTCATTCCATCACCCGATTTCCACGGCAACTTCATTAACCGATCGTCCACGGATTTGGACGAAGTGAGACAAAGTCATCCACTCATTCTCTACATCAATCTTTGTCGTCTCTTTTAGCAAACTTGACGATCGAGTTGCCTCGAGTCAGAGGCGGGAGCCCGTTTAAAGAACCGATCATGTGGTGCCACCTTGACGAGGAGATCGGCGATCGACGAGATCGGAGCAGCCGCAACGGAGTGTGGGATGATGGTTGAAGAACGAAGGACTCGGATCGTTCGGTATAACCATTCTACACTCTTTACAGTTTGTTAGTTTAGCAATAATGGCAGATCCGGGTTAAAGTATACGATAGCGCCAAGTTTAAAAGTTTTTGTTCCGCATTTGGCGTCTGTAGACGGCCGGGGCGCTAGCGTAGACTTACAGTGGTATCAGAGCCTAACCATTTTGCTATACTAACTTGTGCTAACGTGTTCAAAACTTCGATCGAACCGAAAAATCGAAAATTGCAAAATCCATGCACGGCAGTTTCTGTTGATTTTGAACAGTGTCAAAATTTATTTCTGGATGTCTTAAAAATCCGTGCAGGCTATTTGAAGACCCACGACAAAATTTGGAGTCGTGACTCCTCCAAGTTGCCGCGGAAGCGCGGCCAAACCCATGGTTTGGCCGCCCTTCCGCGGCCATGTGAGGAGCACGTGCTCCCAATTTTTTCCAGTGGGTTCTAATTTGGATTTTGGGGTTTTTGGTATATAAAGTTTTGGCCCAGATTTTGTTACTGTTCACCAGTAAGCTGTGGGGCCCACTTTTTGAAATTTGGTCTTTGGTCGATCGTAATTTAAACACGTTAGTTTACAGTGCTTACATTATATCTCCGACCGGGAATGTCATTTGATCGGTAAACCGCGTTTGATTGCTATAGTTCTTTTAGACGGGTTTGCGAACGTGACATTCGCGTTGATGTTCTGTGTTGTGCTGTAATGTTGCGGATTTGTCGTGGTGGATAGCAGTGTGCAATGGTAGTACAGTTTGAGTTTATTTGTACATTTGATATTGCGGGGCGAGCATCCAACTTGTGGACAGCCGTCACTGCCTGTTGTATAATATTCTTTTGGGGCACGACCAGGTTGCGGTCGATGTACCTATTGTACTATTTTTCATTACTGTACTAGGTTTTGCCCCGAGACGGAGTGCACGGATAGCCGGGTTCTGGGGGGCAACGGGTCCGCAGCTCATGGCTTTGAGAGGCAGAGGGGTCCCACTTCAGAATTGGCAGACTATTCGCCACACTCGTAGGGGGTACAGGTTGACCCAAGGAGGGGTGCCCAAGCTTACCGGATTCTGTGGAGTGCTGGGTGGTCCATTCACTATGCTGTAGGGGGCTGCCTCGCTTCAGGTCTTGGCGGGTAACTTGCCGCACCCGTAGGGGTCTAGGTTTCATTGCACAGGCTATCCACACGACAGGGGAACGTCGAGTTTCAGCAGCGGCTCTGTGAAACTCGGGGATCCCAGATATCTGTATTGTTCTGTGATGCTTATTACTTTTCTGTAATGTTGCATATTATCACGCCTGGAGCGATTATTGTATATTGGTTTATATACTATTAGATGTTGTATATGTTTTACACCCGCGCTAGTCCAGTCCCCGCTCTGTCGTTAGTTAAGTAACCTAACGGGTGATGACGGGACCCAGTGACGAATGCGGATGGCATATACGTACATTTTATTTTCGTTCTTTTCTGGTGTGTTTGATTGATGGGACTGCGTTGATTCTGATCAGTGCAAAGTTAAACAAACCGGTATACAGTTGTTGGAACAATTTAAAAAGTGTTATTACAAAGACGTTTCCTTTTGTTATGCATAGCGGTATTCAGTGGAACATCCTGCACCTCATTCGACGGGGCAAGGGCTGATTTCCCTTCACCGGGACTGACCCCTTGGGCAAAAGTTTGCGTCAGCGTAATAACTTCACTATAGTCGATTACAAGTTGCTTTGCATAGCGGTATTCAGTGGAATATCCTGCACCTCATTCCACGAGGAAAGAGCCGAGATCCCTTTACCGGGAGTGACCTCTTTAGCAAAAGGTTTTCGCCACTATATTTTAAAAAGCTATCAGGTTCCTTCAGCGATATCAAGTTCACTACGCTAAAGGTTTTTCGCCAAAAACCAGCCGTAGCCCTCCGTCGTTTCTTATGGATGGTCAGTAGTATTCAAGCTATGCTTGTTGGCCCTTAGTCAAGGCATAGTGTTTGGTAGCTGCTGGGTATTCATTTGTTACATAGATAGATGAGTTGGTTTGGGACAGTCGTACAGCCTTGTTGGCCCTTAGTCAAGGGCGAGTACGGATGGGTTCAAATTAACAAGATAATGACGGGCAGAACTTGACATGTGACTTATGGTTTGGTGGCCCTTAGTCACGATCATAAGAGCATGGGGCAAAAACTATATCAGGAGTTTCTAAAGAAACTGAAACTTGCCGAGTATGCGCATACCTTCTGGAGTATGAGTAACGTGGATGCATTCCATCACGTTATCATGCGATGAGAGTTGGATCCTGATTCCCACTGATGAGTTGGTTTACTCTTCGGGTGATCCCGATTGATTCTTCTTTAGGTTTGGAGGAGAATTTGACAGGACAGTGGGAGGTTTCCGGATTAGATAAAATGGTGACCATTCTGATCTAGGTTAGAGTGCACGCAGAGTGTTTCTTTTCTCTCTCTCTCTTTGGCAGCGACCTTTGACCGACCCTAGACTATGACTCAGTGACCAGGTTGACCGAACCTTCTTAAAATACAGGCTTTTGGATTGTCTTAGTTGCATAAGTCATTGCCACTCCTTCTTTTACCCTTTGAATTTCTCAGAACACCCGTATTACTACGGATATCCACTTCCATTGGATAGAGCCATCGTATGGTTATATACGAACTCGAAGGGACTTCTTCGGGGATGGATCAAGGTTCAGGAGAAATAGAATTGGTTTATTCAGTTGTCTTTTATTATCACCTTCTCTCAGGTTGCGAGAGCTCCTTGGTTTAGGAGAGTACACCTATTACGCCTATTGGATAGTCTTATTCCAAACCATAGGCTGGTGCCGAAAGGTAGGGAATGAAGAAAACCAATTAGCCTAAGTAGGGTGTGCAGAAGGCAATATGTAAAGACAAAATAAAGGGATTAGAAAGAGGGCAAAGTAAATTGCGACTGATATCATTCACGACCAAAACCGCGTACTTCATCGCCACTCCTATTTCACCTTTAAAAGAATAAGGTATTATTCAGTTGTCTTTTATCGTCACCTTCTCTCGAGATGCGAGTACTCCTTGGTTTAGGAGGGTACACCTATTGTGCTTACTGGATAGTCTTCTTCCAAACCATAGGCTGGTGCCGAACGGTAGGGAAGGAAGAAAACCAGTTAGCCTAACGATGGTGTACAGAAGGTAACGACTAAAGACATATAAAGGGGATTTGGAGAGAGGGCAATAAAATATACGGTTGAAGTCATGAATTGGATTATGGAAGAGGCATTGCTATGAATACCAGGATACCCCTATGAAACATTTTCATGTTTCAGTGCATTGTTAAAGAAAAACTGTTTTCCCGATTAGACACTTACTCCAAGGGTATGTATTTACCAGGTTTCATTCTCATATCTGTATGGTTTGACAGATGATGAGTGGGAGTAAGATATTGGGAATTAGGTGATCATCCTCACTATATCGGAATTCGTTGCAATTGGTGATATTTGAGGAAATCGCCAGGGTACAGTTTTCTACCTACGACGCACAGGTTTTGAGTTGTTTAAACTCAGCGGACTTATACAGAGTATTGTATGTTGTCCAAGTGTCCATCAGGACAGAGGGGTAGGTCCTCGTACTATGTTCTGTTTACTTATAACTTCTCTAGTATTTAGACAAGTGTTTCGTAGAAATACAAGGTTTAAGTTTTGAGAAGTTATGGGTATAAGAATAAAGTAGAGAACCAGGTATCACAAGTATCGGGATTCTTCAAAGAGATCGAAGATGTAGATTCTTGTGATTGGTATTCAGATGATAGTGATGGTTTAGAGAAACGTGTTTCTCTTTCAGGTTACTCATAATTGGATGGTTTCCTAAGTTGAGTAATGCTGAATAGCCTCTTTCCATTAAGTTGATATGCACTGGAGACAGCTGCATGGTTTGAATATCGTTCCAATTAAATAAGTGCCAAAGTTTCTGTATTGGATATAGAATGGACGTACCTTAAAAGAAATTAAGGTATGGAGAGTTGTCCAGCTTTTGCTTAAAACCAGACTCTGGATAACTCAGGGCATGTTTCTGTAATGGCTGTTTGTGGGTTGACCCTGGCTATGACGAGGGTTGATATTCTACCATTTGGAAGATCAATAGTGATATTGTTCTTGACTCGCCACAGTTTTAGTAAAAATGGACTTTTTCAGAAAACAGTAGTGGGAGTATGGTAGAACTGGAAGTGATTCCAGAACCGCGAACGATTACGGAAAATTTAATAGGACCTATACATTCAATCAGGTTTGACATTCCAATAGCCACTCCGCAGATTTGGTAGGTAACCTCAGACACCCGAGAGGTACTTCGGTAGGCTCAAGGACGGTGACAGGGAGGTTCTTATCTACCCAGACTTGACACTACTGTTGTTCCAGGATATGAGACCCGGTAGGAGGGTTGTCGTAGTCAGTGGGAGCAACGGAAGCATGGTGGGCAAGTAGCTTATGTCTATTTATAGACTTGAGCAGTTATAGCGGAGATAGATCATCTAATTTTGATGTGACAGTCATGGGTTTGACTTCAATCAGAATAGGGGATGGATCAGTTAAGAAGGTAGTAGGGTGTGATGTCATGATATCTGGATGACATACACAGAGTGGGAAGTAAAATTCCTATACTACGATCGGTTGAACTGTGGTCGTCACACAGTTGTTTCTCCAGACAGGATATGGATATAATATTTGACATTCTGGTTTCTGGATCTATGGTTTTAGATCTGGATTTGGGTAGTTTCCCAATGTGGGTACTTTGACAGATATTCTAATGGTTTTTGGAATAGTTGACTCCTAGCATGGTGGTGTACCTGCAGGTGATGGAGTCACCCTCTCTAAAGGTGTCTTACAGACTAAAGGGGAGAGGGATATGCATGATTGACAGATCACTTGCTTAGGCAATTGAGTCAATCATGAGATGTCAAGTACCACACCAGATGTTGTTTTTGCACTAGATGCAATAAGTTTGTATTAATCCAATCCTGGAGAAACATAAGGAAGCAGTTTTAGAACATTGGTACATGTTCTACGGATTTGATAACGGCAGCCTCTTTCGGGAGACGGTTATCATTCCAGGCTTCAAAGGTGACATGGATGACAGAGTGATTGTCAGAGTTTTAGTTTTCCCTCTGACGAAGAGGGACAGTGTTATGGACAGGTGGTCCAAGAGGATACTGTGGGAAGCAAGGTGCCCGATACTGATTAGGTTCAGTGATCGATTCAGTCTAAGAAGTTTGGATATGGAGTTCATTTATGAACTAAGGTCCCATCAGATATCCAGGCATATTCTAAGACAGGTACTACTCAATTCGGGAGATGGCTTTCTCCGCGAACTTGAGATTATGAGAGATACAGAAAGAAACTTCTAGGCGGATCCACTCACCGAGGCTATTTCTCGAACACAATAGTTTTACAAACGGGCTTTGTGAAACTGATTAGTAGAGGAGTTGGATGTTCGGTTTCACACGGGCTGTGAGTAGTCGACATCGCAATATTAGCCTTGAGTGCAAGTGGGAGATTGTTGGAGATAGTGCCCTCATAGTCAATTATTGGATCGCAGGTACGTGATTGCAATGATTGCGGAGGACCTATCCCGGTAGGACAGTCTTACTCGAGATGATAGTTTGCTATCTGGTTTGCCTTTATCAGTCGTGTACATGTTCAGGTGACTGATTGCATGTTACACTTTGATAGAGCCCTTAGGATCTTGCTTTACTACCAACTGTATGAGGGCGATCATATACGTGAGAGTTGGGTAGTTTAGATGCATATCCTTAATTGTGGTCCCTAGTCGTGGGAGTTTCGAGACAGGGCATCGATACTCCGGAGTAGACTAGTGTGTACAGTCGAGACCCCGACGAGGGGCGGTGGCCGGTCTCACAAGCCACTGGTGACAGTTGGATCACCTAAGATGTATACAGGTGCTCATTGGGTTATGAGTACACCGGACAGGACTCGCCGGGAATCTGCTAGTTAGTACTATATCTATCGTCAGATAGCAGTTCCCTGGTGACATGTGTACAGGTTAGTTCATCGACCTGAGGTCGTCATTTGTCTCGTGTGAGTTCCCACTGTGCTTTGATTTCTACCCTACCACGGCTCAAAGGAGTCGTGCAAACAGGTAGCTTTTGGGTACAGTCCCGAGCCATATGGAGGCACGTGAGCGGATCGGCAGGGGATTCGTCTCTCCCGGTATTGGGGGCGAGATCGTGCTGTGTCTAGGAGAGCCATTACGCAAAGCCCTCGGCCGAGGCAGGAGATTTACTGGTAGGTATTCCAGTAGTATCTCAGGGCGTTCTGGGCTACACTCCGACACGACTTATACTGCTAATGGGGGTCTGACGTTACTAGCCCTCTAGGCGGATATGCGATACTCATTGACGAACGGACCGGACTGTATATACATTGTCACTGTTAGGCTCAGTAGGGTTTTCGAAGGAGTTCGCTCATCGGTCTCCCTTGAGTTCGCTCCTCGGCCACCCTTGAGGTCAGTCCATGGACAGCCGTTACGCATAGCTAGTGCCGCTGACGGTTTGTGGTTAAACCCACTGCCAGGGTGCTGACGAGTCATTAGAGTCCCCCACAGACAGTTTCCCAAGTTCGGGCGAAACGTTGTAGAGGCCGTATGGTTTTATGGCAGGGTTCGGAAAATGCACGTGCGTTTACGCACGTGTCGATTTTCGGACAGTTGATACTGGTCGGCTTTGGTTTAAGCCGGATCCGAGTATTATATTGAGTAGGTATAATATCTTTGTCTCAGTTGCATTTGTATTCGGTCGTAATACAAATGCGGGTATATTTATACAGTTTCGGGGTTGTCCTGAAATTCGTTTCAGGATCACTGTTGGAAGTTGCCAGTTTCCAGTTTTCTATCAGCCGTCTTTTAACATTCGGTTAAAGACGGATTTATCTTTTCTTGAGATGAGTGTGGATTCTTCTAGAAGTTTCTAGAAAAGGTGACTAGGATTAATTAGTGTTGGTTTTTCATTGGTTGCATTTATTAAGTGGTGACTATGCTTAATGACTCATGCTTTGTAGTTAATGCTTTTTGTTTTCCTTAAGATATTTCCTTCTTGATCTTTAAGTGAGAAGCATTCTCTTGTGGTCACCCCCCTCTCCTACGGTCACCTCCCTCTTGATATATATATAGCCTCCTCTCTCTCTCTCATTCACTCTCACTTGATTCATTCTTGAAAAGATATGATAGTTTTGGGGTGTATGGAATTTACAGTTCATTTCATTCCATCACCCGATTTCCACGGCAACTTCATTAACCGATCGTCCACGGATTTGGACGAAGTGAGACAAAGTCATCCACTCATTCTCTACATCAATCTTTGTCGTCTCTTTTAGCAAACTTGACGATCGAGTTGCCTCGAGTCAGAGGCGGGAGCCCGTTTAAAGAACCGATCATGTGGTGCCACCTTGACGAGGAGATCGGCGATCGACGAGATCGGAGCAGCCGCAACGGAGTGTGGGATGATGGTTGAAGAACGAAGGACTCGGATCGTTCGGTATAACCATTCTACACTCTTTACAGTTTGTTAGTTTAGCAATAATGGCAGATCCGGGTTAAAGTATACGATAGCGCCAAGTTTAAAAGTTTTTGTTCCGCATTTGGCGTCTGTAGACGGCCGGGGCGCTAGCGTAGACTTACAATATTTCATACTATCACATCTGCTTTTATGCCGTGACATGTATTCCGCGGCTATTTTAAAGAAGAGCTTTTACCTATATATTTTCGGCTACTTATGGGTTTATACCGAGATACAGGTCATTTGCATGATATATTCTATTTTTGGGTTTATGTGATGGATAAAATTACATTTATGATACATATGCATATCACATATTATATTAGTGCAGGATATGATAGTATTATATTTATGACCTAGATATTGTTGTGCATTTCGATTTCTACCTTGTGATATACTTTTATTCACTGAGTTGGTAACTTACCCCCGTTGTGCCACAGTTTGTAGGTTACCGCTCGGATTATCGGCGGATTGCGGCACACCCTTCTTCTCAGTGATTGCTTTGGCAGGTGGGCTACTGTTGTTCGTACCCACACTTGTATATTTATATATTCTTGTATCTAGTAAAACTCTATCGACTTATAACTGGTATATTGTGGACTTACAAGCGAGACTTAGAATTGTGTGTTGTGGGCGTCGTACTCATTGGAGTCGACCTTTTTATATTGTTGATTTTGTTTTGCTTTTCTTTTCTTCGCCATTGTGGGTCGTATATTGTTTGCTTGGTTGCTCTGCCATTTGGGTGTGGAAGCTAGCTCCCGTTGGGATGCTATTTTTATTGTTATGTTTGTATCGGGTTTTATTCAAAATTTACAAAAGAGGTGCTGTCGAATTTTAAAACGTCATAGATGTTTTTCAAAGATACTTAGTTAAACTTAAATGTTTATTTTAAACTGATCCCATCTAATGACTATTTTAAACCTCACCTCCAATATTTTCAAAAAAGGGTTTAGATTCCTGGTTTCGGCTTACTTGGACCGCGTCGACATTTTTAGATACTTAGTTAAACTTAAATGTTTATTTTAAACTGATCCCATCTAATGACTATTTTAAACCTCACCTCCAATATTTTCAAAAAAGGGTTTAGATTCCTGGTTTCGGCTTACTTGGACCGCGTCGACATTTTTAGATGTCACATGATTTAAGTGCCGGTCACGTGCCACATTCGGGTCGTGACAAAGTTGGTATCAGAGCGTTTGGTTTAACCTTTGTTCGAGTCTAGGTTTGACTATATGGAGTCTAGGCATACACTTTTGTTACCTAGGCTTTACCTTTTAGGACTTAGACTTGACTTTGGGGGTCTTATACCCGAACTTTCGTTATATAGGATGACCTTGGTTGATGGAGTAGGTACTAAGTAGAGTGATGTACCGTACATATGTTCTGCGACCTATTTACGATATGATACTCCGCCTAAGTTACCTTAGGATTTAAATCTTGAGATCTTTCTTCTATTTGTTCCATTGATCTATCATCGTTGATACATGTCGATTGTTCCAGTCGCCATGTTCACATGAGCCAAGAGGGCTGCGGTTAAAGATACGGCCAGAGCAAACTTGTCTGGGATAAGGACTGACCAGGGTGACATTCCGGTGATATAGGGGCATGTTGTTTATCCATACATGATCGGTTTCTAATGTTGAAGCGAGTTTCTTTGGGATCCGCACCAGAGGGTCGGGAAATTGTTGGAGATCAGCCGGACATGGAGGCTTGATGTTTACACTACTCCGAAGATCGCGGTGTTGCGTACTGTTCAGACAGCGGTACCAATCATTGCTGAGATTATCAAGGTGTTGCTTCCAGAGTTCATGAAGTTAAAAGTTGTCGATATTTACAAGTATAGATGGAACAGAGGATTCATAGTCGTTCAGACGTGGGATGACTAGGATATTTAATCCGTTGTGGCGCCCCAATACAAGATTGGTGAAATTGATTAGCTTCTTCTGATGGGTCTTGCTCAGACCTAATACAGGTCGCTCGAGAAAGAGATCATGCAGTAAGTTTTTCTCCGAAAAATTGGGACGAGTTCTTGAAGGTGAGCTTAGCCAGATTCTTCTACAGAGTATCAGAGATGCGGGATTCGTGTTTTTAAGTCTTGTAGGGCTCCGGGCTTGGTCATAACCAAGCATGACTTGCAATTCGTGTAACTGTTGCGATGCGCTCCTTAATTGATTGATATTGGAGAGTAATGGAATAGGAGATTGGTGCAAAGTCTCAGTGGGCAGTTGTTCTTCACCGTCGATATTGAAGATTCGATGCGAATGCAGAGGTGCATACGACCACACTTTTAGAGGAAAATCTTAAGGAGATGACAGTTGTTACGAAAAAGAAAATGGATTCAGTAATGTGTGCTAGTTCCGGGCAGGCTGGATAAATGATATCAGCAGGAGACTTGATGAGATTTCCGTGCATGGTGATTGCACTTTGATTTATGTTTTGTGCACACCAGGTGCATTTTTTTGAGATTTTCGTGTGAGGTAACTGCACTCGATTGGAGTGTTGTGTATACCAGATGCACTAAACTGATATTTTCCGTGCATATTAGTCCATATGATTAAGAGATTTTATATATATACTCTAGGTATACTCGGTATGATTTTGTGCACACCAGTTGCACGTTTTGATGTTTTGTGCACCTGATGCACTTGAGATTTGTTTTGTGTACCCCGATGCACTTGAGATTTGTTTTGTGCACCCCGATGCACTTGAGACATGTTTTGTGCACTCCGATGCACTGGATATTGATCTTGTGCATTCTAGATGCACTCGGTAATTGTTCCATGCATATTTGATGCAGTGGATATTGTTTTTGTGCACACTTGTTGCACTTGACACTGTTTTTGGTTATCATGCACACCGTGACGTATGGTTTGAGATTTGCATGCAAACCCGTTAGGGTTGATTTTGTTTTCGTGCTTTGCACTTGAGAGAATATATTTTATATTTGATTCATATATTTTCGCTTTGTCGTGTGCTACCGATATTACACTACGACTATGGCAATGATCATGTATTTGATATACACAACGGTTTTCGTATTTGGAATTTTTGCATCATAACTCGAGTAATTCTCATAGCAATCGCTAGAGTTACAGTTATGTGAGTTTTATATCTTTTGATGTTTCACGCACACTGTTGTGTTATGTTACGTTTTAGCTCGTGTGGGACTTTGGAGTTCCATTATATTGAGCGGACTATATGTTTTAAAAATTTGGACCCCGGCAAAATTGTTTGAAATGAGTTGATTGGATTGAGAAAAATGTTTTAAGAAGGGGTTTTATTTTAAATTCGGGGACCGAATTTCTTTAAGAGGGGAATATTGTAACATTTTGGAAAATTGTAAATAATTTAAATATAAAAATAATGAGTTTATAAATGTGATATCATATAAAACTTTTGGTATCGGAATTATATCCATAAAAATGTAATTTTTTTGGTAAATATGAAGAAAATGTGTGATATCATAAAAATGATATTTTAATTGTTTTAAACATGACATGAGATGTTATTATAAGATAATGGTATTTAAGTATTATAAAAAGTATTGTGTTTCTTTTAAAAACATGGATTTAGATTTTTACATGAAGGATTTTTTATTAAAAAGGTTTTATTATTAGGAATTCCTTTTGAGGTTAAGTAAATGTTTAGTTAGTTAAAACCTCACCCTCAACACACCCTCACCATGCTCACAATCCTCCACCTCCTCCTTCCACCATGACACCTCCTCCTTCAACCCTCCACCTCATGCTCTCTCTACACAACACAATACCTAGGAAATTCTTTAGCTTTCTCAAACTGAACTCTTTTCAAACTCCAACACAAAATTCCCATGTGTTTCTCATATCAAAAGAGAAAGCCATGAATTCCTTTACCAATTTTGTTCACACCATCAACCTAGAGACCACCACAACTCCTAAGAGCCTCCATCAAACAATTCTTGAGATGAGCTTCCTTTGTGCATCATCCAAATAGGTATATCTTCTTCTCTCTTTACTTAATCAATTCTGTTTTTTTATCTGTTTTGATGTGCCGTATTACAAAAACTGCTGTTTTGTGATATTTAGCCTACTGAAATTAAATCTGGAACCATTAGGTGTAACCACTAGAAAAACTAACAATACCATAAGTATCATAAGATCACTAGAAGACTCACTCAAAGCCCAAGACCCCATCTCCAATAATTGACCGGCAAAAACTCCCATTTTCCCGATGTCATTGGTGAGGATTGGTGTTGATTTTTCTTCTGTAGGTTTATTTGAGTATTTTATAAGTTACTGTATTGTTTGATTTGTCCCAGTATTTATACATAGAAATCTGAGAATGTTTAATTTGGTTGTTATTAAAGTTTCCGATATTCCGATACGGGTTTTTCGTATTTTGTACTACAACTGAAACGTTGACGTTCGTACGTTAATTTCAGGGGTGTTTGTTCGTTTTTGGGGTAAGTGAGCTGTAGGTTCTAACTTACGGATGCTTAGCTCGTTGTCTTGGTTTTCGATATGATATTTACATCGATGTGATTTTAACTACGATTATAGGTACGATCGCGAGGGTTTCCGAGACGGAGATGACGAACATAGGAACGTGGACTTCAGCGAGCTCGACAAGTTGGTGAGTAAATTTACATCTACGGGGGAAGTCGGCTGGATGGCGTATAGCACCCCCGCAACCTTATAGCTAAGATAGTTATGATACTTAGTTATTTCTTAGTGATTAATTCAAGTTATTGGCATTAATGTTATGTTACATCTAGTATAGTATTCATGTGCATATAGTGCTATTCATGGTTGGGAGAAGTTATACGGGGGATCATGCCATACGTGAGATGATTTGGATATTGTGATAATATGGGTATTGTAGGAGGAATCATACCGTACTTGTGATGAAGAGATTAGCGTGCCGAATACGGGCAGGTTCCTTTAGACTCATGGAGTCATGTTTTATTTCGTGTTAGAACGTAATACTTGAGTGAGCTATACTCTCTTAAAAAACTAACGATTTGTTTCCCATTTATAGAATAAAAGACAAGGATGCGATGCCAATTTCTAAAACGAATATATATTTTAACCTAAGGCGGCTTCCTTATTTCAAAACCAACGTTTCGTTTCGTTTTCAAAGATAATGGTATAACTTATAGCAAGTACTTACATTTAATAACTACGCTTAGATTTACTTTACATATTCGCGATATATTTATCAATATTATACGTTTCCGTGATATGAACACTCTGATAGAACACCGCACAACTACCAATGAGTATTATGTTGCACGAGCACATACGCATATGTTACACTACACCTCATTGGTACTGCCATGTCACTGTAGGACTGCTATACTACGTGATGCTTATGTAGATGTCGATACGAGTAGGCTTTATATACTTATAGAACACTCGCACAAATGTTAATGATTGACATGCTGCACGAGCACAGACGTGTATGCTACACTACACATCATCAGTATTGCCATGACACAGTAGAATCGATATATTTGTTTCCTGAATGACTTATTCGCATACTTTACCTTTATTACCCGTTAGGTATTGCGAATACCAGTATCATGAGTATTTATATTTGATTCATATGAGTTTTCAGGATATTTTACTTTTGATTATATATTAGTGGTATGGGACGCTGTTGTATATGTATATATATAATATATCATCAGGAAGGCCTATGAGATTATTCTTATTCTTTACTTGATATATTTGGATATGATGAGTTGATGTCCACCATGAGTTGTTTTTACATTTTGTTTTACTCCGAACCGAGTGGGGGGGGCTATATGGTTACGGATTACTATGTTATCCAGACTGAGTGGGGGGATATACAGTCGGATACATGGTGGACCCGGTCGAGACCGATGGGCAGGATAGCCGCAGTCGGATACATATCAAAATCTCACGGTATCATGCCCGATCATATCGACTCACCTCCACATATAACATACTATCCTCATCACCCGTGTATATGTATAGACACACACACACACACACACACACATACATACATACACACACACACACACAAAATCAAGTGTGTGTGCGTGTGTGCGAGTGTGTGTGACTACATATAACTTGTGATTCGCCACCGAGGTAATCATCCTATGGATAGGTCTTCCTAAATCAACCTAATCTAACCTAAGGTCTTCTAAATACCCTATTTGCTAAGTATCCAAATATCGCATCCAAACTTACTAATATAGTAATACTCTATTCCACTGTTGCGGGGGTGTTATACGCCATCCATCCGACTTCCCCCGTAGATATACATATACTCGCCTTGATCCTCGCTTGCCGAAGTAAACGACGCCACGCTCTCCCTTGTCGTCCCGAAGTCCACTTGGAGGTACATACAGTTTCAAATACGTCGTATTGTAACCAAGAATCAAATACGAGAAATCCGATACGGCATACGAAGGGTACATAAGTTAGAACCTACGAACTACGCCTGCAAGAATAGCCAAACAAATTCTCGATGTTGATGTACAAACGTCAAACCACCGAGTTAAAACACAAATACCAAAACCAAAGTCATTAAAAAGTCGTAAAAAGATATCAGAAACTCAAGAAAACACCTCCAGATTTTGCATTAGGTCAAATTAGCCAATTTTGCATATGGGGTAGGTCTAATTTACTGAAAATTGAGCCATGGACCAAGCACAAGGCAATTCCCTCATACCAAGGCCACAATTTGCGGCCATAAAGGGATAATTGGTGGCCAGGTAATGGAGTTAGGGTCTCATGTCTCTATGGTAGCTTCTAGGTTCTCTGCACGACTCTCTGTAATCACTAAATAATTTTTAGGGTCCCCTAGTTGTAGCAGATCTCAATATATCACCACAAATTCTCACAAAACCCGACATCGGAGATTCTAAGTTCATGTCTTGGGGTTTTAGTCTCTGGTTAAGTCTACAATACTAACACTACAGGGGTTGTAGTCACTAATCACACCTTAATACACAATCACAATTCATAATACCACCCTAAATCTCATCTTGGAATATTCTAACATCACCAATCCACATTAGTTCTATTCTAAACCACACTTGAATATAAGGAAATTCAAATACTAACTAATAGGGTGGGATCATACCTCATTTGGCAACTCAAGAATTTTCTTGAGTTGCCCAAAGTCTTGACTTGATCTATCCATGGGGTTTGTAGTGAGGTTGTGATCAATTTTTGTGAAGGAAACCATAGGTTTTGAGGTGTTCTGAGGGGTGTTGTAAGGGGTTAGAGAAGGTGGAGGAGTTAGAGAGAAATGAAGGAGATGAAGAAGAATGGGAGGTAAACACTACTACAATATGGGGTTGCCCCTACGGATAATGGAATCCATAGGGGCATATGTTTGTTGCCCCTACGGACTAATCCGTAGGGCCCAATGGTTGTCCCTACGGTGCCCGACGTTTTAATTTAAAATTATTAAATTATAATTTATTATTTGGCCCTACGGAGCCGCAAACCAATGACCCACGGACTAATCCGTAGGGGCATCTAAATGGGAATTTAATAAAAAAAAAAGGCATAGAAATGCCCTACGCCTCGATCTCGCTCGCGCGTTCCCAAAATTCCCGTTCCCGCGTCTGTAGTTTTCTCGTCGTCGCCACCGCCCTCGTTCTTCCTCGTCGCCACCGCCCTCTGTTCTCGTCGTCGCCACCGCCCTCTGTTCTCGTCCTCACCACCGCGTTTGCAGTTTTCTCTTCCTCGTCGTCGACCACCGATCGATCGAGCGTCTCCGTCGTCTCCTCTACCACCTACAGGTTAGTAAATCTCTAATTAAACATAATTTTAATGATTTTAGGGCTAGGGTTCAGGATTTGGGTACCGATGATGGTTAGGGTTAGGCATCGGTTGGGGTTAGGGTTCGGTTGGGGTTTGGTGTTGGGGTTGGGGTTCGGCTGGGGTTGGGGTTGGGGTTAGGGTTAGGGTTGGGGTTCGGCTGGAGCTGGGGCTGGGGTTGGGGTTAGGGTTAGAGTTGGGGTTCGGCTGGGGCTAGGGTTGGGGCTAGGGTTGGGGATAATGAAATTTTTGTATAGAAAATTACAAAGGTTTATAGGCCTATAATCGATGATGGAGAGACAGTTTGCCTTTTTAGGAATAAGACAAACAAGAGTAGAATTAACAGCTTTGGGCACCTCTTTATGTTTGAAAAAATATTTCCCAGCTTCCAAAAGATCTTCACTAATAATCTTCCATGCATCCAAATAGAACTTGTCAGAGAACCCATCAGGACCAGGAGCACTATTTGGATCCATAATCTTAATACAACTGTGTAGCTCTTCAATAAAAGGAATATCATTAAGTATTTTATTTTCAACATCTGAAATCATATTAGAAATGATATGTCTGCAATCAAATTCTGCATTTATATTTTGTGAAGTAAAAGCTTTTTCAAAATGAGAAGCTGCCATATGAACAATCTGTTTATGCTCCTCAAAACAAATACCTTCTATATTTTGCAACTTTGTAATTCTGTTTTGACATCTTCTGACATTAACCCAACAATGAAAGAATTTGGTATTTTTTATCACCATCTGAAATCTATTTTATCCTTGATTTATGTCTCCAAAAAAATTGAGGAAGGTTGTGGTTGTTATATCAAAAACCTTTTTGTTGAACCTAACAGGTGAAAGTTTAGAGTTGTTATAGATAGCTCTTACATGTTGTTTAATACATGTACCATTGTTAAGAGAGTGCAAGGTGGAGAACAATAATTTGTTTCAACGGCACGTTTTTCAAGTTAAAACCAATATATGATATTCGATGATAATATGAAACTTTCATATTCTCATCGATACTCATATATGAAACTCAAAACGTCACTTAGTCCCCGTTTATCGGTTAACATACTTTCAATATTCGTCGTGACATAGAACTATACGAAGGTTGTTAAATATCGGACGGTATAGCTCGATACTAACAACCGTCGTGTAGTCTATGTGACAAAAAGATTCAATCGTATGATAATCAATAGATTTGTCCCGTGTGGACAAGGTAGGAATGTATAAAGCAAACACCTTCATTCACTTGTGTTTTCATTCATTTCGAGATATTTCATCGGTACTTTTCCGCTGGTTCTCCGTGTACAAAGATAGATTGGATGTTCATTTCAAAGTTGTTTCACAGCTTTGAAATGATTATTTATTCTATTACAGTGTACTCGGAGAACAGCGGGGAGGTGCTGCCGAAATTTACTCGAAACGGTTGAAAGCACAAGCGAATGGGTGTTCGCTCTATACATTCTTAATGGGATAGGAGCCTTACCCCCGACAGCTGAAACACACACATACAACAAGAATACACAACAAACACATCATTAGAGAGTGATTCAAGATGTTCAAGTTAGAACCAATATATGATACTCGATGATAATATGAAACTTTCAAATTCTCATCGATACTCATATATGAAACTCAAAGCGCCACTTAGTCCCCGTCTATCGGTTAACATACGTTCGATGTTCGTCGTGACATAGAACTATACGAAGGTTGTTAAATATCGGACGGTATAGCTCGATATTAACAACCGTCGTGTAGTCTATGTGACGAGAAGATTCAATCGTATGATAACCGATAGATTTGTCCCGTGTGGACAAGTTAGGAATGTATAAAGCAAACACCTTCATTCACTTGTGTTTTTATCCGTTTCGAGATATTTTGTCGGTACTTTTCCGCTGGTTCTCCGTGTACAAAGATAGATTAGACGTTCATTTCAATGTTGTTTCACAGCTTTGAAATGATTATCTATTCTATTACAGTGTACTCGGAGAACAGCGGGGAGGTGCTGCCGAAATTTACTCGAAACGGTTGAAAGCACAAGCGAATGTGTGTTCGCTCTATACATTCTTAATGGGATAGAAGCCTTACCCCCGACAGCCGAAACACACACATACAACAAGAATACACAACAAATACATCATTAGAGAGTGATTCAAGATGTTCAAGTTAAAACCAATATATGATACTCAATGATAATATGAAACTTTCATATTCTCATACATGAGTATCCTCAAATCTAACTTTGATTATCGATAATTTATTCTTTTCAACGACAAACGCACACACAAAGCATATACACGTATTTTCTCCTTTGTCAGTAACCATCTCGTTCTTAGATTTCTCAATATAGTCATCATAACCTATAATTTATATGTTATACAGTCTAACACGGCCCATGAGTACGTCAGAGTTAAGGACTGGATTTACGTGGATTGACAACAACGTATGCAACTTAAGTTTGTCGCAGGAGTTGCTGCTTTTATTGAATTTGCACGCGCACATAATAAGATCGTGATAGAGAAGATTCTCTGCCCGTGCGATAGATGTGGGAATAAGTACTGGCAGAAGGTAGAATTGGCAGAGCTTCATATCGTAAAATATGGTCTTACTAGACTTTATACAACTTGGCTATATCATGGGGAAGGAGAAGAACACAGTAATGCGGCAGAAGAAGGAGATGACGATAATGCGGCAGGAGTAGAAGGAGAAGGCGGTAATGCGGCAGAAGAAGAATACGGTAATTTCTTTCCATCAGAAGAAATGGAGGATATGGTAGAGGCTGCCCTAGGTGAATCTATTCGTACCGAAGATGACATTCCTTCCGGTCAAGGACCGCGTGCGGATAAATATGAAAATTTCATGAATGATGGTAGAAAACCAACTTATGAGAATGCAAAGTATTCCACCCTCTCATGGTTCGTCCAACTTTTCCAGATTAAGTGCCTAAATAGATGGAGCAACAAGTCATTCACAATACTTCTTTCGTTCTTGAAAGATTCTATACCCCCGGGAAATAACGTGCCCGACAGCTGGTACGGAGCCCAAAAGATGATGTCTGATTTGGGTCTGAAGTGTGAGAAGATTCAAGCATGTCCTGAAAATTATGTGTTGTACCGGAAAGAGAATTCAGATTTGAAAGAGTGTCCAACATGCGGAGAGGCCAGGTATAAGCCGAAAGATTCTGATAAGAAGCCCGATATACCTGTCAAGATAGCACGATACTTTCCCATAACATAGAGGCTGCAGAGGCTATTCAGATGCAAGAAAACAGCCGAGGCAATGATTTGGCATCACCGTGCTCCTCCAAGTGAAGATGGAAAAATGAGCCATCTAAGAGATTCACCGGCATGGAAGGATTTCGATAGGAGGTACGCAATATTCAGTAGCGATCCTCGCAATGTCAGGCTCGGACTGGCTAGTGATGGCTTCTGCCCATTCAACTATATGGCTGGAAGCCACAACACATGGCCCGTTGTAATGATAATTTATAATCTGTCGCCTTGGTTGGCTATGGACCAATCATATTTTAAGATGCCTCTTCTTATCGACGGACCAAACTCACCGGGAAACAATATCGAAGTCTATCTCCGACCTCTGATCGAGGAGTTAAAATCTTTGTTCATTGATGGTGTAAAGACTTACGATGCAAACACAAATACAACCTTCATACTGCGTGCGGCTTTAATGTGGACAATTAATGACTTTCCTGCGTATGGAATGCTATCAGGTTGGTCCGTACATGGTCACAAAGCATGTCCTCATTGCCATCAACACACAACATCGAAATTTTTGAATTTTAGCAGGAAGGTTTGTTATTGCGGCCATCGACGTTTCCTTCCTCTAGACCACCCCTACAGGTTAGACGCTGTTCACTTTGATGGTCATCAGGAGCTTCTTGGACCTCCAGCCCTATTGTCCGGAGAGGACGTGACTGCTCGGTGGGATAGTTACAATAATGTGACCTTCGGGATGGATCCGACAAAATAGGTCAAATCACCATTCTGGAACAAGTTAAGCATTTTCTTCGAGCTTCCGTACCGGTCAACAAATTTAGTGCGTTATTGTCTGGACGTCATGCATATAGAGAAGGGAGTATCCGAGCACATACTCAACTTGCTTCTTTGTAAAGACGGGAAATCGAAAAACAACCTCAATGCTCGGATGGATCTACAGGACTGGGAAATAAGAAGTGAATTGCATCCTAAACCGGTAGCGGGTAAACCAGGCAAGTTTGTACTTCCCAATGCCGCTTATCATATGTCACAACCGGAGAAGAAAAGATTCCTGCAAGTGTTGCATGATTTGAAAGTTCCCACAGGTTTCTCAGGATCATTCAGCAAGAAGAAAAAATTGTGAAAGGCAACATCGATGGGCTGAAAAGTCATGATCACCATGTTATCGTGGAGCATCTTCATCCATTAGCCCTCAGGACTTCTCTCCCCGAATCGGTTGGTCCAGTAATCAACGACCTATGTTGTGTTTTCAGAGAGTTATGCTCTAAAACACTGGATGTTGTGACGCTGGATAAACTAGAAAATTCTATTGCGTTGATACTTTGCAAGTTTGAGCGTATTTTCCCACCGTCATTCTTCGATATCATAATACACCTGACGGTTCATCTTGCAACTGAGGCTAAGTTAGCCGGACCGGTACAATATCGATGGATGTATCCCGTCGAGAGGTACGTGGAATTTTTCGTTTCGCGCAATTTTTAAAATTATTGTTGTGTTGTATGCCCGTATTTATTTATTCAACATATTTTCTTTAGGTATCTCTACACTCTTAAAAAGTATATACGCAATAGAAATCGACCAGAGGGTTCTATCATGCAAGGTTATCTTCTTGATGAAGCAACCACATTTTGTTCCCGCTATCTAGACGAGAACATTGAGACGAGACTTAACCGGCCTTGAAGAATTCAAGATGGGCCATATGGTAAAGCCGATTATAAGAGGGTAGACACTATGTTTATCAACAAGATATACCGGTTTATCTTACTTAATTGCACATGTCTTGAAAAAATTAGAGAGTAAGTTTTTTTTGAATTAATTATTATATTTGTGTTTGTGTGAGTATGAAATGATATAATATTAATATCATAATTTATTGTCAAAAACAGAATTCATTTTAACGAGCTACATGAGGGGCATCCTGATTGGAATGATGAACGAATGGAAAAATATCATCAGGATAGTTTTTGTGATTGGGTTGCAGATCATGTAAGTTATTCGAATAATATATTATTGCTATCAGTTTTAATCTAAACTTATATCGTTATGTATTTGTCGTAAAATTTGTTTTGTTAGATCCACGATCCGAACTTGTCTGCATCATTAGAGAGTGATTCAAGATGTTTAGCTCAATTTCCTAGTATGGAGGTTGCATATTATAAAGGATTCGGTGTCCTTGGATACAAATTCGAAATTAAGGACATAGAAACATCTAGAACCACTCAGAATAATGGGATTGCGACGGTAGGATTGGGTGGTGTGATTTATTATGGATACTTAAATTGTATAGTCGGCATCCACTATCCCGGACGATCAGAACCATTTTATATATTTCAGTGTACTTGGTACGATACGCGAACCGATACGGATAAGTGGAGAAGAAATCTTGGGACTTGGAAAGATGAATATGGATTGACCAATGTGAACACACTTCGATTTTACGGACAGGAAGATCCGTTTATCTTTCTGAACCAAGCATTCCATGTATACTACTCACAGTGTTTGAAGTATCCGGGATGGAGTGTCGTATGCCGTTGGAAACCTAGGGATGTCTATGATGTCCCAGAATTCGAGGACAGCGATGAGGATGAAGAAGAGAGAAGACTTAGAGTGCTCCGACCGTCTGTTTCGAAAGACGGGTTGTCTTCGGCTGATCATGAAATTACGTGGGTTAGAAATGATATCGATAATGAAATCCAAGTAGATATGTGTAATGCGCCCACGAAACGAAAAAGGTTGAGCTTATTTGGTTGTAGACTTAGCTTTTATTAATCATACATACATATCTAATTAAAATAAACTACGGTTTTCCAAATTAGATATCTAAACGAGACCTAAGTCCCTAAGTATACATAGATTGAGGTTTCGCAATAACTTGATAATGATACGAATTCGACTCATACACAGTTCATACTCGTTTATTATACACGTAGGTCCAGACGCGACAGGGTACATCGGCCGAGCTTCCACATGCATCTCTTTCGACTGTGGCTCCGCAAGCCACTACCTCGGCTGCGGTTCCGCAGACAACTCCTATAACTCCACTGCCCGCTCAGACTCCCGCAGCTGCGGCTCCGCAAGCCACTATCTCAGCGGCGGTTGCGCAGACCACTCTTACAGCTCCACAGCCCGCTCAGACACCCGCACACTCCGCATTGCATGATTTATTGACTCAGGGTATATCCGAGGAGCAGACGCGCCAGATTACGGCGTTTATCAGAGGTGGAGCTGGACCAAGTTAGGGTAGCTTTTTGATTCTTATATTTTAAACATGTATTTATTTATATATATGATACATATTGTATATATTTTGGACGATATTGATATTGGTGGTGTTTGCGTGTTTATATTGATATCGTATTCTGCTTGTTGATTTCTTTTGTATATTATGTATGAGATGTGATTATGAATAATGCGGTATATTTTCTGCGTGTTGATTAATTTTATATATGATGTATATATTAATATGCACAGGGCCAGAAAAAAACAGGCAGCCCTTTTTAAAAAAAAACCCTGATAATATGTCCCTACGGATTAATCCGTAGGATCTACCTTTGCCCCTACGGATTAATTCATAGGGTCCTACTTTCCCCATATAGATTTATCCGTAGGGGCAAAATATCAGGTATCCTGATATTTTGCCCTTATGATCTCAGTAAGAGGGGGTTATACTTGTCTCTACGGATTTGTCCGTAGGGGCTTAACATGCCCCTACACAGTTATCCGCAGGGACAAAATATCAGGATACCTGATATTTTTCCCCTACACATCTGGACTTACGCATGTATCCGTAGGGGCAGACATTTGGCCCTACGGATAACTCCGTAGGGACAACTATTTTATTTTATAAACCGATAAATTAAATAACCTTTTTGTCCCTACAGTCTAATCCATAGGGACATATGGACCTACACATTACTCCGTAGGGACAAGTATTTAACCGTAGGGACATGTTCAAGGCTAAGGCGTTTGCACCTGCAGGATAATTTCTGACCCCTACGGATATATCCATAGGGGCAGTGAGTTGCTCCTACGGATAAATCCGTAGGGGCAACCCCTATTTGCAGTAGTGGAAGAATGAAGAAGGGCCATGAGGAGTCTAGAATTTTCACTCTCTCTCTCTCCCTCCTTCAATCTCTCTCTTGCCATAACTCATGGTCCCATGCCTCAATGTCACATTTTCTTTTATTTTTCTTTTCTCTTTCTTCTCATTTAAAAACAAAACCATTTAAATGTAAATGAAGTCATGGTTCAAAATATATGACATGTGTTTTTGCAACATGTTAAGTTGCATCCCATATGCACATAAACACGATTAATGCATGATTAGTGAAAATTAATCGAGTTTAGTATTAACTTGTATATAATTAGTTGTATAATAAATTATAAAATATCCAAATCACATTTACCTTAAAAAACAATAATTATATTAATATTCTCATTTATTTTCCAAACTACCGGTATATAATTATACATTTTCATTAAACTAAATCTCATACTTAATAATATTCATGAAATTTATTATTTTAATTATTTAAATTCCTAAAAATAATATTTTATTTTCTGAAATGTTACAAGCACGTGCGGGGCGGTGTTTGGAAGAGGGGAGAAGATTATGGTCACCGGCGGTGATGGGAAGAACGCGGGTTTGGTGATGGACCTGAAGAGTGGGAACTGGGTTCGGGTTGAGAGACCCGTTGGGTTTTGCCGGTCGGTTTACTCGGCTGCTGCGGTCCGGATCAAGATCTGAAGTCTTAGCAACTATCCTTCGTTTTCCTTTTTTCCCCTTCATATCGAAGGGGTAAAAACACAATCAGAATTTACAAATATTTAGAGATAAGGTGCGGGTCGCTGGAAGAGAAACAACTCATAATGTAGGCATGAGTCGCATGACTGTTTTGTTTCAAACAAATTCTATCGGCAATGGTACTCTAGTAGAAGTGAGTGACGAGTATGTGTGGGTAAGTTAACCTGGCTAAATCATCTTTTTTTGCTCCACATATTTTGCATGTTTCAAATGATTCAATTTTAAGCATACATCTGAACTCTTGATGTATAATCTCTACTTTTGTGATGCAAATGTAAATCATGCCATTAATTGAGTATCTCTTTTTTTTTCATAAAAGAATTCTTGTAATGCAATATTTTTCTTAAAATCTTTGTGGCATTCTCATCATCATCTCATTTAAATATTATAAAACACTTTTAATTCACACGCAGGCTAACACACTCTCTGTCCACTAATATTTAAGCCATCCTTCTGTGTTTTTGAAGTCTTCTTTGGAAATATTTGAATTACATAAGATTGATTGGGCTATTTGATATTACTATACGCTGTGCAAAAAAAAAAAATTATGATTAGACTAGGTAATCTAATCAGGGTGGAATGGTTTCATATGCTGATTTAATAGTTTAACCGTAGAAAACGACCTTTTTTTTTTCCCGTTGGAAGCAGTTCACATATGTAAAAAAAATCTAATCGCTAGTGTCTTGCAATTGTTTATTGCTCTCAACCACCAGAAAACAATCCTTAACAGAGCCGAGCCGACAAACAAATCCATATAGCTGTACCCAAATTTTTTGGTAAATGCTTGATGTTGTTGTAGTGTAACCCGGAATTAAAGATCAAACTTGAGTACCAATGTTGTATCTAAGGGAAAATTGTTGAAAACGGCCCAAGAAAAAGGGATCAAAAAATTGCCGGCATTTTCGAAATAGGGACAAAGAGTCTACTGTTCAAAAACATGGTCTAAAATACCCTGGCTCAAGGTCTGCGTATTTTATTTTGGGATAGGGACTAAAATACCCTCATGCATTCACAGTCGATCAAAATTTCTATCTTTCTCTCTCTCGCTCGCTTCCATTCCCTCAAATCCCCATGTCGTCTCTCTCCTCTCCGGCAAGCCTTAGATTCTTCGGTGAGACGGCGTCTTTGATCGCCTCTCCGCCCTTCATACCGTCGTCGTCTCCCTCGTCGCAACCTCACGTCCCTAAGTCGATATCCCAATGTTTTTTTAGAGCTCTTGCTCTTCTCCTTCACTTTTTTGTTCCATTCCATTTCTCTGCGTCCTTTTCGTACACATGCATTCTCTCTTTCACACACACGCACGTCTCGTGAATACCAACAACTCAACAATTAAGAAGTTTAATGGGCTGTGTTGGAAAATATTGATGTGTTTTGTTAGAAAAGGATGATGAGGCGGCAAAATATTGATGGGTCGTATTGGAATTGCAAGAAGAAAAGAAAAAAGAAAAGGAAACAATTAAGATTTCTTTGTCTCTCTCTCCCTCTCTCTCTCTCTCTCTCACACACACACACACATCTCTTCAATACTAACAACTCAACAACTAAGAAGTTTAGGGGATAAAAATGGGAAGACACTCTTGTTGCAGCAAGCAGAAACACTAATTAGTTGCCAGATGTCTGCAGGAGACGTCTGCAGTTCAAAAAGTTCTTAAGGAGACGTCTCCTCCAGACGTCTGGCAACTAACTAGAAATTGCAGACAATTGCTTATAAATTACAGGCAACTGCCTAGAAATTATTGGTAACTTATCAGACATTACTGACAAGTGTTTATACTTGTAGCAACAAGAGTGTCTAACCATTCCCCCCTTAAACTTCATAATTTTTAAGTTGATGGTGTTGATGAGTTATGTGTGTGTGTGAGAGAAAGACGGAGAAAGCTTAATTGCTTTCTTTTCATTTCTTTTTTCCTTCTTTTCTTCTTGTAATTCCAACACAACTCATCAATAACTTGCTCCCCTCATCATCATCCTTTTCAACAAAACTCATCAATATTTTCCAACATAACCCATTAAGCTTCTTAATTATTGAGTTGTTAGAGGTGAAAAGATATGAGAGAGAGAGAGAGAATGTGTGGGAAAAGGACGCAGAGAAGATGAATGGAATTAAAAATATTGACGGGTTGTGTTGGAATTGTAAGGAGAAAAGAAAAATGGAAAAAGAAAAAAGAAAAAAGAAAAGAAAGCAATTAAGCTTTCTCTGTCTCCCTTTCTCTCTCTCTCTGATGGAGGTCCTCTTCGGGTCTCCGTCAGATGTTGTCTTCCGTTGATCTCCCGGTAGATTTCAGCGGTGATCTTCTATTGCGTGTGGGTCTCAATGGGTTTTGAGGAGATTAGTGATTTTGGGAGTTTAGCGCCGAGTACCTGCAAAGAAGTCCCGGGGTGGTTTGTTACCACCGAGGACCCTCCGACGATCAAGTTAGTACGAGATCCGAGCAGAGTAACGGCCAAGTGGGATAAAGAATGGCTTACTTGACCCCTCTGTGATAGGGGCTTATATAGCGGCGCCAGCACGCGCGAGAATCTCGCCGGCAGTTACGCTCCCGGTGTCACGCCCGCGTAAAGAGCGGATCGCCCATTAATGGGGATCGTGATAGCGTAGAACGTGGGACGTTGCTAGCGGAGAATCTGCGCGTGGCGAGATTTGCGGAGCTGCGGTTACGCCTGTAAGTGGTGGAGTTGATCGGTCGGAGGGACCGAGGAAGACGGCCACGGCTGGGGAGCTCAGAGACGAGCAAGAGGGCCGAGGAGTCTTGGTCCTATGGCAGCTCGGGACGAGCTGAGGGGCCGAGGAGGCCAATTTGCAGGGGGCCCCCGAGGAGGGCCAGCTTGTGCTTGCAGGTCGGGTACAAGGGTGGCCTGGTCGGCCTCTGTGGGCCCTTTCTTCTGGGTCTTTGGACATGTCATCTGCCACGTATCCTGAGATGTCTTGATCGCCAATATTGAGCATCATCATTAGCCCCCCACTCTTGTCCTGACCAGCTAGCGGGTCGGGTCAGGAGTGGACTGCCGGGCAGCCTGGGGTAAGCTACCTCCTAAGGTTTCGTCGGGATACGTCCCCGGGCTGTCAGCTGTCTTTTCTGCCAGCGAATTAGGGTGAGATATCTACATTTAAGGAAGGTGCGCCGGTTCGTGCATCCTGCCACTGAAGCGACGGTCTACGTGTCAAGCGTCGGTTGGCCGACACGACGTTTGCAGACCTGTGGCGTCTGATGGGGCGTGGTCCAGTGCGGGAACGACAAGTGGAGCAATCGGTCGTCGAGTTGACTTCGATCACCTGATGTCTTTTGTTGGGTCTTCGAGTCCGCTGCATGTGATGGGCTTAGCGGCCTCGTTATGAGGGCTACAAACCTGCAGCGTCTGTTGGGCAGGAGGATGCCTGCTGGGGATGACCGAGCAGGGAAGTTGCTCTGTTGATCTTGGCGAGGGCCTTGATCCCTGGCGTTGCGAGTACGGAAGCTACCGGCCAGGGATAGCCGAGCGGGGAAGCCGCTCGGCTGCCTCTAGGAGGACTTTGATCCTTAGCGTTGGAGGGGTTGTAAGAAGCCTGCCAATGATAACCGTTGGTGAAGCTGCGCGGTTGCCTCTTGGCGAGGGCTTTGATCTCCGGCGTCGTGGGTAGGCAACCGCCAGCCTGGGATGACCGAGCAGGGTAGCCGCTCAGATGCCTCTTGCGAGGGCTTTGATCCTTGGCGTTGCGGGTATGGAAGCTACTGGCCAGGGATAGCCGAGCAGCGAAGCCGCTCGGCTTCCTCTAAGGAGGACTTCGATCCTTAGCGTTGGAGAGGCCATAGGAGGCCTGCTAAGGATAACTGTTCAGTTGATAAAACTGCACATTTGTTATTACAATCTTCCTACTATTTCTATACTAGAAAAGGTGTTTATTATAATATATGATACATATGAGGGTTTATCTGTAAAAATACTATTTTTCATGTGTTGATATATTATAATTAACATTTGGTAGGAAAATGTATGCAAAGATACCATTGACCAAATCTTTATGATGAAATTAATATCTTAATAAAACAAAACTCCACTAATATTATTTGTTGAGATTGTGCAGAATTTTTCAGGGCTAAAAATCAAGGGAATCAATGTTGTTAAGAGCAAACCTGCCTAATTAAGAAAGCAAACTAAGAAATCAAGTCTGGCAGAAACAAAGAAAAGATTTCCAATTTCCAAAGGTTCCAGAGAACTCCATGTGTCATAAACAGAAAAACCCCAGAAACCAAATCAACGAACCACATCATAAGGCCGCGGATCCGCAGCCAAACCCCCCGGTTGGCCGCGGATCCGCCGCGTGGCAGAAGATTTAAAAGCTGCGATTTGGGTGGGAGAATCTTAACTGTTGGCTTCCAAATTTGGAAGCTAGGGTTCTGGCTTTTGGAGTATAAATAAGGACCGAGAGCCCCTTGGAAAAATTATCAAGTCGACGCGATCACGAAGTCGAAGATGGCTCACGCATCCAGGCTGATCATCAACGGTTCATCTACCTCCTTAGAAGAGATCGAGAAGCAAACTAGTATTTGTAATCATTTTCTAAGGAAACAAAGTGTAAATGAGTTTTGTTGATTAATAAAGGTAGTTCTTTTTCCTATTCTATTTCTTGTAGTTTTAATATGAATTCTCTCTCCATCTCTTCTTCTCCCAACATGCGCGAGTAATTCTCCGCTTGTTAGGGTTCGTAAGATTAGGGTAGGTTAATGGATGATGAAAATACCTAAACTCTTTTTACGTCCTATAAAGTTTATAAACTTTATCAAAAGAATCATTAACATCCTAATCGGGCGCGCTACCAATTCATTGTTAGTCTCGACCGCGATTAGAGATTAGATTAATGATTGTTTTGGTAAAGGCTAGATATGAACGGAGTTCCGTGTCGAGATAGGGGTTAAGAGTGGGAACCCTTTTCCCTCCAGAAACCCTAATCTACATGCATCACCGTCGTTCTAGTTTTAAATCTATTAAAGGATAAAAGGATAATCTTTAATTAATCATCCATAACTACTAAATCCTAATGAACCCTACAAGCCCCCTTTTTATATAAACTTACCTCCGTAGTTAATCTAGATCTATATTTTGCATTAGTGTTTAAACATAGATCTAGATCCTACAACCATTCTTCGATATTCTTTATTCTTCCTCCTCTCTTTTTCAACACATCTAAAGTAAGAATAAAATATTCCACGTTTCCCTGAGGACGACCCGTACTCACCTCGGTCTAGCTACGCGCGACACTGTTCTGATTGCGGTTAACTACTACACATAAAATACAGATCAATCAATAACCGGGCAGTGAAGCTGTACGGTTGCTTCTTGGCGAGGGCTTTGATCCCTGGCATTGCGGGTAGGGAAGCTACCGGCCAGGGATAGCCGAGCAGGGAAGCCGCTTGGATGCCTCTAAGGAGGACTTTGATCCTTGTCTTTGTTTGGTAGGGAGCTACCAGCTGGGATGCGCCGAGTAGAAAGGGGGCTCGGTGGCCTCGCAAAGAGGGCTTCAGATCCTCAGCGTCTGATGGGCAGGAGGACGCCTACCGGGGATGCACCGGGCAGAAGGAACTCGGCGGCCTCGCGGTGAGGGCTTGAGATCCTCAGCGTCTGATGGGAAGGAGGATGCCCGCTGGGGATGCGCCGAGCAAGAAGGATCTCGGGGGCCTCGCGTTGAGGGCTTCAGACCCTCAGCGTCTGATGGGCAGGAGGATGCCCGCCGGGGATGCGCCGAGCAGGAAGGATCTCGGCGGCCTCATGGTGAGGGCTAGAGGTCATCAGCGTCTAATGGGCAGAAGGACGCCCGCCGGGGATGCGCCGAGCAGAAGGAATTCGGCGGCCACGAGGTAAGGGCTTGAGATCCTCAGCGTTTGATGGGCAGGAGGATGCCTGCTGGGGATGCTCCAAGCAGAACGAATTCGGCGGCCTCACGGTGAGGGCTTCAGACCCTCAGCGTTTGATGGGCAGGAGGATGCCCACTGGGGATGCGCCGAGCAAGAAGGATCTCGACGGCCTCGCGATGAGGGCTTCAGACCCTCAGCGTCTGATGGGCAAGAGGATGCCCGCTGGGGATGCGCCAAACAGGAAGGATCTCGGCGGCCCCGTGGTGAGGTCTTGAGATCCTCAGCGTCTGATGGGCAGGAGGATACCCTCTGGGGATGCGCCGGGCATGAAGGATCTCGGCGGCCTCAGGTGAGGGCTTTGATCCTCAGCGTGAGAGGGGCCGTGAGAGGCCTGCTGAGGATGGCCGAACAGGGTAGTTGCTTGGTGCCTCTTGGCGAGGGCTTGGATCCTTGGCGTCGTGGGTAGGGACCTACCAGCCGGGGATAACCGAGCAGGGTAGCTGCTCGGTGCCTCCTGGCGAGGGCTTTGATCCTTAGCGTTGAAGGGGCTGTAAGAAGCCTACTAAGGATGACCGAGCAATGAAGCTGCGCGGTTGCCTCTTGGCGAGGGCTTTGATCTCTGGCGTCATAGGTAGGCAACTACCAGCCTGGGATGACCGAGCAGGGTAGCCGCCCGGATGCCTCTTGCGAGGGCTTCGATCCCTGGCATCATGGGTAGGGAGCTACCAGCTGGAGATGACCGAGCAGGGTAGCTGCTCGGTTGCCTCTTGCGAGGGCTTTGATCCTTCAGGACGGGGACCGAGCAGGGTTACTGCCAAGTGTCTCTTGGCAAGGACTTTGATCCCTGTCAGTGGTGGTAGGAAGCTACCAGCCGGGGATAGCCGAGCAAGGACTCGACCGCCTCTAGGAGGACTTTGGTCCTTGGCGCGGGAAGGGCTGTAAGAAGCCTACCAAGGACCCTTGGCCGGGCAGGGTTACTGCCCGGTGCCTCTTGGCGAAGGCTTTTGTCCTGAAAGATAGCCGAGCGAGGGATCCTCGGGCTTGACTGCCTCTGAGAGGGCTTTCTGATCCCTGGCATTGCGGTAGGGAAGCTACCTGCACAGGGATAGCCGAGCGAGGGTCGGGCTCGACTGCCTCTGGGAGGACTTTCTGATCCCTGGTGTTGCGGTAGGGAAGCTACCCTCCAGGGATAGCCAAGCGAGGGTCGGGCTCGACTGCCTCTGGGAGGACTTTCTGATCCCTAGCGTTGCGGTAGGAAGCTACCTGCCAGGGATAGCCGAGCGAGGGTCGGGATCGACTGCCTTTGGGAGGACTTTTTGATCCCTGGCGTTGCGGTAGGGAAGCTACCCACCAGGGATAACCGAGATGGGTAGCTGCTGGGTTGCCTCTTGGCGAGGGCTTTCATCCCTGGCGTTGCGAGTAGGGAAGCTACCGGCCAAGGATAGCCGAGCAGAGAAGCGGTCCGGCTGACTCTACGGAGGACTTTGATCCCTGTCGTTGCGAGTAGGGAAGCTACCGACTAGGGATAGCCAAGCAGAGAAGCTGCTCAGCTGCCTCTACGGAGGACTTTGATCCCTGGCGTTGCGAGTAGGGAAGCTACCGGTCAGGGATAACCGAGTAGGGTAGCTGCCCGGCCGATTCTTCATGAGGTTTCGTCCGACCATCCATTTGCAGGTATGGAGAACAGGAACGGTCGCGGTGAACATGCGTGTAGCACGCGCATCGATTGTGCGGGGAGGCGAAGCGCCAGGGTCACGTCGTTTCGATTCCGCCAGAGGAGACTCAATGATTGCCTAACGTATGAGTATCGGCTCGTGAGATCTGTGGCCATGGGACGTAGCCTCCCGATGGTCAGCCGTGCCGACGAGGGCAGAGTCTTCTGGATGCGGGGGAGCGGCGATCTGGGGCCTTGGCCTGGCCGTTTAGACTTTAATCGGTCTATCGGCCGGCGAGGGCGTTGATGACGGTCGCCGGAGAAGGATCATCCGCGCCTCCGATGGGGCGGCGGCGGCTGGTACATGGGTCTTCAGGGTGATTACATGCTATGTGGACGAAGATCGGAAGGCCAACTTTTGTTTTTGTGGAGTTTTGTGTTCCCACAGACGGCGCCAACTGATGGAGGTCTTCTTCGGGTCTCCGTCATATGTTTTCTTCCGTTGATCTCCCGGTGGATTTCAGCGGTGATCTTCTGTTGCGTGTGGGTCTCAATGGGTTTTGTAGAGATTAGTGATTTTGGGAGTTTTGCGCCGAGTACCTGCAAAGAAGTCTCGGGGTGGTTTGGTATCACCGAGGACCCTCCGACGATCAAGTTAGTATGAGATATGAGCAGAGTAACGGCTAAGTGGGATAAAGAATGGCTTACTTGACCCCTCTGTGATGGGGGTTTATATAGCTGTGGCGGCACGCAGCAGCAGGCGCGAGAATCTCGCCGGCAGTTACGCTCCCGACGTCACGCCCGCGTAAAGAGCGGATCACCCATTAATGGGGATCGTGATGTCGTGGAACGTGGGATATTACTGGCGGAGAATCTGCACGTGGCGAGATTTGCGGAGCGACGGTTACGCCTGTGAGTGGTAGGGTTGATCGGTCGGAGGGACCGAGGAAGACGGCCTCGGCTGAGGAGCTCAGAAACGAGCAAGATTGTCGAGGAGTCTTGGTCCTATGGCAGCTCGGGGCGAGCTGAGGGGCCGAGGAGGCCAATTTGCACGGGGGCCCCGAGGAGGGCCAGCTTGTGCTTGCAGGTCGGGTACAAGGGTGGCCTGGTAGGTTTCTGTGGGCCTTTTCTTCTGGGTCTTGGGACATGAAATCTGCCACATGTCCTGATATGTCTTGATCGCCAAATTGAGCATCATCACTCTCTCTCTCTCTCTCACACACACACACACACACCCACATATCTCCTGAACATCAACAACTCAACAATTAAGAACTTTAAGGGGGAAAATAGAAAGATACTCTTATTGCAACAAGCATAAGTACTTTCCTATAGCTTCTGATAAGTTGCATGTAACTTCTAATCAGTTGCTAGATGGAGGAGATATCTCCTTAAGAAATTTTTGAACTGCAGATGTTTTCCACGTTCAAATGTTTTCTCCCTCGAAAGACGCTCCTGAGCCTCAAAGTATAAAGGAAGGCGGATATGATATAGTGAATCGGCTGAAAGAAGTACAGTCCGATATTTCAATGTGAGAGTTATCAATAGCTCACCGGAACATAAGAAAGCGTTCTTTAATGCAGTCCAAAAGATCTCAGCTGATAAAAACACCGCTCCAGAAGATTTGGAGAAGGGCATAAATCTACTCTCTGCTGTTAGAGGGATCACTTTTACAAATGTAGAAGGGCATAAATCTAGTATTTGCTATCAGAGAGATCACTTTTACAGATGTAGAGCTCCCATATGATGGAATAAACCACAACCGGACATTGCATATAGAGATAGAATGTCAAGGTTTAAACATCTTTAAAGTACTTATTAATGGGGGGACTGGTTTGAACTTGTGCCCTCTACGTACACCGCAGAGGCTTGGAATTAATATTAACCCATACAGAAAGCTTGAGGAGGAGTTAGAGGATACAAAAATGTATGGAGGGATATTCTCGGTGGGCTGGATCTGGAAGTATCAGTTTGTCCTGCTACATATCTTATGACCTTTTAAGTCCTTGATATCCCGTCCTCTTACAATCCACTTTTAGGTCGTCCTTAGATCCATAAAGCCAACGCCGTCCATTCCACTCTACATCAATGTGTAAATCCAAATTCGGTGACGATACTTGTATCATACCTGCTGGAGAGGAATCTACATGTACTAGTACATCTTTCTAGGGTCTATCTCTTGAAAACCAATATGTTTTGCTCATCGAAGAAGGTGATAACTTGAGTGAGTTAGATGAAGAAGATTACAACATCCTTTAAGAACTTCAATATGAGTCTGACCCTTCTGATAATAAGAGCGATATCCTTGAACAATAATTTGTCAAACCAGAACATGAATGCAATACTACTATTCTGAATGATAAGGAACTCATGTTTGAAGATCCTATTGTCTTTCTTCAGGAGGCACATCCAGATCGGATGATTGCCTTCTTGTGTAGTCGGTGGAAATACAAAGACAGTCAAGGACTTGGGGTCCGATGCCAGGGCATTACTGAACCTATTGACCCTTCGGTTAACGATGGGACTTAGGGTCTCAGGTGCCATCCCACTAGCCATGATTTCCACATCAGACATAGGGTAGCGGAAATGAAGTTCCCGCCGATTCACAAAACATTTGTTCCATGGTTGTGGAATCCTATCACCATTCTTTCGGATGACGAAAATGGAGCAGAGCAAAGAGTTTTGGATATAGGTGCCCTGAAGGCAATTATTATAATTGTATATGGACCTATATGGATAGAACAGTCTTTCTTGACATGATAGTATGCTATCCGGTTTGTCTTTATCATTCATGTGTATATATTTTACTTGTTATTATGTATCGCTAATACATGATGATAAAGCCCATATGATCTTTGCTCGACTATAAAGATTATGATGGGGATCATACTAGTGGGGCCTGGATAGTCTATAAGCACATCCTTAAATGTTTCTAGTCGTGGGAGTATCAAGACTGGGCATCGATACTCCAGAGTAGACTAGTGTATATATTTCTTAACCTCAACCGGGACAATGGTAGATCCCACAGCCACTGAACAGACTCGTTGAGAACTCCTAGATAGTATTATACATATTTTCAGATAGCAGTTCTCTGATGACATGAGTACATGGTAGTCTTTTGATCTAAGATCGTCATAGTGTCTTTTGTGTGTTCCCACTGTACTTTGATTAATAACCAACCATGGCTTTAAAGAGCCATGGATACAGGTTTTAGTTGTGTATAGTCCCGAAGCACATTGAGGCAATGAGCGATCAAAAGGATTTGTCTCTCCCGGTATAGAGAGTTGATGTCGCACTATGCATGATCGACTATAACTATAAGTCCTAGGCCAAGACGGTTGAGATAAAATGATAAGTGTTATCAGTTGTATCTTAGATGGATATGAGTTTGACATCAGTATGATTTATTGGGTTATTGGGGGTCTGAAAGTTTCCACCCCCCAGACCCGGTATACGACACTTTTTGACGAAGAGAACGGACTGTACGGTGATTGTCACTGATAGGCTCTGTAGGGCACGGATGAGTTTTCTTGTGGACCTACTTTTTAATCAATACCTGGATAGCCGTTACGTGTAGCTAATACCGCTAACGAGCTTATGGGTTAACCCGTGAGGGGATTGATCTAAAAGTGTTTCAGATTAAATCGTATGATCATAACCTACTGTCAGCGTATTGTTGAGTCTTTAGAGTCCCATACAGAGGGTTTGCCTGCTCAGGCGAAACGATGTAGTGTGCGTATGATGATACGTGCGGGATTTCGATTAAACACGTATATATAATATGCGTACATTAATCGGATGTGTGATAATACTAGCCGGTTTTTTATAATCCAGATTATTAAATCAAGTGTTGATTTAATAATAAAACATATATTGTTATGTTTTCTAGCATTATGTTAACTCTCTCTCTCGTTTGCTATTTGTATGTCATACAAATACAAATACATGTATATGATACATATACTATAACAGTGTGTATGTTGATACGGGCGGGAGTTCGATTAAACACGTTTATGTGATACACGTGTGTGTGTGTGTATATATATATATATATAATGTTTTATCTATTTCTTTCTCATTTAGTATTTTTATATGATATAAATATGTGTATATGTATATGATACATATACTTGAATGTTTTGTATGTTTGATACACATATACATTCTAGAAAGGACACCTCATTTCTCATTATTATTAATAAAGAAATGAGCCATTTTGGGGTAGGGAGAGCATACCATTTTGGGGTAGCTCCTTTTGGTATCATGGGCTTCATTACGGGCCCATTTGAGTTCTTCCTCACCCTGCTGAAGGCCGAGACTCCAGAGTTTGATGGCTTGCTGACAAGAGTGGCTGTTTAGACCAGAATATTGCATTTTAATACCGCTCATTCATTATCTATTTTTTGTATATATCTGTACTATTACCCGGTGTTTTCTCAGTAATACAGATTACAGGTGTCCGTGACAAAATACTAGAAATATTTTCAGAATCACGGATATATTATTTGTGAGCCGACACTGCAGCCAGAACCGCAAACCGACCGATATCCCAAGAGTTATTTTGCAAACAGTGTGTGTGCACAGTATTTTGGTCCAACACATAGCATGTGTACACACTAACTCTTGGGGCTTGGACCATGGACCTAGGGGGCTTCCAAGACACACTCAAGTGGGCTAGAGCAAGTGGGCATGAGGTGATATGGGTGTGACATGCATTTATTGCAAAAAGTAGTGATGTGATTTGTATCTACCAAGTTCCGTCCAATTCCTGGTGCACCACAAATTCAAAACTGACCAAGCAAACAACACCAGAGGCATTCTGCGGACAACACAACACCACCACAACAATACGGGACCCACCCCTCGGAAAATAGCCGAGCACATTCCCCTAAAAGCCGGCCAGGCCGGCCCCACCTCCTCTTGTGGGCCCCAGCTTCTCACAGAGTCTAATTTGTTGCCATTTAGTCTTTATTTTATTGTTTGCTTAATCCATTTTCTTGCTTATAAAAGCAGACAATGGGGCAAAGGTTCAAGGGTGCAATTTTTGCCATACATTGTATCATTCTTTTCATTTTGTTTTCTCCCTCTTGTAAATATCTTAGCTTCCCCTTGAGATCCTTTCCTTCTTTTGATCTTTCAACCTCTTCATTGAGCTTGAAGGTTTAAAGGTTGGTATTTGACCTCAAGGGTTGTATCATTTTAGAATCAATAAAGTTCTCTCTTTTGTGCATCATTTTTCCTTGGGTTTTAGCTCTCTCTTGATCTTGCAACCTCTTAATTGAGCTTGGAAGTTTATGTTTGGATTATTAAACCCATGGTGTGTAACATGTTCCATGGTTCCTACTTTTTTCTTTCTTGCTTATTTCTTTCTTGCTTTTTATTACTTGCACTTACATTCCTTGCTTTTCTTTCTTGGAATTTACCGGAATAATGATCGAAAGAAAAATACTGGTAGGCTTTGGTTTAAGCCGAATACCGGTATTATAATATTGGATTATTTGTATTCAAATTTTTCGGAATTTGGATACATGTATACTTATACTGTATATGGTGAGGGGTATTCTTGTAGTTGTACAAGAATACCTTCTAGAAGGGGACACCTCATAAATGGTTTTCATTTTGTGAAAATGAAAATTATGACGTGGAATTTGGAGAGAGTCAAAGCATGGATGAAGGAATGGCTTATGTCATTTTATATTCATTTGGGATTACTATTTAAGCATGGTGCATTATTTTGGAGAAAAATAATACATGCTTCAATTATTTTCCTTTAGCCATATCATTTTTCCTTGCTTGATTTTTTCATTCAACACTCTCACATTCTCTCTCCTTCTTCCACCTCCAAGCTTTACCCTTCACATGAGTTGTGAATCAAAACCTTAGGGATCACTTTAATCCTCTACTTAATCTCTACATCATCTAAGTGATCATTTCGAGCACACTTGATTTCTTAGTTAACTCTTGAGAAGAGTTTGAAGCTTGTTCTATAACTCTCGGGTGGATCATCTATGACCTAGAGGTGACCGGAGACTGAGTTCCTTTCAAGCATCCGAAAAAGCCTAGGATTTGCATAAAAAAGAAGACTCGAAAGCCCAGTTCATTAGGTATAACCCTTTCATGGTAGTTAAGAACTTTAGATAGGGTTTGTTAGTTAAGGTTTAAGCATATGATCTTGGGTTTATGTGGGGGTTGCATGCAAGAAATTATTCATTTGCCACTTCCGCCTCCTCACAAGTGTTGTGAGGGTGTGCAACATCTACTAACATGGTATCAAAGCCTCTCTTAAACCTTAAATAGCTTGTAGCGGCGTTAGAATTCCGCCGTTTTTGTCACGCAAAAACTGTCGATAAAAACAGTTCCAAAATTGTAGTTTTGAGTTGTTTGCACACCCCCACGAGCACACGGTTTGAACTGAGAAGCCGCATGGTGGAGCGTGCGCACCCTGGAGATACCCCGGGGGGACCAGAGGCCGGACCCACACCCCAAGACCACCACAAGGTGGCCTTGGGGGTGGGTGACCCGAGAGCACCCCATATGGGTGCTCTCGGGTCTGCCAGCCCCTAGGGGCCATCTCGAGGTGGCCCCGGGGGTGGGTACCCCCCTGAGGCCCCCCATTTGATAGTTAATTTTTTGGTCTTCGCCTCCGTGAAGATTCGGGCGGGTTTCGAGTTCGTTTCGACTCTCGGATTGGCTTAAAACGATCGGTTTTGGAACTTTAGCTCATTGAATTTTTTCAAGTGTTGGAAAATTGGTTTAATTTGCTAATTGTGTGCAGAATTCTAATGTCGCGGTTACTTTACAATCTTTGTGATGTATATGTGTGTTTAGAAACGTTGACTAATTGCTATACGTCGATTAGTTGGGGTTGCACACATCTGTGTTGATATCATGTGATAGTATGTGTATATGAATATGTTGGATCGTCGTGGATGAATAGCCGGGGATGTGAGAAAAGCGTTTTTATTTTCTTTCATTCATGTAATTTTTAAAAATATATGTAATATTATTTTGCGGGGCACATCCGGGTTGAGGTTGTAGCCATCGTTGTATAATTTCTTTTTACTGTTTTTGCTCCAAGGATAGACCCAAGGTGGGGTGCACAAATTACTTGGTTCTTTGAAGTGTCGAGTGTCCTACTCACCTTATTGAGGGAGGTTGCTTCATTTCGGGAATTTGCGGGGTAGTTTTCCGCACCCGTAGGGGTCTAGGGTGGGGTTTGGCTATTCATGACGACCGTGGAACCCATCTTTCGTTAAGGGCTTAAATGAAATACGGAATTCCAAGTATATCCAATCTATTCATCTGTGATCTGGAATGTTTATAAATGCGTGCGACATATGTCTATTTAAATATGAGATATATAATAGACGTTGCTTATGTTTTGCACCCGCGCTAGTCCAGCCCCCGCTCTGTCATTTGTTAAGTAACCTAACGGTGCATGAAGGGGCCCCGTGGCGAATGCGAATGGCATAAGCGTACGTTCTATTTTCATTTCTTTTCTGTGATGTTTAGGAAACGTAAATGATGGGACACCATTAATGTGATTAATGTTAAGAAAAAGAAACCTAAAGATGTTGTAAAATCAAACTTTTTAAAATGGGCAACTCTAGTTTTTGCTTTGCATAGTGGTATTCCTTGATGAATATCCAGCACCTCATTCGATGAGGAAAGGGCCGAGATCCTTTCACCGGGAGTGACCCCTTTAGCGAAACTAGCAAATGTTACAAAACACTTAATTGTTTTCATAGTTGATCTAACTTTTGCTTTATATCGTGGTATTCATGAATATCCAGCAACTCATTCGATGAGGAAAGAGCTGAGATCCCTTCACTGAGAGTGATCTCTTTAGCAAAATTAGAAAGATACTATAAAACCATTCGACTTTTAAAACTGGAGCTTAAACCACTCCTTTCACTAGATTCTACAATGATATCAAGTTCAAAGCGTTAAAGGTTTTCATCAAAACCATCCGTTGCCCTCCGCCATTTTAGGAAGCAGAGTACTTAGTATCCATACCACGTTTGTTGACTATAGTTAAGGAGTGGTGTATGGTAGCTAAGTGATGTCTTCCTACAAAGCATATGATGTGAGTAGTTAGGACATTCACGTGACCTTGTTGACCATAGTTAAGGGTTATGTGGGTGGGTCTAAATCAATCACGAAATGGCGGGTAGAACTTGACTAGTGCTTATGATTTGTTGACCATAGTTAAGCTCATAAGACATTAGGGGTAAAAATCATATCGCGAATTTCAAGAGTTGAAATTTGCAATGAGATTGCATACCTTCTATTTGATAGTTGGATCCCGATCCCACTGTGAGTAAAAGTTACTCCCGGGAGAGTTTTACACTTTACAATTAGCTAATCCAGTAGGTGTCTAGAAAGGTGTCAACGGGGTTATGCCTATAGGAAAACGAGGTTTATTTTAATTAGGTCCGTGCGAAAGGACGGGGAACCTCCCTCGGAGTACTGACACCGTTGCTCCTAAAGGGGTAAAACCCATTGGGAGCAAGTGGATCTTCAAGAAAAATATTGGTGTAGATGGAAAGATTGAGACCTTCAAAGCTAGACTTGTAGCAAAAGGTTTTCGTCAATGACCAGGTGTCGACTATGATAAGTCCTTTTATCTAGTGGCTATGCTTAAGTCCATTAGGATCCTACTTTCCATTGCTGCATACCATGACTATGAAATCTGGCAGATGGATGTCAAGGCCGCTTTTCTAAATGGTGATTTAGAAGAAAGCGTGTATATGACACAGCCAGAGGGCTTCGTAGACAGTGGGAGCAGCAAAAAGGTGTGCAAACTGCTTAAATCAATTTACGGATTAAAACAGGCGTCGCGGAGTTGGAACATCTGTTTTGATGTAGCAGTCAAAGAGTTTGACTTCATCAAAAATATAGATGAAATATGTATATATAAAAAAGTAGTAGAGAGTAAGGTCGTATTCCTCGTATTGTACGTGGATGACATACTCCTGATAGGAAATGATGTTCCTATACTGCACTCGATCAAACTCTTCCTATCACAAAAGTTCTCCATGAAAGTTCTGTGTGATGCCTCCTACATCCCAGGGATAAAGATCTATAGGGATATATCTAAAAGGATGTTAGGATTGTCCCAATCCAGGTACATAGACACCATACTAAAGAGGTTTAGTATGGAAGATTCTAAGTGTGGTAATTTACCCGCTTGTTCAGGAATCACTTTTTCCAAAGAGATGTCTTCCAAGACGGATTTGGAAATGGCTCGCATGAACGTGATACCCTATGCTTCTGCAGTTGGGTCTATCATGTACGCGATGTTATGCACCAGACCGAATGTAGGTTGCACATAGTATGAAAGATTCTAAGTGTGTTAATTTACCCGCTTGTTCAGGAATCACTCTTTCCAAAGAGATGTCTTCTAAGACGGATTTGGAAAGGGCTCGCATGAACGTGATACCCTATGCTTCTGCAGTTGGGTTTATCATGTACGCGATGTTATGCACCAGATCGAATGTAGCTTACACACTTAGTGTGGTAAGTAGGTATCAATCAGACCCAGGGAAGAAGCACTGGATAGCTGTGAAGAACATTCTTAAGTACTTGAGAAGGACTAAAGAGATGTTCTTAGTGTATGGTAACGAATTCCAAGTGGAGTCCTTTACCTATTCGAGCTTCCATAGTGATAAGGATGACAGCAAGTTGTCACGGGCTTTGTCTTCACCCTCAATGGAGGGACGGTATGTTGGAAGAGTTCCAAGTAAGATACCGTTGTAGACTCGACGATGGAGGCTGAATACATCGTTGCCAACGATGCAGCCAAAGAGGCTGTCTGGATGAAAAAGTTCATTATTGAACTTGGTGTGGTTCCATCCATTGTAGATCCAATACTTTTGTATTGTGATAACAATGTCGCTGTAGTTTTGGCCATGGAACCCCGGTCCCATCAGCGATCCAGAAATATTCTGAGGCGGTATCACCTGAACCGGGAGATTGTTGATTGCCACGAGATCGAGGTCAGGAGAGTAGACACGAAGGATAACACGGCGGATCCACTCATGAAGGCCTTTCCCCGGACACAGTTCGAGAGACTTTTGGGGATGTTGGGTATGCAATACTACAACAACTAGCCTTAGTGCAAGTGGAAGATTGTTAGGAATATGTATGCCCTAGAGGCCATTATTGTATATTATAATGGATGCTTCGACATACACACATACACACACACAGAGATAGGACGTTTTTGCTCGATATGATAGTATGCTATCTGGTTGCTCTTTATCTTAACATGTGCACTTGTTTTAGTTTACTATCTCATTGATACATGTTGATAAAGGTTTTAGGATGTTGGCTTGACTACCAGGACTATGATGCAGATCATACTAGTGGGGCTTGTGTAGTCCACAAGCACATCTTTAACAGTTCCTAGTCGAGAGAGTATTGAGACATGGCATTGATATTCCAGAGTAGACTAGTGTATACGTTTCTTGACACTGTATGGGGCGATGGTTGATCCCACAGCCATTGGCGACATCAAAGATTATACACAGGTGCTCATTGGAGAATGAGTACACCGAACGGACTCGCCGAGAACTCCTAGATGGTACCATACCTATTGTCAGATAGTTGTTCTCCAGTGACACTTATACAGGTTAGTCTGTAGACCCAAGATCATCATGGTGTCTTGTGTGGTTCCCTTTGTGCTTTGATTTCCTCCCTACTACGGCTCAAATGGGTCATGCAAACAGGTAGTTTTTGGGTATAGTCCCGAGTCACATTGAGGCAGTAAGCGATAGGAGGGGTTTCGTCTCTCCCGGTATTGGGAGTTGATATTGCGTAATTGCTCGATTGGTTATAACAGCAAGTCTCTGGCCAGAGCTGATGAGATTTACTGATAAGTTTTATCAGTAGTTTCTCAAAAGGTTATAGGCCACACATCACCATGACTTATCGAATTATTGGGGTCTGACAATTCCACCCCCAAGACTCGATATGCGACATATCAGACGAAGAGACCAGACTGTACGGTAAGTGTTGCTTATAGGCTCTACGGAAGTTTGGAAAAGTTTGCTTGTTGATTTTCTATTCGTTCAATACCTAGGTAGCCGTTACGTCCAGCTAGTACCGCTGACGGCTTGTAGGTCTTTGATGTGATCATTACCTACTGCTAGCATATTGGAGAGTCTTTAGATTCTCACATAGAGCTTTCCTAGCTCAAACGAAATGAAGTAGGGCACGTATGGAGATATGTGCGGGAGCTTGATTAAATATGAGTATATGATACTGTATTCTAATCTAGCGTTTTTTTATATTAACCGGGTTATATATGATACAACCGGATTTTTGAATCAAGTGTTGATTTAATGATTTTATATATATATATATATATATATATATGTATATATTTGATATTAGCCGGGTTATATATGATATAACCAGATTATTGAATCTAGTGTTGATTTAATGATTTGATATATATATATATATATATATATATATATATATATATATATATATATATATATTTGATATTAGCCGGGTTATATATATGATATAACTGGATTATGATATAACTGGATTATTGAATCAAGTGTTGATTTAATAATTTGATATATATATATATATATATATATATATATATATATATATATATATATATATTAATTTGATATATATATATATATATATATATATATATATATATATATATATTCATTTGTATCATGGTTGATGATACATGGAATATGGATGTGTAAGAATCACATTAAAGATAAAGATTACAAGATAATGATTTATATATGTGAATTAAAGAAAAGAAGAATGAGACATATTTCTATGGTTGTTTTAAGAAACATTGAGAAGCCATGACCCATCCTCTTTTCTTTGTTTTATTCACATATTCATCATATTCTTGATCTCATCTTATCCTCAAGGTTCACTTTCTCACTTCCATGTTCATCTTCTTCATCTCTTCTCTAGTTTTTTCAGGTTGAGAAAAAGAAAAAGAAAGAAAGATTTTTAGTGAGCAAAATCCCTATTTCATCAACCTACATTACTCTGCAGTGAATGTGATGGATTACTCGCATTATTTTTACAGTTCAGAAGAAGGGGTGGAGGTTCAATTTCATTGATTGGGAGATGATTCATCTCAACACCCGTGTCATTCAAAAATGCGAGTTCATCAGCGAAGATCTCCTCAAAAGTTCCATCAATACCCCGATGAATAATGTCATCACAAGGTGCGGGGTGATCTTCAGACTCTAAAAGCAGTTCATAATCGGTGTTAGTTGTTGACCCGGACAACTCGGTGGAAGAGTCCGTATGTGTATGATACATAGTTGGGTCAAACAATAATGTATGAAAAGAGTTAAGATCAGTATCAAGAGGATCATCAAATTCGCTGCTGTCGACATCCATTAAGTCGACAGAACAGACCTGAGCAGTAGGTTCGGGGGGTACACTTCCTAACTTGTAAATATTCAGCTCTATTGACCTATTCCCGAAAGATAGGGTCATAGAACCATTACGACAGTTGATTATAGCATTGGAAGTGGCCAAAAAGGGGCGACCTAAAATCACCGGAATTTGATTCCGTGGGTTCGCTACAGTCTGTGTATCAATTACAATAAAGTCCACAGGGAATACAAATTCCCCGATTTTTATTAACACATCCTCCAGATCACCCCTAGGTTTGGTGATTGATCGGTCAACCATCTGGAGAGTTATGCTCGAGGGCTTTAACACTCCGATACCTAGTTGCTCATAGACTGAATATGGAAGCAAGTTAACACTAGCGCCAAGGTCTAGTAGAGCACGGTTAATGTGTTTTTCCCCGATAGAAATAGAAATCGTAGGACAGCCAGGGTCCTTACGTTTCCTCGGTACTTGTTGGGGGAAAGCCGTGTCTACAGTATTTGCCATGAATATCTTCTTGGGTACTTGAGTCTTCCTCTTCCTAGTGCACAAGTTCTTAAGAGTTTTTGCATAGGACGGAACTTGTTGGATGGCATCTAGGATAGGGATGTTTATGTTAACTTGCTTAAATATGTCCATAATTTTCTCCATATGTGGACTCGATTTGTTAGCCCTTAACCGATTAGGATAAGGTGTTTTAGCAATAAGCGCTGGGTCCATCATAGGAGAAGGAAGTGTGTGTGGAATCGATCCCAGAATAGAAGTGGGGATCGTCGGTGGTAGACTAGAAGAAATGGGCTGAGGTGGCGAGCCTTGTGGGAAATGAAGAATAGGCTCGCAAGAAGGTGGTGGGGTAGAAGAACTGGGGTCAGAATTAGAGGTAGAAGTGGAAGGAAAGGTCTCAGCCGGGGTATCATTGATAGATCTCTCAGTATCATCAAACTCTTCCCCAACATGATTGTCAAGCACTCTTCCAGATCTCAACATGATTGCTTTCACATGATGTGAATAGCCAGGATTGGGTAAAGGTTGAGCTGGAAGTTTCCCTTTCTCTCTTGCACTCATTTCGGCTTTTAATCATGCAATTTCTTCTTCCATCGATTTAATGGTCTCACTTTGAGAAGTGGATTTTCTCTTTTTATCATCGACGGAAGTCTTTATTGTCAAAAGCAAATTCATGAATGAAGAGGATTCATCAGTACCGGTCAACTGCAAAGGATTAGACGGTGCAGGTGTGTTGACCGAATTTTGGAAGTTTTGTGCTTGGAAGGGGTGCTGACTCAATTGTGGTTGCTGTTGTGGTGGAGGAGCCCTTTGGAAATTGTTTTGGGTTGGAACCGTGTTTTGAGATTGTGATTGGTTCCAAGCAAAGTTAGGGTGATTCCTCCAACCCTGATTATATGTGGAAGAAAATGGGTCGTTTCTAGGTCTTCGTTGGTAAGCAGAATTGATATGCTCATGACCTTGAAACGGGAAATTTATTGGACATTCTTCCGTCAAATGAGAAGGATCAGAACAGCAGCCACATACAGTTTTGGAGAGTGACATTTGATTTAGGGCGGCTAAAAATTTGTTTTCCATAGTCTCGAGTTTCTTATTTATAGCTGAAATGTCAGCTCTAACTCCTATGGAAATATCATTGCCATCCCTAGACGATTGACTCACACCCTCCCACTGTAAAGATATTTCAGCGAAATCTTCTAGGAATTTCCAGGCTTTCCCATCATCTTTGGTCATGAAGTTGCCTTGACACATGTTTTCAAGGCTCTGTCTTGTGTTAGGATTAATGCCCTCATATATGATTTTGCACAGTTCCCATCTAGGGATTCCGTGATGTGGACATTGAACTAACAGATCCTTAAAGCGTTCAAGACATTGTGAAAATGTTTCATTTAGAAGCTGGGTGAATTGATTGATTTCGCTACGGACTCGAGTTGTTTTATGATTCGGGTAGAATTTCTTAAGGAATGCTTTGACGAGTTCTTCCCAATTTGTAATGGAATGTGCGGTTGTGTTATACATCCACTTCTCGGCTATATCGCACAAGGTAAATGGGAGAAGACGAAGACGCATAGCATCCACAGAAAGCTGTGAAGTACCCATCATTGCACATACATTTTCAAATTTGGTGATAAAGACATATGCGTCTTCAGACTCGAGACCATGATATTTTGGTAGAAGGTTGATGTATTGGGGTTTTATTTGAAAACTGTCCCCGTTGGCTGGTGGAATGGAGAGACGGGTCGAAAGAGGACCTCGTGTGGGATAGCACCTCTTTTGGAGAGAGATGCGGGGTGGATTCTGCGCACCAAAGGACGGCGGCAGATTAGTGGTAAAGAAGTTCGATGGAGACGGATCCATCGATGTGGGTGTGGTGGTGGGTAAAGAAGAGGTAAGTGTAGAAATACCGACTTCGGAGTCGATCGGGGGGACGCGGACTAAACGGGCACTAGAATCTCGTGTCCAGCCTATCTTGCACTAAAAAGGGTTAATACAAGTGGCAGCGTGACTGATAATTAGGGAAAATGATGAATGCGGTGTTTGTTTTGAAAAATATACGGATTTTTGAAAAAAAAATGATGCGATCACAACAAATGCAACAAGCAACCCTAATTCTATTGGTCACCTAGGTCAAAGCTCTAAACCGCTCCTAACTTCCAAAAGACAAGTCGCAGGATCAATCCTCCACTGCCTCTTTGTCTCTCCTGTGGCCAGGTAAGTGGGAGGTTCTCCACCACGTAAGTAGTGGGCCTAATTAAGTAACCACTAGCCATCGACACACTTGCCTTAGACACCACAAAAGAAACGCGGATAAGCAATGAATTACCCACGGCCTTCTCTTGTCCTAAGTGAGCGCGACGGTCCTTAGAGTCATCTCTAGATCTTTTTTAGTTAATGAGGGTAAATGCGGATGCAAGTTTGTGATTTTCGGGGCTTAGGAAGGGTAATGAACTCCCCACCTAATCTGGATTTGGTCTTTTCCCCTTAATTTCCATATTAATATGCAAACAACCAAAAATCAAAAACACGCACAATTTATTTTGCTTTTTGCGGCGCTGCGATTTATTTGCAAAGAAACCTGCAGCAAATTTTTAATTAGAGCAGATGAGGAAGGAGATAAGAAAGATAGAAATTCACCTGAGAATTTTGGCACAGAGATGACGCAATACCGCCGCGGATCAGCCGCGGGAGCACGCTTATGCCGCGGAATAGCGGTGGAAAAAACTGTTCACTTCACAAAAGTTCTTCAGGCTGCTACTGTTCACTCCTTGAGCTCTCTGGAATTTTCTGAAAAAAATTTCCACAGCTCCACAGATTCCAGATTTCCTCGCAACAAATCAGAACAACACATTTAGGGTTTGTGTGAATTTAGATCTAAAAATATAGATGGAATAAACTTTTCAACTCAAATTTCAAAATAACGAACAATTAGCGCACTATCCTGGAATAAACTTTTCAACTCAAATTTTCAAAATAACAAAATAACGAACAATTAGCCCCGGCAACGGCGCCATTTGATTGTTTGAATTTCCGATTGTGTAAGTAAATCAAATGATCCCCGGTAACGGCGCAATTTGATTGAATTGAATTCTTGTTGTGTTTATCAAATGATCCCCGGCAACGGCGCCATTTGATTGAAACGATTTCGGATTGTGTAGTATGAATTTGTAAAGAAATCACAATCAAAAATTATTTGACCGCAATCAATAACGGTGTCGATTGTAGCGCGTTAGTAAGTGCGGATCGTCCACAGAGAAAGTGTAATCGTTCGTGTTTCGATTTTCTTGAGTCGAAAATTTAAAGAAAAGAAAACAAACAACTCATGATTTGTAAATTGAATTTCAAGAATTAGAAAAATCTAGTCTAAATCAAGAAACGATAAAATCAAGAATTGAGAATTTGTGATGATTTCCAAACCAACAATCAAGATTCGAAGTGTGGCTCGTAGGAGTAGATCGGATCTATAGATATAATGAGATCTAATGATTTCATATTCTTATCCATTAATGAATTGATACTAGATCGATGACGATTTATTGAGGTTAAGGATCTTGCGAAGAAAACTAGTGTTTCCTCATCTTATCCTTTATCCTTTTGATGAATCTCATTCACAAACTAGCTTCTAGTAAATCGAATGATCGATCGTTGATCTCTAGTTTCGAGCGAACACAATCAAGAAAGCATCATCTCGAAACTAGGTCATCGATCAATCGATTCAAAAGAATTTACAAACGTTATAGGATTTAAGAATTGTAAAAGGATCTAAATCATCATCATTCTATCGATTGTCTCGACTCCTTTACGAGCGGAGTTTACTCAAACATCATCGCAAAACAAACATTCAAGAATCTAGATTGAATCATAAAGCTTGAATTGAAAGATAAGCAAGTTAAAAGAATCTCACCTTTATTTATTCAACAATTTGTTACACTTTACTCAAAGAACTACAAGAATTTGAGAAGGGAACAAGATCGTCGAATCTAGCGTTGCATCGGCTCCTTGAGTCGCAGATCGGCTTGGATCACATGCTCCGATGAAGTCCGGCTTCGCTTCTAAAGGCTTTGAAGGCTTCTTGCTTTGATTGAACTCAAAGATCTTGATCTTGATTTTGGAATTGGAATTAGGGTTAGGGTTTTGAGGCGCAAGTCGTGTCACTCAACTTGCGGGTGATGAAGAGGAGATGAAGAAGAAGGAACTAATGAACAACCCTTAACCTTAGATCTAGACTCCCTTTTATAAGCTTTCATATCCCTAGATCTAGAATTCAAATTTTAAATTTCCTTCCAAAATGAACAACTTTTCTCTCCAAAATAAACCACCTCATTTGAATTTTCCCTCCAAAATGAGGTTATTAGAAAGAATCTTCTAGAAGAAGTTTGTTGGAGGGAATATTCTAGAATGAGATTTGTAACACCTTAGAATGTGTTTTGTAGCTAATTATATTTTTATATATGGTTTTTAATAAAAAGTTTACCAAATTGGTTTTTAAATATTTTATCCTAATTATTGAGTATTTTATTAGAATTTTGTTAGGCACACACACACTTGTGCATGACAACTAGGGTTTAGAGATGGGGTTAGACCATGTTTAGCAAGCATGATAGATTAATCCTTTCTCTTCCAGTTATTAATTATTTGTTTAAGTGCTTTTAGGTTTAATAGTATGCATGGTTGTTCTTTTAAAATGAAATTGAATTTGGAAAAAGGTTTTAATATATTGGTTTGAATGTTGACTTTGGGGGAGAGAGGGCATGGGACAACATGGCTTGTGCCATGCTTCTTAATTGAGAGAGAGAGAGTGAGAAGAGGGGGTGTTGGAATTCCTCTCATTCTCATCCTCACATTCTTTTTTTTCTTTCTCTCACACTCTCTCTCACACACACACTCACTCACAATAACATCAGCAGCAGCAGAAGCAGAAGACAGCAGCAGCAGCAATAGCAACAACAACTCAACACCATCCTCATCATCTCAGCAACAACAACAACCACAACAACATCATCATCATCATCAACATCAACAGCAGCCGCCATCAGCATCCTCATCTTCACCAGCAGCAGCAGCTGCAGACACCACCATCATCATCAGAAGCAGCAACAGCAGGCAGCAGCAACAGCAACAGGGGCTCCAGCAACTTGAAGCAGCTCCTCACACTCCTTCTCCTGCTTCTTGTGATCCTTTTGGGTATATTTGTGAACCCCATTTCATGTTTGCTTAAGTTGTGTGTGGTTTTTTGTCGATTAGTGTTAAATTAGCTAAATTAGTGCTAGATTTTGGTGATTGTGAGTTGTGATGGCAAATTGTTGATTTGGTTAGCTACCCTAGGTAAATTTAGTGTTAGTAGGGTCACTCACACTGAGAAATCCCCAGATTACACTAAAATACCCTAAGGTTTCTAAATTGTGCAAATTAGTGTTTTTATACGATATTTTAGACATCTGGAATCTGCTATTGACCCGGACCCTACAGAACAAAATTGAGGAAACCGGGACATGATACCTAGGTCTAGAGCACACCACCTGAACACGAACCCACCACCCCCATTTGAGGCTGCCAATTTCAGCATTCTGGCCGCAATTTGGGGCCAGGAAGGTGAGTTGGGTGTTGGGGTTTGGTGTGGGGTTCCCTGCTGTGTAGTGTAGTGTTTTGGCATGTCTAGTTTTGTAAGTTTTGGCCTGTAGGAAAATCTGGGACTATATGTCGTTTTTGGTGTTCGTGGTGTTTGCGCGATACGCGCAATACGTGAGTGGGTTCTGTGATCCAGCATATCGCGGCGTGTCGCGATGGTTTTAGACGCGTATACACACGATTCAGCGTATCGTGCACACGCGCGTTTAGTTCGCGACGCGAGTTTCTCGTTTCGATTCGATATCGCGTTTCGCGGAATATTTTGGCTTATATGTGATATTCATGTCGTATTTACAGGTTTGCAGGCAGGAGCTACGGACACTACTACAGGGGGATTCACCCAGCGTGGAGTGTAGGTGAGTAGATTTAACATCTACAGGGGAATCGCCCGCATGGCGTTATGCGTCTGGGCTAGGATTCAATTACCTGTCGCACATTCTACGTCATTGTAGAATTGCGCCTTACTGCATTTCCTTGATATAGTTATATACTGTGATTAGTAGCCGTAGGACACTGCACATATTATTGACGGCCCATGTTGCACGAGCACGGATTGTATGCTACACACACACCGTCAATAATTGCCATGTCACACACTACCTCTTATAGCTACTATTGCTTGCCACACATGACATCTAGCTTATCGTATACCTATAGTGTATCATACCTTTAGTGATAGGTATATTTTCACCTTGCGATACAGCTACAGGTACACCTCCTACATATTTTACTTATACCCAGGGAGGTATACGACATCAGTTCCTATAGGTAGATACCTATATCTTGCTACACCTGTATGTTAGGCACATATTCAGTTGCTGTCGCATATTTACATTTACTGATGTTACCTAGCTGTACCTTATCTTGATTTCGCATACATCTGGTTCAGCTATATACTTGTGTTTACCTGCTCGCATTCAGATATATCGCATACATTTATTCCTGGATTGCGCATTGTTTATCTGGACTTTATATGATGTTTTCGGGATTTGGGAACCGCAGGAGTTCATGAAATTATGCATACATGAAACAACCCGGTTTCCTTGATATGATATTTGAGAGTCCCCCATGGGTTTTATCGGTGCTGATTATATACTCCATACGAGGTGTGGTTGCCGTATGAGAGTACATGGTGGGGCCCGGTATGGTTCCCCTCGGCAAGAAGATCGATGGGTTGCCGATTGAGCCTGGAGGTGGGCGAGTACCTACCGGTGATTGGTTGGACCTGGCAGTTGTCCGGAGGCTACTGGCCAGAGTCGAGAGATGGATGCGGGAGGATCTGTACTGTCGGGGCCGAGGGCCGATACCGCAGACGGACCCCGTGGGCCGATCCGGACTGACAGAGCCCGATATACGAGAATTTCTGTGTCGATGCTTGGCACACGGTTTTCATGATATTTCTTTAACCCCTTTTTGTATATATAATAGGGGATTTAGCCGTTGTTATATATACCCTTACACCAATATTAGTGGAATGGGACGCTAATATATGTGTATTGCCCCCATCATATTTATTTCTGTACTTATATATATACCTTTAGGATGTTAGATTCTTACTTGAGATTTGGACTTGGGATACTAGGTGATTCATTGGGATTGGATATTGGATATGAATGAGATTGATGAATTGTACATTCGAGATATAGGAGAGCTATTCGATATTGTACATAGAGGTGATGTGAGACTTACATATTGTGAAAGCCCAATGTGGGGGCTGATTTGAGGATTTGGGATTTGAGTGTCTTGATGGATTTTGATCCTGCCACGATGTCAGGTTTCCGTGGAAATAACATATTCCACCCTATACCTCACCCCTACTTATTTTTATGTACAGATTCATATAGTGGCAGTACCTGTTAGTGTACCCTTATGATAGTTGCATATCTATATTCTCATATCCTTTTGCATGGTTATTGCATACTATTGTCATGTTACTATTGCTTCACATATTGATTGTACCTGCTAGTGTACTCTCCTTATTGCAGCATTGCATGACATATTACTACTGTAATCGCATATCTTAGATTCATGCTGTACGTGCATTCCTGCGATTACCTGCATATGTTTTATACTATTCACGAGTTGGCAACTCACCCCCGTTGTGCCACAGGTGTTTCAGGTTGTTCCTCAGAGTAGTCGAGGCAGGCTATTCCTCTATTCAGCTATCCAGCTACCACCTTTTGCTACAGATATCGCATCAGCTCACAGTACCATTTTGCTTAGGTGGGTTAGATGGTTATCTGTATTTCATATTGTATATTCGTTGTAATTGTACTCTCCATCTACTATTGTATTTGTGGACATAGAGACTTGGTGAGGACGTTATGTGTATTATTATGGATTTGATGTCTTTTATATACAGCTTTTTCTCTACTGTCATTATTTTTGTGTTGCTAAAATTTTAAGGAAAGAAAGTAAGACATTTAAAGAATTTGGGTTGCAATTTCAAATGTTTCAAAACTTATATTACCTTTTCCGTATTTTTATGGTTTAGACTTCTGGGTTTTGGCTTTCTTTTGCTACGTTACGTCTTAGGGCGTTGCGTAGTATTAGGGCCGTCACGGGCCAATTTTTGGGTCGTGACAAAGTTGGTATCAGAGCGTTAGGTTTTACCTTTCGGAGTGTAGGATGACCTTAGTATGATGGAGTAGGTAGCTTAAGCAGAGTAACGTAGTGTGTGTATGTCTGCAGCATACCCACAGCGCGGTACTTTGCATTAAGGGACCTAAGTACAATTTGCTTGACATTCCTTTCTTGATGATTCATATCTTTGAGATTCGATTTCCTCATTCTTATCGAATCTCATCTTATATCTATTTATAGCCTTGCCGCCGATGACTATGGGGACTCAGAGTGATGCAGCGAGGGCCGAGGTCAGCATTGGCTCGGGTGAGACGAGTACTGACCAGGATGGCACTCTAGTTGCACAGGTGCAGACGGATCAGCCTACGACCTATACCATGGATAGACTTTTGGTAGAGATGCAGGAGTTCCGCCAGACGATGAGTTCTCTAGTTGACGTCGTTCGGGAGCTACGACAGGAGGTTGTCACCCCTGTTACTCAGCTGTCCCTTACGGTCAGCATGCAACAGTCCATCACCTACATAGCACCAGTGGTTGCAGCTCCAGTTGACGAGGCGCATATTCCAGAGGCTCAGAGGGTTCCAGGACAGTGGAGGACTCGTACCAGTGTACCAGCCCAGAGACAGAGGTTTGGTCGTCGAGACAGATTTCGTGGCCGTCGCGGGAGTAGCAGAGGCTTAGGACGAGGACAGTCGTTCAGCTCCCATCCCCAGGATGGTCAGCAGTCAGCACGTGGATGTTTTCGATGCGAGAGCCTTCAGCACTTCGTCAGGGATTGTTCCTTAGCACCTCGTCATGATCGTTTTCAGAGAGGCCGTGGACGTGGAAGATTTGCTCAGAGGGCTCATTCTACCAGAGGAGTTCATCCAGCTGCGAGTAGAGGGCAGACACAGGAGTTTGCTTCTACTCATCGGAACGCCCAGACGTCCAATGTGGAGTTTTCAGGTATCCTTGATTTATATGTTATTTTGATGTATTTGTTTGTTTTCTTGCTTGTACCGTGGTTGGGTAGATTAGTCGTAGTTGTTTTAACTTCTGTCAGCGATCCTTTTGTTGCGCGACACGTATTTCAGTTTTGTGCCAAGCGGATAGGAGATAGAGATTCGTCCGTCGTTTTGATCCTTCTAGAGATGTGGGATTTGACGTTCTCCTGGGCACGGACCGGTTAACTATGTGTTAGGCGTCTGTGGACTACCGTGTGGAAACAAGCTAGGTTTTGTTTTCCCCGGCAAGTCAGTTCTTATTGTACAGGGGATAGTTGTGCTGCCTCTTACAGCTTGAATTCAGCCCTTTTCGCTAGTCGGCTACTGAGGAGATGTCGTGGATTCTTGGTGTTCATTCGATATACCGGAGCCACAGTGGGATTGTTGGACCGGGTTCCTTTCATGCGAGAGTTTTTCCGACGTTGTTCCGGATGGGCCGGCGAAGCTTGGGGGCTAAAGGATCAGCTGCAGAGTTGTGGTTTGGGGAGTTTTGTGCGTCTGAGTGTTTCGCCTTTGGAAACTCCTATTTCTGTTCGTCCAGGAGGAAGACGGCAGTTGGAGGTTGTGTATCGACGGATCGTCAATTGAACCGGCTTACGGTGCGGATATGTATCCTTCACCTCGCCATGACGATTCCTTCGATCAGCTCCAGAGTGCGAGACTTTTTCTAAGTTTGCCTGGGATCAGGTCATCGTTTTTGCGGATTCGGAGTGATGGCATTCCGAAGACTGCCTTATGCGTGCTACGGGCTTTGTGTGTATCGGTGAGTCGTTGGATTCCCTGATGCCCTAGCAGCATTCGTTGATATGATGAACCAGATTTCTGCAGGCCGTTCCTCGACCAGTTTTGTTGTGTTATTTACGACACTCTGGTTTACTTAATGTGTCTTGAGGGACAGGAGTAGCACTGAGGATTTGCTATGCAGATGCTGGGAGAGCACCAGCAGTTGCTAAATTCTCGGAGTATTTTTTTCAGGCTTGTTTGTGTTGACTCCTAGGTCTTGTAGTCACGGGAGACGGTTCCGTATGGTTCCGAGGGAGATCGTGGCCGTACAGCTTAGACCCAGACTTGTGTACAGGACGGAGATCCGCAGATGGTTGGTATTAGCAGGTTTTTACCGCCGTTTCTTGCAGGATTGCTAGAGTAGTGCTGCACCGTCGACTGAATTGACCAAAAAGGAGGTTTCTTTTCTGTGGACTGAGGCATGTGTACTTAGTTTTCGGCAGTTGAAGATTCTGTTAACAACCGCATCAGTCTTTCTTGCTTTTGGTTCGGGCGACCTTATTGTTTAACTGTAATGTTTCTTGAGTGGGCTCGAGGGTGTACTGATGTGACCCTACAGAGTCATCGCTTTTGCTTCCCTACATTTGGAGGAAGTACGAGAAGGATATTCCACTCATGATCTGGAAATGGCCGCGGTGGTTTTGCGTTGGAAATTTGGAGACACTTCTTGTTTGAGAGTCATGTCAGATTTTCCACGAACCACTAGAGCTTAATGTACATCTTCCTGCAGCGGACTTGATTGTTGTGACAGTCTTCTGTAGATTTACAGTTTTTGTGTGATCGTTGAGTATAGCTTAGTTCATCTCTATGGAGAGGATAGCTTGCTCATGTCCGCGCCTGACCACTTTCCTTAAATCGTTTTCGCGAGACACTGCCCGTCGATGCTCGTACATTAGAGATATTTGGGCACATTCGGCTGGGTAATGATTCGGAGACCTTGAATTGTGACAATGACGTGCTAAGTTAGGGACACGTTTGTGTACCTGCCATTATCAGGTAGAGGCGTGTAATCCTAGCACATGCACATCGGTCAACTCTCTTTATTCATTCAAGTGCCACCAGCTTTGGCGTGACTTGTGAGATAGTTACGAGTGGACAGGGATGTAAAGAGAAGTTTCAGGTTTCGTTTCAAGGTGTCAGTCTTGTTGTGTGCTTGAGTCGAGCATCTGAGGCCGGCTGGAGAGTTGCAATCTTTTACCGTTCCGAAGTAGGAATGGGAGCAGATCTCCACAAATTTCGTTATGGTTTCTACCCAAGTTTGGACAGGGTGTGACTCCATTCGGATTCTTGTCATCCGGTTATACTCAGTGTGCTCAGTTGTTTTTGTTAAGTTGTGAGTTTGTTTTGTTTGGTCGTCAGCAGCTTGGGATCGTCACTCGCCATTATTAGGGTTCTCCTTCGATAGCTGTTATCAGGAGACACTCTAATTGGCCACCCTTAGGCTTAGGGGTTAAGTCGTGTCGATCACCAGTCTGTTGTTCCTCTGACTCTGCGTAAGTAGGATTTTGGACCCCAGCTATGTCTAGAGGCTTCGGAGATAGTCCAGTTGTGTTCAGGTCAGGATGAGAACTGTCCATTGCAAACAGATGTCTTATGCGACTATGCTGGTCGCAGGCTTGAGTGCGCAGTGGCAAATCATGTATTCCTACGGACCTTCCGATGAATGACGTGTTGGATTTTGGGAAGTTTGTCCCAGGATTTAGGTCCTTCTGAGATCCTATAAGCGAGTTAGTTTCGTTGCTTTAATTTGGCACTTCCGTCCAGATTATTGGATTTTCACCCCGTATTCCTTGTGAAGATACTTGACAATTACCTTCATGACCTGTCCCACATGATTTGGCACCAGACCATTTAGCTGGACGCGATCTTCCGTTCACCAGTAGCCGTGTGTGTTAATGGCTAGGCAGGTGGAGAAACGTCGGTCAAGGGTCTTGCCATCTGTGAAGGGTTTTCTTGGGCGTAGCCATATAGTGAGATAGTCACTTGCGAGGCTGCGAGCGAGATTGAAGGATTTTAATCTTCTCTTTGAAAGTACGCGTAACAGTATAAGTTTTAAATTCGGGGACGAATTTCTTTTAAGGGGGGAGATTGTAACACCTTAGAATGTGTTTTGTAGCTAATTATATTTTTATATATGGTTTTTAATAAAAAGTTTACCAAATTGGTTTTTAAATATTTTATCCTAATTATTGAGTATTTTATTAGAATTTTGTTAGGCACACACACACTTGTGCATGACAACTAGGATTTAGAGATGGGGTTAGACCATGTTTAGCAAGCATGATAGATTAATCCTTTCTCTTCAAGTTATTAATTATTTGTTTATGTGCTTTTAGGTTTAATAGTATGCATGGTTGTTCTTTTAAAATGAAATTGAATTTGGAAAAAGGTTTTAATATATTGGTTTGAATGTTGACTTTGGGGGAGAGAGGGCATGGGACAACATGGCTTGTGCCATGCTTCTTAATTGAGAGAGAGAGAGTGAGAAGAGGGGGTGTTGGAATTCCTCTCATTCTCATCCTCACATTCTTTTTTTTCTTTCTCTCACACTCTCTCTCACACACACACACACTCACAATAACATCAGCAGCAGCAGAAGCAGAAGACAGCAGCAGCAGCAATAGCAACAACAACTCAACATCATCCTCATCATCTCAGCAACAACAACAACCACAACAACATCATCATCATCATCATCAACATCAGCAGCAGCAGCCATCAGCATCCTCATCTTCACCAGCAGCAGCAGCTGCAGACACCACCACCATCATCAGAAGCAGCAACAGCAGGCAACAGCAACAGCCACAGGGGCTCCAGCAACTTGAAGCAGCTCCTCACACTCCTTCTCCTGCTTCTTGTGATCCTTTTGGGTATATTTGTGAACCCCATTTCATGTTTGGTTAAGTTGTGTGTGGTTTTGTGTCGATTAGTGTTAAATTAGCTAAATTAGTGCTAGATTTTGGTGATTGTGAGTTGTGATGGCAAATTGTTGATTTGGTTAGCTACCCTAGGTAAATTTAGTGTTAGTAGGGTCACTCACACTGATAAATCCCCAGATTACACTAAAATACCCTAAGGTTTCTAAATTGTGCAAATTAGTGTTTTTATACGATATTTTGGACATCTGGAATCTGCTATTGACCCGGACCCTACAGAACAAAATTGAGGAAACCGGGACATGATACCTAGGTCTAGAGCACACCACCTGAACACGAACCCACCACCCCTATTTGAGGCCGCCAATTTCAGCATTCTGGCCGCAATTTGCGGCCAGGAAGGTGAGTTGGGTGTTGGGGTTTGGTGTGGGGTTCCCTGCTGTGTAGTGTAGTGTTTTGGCATGTCTAGTTTTGTAAGTTTTGGCCTGTAGGAAAATCTGGGACTATATGTCGTTTTTGGTGTTCGTGGTGTTTGTGCGATACGCGCGATACGTGAGTGGGTTCTGTGATCCAGCGTATCGCGGCGTGTCGCGATGGTTTTAGATGCGTATACACACGATTCAGCGTATCGTGCACACGTGCGTTTAGTTCGCGACGTGAGTTTCTCGTTTCGATTCGATATCGCGTTTCGCGGAATATTTTGGCTTATATGTGATATTCATGTCGTATTTACAGGTTTGCAGGCAGGAGCTACGGACACTACTACAGGGGGATTCACCCAGCGTGGAGTGTAGGTGAGTAGATTTAACATCTACAGGGGAATCGCCCGCATGGCGTTATGCGTCTGGGCTAGGATTCAATTACCTGTCGCACATTCTACGTCATTGTAGAATTGCGCCTTACTGCATTTCCTTGATATAGTTATATACTGTGATTAGTAGCCGTAGGACACTGCACATATTATTGACGGCCCATGTTGCACGAGCACGGATTGTATGCTACACACACACCGTCAATAATTGCCATGTCACACACTACCTCTTATAGCTACTATTGCTTGCCACACATGACATCTAGCTTATCGTATACCTATAGTGTATCATACCTTTAGTGATAGGTATATTTTCACCTTGCGATACAGCTACAGGTATACCTCCTACATATTTTACTTATACCCAGGGGGTATACGACATCAGTTCCTATAGGTAGATACCTATATCTTGCTACACCTGTTTGTTAGGCACATATTCAGTTGCTGTCGCATATTTACATTTACTGATGTTACCTAGCTGTACCTTATCTTGATTTCGCATACATCTGGTTCAGCTATATACTTGTGTTTACCTGCTCGCATTCAGATATATCGCATACATTTATTCCTGGATTGCGCATTGTTTATCTGGACTTTATATGATGTTTTCGGGATTTGGGAACCGCGGGAGTTCATGAAATTATGCATACATGAAACAACCCGGTTTCCTTGATATGATATTTGAGAGTCCCCCATGGGTTTTATCGGTGCTGATTATATACTCCATACGAGGTGTGGTTGCCGTATGAGAGTACATGGTGGGGCCCGGTATGGTTCCCCTCGGCAAGAAGATCGATGGGTTACCGATTGAGCCTGGAGGCGGGCGAGTACCTACCGGTGATTGGTTGGACCTGGCAGTTGTCCGGAGGCTACTGGCCAGAGTCGAGAGATGGATGCGGGAGGATCTGTACTGTCGGGGCCGAGGGCCGATACCGCAGACGGACCCCGTGGGCCGATCCGGACTGACGGAGCCCGATATACGAGGATTTCTGTGTCGATGCTTGGCACACGGTTTTCATGATATTTCTTTAACCCCTTTTTGTATATATAACAGGGGATTTAGCCGTTGTTATATATACCCTTACACCAATATTAGTGGAATGGGACGCTAATATATGTGTATTGCCCCCATCATATTTATTTCTGTACTTATATATATACCTTTAGGATGTTAGATTCTTACTTGAGATTTGGACTTGGGATACTAGGTGATTCATTGGGATTGGATATTGGATATGAATGAGATTGATGAATTGTACATTCGAGATATAGGAGAGCTATTCGATATTGTACATAGAGGTGATGTGAGACTTACATATTGTGAAAGCCCAATATGGGGGCTGATTTGAGGATTTGGGATTTGAGTGTCTTGATGGATTGTGATCCTGCCACGATGTCAGGTTTTCATGGAAATAACATATTCCACCCTATACCTCACCCCTACTTATTTTTATGCACAGATTCATATAGTGGCAGTACCTGTTAGTGTACCCTTATGATAGTTGCATATCTATATTCTCATATCCTTTTGCATGGTTATTGCATACTATTGTCAAGTTACTATTGCTTCACATATTGATTGTACCTGCTAGTGTACTCTCCTTATTTCAACATTGCATGACATATTACTACTGTAATCGCATATCTTAGATTCATGCTGTACGTGCATTCCTGCGATTACCTGCATATGTTTTATACTATTCACGAGTTGGCAACTCACCCCCGTTGTGCCACAGGTGTTTCAGGTTGTTCCTCAGAGTAGTCGAGGCAGGCTATTCCTCTATTCAGCTATCCAGCTACCACCTTTTGCTACAGATATCGCATCAGCTCACAGTACCATTTTGCTTAGGTGGGTTAGATGGTTATCTGTATTTCATATTGTATATTCGTTGTAATTGTACTCTCCATCTACTATTGTATTTGTGGACATAGAGACTTGGTGAGGACGTTATGTGTATTATTGTGGATTTGATGTCTTTTATATACAGCTTTTTCTCTACTGTCATTATTTTTGTGTTGCTAAAATTTTAAGGAAAGAAAGTAAGACTTTTAAAGAATTTGGGTTGCGATTTCAAATGTTTCAAAACTTATATTACTTTTTCCGTATTTTTATGGTTTAGACTTCTGGGTTTTGGCTTTCTTTTGCTACGTTACGTCTTAGGGCGTTGCGTAGTATTAGGGCCGTCACGGGCCAATTTTTGGGTCGTGACAAAGTTGGTATCAGAGCGTTAGGTTTTACCTTTCGGAGTGTAGGATGACCTTAGTATGATGGAGTAGGTAGCTTAAGCAGAGTAACGTAGTGTGTGTATGTCTGCAGCATACCCACAGCGCGGTACTTTGTATTAAGGGACCTAAGAACAATTTGCTTGACATTCCTTCCTTGATGATTCATATCTTTGAGATTCGATTTCCTCATTCTTATCGAATCTCATCTTATATCTATTTATAGCCTTGCCGCCGATGACTATGGGGACTCAGAGTGATGCAGCGAGGGCCGAGGTCAGCGTTGGCTCGGGTGAGACGAGTACTGACCAGGATGGCACTCTAGTTGCACAGGTGCAGACGGATCAGCCTACGACCTATACCATGGATAGACTTTGGTAGAGATGCAGGAGTTCCGCCAGACGATGAGTTCTCTAGTTGACGTCGTTCGGGAGCTACGACAGGAGGTTGTCACCCCTGTTACTCAGCTGTCCCTTACGGTCAGCATGCAACAGTCCGTCACCTACATAGCACCAGTGGTTGCAGCTCCAGTTGACGAGGCGCATATTCCAGAGGCTCAGAGGGTTCCAGGACAGTGGAGGACTCGTACCAGTGTACCAGCCCAGAGACAGAGGTTTGGTCGTCGAGACAGATTTCGTGGCCGTCGCGGGAGTAGCAGAGGCTTAGGACGAGGACAGTCGTTCAGCTCCCATCCCCAGGATGGTCAGCAGTCAGCACGTGGATGTTTTCGATGCGAGAGCCTTCAGCACTTCGTCAGGGATTGTTCCTTAGCACCTCTTCATGCTGCGGGTTTTAAAAAATCTTTTTTTAGGTCAAAAAGACAGTTCGAACAGCCACTAAAATGTAATTTTAATATAATGCAAAATTGCTTTAGAATATCAAACAAGAAGTAAGTTTAGCGTCTCTTGCATTCTATCTAACTATCTATTTCTAAAAATTCTTTTTGATACACTGTTAATTTTCGCCCTACCTGGTGAAAGGATCAGGATCCGCCACTGGACATAGTGACCTTGAAATCATTATATCTTACGCTATAGGACTTTAATTAGAATGAACCTTATACCTAGTGACATCTACTCGGATAGACACATATTTTTCATGTCAACGAAAGTTTTTGAAAATAAAATTAAAACTGGTTTATCTGTACTTCTTTCCACTGCATGTGTTTCTCTGTTAAGTTGCTGGAAATCCATGCGCAGTCATCGTAGAAGAATTTTATCGTTTTAGCCTCAATCTGTTTTTCATAACAGTCTTCGGATTTGTAACGTAGATTCATGAATCCATCTCCCGTAAAATTATGGAAAATTAATTCCAATTATAGAGAAGCATTTTAGCGGAAAAATACCACAAGTCAGTTTCTGGAATGAAAGTATTCCTAGAGGGAGTGAATAGGAATAATCTACTAATATGCTCAAATTAAAAATTCTAAACTATACTTGCAAATACAAACCACAATTGAATAGCTATGCAAAGGATAAATCAATAGATATAAGTGGCTAAGTTAATCACAATTGTGCATAATAAGCAAGAACAATAGCAAGAATGAGCAATTAGAGCATACAGGGAACAAGCATGCAAATTCTATCTATGAATAAAAAGCAAGTTAAAAAGAGAGATAGAAATTGCAAACGCAAACACACAAGGTTTTAGAGAGATTTGGGAGATGCCCTAGTCCTCTTTCTGTAGGCGTGCAAGCCTATTCCACTAATTCACGTCTCCTCACAAATAACACGTTGCGCGCTCGCAATTAAACACCTCACTCGATACACGAGTGACTCTTCTCGATTACAAGCTCTCCTCTCTTATAAAGGTATCGATAACGTCTCGGTCCTCACACAAAGAAAAGAAAAACTTATCTCTCACTTTTCTCTCTTACAAAGGCATCTCTGCACTCAAGAATTCTTATACAAAGAAAAGAAGAAGGTTACAATTAAAGCATAAGATTACTCTCAATAGAGTTTTACAATTGAAGCACTCATACTCAAGAAGATGGCAATCAAATTATAGCTCTTGAGTGTGTGCATGAGAATGATTGGATAAGCAAATGAAAATCTCTTTTTAAACTCTCATAAGGGATGAGATTTTTTGGATTACTTAGATATTGGTAATTGAAAAGCTCAAGTAATTGAGTAAGTGATACCAAGAAAAATCCAGCCCAAAACCTTTTTATAGCTCACAAGAAAAACAACTCAAAACAAGTAGGGACAAGCAGAAATAAACCATGACAAACGTCTGAAGGTAAGGTGGACAGACGTATGGTCTCCTAAAAAACAAATCCCCAACGGCTATAAACGGCTACTTTTTCAAACATTTTTAGGCACAGACGTTTGTCGAGTAAGGGTTCAGATGTCTGCCGATACTTTTCAAATATGGTCAAAAAAAGAACAGAGAACAAACAGACGTTTGAAGGCTTATGGGATAAACGTGTGAAGAAGAAATGATTTTCAAAGATTTTGTACTTCAGACATTTGTAGGATATAGCTTCAGATGTTTGTTTCTTAAAAAGAATCAAGCCAATAAAAAACATAGAGAACAAACAACCATCTGAAGAAGCATCGAACAAACGTCTGAAAAAGAAAAGATTTTCAACCCGAGACTTTGGCACAGATGTTTGTTCTGAAAAGCTTCAGATGTTTGTTTTGAAAAGCTTCAGAAACTGATATTTGGTTTTCAATAGTAAACATACATCTGAACCAATAATGGACAAACGTATGAACAATGAAAACACAGGAAACTTTGCTTTTCAAAATAAGAAATCGTTTTGAATGAACCTTTGCAAAGTTAAAACCAAATGTTTCATACATGCTATTGTGTGTGTATTCAAGAGCTCTAAATGATATAACCATAATTTATAGAATACTTACATAAAATCCTATGTCGATATCTCATTTTTTCGAAAACTTAAATTTTCGACACTTCGACACGAGCTCTTGAACTTTCACGAATCGCTTGCTTTTCAATTGATCATCGCCACTCACTAATATCTTGAATAGCGACTCGATGTCTATATTTGATCTTCAAATCTTGAACTATCTTAAATTTCGACTTTGACGCTTCACTTTCGGACTTGGGTTCTAACTTCTTGGCCATACGTACGATGAACCCTTGAACCCTTGTACTTTGGCTACTTGGCTTCACGAAGCTTGAATAAGCAATTTGAGAAGCTGCTGTCTGTATTCTCCAACATCCAATTAGATATGTCGGTTAAGCTTAATTTCCACCATCCTCCTTTAAGCACTTGTGTCATGAGATATTGGATATCCTAAAAATCAATCTCAAAGCAACCAAACATATCATATACAGTGTTATGAAATAAACATGATATTAAACACAAGTATATGAACATTCATTATTTCGATTATCACAAATTATGAAATGAATAGTATATCTATATCAAGATATGAATCAAACTGAAGACATGATATATTGATATACTACACACACATGATATATGAAAAACCAAGGTATAGAACACATGTGCATACATATCCATAGTGTGAATCATCTAAACAGCGGATGAGAGTAATATATCGATATCAAGATTATAACACAAGTATAGCATGAGATGTTGATATATTACTCGGTATACACAAGATATATGATAAATAAGCTAAATATCAAGTGTATACAAGTTTAGTGTCGAAAGGATAAGCAAGATAAGAATGTGACACTAAACAAACTATTCATATTTAAGCTTTCATCAAAACGAAAGCGAGAATGGATAAACTATATCATCAAAATCCATAAGATAACATGGAACTCCTAAGATAGAGATAAGAAAACCCTTGTAATTTCTACATAATAACTCAGATTTGCGTAAAATTTATATTAAACAAGATCTACTCAGAAATAGCTTCACCTTTTGCATAGACGACTTTTCCAGATTTTGACACCTAGACTGGTTTATCTGTATATAAAGTTACTATAAGTATTTTCCAGATGACTGTTAAATTTCATACCAGCCATAAAAAAACAACCCTTATAACTTTCTCACAAATGACCCGTTTTGAGCAAACCATATATCGAACGATAACTACTCGAGTAGAGCTATCGTTTCTGTATTAAGTGTTTCTCCAGAAAATGACTTTCATAGCCATTAAACTGCGTGTCAAGTCGGTGTGCTTATTGTGTAACCTGAAACGCCCCTAGACTATAACTTCAAGCTATCTCTACTTTCATTGCTATGAATTTAGAAGTTGTCATGTTACATATCATTGTTATGAGTTGTTATCATAATCACATTCTATAATTAGAGAATACCAGTTCAACTTGCTTCGATCTATGCCTAAACTTGGGAATATTGATTTTAATTCGAGAAATTTCTTTTATTTATCGATTAGAGAATATTTTAAACGGGAAATGCAATGAGAATCTCATCCCGTAATTTTCTCTTCTATGAGTTTTGCAATTTGAAAAAATTGGAATGATAAAAACCTCAAAGAAGTAGTGAGTTGCCTCCTATATTGTTAGATTTTTCTTTTTGAGTTGAAAATAGGTTTTGGTTCTATTAATATTGATTTTAATTAGCAAAGATTTGGTCCAAGAGTAGATGTTGATAATTAAGATTTAAATTAATACTTAATTTAAATCTTACACTTATCTTTTTGTAACACTAATTTAAATTTAAGTCTTGTCTCTAAATTAATGTAGGCTATAAATATAAAGCCAAATAGCCTAGGGTTTTATAAGAGAGTTGCCAATATTTCTCTACAATTAAAAGGGGTAGCTGTAAAAACAAGAGAGAAATAGATAAATGAGAGGTTTTTATGAGGGTTAATGACTGGGAAGGTTTTCCAACGCTTTCGCGACATTCCTTAATTTGAAGTAACCCCCACTCTTTTCGGCGGTTGTGCCTTTTACACTTATCTAGACACCCTTTGAAAAATGTACTGTTGAGAAAGATTCTAAATACAATCAATTTCCCTAGTGAGCACGAATCCGTAAAGCCTGATTTTTAATTGATTTTAAGTTAATGTGGGATGTAAGAATGCTCAGTTTATGATTTGTGGGTCACGGAAAGGGTGATCAAATCCCTTACCTTATGTTATTGTGGTTCTCTTGCTTTTAAAGTCCGTATTAAAGAATACAATGCGCAAATCAATAAAAAATTGTTCAAATCATCAAACAATTCTTTTTTAATTAAGCTTGGGCACTACAACCAAATACGGGTTAGTTCTCTTTACTTTTTGCGGTGAATTTTTGCGAAGAATCCTGCAGAAAATCGAAATAGTGGAAGGCGTAGGATTTGAGGGAGAAGGAGTTAGAAAATTACTTACTGAATGTTTTAGGTTAAGAAACCCCCGTTTAGTCGATCCCGAGTACTTTAGAATGTTCGCTTGTTATGGCACATCTACCCCAAGATTTTGGCACTGATCTTCAATATCCTCCTCGCTCTTCAAGTCCACTTCTTCTCCACGTGTGTGCCGCTCGCCAATTTCGTCAAGTCCTGAAAATAGAAAAATCGGAGATTTTTAGCGAGAAAAGCGCAATATCTATCCAATCTACTGTTACTATACAATTATCAATTTTAAAGCACAAGTATAGGCCAATTATAGAACAATAAAACAATTGTAAAATTACGACAACCAAATGTTTAATTGGAGCCGACCAGGAGCAAGTTTGGTCGACCAAAACGAGAAATTAGGGTGCCAAATTTTTACAGTGTGCTCAGTATTCAATACTTGATCCACTTTTGTACTTCAAATTATTTGATGAGTCCCAGAGTAATAGCATATTTAGATTACAGAGAACTATTATTAGAAGAGTTAGATTTTTTTCGTTCTCTTAGTTTGTGTATGTTAGATTTGTATATACAATATGAACTTTAATAACAACCCCTAATGATTACTGCATTCCCTGGCAACGGCGCCAAAAACTTGTTGAGATTTCAACCACACATGTTTTTAGTTAAAAGAATGAGTTATGTTAAAATACGGTGCACGCGAGTTAAGTCTCGTTTAAAAATATTTATAACCGCAAGTACATGGCTCGTTTGTAACGAGTTGGCAAGTACGGGTCGATCCATAGGGAATTGATGATTAAGTATTGTTATGGCAAGTTCAGAGATAGAATATTGGTTTGGTTTGTTTGTCACAAATTAGAAAATACGAAATATGAAACAAAGGCCTTGGCTCCGGCTTGGTCGAATGAATCCCGGATACGTCTTCAATTTTCTCTCGCTCTCTCTCAACGAATCCATTATGTTCTCACTTACAAATCGAATGTCGAAGCATGAAATATCAAAACAAACCACGACGGGTTAGCAAGCATACAATATCAACTAGTTAGAAATTACAAATGAGGAGTGAATGATGTGGCTTAGTCATAAACTTGTTAAGTGTAATTAGTAAGTGTAGAGTATATGCTCTAGGGGGTGTCAATCCACCTTTTAAGCTGCATACACCATCAAATATTTTATCAAACACCTATCAAGCTTAACACTAAATCAACAAATATGATAAATCTCAACTTTAATATTGTAAAGAGTGTGTTTCAAGTATAAGGCATATGCTTAGAAGGTTGAACCATCACATACAAGCTACATGCCTTATTAAGAATTTTCACAAACACTTTGCAATTCTAAACTTGACATTTTGTTTTAAGCACACAATAAATCAAGAGATAAGGATAGAAGATTTTACCATTCATCATCCTACCTCACCATCACCTTGACAAGAAAAACTACTCAATCATTACAAGAAAATAAAACAAGAGAAAGTGAATGAAATGAAGCATGAAAATATATTACAAGAAGTAAAGATAAAAAATGCAAACAAGAATATAAAAAAAAACATACAAGGTATAAAAGGAAACTGCCATGATGGAGGATTTAAAGTATAAGATAAGCTTACAACTACAATCTCCACTTTTCAAGCCCTCCAATGGGAGCTTGCAGGGAGAAGAAGAAGAAGTGGGCAATAAAATAAACCCCAAAATGCCCCCCTCAAATGCCATCCACTGATCTTCTATATATAAGAGTTTCAACAGGTAAAAAGATAAATCCAAGTTGCTTGATTTTACAGTGGTGGAGACATGGTGTGAACATGAGCCCACTTGGGTAAGATTAGGCCGACTAGGGGGAGTTTGGGCGGCCCCACCGAGGAATTTAGGCTCCATCTTCATACACTGATCTTCTGACATCACAGCTTAATTATTGGCATCTCTCTTTCTTCTAAATAGCTCTAGATTGCACTCTGGTGTTTGAAATTTAAAGATTGATGACTTTTCAATCCTTTTCTTTTTTACATCACATCAACACTTTAACACTTTGATCTTTTTGCACCGATCATGAGATTTGTTTCAGCCCACTTTGCTGTCCCATTTGCAAAAATGATAATTTTGGTTGCAAAAACCCGTATCTTGATCATTTGTCCATCCGGTTACAGTTTTGGTCTGAATTTGTCGTAAATGTGCAAAATATGCCTTATTTTCAACTTAATTGCCTTGAGTACCTGAAACATGTACTTATGTAGCACTCAAAAATTAATAGCACTTATTTATTAACAAAATAATACATAATGACCGGTATTAAATGCAATTATTCGTGATGAACAGGCTGCCCATTTGTATATTGATAAAACACCCATTTATAAGCCGAAATGCTGCCGATTTTAGAACGACCATATTAGTAATAAATTGCGATCGCTTTTCTCACGAAAATGCCCTATGGTTTCTAAACCTGTATTTTCAATAAAATACCCTAAAGTGTCCATAATCCGTATTTGTACTAAAATATCTTGAAGTTTCCAAAACCCGTATGTGCGTTAAAATACTCTCAAGTTTCCAAAATCCCGTGTTTCACTTAAATACCTTGAACTATTCTAGAATTATTATTTCACTAAAATATCTTGAACTTTTATGAAACTATTTCTACATTAAAATACCCCGAGTTTTCCCAAATTCCATGTTTTGCAATAAAATACCTTATACCCCCTTTTCAACTAGGCTTTGCAAAACACCATTACACTTGATGTGGATTACATAACCAAACTTGACTCGAACTATTGTAACTTGTTTTACCTGAACGATTATGCGTTAGCATATGGACGTTAGACATGGAGTGAATGAGGAATGACCCGATTTAGAAAGAGAACGTGTTTTCCATGTGTTGTTGGCTCCGTATGTTAGCTGATAACCGATAACTCAACTTAAACACATATTGATACGGGGTTTAAGGTAGTTCGAAGAAGGAAATTGTAACATTTCAGAAAAAATAAAATATTATTTTTGGGAATTTATATAAATGAATAATAAATATTATGAATATTTTAATGTGTGGAGATTAATTTAAATGATATGGTACAATTATATACCGATAAATTGGGAAATATTTGGAAATTTATATTAATTATTGATTTCAAAAAGAATTTATGAAGATTGGAAATATTATACAACTAAATGTATATAAGTTAGTATTACTAAACTCGATTAGTACTTAATCATGCATTGATTGTGTTTTGTGCATGTGACATGCACCATATCATATTTGCTAACACTTGTTACATTATTAAAAACTTGGCTTAAATCCTAAATTGTGCATGGCTTCATTTTGGTTTTAAAATTGTTTTATAAAATAAAACAATGGAGAAAAGAAAATATAGAGAAAAGAATTAAAAAAACGAGGTATGGGCAAGAGAGAGAAGAGAAAGAGAGGATGAGGGGTTCATTGACCATTGGATCATTTCTTCCTCACTTCATTTTCTTCCTTCATATTCTCCTTCTTCACTCCATGGCAACCCTCTCCCTCCACCTCCTCTACCTCCTCACAATACCCCCATTTCCACATCAAACCATGTACCCTCTTCACAAAATTCATGCACAAGCTCACTACAAGCATGGTGGACTGAGCAAAATGAGAATTTTAGCACTTGGGGCAACTCAAGAATTTTCTTGAGTTGACAAATGAGGTATTCCCTTCACCATTAGTGTAGTAATTCATTTCCTTTAGCTTCTATTTTAGTTTAGAATTGATTTAGTGAGGTTTAGTGATGTTTGAAAATTTCTAGATGAAGTTAAGGGATTTTTGAATGGTGATGGTGTAATTGAAGTGAAATTGGTGACTACAAACCCCCTTAGTGTTAAAAACCTAGACCAAACAGAGCCCAGACCTTGCAATTTGAATTAGATATCGAAATGTCGGTTTGTGTATAAATTGTGGACTACAGGAAATCTGGGATGACCTGGAACATTTACGGGAAAAAACTAGCAACCCCAGAAACCAAGATGGACCACTAGAAGGCCACCCTGCAAATACGAACCCCATCCTAGAACCCCAGGCCAAGCAGGCCGGATTTTCTGTGTTTGTCGCCGGGCCAAATGTTGGCATTGGTGTAGGGATTTTGGCTATAGCTCTCTTACCTATTAATCTAGCCTCTGTAATTGTTAGTTTAGCATAATTTTACCTGGACCAAAATCTGGAGCAAGTTTTCTGAGCTGCTGTTTTGATTTCACGATTGTTCGTAACTTAAAGTTCTGATATTGGTGTTTTATCTCGATCGCTAGGCGTTTGTACGTCGATGTCGAGGGTTATTGGTTTTTCTTGCATGCGTAGACCATAGGTTTTAATATATGTGTGATTCGGGTGCCGTTTTGGTTTTGTGCGCGATTTCTGTTTACAATACTATGTGTTTATATGTGTAGGCACCCTTCACGGGGACTTCGGATAACAAGGAGGAGCATGGCGACATCGACTTCGGCAAGCAAGAATCAAGGTGAGTAGATGTATATCTACGGGGGAAGTCGGGTGGATGGCATATAGCGCCCCCGCAGTTTCGTAGTGTAGTACGTGAACATATTATATATATATATATATATATATATATATATATATATATATATATATATATATATATATATATATATTTAAGTGTATTGTGATACATGGATAATTAGCGTGAACGGTTTAAGGAGAGCATAGGTTAGTTTTAGTGTAGTTGGAAGAAAACATTTTTAGTTTAATTTCTTAGTCGCGAAATCCTAGAGTATAGGTTGATACACACACACATGCACGCATTTGATATGTTTTTGGCGTATATGGTTATATGTATGTATGTATATATGTATATATATATATATACGGATGATGAGGATAGTATATGATACTCGGAGGAGAGTCGATATGATCGGGCATGATGCCGTGAGATCGGTTATGTGATTTGGGTCATGTTATGACATACGACATACGACATGATATTATATTGGATCGATGGGCAATGTGTTCTCATACATGCGCGGATATATGTTGGATGGTATTGGAATGTACTTGACTTTATATCAGTACCCCTAGTTCATGATATTATGATAATGATACCATATGAATAATGAGATAAATGTGATATTTGACCCGTACCCCGATTTTGGGATGCCGTACGATAGATTTTACCGTACGAGGAATAAATATGATGATTGATACGCAATCTTGACTCGAGGATGTCGTATTATATATTTTACCGTACGTGACGCTATTGAAGCGGGATCGCCGACTACTAGATATATCGAGTCGGACTTTAGGTAGTTTTCCTTGCCCTTTCGATTAGTCTCTTAGTTTAGTCCTGTAGTTTATCAGGTAGATGTTAGACTGGGTTCGAGTCATACTTATTTTCAAAACTAACGAATCGTGAGTATTTTAAAAACATGCCGAGTGATACTACGGATTTTCCAAAGGACGTATCTTTTCTCAAAGACCCCGTAGCCCCTATTTTTCTAAAACCACGATTCGTGCGATTTCAAACACCAAAAATTGTATGACTCGTATATAGAAATGTATATTCTTCAATGTTGCGTTTACTATTCATGTTCTCATTGCATTGCATGTTTATACGTGTTTCCTTAACTATTATGATATCGATTGTTAGGATACCAGCACCATTACCGATGATGCGTATGTCTATGAACACTTGCTTGCCGGCTCATACACATCATCATCGGTAATTGCTATGTCACGCACACTTTAGAGTATATTACTTCATGGATATAACTGCTAGCTGATAGTTCCAATATATGATTTCTATTCTAGTTTAGATATTGCATTCTTTACTTAGATACCCATGCATGTGTATATTCATTTGTCGTGCAATATTATGGGGCTTTATGCCGGTATTCACTGTTTATTGACTCCTGATTATGGGATTCGGATTTTCCATGAAATTTCTGGATTTGGAGAAAACCGCAAGGATTTATAAACTCATTATCATTTCTAAAAAATAGAAATTTGCGGGTTTCTCGTGATATGTGTTAGTGATATGTATGCCCTAGAGGCCATTACTGTACATACGATGTATATTGTAGGTGGTGATGCTTGGACATATATATGGAGGACTTTCTTGCTCAACATGATAGTATGCTATCTGGTTGCTCTTTATCTTAACATGTACTCTGATTGTCTCTATGTTACATATTGATAAATCCCTTAGGATGAGTACTTGACTACCAGGACTATGATGCAGATCATAGCTAGTGGGGACAGAGTATTCGCTAAGTACATCCTTCAAATGTTCCTAGTCGAGGGTATATCGAGACAGGGCATCGATATACCAGAGTAGACTAGCGTATAGATTCTCGACCCATGTAGATGAGCGATGGATGATCCCATATCCATTGGTGTTTGACATCAGAGACAGTATACGGGTACTCAGTGGAGACTGGGTACACTGGACGGACTCGCCGGAGAACTCCCAGTTGGTATTATACCTAACGTCAGATGGCAGTTCTCTGGGTGATACTGGTACATGTTAGTCTGTAGACCCGAGATCGTCATAGAGTCTTGTGTGATTCCCACTGTGCTTTGATTTCCACCTTACCACGTTCAAGAGAACGTGCAAAACAGTGGCTTTTGGGGTACAGTCCCGAGTCACATGGAAGTAATGAGGCGATAGAGAGGGGTTTCGTCTCTCCCGGTATAGGAGTTGATGTTGCGCTGTGCTCAATTGGCTATAACAGGAAGTCCTTGGCCAAGGCTGCTTCAGAGATATACTGGTAAGTGTTATCAGTAGTTTCTCGAACCCGTTATGAGTCTCATATCGACACGACTTATCGAGTTACTGGGGTCTGACGTTTACCACCCCTAAACGAGATATGCGACATATGAGACGAAGTGACCGGACTGTACGGTAGTGATACTGATTGGATTCGCAGGAGTATGAGCAGGCTTGCTTGTTGATCTTCTGATCGCTCAATACCCGAAGTGGTCGTTTACGTCTAGCAGACCGCTTGCGGCTTGTGGGTGTCTGATATGATCATCACCTACTGCCGGCGTATTGACGAGTCTTTAGAGTCTACACAGGGGTTTCCTGGCTCAAGCGAAACGGAGTAGGAACATATGTGATATGTGCGGGACCGAGATTGATACGATATGAGATACCGTATTCTATTCTTGCGATATGAGATATCGGTCGGTTATATATGATATAGCCGGGTTATCGGATCAAGTATTGATTCGATAAGTTGTTACACATGATATTAGTCGGTTATAACCGGATTATTAAATCAAGTGTTGATTTAATAATTTAATGTATAATTATATATTTGATATATTATATTACATTAACTAGTATTAGCTCACTTAAGATTTCTTTCTCACTAGATTGTGCATAAGTGTATATGTGATATATGCAAGTTGTACATGCATTGTATCATGGTTGATGATACATACAAGATGGGTATATAAGACTTATACCATTTTAGGGTTAAATTAGGGGTTTTATATATTGCTTAAAGAATAACAAAAGAGAGAAGACTTGGTCAATGTTGTCAAGCTTTCATGAAGCTTGTAGAAACATTGACAAAGTCTACTCTTTTGTCATTCCTTAAGATATTACTTAACCCAACCCTTAACCTTATAGCTTGGTTAATTCTCTACATGAGTTAATCATAAGGACTTAACTCACCCATGGTTACATAATTCATATGATGAATTGTTGACTTGAGTTCATCATCTTCTTCTTCTTCATCCTCAAAAGCTTTCTAGCTCTAATGGAGTTATGAGAAAAAGTGTGAGAAAATCAATTCGAAAGTGAGCTCACTTCCTACTTCATAATACTCTACTACTTGCCATTTAGTATAGGGTGTTCTCTTCACAAATTTCTTGACCTGGTGAAGAAATAGCTTGGGGTTAGTGTCTCCTCGACGTAGATCATCTTTGGCCTCGAAGTCATCGAAGCAAGCATGTTCGTTTCTTCGTGGAGCCTCTCTAGAGTCCGGAGTTTACGATCGCAGTGAAAGGGACTTCTACACGGAGCTATTGAAGTGAAGGGACCGGGTCTACAAAGGTTGTATTCCTTGCTCTCTTTACTTATTGCAAAGGTGTTTGCATTTGATTCCGTAGATTTCTAGTATACGATCTTAGTTAGGGTTGGCTAAAACGTCAAATTTTGAATTTGGCATGGACGATGCCTCCCGAAACCTTGTTGCTGTCTTAGGTAACCCTTCAATATGATATTTATGATGTCCACCATGGGTTTTCTCGTTTCTTGAGCGATATCATACACCCGATTCGAGGTAGGGGAGGGGACCGTCCGCGGGTGCATGGTGGACCCGGTGCGGTATCCCGGGGCAAGAGGATCGTATAAAAAGGCGTTGAGCCCGGCAGGGGAGCACTACCGACCGGGTGATCTTATGGAAACTCGACGGATATCCGTAGGATACCGTTCGGAGTTATGAGAGAGTTGGATATGGGCCGATCCGGACTGACGGAGCCCATGGGCCAATCCGGACTATGCGGAACCCGAGATTTGAGTATTATGTGTCGCTGTTGGACACGGACTTCATGATGTTTTGAGTGTCGATGCTGGACACTCGGGTTTTATCATGATTTGTGTGTCGTTGCTGGACACACGTTGGATGGTGAATTAGTACATGTCATGCATTGATATATTATTATTCTTGGCACAGACACGAGTACTTTGATATCACACTTATGTTATACTGTTACCCTTGTGGTAGTGTTGTGTATTTATTTGTATGACCTAAGAGAGGGTCATATATGCAATTTCTTCTCGGTGATGTTTTCTACTCACGTGTTGGCAACTCACCCCCGTTGTGCCACAGTTTCTTGCAGGGTTTTGCCGTACAGGTTTCGTTGCGGCTTGTTTGCACACTGCTTCCTTCTGGGTGATTACTTTGGTAGGTGGGTTCACTTGCATCGTGACCACCATCGTACCTTATTTACTTTAGTTGTATCTAGTAAACTCCATCAACCAGACTTGTATTAAATGATAGGCTTAGAAGACCAGTTGTATAATCTTTCGACCTTAGAGTCGCGCGCTTGTATTATTATGTTTCTTCTATGGTTTTCTTGAGGATGTTGGTTTCTTTCTGAGTTTTGATCCTCGCCCTTCGGCGTTGTATATTATATTGCTCGCGTGGTTGTTTCCACTAATTGGCGAAGTGCTAGCTCCTGCTTGGGATGTCTTTATTCATTACTTATATTATGCATGTTTGTATCCATTTGGGGCCAGTATTTACAGGGGAAACTCTGCCGAAATTTATTGAAAAAGACTTGATGTTTTAAAAATGCTTACTACGACTTTCAAAGTGAATTTATATGTTAACTTTTAAATAAGTTTTTCCTTCACTCTCTTTTCAAATGGTTTAGATTTCTGGGCTTTTGGCTTACTTGAATTAGGTGGGGTCCTATAGACTTCACATGATTCAAGTGCCAGCCACGTGCCATTTCGGTCGTGACAAAGTTGGTATCAAAGCACTAGGTTTTAACCTTGGTTCGAGTCTAGGTTCGACTATGCGGAGTCTAGGATGTGTGTGTGTGTGTCTATATATATATATATATATATATATATATATATATATATATATATATATAATATATATAATATATTATATATATATGTATGTATGTATGTATATATGTATGTATGTATATAGATATATATGTATGTATGTACATACATACATACATACATGCATACATACATACATATATATATACATACATACATATATACATACATACATACATATATATATTATATATATTATATATAATATATATTAGTGTTGTGTATTTATTTGTATGATCTAGGAGAGAGTCATATATGCGATTTCTTCTCGGTGATATTTTCTACTCACGAGTTGGCAACTCACGCCCACTGTGCACAGTTTTCTTGCAGGTTTTGCCGTACAGGTGTTTCGTTGCGGCTTGCTGGCACACTGCTTCCTTCCAGGTGATTACTTTGGTAGGTGGGGTTCACTTGCATCGTGACCGACCGTCGTACCTTATTTACTTTAGTTGTATCTAGTAAACTCCAATCAACCAGAACTTGTATTATTTGATAGGCTTAGAAGACCAGTTGTATAATCTTTCGACCTTTAGAGTTGCGCCCTTGTATTATTATGTTTCTTCTATGGTTTTCTTGAGGATGGTGGTTTCTTTCTGAGTTTTGATCCTCGCCCTTCTGGCGTTGTATATTATATTTCGCAGCGTGGTTGTTTCCACTAATTTGCGAAGTGCTAGCTCCTGTTTGGGGATGTCTTTATTTCATTACCTATATTATGCATGTTTGTACCCGTTTAGGGGCCAGTATTTACAAGGGAAACTCTGCCGAAATTTTTTGAAAAAGACTTGATATTTTAAAAATGCTTACTACGACTTTCAAAGTGAATTTAATATGTTAACTTTTAAATAAGTTTTTCCTTCACTCTCTTTTTCAAATGGTTTAGATTTCTGGGCTTTTGGCTTACTTGAATTAGGTGGGGGTCCTATAGACTTCACATGATTCAAGTGCCAGCCACGTGCCATTTCGGGTCGTTGACAAAGTTTGTATCAAAGCACTAGGTTTAACCTTGGTTCGAGTCTAGGTTCGACTATGCGGAGT